>OY755047.1:12011420-13469662 GCA_963576565.1 Aspidapion aeneum
GAGTTTAAAATCGAAAGCAAATCTAAAATACTCTGCCAATATATGGGCCCCTAAGCTCACACTAGGTACTATAGTTATAGTGTACGTGTGAGCTAATATAACTAAAAACTAAAATATATTTTATTCAACTCCAGACTAAATTACCTTTTGTTTGATACCACACAAGCCATGTTTTGACTTAAACTCAAATTTTTAAAATCTACCCCCACCCTTAAAAAAACAAAAACTAAAATGTATTTTGTTAAACTCCGGACTCAATTACCTTTCGTTTGATATCACATACGCCATATTTTCACTTAAACTCTAATTTTTGAAATATACCCCCACCCTTTTTTTAAAATAAATTAAAATGTATTTTGTTTACCCCAGACTCAATTACCTTTCGTTTGATATCACACACACCATATTTTCCCATAAACTCTAGTTTTGAAATCTACCCCCACCCTTTTATTTGGTTTGTGTTCGGGGGATTTTGTTCATTTTTAAATGGGACCATCTCGGCCCCGAAACCCAGCCTAGGTACCAAATTTCATTAAAATCGGCCAAGCGGTTTTTGAGTTATGCGCGTTGGTCGTTACAGACAGACAGACAGACAGACATACAGACAGACAGACAGACAGACGGCGCAACAAAAAAGTTTCAAAATCATCTGAAACGCAAAGATATATAAAAAATTTTGAAATCGGAGCAACTTTTTTTTTCTCGAAAAAATTAGGATCACCATAGCTCATACTACTATAGTATAGTATATGTGTGAGCTAAAAAAACATCAAAAGATAATTATTATGGCACTGTGTCAGAAAGAGCTGTCAGAATATGGCACACGTGTTATAACTTTGAGCTCGTCCACCTCTATAAAGAACCTGACATTGCCCCATTAAAGTAAGCAAATTACAGTGGCTTGCTCAGAAAAAAAAATATATCAAATCTAAAAAACATATTTTCTCGATAATATCTCCTGAACTACCTAAGAAATGCTAACAATATTGCCTTAATAACAGAAAAGAAAGAAGAACTGATCAAAATGATAGAAAAATGGTTGGCTAAAAATATAGGCTTGAGTATGAACTACACTAAAACTTAAATTATAAAAAAACACACATGAAGATATCACGATCAGAATAAACCAAGAAAAACAAGTAGAAGAATATCTAAGACAAATTATTAAACTAAAAAAACAAAACCAAACAGCTGAAATCAAGAGAAAAGTAAGATTGGCCTAGACAGTATTCAGTAAATTATGCTAGGTATTAAAAATAAAAAATATCGTCAGTACCTCAAAACGAAAGTGCGGAACTAATTTATCCTTCCTGTACTCACCTATGGATTCCAGACCTGGAGCCCAGAGATCAACGGAAAGACAAATGTTACATGTAAAGCTGACAGATTGAAAAAGGCATTAATGGATAAGAAATAAAACAAAAGTGATAGATGTCAGAAGAGAGGTAACAAAATTAAAATGGAAATTTGCCGGTCATAATATAGACAAAAGGACGATCGATGGGACAAATGTATTGTAAACTGGAGACATTGGAAAAATAAAAGAATCACGGGAAGAACCCAAATGAGATAGGGGAACGATTTGAAGAAAAATGCGGGAACTAGATGGATCAACACGGCGACAGAGAAGAGTGGAAGATATTGAGGGAGGTCTATGTCCACAGATGGATCGAAGAGGGCTAAATAGATAGATTATAGACTCAGGTACCGGCTAGGGTATCCAGTACCGGGGACTTGGTCCCGGGACGGTCCCGGGACTTTTCCTAAAAAAAGTGGTCCCGGGACTCAGTAAAGGTCCCGGGACCGCAACTTGGTCCCGAAACCGCTAAATTATACCAGACACATGCATAATAAGCGTGACGCAGCGCCGTCTATTGCATGAACGCGAAAGGATTGCAAAAAAGTTAGACGGATTTATTGAAAATGCAATATTTGCTACTGCCTCAACAAGTACAAGAGCAATCATACAAACGTCATCAAATGCAAAACCAGATCGATTTTCAAAAATAATAAAACGAGAAATGGTCCTTTTGAGGATGGCGGTTGTCGAGGACAATATTAGCAGCTATGCTACGAGCATTTACTGACTATACCAGCGTCCAATCGGAGAGAGCTTTCTCAGTGGCCGGCGGAGTTTGTAAGAAGCTTCGTTCAAGATTAAATAATGAGTCCTTAAATGCACTCGTGGCACTTAAATCTCACTTTGGACAAAAGTAATGTTTCCCTATACTTACCTTTTTATTTGCTACGTTTGTCAATTTGTTTTTATGTTAACAATTTACCAATATCAATAAACCTGTGTTCTGTTCTGTGTTAAATTAATTTAATTACTTTTATTTTAGTTTCGGGACCAGTTCCAGGACTAGTTCCGGGACCTGACATTTGGTCCCGAAGTCCCGAAAACATATTTGGTCCCGGGACTTGGATACCCTAGTACCGGCGAGGGGTGGCTCGATCGCCGATTTTTGTAACCAAAAGGAAATACCTACGGTATAATACCTACGGTATTTCTCAGTATTTCTTCAGATTTCAAAGGAATTTCCTAGTATTTCCCAAGCACTTCCCGGTATTTCCTAATATATTTCCAGAACTTCCCAAAGTATTTCCTGGTATTTCCCCTAACCTGGACACAATACCGAGCCACCCCTCTGGTACCGGTGCCAGACTTGGCCCCTTAGAAAGGATGGACGACATGGCCTTTTGGGCTATATATATACAGGGTGTACCAGACCATCCGTCCACCCCTTTTAAAACCTAGGAGAAAAGTTTATTTAATGAATACTTGAGTAATGATTAACTTGAGTAAGCTCTTTTGATTATTGGTAGATGTTTTCAACTTTGGGAGTCGACCAGAAGTGGCCTGGAGTCCGTTTATCAAATAGGGATGGGCATATATTTAAAAAAATAATGACGTTTAAAAAAAAATGCTTCAAATATAAGGTACGTATTTTCTTGTGTAGAATCCGAATTCGTTGCAAAATTATGCCCATCCCTTGTCAAAAAACGGACTTTAGACCTGAATAGGCCACTTCCGGTCGGCGCCGAAATCTAAAAATATCATTAATTGAAAGAGCGTACTCGATATGACTACAATAATTTTTTAGACCAAAAATCCATCCCCTAGGTTTTAAAAGGGCTGGACGGGTGGTCGGGGACACTCCGTATATAGGCTGTTCCAGGGCCGTATAAAGGAAATTATTTTCAATTAGTATATATTTGCTAATCATTTTGATTTTCACAAGAGAACTTTTTCTTGTGATCGACGTCGACCTAGACCCACATTCAAGCATGGTTCCTACTTCAATTCTCAAATTTCACGACACCAAACCCAGTCGCTTTTTGTTTGGTGTCGTTAATTAACCGATTTCATAACTCGACATTTGTTAATATAAGATTTAACAAGAAATGACAATTTTTTAAACAAACAATATCGTTAAAATATGAATGAAATGACTATTTATTTTTATTAACTTTGAACATTAATAGTGTCCCGTTTACATGTTTTTTTTTGGGTATTGACATACGATTTCTAATGTGTCCATCAGATGTTTGCTGGAATGCAGTGGCGGGTCAAAGATTGTCGAGGGGGAGGGGCCAAGGAGGCATCAAAAAAAAAAAAAATGCGGTTTTCAATTGGTCTGATTTTTGAATTTTGCCATTAGATGCTAATAAAATGCGAAGATTTTCGGAAAATAAAGTCATGTTTGTGTAAAAATTTTAAAAAATTTTAATTTTCTTAAAAAAATTTAAAAAAAAATTAATTTGGTCAAAAATTGCAGTTTATGTATTTCTTATGATTTTTTTACTACTACTATGTCGGTTTAGAACGTTGTTGTACGTTGTCAGACGCCTATTCTCCACCTCCTTCGATTCTGACAATCATCTTTTGTCAGGTTTTTTTGACTCATTGGTCTTTGGATTGATTGTTGCCATTCTAGTTTAGGACGCCCTCTTTTTCTGCGCCCTATTGCTGCTTTGGTAATCGTTTGTCGTTCATCCGTTGTACATAGCCGTACCATATCAGTTGTCTTTTAGTGATGTCATCCGTTATGCTTCCCTCGATTCCCACTCTTTCTTTTATGATCTCATTTCTTATGTGATATGTTCTAGATATTCTCATTGATCTCCTTATTGCATCCATTTCGACACTTTTCATTTTTGTTTTGTATTTTTCTGTTACGCGATAAGTCTCTATTCCATACAACAACATGCTTTTCACCAGTGTTTCATATATGTTAAATTTTACATTATTTTTTATCTCTTAGCTCCATAAAATACTGTTAAGTTTTTTGCTTTTACTATTCATTTTTCCAGTTCTTTACAGTCTGTTCCTGTTTTATCAAATGTGACACCCAAGTATACATACTCATTGCATGGAGATATTGTTTGTCCATTGTCTAGTTCTAACTCACTGGATTCGTTTCCAATACAGAAGTACTGTGTCTTGTCCACGTTCACTGTTAATCCTTACTTTTGGTATTCTTCCGTTAACTTTATCATCATATACTCCATGTCTTATTATTTTTTTACCGGAACTAAATGTTTGAACCTTAATGTCAAAAAGGGGGCGGGGGCATCTGCCCCCCTGGATCCACCACTGCTGGAACTTACTCGAAAAAACAAGCAATTACCATTTTTTGTTTTGATTTACGCATATAAATTCAATGTTAAAAGATTAGTTTTTAAGATTTTTGTTGTCAAGAAATAAACTAGAGTAGTAAGAAAAAACTATAATTCATATATGATATTTCCTACAAAATATAAAGTGTATTAAAATTTCAGGAAATACCCTTGAGTTGCATATTTATTAGTAAAAACTGCAAGTTGTTTGGTTCCTTAATCTAATTAATTTTGATTTTTAATAATAAAAAACTCTTAAATTATATTTAAAATTAATGGATCTATGAAGGATCTAATACCTTCCTAGCCTATTAGCACACATGCTATATTAGCCTGGAAAAGTTTTTTGTAAATATCTTAGAAACCAAAGCTCCGACGAAGTTTTTAGTTATACCACAAATTATTAAGAAATATGTGTTGTACTGTGTTAAAAAGTTTCAAAAAAATTTTACGGTCAAAAAATTGTCATTAGCATTATTAGATTTTGACCAAACTTTATTTCAGCTCGTTATAGTGTCAAATAATATTTTTCGTGAAAATTTCATGAAAATTGGTTCAGCGGTTCCAAAGCTATCATGGACCGGACAGAAACACACAGGGACAGACATCACAACGAGATTATTAAGATAAAAATATATAAATAAAATATATATGAAGAACTAATAAAAATATATTTTTTTAAATCTTCGTAAGATCTTTGAAGCAGTACGGACATACGTTGGTTGTTGGCGGATAAGAATGAGTTATGAATTAGAACAACTAATAGATTGTATCTCTCCAACTTATTTTAAAATATATATCACAGTAGCTCTAAAAAACTGTAACATACTGTAAAAAACTCGAAAAAAGGATAGTAAAAGCAAAAAAGGTTATTGGATGCCTTAACAGTATTTTATAGCGTAGACAGATAAAAAAAGAATGTAAAATTTAACATATATGAAACAATGGTGAAAAGCACGTTGTTATATGAAATAGAGACTTGTCGAGTAAAGGAAAAATACAAAACAAAAATGGAAAGTGTCGAAATGAATTAATGCAATAAGAAGATCAATGAGAATATTTAGAACAGTTCATATAAAAAATGAGACCATAAAATAAAGAATGGGAATTGAGGAAAGCATAACGGATGACATCACTAAAAGACAATTTATATGGCCCGGCAATGTACAACGGATGAACGACAAAAAATTACCAAAGCAGGTCCTAAAATGGCAACCAATAGGGCGCAGAAAAAGAGGGCGTCATAAACTGGAATGGCAACATGAATCCAAAGATTAATGAGTCAAAAAAAATCTGACAGAAGATGATTGTGGGAGGTGAGAATAGGCCTCGGACAACGTAGAAAAACCTTCTAAACCGAAACAGTAGTTGTACTATTATATGGATTTTTATAAAATTAGTTAATCTGACGTATTAAGAGTACCTATACCATTTATAAGTCGGTTAAATTAAGTACCTATATCCCACGGTCGAAATTTGATTCAATTTTTTTTTCACGACGTACCAACTACAGGTACAACATCGATGGGCGCGCCCCATCACGGGGAACTTTCACTTTAATCAAAATGACGTAAAATTTTTAAATTTAATCGAAGATGTATGATCTGAGTTCTAAGAAAAAAATTGCTTTTTCGTTGTTATATAGAAAACTATGCAAAATACACAATTATTGTCAAAATTATTGGGTAAAAACTTGTCTTTAGGGCAGAAGAAGACCAAGAAAATGACATTTTAGTCTCGCCTGCGCTTGTTCTAGTTTCTCTCGTATCTCGGTAGATGGCGCTTCTTGCGAGGGTTTTCTAGGGTCACTGCATCCTGGAAGCCTGGCGTCTCGCCAGGCTTCCAGGATGCAGTGACCCTAGGGTTTTCTCACTATATACAAGGGATTTGGGACAAAACCGTCTAATTAACTTCGCAAAGGTGTCACATTGACCAAGCAGTGTTCTGAGGATTCCCATAAGGATGAAACAGTTAACTGTCAACATTTATTAGGTGTTTATTAGGGCTCTGTAACGAAATAGCGCGTTTCAAAATAGCGCGTATCATAACGGCGCGTGATCAAAATAGCGTGTATCATAATGACGCGTGTTCAAAATAGCGCGTGTTCAAAATAGCGCGTATCAAAACAGCGCGTGTTTAAAATAGCGTGTGTTCATAATAGCGCGTCTAAAAATACCGCGTTTTAAACAATCGCCATTATAAACGTCGCTGTTATAAAATAGTTTGAGTAAGGGGTCTCTTTCTAACATATTTTTTCAAAAAAAAAACTTTCCTGACTTTCTTCCCGGGATCCTAAAGGGTGTAACCAAACCGAACCGAACCGAACCGATCCAAACCGCACCGAACTGAAATAATAATGAACCAAACATTTTTTCAAAAAATTATTTCCCTAAATTAGCTTCCCGATCCTTATTTTGGTAGGTTTCTATTGTAACCTGTGACTTCGGGACATTTTTTTTGGTGGAAAAAGGTCATGGAGTTACTGAAAAAAATGTTTGGGTTCGGTTCGGTTTGGTTACACACCCTCTAGGATCCCGGAAAAGAAGCCAGGGAAGTTTTTTTTTTGAAAAAATATGTTAGAAAGAGACCCCTTAGTCGAACTATATGAGTTGTGTTAAGATTAGCAAGCCATCGGTTTATTTAACGGTTAAGTAAGTATAACTTATCTGACCTTGCTCAAACTGTTTAGGTGAATATACCTAAGCATACCTGCGACGCGCTATTTTGATACGCGCTATTTTGATCACGCACTATTTTGATACGCGCTATTTTAAACACGCGCTATTTTGAACACGCGCTATTATCAACACGCGCTATTTTGATACGCGCTATTTTGATACACGCTATTTTGATACGCGCTATTTTGAACACGCGCTATTTTGATACACGCTATTTTGAATACGCGCTATTCTGAACACGCGCTGTTTTGAAAAGCGCTGTTTTGATACGCGCTATTTTGATACGCGCTATTTCTTTACAGAGCCGTTTATTAGATCTTGGACCCCCGTGAGGTTAAGCTTTCGAGCTACCCACGGAAAAATATGAGAGACACAAAAATTTCTTTTTACCCGACTAGCCACGACAACTTGTTTGATTTTAAAATTCACGGGTAATAAAATTCGCATTTGTTTATGACTTCTAATGCAATTTTTTTATACACTAAACATCAGCCAGCCTGCCAAGGTTAGGTCAACCCAGTGTTGCCAGATTTAAAGGTTTTCCTTCAATATGAAGGGTTTATCAGAATTTGAAGGATTTTGACTATTTTAAGGCAAAGTTATATATTTTGCAAATATTCCGAATAATTTTACCAAACTTAACTTATGTAGGTAAATCTAACTACCTTATTTTTAATTTTAGTTTTTATAATTGAAGAGTATAACTGCTAAAGGGTCTAAGTGCCACATACAGTAATGTATGGATAGTCCGAACCCCCCTTAATCCGAAATACTCTATAATCCGAACGCCCCAATTTCGTAAAATGATATCCATAATCTGAACACCTTGAATTCTGCAATCCGAACTACATATACATACTGTAGGTATTTTTCGTATGTATTTGCAATATGCCTGTACTTATTTTCTATAGTACATACATTTTTTTGTTTGAAACTCGTACTTACATACCTATGTAACGTATTGTAAGGTGTTCCTCTTCCTTAGAAGTTTGTTTTCACTTTGAAATACACGTTATAGTGTGTATAAATGTTTGAATTTCTGTATAACATAAATAAATGTTTTTTTGCAATTCAGAGACTAAAAACGCATTTTAGTCCCTCATTTTAGGGACTAAAATAGTACTTTTTATCCCGGGGACTAAAATATTTTACTCCCGGGGACTAAAATATTTTAGTCCCTGGACCCGAATTCATGGTTTTTTCAAATTTTGTATTTTTGTATTTGGGAGCATATAAAAATAACCTATACACTATCAAAATAAACTACCTAGCCTAATCTATACATTCCTACGTTATTTGACATTATTATTGTTTGTTATATTGATATTCAAAATAGCGCCGCTACAGCCAACTAAATGAATCAATGATCGTGGATCTGAATCGATTTCGCTTCGCTGTTGGTTGAGGTTGATGTTTTGCAGTGGAGATCCGAAAATTGCTGGTTCGGTGTGATCAGTGCTGCTGTCTTCGTCCTCAAGTTTTGACTGAATATTTTATCCGCCACATTTTTTTTGTTTTCGATTGATTGCTCAACATACCCTTCAGCAACGGTAGCACTTTTCCAACCACCGTGTCTTTTGAGCTGGTCAATATTCGCTCCAGAATCTGCTAAAAGGGAAGCAGAGGTACGCCTGAAGCAGTGTCCTGTGTATGAAACGGCCTCTGGCAGGTTCAGGAAGGCAGCTATTTTTCGCGGGAAAAGCCCAAAAGTATTCTTTCCAACAGGTTGTGATAAACATTTGCCGTCTTTATAGCCAATGAAATATCTCGATATTGTCAAAATCGCAGAAATCTCCACGGCGTTGTTTGTATTTTAACAGTTATTTTATGGTACCTTGACAACACCCTGACAACCAAGTATTATCCAAGGCTATCTAAGAAATATCAACTGACTTAACGTCAGAGAATGAATGGTACTTTATTGGTTGTCACATTTTATAGGCCAATCAATAGTGCAGTGGAGATGACTTTCTTTTCGAAAAATTTAATTAAAAATTTGAATGAAACTATGCCCAGAATTGCAAAAAATAGTATATATACCACTTGACTAAAGTGTCTTTTTATCCCTCATCGAATTGTACAAACAAAACATTTCGCCTCGGGATAAAAAGTATCACTTTAGTCCCTGGGTATATAATGTACTATTATAGCCATTGAATACGTGAACTTTTTGTGATAAAAATGTAATGGTTTTTTCTTTAATTTTAATTTAAAAAAATGTTCATGGTATAAAGTTTTTTTTTGGTTTGGTTTCGACCACCCACCCATTACTGTTTGGAAGGATATAAAGGGTTTTTGTCACTTAGTTGAAGGAAAGTCGACAGAGAAGTCTGGCAACACTGGGTAAACCTTAAGTTAAATACAGTGAAACCTTCTATAAGCGGACACTCATGGTTTCGTCGATTTTGTCCGCGTATTGGAGGTGTCCGCTTATGAGAGGGAACTGCGAAATTTTAATATATATATTTATTAACAATTTCCGCTTTGAGTTTTTCTGATATTAAATTTTTCATGCTGATAGATGTTCCTTCGCCGAAACGTTAACAACTTCTATTTTTTCACGTAAACTAAGAAGTTTTTTACTAGGCGCCACTTTAAAGAGATCTACTACTACCCAACTGAACAATAAAATTAAAACACAGCAGTCCCACCGAATAAAATATATTTTAAATATGACAGAAGTATTTAGTTTCCGCATTAAAACGGAAAAGAGGTAAATCCACGTCTCCAGAGTTTGTTGTTGCCAACATACTACATAATATTTATGCCCATGTTGTGAAGCGCTCCGTCCGGTTGTGAGAGGTTCGCGTCCGGCTAAGGGAGGTTTCAGAATTTTTTAACCGAAAAAATTGTCCGCGTCCGGTTATAGGAGTGAATTTTACATGTAAAGAAATAGGGAAAAGCTTGGTTCCAACAAATTTGTCCGCCTAAAGGGAGTGTCCGCTTTATGGAGGTGTCCGCAAGGAGAGGTTTCACTGTATTCCGATAATTTTGTCAAACTTAACTTGTATAGGTAAATTTAACTACTTTATTTTTAATTTTAGTTTTTATAATTTATGATTTAAGTTATAAACCTTTAATTTATTTGGTGTTTTCTTCCATTTTTGTTAAAAATAAATGGATCCATAACTAATCTACTACTACCTTTCAGCTAGCCTATTAGCACACTTTAAGTGAAGCCATTATATATCAGCGTTGAAATATCTTAGAAACTAAAGTTCCTACGAAGTTTTTGATTGTAACTAGTGATGTAAATGGAAATATCCCCCCTCTTAACACATTTTCAAGAAAAAAACATATTAAAATAACATTGCTTACATAGCACAAATCAAAACAACGTTAAAAACACACACTTTTTTAACCTTAATAGGTCGATTTTTAACGTTATTTTCAAAACCACGTTATTTCGGTGTGATTTTAACGTGGTTTTAAAAATAACATTAAAAAGCGACCTATTAAACGTAAAAAGTGGGTGTTTTTAACGTTATTTTGATTTGTGCTATGTGGGGAGTGTAACGCAAGGCCAAAACCCCCCCTAGAGCATTACGTAATTTAAGGATAGGCTCTTATAAGCATTAAACTTACTATAGAACAATTTTTATTTCCGATACTACTGAAGATTTTGAGGAATTAGACTGGCAAGAGGATGTTATTGAGTGTGATGCTGATGACAGCGATGAAGATATGCCTCTTGCTCGACTAGTGAATAATGTAGTGTGTCAAGAATGAGATTTTTGTTGTACAAATTTGACCTTATTTCCGTATACTTGTTTGAAGAATAACTCCTGATTTCTGTTCATGTATAAGCCTTCTGCGTTTTCCGGTGTTTTGTTATGATTTTATTAATAAATATTTCTTTTTTTATTATTTTTTTAATATTTCATATATTTCCAATATTTCCAATGTTTCAGGAAATATTTTCGGAAATATACTATTTTAGCTACAAATTTTATGAAAATCGGTTCAGCGGTTTAGAAGCTATCGTGCTACAGACGGAAATAATACACACACACACACACACACACACAAACACACCTACACACACACACACACACACACACACACACACACACACACACACACACACACACACACACACACACACACACACACACACACACACACACACACACACACACACACACACACACACACACACACACACACACACACACACACACACACACACACACACACACACACACACACACACACACACACACACACACACACACACACACACACACACACACACACACACACACACACACACACACACACACACACACACACACACACACACACACACACACACACACACACACACACACAGAAACACACACAGAAACACACACAGAAACACACACAGAAACACACACAGAAACACACAGAAACACACACACACACACACACACACACACACACACACAAACACACACACAAACACACCTACACACACACACAGACAGACAGACAGACAGACAGACAGACAGACAGACAGACAGACAGACAGACAGACAGACAGACAGACAGACAGACAGACAGACAGACAGACAGACAGACAGACAGACAGACAGACAGACAGACAGACAGACAGACAGACAGACAGACAGACAGACAGACAGACAGACAGACAGACAGACAGACAGACAGACAGACAGACAGACAGACAGACAGACAGACAGACAGACAGACAGACAGACAGACAGACAGACAGACAGACAGACAGACAGACAGACAGACAGACAGACAGACAGACAGACAGACAGACAGACAGACAGACAGACAGACAGACAGACAGACAGACAGACAGACAGACAGACAGACAGACAGACAGACAGACAGACAGACAGACAGACAGACAGACAGACAGACAGACAGACAGACAGACAGACAGACAGACAGACAGACAGACAGACAGACAGACAGACAGACAGACAGACAGACAGACAGACAGACAGACAGACAGACAGACAGACAGACAGACAGACAGACAGACAGACAGACAGACAGACAGACAGACAGACAGACAGACAGACAGACAGACAGACAGACAGACAGACAGACAGACAGACAGACAGACAGACAGACAGACAGACAGACAGACAGACAGACAGACAGACAGACAGACAGACAGACAGACAGACAGACAGACAGACAGACAGACAGACAGACAGACAGACAGACAGACAGACAGACAGACAGACAGACAGACAGACAGACAGACAGACAGACAGACAGACAGACAGACAGACAGACAGACAGACAGACAGACAGACAGACAGACAGACAGACAGACAGACAGACAGACAGACAGACAGACAGACAGACAGACAGACAGACAGACAGACAGACAGACAGACAGACAGACAGACAGACAGACAGACAGACAGACAGACAGACAGACAGACAGACAGACAGACAGACAGACAGACAGACATCATGACGATATTGCTAAGATAGGTCAAAATACATCCAAATAATACATTTTCGGCGTTATCTCAAAAAAAAACTCGTAACTGTTTTAAAGCATGTTAAGATTTTTGTACTCAGTTGAAGAAAAGTATGGCAACACTAAGTTGAATATAAAAGAAGTCTTCTTCTTCTTTTGGATTAAAAAGTGTCACAAATAAAATAATTTAACTTTATAAATTGATATAAAATATTAATAACACTTAACAAACATTTGCCAATTCGTATTGGGTTCGACCAAAACAAATTTCGTTAAATTTACAAAAAACAAGTACAATAATGCGTATACATTTAATGCAGTTATACAGGGTGTCCCATAACTAATAGTACAAAGTAGAACTGTAGATATTTTGGGTAAAAATGTTAAAATTTTACCAAATTAAACAAGTTATATACAGGGTGTGATAAATAATGCATCAAACTCTAACACCAGTAATTACTAACAACTTAAAACTTAGTACTTAGACCAGGGTATAAGTTGGTATAAGTACTTTACTCGCACTTTACTACTTTTTAGCTCACACTACTACTATACTATAGTAGTGTGAGCTATGGTGATCCTAATTTTTTCGAGAAAAAAAAAGTTCTTATATATCTTTGTGTTTCAGATGATTTTGAAACTTTTTTGTCTTGATGTCTGTCTGTCTGTCTGTCTGTCTGTAACGACCAACCCGCATAACTCAAAAACCGCTTGTCCGATTTAAATGAAATCTGGTACCTAGGTCCCATTAAAAAATGAACGAAATCTACCGAACGCAAGTCACATAAAAGGGTGGGGGTAGATTTCAAACATGAGAGTTTTTGTGAAAATATGGCGTGTGTGATATCAAACGAAAGGTAATTAAGTCTGGAGTTAAACAAAATGAATTTTAAGTTATTTAAAAAAAAGGGTGGGGGTAGATGTCAAAAATTAGAGTTTAAGTGAAAATATGGCGTGTATGATATCAAACAAAAGGTAATTGAGTCTGGAGTTAAACAAAATACATTTTAATTTATTTTAAAAAAAGGGTGGGGGTATATTTCAAAAATTAGAGTTTATGTGAAAATATGGCGTGTGTGATATCAAACGAAAGGTAATTGAGTCCGGAGTTTAACAAAATACATTTTAGTTTTTGTTTTTTTTTAAGGGTGGGGGTAGATTTCAAAAATTTGAGTTTAAGTCAAAACATGGCTTGTGTGGTATCAAACGAAAGGTAATTGAGTCTGGAGTTGCATAAAATATATTTCAGTTTTTAGTTATATTAGCTCACACGTACACTATACACTATAACTACAGTACTTAGTGTGAGCTTAGGTGCCCATAGATTGGCAGAGTGTTTTTTAAATGGCCAAATTCATGTCGCAAAGGTGTGGCACATAACAGAATAATCGATTATCGTTTTTTGGGAATACCCGAATAAGCGAACCGCTCATTTGTACGTCATACTCTCAACCAGGCGCGAGGTTGCAATTTGCGATTATGAAACACGATCCAATGATGCCAAATGCCGGGACGTAAGCCTTCTCTTATGATTACTTTGTTATTTGTAGTTCAGAGTTACCTGTATAATTAATGTTCTCTCTCTCTCTCTCTCTCTCTCTCTCTCTCTCTCTCTCTCTCTCTCTCTCTCTCTCTCTCTCTCTCTCTCTCTGTCTCTCTCTGTAAGCTGAAAAGCATGAGATTTTGCGATAAAATAATGATAGCATGAGATTTGTTTGAAAAGCATGAGACCAGGCATCACTGTTTGTAAATACACATAAATCCAATTAGTTATTGGATGGAACACCCTGTATATACATCGTAAAATTTCTCAATTCTTGTATCACACAGAAAAACTTCTTATTGCGAAACAAAGTGGTCTTCGGCGGATAACCACCTGTTTTTGCTTCAATTTGTAGATGCACAGTAATAAATATTGTTATAGAAGTGTGGTTTTGAAACTGTTATTAAGAGATATTGGTTTAGCGTATTCGTGCCTATTGTGTGCTGAAATATAAGTCTACTAAGAACGTAAAAGTCTGAATTTAGGGAAGCCTATAACTTTTTTATTTATGAAAATTTTATTTTGGTGTAAATTGATTTTTTATGGGTTTTTTGTTTAAATAGGAATCCATCTGTCAAATAAAATTTTACCTGTAACTTTTACTTTTTAAAATATTATTTTTCTTATGGGACCCTTTTTTTACTCGACTTTTAAAATCTGCACACAATTTGTTTAAAATGATGTCAGTCAGATCACAGTATCTTTTTATATTTTTTTGTTTTCTATATATTTTTCTCTAAAATCCATAACGATTATTTTACACAACAAAGGCGATGGAGCAGACCTAAAAAACTATCGACCTATAACACTCCTCAATGTAATTTATAAGCTTTTCACGAAAATATTAACAGATCAACTAACAAGCAGCATGCTTCAGAAAAGGTTTTAGTAGAGTTGACCACAATTAACCAGGAAAATCCGAATAGAACGAGCCAACGAATACAACATTCCACCGTATATATATATATATATATATATATATATATATATATTGCGTTTATAGACTGTCAAAAAGCTTTCGATAGCATTGAGCACTGGGCAGTAAAAGCATCTTTATTCAATAGCCGAATAGATCACAGATACACAGATTTAATAACCAATATATATAGCGAAGCAACAACATCAATAAAAAAACAACGAAGGAAACAAGCGAATCGGTATAAGAAGAGGCCAAAACTTTAAAAATTAATATTTTAAAAACTATTCAGTTTATCAACAAAAGCACCGAGTTGCAGTATGGTGGGGCCATAGAGATACGAAAAAAACCACACCCTGAGTTAAGATTCAGAAAAACGTCATTTAGCGAATTTTAGGGTATGGAATACCATATGACGAAAATGGCCAAACTTTAAAAATTCATATTTTAAAAACTATTCAGTTTATCAACAAAAGCACCGAGTTGCAGTATGGTGGGGCCATAGAGATACGAAAAAACCACACCCTGAGTTAAGATTTGAAAAAACGTCATTTGGAGAATTTTAGGGTAAGGAATACCATATGACCAAAATGGCCAAACTTTAAAAATTCATATTTCAAAAACTATTCAGTTTATCAACAAAAGCACCGAGTTGCAGTATGGTGGGGTCATAGAGATACGAAAAAACTACACCCTGGGTTAAGATTCGAAAAAACGTCATTTAGCGAATTTTAGGGTAGGGAATACCATATGACCAAAATGGCCAAACCTTAAAAATTCATATTTTAAAAACTATTCAGTTTATCAACAAGAGCACCGAGTTGCAGTATGGTGGGACCATAGGGATACGAAAAAACCACACCCTGGGTTAAGATTCGAAAAAACGTCATTTAGCGAATTTTAGGGTAGGGAATACCATATGACCAAAATGGCCAAACCTTAAAAATTCATATTTTAAAAACTATTCAGTTTATCAACAAGAGCACCGAGTTGCAGTATGGTGGGACCATAGAGATACGAAAAAATCACACCCTGAGGTAAGATTCGAAAAAACGTCATTTAGCGAATTTTAGGGTAGGGAATACCATATGACCAAAATGGCCAAACCTTAAAAATTCATATTTTAAAAACTATTCAGTTTATCAACAAGAGCACCGAGTTGCAGTATGGTGGGACCATAGAGATACGAAAAAATCACACCCTAAGGTAAGATTCGAAAAAACGTCATTTAGCGAATTTTAGGGTAGGGAATACCATATGACCAAAATGGCCAAACTTTAAAAATTCATATTTCAAAAACTATTCAGTTTATTAACAAAAGCACCGAGTTGCAGTATGGTGGGGTCATAGAGATACGAAAAAACTACACCCTGGGTTAAGATTCGAAAAAACGTCATTTAGCGAATTTTAGGGTAGGGAATACCATATGACCAAAATGGCCAAACCTTAAAAATTCATATTTTAAAAACTATTCAGTTTATCAACAAGAGCACCGAGTTGCAGTATGGTGGGACCATAGAGATACGAAAAAATCACACCCTAAGGTAAGATTCGAAAAAACGTCATTTAGCGAATTTTAGGGTAGGGAATACCATATGACCAAAATGGCCAAACTTTAAAAATTCATATTTCAAAAACTATTCAGTTTATCAACAAAAGCACCGAGTTGCAGTATGGTGGGGCCATAGAGATACGAAAAAACCACAACCTGAGTCTAGCCAAATCGGCATAAGAAGAGGTGTCAGCCAGGGTGAGACATTATCCCGTAAACTATTTAACCAGGCCCAAGAAGATGTTTTTAAAAACTTAGATTGGGAAGAAATAGTCATCAAAGTAAACCGACAATACGTGAACCATCTAAGATATGTTGATGATATCGCCTTAATACCAGATAAGAAAGAAGAACTGATAAAAATGCTGGAAGAACTGGATACAGCAGCTTTGAGTATAAACTGCACTAAAACTATTGTATTTGATAATAATATTGGCAATCGCCCATTTTGCGATCAGAAGCTTTAACACACGAAAAGGTGATCTCATGCTTTCAGACCTTGATTCTTTACGTCTAATTTGAGTTATCATACCTATGACAGTGGGAAAGAAAAATTATAGAGATCAGTTAGATGACTTGGTCGAGTTAATACCCTGAGAATTTCTCGTTCTTGTATTGAGACACCGCAGCCTGCATAGATGGAAGTTTTCCGAAAATTTATGTATGGCTTCGGTAGTTCAATGTTTAGAATGTTTGCCTAGAGAGTAAGAGATCCCGAGTTCGAGTCCCGGCCGAAGCAGAAAACTTTTTTCTTATTTTTCTTTCTTTAATTTCACTTGTTGTTTATAGTTTTAGGTCCTTGCATTATTTGCAATTTGGTATTTGATAAAAAAATGTTCTTCTGTAAAAACCTAATTTTGTGACACAATAGTTCTGCATTAAGGCGACGATATACCTGGGAAATTATTAAACTAAAAAGAGAAAACCAAACGGCTAAAATCAAGAGACGAGTAAGGTTGGCCTGGGAAGCATTCGGTAAACGAAGCTACATATTAAAAAATTAAAAATCTCCTCAGTACATTAAAACGAAAGTGTATAACCAATGTATCCTTCCTGTACTTACCTATGGATCCCAGACATGGACACTTACAAAATCAAACATGGATAAGGTAATAAAAGCCCAAAGATCAATGGAAAGACAAATGTGACATGTAAAGCTAAGAGATATCAGGCAGAAAAACGGTCGAGGGAACAACGAAACAAATTGTAAGTTGGAGACCTTGGGAAAATAAAAGAAGAAGGGGAGGACTCCAAATGAGATAGGTAGACGATTTGAAGAAACATGCATAAATTTTTTGTAATATCTCGAAATCTAAGTGACAGATAAAATTTAGTTTAATATTTGAATTCTTTATTAAAAAAAACAATAAAAACGCGATTTACACCTAAATGAAATTTTCATAAATAAAAAACTTATAGGTCGCCTCCAAAAGAACTATGTGTATGCATCGGAAATGTCCCAAAAATATCGACTTCGGAACACTCTATAAAAGACTAGGTATAATTAAAAGTCTACCTCAGAATAGATCACACAATCACAATAGCATAATAACCCAGATATTTCAAGACGTCTTCCTATAAAACGCCATGCAGTGTGAAAGTCGAATCCGATTTCATATCAATGAATAAAGGTTTCTTCAGATGAACCATAGATTTTAAAATTACTTCTAAACAAACGTGAAATTTAGTATCGTTGTTGCAAAGTCAGTTGAACAAAGATAAAAGCCGACCATCGGCATATCCTTTGAAGAAAGTGACATGGGCGGCGGTAGATATACTCATGAAAATTATTTCATTTAATTATGGCGTAAACTAAAGAAATAAAAATAGATAATAAAACTTTCTATTCCTACACCTACAGAAACGACACTGATTTATTTTCTAACTCTGCATACTGCCGACTAAAGGGGTCCCGAAACAAACACCTGAAAGCAATTAAAAGCGCATCTCAAAAAAATCTGCCAATCAGGTGCCGTCCATCCACCTGGCCTTGGTCGGTCGGAAAACAAATAATTTGTGGTCGGACCGCAAAGAGCCGGGCCTCTTCTCTGTCGGTAGGGTTGAAATTATACCAGGAAGATTTTATATGAATTTGGATAACTTTTGAAGGACAGAATGAAGCAAAATTTCATGAAATCGATAGAACCCCGTACATTGACCAAGCAGTATTCTGAGGAGTCCCATAAGGACAAAACAGTTAACTGTCAACACTTATTAGGTGTCCATTAGATCTTGGACCCCCGTGAGGTTAAGCTTTTAAGCTACCCACGAAAAAATATGAGAGAAACAAAAACTTCTTTTTACCCGATAACCCACGAAACCTTGTTTGATTTTTTACTCTTAACATTTTTCAAAAAGATTCTGCTGACTTTGTTGAAAGAAATTTCGCAATAACGATATTTTAATAAAAAAAGGCGATTATATCTGAAGGAAAATATCATTAACTATATACAGGGTGTTCCAACTAAAAGGTAACAGACGTGTTTTTTGGTATTTTTTGTATGAATCTGGAGAAACGCTCGGACACGTCGATTTTGTTTGCGAGGGGGACACCTTTTGGCTATCTTGAAATTTTTGTAGTAATCATCTTCGAGGGTACACTTTACCCCTATATTTTGAATAGGGAAAGTGGGTCTAGTGATACCTTGTTTTGAAGGCCTCTTGAATGTCTTTACAACAATGTAAAAATTTCAAAAATCTATCTATTTGTGTTTGAGATAATTGCCTTCAAACTTCCAAATTTAACATGGACTGATAAAATAAAAATTTAATCAGAATTTTATATTTTTCGGATTTTATTTTTATTTTATCATTCCATGTAAAATTTGAAAGGAAATATCTCAAAAACTAATCTATGAATTTTCGAAATTTTTACACGGTTGTAAAGATATTCAAGAGAACTTCAAAATAAGGTATCACTAGAGCCACTTTCCCTATTCAAAATATAGGGGTAAAGTATACCCTTCGAAGATGGTGCGCGCTACAAAAATTTCAAGATAGCCAAAAGGTATCCCCCTCGCAAACAAAATCGACGTGTCCGAGCGTTTCTCCAAATTCACACAAAAAATACCAAAAAACACGTCTGTTACCTTTTAGTTGGAACACCCTGTATAGCATTAAGAATATAATGATAGTAATAATAATAAGTAGGTACCTATAAAATAATAGATGTGCATTTTAGTATTGCCTAACAGTCCACACATATAAGGTACTCTTGACACCAAAATCATGACACTGTTTTTTTATCAAGACGATCATTTTAAGTTCAGTTTTTATTTTAGATCTTCTTTCGATTTTAACAATTTTAACTTAACTTTAAAACTTTATTTAGCAAGAATATGCAACAATTTTAACAGTAGTAAAGTAAATTAAACTAAAATCTAATTGTTAGCTATATAAATATTTACAGGCTAATATTTTCAACTGTAAAATAATAACTTATTCTACGTACATCCAAATGAATAATACTATAATCCAACACACTGCATTGCAAATCAAATATTTTTTTAAACTTTTTTTAAATGGGTTGAATATTTTTTCAATTTTTTTTAACTACTACTACTGCTATGTCGGTTTAGAACGTTTTTCTACGTTGTCCAACGCCTATTCTCCATCTACTTCGATCATCTTCTGTCAGGTTTTTGTGACTCATTGATCTTTGGATAGACTGTTGCCATTCTAGTTTGGGACGCCCTCTTTTTCTGCGCCCTATTGGTTGTGCATGGCGGTACCATATCAGTTGTCTTTAAGTGATGTCATCCGTTGTGCTTCCCTCGATTCCCATTCTTCCTTTTATGGTCTCATTTCTTATATGATCTGTTCTAGATATTCTCATTGATCTTCTTATTGCATCCATTTCGACACTTTCCATTTTTGTTTTGTATTTTTCTGCTACGCGACAAGTCTTTATTCCATTCAACAGCGTGCTTTGCACCATTGTTTCATGTATGTTAAATTTTACATTCTTTTTTATCTCTCTGCTCCATAAAATACTGTTAAAACATCTTTACAGTCTGTTCCTGTCTTATCAAATGTGACACTCACGTATAGATACTTATTGCATGGAAATATTGTTTGTCCATTGTAGTTCTAACTCATTTGATTCGTTTCCAATACATAACCCCCAGGTTTGATATTTTTTCGTTAACTTTCTCATCATATACTCCATATCTTCTTTATTATTAGCTACAAGTACTTGGTCGTCAACGAACTGTAGTGTGTATATGGTAAATCGATCTTTTAGTTGTATTCCCATACCGTATACTTTACGTTTTTAGTTTTTAGACTACTGCGATATATATTTTAAAAAGAGTTGGAGAGATACAACACCCTTTGTTGGTGCAAGCAAGGAATTTCCTAATTTTCATTTTCTTTTCCTTTTCTGCGCGTTTAAAATAATTTAAATTTTCGCGCTCTAAAATATGCATATGGGTTTTCACGGCACCGCACACGTGGAGGACAAGCAGCGCCGCGATGAGTGCAAAAAGAACCACTGTCACAACAAGACACTAGAAAAATCACGTTCCCAAAAAAGTGAATTTTGAGGTGAAAAACTGGACGTTTAAACGTTGACTGGAGCCGCAAGAGAGTCCGAGGTAGGTGCCTTTTCATATAAAATTCCATATGTATCGTAACTTTCCATTTACTATCGTCAATACCGACAATTATTTTTAAATGTGCTTGTAAAGCCAAACCGGCGACCTGTCGAAGGAAATTCCATTATTTTTCAACTTGCACGCACATTTAATGGCCCTTCTCTCCAAATTAATAGTTTTCCAAACTACCTAGACTCCTGTGGTTCAGCAATTTCCTACAAAAATTCCAAATTTCTATATATTTTCAAAATTTATTTCCAATTTCAATTTAAATTATTTCTACAATCAGTAATAAATCAAACAGACCATATTGATTTAGGACCTGTTGGTGATATGTTCCTTCAAAGTTGATCGAAGTGTTTATTACCGTTCAAAAATAGCTATAGCCAATGCACATATTTCGTATAGTTTACTAGTTCATCAAAGTTGATCGCTTTGTTCATTACATTTTCAGTAAAAGTGGCGTCAATACGCCGAAAGTAAAATTTTAAGGCGGTTCTTCCATCTACATTCCTTTAATTATCGATTTTACAGGTGTCGCGTTAACGCGCAGGTGCAAGTGTCGCCGTCACCAGGGTCATCCCGCGCGTTGGTTCTTCGAATACCGACGTTTCTTAGAAACTTTCAGACGGGACCGCTAGTCGTATGCACAGAGTGTGCGACTTGGAATCGAGAGGTGCGGGGTTCAATCCTTGGTGAGACATAAAAGTTTTTTTTTAAAGGATATGTTCAAATAATAACATACAGACAAACTTACAAACATTTCATTACAAAATTTTCGAAAAAAGTTAATAAAATTAAAATAATAAAATTGTTTAATTTTTGCTAAAATTCGGGTTATATTTTAAGCTATATTTTAAGCATTTTTTTGGGTAATTTTAAAAACAAATTAACTTTCAAAAACAAAAATGTCTACGCAAAAACAGAAAAAAACTTTGCGACAAAAGGCTTTTGAGCTTCAACCAAATGGCGGAAGCTCACGAGGTAGCTTTGAAAGCGAACTCGGATACAGCGTTTCACTTTTTGTTTAAATCCAGATATGAAGACGTCGAAGAATGTCATGCTCAATTCTATAATTTTCATAACCAAATTATTGGCTCTCTCGAAGAGTTTAAACTTTCATTTGACGAGCAGGATAAAACTAGAAAAGACTTTGACAACCTTTATTATGAATGTAAGGGTATTTACTACGACCTTTTTAGGGCCAACCCTGTCAATTACGTAGGCAACCCTAACCAACAAAATATTGTTCAGAGGTCAAATACAAGATCATTTCCACAACCAAGGTTGCCAATTTTCGATGAAATTATTAAAAGCTGGCAACACTGGTTTGACTTATTTAAAGTCATGGTACATCAAAATTCTGATTTAAGTGATATAGAGAAATTTCAACAATTGCGGAGTTCTGTTCTGAATGAAGCCCTTTCTCTAGTAAAAACCATTCCCCTCGCAGATAGCAATTATCACATTGCGTATGAAACCTTAGTAAAGAATGCTATTAACTTTCTTTCAACTAAATCCAGTTCTGGGAAAGAATTACGTTCCATGTTGGATACATTTTCTGAGAATCTAGCAATCTTAAATGAGCTTGGTTTTCCTACAAAAGAATGGGACTTTCTTACTTTTAACATGATGCTCTCAAAACTTGAAGTCAAGATGAGGACTGATTTCGAACTTTACTATAGTAGAGAGAAAAACAATTCAGAAATTCCGTCCTACACTGATCTTTACACGTTTATAGAAAATCATTGCGTTGCGCTCGAATCTGTAGTGCAAATGCCCAGTTTTAGTAGGCAAAATCAAACCCCTAGACAACCTCAAACTACGCGTAATTCTCAACAGAACAGTTTTCAGAGAAACAGTTTTAATAATTTTAATTCACCTTCTGCTTTCAATACAACTATTTCAAATCAAAGTTCAAATTCAAGAAATCAACAAAATACTTTACAAAATAGCAATCAACGCAGCAACCCTCAAATACAAAATAATCAGAACAGAACTTTTAATCCAAAAATAAAATGTTCCCTATGTTCTTCGAATCACGCATTATCGAAATGTATCGAATTTCAAAACAAAAGTCCACAGGAAAGGATGGGTTATGTTCGGCAGGTGAATCTATGTCAAAATTGCTTACATTTTGCTCACCAGACCGTGAATTGCCCCTCCTCCTACAACTGCTTTACGTGTGGAGCTAGGCACCACAGTCTTCTTCACGTTCCACAACCAGTAGCGCCCTCTGTGAGTGTTAATTCTTATCCTCCAGAGAACGTTAATATTCCACTTTCCAATTCCAATAGCACCCCTATGTCAGGAAGCCATTCCACAAACTGTCATGCGACAATGATTTCCAAAAATTCCACTTTTCTACTTTCTACCGTTGTAGCTGACATGTTAGACTCAAGGGGACATTACCAACCAGTTCGTATCTTACTCGATTCTGCCTCAGAGGCAAACTTTATTTCAGAAAAATGTCTAAATCGTTTAGGTCTTTCGAAAAGCTTCTTTTCTACTTCTATTCAAGGCTTAAATCAAATGACATCTTCCAATACCAAAGGTAAGACGAAATGTCTTATCAAACCTCAAGGTCAAGCGGGACCTACCTTTGATTTTGAGGCTTTAGTACTTCCAAAACTTTTTACAGAGATTCCTTCTTGCGCTGTCGACTCGAGCAAGTGGAATCACATTCGCAATATCAAACTTTCTGATCAAAACTTCCATATACCAAGTTCCATTGATGTCCTAGTAGGTTGTGAACTTTTTCCGCATCTCTTACAAGAGGGAGTTATCCACGGAGAGCGTGGACAACCTAGTGCTTTTAATAGCATCTTTGGCTATGTGCTGATTGGTAAAGTTGAAACTTCAAAGCAACAAAATCCACAATCACTCATAAGCTGTTACACTTCCATCGAACCATCTCTGGATATCTGCCTAGAGCGCTTCTGGGAGATAGAGCAGGTTCCACATAAGGTTCATCACAGTCCTGAGGATATTATGTGCGAAAAATTATTTTCACAATCAGTTTCACGCAACGAATCAGGTAGATTCGTCGTTCCATTACCTTTCATAAACTTAGAACCTCAGTTGGGTGACCTATCCAATCGCTTTAAAACGTTTCAAGCTTCAGGAAGCTAGACTTATCAAAGACTCAGCTAATTATCAAGCTTACAAAGATTTTATGCAAGATTATTTAGACACTGGTCACATGATACCTATTCCTACGCCTATATCTAAAGATGTCTTGGATAATTCCTACTTTATCCCTCATCACAGTGTCTGGAACACTGGGAAGATAAGAGTGGTCTTTGATGGGTCTCAACGTAGTCCCAGAGGTGTCTCACTCAACGAGACGTTGTGCGCAGGTCCTAAACTGCAAAATGATGTCCGTAAAATTCTACTTAATTTTCGAATTCATGCTGACATAGTAAAAATGTTCCGACAGATTTTAATTATTCCTGAGCACACGCGTTATCAAAATATTCTATGGAGATTTTCTGAGGATGATCCTGTCCAAACCTACTCCTTACGAACAGTTGTTTATGGACTTAAGTCATCACCTTACTTAGCTATTCGTACTATACAAGAACTAGCTAAACTTGAGTCTGAAAGGTATCCTAATGCTTCCAAGGTGCTTCTTAAAGACATTTACGTCGACGACGTGCTCACTGGGCAGGATTCTGTGGCCTCGGCCAAAGAACTTCAGTCGGAGTTAATCTCCCTGTTGCGCCTAGGAGGGTTTGAACTTAAAAAATGGGCGAGCAACAGTCCGGAACTTCTCTCCTCATTCTCAGAATCAGAAACACAAATGTCCATTCGTTTCGACAAATCCGAACCTAATTTTGTAAAAATATTAGGTCTCCAATGGAATCCTATCTCAGATTCGTTTACCTACTTGGTCGTACCAGAAGATAAACCATGCACCAAGCGAGGTATCTTATCTCAAATCATGAAGATTTTTGATCCCTTAGGTTTCTGTTCTCCCGTTTCTTTACTTGCTAAGCATCTCATGCAAGATCTGTGGAAGGAGAAGCTGGACTGGGATTCTCAGCCTCCTCCGCATATCGTAAATGTTTGGAATCAATTTCGAACCGAACTTCCAAATCTTTCAAATATTCATTTACCTAGACGCATTTCCATTGATCAACCACGTAGCATTGAACTTCACGGCTTTTCAGACGCCTCTATGATAGGTTACGCGGCTACGGTCTATTTCAGAATGGAGTCAGTTTCCGGAGAAATCCATACCTTTCTTGTAATGGCCAAATCTAAGGTCGCACCAGTGAAAACAGTCAGTCTTCCGCGACTGGAGCTTCTTGGTGCCACTTTACTTTGCGACCTAATTTCCTTTATTCAAAACACTTATTCAGATATTCTTAACTTCAACCAAATCTGTGCATGGTGTGATTCCCAAGTGGTTCTATGCTGGTTGGCGGCTTCACCTCACAGGTTTAAAACGTTTGTGGCAAACCGTATCTGTCACATTCAAGAAACCATTTCTCCTACGGCCTGGAAATATATTCCATCAGCGCTAAATCCCGCCGACTGTGCTTCGCGCGGTCTTATGCCTAATCAACTTGTCAAACATGACTTGTATTGGGAAGGTCCTTGTTTTCTTAGGCTACCAAAAGAGAGCTGGCCTGATGATTTTCGCTGTCCAGACCCTCCGGAAAACGAGGTTATTCTGGAAGAACGAAAATCAGTATTTCAAACATGCACAGTTGAACCACACATGCTTGATACTTTTCTTTCTCGTTACTCTTCCCTAGAGAAAATTCAACGCATAATTTCCTATATTTTTCGCCTTACCGAAAAGAAATCTAAATATCCTAACGAAAATATTACTGAAGTAGAACTTCAACATTCTCTTATTGTTCTCGTTCGGCATGTTCAACGTTCCATCTTTGCTGATCTCATTTCACGTTTGAATGACGCAAAGCTACTTCCTAAACAATTTCGTAAACTTTCACTTTTTCTAGATACACAAGGCTGCTTAAGAGTGGGGGGTCGAGTACCACATTCTTCCGAACTCTCTTATTCAGCAAAACCCCCTTTACTTTTACCACGTTCTCACCGTCTTACTCAACTTGTCATTGAGTACACTCACAAAAGGTACTGTCATCCCGGTCAAAAAACGTTGCATTACCTCTTGAGACAACAATTTTGGATCCTTTCCCCTCGCTATGCAATCGAGAGTATAACTTCTCATTGCATTTTATGCTATCGATTAAATCCTAAACCTTCCGTACAAATCATGGGCAACTTGCCTGCTCAACGCATCTCTCAAGTAAAGGCATTTTCACATGTTGCCATAGATTATTGTGGTCCCTTTCCAATGACAATGGGAAAGTACCGAGGTGCAAAGGTATCCAAAGGTTATATTCTTGTCTTAGTCTGCTCCGCAACAAAGGCAGTTCCTAGAACTTACCTCCGATATTTCCACCCCTACCTTTCTTGCGGCTTTTAAGAGATTTGTGGCAAGAAGAGGAAGAATCTCTGACATTTACTCAGATTGTGGTAGCGCGTTCTTGGGAGCTGATCGTTTACTCAAACAGTACTCCCAGGAAGCATGTCACAGTCTAAAAATTACCTGGCATTTTTCAAGTCCTGGTAGTCCGCACCTAAACGGACTAGCCGAGGCAGGAGTTAAATCCACCAAGGCAAATTTAAAACGTGTAATAGGTGAGCAACGGTTAACCTATGAAGAGTTTTTTACTTTTTTGTGTCAGGTCGAATCCATACTAAACAGCCGGCCTCTGTATGCCCAAAGTATGGATCCGAATGACTTTCTTCCACTGACCCCTGGTCATTTTCTTACCCTGGAACCGTTGAATTCCGTACCAGAACCCGATTTTTCTGATTCCAAGTTGAACACCCTGTCCCGCTGGCAGCTGGTGCAAAGGCTCCAGTCCGATTTTTGGAAACGCTGGAACTTGGAGTACCTAAACACCTTGCAACAGCGTTCTAAATGGACAGAGGCTTCTAACAATATTAAACTAAATACTTTAGTCGTGGTAAAGAATGAACAAAAACCGCCATTGCAATGGGCTGTTGGGCGAATTGTCGACGTGCACCCTGGCTCAGACGGTCATATTCGTGTTGTGACCGTTAAAACAGCTACAGGAACATATCGTCGACCAGTAGTGAAACTATGTCCTTTGCCTATGCCCGACGCATAAGGCAAAATTTTCTTTTTCTTTCTTAATTTTTTCTAAGTATTTTTTTCTTTTCTTTTAATTTTAATTTACATGCATAATTTAATGCATATTTGGGTTAATGTTAAATTGTATCGTTTAATTGCTAATAGGCGAATATTATTTAATTTTTTTTTCCTTTCCTTTTCTTAACTAAGTAAAAACACACGTGTTTTGGCGGCCGGAAAATGTTGGTGCAAGCAAGGAATTTCCTAATTTTCATTTTCTTTTCCTTTTCTGCGCGTTTAAAATAATTTAAATTTTCGCGCTCTAAAATATGCATATGGGTTTTCACGGCACCGCACACGTGGAGGACAAGCAGCGCCGCGATGAGTGCAAAAAGAACCACCGTCACAACAAGACACTAGAAAAATCACGTTCCCAAAAAAGTGAATTTTGAGGTGAAAAACTGGACGTTTAAACGTTGACTGGAGCCGCAAGAGAGTCCGAGGTAGGTGCCTTTTCATATAAAATTCCATATGTATCGTAACTTTCCATTTACTATCGTCAATACCGACAATTATTTTTAAATGTGCTTGTAAAGCCAAACCGGCGACCTGTCGAAGGAAATTCCATTATTTTTCAACTTGCACACACACCCCTGTCTTAAGCCTTTCATTAACAGGAATTTTTTGAAAGTCGATTTCCAATTTTAATTTTAGATTTTAACCCTTTATATAGTTTTTTATCGATTTTATGTATGTATGATTGATATCAGTTTGCCCTAGCTCTGTCCATAATTTTTCTACTGGGACGGTATCATATGCTTTTTGTAGGTCCATAGAGGTAACATGAGTACATCATATTTCTGGCACTTCTTTCCCTAATTTTATTACTTGTTTAAGACAAAAATCACAATGACTACAAGATCTGCCTGCACGAAACCCACTTTGCTCTTCTTCTTCTTGTTTATAAAAATTATTCTCTATTAGATCTCTAAAAATCCTACCGTACAATCTACTTAGAGTACTGGTTACTGAAATTCATCTGTCATTGTTGCAATCCAGCTTGTTTTCTTTTTTATGTATTGAGGATATGAATGCAATTTTCCAATCATCAGGTACTGGATGTAATATGTGCCATTTTCTAATAGTTTCTCTGATCCATATCTGAGCATTTCAGCGATTATTCCGCTAGCTTTTTCGCATTTAAGCTTTTTAAAACTATTCTTTATCATTTCTTTTTCGATTATTTCTTTCTCTCCATATACTTCTATGTCTCTCATTATAACGACTATTGTAAAAATACACATTTTTAAAAATTATTCTTGATAAATATGACAAATATCGTTTGGTAATATGTATGTATAAATAATATAAAATACACCTTAGGTTGTACTTATGTAATTTTTTTTACAATACATATAATTTTGGCGATACGATCATTTATGTCAAGGTGAGTTTATTTAGATAGTATCCATAGATTATTGATTTTTCACTACTGATAAAAGAACACCAAATCATATACAGGGTGTTCCAGTCTAATAGTGCAGAGTAAAACTGTCATTTCTTGTGTAAAAATATTAATATTTGATCACACTTACATACTTTACTTCAAAATTTCATCATAACCGAGAAACAGGGTCCAAGATATTTTTTTAATTTTTATTTACAATTTAAAATTTTGTAAAAAAAATTTCAGCAGTTCTTAAGAAATTCCGGGTGGAACGTTTTAAATGGAACACCCTGTATATAGACTATATTGGCTACTAGATATTAATAACTAGTATCAGAAGGATCTGTATATAGACTATATGGGCTACTAGGTACTAATAACTACTGTCAGAAATTATTAGGGACTTATTGGAATAAAACCTGACCTTATTTTAAAATCGGCCGTATTGTGACAGATTTACATATAAAAAGCAGCTGCTTTCTTTCAAAATTCGGCCTTTGTGTATTCAAGAACCAGATTTATTAGTGTCTGTTTTTATTAAATGAAAGTTAGCTACTTTTTAAATTTGACTTTGATACGTCACTTTTGAGATGTCAGCTGTCAGTTTTCTTTGTAAATCTGTCAGAATAAAGCCGACTCTAAAATAAAGTCAGGTTTTATTGGATGTCTTAACAGTATTTTATGGAGCAGAGAGATAAAAAAGAATGTAAAATTTAACATATATGAAACAATCGTGAAAAGCACGCTGTTGTATGGAATAGAGACTTGTCGCGTAACAGACAAATACAAAACAAAAATGGAAAGTGTCGAAATGGATGCAATAAGAAGATCAATGAGAATACCTAGAACAGATCACATAAGGAATGAGATCATAAAGGAAATAATGGGAATCGAGGGAAACATAACGGATGACATCACTAAAAGGCAACTGATATGCTACGGCAATGTACAACGGATGAGCGACGAAAGATTACCAAAGCAGGTCCTAGAATGGCAACCCATGGGGCGCAGAAAAAGAGGGCGTCCTAAACTAGAATGGCAACAGTCAATCCAAAGATCAATGAGTCAAAAAAATCTAACAGAAGATGATTGTCAGGATCGAAGGAGGTGGAGAATAGGCGTCGGACAACGTAGAAAAACGTTCTAAATCGACATAATAGTATAATAGTCATAATTTAAAAATCTATTATTTCTAACGAAAGACTTGTTTGGGAAGGTAAATATATTGCGTCTAACACTCATAGCTATTATGATGTTTGCATACCAAAAACTCGATTAGACTATCACCGTATGTATTTATTCAACATCAAATAGAAAAAAGTTTCCCTTTCATCCGTTTTTAGATTCCCGACCATGAAATCGAATTCAGTAACAGAATTTTAAGTAATCGAAGAAAGAGAAAAAAATATCGAATTTTTGCACGCTCCTCGATTTTGTCCAACCAGACATTTTTAAAACGCAACATGGTGAACTTTACTTTCGATTTTTAATGTTTATTATTTATTTCGTCTGTTAAATGATCGGTTGTTTAAAATTATTTGAGTTCGTCAATAGCATCATCTTTTAAAAGCTTTAAATTTATTCATTTCAGTCGTTTTTATTATCCATATATTATTATTATCTAAATACTACTACTATGTCGATTTAAAACGTTTTTCTACATTGTCCGACGCCTATTCTCGACCTCCTGGGATTCTGCAATCATCTTCTGTCAGGTTTTTTTGACTCATTGATCTTTGGATTGACTGTTGCCATTCTGGTTTAGGACGCCCTTTTTTTCTGCGCCCTATTGGTTGCTAGGACCTGCTTGGGTAATCATTCGTCATTCATCCGTTGTACATGGCCGTACAATAGTGATGTCATCCGTTGCGTTATGCTTCCCTCGATGCCCATTCTTTCTTTTATGATCTTATTTCTTATATGATCTGTTCTAGATATTCTCATTGATCTTCTTATTGCATCCATTTCGACACTTTCCATTTTTATTTTGTATTTTTCTGTAACGCGACAAGTCTCTATTCCATACAACAGCGTGCTCTTCACCATTGTTTTATATATGTTAAATTTTACATTCTTTTTTATCTCTCTGCTCCATAAAATACTGTTAAGGCATTCAATAACCTTTTTTGCTTTTACTATTTTTTTTTACAGTCCTTGACAGTCTGTTCCTGTCTTATCAAAGACACCCAAGTAGACATACTCATTGCATGGAGATATTGTTTGTCCATTGTCTAGTTCTAACTTACTTGATTTGTTTCCAGTACTGTGTCTTGTCCACGTTCACTGGTAACCCCCCACTTTTGGTATTCTTCCGTTATTATCTCATCATATACCATGTCTTCTTTATCATTAGTTACAATTACTTGGTCGTCAGCAAACTGTAGTATGTATATAGTAAATCGGTCGTGAAGTTGTATTCCCATGCCGTGTAGCCCACGTTTCCAGTTTTTTAGAGCTACCGCGATATATATTTTAAAAAGTGTTGGAGAGATACAACATCTCTGTCTTAAGCCTTTCGTTACCAGGAAGCATTTTGAAAGTCGATTTCCAATTTTAATTTTAGATGTTGACCCTTTGTATAGTTCTTTTATCGCTTTTATGTATATATGATTGATATTAGTTTAAGTATTGCTTTAACACCGTCGATTATTTTTCTACTGGAACGGTATCATATGCTTTTTTTTTTGTAGGTCCACAAAGGTAACATGAGTCTTTATATTTCTGGCACTCCTTTTTGCAATTACTTGTTTAAAACAAAAAACATTGATGGAAGTGTAGAAAGTGGGTACGGGAAAGATCTGATGCTACTTGCCGGACCTACTCCGTCATCCCCCACTACTATTTTAGCTTTATATTTATAAGTAGGTACAATTAGTTTTCTTTTTAGTTCATAATTCTGTCATGTAGCGTTTATGTTCTAATAATATTTGGAGATTTTGTAGATTATCCGTTGCATTTACAAAACTGGAACTACTACATATTATTTTGATTTTTATTTTCTGTTTTTCCTTTGTTTTTAGTAAAATGCAACTAGCCTAATTAATTAATTATTATTATATGTACGGTTCAATGCAATCTACGAAAAAAATCAAAGAAATAAAATAAACATTTCAGTGCTTACAAACTGGTTAAAATGTTGTAATATTTTGACAATTGGAGCAAAAATTAAAAACGCGTTTTTTGCACAATTTATTATTATCACCCTAATTATTATTTTTTTCTTTTATATACAGGGTTCTTTGACACATTTTTGCGCCTCTAGTGGATTCTGAAATACATAAAAACCCTGCTTTATTTAGACCCTTTTTTGGTTTCTCGTAATTTTTACCTTCCTAGCCCGCGTAGCAATGGCTAGGGAAAGTATTATTTTTGACCAATTTTTTTTTTGAGATAACGCCAAAAATTTGTTATTTGGATGTATTTTTTGACCTATCCTAGCAATATCGTCGTGATGCCTGTCTGTGTGTGTATATTATTTCTGTCCGTAACACGATAGCTCCTAAACCGCTAAACCGATTTTCATAAAATTTTTAGGTAAAATAGTGTTCGACACTCTGACGAGCTGATTGGATTTTGGTCAAAATCCATTAATGCAAACTTTTTAACGGAGAATTGTAGCAATACACTGTTTTCGGAATATAGGAGACCATATTTTGCTCAATAATTCGTGTTATAACCAAAAACTTTGTAGGAGCTTTAGTTTCTCAAATATTTACAAAAAACTTTCAAAGCTAATGTATTATCATGGCTTTACTTGAAGTGTAATAATAGGCTTGAGTACGAACTACACTAAAACTAAAATCATAACAAACACAAATGAAGATATCACGATCACAATAAACCAAGAAAAATAGAACAAGTAGAGGAATATAATATATATGGGACAAATTATTAAACTAAGAAAATAAAACCAAACAGCTGAAATCCAGAGACGAGTAAGATTGGCCTGGGCAGCATTCGGTAAATTGAGTTACATATTAAAAAATAAAAAATATCCTCAGTACCTTAAATCGAAAGTGTATAACAAATGAAGAGCACAGGGAAAAAACGTGCAAAGTCATTTTTTCTAAGAAAGTGGGTTATATATGCCAAATGATGTCTTAAGATGTGTATTATTACCTGAAATAATCAAACTGGGATAAAACAGGCCGTGTCACAAGATATTACTAATAATTCATTTGGCCAACAGGGAAAGAACGTGCCAGTTTTAAACTTTCAAAATGTTATATCTCCAAACTAACTAAGAGTGACTTTGCACCTTTTTTCCCTGTGTTCTTCACATGTATCCTTCCTATATTCACCTATGGATCCCAGACCTGGACACTTATAAAATTAAACATGGATAAGGTAACAAAAGCCCAAAGATCAATGGAAAGACAAATGTTACAAGTAAAACTAACAGAAAGAAAAATCAATGAATGTGTAACAGGGGCCTAGTATGTGACAGTGGTACTGTCACCTCAAGTGGCCAAGGCTTAAATGTTGTAAGCTACCAACTTAGGCTACAACTTATATAAATTATAAAAAGATTAAATGTTACTATATGTTATTAAATTTACACGATCTCGAAAGGGAATTTGACGGTTCTTGGAGGAAAAGTATGCTATAAACGTTTTTCTCAAATGTATAACTAATGTAGGATAATCATACATACCTTTTCAATTTTCTTCTTGTAGCTTCACACTTTCACTTCTTTTATTTATTAGTTGAATATCGACTTTTTACTACTATTAAACTTTTGTATTCAAATATTTACACTTCTTAAACTTTTAGGTTTTATAAACCTTTTATATATTTGTTGTAAATATATATATTTATCAACATCTTAAACGTTGATTGAATGAGTGAAACTATTCAATCAACTGTTTAATTTACTTAATATTACTGTTTAGGTCTGGGATATATTGTTGCAGAAAAATGCCGATTTTAGGGCAACTAATGGTTTGTATTTTGATGTTAAAAAAAACCATAAAACAGATAAAAACATTATTTCAAAACACTGGAAACAGTAATAATTAAAAGTTTTAAAATTAATAAACTCCAAAAGAAAAGAAAGACTAAAATAATTATGAATAATAAAGATAATAGCTTATACAATGTTAAAATGATTGACAAATTTCCCCATTTGAAATAAAACCCCCCTTAAGAAGTGTGAACGGAAGCGTAACGATACAAGCGAAGCGTAACTAAAAAAGTGAACTCCCTGACGACTTTCGAAAGTTTCCCGTCTCAGTTAAAGCGACCCTGCGCTTGAAGGGACAAATATCTTGGCGTTGATTGGCTAGAATTCTACTCCCTTTCGCTTTGGCGAGAAAGAGATAGACTGCGCTTTAAGCGCTCCACTAAGAGACTAAATAGCAATGCAAGCCAGACTTAAAAACCCCTTAGAAAGTAAAATTACACAGCGTGTTTTTTTTTAATTGAAAATAGTTTAAAATTTGTTTCCAGTTACAAAATAAGAATTATTTTGATGTTAGTGGCTCAAAGGACATATTAGCCGAATACAACTTTTATTAAAATACAGCGAACCTGAAAATATGCCCAAAACAAGTCGCCGAGTTGCCATAAATTTTACTTAATCTTAACCTAGTCTTGCATATAATTAATGCTTGTTGATTTCAAAACAATATTTAATTAAAAATTTTTAAAAAATTATAAATGGAAAAAATACCATTTATGCTCAAATCCCGTTTTGTTACAAATGGATAAAAAAAAAAACGAAAGTAAGAGATGTCAGAGGAGCTGCAAAACTAAAATGGAAATTTGCCGGTAATAATATCAGACAGAAAGACGATCGATGGAACAAATGTATTGTAAACTGGAGACCTTGGGAAAATAAATGAAGTAAGGGAAGACCCCAAATGAGATGGGCGGACGATCTGAAGAAACATGCAGGAACTCGATGGATAGACACGGCGACAGACAGAGAAGAGTGGATATTGGGATGGATCGAAGAAGACTTAATAGATAGATAAAAGAGATAGTTATCTTTATATAAAGGGTAGGGGACAATGCGCCGCGGCCGATTCGCCGTGGGTACAATTCGCCGCCGGCCGATTCACCGCGGGGACAATTCGCCGCGAGATTTTTTATTTTATGATATTACCATTGGAAATTGTTTAAACAGTTTTATTTAGCTTGACTTCATATAATATAATTTGTTTATTTGTTGATCATAACTTTTCTGAAACTTTTCCAACTAGGTATTTGGGGTTAGTATACAATTCAAAAAAAATTTTTATTAGAAAAATAAATAAAATGGCGGATCCAAAATGGCGGACTTTTCCATTTATGAACCAATATGCATTAAATTCGAAATTTTGGGGCGTTTTAGGTCCCTGATTATGATTTCTAACTTAAACTTAAAAAAAATCAAAATGGCGGATTCACAATGGCGCACTTTCTTATTAATAAACCGATTTGCCCTAAACTTGAAACATCGCGGCGCTTAAGGTAACTCAATACAATTTTTGACTTAAATTTTAAAACCTGAAAATGGCGAATTCCTCGGGGCCTGAGCCTTCCCCAAGACTTAGATTTTTTTAGTTTTTTAGATATTTTTTACATATTTCATGAATAAAAACATTAAAGAGTATAAAATTCGTGCGCCATTGTGGAACTGCCATTTTGATTTTTTAAAATTTAAGTTAAAAATAATAATCAGCGACCTGAAAGATCTCAAAGTTCCGAGTTTGATGCAAATCGGTTCATAAATAGGAAAATCCGCCATTTTGGATCCACCATTTTGATTTTTTTAAAGAATAAGTTGACATCATAATCAGCTATCAGAAACACCCCGAATTTAATGCATATTGGTTCATAAATGGGAAAGTCCGCCATTTTGTATTTTTTTAGTTTAAGTTAAAAATAATAATCAGCGACCTGAAAGATCGCAAAGGTCCGAGTTTGATGCATATCGGTTCATCAATGGGACAATCCGCCATTTTGAATCCGCCATTTTTTATTTATTTTCCTAATAAAAAAAAATGTTGAATTATATTATACTAACCATCAAATAAGTACCTAGTTGGAAAAGTTATGATCAAACAAATAAACAAATATATTGTATGAAGTCAAGCTAAATAAAACTTTTTAAACAAAAATTGCCAATGGTAATATTATAAAACAAAAAATCTCGAGGCGAATTGTCCCCGCGGCGAATTGTCCCGCGGCGAATCGGTTGCGGCGAATCAGCCGCGGCGAATTGTCCGATCCCCTTATATAAAAGGCGTGAAATTAAATTACTGTTTGTACAAAAAACTATTTTTTGTACTCTTGAATTACTGTTTCCTACTTGTAGTTTCAAAATTAGTTTTTCTTGAAGGCAACACTTTTTCATATATTTATTAACAAATCGAACGATTGGATATTTGTTTATATTTACGGATTTCCTATATAGCACTCAGGAATTTTAGTAATAAAATTCGTTCTTGACATTTATTATAAGTTATAAGAGCTGCAAGCAATTTTGTCTTAATACGAGGTAAAGTACAATACATAATTTAATGACCAAGATGTTTACATAAAAATTCAAATCCACTTGAGCTCAAAGTATATAAAAAAAAACCTTTTTTTTAAGTTTAAATATTTAGTTCTAGTGTTCAGTCCAGACCTTCCTCTATTCTAATTTTAACATACAAATTTAATGACCTACAGCGCAGTCATTGATAAAAATAAGAAGTTTTTACTTTGAGTGGTCATATCTCAAAAACTACATAGCCGAGAAACTTGAAGTTACCGTCATTCAAAAGCTGAGTTTCTTTTCTATGTTTGGTTTAAATGTGATTTTCATTAGTTTGTTTATTTTTGAAATATCAGTAAAATTTTAATTTAATACCTGGGAGATATCAATCGTCGATTAGAAAAGAAACCTGCATAAAATTTATTTTATAAAAATATTTCCGAATTTAAAAATAAATATGTTTTTCACTATTTTGAAATATAGCGACATTTATTTAACAAAAAATCAATTTTAAGGAAAAATTTGGAAAAATAGTTTTAAGCGTTAAGTATTTTTTTTACAAACAATAAAAAATGCTCTGTAAACTTTTAAAACTTTTGAATATAATAATTTGTTACAAGTACTATACAGTTTGTTTCATAATTTGTGAATAACTTTTTAACAGTTATCAAAACAACCAGCATATTTTCTTTTACATAAAAGTTTTTTTTTAAATGTTGTGTTTGAGTAGCCATATTTCAAAAACTAAATAGCCGAAAAACTTGAAGTTACTGTTATTTAAAAGCCAAGTTATTTTTCCATAATTGGTCTAAATTTGGTTTTAATTAATTTATTTGTTTTTGAGATATCAGTAAAAGTTTAATTTAATATCTGGAAGATATATCAATGATCGATGAGACAAGAAACTTTTTTCATTCATTTATATTACAAAATTAATTTCAAATTTAAAAACAAATATGTATTTCATTGTTTCGATATATTGCGACATTTTCATCAAAAGGCTAATTTTACGGAAAAATTTGGAAACATAGTTATAAATAATTAAAGAAGTTTTTGATAAACAACAAAAAATATATTTTTAAAATACTCTCCCATGATAGTTTTAATTTATTTTTATTATTATTTATTTAAAAAACTTTATTTCCTTAATGTATAATACAAATACCATCATATCAATACATAGAAACCTAGAAATAATTTTAAATTATTAACCTAAGTATATACCAACATATGTATGTACCTATCTAAAAGTTAAATAGTATACTCAGATATGCGAAAAAATCTGAAAATTAGTTGCGCAAAATCTTGTTTATGATTTGGCAATAGTTGTGCCTGTATCAACAGTATTAATTTTATTCTAGAAGTAAAACCCCATACACATACACTTTACACTAAGAAAAAAAAATATTTGGAAAATAATTTTACTAGCAATAAACTTTATCTAGAACTAATGCAGAAATAAAAAAAGTACTAGTCGCAGTTTAGTACAAAATTGATAGGTATATCTATAATGTACGACATGCTTCAACTTTTAGTTTTGATGCCCAAAGCGCACTTACGAAATTATACAGTTTTGTATTTTCATAAATCAGGTTATTGGGTAATTTTGTACCCAACTGCGACTAGTAGTTACAAGTAAATTTAGCAGTTGGGTGTTTTTCTATTAAAATTTTTTTTTATTTTTAACTTTTAGGTTTAGTTCTTATTCAGCCTTATAAAAAGCACTATGTAATTACAATTCATTTAGCTTTACCCAAAAACTACCTGTAGATTTTCTATGGACGCGAACAGTGTTGCCTTCCATTGAGTGAAGATGGGGAAGGAGAGAGGGAGGAGGGAACTAGTAAAATGGTGTCAAAAAAATCTTAAAGCGTGGCCAAAAGAATTTTTGAAATCGCTCTAAATTTATGAAAGGTATAGCTACAACTATTACTAATAAGGAGGGTGGGGGAGAAGAGAGGGAGAGGAAGGGGGAGACTAGTAAAATGATGTTGGAAAAGTCTTCAAGCGTGTGCAGAAAGAACTTTTGAAATCGCTTTATATTTGTGAAAGTTATAGCTATAACTATTACTAATAAGGATGGCGAGAAGGAGAGAGGGACAGAGGGAGAGGCGGGGAGGGGGAACTAGTAAAATGATGTTGGAAAAAAAAAGACTGAAAGCGTATGCAGAAAGAAGTATTGAAATCGCTCTATATTTGATAAAATTATGCGAATATGGTTTTTGAATAGGGTGGGGGGAATGACACGAGGGGAGATGGGTGGGACCAGGAAGGCTACAAAGTAACTACAGCAAATTAGAGGACATTTGATTTTTGACAAAATGTTGGTTCCTGTTTAAAAAAAAATACGACACCTTTTTTGTAAAAATCGGTTCAGCCATTTAAGCCTCTAGCGTGACACAAACATACATATTTACATACATACAACAATCGAAAAACATTACCCTTCCTTTCGCTGTGCTGCAGTTGGGTAAAAAAAAGAATGGCAAAGTTTAATGTAATTAAATAAAGCAAAACCTTAAGTTTAACATATTTAAATGCATTTATTTTATTAGTCTTCTTGTGAAGCAAAATAAAAAGTTTATTTTTAATGAAGAAAGCAACCGTTTTAGTTTAAGGATAGAAGAGATTTTTTGTTAAAAACAACATTCTCTATGATTTATTTGAAATTAAAATATTTTGTGTCTTTTTTTTTCTCAGTGTGAGGTCAGTATAGTTTTTATAGATTATAAAATTATACAAAATTTTAAATTTTTTTACCTAGATATCAACGACCATTATAAAACTTTTTGCCACCGTTCCTAGATATTAAATTTTATGGATTAGCGGAAAATAACTCTGGCTTGTTTGAATTAATTTGTGATGATTTTTTAAAAACTAAATTTAAATATCAGTGTAGCAATAGATACGCACGTGATTATTTCAGATACAGAAATGATAATCTATGTCTAAATTTAAAATGTAATTGTAAAAAGTAAAGAATATGCAATTGAAAAAATGAAGATTTTTTTAATAATAAGCAAAAAAACAACGCAAAAAAAATTCTTACCAATTTTTACCAAATAACATACAAATAACAATTAACAACATTCCCATACCATATTCAAATCAGGCAAAATATCTCGGTATGACACTTGATGCCAAATTGCGCTGGAAAGCACATGTTAAGAAAAAAAAGAACTTAAGATAGGGTATGAAAAAATGAACTGGCTAATTGGAAGGAAGTCCAATTTAACAATTCATAATAAGTTACTGCTTTATAGACAAATACTGAAACCAGTATGGACATATGGTATTCAACTATAGGGTTGTACTAAAGAGAGTAACATTCTAGTTTTACAGAGATTTCAAAATAAAGTATTAAAAAACACCGGGAAAGCACCTTGGTACGTTCGAAATAGTGACCTTCATCGGGATCTAAAAATCGAAACTGTAGCAGAGACTATAAAAAAGTACGCAAAAAGCAATGAGCCATAGATTCCATCGACATGTGAATGTGGAAGCAATTCAGCTTGTAGACAATACTGTGCTAGTCCGAAGACTAAAATGATAACTAAAACAAAATAATAGTGGGTTTACACATGCATGGATTTAGTGGCGCCAGTGTTCGCGCCAGTTCTATTTGCACGCCAGTAAAGGTTTACACTATTGTGCGAAAATTAAAAAGACTGGCACGCCAGTTTCATTTTTAAAGTGTACACGATATGCGATATGTCGGCTGAACTCTCGGAAGCCTGCAAAATAGTCGCTAAACTTTTATTGAAAAAAAAAAAATAAAAGAGATTCAGGAAAAGGAACAACGAAAAGGCCGTATCTGCATGGGTTAAAGCATGGATTGCTAGTCGATCTACTTTAGGTGCTTCCGAAAAACTTTTAGGAGAACTTGCAGCAGAAGATTCTGCGAGCTATAAAAACCATCTTCGAATGACAAAGCAACATTTTGATATTCTTCTAGAGTTTCTCTTATTTAAACAACATTCTTTAAAATTCGGTCTGCTACTTTAAACCATGGTACTTTTGGGGTGTATACTTCATTTGCACCGACTCCGGAACGTTGGCTTTTTTTAATTTTTGTCAATTCCAAAGCATATGTGTTTCTTATGGATCATATTTTTGCTTTTATTTCTGCAACTTCAAAGCCTTCAATAGTCATTATTTTACTAATTTTTTGGGAAGCATTATCTCGACTATCTTTGTTTTTATACGAACTACTGTGTACATCCCATAAACAAGGAAAACATTCATAGCCTTCAAGAAACTGTATGGTCAGTTCTGCTGACCACTTTTTTTAGCCATATTAAGCTATAAAAACAAAAATAAACAAAATTTTTAAGCTCAAACACAATGAAAATAAAAAATAATGTAAAATAATGAACTTAAAACTGGCGAGCCGACGTGCAAGCAAGCACTTGTTTACACATGAAAATTTTCCTCTTCTGCGCGCATGCGTTACCACTGGCGCCAGCAAATTCAGTCAGCTGCAGACTTTTTTGATACATGCATGCAAAAAAATAACTTGTGTGCAAGTCGGTGTTTACACTTGCAAATTTAACATACTGGCGCGCCAGTTTTTATTGGCGCCAGCAAATCCATGCATGTGTAAACTCTCCTTAATGCTATAAACACAACACAATTGTGAGTTACAGACGAAACAAAGTGGGGAGTACTGTTGAGTGAACCCTAAGTTTAAATCTAACATTTCTAGTAAATTAAGTTAAAACGAAATTGCTAATCAGTCTTATTGATCGTAATACAATAAACACAGTGTGTTTGACAAATAATTAAAAAAAAAAAACAATTTTTACCAAAAAAAATTGCTAAAACTCATGCAAGTTTTAAGAGAATTTCATTGGTTCAAATGGTTGAGGTCGAAATTCTGAAAAAAATAATTTTTAGCAAGTTTTAGATTTTCAAAATTTAAGTTCTAACGATTTATTAAATTTTTTAAAGTCAGATTTCGATAACTATATACTATAGTTTTTGCTAGAGATACGATAAGACTTTAAAATAACATAATTTTACTTTTACATAAAGTCACATTTGAAGAAAGGAGCTTTAAATGTATGTTTGATTTGCTAAAAGCAAAATGGCTACTTGCATAAATAAAAGTTTTTAAAAATACTAAAATTATTCAAGTTTAGTGCTATTGTGTTTCAAGAGTAAGTACCTCGCAAGACAAAGTAAATACAAAACCAAGAACATATACGTTCATCGTACTCTACAGTACTCATATAGTAGACAACATTATGTACGTTGAAGATATGTTTGCCTAAAGCTTAAGATAACTAATAAGTATACTAACAGAATATGGCAAAAAATTTCAAGAACCAATCACAAGTTAACATTTTGTTTTTAAAGTTTCATGTCACAGATTAATATTTAATCTGTGAGGACAGATTCACAAATTTAAAAAAAATACAAAAACAAATTCGGCACATCTTTTTTTAACGATTTTAACGTCTTGGCAAAAATTGGGCGTGGCACCTCTCAGGCGGCAACCATTGTTGACTACAATGTCCAAAAACTCATGACCCGTCACTGAATAACAGCACTTTCTATATGGGAGTACTCTCCCAGAAAGAAAAGCCTGCAACAAATGAAAAATGCCAGATCTGTGGGCCAGTGTAAACTGATAAGGGATCTATTGTGCATCCCTTATCAGTTCTTGCAACTTGCAAGAGGTACTATTTAGAAGGTCCTCCGTCTCACAGACTTCCTCTTCGAATACTTCTCTGCTTGCCTCCTTGTATGTCTCGTCCTTGGTCCAACATCGCTCGCACGTCGCGTCCTCCTTCACTCTCATTGTCGCCAAGTGTCCTTGTAGGACGCAGTGTCCAGTGAGGAGCCCCACTATGGTTCCCACCCCTCTTCGTGTTCTACGGAGCAGCCAGTTCCTACGGGACTTGCTGTATCCTGCCAAACACTCCTTTGCCTGTCTGACGTTTCCTCTGTTGGTCCATTTCTTTTGTATCTCTTTTTAGGCGCCCACTATGTTAGGGCCGACTTCATCTGCCCTCTTGTGAGCCCCAGGAAAGGCTCTGCCAGGATCCACCTTTGGCAAGTACGTCCGCTTTCTCGTTTCCTGGGACTGCCATGTGGTCTAGGACCCATACGAGCTTCACCTCTCTTATCCCGGCCAACTCTTGTAGTGCATCCGCGCATTCCTGCACCAAACCCGCGGACATGGTTGGTTTGCACAGTTAATTCAGCGCAGCTTGACTCTCTGAACAGATGCAGAGGCGCTTTACTACCGTCCTTTTTCCATGCATCCCTGTCGGAAAAAGTTTTCTGCGATTAATCATATGTGGATGCAACACCCTTTAATAAGAAGATTAACCAAACACTCCTGAATGAAGTATAGGTTACATGAAAATGGTTTCAGAAATTAATTGCACATTTTGAATATGGACTCTTTCCTGACTTCAGAGCCATATTCATGTAAATTCTAGTTGATCCTGGAGCCAGCGCCTAGACTAACTGAAAAATGACAAAAAAGTGATAAAATTTCGACAAGAGGATCAGCAAGGATTTATATGAATATGGTTCTGAGGTCAGGAAAGAGTCCATATTCAAAATGTGCAATTAATTTTTGGAACCAGTTTTATGTAACCTATACTTCATTCAGGCACAATGTGCAAAAAAAGAAGATCCAGTGTATATACATCTTTAAAAGCCATAATTTGTTTTTTAATTTCAATATTGATGAACGAGCGTAGTCTACGTATGCCAAACGATACTATGTTGCGATGACCACCACAGTTGTGATGTGGTGAGAGTGCGGCCTTGGTACACTGGCCGAGAAGTAGGCTAGATGTTACTTTCTTCGGCTAGTGACCGCGAAAATATTTTCGCGCACTGATGCCGACATGCCATGTTATTGCTAGTACCCATAATATGATATATGGTACACTCGGGTACGTAAATAGTGTCGCAAAAACTTCCCTAGATTCGAGTCATTTATAGCATAATGGATACATGGATATAAAGAACATCACTAAATTAATTCAGCTATATGCCCCCACCTCTACCTACGATGACGAGCATATCGAAGCATTCTACGAAGACATCTCAAAAGCCATTGAAGAAAACAAAACCCATCTGACACTAGTAATGGGAGATTTCAATGCCAAATTAGGTAAGAGGATGAACATAGAAGAGAATAAAATAGGATATTTTGGATATGGAGAAAGGAATGAGAGGGGCACAACCTTAATGATTTATCTAGAGGAAAAACAGCTTTATGCAATGAACTCGTTCTATAGAAAGAAACCGCAACGGAAGTGGATATGACTCAGCCCTAATGGAATAACGAAAAACGAAATTGATTACATACTGACTACTGATAAAAATATCGTTAGAGATGTGACAGTTCTAAATAGCTTTACAACAGGCAGTGATCACAGAATGGTCAAGAATTTCGAAATGAACAGAAAAATTAATAATAACAATGAACAACTTGACATGAATAAACTTACACAAAATAAAGCTATATACAAAGAAAGGCTGAAGGAACAGCTAACCCAAAACTAAGGATGCGAAAATGAAAATATAGATGAAATAAATGATACGCTGACAAGAGCTATGACTAAAGTAGGAAAAGACATCGCACAAAAAGATAAATAGGGAAAATTGTATATCAGAAGACATAAAGAGAAGGATGGAAAAAAGGCGGACCCTCGAGAGAGAAGGAAAAAGAACATCTATAGAATACACAGAAATAAATAACACTATAAGAAAAATCATAAAAGAAAATAAAATAAAGAGCCAAGAAATAAAAGTTGAGAGTGTTATAGAAAATAATAGAAATATGAAATGTTTAAGGCCGACTCTAGGTAGATATCAAATAATTTAAAAAAAGGATAGGAATGGCATAGAAACTAACGTTAAAGAGGATATTAAAAATATCACACAACTATTCTATACAGAATTATACCAACCCACTCCAAACAAAAGTAAAGAACATAAACTCAGAGATACAACCTGAAATAAGCAAAACGGAAATAAAGAGAGCATTAAAGAAAATGAAAAATAACAAATCCCCTGGAAAAGACGGAGGAGTAACGGCAGAAATGCTCAAGTACGGTGGAAAAACTGTAGTTAATACCCTCCATATCCTACTGAATAAAATACTAAAAGAAAAAATAATTCCAAACAACTGAAAAGAATCCATAACCATTATTCTACATAAGAAAGGCGATAGAGCAGACCTAAAAAACTATCGACCTAACCACGAACCACTCTTGTATGTAATGTAATTTATAAGCCTTTCACGAAAACATTAACAGATAGACTAACTACAAAATTGGACGGATATCAATAAAAAAAACAAGCAGACTTCAGAAAAGATTTCATTGCAGTTGACCACCTATTAGCCATGAAAATCCTAATAGAACAAGCCAAAGAATACAACATTTCCCTATATATAGACTTTAAAAAAGCTTTCGATAGCATTGAGCACTGGGCAGTAAAAGCATCTTTAATTAATAGCCGAATAGATCACAGATACACAGATTTAATAGCCAATATATATAGTGAAGCAACAAAATCAATCAAAATCCACGAAGGACAGTCAGACAGGATGACACAATGTCCCCGAAACTATTTAAACAGACCCTAAAAGATGTTTTTAAAAACTTAGATTAGGAAGAAATAGGCATCAAAGTAAACGGACAATACATGAACTACCTAAGATATGCTGACGATATTGCCTTAATAACAGATAAGAAAGAAGAACTGATAAAAATGCTGGAGGAACTGAATACAGCAGCTAAAAATATATATCACGATCAGAATAAACCAAGAGAAAATAAAACAACTAGAGGAACATATATACCTGGGACAAATTAATAAACTAAAAAAGGAAAAACAAAACGGCTGAAATCAAGATTGGCCTGGGCGGCATTCGGTAAATTAAGCTACATAATAAAAAATTAAAAATATCCTCAGTACCTTAGAACGAAAGTGTATTCTTTCTGTGCTCACATATGGATTCCAGACCTGGATATTTACAAAATCAAACATGGATAAGGTAACAAAAGACCACAGATCAATGAAAAGACAAATGTTACATGTAAAGCTAACAGACAGAAAAAGGAATGAATGGATAAGAAATAAAACAAAAGTAAGGGATGTAAATGTATTGTAAACTGGAGACCTTGGTTAAATAAAAGAAGTAGGGGTAGACCCCAAAGGAGATGGGCGTACGATTTGAAGAAACATGCGGGGACTAGATGGATGAACACGGCGACAGACAGAGAAGAGTGGAAGATATTCGGGGATGCCTATGTCCAAAGATGGATAAAAGAAGGCTTAATGGAATAGATCGATAGATTATTAATTTAATATAATAAAATTTGTATCGCTAAAAATTTTAGTTGCGACACTTTTCATGAACCCGACTGTACATACACCAAGATATTAGCGTGATCTTGGCTTTGAATCATGGCTAGATTTTCTTATTTTTCCTTTTTTGAAGAATAGTCTTGTTTTGCAAGACTCGGGTCTTGGTCTTGTCTTGCAAAATATTCCTATTTTACAACTATCTGCAGTAGCTTAACCAACCTCGCCGCGTGTCGGCCGCGGCTCGCTAGATAAACTAATTTCATAGTTCTGCCACAGGGTATACACTGTGGTTCTGCTACTGCAAGACTCTTGCAAGAGTTTTGCCAAAGTCGGCTCTCATCTATGCCTTCCTTTTTGTTTAAAACTCGTAGACAATGATTGAGTAGAAATTCAAAAACAAGCGAAACTAACACGGGATTTGGTAAATACATTCCTTATTATTTGAGGGATTTTCTGGTTTTGTTTTAATTACAAAACTCTTTCTCGTATTTTTGCCTTCCTGTTTAGTATGTCAACTCATGTGAGCAAGTGTAGTTCTTCCTAGCTCAGGATTGATGCTCTTCCTAGCTCAGGGTTACTGCTGGTCTTTCAAATATTAGACCTTTTATGCTTGTTATAAAAACCGGCATAAATACTGTCTTCTTTTATTAGGGCCTTATTGAAATAAAGCCATGCAATGACACTATTATTGCAGTATTTTGACAGATTTACACTGTTGATCTTTCAAAATTGACATATCAAAGTCAAATTTAAAGCTAACTCGTTTATTTATACATAATTAAAGTCGACAGTATTTATTTCGGTTCGCATAGTAAACAAAATCCTGTTATGTTAAAAGATTAGCTGTCATATTTCAATGCAAAAGTGTCAAAATACCGCCTGACACTTTTATTGCATGACTTTATTCCAATAAGTCCCTATTAAATATAAATAAACCTCTTATTTTAAATTCGACTTTGTTATGTCCACTGTCAGTTTACAATGCAAACCTGTCAAAATATTGTGGGGTACTATTACTGTATTGTATTTTAAAAACGTTTTCTTTTGTGGACAGTAGCGGTTCCAGGGGAGGGGCAGAGGGGATTTAGTTTAGCAGCATCACTTCTTTAAAATTTGTAACAAATTCTACAAAATTTTTCAAAAATTTTCGCGCCCTAAATCTCCCGTAGATACTAAATTTCACACTTCAGATCTATCTAAAACAGCGAATAAAAAATATTTCAATATTTGCTGCCACTTTAGCCCCTTCCCCCTGAAAATCCTGGATCCGCCACTCTTTGTGCACAACTGCAAAGTCATTTCATTATTTTTAAGATTTTTTTTTATTTTATAATCCTGTAAGCCCTGTGTGTATTTTTCAGTGATTGAAAGAGAAAAAAAAATGATTTCGTATAAGTCAAAACATTGTAAACTTTCTCGCGTTTACTTGCTAGTCTTGGGTCTTAATATAATAATAACAACTTTCTTTCTTTGCTTATAAACATTGGTTAAACTTCGTTGAATTAATTTGAAAAATTACAACAACCAGTGTTCCTTAAGTGTGCATTTTACTTAATAAGCTTTGAAATCAACAATTAAAACTATTTATTTAACGCACATTATTTTTTGGAACAGTACCAAAAGTTTTTGTATCAGCAAAAATTGTTGTGTACGGAACGTGTCATAGCAAATTTCCATTTTAATTTTGCTAACTCTCCTCTGACATCCCTTACTTTTGTTTTATTTCTTATCTATTAATTGCTTTTTCTATCTGCTAGCTTTACATGTAACATTTGTCTTTCCATTGATCTTTGGGCTTTTGTTACCTTATCCATGTTTGATTTTGTAAGCGTCCAGGTCTGGGATCCATATAAGAGCACAGCAAGAATACATTGGTTCACACTTTCGTTTTAAGGTACTGAGGATATTTTTTATTTTTTAATATGTAGCTTAATTTACGAAATGCTGCCTAGACCAATCTTACTCGTCTCTTCATTTCAGCCGTTTGGTTTTCTTTTTTTAGTTTAATATTTTGTCCCAGATATACGTAGTCCTCTACTTGTTCTATTTTGTCTTGGTTTATTCTGATCGTGATCTCTTCATCTGTGTTTGTTATGATTTTGGTTTTAGTGTAGTTCATACTGGAGCCTTTATTTTTAGCTGCTGTATCCAGTTCTTCCAGCATTTTTTTTTATGTGTTCCTCTTTCTTATATGTTATCAAGGCAGATGATAAAAAACCTATTTTCTAACTAAATTTCACAGAAAAAATTCAATGTCGCGACCTGTAACACAGGGACAATTTCTGTAACATCGAAAAATAGCGCTACCGAACGGGACAAATCGTGTTACCGATGGGACAATTTGTTTACATTTTAGCATTTTCCGGCCAAGCCAAATATATGACACAACTTTTTTCTTCAGTTTTGTTTAGGATTTCAACGGTTTTGTTTAGAAAAATGTTGATTTAAGAACTCTAAGTTGCCACGTGGAATGAACTTTCTTTGCGGAAGAACTGGCTGTTACCGCCTGAGACAGATTTTTTGTGACAAGTTATTTTATTTTTTATTTAATTTTTTAATGTTGATATCTAACCTACGCCACGCCACTGGGAGGTTTAATTTTTCTTTTTAATTCGCTACTTTTATATTAATAACTAACCGTTTATTTTGATATATCTCATTATTCTCATTAACTGCACCTATATGTTTATAATAATTTCTTGATATGATATTTTGTTGTGAAAATCATGTGAAATATGTGTATAAATATGATCTAGGTATGGTTTGGCTGCTTTTATTTATGTCGTGCCTAACATACGTGCCCATTGCAATTATTTGCAAATCCCTAGCAATAACTACAAAGCTGTACCTACTAAGCATGGCACGCAGCCAACGATAAAGACCGGCCATGGCGCGTTATAAGCAAGTCGGCGGTCACGTGATCTTAGGAGTCCCAGGATTCTTATTGTATTGCTTAATATATTATATGTTTTTACACAATTTAAATAAATTAACAAAAAATTTTTGTTCTTTTATAGGCAAAAATTGAAAAAAATATTTTGCTGATATATGTGTTTATTATGGATAAAAGGACTGAATCTAAAAAATACAAAATTATACAAAATTTGCACTCTAATATCTTCAGGTACATATATTAGGTACATATCGTTACTAACTTCAAATCTAACAAGTCTTTCAAAATTGGACATATCAAACCTAAGGTTTTAGTTTTTTAATTTTTCTTTGAGTGTCATCATCTTTGTCTGAGTTCTTATTCAAAGATTTATTAGCAGACACTAAATCATTGTGCTTTTTAATAAAATTATTTTAAAAAACTTTACATGCCCTTAAACTAATTTTTTCAAGCTTTGACAATAGTTTCTCTCCACAAACAACACTCGCTAGAGTTATCTGAAGAAACATTTTCAATATAAAAAATTTCACAATATTTTATTACAAAGAAACAAGTGATTTTGTGAATAAGTGAGATGGTTTTCACATTCAATGAACTGAATGTAGTGCTCGTCAATAATTTTTTGAAAAATTACCCAGCACCAAGTTTAATATATATTTTATTAAAGTGTAAGTTAACTACCAACTCATGTTCTTTTAAAAGCTGTATCTTACTTTTTAAATATTCCACACTACCAGACTACCTATCTGTTAACAATATTTTACAAATCAGTTTTTTAATATTGCGAGGTGTGGAAGACATATTACCTTAGAATTGTAAATTGACGTGTATGCACTGGATGACTGGATAAACAAAGATGAAGCCAACATTAAAGTGTATCCACCATATCTTCGATTCCCAGGTTACCTTTTCAAGAGACCTAATTGTTCAATAAGAAATTACAACTGAACACATTTTTCACTCTCACTATCGAAAATGTCACTAAGGACGTCTATTACTTGATCAATCTTATCCAAGATCTTATCTTTTACCACTTCTTTCCCGTTTGCAACATATTAGGTTTCAGTTTTATAGTTGGACCGACAAGGAACAACACTAATTACACGTTCGCGGCATTATCTTATAGGTATTTTCTTTATAATTTACTCATTAGCCATTATTTTAACGCAGCCCACTACAGTCTTTTTCGTGGGCTGCGTTATTTTAATAAGTTTGATAAAATTCACATAAAATTCGTGCCCGAATTAAAAAAAAATCGACGTAAACAAACATACCAAAACTGAACACACACATGTTTTATAAAAACAGCGGGCCGTGAGGCGTTTTTTTGTGAGACTCCTACGGTCACGTGATATTTCCGCGCCCGGGCCGGTCTTTCTCGTGGGCTGCGGCATGGCATGGCACACTCAAGAATATGTCTTAAGGGGGGGATATCTAAAAAAATCTAGGTTTCGGGGGCCCAAAAAAAAATATTTTTGAAAATAATGGTTTTTTAAAAAGTAGTTTTTCCAAAAAATAACTTATAAAGTCTTCAAAAAAATAGTTTTTAAAAAAAAAAAATATTTTTGAAAATAATAAATTTTTTTAAAAAGTAGTTTTTCCAAAAACTAATTTATAAAAAACCCAAAAAAAATTTTTTTCAAAAAGTTGGTATACATAATAAAACTAAAAAATTAAAAAAAAAAATTACTTTTTTTAACATATTTTGTCAAAAACATACTACTCACAAAACAATTTAAAAAAATCTCGCGGCGAACTGTCCCGCGGCCAATCGGCCGGCGGCGAATTGTCCCCGCGGCAAATCGGCGGCGGCGAATCGCTCGCGGCAAATTGTCCCATACCCACAATATTAGACTTTTGCTAAAAACGCTGATTTAGTTATTATGGGGTGCAACAGAATCGGGTTTAGAAAATTGCAAATTGCGAATTTTCACACACCAGTCACACCACCATACATACCATGCTCTTAAATAGAGTCATTATTTGCAGTATTTTATTAGGTAGGATTTTATTATTTGCAACTAGTTAGTAATTGATCCCGATTAATGTATAAAGGAAATCAAAAATTAAAATAAGTTGTACACCTAGAATATAAATTAATAAAATCATATAGATTATTAGGTACATACACAATCGTTAAATCCTTGCGACACCACCAATAATAATTATCTTGAATATATTTTATCCTGAAATATTTTGATTTTTAAAAGGAGTTTTTAAATTATTCTATAAACTTAAAATTTTACAAAAATGTAGGACTAACGGGGACTGACGAAGCCAGATCGAAAAATGACAAGGGCTCTGTTTTGAAGCTTCTATAAACTGTATCTATTTTTATTATAGAAAAAAAATTGACTGATTGTTACTCTAAAAGCTGCAAACCAAATAAAACCAAATTTGACACATTTGTAGACCTAATAAAAACCTAAATTACTATTTTCCTCGCAAGTAATTTTTTGACTCCCAAAACCTACATATTTAATTTATTACCTTTTAATACTCTATATTTAATATGTACAGAGTATGCAAAATTCATCATTGTTGGGAGTTTCGGGTGTTTTTAGGGGAGGAAAGTAGAAATCTTACCCCCACTTGTGACCCTCGATTTTCGTTTTTAAGTTAGATACACGCGGGGGTTGACAATTATTCTGCAGTTTAGGAGGAGGCCTATAACTATTTTACTTATCAAAATTCTATTTAAAAGTATAAATTGTTTTTTTTTATAGATTTTTTGATACAGAATCCATCTCTCAAATTGAATTTCATTTATAATTTTAATTTTTTGAGATATTAAATAAAATAGTTATTTCTTTACGGAATTACCCTTATATTTCTTTATATAATTTGTATCTTTTTATACTATTTATTTTTATTTCATATTTTAATATGGTGACTGGGTTTCAAATATTTTAAAATAGTCAAAATTTATAAAAATAATAACAATCTCCCCTCAAACACCCCAAAAACATGGAATTTGGGACAAACGGAACGATTAAATAAAAAAATTGGAAAATGTGCATGAATTAGGAAAAAATAAATTCGACAGTAAACTATTTTAAAAAGGAAAGTTAAAATAAAAAACAGTAAAAAGGAGGGCCCATGAAAACTTTTACAAATGTTCCTAAGTTTTTTGAGAATATGTAGAAATTATCTAAAAACGTTCCCAGGTTTGGGGGGCCGGACCCCCTGATAAAGTCACGTACCCAGATATCCAAAAAATCTTAGACATGGGGGGGCGGGCCCTGGGCCCCCCCTCTAGTACGCCAGTGATATAAACGCATTGTTATAACGCATTAGTATTAGTATAATGATGGTTACTTAATTTTGTTTTTTAAATATTTATTTAGTGAAATAAAATCTTGACATTTTATTATGGCAAACGAAACTATGAAGAAACAATTAATATAAAATGTTAATGAATTGTCGAAATCGTCGGCTAAACAATTTTTAGCTTTCGATTATTGTTGCAATAGTCCCAGAGCTCACCATCAAAAATAATACTCACGACATATCATTAAGACGGTGTTTATAAGTACGTTATTTTCAAATCTAAATCAAAACCAATTTCCTTTCTGTAATACTTGTAATATCTTTGATTAGATACAGGGCGTTTAGGTAAACTGCAATATTGGTGCTGGTCGGCTGAGCTTAAGTTGGTTTTTGCTCAACATGTGATATTGTGCGCTGTTTATTGTAAAAATAGCTTGCGCATTTTGTGATGTGGGTTTATGTATTAAATGCCCGTTAAATTAGTCTTTTACTGTGTATGATTTTTTTTTGAATTTAACTGGTGGTCTGGGGCAAAACGGGGTTTTTTCATGGGACAAAACGGTACCTCATTATACCTATAACCTATTGAACCGAACCGAACCGAACCCCATTTTGCCCCAAAAACTTTTTTTTTTGGTACCATCACTGAAAGTTGTATTTTATGTTGTTTTTGCAAAAAATGGGCGGAAAATTCGTGTCGGAGAGTCGACAGAGATGACAAGGTCGCTGTAATTCTTTATAAATTTTAAAAATACTAAATTTAATTATTATAAATGGGTTTTTTATTACAACTTTTTATTTTTTAAATAAGTATTTTAATCTTGGTTAGTATTTTAATAAATAAAACTTGGCTCAGACAAATATTTATTCCAAATTACACAACCGCCCCGCTTGTTGTGTCACATATAGGTACCCCATTTAACCCCGTATGCGGAGCAAAAAAAGTAAATAAAAGTACGATGGAGTTCTAAATCGCTTAAACTGAAAATTAAAACATAAAGATAACACATCTAGCGAACTTAATTCCAAAAGACGAACGCAATGGTGATCATTTAATAGAAGAAATAAGCCCTCTCTTATCTCCCTTAATATACCAGTGTGTAGGCTTAATATGAAATTTGTTTTTGGGACCTTTTAAAAATCATACGTTAAAGTTGTCCAATGTCATTGCAAATGTCAAATTTTGGCAGACAGATTCTTACTTTAAAGAAAACGCTATTAGATTTTTTGATTATTTCTCGTTTCTTTCAAACCTCAAAGATTATGTCGGTAACTTTGCGAAAAAAATCACCAGGCAATTTTTCCTTAGAAATAAAAGACCTATCAGAAACAATTATAAAATACATGGTGTTCAATTCGAATGAATTAAGTATCTTAAAGAGCATCAATAATTCTACCAGTTTGCCAATTTAGCCTTTTTTGAATCTTGGAACACCCTGTAGATATACTGGAATCATCTAATTTTTTTATTAGTTCACAATTTTCCGTTAATGGTGGTGCTAATTCATATAAAGTGCACAATTTTCTGTTAATTATCAGTAAATTAGTTGTAAAAACAAAAAATTTGCCGTTTAAAAATAAAATAGTGTTCTGCTAAATTTACAGGGTGTTTTTTTTTAGATTCAAAAGTAGCTTTATTGTCTAGGATACGTGTGAACATTGATAACAACACAAATAACAAACATTGTTTTTAAGACTCTTTTTTTTCTTGACAATAGTTTCAAAAACGTTTCGTTTGAAGCTACAGGGCTATAAAATAAAGCTAGCAGAACTCCACTAAAAAAAAGGGAACGGCAAATTTCTATAGGTGAATAATTCACCTGTTTCAGAAAAAGAAACGGGAGCATTACACTTGAAAAAATATTACCCACTAGATGTTTGGAAGCAATTGAATTGATAAATCATGTAACCCCTAAAGCGTAATCTGTTGATAAAATTTCTGCTAAATATCTTAAAACCTGCAAGAGTAAGTAAACAAAAAACTTAAGTGTATATAGACACTAAAATAAAGTAAGCAAAACACCATTTAAAACGGGCACGGTAAATTTTTTGTTTTTACAATAAAAAAAATTGTTCTGCTAACTTTATGTATACATTTTATTTTGGACGGTAGTCTTTGGGTCTAAACTGATTGGTGTGCTGGCTGCACCTGAGGCGTTAAAAAGTAAAAGCTTGATTTTCCATTTTTGATATTTTACACAAAACTACTTTGCGCGACTGCTACTGCGACATCGCAGCGCGCGTTTTTAAACAGGACGCAATCGACCCCTGCGACACACTTTTTTACACACATCTTCAATTTTCTTAACCAAACTTTCATCTTGATTCCAGTCAAATTTTTGTTTTTTTTAAATTTTTCATCAATTTTTGAATTAAAATAACGTTAAAAGTAGTAGTTTATACAATTTTGCATCAGTTGTAACGATAAGGGCTGACTTAAACAAATAATATTTATAGTTATCATTTTTTACAAACAGCAACTTTTAAAGCCATTTTCCATATTCTTTTCTAAAAATACCTTTAAAGATTTCAGATGAGTATGAGCATTTTAAAACTTAAATTAAAAAGGTGTTAAAAGTCGCAGTTTGCAACATTTTTATGTATCAGTTGTACGGATCAGACTAAACTGTATTACTAATAAAAATACTCTGCCAATATATGGGCCCCTAAGCTCACACTAGGTACTATAGTTATAGTGTACGTGTGAGCTAATATAACTAAAAACTAAAATATATTTTATTCAACTCCAGACTAAATTACCTTTTGTTTGATACCACACAAGCCATGTTTTGACTTAAATTCAAATTTTTGAAATCTACCCCCACCCTTAAAAAAAACAAAAACTAAAATGTATTTTGTTAAACTCCGGACTCAATTACCGTTCGTTTGATATCACACACGCCATACTTTCACTTAAACTGTAATTTTTGAAATATATCCCCACCCTTTTTTTAAAATAAATTAAAATGTATTTTGTTTAACTCCAGACTTAATTACCTTTCATTTGATATCACACACGCCATATTTTCACATAAACTCTAATTTTTGAAATCTACCCCCACCCTTTATTTGGTTTGTGTTCGGTGGATTTCGTTCATTTTTAAATGGGACCATCTCGACCCAAGACCCAGCCTTGGTACCAAATTTCAATAAAATCGGCCAAGCGGTTTTTGAGTTATGGGCGTTGGTCGTTACAGACATACAGACAGACAGACATACAGACAGACAGACAGACAGACGGCGCAACAAAAAAGTTTCAAAATATCTGAAACGCAAAGATATATAAAAATTTTTGAAATCGGAGCAACTTTTTTTTTCTCGAAAAAATTAGGATCACCATAGCTCACACTACTATAGTATAGTATATGTGTGAGCTAAAAAAAGTTTGCAAATTTTCACCGACATTTTTTTAAAGATTTTTAAAAATATAACAAAAGTAAAATTTTAAGTTTTACGGGCACGTTCCCCCTCCATCTCAAGTAAAAGTTAAAAGGTTTTGAATACACAGACAAATAATGAGAATTAAAAATGTTATGGTATTAATTCTAGTTAATAACGACAAAAAGAAAGTATTTCTTTTTCATGAAAAAAAAATTATTAAGTTCCCCCTTAATCATCAATGGCTGTATAATTATTTCACTAAAAAGCAAGACTCACCTGGTGCACGGCCCTGCTGACTACTCCCACCAAACTTTGCTGCGGCTTCTGCAACTCGAGAAATCCAAAATCACTGACCCGACTTTGATGAAACGCCGATTTTTTCCGTATAAACTGCGGCCACAAGAATCGCGCGCAGAACATTTTACTGCTCGCCGACATTTTCAAGGGTTAATATTTACAAACAAAAAACAAAAAAAAATCCACTCCAAAAAAAGTATTTTTTTTTTCCAAAAAAAATTTTGGTTCGCGCTTTCAATTTGTCTTTAGTTGTCTAGGGTTGAAGCGCGACTGGACATCTATCTAGCCCCTACTCTCTACGCTTCTCTCTGGTATGCGAGTAGTGACCTAAAAGAACCAAAAAGAACAAGAAAAAATTGATTGGAGAGGTACCAATGAGTTCGTACTTTCTTCGTTGACCACACAGTTCCGTCAAATTTATCATATACCTATTATAAGTTTACCGTTATCTTCTAAATACAAGACAACTTACAATAAAAAACTTTGTCAAATATGGTTTGACACCTAGCTCAAAGGTTTCGTTTTTTTTTGATTCGCTGTTTTAAAATTATGTATTTTGACCTAACTCTAAAAAATTTTATGTCAAATGACGAGAAAAAACATAAACAATACAGAAAATACCTAGGTATACAAAAATAGGCTTTTAAAAATTATACCCAGTGGGGCAAAAAAACCGGACAATTTTTTTTTCATTATAACTTTTGAACTATCCCATCGATTTTAATGGGACACACTGCACTTGACAGAGAATTAGTCAGAGTTTTGACTAAATATATTTTTTATCCGCCATCTAAAAATCCAAAATGGCGTTCAAAGATTCTCATTTATTCTTGTGTTGCGAACATGTTTTAATTATTTACGAATCAACAAAATCGGTTCAGTGGTTCCACAAAGAAATATTTTTGTTTCAACCATTGTTTTGCATATTATACGATTGCCTTGCCAATCATGTCCGCATTTATTTTTCTATAAATTCATTACTACTAAAGCGATTTTGAAGAAATAAAAAACATCCTGGTGAGAATTGATTGCTTTTTCAAGATGATGATCAAAATTTATCGCCATCTTAAAATTTAAGATAGCGGACAGAATCACACTTGATTCTTCAAAATGGCGTGTTTATTCTTATTTTCTGAATTGTCGGTCCGACAACTTAAATTCTAAGATGGCGGAAAATTTCGATAATAATCTTTAAAGAGCAATCAATCAATGCTCACCATGATTTTTTTTGTTTCACTAAAATTGGTTATTTAGTAATAACGAATTTATAAGAAAATGAATGCAGACAGGATTGGCAATGCAATCGTCTAATCTGTAAAACAACGGTTGAAACAAAAATAGATTTTTTGAGAATCACTACACCGATTTTACTAATTTGTACGTCGTTGTGTGAGGGAAAAGTAGTGATTTTCTATAAATTAAAAAATAACTAAAACACTTTTGGAAAATAAGAATAAAAACACCATTTTGAAAAATTAAGTATGATTCTGTCCGCCATCTTAAATTTTAAGATGGCGATAAATTTTGATCATGATCTTTTAAACGCAATCAATTTTCACAAGGATGTTTTTTATTTTATCAAAATCTGTTTAGTAGTAATGAAGTTATAAGAAAATAAATGCAGACATAATTGGCAAGGCAATCGTATAATATGCAAAACAATGGTTGAAACAAAAATATTTATTTTTAGAACCACTGAACCGATTTTGCTAGTTCATACCTTGTTGTGCGTGGCAAGAATGCAGCTTTTTCACTAACTTAAAAAAGTAATTAAAATAAGTTCGCAACACAAGAATAAACGAGCATCTTTGAAGGGTACATTTTAATTTCGTCCCCCATCTTGGATTTTGAGATGGCGGACCAAAAAATATATTTAGTCAAAACTCTAATTAATGCTCTATCAAGTGCAGTTTGCCCCAATAAAATCGATTGTATAGTTCAAAAGCTATAATAAAAAAAATTGTCCGGTTTTTTTTGGCCACCCGGTAAATAAAATTCAGTTTTACAGTTGCACTCGTAAAAATATCTATAAAAAAATTAATTTGCACCAAAGTAATATCATAGCATCTCGAAAACATAAAATATAAATCACCCTGTATATTAATTATCAAAAAACAAACTAAATACGTATATGAAATATACGGAACCGTGAGCCGAACCCACTTTAGTAACAGACTAACGCTTGGGTACCACCACGACGCGAAAGCGCGGGGATTTCGATTGTGCGGTACCCAACTGTTTAATAGCATGTGCTACAAGATGGTACTCATAAGACAAGTACCGAAAAGTGGGTACCCCAACACACAGGTGGAACCGGAGTAGGTAGACTTATTTAATTTTGTAAGGCTTCGTTATAGATTGGTGCCTGATTTTATTAGTTAAATATTCTGATATGTTCTAACTTTTCTTTAAAAGTGTAGAAAATTCGCATTTACCCCCTGATTTAAAAAAAAATGTGTCGCTAGATCCCATACTACGCAGGGAATTCCCGTTTGTGAACACTCCCAAAATCAATCTTGAAATATATGTCAAGGTCACCACAAGGAGTAAAGTTAAAAAAATGCTAATTTTCAATGGTAATTTTCTAAGAAAAATAAACGATAAGGGCAGAGAATATTGGTGTCAAAATATTCCCTGAGGTCTTTAGAACACAAGGAAATTAAAAAATTGAAGTTAAACCCCTTACTAACACAAGAAAAAGCAAAATAAACACCACTTACCAGACAGGGTCTCCTACTACAACCGATCAGCTGACTTCATTCCATTTAATTTTATGAGGTTAGAATTTTTTCTAACTTATTTTTTGTTTTTCCAAATAAAATCAAGTAAAATTCACTATGGCACTGGTAAATTTAGTGCGGCAATTTAGTGGAGCTTTGAGGCAACTAGAAGGCAACTTTTTCGCGGCACTAGGATGCAGATTTCCGGGTAAAAAACGCACGAAAATTCAGTGCATGTAAAAATTACGTAATTTGTCACGTTTATCAAGGCTTGAGGGTCATCCTGACGGCTTTAAATTTCGAGTCACGTGATTATTAGGGCTACCAACTAACCATTTATTAAAGTTTTTATTATGCTGTTGTGGATTCAATTTTTCTCCTGGTACTAAGTATGTTTTGTCAGGAAAAAGTCTGGCTCAAAAATATTAACTTTTTGTTCTATAATTTATGCAGGGTCTCCTGACAACAAGACCATCTGGGTACAAAATTTCTTATACCATCAAGCCGTGATCAATCAAAATTACCCTAATACAAAAATCTAAGGGTTCCTTGAATTTCTTTGTCTAAAAATATATTTACTTTTAATTTTCAGATGATCCATGTCTTTTGACACTAGAACCTCAAAGACAATCAACAAAACCTCAGATCAGTCTTCTAGAGGACATATTGGGCAATGGCTTCTTATGGGCTGTGCCAAAACATAGAAGAAGTCTTGAAAAGCGACACAAAATGAAATTTGGACACCCAGATTATAAGTTAAAGATTCTTCTACCACGGAAGGATTTGAAGACTTGCAATACATGTGGAGATGATCATGAGGCAGGAGTTATGTGCCGTAAGTTTTTACAAGCATATGTTTATTTCTTATTTGTGTTCTACCTTTATATATTTTCATCCAAACACTTATTATTATTTATTATTTCCAAACTTTTATTCTTAAATTTTTTTTATAGCTACATGCTACAAAAAAGTTATTGAGGAAACTAAACTAATGCAAGACAAGATCCAACAAGAGCTCAAACTGGAACCTGTAGAAAAAGAGGTTGTAGTTTTGTATGAAGGAGAAAAAAATGTCAAACCAAGTGAGTTTTGGGAAGGAAAAAGAATAGTTGAAATGGAAAAACCAAGACCTTCATGGTTTAGTGAGAATCTATTACAAAAAAGCACTCAGAAACCCTCAGAGAGTAAGGATGTCAAGCCCTCAGAGTTGGGTTGAAAAATGTGCTGCCTTTACATAGGCCCAATCACTATTAAATTTTTTCAAATATTAGGTGTAGTATTAGTTTATTCTTTTTTTTTAAGACCGTTTTAATAAAAAACATTATTTTTGACTCATTTGTCTAGCTTATAAAACCTAATTAAATAATCCTTAAACTTTTAGTCTAAATTCATCAGTATTTATTAAACTTATTTCAGTATGTGATACAATGAAATCTAAAAGAAATGTTTATGCTGGTTTATCAAACCCATAAAACATTCCTAAAAGGCCTCTTTGGTATATAAATCCCCCTTTAAAATATAGGTGAAAATAAATTAAAAAAAGTGGGGTTATGGGGTTAAAATTTGTCAATAAAGTAGTTTTAACTTTTTATGATTAGATGGCGCCACCAAAAGTTTTCTACAAATATCGGGTCGATTTAAACAGACGTAGCCCATAAGGCCACTGAAATTCTATTGTAACAGTTGGTCACACTGATATTTTTGTGCGCCTCGCGGTTGGCAACATTCGATGTGGAACATTTTCAAATTGTTGTCGATTTGTGTGTTTCTCTAAAGCTTTTGCAGTTTTGTATAAAAAAAAAGTGAAAAACTGTTAAAAAATATGTGTGAAATGTCAACAGGGATCCTCGAATGTATTGGAGGTAAGTTTTATGTTATTTTTTAAGTATTTAATGGTGCTTGGGTTCTGTAAACCTGACACTTTATTTTGGCCTTTTTACTAATTTAACATTTTTGTTTCTTTACTCCAATTTTACAAAATTTTGTTTAAAATGGATGATACACTTGAATAAAGTGTATGTCGGCATATTTTCTTATTCCACTAGCTGTTTCTTTTGGACGGAAACTCAAGTTTTGAGATTTTATAAGTATTGCAAAAAAAATTGCAAAATGTGGCTTCAAATTTAAATGATACCAATAAGCAGTCATTATTTATATTGTGAAAAGAAAATCCAAAGTTCCTTCACAACAATTTTTCATTATTTAAATTTTCAGGCTATAATTCCCAACTAGTTTCAAACATACAAAGGTTTATCTTTAGGGGACAATCAAGATGGAAAAACCTAACAATAAAGAGAATATTTGTAGCAGATATTACATACATAAAAGTTGGGTACTTACCATAAAGTGAAGATCACATACAAATGCTGGATTCCAATAATTTCTTAACATTACAAAACATTGAATAAAAAATTTTTGTAAAAGGGACATCGAGAGGGACATCAAAACTACTTAAAACTAATGTCAAATTAAAAAAATTACAGCATTATTTCTTAAAAATTAATTATCGTTTTGTAGGGTTATATAGATTTTGTTTTGTTTGTTTATGCATTATTTATGTTATTATTATTTATTTTATTATTTTTCAAGGGGGGGGTAATTATGCAGTTAGCCCAAAATTTATTAACTAAAACTCCTATTATTTTTTTCTAGGGGGAGTAATTATGTTACCCCCCCTAAAATGAGTGCTTTGCCTAGTTGCCAGCAACAAGAATTTTACAGTTGACCAGACAAATAGCAGTTTGTCATGAAAAACCAATGTCTAATATAAAAAAATCACTATAAAATCAAAAAAAAATTTGAAGATATAATTTAATACCGAGGGCTGAACAGCTAACCCAAAATGTGTACACTGATTGTGCAAAATCCACAATCTTTCCTAAGATTGTGAGGGATGGTGTAAAGATTGTGAGGGATTGTGAAGGACTGTGAAGGATTGTGACAGATTGTGCATGATTGGGAGAGATTGTGTAAAGATTGTGAAGGATTGTGAACAGATTGTGACAAATGTGCACACTGATTGTGAGAGCTGTTCACCCCTTGTTTAATACTAATCTGGTTCCCCAAGGCCAACCCCCTCTGATAGTATAGCAGAATAAGCCAACATTATCATTTAAATTATAAACAAAAAAAAAATCACAAAATATTGAAGAAGAGAGAATTTTTTTTCACCAATAACTTTTATAAAGCCAAAAAAGGAGTCTCTAAGCTATAATTTAATACTAATCTGGTCCCATATTTACTATTATCTACTTACTGTTGTTGGTAAAAAAATTAATTAAATTATTTCAGTCATATAATATTTATTTTCAAGATTTTTAACTGTTACCAATGGTAACAGTGATGCTAATAAATTCAGGCTAAATTTATCTTTTCTCTTTAATTTTATAGTCTATTATGTTATTAGCTCACACATATACTATACTATAGTAGTGTGAGCTATGGTGATCCTAACTTTTTCGAGAAAAAAAAAGTTGCTCCGATTTCAAAATTTTTTATATATCTTTGCGTTTCAGATGATTTTGAAACTTTTTTGTTGCGCCGGCTGTCTGTCTGTATGTCTGTATGTCTGTCTGTCTGTCTGTCTGTCTGTCTGTCTGTCTCTCTGTCTGTCTGTATGTCTGTAACGACCAACGCGGAATCAAAATCTACCGAACACAAACCAAATAAAAGGGTGGGGGTAGATTTCAAAAATTAGAGTTTATGTGAAAATATGGCGTGTGATATCAAACGAAAGGTAATTGAGTCTGGAGTTAAACAAAATACATTTTAATTTATTTTAAAAAAAGGGTGGGGGTATATTTCAAAAATTAGAGTTTAAGTGAAAATATCGCGTGTGTGATATCAAACGAAAGGTAATTGAGTCCGGAGTTTAACAAAATACATTATAGTTTTTGTTTTCTTTAAGGGTGGTGGTAGATTTCAAAAATTTGAGTTTTAAAACATGGCTTGTGTGGTATCAAACAAAAGGTAATTTAGTCTGGAGTTGAATAAAATATATTTCAGTTTTTAGTTATATTAGCTCACATGTACACTATAACTATAGTACCTAGTGTGAGCTTAGGGGCCCATGTATTGGCAGAGTATTTTTTTTGTGATTGATAAAATACATTAGTTTTGGTCTAGTGGGCCTCAGGGTTTGGTTATAGAATTTACACTTTTTTTTCAGAATGGAGATGACACAGCTGACAATACTGGCCCCTACATTTAACACCACACTATTCAGATAAAATGTTTTGAAGAACTAAATGATAAGATAAACATTGAACATCATGAACACATATACCTATATAGTATAACTGTGGTCAATTTGGGGCCACTTTGTTAAAAAAGTCATATTACAAAAAACTGGGTTTATATAGATTCATGTACCCTTGTGCTCATAAAAATCCCGTATGCTGAAGCTTCACTGAGGAAACGGTGCCAGGAAAGAACTTTTCTGAGTTTTTTTTAGCTGGAATAGCAAAAATTTTTGTTGGTATTTCAAAGCGACTTTCCTGTACTAGGAAAGTCTACTTTTCAGAATTTAATTCCAAATTTTTTAGCTAACTCAGCTATGTTTCTTTTGTGTCACAGCAGAGTGCACTGAGAAATTTTTTTTTTTATTCCAGTAAAAAACCTACTTATAGTTAACATTGCTGTTGTAGAAAAGAGACTTTGCTGTTCCAAGAAAGTGTTTTCACTGCCACAGGAAAAATGTTTTAAAATTTCCAAAAATACCTGCTTGTCCCAAGAAATTATATTTTGGCTATTTCAGGAAAGATACTCTACTATTAAAAAAAATACTTTCCTGTTTTAGACACACAATACTGTCACAGGAGCGTCTTTTTGCTAGACTTGTAAAGTATTTTTCCTACTTGCGGGCGTAAAAGTAGCATTTACACACAGAAATAGATATTTATCCAACAGTGGCACTTACTGCCCTTGACGGCTTGCTTGTGCAGCTGCCGTCACGACCCATCATCAATTTCCGTACTTGTTAGATAAATTACTATTTCTGTAAAAACTATTTTTACGCACGCAAGTAGGAAAAACACCATTCAGGTCTAGCAAAAATACTCTTCTCACAGAACTAATGTGTGTTAAAAACAATGATGATATATAAACAAGGATTTCACAATTTGTAAGGATATAATTTGTAGTGTAAAAAAATTCTGTGGCAACCAACTTTGTTATCTTCATTTCCAACAGTTGTTAAATAAAAAGCATACCTATTATAGGTACTGCGTTGGGTGTAGAAAAAGGATAGAGTGCCTCTTTTATAGTTGTACCTTTCAACTTTCTTTAAAAAGGTAAGAGAAAAGACTGTTAGGTTTGGTATTTTTGGAATCAGAAAACTTTTTTTAAAATAATTTTTAATAAATACACAGGATGTTCCATTTAAAAAATCCTAATTATGTACAGCGTGATTATTTATAAACTTTTACCCCCAAAAATTTGTTTGCGTCTTAGGTTCATTAAAAAAATTGGTCAAAAAAAGACCATTGTTGCAAAACCACATTTGCAACAAAAGACTTTACACATAAAAAATAAATAAATTCATACTCTTAACACTACAAAAAGAATGCTCTTAATAATCTTCACAATGTTATATTATAATATTGGTAATATTATATTCTAAAGCACACAAGACGGCATGGTGCGCGCGCACAAGGGTGTGGTTGTCCTTCAAGCTGGGCTGAAAACCCTTTACCTAGCCGCGTGCGCGTCTCAGTTCAGTTCGATAGAGAAACTCACTCAAAGCGAAGCTGCGCCACTTTCCCGGTCACTAAGAAATATGATACGTTAAGACTCGTATAAAAAATGCCCTAGCATTATTTTTGCGTAAAAGTGAATACGTGCAACCCATAGAATACTACCGAAAATACCCAGTTTTCGTAGTAAATAGTATAAACTCTCTATAAATCCCTAAGTGTTTTTAAGCTGTAAAAAACATTGACTGTGTGTAAAAGCATTAAACATAATATAAACACGTAACTCATAACACGAAAAGTAAAACTCTAAATTTCTTCACCCTTTATAAGTACTGCCTGCCGTTGTAACATTTTTAGTAGTGCTATTTTTTAACTCTAAAATAAGTACTTAAATACTTTAATTTACCTATAAGTGTTTGGTAAACTTAAAAACGATTTATATGTGTAAAACTAATGCTGATTTAGTATTTTATTAAAAATTTATAAAACTTACAAAAAACTGTGTTGCCTTAAAAATATAAACAAAAAAATCAGAAACACTACCAACCAAAACTTTACCGGCACCTATACTTCTCATCTCTAGTTGAAGTAAAGTACAACAGATACCTGAACTTCATCATATGGTCCTTCGAGCCGGATTTGGAAATTTGGTGAGTCCGTTCTGATTTATTTTTTGCAAAGAAAAAGCAAATTAAATTATTGAAAAATTGACACTTATAGACATTAATTTTGTAAAATCACGTACCTCTTAAAGTAAAAATGGAAGAACAGACATTGGTAGCTTACAAAAAAGCTAGAACAGCGGCTAAAGGTGCGATTACACGTTGCTATAATTGGTTATCCACAAATAAAGATACTCAATTATTTGAGGATGTCACAGGATTTGAGTCCCGAGAGGCGCCACTAACACAAAATTTTAAAAAATACACAGAAGCTCAGGATGAAATTGAAACCCTTGATGACACTGATAATGAGAATCGAGATGAAGTTGAAAACAAGTATTTTAGCTGTTTGCAAATTATTAAAAATGTTTCAAAAAGATTAAGCCCGACGCCTTTACAAACTAATCAAAACAATCAGAATGCCTCTCAAGCTCAAAGTTCACCACACTTTGACACTCACAACTTACCTGATATTTCGATTCCCACGTTTGATTCGCAAGTTTTGAATTGGCAAGCTTATTTTGAGATGTTCACAGCCCTGATTATTGAGAATCCCGCTCTTACTGATGTCAAACGCTTATGGTATTTGAGAAGCTCTGTCAAAGGAGAAGCCCTTAAGCTCATTGAAACTCTTCAGCTCACAAATGACAATTTTGAAGTTGCTATTGATTTATTGAGATCCAGATATGAAAATTTAACTTTTGTTGTTAATAGTTATTTAAGTAGTCTTTTAGATATTCCTTCTATTAGTAAGTGTACATCTACTACTTTAAGAGAATTTGTTGTTAATATAAAAAGGAATTTAGAGTGCTTGAAAAAAGTTAATATCTCAACTGAAGAGCTTTTCGATTACATTTTAGTCTATCTTTTTGAGAAAAAATTGGATTTTAACACAAAACGCTCCTTTGAACAAAACAGAGACTATACTCAGTTGCCATCATTAAATGATTTTCTCGATTTTCTTGAAAAGAGATGTTTAGTTCTTGAAAATCTTTCAAGCTCTAATACAAATGAGCGTTACTCTAAAAAACCCGAAAACAAAGCCTCTTTTCACACACAGTCAAGAGTTCCTCAAAATTATAATGGAAATAACTCACAAGTTTGTCTATTTTGCAAAATTTCAGGTCACAGAATATACACTTGTCAAAGCTTTTTAAAATTACCCTTAAATGAAAGAGAAGTCTTTATTAAAAACAATAAACTATGTTATAATTGCATAGGTAGCAAGCACTCAAGTCAATTCTGTCCCTCAAACTCAAAATGTCAAATTTGTCAAAGAAGGGGACATCACACTCTTATGCACAGGCAACCACCCGTGCAACAAATTCAAAATCGGTCAAATAATGATCACTCGAATTACGGAAATGAAAACTTGCGCAATCCTCAAAATAGACAAATGAACCCGAGACAAAATCCCCCTACTCAAACAAACCCTCAAAATAATTATTTTTACTCTCAAAACCCCCAAACTCAAAACCCCCAAACTCAAAACCCGCAAACTCAAAACCCCCAAAGGTCTTACATACCTCAAAATGTAAACTCAAACCCTCAAACCTCAACTCAAGAGGACTCGTTTATTGGTGTAAGCACTAGAAAAACTCAAGTTTTGTTGGCTACTGCGCAAGTCACATTATACACAAAATACGGTGAAGCTGTCACTGTCAAAGCCCTTTTAGACAATGGGAGTCAAACCTCATTTGTCACTCAAAAGCTAGTTGATAGGCTTGAGTATGCTCCCTATACTAAAGCTATGAATATAACTGGCATTTCCCAAAATAGTTTGAGGTCTACTAAGATGGTAGATGTTTCAATATACTCTAAAGTTGAAAACGATAAAAAATTCACAACCTCATGTGCAATTTTGAATAATATCACATATAAACTCCCTCAACAGCCGATTGACTCCTCAAAATTAAATATACCCGACTATATCTTATCAGAGTTGGCTGACCCTAATTTTGACACCCCCTCAGAAATAGATATGCTTATTGGAGCAGACTTATTTTATAATTTACTCATTCCTGGTATCCATAACCTACAAAATAATTATCCGACTCTAGTAAATACACATCTCGGATGGATAATTTCAGGAAATTTACCCGCAAATTGTATCGCAAATTGCGTACTCACTGAAAATGTTTGTTGTGTTCAAAATGTTGTTGCTAATTTTGTACAAACATCGATTCAAAATAACGAACAAAACCCCGATTTAGAACATTTCTTAACAAAATTTTGGAATATAGAGGAGGTCCCAAAAAAGTCAGAATTTTCCCCAGAAGCTGAGTTAGCTGAGAATATATTTCAAAAAACAACAAAAATACTCGATAGTGGCTCTTACCAGATTGATTTCCTTTTAAAAACTCCTGAAGAGCATCAAAAATTAGGTGACTCATTTAATATAGCTCAGAAACGATTTGCGTCTCTAGAAAATAGATTTAAAAAAGATGAAAAGTTATTTCTTGATTACAAAGCTTTTATAGATGAATACGTTGAACTTGGTCATGGTAAATATGTCCCCCTCTCACTCTATAATGAAAAAAATGATTTAAAATATTTTATTCCACATTTATGTGTAATAAGAGAAAATGCACTATCGACAAAATGTCGAGTAGTATTCGATGCTTCGACTAAATCATCATCGAATATTTCTTTAAATGATATTACCCTAAAAGGCTACCAAGTTCAGCCAGAATTATTTGATATTTTAACAAGATTTCGTACTTTTAAGTATGCTCTCACTGCTGATATCCAAAAAATGTATAGGATGATCAAAACTAATCCCGAGCACAATTTCTTACAAAATATTCTCTGGAGAAATGATCCCAAAGAACCCTTTCAATGTATTGAATTACAGACAGTTACATACGGTACAAATTTTGCTCCATTTGTTGCCACTAGAGTGCTTAAAGATATTGCTCTAAATAACAAAGATAGATATCCTCTAGCTTGTAGAGCACTTCTAGATCAAACCTACATGGATGACACTATTTCTGGATGTAATGAAATCGAAGAATTATCAACTTTGTACTCTGAGCTAAATGAAGTTTTAAATAACAACGGATTTTCTCTTCACAAGTGGAACTCAAATGTCAATGCTTATGCTGAAAACATACTCACAGAATATGATCTAAATTTTGATGAAGTGGGAAGTAAAATTTTAGGCATTAAATGGCAGACAAATAGTGACACTCTGAAAATCTCAATCCCAGAAAAATTACCCACTGAAATACCGACAAAAAGAATAATCTTGTCTACCCTAGCTCAATGCTATGACCCTTTAGGTCTCGTAAACCCAGTCATTGTAAAGGGAAAAATATTAATGCAAAATCTCTGGAAAATGCAATTAGATTGGGACACAAAAATCACGGACAAGACTATTTTAAAAGATTGGAATAATTTTTTAGAACACATTGCCCTACTTCGAATTGTCAAAATACCCAGATATCTATTTATAGATAAACCCATTCTTAAATATGAACTACACGGATTTGCCGATGCTTCGATGTTGGCTTATGGTGCATGCATTTACATTCGCGCTATTTATGAAAACTCTGCGTCTAGCTCACTCATAGCAGCTAAATCAAAAGTTGCACCTTTAAAGTCAAAAACTCTCCCAAAATTAGAATTGTGTGGCATGTTACTTCTCGCACAGCTCACTTCAAGAATTTTTAATACTCTTAAAGAAAGTTTACCAATAACTACGGTAAATCTGTGGACAGATTCCCAAATAAGTCTTTCTTGGTGCATGGGACATCCAAGTAGATGGCCTACTTTTATCTCGAATAGAGTCGCTCAAATACAAGAACTCACATCTGATTTTAAATGGAGACATGTTAAATCCAGTGATAATGCTGCAGATATTCTATCTCGTGGTATTTTCTCAAAAGAAATTATAGAATCTGGAACATGGTTCAATGGCCCTAAATTTTTACAAAATTCAAATATTAAATTTGAAGATTTTAAAATGCCCGTTCAGATAACAGAACCCCTTGAAGAAAACAAGCAATGTTTGATTGTTGTTCCTAAAGAAAAATCAAATGAGTTTTGGAATAGCTTGTTTGAAAAATTCTCGCAATTTACTAGATTAAAACGCACTTTGGCATTTGTCCTAAGATTTATAAACAACTTAAAGAATCCACAGCAAAAATTCACTAGTAGTTTATCAATAAATGAACTCGAAAAAGCTCATGATTTGGTCATAAAAACTCTTCAAAAAGAATACTTCGCAAAAGAAATTGCAGAACTGAAGCAAAACAAACCAGTTTCTGACAAACGCTTAAACTCACTAAAACCATTTTTAGATCAACAAAACTTTCTAAGAGTAGGAGGTAGACTCGAAAATGCTGAGATCTCGTATGAGCAAAAACACCCCTTGTTATTGCCATCACATAATTATGTAGTAAAGCTTATGCTTAAATTCGAACACTTACGCTTAGGTCATAGTGGACCACAAACTGTACTTTCAAACTTTCGTTTAAGATACTGGCCCTTAAATGGTTTAAAAGAAATTAAAAAAATAATTAGACAATGCATTACTTGCTTTCGATTTAATGCTACACCTGCTTCTCAAGTTATGGCAAATCTCCCAAAAGATCGTTTGACAATTTCAAGACCCTTTCAGAAAACCGGTATAGACTTTGGTGGACCATTTCAATTAAGATCTTCACGCTTAAGAAAATCTCCAGTTATAAAAGGCTATATTTGTATATTTGTATGCTTGGTCACCAAAGCAGTGCATATTGAAATAGTAACTAGTCTCTCAACAGAAGCATTTCAAATGACACTTAAACGGTTTATAGCAAGACGAGGAAATCCTTCTGTAATTTATACAGATAATGGAAGTAATTTTTTAGGAGCTCGAAATCAACTCAAGGAGCTTTATGACTTTTTTAATAAAGCTGATGTCACTCGTGAAATTCAAGATTACTTGATTCAAAATGAAACCCAATGGAAATTCATTCCGCCCCGATCTCCCCATTGGGGAGGAATTTGGGAAGCGGCTGTAAAGAGCACTAAATATCACTTATATAGACTTGTTGGAAATACTCAAATGACCTTTGAAGAATTTTCCACGGTTACAGCACAAATAGAGTCAATATTAAACTCCAGGCCACTTTGTGCACTCTCCAATGATCCCTCAGATCTCCAATATTTAACTCCCGGACATTTTTTAATAGGTTCTAATTTAACAACTTACCCTGAAAAAGATGTCAAAGAAGTTCCAACCAACAGATTGAATTTTTGGCAAAAATGTATTCAAATTAAGCAGTTATTCTGGAAATCTTGGTCAAAAGACTATTTGAACAGATTACAAAACAGACCCAAGTGGTTGGTTGAAAAAGACAATCTAAAAATTAATGATCTTGTTCTTTTAAAAGAAGACAACACTCCCCCACTTTATTGGCCTAGAGCTAGAGTCATAGAGGTATATGAAGGCTCTGATCGAAAGGTTCGTGTTGTTAAACTTAGAACTCAAACTGGAGAATTTACTCGACCCATTACAAAAGTATGTCCATTACCCGATAATGAATAATTGTTTTGAAGCAAAAAGCTTCAACGCGGGGCAGAATGTTGCAAAACCACATTTGCAACAAAAGACTTTACACATAAAAAATAAATAAATTCATACTCTTAACACTACAAAAAGAATGCTCTTAATAATCTTCACAATGTTATATTATAATATTGGTAATATTATATTCTAAAGCACACAAGACGGCATGGTGCGCGCGCACAAGGGTGTGGTTGTCCTTCAAGCTGGGCTGAAAACCCTTTACCTAGCCGCGTGCGCGTCTCAGTTCAGTTCGATAGAGAAACTCACTCAAAGCGAAGCTGCGCCACTTTCCCGGTCACTAAGAAATATGATACGTTAAGACTCGTATAAAAAATGCCCTAGCATTATTTTTGCGTAAAAGTGAATACGTGCAACCCATAGAATACTACCGAAAATACCCAGTTTTCGTAGTAAATAGTATAAACTCTCTATAAATCCCTAAGTGTTTTTAAGCTGTAAAAAACATTGACTGTGTGTAAAAGCATTAAACATAATATAAACACGTAACTCATAACACGAAAAGTAAAACTCTAAATTTCTTCACCCTTTATAAGTACTGCCTGCCGTTGTAACATTTTTAGTAGTGCTATTTTTTAACTCTAAAATAAGTACTTAAATACTTTAATTTACCTATAAGTGTTTGGTAAACTTAAAAACGATTTATATGTGTAAAACTAATGCTGATTTAGTATTTTATTAAAAATTTATAAAACTTACAAAAAACTGTGTTGCCTTAAAAATATAAACAAAAAAATCAGAAACACTACCAACCAAAACTTTACCGGCACCTATACTTCTCATCTCTAGTTGAAGTAAAGTACAACAGATACCTGAACTTCATCAACCATTTCTAGCTACTTTTATCAAATATGACGTTTATAGCCTTCAAGTTATGTAAAGATTGTGTTAATTTTTAAATGGGGCAGCCTGTATGTTTTGCAACACTTGAATACAGCTTTCCATCCTGATTTCAGAAATACCTTTATCTTTAGTGGTTTAAAAAAAATCTTATAGGTAAGCGTAGAAATCGTAAAATAAGCCGAAATATCTATACTATTGACGTTTTGTCAAATAACGATAAGAATAAAAGTTATTTATTTTTGTAAACTGCCCAAAAAGTCCGTAGTATGTTGTTGTAGTTTTAACATGCAGAATGTTATAATTTAAAGATTACACGAATAGTGTCCTTACTTTAATAAAGACGTACCTACTACCTAAATAAAGGCTGTGATTAGGCTATTCTTAGGTTATAGACTTATAGAATAGTTTAATCCTAATTTCACGAGTTGTTGAGGTAGGTAATGCTTGATTTTTCTAATTTCTTTAAGATTTTACTTAGTATTTTGAAAAAATATAAAAAACTATTTTCTACCTTTTGTTTTTTAATACCATACCCATACATATTTTTATATTTTTTTATATCTCAAAAACTACAGCTTTCTAAAAAAGCTAAAAAAAAGAATACATACACACAGTCTGTATATTACTCTGAGCGTATCTGATGCCGTGTGATCGGTTATAAACTTTCACTCCTTAAAATTTTTTTGCTGGTTTATTAACTTCAAATAAAAGTCTACCATTTTAGCTTCCTTTGTCAAATGTGACATTTGTAGCCTCCAAGTTATGTGAAAATTATGTTAATTTTTAACTGGAACACCCTGTATGTAGTGCAAAATTTGAATAAGGGTTGATATCCCGAACGTCCAACGTCTTCGAAATGTCGAGTATAAAAACCTATTATTATACCTTTATCTTTAGTGATTTTGACAAAAGATCAAAAAAACTTTGCCATAAGACTAATGTGACTAACGTGCTACAAAAGTTATGGATTTTTTTTTAAACCACTAAAAATAAAGGTATTTCTGAAATCAGGATGGAAAGCTGTATTCAAGTTTTGCAAAACATACAGGCTCCCCATTTAAAAATTAACACAATCTTTACATAACTTGAAGGCTATAAACGTCATATTTGACAAAAGTAGCTAGAAATTGTCTAAAAGTTGTCTTTTTTGACCAATTTTTATAATGAACCTAAGACTCAAACACATTTTTGGGGGTAAAAGTTTATAAACAATCACGCTGTACATAACTAGGATTTTTTTAATGGAACATCCTGTGTATTTATTAAAAATTCTTTAAAAAATATTTTTCTGATTCCAAAAATACCAAACCTAACAGCCTTTTCTCTTACCTTTTTAATGAAAGTTGAAAGGTACAACTATAAAAGAGGCGCTCTATCCTTTTTCTACACCTAACGCAGTACCTATAATAGGTATGCTTTTTATTTAAGAACTGTTGGAAATGAAGATAACAAAGTTGATTGCCACAGATTTTTTTTTACACTACAAATTATATCCTTGTTTATATATATCATTGTTTTTAACACACATTAGTTCTGTGAGAAGAGTATTTTTGCTAGACGTGAATAGTGTTTTTTCTACTTGCGTGCGTAAAAATAGTTTTTACAGAAATAGTAATTTATCTAACAAGTACGGAAATTGATGATGGGTCGTGACGGCAGCTGCACAAGCAAGCCGTCAAGGGCAGTAAGTGCCACTGATGTTGGATAAATATCTATTTCTGTGCGTAAATGCTACTTTTACGCCCGCAAGTAGGAAAAAATACTTTACAAGTCTAGCAAAAAGACGCTCCTGTGACAGAGGTATTGTGTGTCTAAAACAGGAAAGTCTTTTTTTTTAATAGTAGAGTATTTTTCCTGGAATAGCCAAAATATAATTTGTAACTTTATAAAAAAATTCTCCTGCCACAGGAGACACTTTCTTGGGATAGCAAAGTCTCTTTTCTATAACTGCAGTGGACCCATGCTGCAATAGCCAGGTATTTTTGTAAATTTTAAAACATTTTTCCTGCGGCAGTGAAGACACCTTCTTGGAATAGCAAAGTCTCTTTTCTATGACAGCAATGTTAACTATAAGTAGGTTTTTTAATAAAAATTATCAGTGAGCTTTAGTAAAGTTAACTTTACTATCACAGCAGAGAGCTTAGCTGGCGCTATAGGTAGAGAGTAACTTAGCTGGGACAGCTAAAATTTTAGCTGGAATGAAAAAAATTTTTTCTTAGTGTTGAAGAGTTTGAATTATAGAAATTCGAGTAAAAAAGGTTAAAATACATATAAAAAGTGCAAGGACTGCAATTGAAAGGTTTGATTTATAGAGAGGTTCGAGGTAGAGAGGTTCGACTGTATGTTGTTAGCTATGTTTATAGTGTTATTACCAAATGGGATTTAAAAAATTGACTAGGCCATTTTGGATGTCACAAAAAAATTAAAAATGCCAATCTTATATCTACTAATCTCGTCCCCCAACCCCCTCTGATAGTTTAGCAGAATGACCGAAAACACTGAAATCTTTGTTGGAAACCAACAAACCAAACCTATTAAATGTCAAAATAACAAAAAAGTGTATATAGTGCCTTTAAAATATATAGTAACTGCAAAAGTTAATTAGTTAATTAATTTAATAGAGACTTATTGGAATAAAGTCATGCAATAATACTATCAGGCCGTATTTTGACAGTTTTGCATTGGAATATGACATCTAATCTCTAAATAAATACTGTCGATTTTAATTATATATAAATAAACAACTTAGTCTTAAATTCGACTTTGGTATGTCAATTTTGAAAGATCAACTGTCAGCCGGCAATGTAAATCTGCCAAAATAATGCCTGAGACTATTATTGGCATGGCTTTATTCCAATAAGTTAATAATAACACAGTCAACTCATGCATGAATACATTTTATCAATACCCTGTTGTTTTACGTGGCTAGCTCAGGGACTGTTATCGGTTTCCTAGGCAACGTTTTTCTTTTGTTTAACAAACCGAGCGCGGTTCACCCACTCAGCCATCAGTTTTGGCGACTCTCCGTTGGATTTTCAATTGCAACCGAAAATGTCGGCAATGTGATTTTTTAGTGTTTTTTTGCGGAAAAAAGTGTGTAATTAATTGGAAAAGACTCCAAGGAACGTTTTGAAAGTGATTTTTTGAAAAATTCGCGTGAAAATACAGATTTTGGAGGGTTGAAAAAAGATGGCCTTGAGAAATTCTCCGGGAGTTTTCGATATACGTGGAGCCGTACTATAGGTAAGAAATCAATAATTATTATTACCACCAGATTAGTGCAGAAAAAATTTTCGTGGACAATTTGAATATTTTTTCTTCTGTATTTGCCAGGTCAAAATGTTTTTCCTTTAAATTTGCATGCATTAAAGAGGCCATGTTTTTCAAAGCCCTTCAGCTCCTGGGGGATTATTCTTGACATGATTTTGAAGTTTTTATTAGATTTTTTATGCAAAGGATCAGGCACACCTCTTATGGGATTTCTGTAATCCGTCAAACTTCATGAAATTTTGGTATGTTGTAGACTGAACCTTTCTTATCAAAAGTTCTCATGGGCCCAACTCAAATTAATGACCAGTTTTTGAAATACAGGGTGTTGAAAATGATAATGTCCAAGAAGCATAATAGCTCTTTAGACGGGTTTTCCAAACATATATATATTACCGATTTATTTATTATTTTTAATCTGTGCCTTCAAAACCTTATCTACAGGGTGTTTAAGTAAATATTATTCGAATTTTTTAATAAGAAACAAGCTTTAGTATGTTGTAGATTAAACCTTGCTCATCAAAAGTTCTTATGGGCCCAACTTAAATGAGTGACCAGTTTTTTAAATACAGGGTGTTGAAAGTGATCATGCCCAAGAAGCACAATAGCTCTTTAGACGGGTTTTCCAAACAAATACGCACTGTTAGTGTGACATATATTACCTATTTATTTATTATTTTTATTCTGTACCATTAAAGCATTATCTACAGGGTGTTTAAGTAAAGATTAGCTAAAAGTGTTTATGAGAAGCAAGCGTTAGTTTGTTTTAGATTGAACCCTTCTTATCAAAAGTTGTTATGGGCCCAACTTAAATTAATGAGCAGTTTTAGAAATACAGGGTGTTGAAAGTGATAATGTCCAAGAAGCATTATAGCTCTTTAGACGGAATTTTATTACGTTATTTAATATTTTTCATCCATTATTTTGGTAGAGAATTTTAAGAAAAAGTCCCGTTTTCTTTACAACTAGTCCCTTTTCACTTTTTTTGCGACACAATTTCGCTAAAAGCACTGTGTTAATATAAGATGCTCAAGAATATATACAATACATAGATTTTTAATTAGTATTTAAAAAATGATATTTGCCGAAACACCTTGTATTAATTACTTAATAAGTTCAGCTTTATCATTAAAAGAATCATTAGAAAACTAATAAATACTCTATCTGTAATAGTAACATTGCGTATATGTTTGGAAAACCCATCTAAAGAGCTATTATGCATCTTGAACATTATCACCTTTAACACTCTGTATTTAAAAAACTGGAAATTAATTTAAGTTTTGGCCCATAAGAACTTCTGATGAGCAAGGTTTATTCTGCAGCACACTGAAGCTTGATTCTCATTAAAACATTCGACCAATATTTACTTAAACACCCTGTAGATAATGTTTTAAAGGTACAGATTTAAAAAAAAATCGTAAATATATGTAATAAAAACATTGCGTTTACGTTTGGAAAGCCTGTCTAAAGAGCTATTATGCTTCTTGGACATTATCACTTTCAACACCCTGTATTTCAAAAAATGGTCATTAATTTGAGTTGGGCCCATGAGAGCTTTTGATAAGACAGGTTCAGTCTACAACATACCAAAATTTCATGATGTTTGACGGATTACAGAAATCCCATAAGAGGTGTGCTTGATCCTTTTATACTTTTTAGGAATATACTCTCTTTTTTATGTGGTGCTTGCTAAAGTCCCTGTATGTTGACATATTTGGATATATTAATCCAAATATGTCAACATACAGGGACTCTAGTGCTTGCCAAATCAATAATTTATATTGCCTTATTTGATCATGAATTGCGACAACAGACTGTGATTGGTGGAAAATTCATTGGAATGCACTGATAGGACATCCGATCTGGATTTTCAGTAACGTACACTTAAACTAATTATCAATTCAATTTTCTGTGTACGGGATTTTTATGAGCATCAGTGTACATATATTTTGCTTTTTTGTCAAAACTTTTTATAATTTTATTTAAAAGAAAATCGTTTTTCTTGTTTAGTTTTCTTAATAGCAGGTGCACACTCAGGGGAGGACCTCGGGGACTGGGCCACCCCAAAACAAAAAATTAAAATAGCATAAAATAAAGCATCATGGGGTCTCGCCCCCCCATGACTTTCACACCCCCCCATGACTTTCACACCCCCCCAATGACTCGCCTCTCCCCAAGACATATTCCTGAGTGTGCCACTGTTAATTTTTTGTAAACTTGACAGTATTATTGAGCTATAAATGTATTTGCAATTGTGTGTCTTAAATTGCAAATTCTTTTAGGCATAAAAAAACTAGTGTCCAGCATTTATGAATTAAAAAAAAAACAATTTTAAGCTTGTTCTTACATTATGTAACACACTAAGAGCAGGGAGAGAGCTCTCGGTTACTTTTAATGTATTGTGAGAAAAACAGGTAGTGGCAGGTAGTATTATTACATAATTTAAGAAAAATTCCTTTGGACAATTAGTTAACAGGCAGAATTTTCCTCTACAAAAACTGAAACCAAGCATGTGATTTTGGGGGCAATGCTCCTTTCAAGCACATTTTTTAAGTCACAGAAAAAACTGCCAGTTACAAATTATTTGCTGTTACTTTTGAAGTGTAAACTTCTTTAGGCGCGCTTAGCAGTTTTTGTCGGTAGTGAATTGAACTGAGTCGTCAGGCTCGGCTATGTTACGCTCATTCGGGTGAAGTCGGCTCGAGTCGATTAACTGTGGGAGGAACATTCAGCGAGCGACATGATGATGCACATGAAGGCCAGTATTATTAATTTCGCCTTGTTGAAGTTTACACTTCTGCCGTGTGGTCTTAAGCACACACAATTTTTTTTTATCTCGTAATTTACGAGATCAAAAATGTAACATTAAAGAATTAATAACCAGATATTAGCTCACACATGTACTATACTATAGTAGTGTGAGCTATGGTGATCCTAATTTTTTCGAGAAAAAAAAAAGTTGCTCCGATTTAAAAATTTTTTATATATCTTTGCGTTTCAGATGATTTTGAAACTTTTTTGTTGCGCCGTCTGTCTGTCTGTCTGTCTGTCTGTCTGTCTGTCTGTCTGTCTGTATGTCTGTCTGTCTGTCTGTCTGTCTGTCTGTCTGTGTGTCTGTATGTCTGTCTGTAACGACCAACGCGCATAACTCAAAAACCGCTTGGCCGATTTTAATGAAATTTGGTACCTGGGCTGGGACTTGGGTCGAGATGGTCCCATTTAAAAATGAACAAAATCCACCGAACACAAACCAAATAAAAGGGTGGGGATAGATTTCAAAAATTAGAGTTTATGTGAAAATATGGCGTGTGTGATATCAAACGAAAGGTAATTGAGTCTGAAGTTAAACAAAATACATTTAAATTTATTTAAAAAAAAAGGGTGGGGGTATATTTCAAAAATTAGAGTTTAAGTGAAAATATGGCGTGTGTGATATCAAACGAAAGGTAATTAAGTCCGGAGTTCAACAAAATACATTTTAGTTTTTGTTTTTTTAAGGGTGGGGGTGGATTTCAAAAATTTGAATTTAAGTCAAACATGGCTTGTGTGGTATCAAACAAAAGGTAATTTAGTGTGGAGTTGAATAAAATATATTTCAGTTTTTAGTTATATTAGCTCACATAACTATAGTACCTAGTGTGAGCTTAGGGGCCCATATATTGGCAGAGTATTTTTTTTAGTGCCTGAAAAATGTGTTTGAAAGTAAATTGCAACTATCTATCTATCTATCTATTTAGCCTTCTTCATTCCATCTTTGGACATAGGCCTCCCCCAATATCTTCCACTCTTCTCTGTCTGTCGCCGTGTTCATCCATCTAGTTCCCGCGTGTTTCTTCAAATCGTCCGCGCATCTCATTTGGGGTCTTCCCCTACTTCTTTTATTTTCCCAAGGTCCAAAACCAGTAAACATGTCTGTTTTTTTCTTGGTTTCGAATTTAGTTTTAAAGGAAGAATATCAATTTCAAATATCTAGTTTTTATTGTCAATACTATTTTTTTTCTAATCAAAATTAGACTAATCAAATTCAAAATAAATAACAACATACAGTACAAAAATAAATTACAACATTCTCCACCCTGCTAGAGATTTCTAGTACAATAATTTGTTAATCCTTTACTTCTAGTCTACAGAGTTTAGCTACTGGTCGTTTATATTCATTGCCGTTTGCTGTTTTAACATCCACTACTCTTATTCTTTGATCAGGTCCTGGATAAACTGATTTTATTATCCCCAATTTCCATGAATATCTCGGAGCATTTTCATCTATGAGCACAACTACATCATCAACTGCAATAGGTTTTTGATCTACATTCCACTTTCCTCGTCTATTAAGTGTTGGAAGGTATTCTTTAACCCATCGTTTCCAAAAAAAATCAACGAGCAATTGACACTTTTTCCATTCTTTTCGTAAACACTCTGCCTTCATAAAATTTGGTACATAATATTGCTCCCCATTTGAAGATCCTATTAGGAAATGATTCGGAGTTAAACTCTCAAAATCATCTGGGTCAGATGAAACTCTGGTCAATGGTCTTGAATTAATTAAAGTCTCAGCTTCCGTAAATACTGTTTCTAGAATTTCATCTTTTAATGATTGCCCATGTAGAGTTTTGCCAAGAACTTTTTTCGTAAGGCCAATTAACCTTTCCCAAACGCCTCCCATATGAGGAGCAGCTGGTGGGTTAAATTTCATTTGAATGTTCTTAATAGCCAAAGTAGTTCTTATTGTTTTATAATCAAGTGTTGCTAAGCATTTTCTTAGTTCGGAGTCTGCACCTTTAAAATTTGTACCATTGTCGCATGTTATGCTTTCTGGTTGTCCTCTTCTAGCAATTAATCTTCGAATTGCTAAAATAGTTGAGTCTGCATTCATACTGTGAAGAACTTCTAAGTGGATAGCTCGAACCGCAAAGCAAGTAAATATTAGTCCCCATCTTTTTTCTTTCCTTCGTCCAACTATAACTTCAATCGGACCAAAAGCATCCATTCCTATGTTAACAAATGCTCTAACGGTTGGGGCTAGTCGAGAAAAAGGCAATTGTCCCATTATGGGAATCATCGGTTTTGATTTAAGATTTTTACAGAACTGACAATTAGCACTGGCATACTTTACAGCAGCTCGACCATTAATTATCCAATATTTTTGCCTTATTTCATTTAAGACTAGTTCAGTTCCATGGTGCTTATATTTTTCATGATAATGTTTTACTAACAACTTTGTATATTGATGCTTTGGACTTAAAATGACTGGACGACGTGCGTTGGAATTCATACAGAAAGCTGCATCTGTTCGACCTCCCAGCACCATAACCCCATTATGTAATACTGGACAAAGCGATATTATTTTACTATTTTTGGAAATAATTAGATTTTTTTGCAATTTGTTAAGTTCATCTGGAAAAGTTTCTTGTTGTGAAATTTTATTCCATATTAGTTCAGCTTGATTTATTTCTTCTACTGTGAGTTCTGTTTTTACTTCTGGCAATTTCTTTATTTTGTTTTTAAAGTTCGTGAGAAATCTTAGAACTATGGCCGTGGATCTAACTAAACTAATCAATTTCGAAAATTTATTAATATCTGGAACTACCACTGTATCTTGTTTTATAAAAAGGAGTACGTCATTGGACTTGTATTCTTTGGAAATGTCTTGTGCATAATTTAAACATTCATCAGTTTCTGTTGGCCAATATTTCTGTTCTTTTCCCAAAAATTCAGGACCGTTGATCCAGCTGGTCGATATAACATTGTCTGTATCCGTTCTGCGTTTTGTAGCTTCATCGGCAACATTTAAATTACTAGGTACCCAATTCCAATCACGACTATCAGTTGTTTCTTGAATTTCTCCTACCCTGTGTGCTACAAATTGTTTGAAACGTCTTCCATCACCCCTGATCCAGCTTAGAATACATTGGGAATCACTCCAGAAAAAAAATTGATGAATTTTTAAGGCAAGCTCTCTTTTAAGAGAATTTACCAATCTGCTGGACATTACTGCGGCTTGTAGCTCTAATCGTGGTATGGATAATGGCTTTAAAGGAGCAACTTTACTTTTAGCACCTACTAATGCGACATGAATATTCGTTGTTGTTTGAAATCTTAGATAGATCACAGCAGCAAAAGCTTTTTCACTGCTATCACTAAAGGCGTGAAGCTGGATATTGGTGTTCTGATTTATTTCTGCAAAATAACATCTAGGAATTTTAAAATTCGTCACTTTTTGGAGATCGTCCAACAGAATCTTCCATTTCATTTGAATTTCAATTGGTAGTTGCTCATCCCATTCACACTTTTCCCCATTCCAGTTTTAGATTATCGGGCAATTTATTTACTAGATCATCCAGTAGTTGTGGGTTTGACAAATGGGCCAAGGATTTTAGAGTTTTTATAGTGCAAACCATATTATTTACTTGGGAAGAAAATTCCACAGTTTTTTCTATAGTAGTTATGGTCGGTATATGTCTCACCTTATTTATCAGAGTATTTATAATACATTTGGGCTGTCCAAACCTTAACTCTAGTGTTTCTAAAATTAATTCAACATTTTCTGGTGCCAACATCATTCCTTCGACAGCAACTTTTGCTGTTCCAATCAGAGCTTTTTGAAGTTTGGTCATTATTTCTTCATTTGTATAGCCACACATTTCACAAATTCTTTTATACTGACTGATAAACATTGGCCACTCTAGAGGATTGCCACCAAAAGATGGAAAATCCCGTTGCATAGTTTGTCGTGCCAACAGAGTTTCTTGGTCATTCTTTGGTAATGTCATTTTTTCTCCAATTAATTTTATGGCATTTGCAATAATCTCCATTGGGTTATTTTCTTCTGAACTTCCGTTTGTTGTCATTTTATTTTTGGTACCATTTTGAATTTCATTGCTTTCACTTTGTTTTTCTTTTCTATTATTTTCAATCCATGAATTTATTTTTGCGTTATTATTATGGTGTTTTTGTAATGTAATATTTCTATCTTCGATTGATACAAAAGATCCTCTTGAACTTTGAACGGCTTCTAGGTCTAATTCTGCATTTCTTACTTCTTTTTCTAGTTCAAGTAATCTAATTTCTTCTTGAGCAACAGCAAGTTTTTGTTTTTGAATTTTCCGTTCAACTTCGAAAGCTAACTTTTTTCTTTCAAGTTCAATCAATAAAGAATTTTTTGAGGATGCTTTGGATAATTCGGACGGTTTATGAGATATTATCGAAACAGAGTCTGAAGGATGTACTATGTTATCAAATGTTTCTTGTATATCATATCTTGCTTCCGCAATATTCATTAAAGATTTAGCTTTTCCTAAATTTTCAGTGATTACAGGTTTTTTCCGGGCTACAAGTGAAGCAGTCGTATTGATTGGATTTTTTTGTCGAGATCTGCCAAAGTCTCCGGGCCAGGCAAAGTCTGTGGACAGGTTTCTATTTGTACCTGCAGTGGCCCTGTTAGATTTTCGATTGGACTTTTCCATATCGTGTTCGTGACTCCGTCGGGTTTCACCAATGTTTTTTTCTTGGTTTCGAATTTAGTTTTAAAGGAAGAATATCAATTTCAAATATCTAGTTTTTATTGTCAATACTATTTTTTTTCTAATCAAAATTAGACTAATCAAATTCAAAATAAATAACAACATACAGTACAAAAATAAATTACAACAATGTCCTTAGCTCGATGTTTGAGAGTTGAGATATCAACACCACTTCGTGTTAGACTTCGTAGGTTTTCAGCTATAAGAGAGGGTGTTCCCTCCTTTAGAGTGCGAATTTGGAGAAACGCTCGGACACGTCGATTTTTCTAGCACGAACCCCCTTCGAGGGGTATACTTTACCCCTATATTTTGGATAGGAAAAGTGGGTCTAGTGATACCCTGTTTTGAAGGCTTTTTGAATGTCTTTACAACCGTGTAAAAATTTCAAAAATCTATCCATTAGTTTTTGAGATAATAGCGTTCAAACTTTCAAATTTTATACATGGACTGATAAAATAAAAATTTAATTAGAATTTTAAGTCCGTACGTTTGTTCATAAAATCTTTAGTTCGGGAGATATGAATTTTTAAATATTGCATAAAGTAAAAAATTCGAAATTTGAACCTGAAATTCGAGATTCTCGCATCTATATGACCTCATAATACCGCAACTTCATGCCTGTGTTCGTACAACGCATGTTTTAATAATGAATTTTTGTTAGAACAAGTATCATTTTGGTCCTTAAAAATGAGGATTAAAAGGCCCTTTTAATTTTTTATAATGCATAGAAGCTTCTAATCATTTTTCCATTCAACTTAAAATCTTTAATTTCTTTGGTAAACATCCGTATAATTCAATATTACGTTAAATAATGTAAAAATTTTTCTAATTTCGCCTTGGTAGCTTACGGCCTATTTTTTATTGTGAAACTCCTGTAGCTCGCGGTCTATGTTATCGGTTTCCTTGGAAACGATTGTCTTTTGTTCTTAATATTCTGGAAATCCGCGCATCGCTCGCTTATCTGCATGCTAAATCAATATTACGGCGTCGCTTCAGTGGAAAAATGCAGTCAGCTCGGACTTTTGTCAAATTTTTTCGCGAGTTTTTTATGAATTTTTATGTAATTTTTTTGCTAATTAATTTAAAAAAAAATGTGCAATATTTAGGTGAGACCACTAGAAACATTTTGAGTGTGATTTTTTGGAACAATTTTCGTGAATAAATGGATTTTTGAGGGTTAAAAAAATATGCTTCCGAGAATCTTCTTGAGTAAAGTCGTACAATAAGAAATGTCACTGTGTAGTGATATAGATACTAAATCAATAATGACGTCATAATTAGTTTCATGAATAAATTAATGTGCGACCAAATTTTCGTTGATATTTTTTCGATTTTAACGCGTTTTCTGTGCAAAAAAACTTTTAAAAAATATGTGAATGGATTTGAAAGAGAGAAATAAGAATAAATCTGCAGGTATGTCGAAAATTTTGCAGAAATATAACCGTATTTAACACCTATATGCCCCGTAAGTAAGGATTGCTTGGGATAAGAAAGACAGTCGAGATTTAATAGAGAATTATTGAAATAAAGCCAGGCTATAATAGTGCCAGGCACTATTTTGACACCTTCACATTGCAATATCAGCTGTGATCTTTCAACATATTGCCTTTGTTTACTATATGAACCGGAATAAATAGTGCTTTCCTTTATAATTGGAAAATAAACGACGAAAGTATTAACTGTCAGTTTTCAATGTGAAAGTGTCAAAATAGTGCCTGGCACTATTATAGCCTGAGTTTATTTCAATAATTCTCTAGTAAAAATTTAGAATACATGCATTAGGGTGATTTATTAGCTCACACATATTATACTATAGCAGTATGAGCTATGGTGATCCTAATTTTTTCGAGAAAAAAAAGTTGCTCCGATTTCAAAAATTGCGTATCAGATGATTTTGAAACTTTTTTGTCGCGTCTGTCTGTCTGTCTGTCTGTCTGTCTGTCTGCCTGCCTGCCTGTCTGTCTGTCTGTAACGATCAACGCGCATAACTCAAAAACCGCTAGGCCGATTTTAATGAAATTTGGTACCTAGGCTGGGTCTTGGGTCGAGATGGTCCCATTTAAAAATGAACAGAATCCACCGAACACAAGCCAAATAAAAGGGTGGGGGAAGATTTCAAAAATTGGAGTTTATGTGAAAATATGGCGTGTGTGATATCAAACGAAAGGTAATTGAGTATGGAGTTAAACAAAATACATTTTAGTTTTTTTTTCTTCAAAAAGGGTGGGGGTAGATACATAAATTAGAGTTTACGTGAAAATATGGCGTGTGTGATATCAGACGAAAGGTAGTTAAGTCCGGAGTTAAAAATACATTTTAGTTTTTGTTTTTTTAAGGGTGGAGGTAGATTTCAAAAAATAGAGTTTAAGTCAAAACATGGCTTGTGTGGTATCAAACAAAAGGTAATTTAGTCTGGAGTTGAATAAGATATATTTCAGGTTTTAGTTTTATTAGCTCGCACGTACACTATAACTATAGTACCTAGTGTGAGCTTAGGGGCCCATATATTGGCAGAATATTTTATTTTATTAAGCGCATTACATACACAGGGCTCTCAGCACCTTCATATTTTATGAAAATGTTCATATTTTTTTTCAGACTTCATATTTTTTTAAAAGACCTTCATATTTTCCCCAATGAAGACAAACTGAGGGTTAAAAGAGAGTTAGTGGAATAAGGCGCGGAAAAGACCAGGCAGCAATAAGGCCAGGCCTTATTTAGTTTCGCATTGTAAGATGCTTTGATTATAACATCAGCTGTTTTAAAGCCCAAAATATATTTTCTGGCCTAATTAAGGATACATAAATCAGGCCGTATTTAGTTCGAACCTTAAAATAGCTAGTAAGTCATAATTCAAGAATCTTACAATGTAAAACTGTCTAAATTAGACCTGGCCTTATTGGGGCCTGGTCTTATCCGTGCCTTTTTCCAATAACTCTCTAATGTTTGCTCCAGTGACTACTGTTAATGCAAACACAAATGGAAAATTACCTCTTTAGTCTTGTTAATACATAAATGGGGAAATAATTTTGATTTTAGGAAAAAAGTTGTATTTCTTTTTCTTTTTTAAATAAGTTTATTATTTTTTCCTGATGGAAAAAATAATAGACAAAACAATGTCAAAGTTTCAAGCTGGGTTTGGCTTAGCCGGCCATTTGGTAGAGGACCAAAAAAAAACCCTCATTTTTATTCATATTTCCTTCATATTTTGTTTTCTTAATTTCATATTTTTCATGTTTTTATTAAATTTTTTTATATTTTTCATATTATTTTCCTGTTTATCTGTGGAGAGCCCTGCATACAGTGCGTCCCTATAAATCTTACCCCCCATCTTTTTTATGCATGCTACGAAAAAGTAAATAGCTCTATACCAAGGGATAAAAGTGACACTTTTCGTTCCAAGGCGAAAAGTTAAGGGTACGAGCGTAGCAGCGGGCAATAATTTGTCGAGGGATAAAAGGACAGTTTAAACACGACATTCGTACACTATACGTTGGCGCACCTCTTGAGTTTTGGATTTTTTCAAATTTTATTTTTATTTTTTGGTTTTTTGGGTTTTTAGGATTTTTGACTATTTTTTTGAGTTATTGGACTCTTCCTAATTTGACATTTTTCTTCTTTAGGTTTTTAGCTTTTTGTATGTTTTATTATTATTTATCTCTACTAAAGTGTCAATTTTAATCCCTGATAGTTTCTTTAATCCCTGATCTGTAAGTTTTTATCATAACAAAAACATTTCATGTAAAAAAAAGCCAAGTACGCGAAAATGACATACCGTAAAAGGAATTGAGATAAAAGTAAAGCCAAGTTCTTCAATATAAATTTCAAAATAAAAGGTTCTTACTAGTTTGGTAATGTTTTTTTAAAAACTTTGCTATTACAGCCAAACTTCTTTATGTTTAATTTAGCACTAAGAGTCATTTACAGTTCTAATAGCCATGTTTAGAAAACCATTTCCAAACTAGTAAGAACCTTTTATTTTGAAATTTATATTGGAGAACTTGGCTTTACTTTTATCTCAATTCTTTTTACGGTATGCCATTTTCGCGTACTTGGCTTTTTTTGACATGAAATTTTTTTTTAAAGGAATTGGATAATATTTAATTTTTAAAATATGCGGAATATTGTTCTAAACTTTTGCAATGCCTTACTTAAAATTTTGAGTTTTTTAAATTTTTTCAGATGGTTTTATCATCGTTCCTATCAGCCTTCCAAAGCTCAGCTCTCTAGCGTTTCTGAAAGTGGACAATGTTACTTTTACATAACTTTACATTACAAATTAAAATTGTCGTGTTTTTAAATTTTTTCTCATAGTTTTATCATAGTTCCCATCAGTCTTCCAATGCTCAGCTCTCTAGCATTTCGGGAAGTGGGTAATGTTACTTTTACATAACTTTTCATTTATAGGGGAGGAGAGTAAATGCAAATGTTGGGGTTTTTTAATTATTTCCCATGGTTTTATCATAGTTTCTATCAGCATTCCAAAGCTCAGCTCTCTAGCGTTTCTGGAAGTGGACAATGTTACTTCTATATAAATTTACATTTATAGGAGAGGGAAGTAAATTAAAATGTTGGTGTTTTTAAATTTTTTACTATAGTTTTATCATAGTGTTTCTCAGTCTTTCTAGCGTTTCTGGAAGTGGCCAGTGTTACTTTTACATAACTTTACATTTATAGGGGAGGGAAGTAGATTAGAATTTTAGGGGTGTTTTAATTTTTTCCTATAGCTTTATCATTGTTACTATCGGCCTTCCAAAACTAAGCTCTCTAGCGTGTCTGGAAGTGGGCAATGTTACTTTTACATAACTTTACGTTTATAGGAGAAGGAACTAAATTAGAATTTTGGGGTGTTTTAAATTTTTCCTATAGTTTTATCATAGTTCCTATCAGTCTGTCAAAGCTCAGCTATTTAGCATTTCTGGAAGTGGACAATGTTACTTTTACATAACTTTACATGTATAGGGGAGGGGAGTAAATTAGAATTTTGTTTTTTTTAATTTTTTTCCAGGGGTTTGGTCATAAATTATATCATTCTGCCAAATTTCAGCTTTGTAGCATGAAGTACAGTAGAATTTTGATGATCTATACATGAGTGAGTGAGTGGCAATTTCGACGTTTTTTGAAATTACGTAACTACTTTACTACTTTATGGAAGTCCATGAAACTTGAAGTTTTGGATTCGTAGCTCATTCCAAAGTAGAGATATGGGCTAAAATGTTTCAAGAAAAGATGGTAGGGCAGCGAGAACTTGGCGAGGCACACTCACTCATGTATAGATCATCAAAATTCTAGTGTATTTCCAGACATGCTACAAAGCTGAAATTTGGCAGACTGATAGAAATTATGACCAAACCCCTGGAAAAAATCAAAAAACTCCAAAATTCTAATTTACTCCCCTCCCCTATACATGTAAAGTTATGTAAAAGTAATATTGCCCACTTCCAGAAATGCTAGAGACCTGCTTTAGCAGACTGATAGGAACTATGATAAAACTATAGGAACAAACACCCCAAAATTCTAATTTACTTTTCTCCCCTATAAATGTAAAGTTATGTTAAAGTAACACTGCCCACTTCCAGAAACGCTAGAGAGCTGAGCTTTTTAAGACTGAAAAACACTATGATAAAACTATAGGAAAAAATATAAAAAACACCAACATTTTAATTTAATTCCCTCTTAAATTTAAATTTATATAAAAGCAACATTGCCCACTTCCAGAAACGCTAGAGAGCTGAGCTTTGGAAGGTCGATAGTAACTATGATAAGGCTATAGAAAAAAATTAAAACACCCCAAAATTTTCATTTACTATTCTGTCCTATAAATGTAAATTTATGTAAAAGTAACATTACCCACTTCCAGAAACGCTAGAAAGCTGAGCATTGGAAGACTGATAGGAACTGTGATAAAACTATAGGAAAAAATTTAAAAACACGAACATTTTAATTTTCTTCCCTCCCCTATACATGTAAAGTTATGTAAAAATAACATTGTGATGATAGGAACCATGGGAAAAAATTAAAAAACCTCAAGATTTTAAGTAAGGCATTGTGCAAAAGTTTTGAACAATATTCCGCATATTTTACAACTTTAATTTAAATATTATCCAATTCCTTTAAAAAAAAAAAGTGAAATCATAACAAAAACATTTCATGTAAAAAAAGCCAAGTGCGAGAAAATGGCATCCCGTAAAAAGAATTGAAATAAAAGTAAAGCCAAGGTGCAGAAAATCGATATCTTTAATAATAACCGAGTTTCCCATTTAATTCCATCGAAAAGGAGGCACGCTGTACAGTTGTAGCCAAAGTAGTAAAAACTTCTCTGATCAGGTATTCTTCATTCTTTTTTTGAGTCTGTCAATTGCCTTCATTGATTAACAATGAGTGTTGCCAGTTTGATTTTCCGAACCTCCTCAAAACTTTGAAAATATAGTCAATTTAAAGTTCAGGTTAAAATAAAAAAAAAATTAATAAAATAAACACCCAACTGCTTAATTTACTTATAAGTACTAATCGCAGTTGAGTACAAAATTGATAGGTATATTTATAATGTACGACCAGTTTCATCTTTTAGTTTTGATGCCCAAAGCGCACTTACGAAATTATACAGTTTTGTGTTTTCATGATTCAGGTTATTGGGTAATTTTGTACCCAACTGCGACTAGTAGTTACAAGTAAATTTAGAAGTTGGGTGTTTTTTTATTGAATTTTTTTTTGTTTCCAACTTTTAGGTTTATTTCTTATTCAGCCTTATAAAAAGCACTATGCATTTACAATTGATTTAGCCAGGGCTATCAAAACGGACGGGCCACGATCCTCCACTTTGTTGACGTCACATCCGGGGCTGATTTTTTTGATGGTCAGGTTACGACACAGCTGATTGTCTTTAAAATATTGAAGTTGAAATGACGGTTCATGGATATTTGATTTTTTTTAAATAAAGCCGTTTTTGAGATTGTTTTTACTTTATTCTGGCAGAACAATTTTTTTTAAATGTATAGTAATCCTTAATTTTTCATAGCCGCTTCATTAGCTCACACAAAAAATAAGTTTAAAGCAGAAGCGAATGTGACAATCACAGATAACAAAGTCAAATACATGTCAAATATAACAGTTGGCATATGGTACATGGCGGGTAATTTGAATTCAAAATAAGGAATGCTAAATCTTGAAGATTTTAACCTTTTAATCATGTTGCTTTCTAACAAATCTTTGGTGGAATATCGGGATGGTGTCTGAGAATATTTCACTGAAATTTTGCGGAAATCTGTAGTGCCACTTTGAAAATATCATAAAAAAACGTCTGACCTCCCATAAGACCCAATGTAAAATTCAGCCCCGGGAGAACAGCTGATTTTTTCAGGGTCGTGGCCTCTATTTTTGTGTTGCCCTTGATTTAGCTTTACCCAAAAAGTACGTGTAGATTTTCTACGGACGCGACCATTGTTACCTTCCAAGGTGCAGGTAAGAGAGGGAGGAGGGAATTAGTAAAATGGTGGCGAAAAAAATCTTAAAGCGTGTAACGAAAGAATTTTTGAAATCGCTCTAAATTTGTGAAAGGCATAGCTACTAGTACTACTAAGAAGGGTTGGAAGAAGAGAGGGTGAGGGAGAGGAAGGGGGAAACTAGTAAAATAATGTTGGAAAAAAGTCCTAAAGCGTGTGCAAAAAGATTTTTTGAAATCGCTTGTGAAAGGTATAGCTACAACTATTTCTAATAAGGAGCGAAGGAAGAAGAGAGGGAGGGGGAAACTAGTAAAATGATGTTGGAAAAAGTCTTCAAGCGTGTGCAAAAAGAATTTTTGAAATCGCTTTATATTTGTGAAAGTTATAGCTATAACTATTACTAATAAGGATGCCGGGGAGGAGAAAGGGAGAGGCGGGGGGGGGGGCACTAGTAAAATGGTTTTGGAAAAAAAATCTGAAAGTGTATGCAGAAAGAATTTTTGGGAAAATTTCAATAAAATCGCCTGAAATTTAGATAATTTTGCCTTAAAACCTACAATATGTGACAAAATGACGTCTGAAGACCTGTTTAAAAAAATATAGCCATAGTACCTTCGGGGTCAGTAGCAATTTAACGACAACTTTTGTGTCAAAATGGGTTCAGCCGTTTAGCCTCTCGCGTGACACTAACATACATATTTACTTACATACATACAACAATCGAAAAACATTACCCTTCCTTTCGCCGTGCTGCAGTTGGGTAAAAAGATAAATAAAGATGTTGTGAGTTTGGTAACGTAAGTAAGAGTCGTTGAAGGTGGAGTTTGAGGAAATTTGGAGGTGGGCTCTTTGAGGCTGCCTTTTAAATGCAAACAAGCTGAATTTTTGTCACTAAATGATTTTTAACACAATGCGCAAGCGCGGATTTAATGGGGAGGTAACGTGGTATTTACACAGATTTTATGACATTCAATATACAGATTCATATACAGCCCTGAAAACAGTTTTTTATAAATATCTCAGAAACGAAAGCTCCTACAAAGATTTTTGTTATAACGAAAATTATTGAGAAAAATGTGGTCTACCATATTCCGAAAATGGCATATTAATGCGATGCTCCGTTAAAAAATAAGCATTAAAAAAAAATAATCGTTACAGTGCCGTTACACTATTTTTTATAAAAATTTATCAAAATCTGTTTAGCGGCTTAGGAGCTATCTTGTTACGGACAGACATACAAACACACACAAACGTGACGACAATATTGCTAAAATTGGTAAAAATACACCCAAATAACACATTTTCGGCATTATTCCGTTTTTAAAAATATTAGTGAAAAACTTTTTTTTTGCTAAATGACAACTTTTTTGGAAAAAATTAAATAATTTTTGACGTCGAAAATACGCCCTGATTTTGTTTCTATAAATTTTTATTAATTTAAAACTTTTAAGAATTTTTTTTTTTGCAAAACAACAACGTTTTGGGAAAAATTAAATAACTTTTGACGTAGCAAATATTTTGTCATTATAAATTTTTCTTCATTTAACATTAACAGGAGCCAAATGCAGAAAAGACCGGGAAATCCCTTATATTTTACTTTAAACTTAGCATTTTTCAAAATTTTATCACAAAAATGACATACCTATCACTTTTTCTGAACAACCAGAATTTCGTTCCAAAAATGATATAGTTCAATATCTTGTTAATTTTTTTAAAAGAAACACGCTGTACTTTGTGACATTTTGTATTTATATTTTCTTTTTGATTTCAAAAATATATAATACGTTTATGCTATGAGCCACAATAGACCCACTTGTGGTGGTGGTCGCAGTGGAAGAGCTGCAAGGCCATCATCAATCATCATCATGCTGTGAAAACAGTTTTTGAAACTAAACGCATTATTTCTCAATTAAGATAACATCTCAAAAAATGTTTATTATAAAATAGAAAAATATATTTTGAATATCAGAAAGAAAACACGACTTTAATAATGTGATAAAATGCATGGTATTCCATTTAAGAATATCAAAATATAATATGTAAAAAATTTTGCAAGAAATTGAACTTTATCATTTTTGGAATCAAATTCTGGTTATTTAGAAAAAATGCTCCAACTTTGCCCCTTTAAACTATAATGGGAAATAAATATTAACGTAGACAGCTATTGAGAAACATATCACCACCCTGTACCTAAATAATATTTTAAAAAATACGTGGCCCTTTACATTATATGTGTGTAGTAGGTACTTGCTAATTCAATAATTTAATATTATAATATTGCCTTATTTGGGGATCAATTAATTCTCGAGCTGTGATTGGTTGAAATTATTGGTTTACACATTTTTGGCCTTTGGAATGAGATTGGAATGCACTGATAAGAGTTTTTTTTCGACCATTGCTCGTCTTTTCGTTGTCTGGACTCGTTAGTCAAATAAAAATTTTCGCGTAATATTTAAATTTCGTGTGATTTTTTTGCAAAAAATTCGGGAAAAAAGTGTAATTATCTGGTAGAGGCTGTAAGGATTCATTGAAGGGATATTTCTTGTCGGAGAAAACATTTTTTAAAGGTAAATTTTATTTTACTTAAAGGTTTTCAGGAAATAATAATAATTAGTATTTTTGAAGTAGATAAAATGCAGGTTTGATTGTATTGATTTATGAAGATTCGCATTTTTTATCTGTTTAAAACATGTAAAAGTAAATCATTTTTATTATTTAGCTGCAGCGTGATGTTTTTTTAAGAAAAGGGGTCTTTTGTATGAATAAGGTAATAAGTGGTAATTTTTAATTTAAGTGAGTGATCTCTTTAGTCCATAAATTGCACAAAATTATATCAAGTTAACTGGTCAAGCAGTGCTCTATGTTGCAAGAAAATCCTATTTGTGTTATAACAACGAAATTAAAATGGCTTTAAAAATTATAGTTCACACAATTTCTAAGTGCTGAATAAATTTAAATTAAAATTTTGCCAACCACAACTTTTGAAGCCGTTTAAATTTAATAATAATTGATAAAACAAATAAAATATTTTTCATTGGAAACAAAACTTCGTTATCTGTTACCATTTTAAGAACTTCGTTATATGTACAGCCTAAAGGGGCCTACAGACACGCGAACATTTCCAGAGATTAGTACGCGCGTACAATACTAATCTCTTCGTGTGTAGACAATATCCGCCTAAAATATCTCTCGAAGATTAGTTCGCGCGCACAATGTACGCGAGCAAATCTCTCGGTGTCTAGGCAAAACGCATTGATAAAACGTTTAATTTTGTCTTCGTGTGTGTAGGCGATTCCCAGAGATTAGTTCGCGCACTAATCTCTAGAGATTAGTTCGCGTACTAATCTCAAGAAATGCTCGCGTGTCTGTAGGCGACTTAAGTAAGTAAAAATATGTTTTCTTTTTTCAGATCGTTGGAGTTGTAGCTAGGCTGAGATTGGTTGGTGGTCTGCAGGTTGCTGAGTATGCTGAGAGAGGCTTCATGCGTTTCTGCTTTCGGTAAGTTTTATAGCTATTATTCAGATACCATCCTATCCTAATTTACAGGGTTACTGTCTGGTTATTTGTCTTAGTACTCTTAAACATTGGCGTAGCTAGCCTTGCTTTTCAGGGGGGGCCGTGGCCCCGGTCTATCTTGAACAAAAAGCAAACATAGGTTTTAAAGAGTCGTGCAAAGTGTGCAATGAATAAAAAAAAATACGCGCATTAAATGTTCTAATATTTTAATATAACAAATTTAATAATACATTTACCAACTTATTTATATGTATACACAGAAAGTATGTAATTCAGCAATTCTACAAAGAAAGTTTTCTACGTCGCTGACTGAAAGCGTCTACCACACTGTCTAAGTCGACCTCAACATCTTTTTCTATGAATAACAATGACAAACCTGAGTGTCTCTCTTGAGTCATAGTTGTTCTAAGCCAATTAAAAACTCTCCTCATGGCAGAGAAAGACCTCTCGCAAGTTGCACTTGAAATTGGAAGAATACTCGCAACTTTAAAAAGTTGGTAGAGGTTTGGATAGGTGTTTTCTGCTATATGTTGTTTGATAGAATCATGACCAACAGTTTGATTTAACCGAAAAATACAATTCTTTAAAACGGTCATTTCTGCTCTTAGAGCAGAAGTATTAATATTAAAAATTTCCCGGTATTGCTCGACGAATTTATTCCATTTAACGACGTGGGAAAACTTAATATGAAAATGGTTATGAAATTGTCACCAAAATCGGAAAATTTCCATAAGACACTAAACGCTAACCTCAAAAAAAACTAAAAAGATTATTATATTTATTTTAGAAAAACAGTTTAAAAAGGTCTTTTATTATAACCTTACGACATCTACAACCCGATTTCGGAAACAGAGGGACAAAGGTCGCTGTCTTTATTAAATGCGAAATTCAACTTACACCCACGCAGACCGAACCGCAGCTTTTTTTTTTGTGACTTACACTTCTATAATATTTTACAAGATGTCGCCAATATGTATGAAATATTCAATATGCATAATTATGTTTAAATTTAAAAAATATTTTCGGGAAATTGCATAAGTGCAGAAAAGTTACCGATAATTTAAAGAGAAAAAGCCTAATTCCGCAAGACAAGGGCTTTTTCCTGAAATGTAAATATTATCTGAATGATTTTTAATTTTAATGCACCTATTTTATTTGAATATTTCCTGAATAATAATAGAAAAGTATGTATTTTCAGCGTCATGTTCTTTTACTAGTAGTCGGTAGGGGAGGCCTAAAATATCTTAGGGGGGGCCTGAGGGACTTCAGGGGGGGCAAGGCCCCCCTGGCCCCCCTAGCTACGCCAATGCTCTTAAACGATCAAAAAAGGTTTATTTATAAATTTCCACTGATTATCCAGGAAGAAGACTGGAAAGAAGACAACTTCGAGGAACTTTTGGGGGTGCTAAAAGGTCTTGATGTGTAGGTAATAAGAGGTTCTGCTCGGTAAAATTTAAGAATCAATTTTCTTGGTTCTTATAATATTTAGAAATTAGAAATGTATTCTATTTTTGCATCTGACCCCTTTGTGCCTCCCCTTTCACCAACCCCCCAGCCACCCATACATAAAATATATATTTTAAGTTTATACTTTAAAACTTTATTTAGCGAGAATATGTTACAATTTTATCAGTATAGTACAGTAAATTAAACTATAATCACGTAAAAAATTTGGGGTGGCTAGGGAATAGTTTTTTAGCGCTACATTAGGGGGTGAGATGGTTTACGTTAAATAAAGGTGTAATAAGACGCGGCACAAAATAGGTCTTGAAAATTGGCTAACTTGTTTTAACAAAATGGAAGTGAGTTATCGCTAGCGGCTTAAAACAGGTCTTGAAAATTGGCTGATTTGTTTTAACAAACTCTAAAACGGAAATGAGTTATCGCGTGTAGTATAGTATAAAACGGGGGCATAAAACAGGTCTTGAAAATTGGCTGACTTGTTTTCAAAATTGTTTAAATGAAAATGAGTTATCGCTTGTAATAAAAAGCGGTATAAAACAGGTCTTAAAAATTGTCTGACTTGTTTTAAAAAAATCTACAATGAAAATGAGTTATCGCTTGTAATAAAAAGCGGCATAAAATAGGTCTTGAAAATTGGCTGACTTGTTTTAAAAAAATCTAAAATGAAGGTGAGTTATCGCTTGTAATAAAATCTGGAAGTAAACAGATCTTGAAAATTGGCTGACTTGTTTTAACAAAATCGAAAATGAAAATGAGTTAACGCTTGTAATAAAAAAGCGATATAAAACAAGGTCTTGAAAATTGGCTGACTTGTTCTAAACAAATCTAATATAAAAGTGGGTTACCGCTTGTAATAAAAAGTGGAATTAAACCGGTCTTGAAAATTGGCTAACTTGTTTTAACAACACCTAAAATGAAAGTGAGTTTTCGCTTGTAATAAAAGCGGTATAAAATAAGTCTTGAAAATTCGCTGACTTGATTAAACATTTTTTTTAAATGAAAGTAAGTTATCGTTTGTAATAAGAAGCGACATAAAACAGGTCTTGAAAATTAGCTGACTTGTTTTAACCACACCTAAAATGGAAGTGAGTTGTCGCTTGTAATAAAAAGGGGAAGTAAACAGGTCTTGAAAATTGGCTGACTTGTTTTAACAAAATCTAATATGGAAGTGAGTTTTCGCTTGTAATAAAAGTGGCATAAAATAAGTCTGGAAAATTGGCTGACTTAATTAATTTTTTTTTTAATGAAAGTGAGTTCTCGTTTGTAATAAGAAGCGGGATAAAACAGGTTTTGAAAATTGGCTGACTTGTTTAAAAAAATCTAAAATAAAATTGCTTGTTATAATAAACAGGTCTTGACAATTGGCTGACCGCTGGTAAAAAAATCTAAAACGGAAATGAGTTATATCTTTTAATAAGAAGCGGACTAAAACAAGTCTTGAAAATTTAAACGATTTAAAATGAAAATGAGTTATCGCTTCTAATAAAAAGCGGCATAAAACAAGTCTTGAAAATTGGCTGACTTATTCTAAACATATCTAAAATGAAAGTAATTTACCACTTGTAATAAATCTCTATTGTTCCGGACGTGGCGAGATGCTAATTCCGATTCTCACCCATTTAATAATTATATAATTTCTGTGTATGAATTCTTGAATGGAGAAAAGGAGAACTCTCTCTAACTGCGCATGCGAGCTCACTTGATTTCTGTATCTCTATTGGCCCTGACCAAGAGAGATGTAAATTCTTATTCTTACCCATTTTAAGAATTCATACACTGGTATTTATATTATAGTAGTCACGGGTTCTTGATATAATTTAGGTATGTAGGTTGTGTCTTTTTGTAATTAATGAGGAACAGCATGGCTGGTTCGGGTGCGATCAAGACTTTTTTAGCACCGCTTTCTTTGCTAACTCAACTTTTTAAATCTGTGATATTCGACATAACTGGATATTGGGTCATTGTTTACATTGATTAAGAAAATTTTTGTTAGGCTAATCATTCTTGAGAGTCCGGACTATAATATGTGTTGAGATCTTTCTTCTAGATAGAGATGCACAGGCAACCAAAAAATTGTGGTGGGGCACTGGTTACCTGATTTATAGAGAAAGGCTGTGGGTATAATTTATTTTTGTTTTTGAGTATCGTCTTTCGGGATAAGTTTCGTTGTTCTAACAGTCCAAGGATTTCATAAAGCCCCGTGTGGGAGACGGGCTTGTAGAATATCTCCACGGTATCCCCTGCCTGTCGTAAGAGGCGACTAATGGGGCATTTGCGTGAACAGGTTCAATGTCATAACTGTATTTCCCCTTCTCCAAGTAAAATCGCGAACGCCAGTAAAACCTATAAAATTGTAGATACGCCAAATAATTATGATACGCCAAAAAAGATACGATGCGTCCGAATGATACGATACGCCAAAAAGATAGACTACATGAAAGAGTTACGAAGCGGCAAAAATAGGCTTTTGCGATAAAATAAAAAACCTTTCGTTAACCAAAAATGTAAAGTCAAAATATGCGGGAAAATGTATATGCACATTTTCGCACAAGGTATTACCCAAAAAAATCTACACCGGTTCACTCTTAGGAAATTCTCAGAGTAAAACCCATTAAAACCTATAAAATTGTAGATACCCCAAATAAATATGATACGCCAAATAATTATGATATGCAAAAAAACGGTACAATGCGTCCAAATGATACGATACAATACGCGAAAAAGTTAAGAGGCGACAAAAATACGATTTTCCACTAAATTAAGAAAATAGTTACAAACCTTTCTACAGAAGTATTGTCCAAAAAATAACAAAAATATATAATAACATAAATCTAAAATTTATATGTAACAAATTGGTAGAACCTAAAACTAAACATCGTACTTTAATGCGCCCTCGAAAAATATTAAGTTTAATATTGTTACAACAATGTTACAACAAAAATTTTTTTTGCAAGTTGTTGGTACATACATATATTCGTATGACCAAAAAAGAAACCGTACTTGCTCTCTGGCTTCACGCATACAATAAAAACGTCGTAAAACACGTTTTAAAAATTGGTTCATTTGTTTTAAAAAAAATTACATTTACAGTGTACCTAATATTCAACGGCTTAAACAACTCTTGAACATTGGCTGACTTGTTTTAAAAAAATCTAAAATAGTTGTGAGTTATCCCTTATAATACAAAGCGCCACAAAAGTAAAACATGTCTTGAAAATTGGCTGACTTGTTTAAAAAAATCATCTTAATTTACAGTGTAATAAAAAAATAACAATAAACAGGTCAGGATAATTAGCTACTTGTTAAAAAAATCTAAAATAGATGTTGGAGTTATTGCTCGTAATATAAAGCGGCATAAAACAAGTCTTGAAAATTGGCTGACTTGTTTAATAGAATATCAAAAAACATACTTCATTTTGCAAGTTATTGGTATTCGTATAACCCAAAAAGAACCGGACATGCTCTCTGACTTCACGCCTAGAATAAAAACGTCGTAAAATAGGTTTTGAAAATTTGTTCATTTGTTCAAACAAGTAAACGACTTTTAACAAGTCTTGAAAATTGGCTGACTTGTTTTAAAAAAATCTAAAATAAATGTGATTTATCCCTTGTAATATACAGTTTCATAAAAGTAAAAAAGGTGTTGAAAATTGGCGAACTTGATTAAAACAATCATTTTAATTTACAGTGTAATAAAAAAAATAATTTAATAGATCTGCATAATTGGGTACTTGTTTTAAAAAAACCTAAAATAGATGTGAGTTATTATCTTTAGATAATATAAAGCGGCATAAAACAAGTCTTGAAAATTGGCTGACTTGTTTAATAAAGTAACAAAAAACATATTTACCTTTAATAAACATCTAAAAAGTTTAATATTATCACAACAAAAATACATTTTATTTGCACACTTACAGCACAAGACAAATCTAACTCTGTTGGATTTTTCATGACTACATTGGTATATTTTTGGGAGGAAGGCTTTTAGAGGCGATAAAAAAGGAAACGATAAAACCTCGCAGAGCACCCGCAGGAACTCAAAATGACACGAACCTTTTCCTCTATTTTATTTTCTTATTACTCGACTTTTCGTTGTTTTCGGAGACACTTCCTGCATTTTCGTGATCTACTACTTCTGATTTGTCTAACCCAAATCTATTCCACCTGCATAGGTACCACCAGATTAGGTTACCCGACCTCTCCTACCACCAATACACCTTGGTTTATTTTCTTTACCACGATCCAACCAAACCTGATTTCTTACTCTTACCCAACCCTCTTTTTACCAATATACCCTGGTTTCTTTTCTTTACCGCGATCCACCTCTCTGATTTCTTACCCTTACTCCACCCTTCTTCTCACTAATTATCCCTGGGTTGTTTTCTATACCGCGATCCACCCCTTTGATTTCTGACCTTTTCTCCCACCAATAAATCCTAGTTTCTTTTCTTGACCACGATCCATCCCTCTGATTTCTTACTCTTACTCATCCCTTCTTCTCACTAATTATCTCTGGTTTCTTTTCTTTACCGCGAACCACCCACCTCTGATTTCTTACACTTACTCAACTCCTCTTCCCACCAATAAATTCTGGTCTCTTTTCTTCACCGCGTTCCACCCCTCTGATTTCTTACCCTTCTTCCCACCAATTTTACCCAACTCTTTTCTTAACAATATACCCTGGTTTCTTTTCTTTAACGCGATCCACCCCACTGAATATCTTACCCTTCTTTCCACCAATTTTTCCTGGTTTCTTTTCTTTACCGCCATCCACCCCTCTGATTTCTTACCCTAACTCCACCCTTCTTCTCACTAATTGTCCCTGGGTTCTTTTCTATACCGCGATCCACCTCTCTGATTTCTTACCCTTACTCCACCCTTCTTCTCACTAATTATCCCTGGGTTGTTTTCTATACCGCGATCCACCCCTTTGATTTCTGACCCTTTCTCCCACCAATAAATCCTGGTTTCTTTTCTTCACCACGATCCATCCCTCTGATTTCTTACTCTTACTCATCCCTTCTTCTCACTAATTATCTCTGGTTTCTTTTCTTTACCGCGAACCACCCACCTCTGATTTCTTACACTTACTCAACTCCTCTTCCCACCAATAAATTCTGGTCTCTTTTCTTCACCGCGTTCCACCCCTCTGATTTCTTACCCTTCTTCCCACCAATTTTACCCAACTCTCTTCTTAACAATATACCCTGGTTTCTTTTCTTTAACGCGATCCACCCCACTGAATATCTTACCCTTCTTTCCACCAATTTTTCCTGGTTTCTTTTCTTTACCGCCATCCACCCCTCTGATTTCTTACCCTTACTCCACCCTTCTTCTCACTAATTGTCCCTGGGTTCTTTTCTATACCGCGATCCACCCTCTGATTTCTTACCCCTACTCAACCCTTTTTCCCACCAATAAATGCTGGTTTCTTTTCTTCACAACGATCCATCCCTCTAATTTGTTACTCTTACTCATCCCTTCTTCTCACTAATTATCTCTGGTTTCTTTTCTTTACCGCGAACCACCCACCTCTGATTTCTTAGACTTACTCAACTCCTCTTCCCACCAATAAATCCTGGTTTCTTTTCTTCACCACGATCCATCCCTCTGATTTCTTACTCTTACTCATCCCTTCTTCTCACTAATTATCTCTGGTTTCTTTTCTTTACCGCGAACCACCCACCTCTGATTTCTTAGACTTACTCAACTCCTCTTCCCACCAATAAATCCTGGTTTCTTTTCTTCACCACGATCCATCCCTCTGATTTCTTACTCTTACTCATCCCTTCTTCTCACTAATTATCTCTGGTTTCTTTTCTTTACCGCGAACCACCCACCTCTGATTTCTTACACTTACTCAACTCCTCTTCGCACCCATAAATCCTGGTTTCTTTTCTTCACCACGATCCATCCCTCTGATTTCTTACTCTTACTCATCCCTTCTTCTCACTAATTATCTCTGGTTTCTTTTCTTTACCACGAACCACCCACCTCTGATTTCTTACACTTACTCAACTCCTCTTCGCACCAATAAATACTGGTTTCTTTTCTTCACCACGATCCATCCCTCTGATTTCTTACTCTTACTCATCCCTTCTTCTCACTAATTATCTCTGGTTTCTTTTCTTTACCGCGAACCACCCACCTCTGATTTGTTACACTTACTCAACTCCTCTTCCCACCAATAAATTCTGGTTTCTTTTCTTCACCACGATCCATCCCTCTGATTTCTTACTCTTACTCATCCCTTCTTCTCACTAATTATCTCTGGTTTCTTTTCTTTACCGCGAACCACCCACCTCTGATTTCTTACACTTACTCAACTCCTCTTCGCACCAATAAATCCTGGTTTCTTTTCTTCACCACGATCCATCCCTCTGATTTCTTACTCTTACTCAAACCTTCTTCTCACTAATTATCTCTGGTTTCTTTTCTTTACCGCGAACCACCCACCTCTGATTTCTTACACTTACTCAACTCTTCTTCGCACCAATAAATACTGGTTTCTTTTCTTCACCACGATCCATCCCTCTGATTTCTTACTCTTACTCATCCCTTCTTCTCACTAATTATCTCTGGTTTCTTTTCTTTACCGCGAACCACCCACCTCTGATTTCTTACACTTACTCAACTCCTCTTCGCACCAATAAATCCTGGTTTCTTTTCTTCACCACGATCCATCCCTCTGATTTCTTACTCTTACTCATCCCTTCTTCTCACTAATTATCTCTGGTTTCTTTTCCTTACCACGAACCACCCACCTCTGATTTCTTACACTTACTCAACTCCTCTTCGCACCATTAAATACTGGTTTCTTTTCTTCACCACGATCCATCCCTCTGATTTCTTACTCTTACTCATCCCTTCTTCTCACTAATTATCTCTGGTTTCTTTTCTTTACCGCAAACCACCCACCTCTGATTTCTTACACTTACTCAACTCCTCTTCCCACCAATAAATTCTGGTTTCTTTTCTTCACCGCGTTCCACCCCTCTGATTTCTTACCCTTCTTCCCACCAATTTTACCCAACTCTCTTCTTACCAATATGCCCTGGTTTCTTTTCTTTAACGCGATCCTCCCCACTGAATATCTTACTCTTCTTTCCACCAATTTTTCCTGGTTTTTTTGCTTTACCGCGATCCACTCCTCTGATTTCTTACCCTTACTCCACCCTACTCACTAATTATCCCTGGGTTCTTTTCTATACGGCGATCCACCCCTCTGATTTCTTATCCCTACTCAACCCTTTTTCCCATTAATAAATCCTGGTTTCTTTTCTTTACCGCAATCCACCCCTCTGATTTCTTACCCTTCTCCCCACCAATATTCCCTGGTTTCTTTTCTTTACCGCGAATCACCTCTTTGATTTCTTACCCTTACTCAACCCTTCTTCTCACTAATTATCCCTGGGTTCTTTTCTTTAATGCGATCCACCCATCTGATTTCTTATCCCTACTCAACTTCTCTTCCCACCAATAAATCCTGGTTTCTTTTCTTTACCGCGATCCATCCCTCTGAATTCTTAGCGTTCTTCCCACCAAGTTTCCCTGGTTTCTTTTCTTTACCACGAACCACCCCTCTGATTTCTTACCCTTACTCAACCATTCTTCTCACTAATTATCTCTGGTTTCTTTTCTTTGCCGCGAACCCTGATTCTTACTCTTACCAACCCCTCTTCCCACCAATAAACCCTGGTTTCTTTTCTTCACCGCGATCCACCCCTTCTATTTCTTACCCTTCTTCTCACTAATTATCCCTGGTTTCCTTTCTTTACCGCGAACCACCCAACCCTGATTTCTTACCCAACCGCTCTTACCACCAATATACCCTGGTTTCTTTTCTATTCAGCGAAGTACTTCCACCCATCCCTTTCTTCTATTTTAACTTTACAACCAACACTCAAATCGCGTCGCGTAAAAACCACGCAAAAAGGGAAGCAATTGGGAAAGAAAAGGGTGACATTATACACAAATACACGCACAACACATACTCACACAAAGCAACAGATACGGATAGCCGATTTAAAAACAAGTCTTGAAAACCGGCAAAAAAAATTGAAATTTAAATAAATCATCGCGTAAAAAATCGATTTAAACAGGTCTTAAAAAATACGCTAATAAATCAGGTTCTAAAAATTCCTTAAAATTTAAAACGACTGTTTAAAAACATCTGTAACAGGAGTTCTTATAAAAAGTCGTAGAAAGCAAGTCTTGAAAATTGGCTGACTTGCGAGAAAGTCTCATAAATAAAAAAAGCACGGTTAAACCAGGTCCTAAAAATTGGTCAAATTGGTGGAGGGACTATTTAAATATGTAACAAAAGTTGCTATAAAAAGCGGTATACAATAGGTCTTGACAATTGGCTGACTTGCGACTAAATATCATAGAGAAAAAAAACGACTAAAACAGTTCTTAAAGTTTAATTAACAGTTAAAAAAGACGGTTCAAAGATATTTGTATCATAAGTTGGTTCATTGGCTGACTTGCAACAAAGTGTCATGGAAGCAAAAGTCGTTATTTAAACAGATCTTAAAAAGTTGAACACAGTACAAGAGACTGTTTAAAAAAATATGTTCTCGTAACATTGTTTAAAAATCGGTTTAAAATAGGTCTTGAAAATTTGTTGACTTGCGACAAAGTGTCATAGAGAAAAAACACGCGATTTAAACAGATCCTCAAAAGTTCTACAAAGTTGAAGGGACAGTTTTTAAAAAGCTGCAACAAGAATTGTTAAAAAAAGCGGTCTTGAAAACTGGCCGACTTGCGACAAAGTGTTATGTAGAAAAAAGACGTGATTATAGCAGGTCCTGAAAAGTCTTAAAAAGTTGAAAGAAAAATTTGTTAAAAGAGTTGTTATAAAAATCGGTATATTGCCTTAATTGCGACAAAGTATCATGGAGAAAAAAGACACGATTTAAACAGGTCCTAAAAAGTTGAAGACTGTTTAAAAAAATCTGTAACAAGAGTTGGTATAAAGCAGGTCTTCAAAATTGGTATAAAGCAGGTCTTCAAAATTGGTATAAAGCAGTTTTTGAAAATTGTCTGAATTGCGAAAAAGTATCATGGATGAACAAGACGCGAATTAAAGAGGTCCTAAAAAGTCGTAAAAAGTTGAAAGGGATGTTTAAAAAAATTGTTAAAAGAGTTGTTATAAAAATCGGTATATTGCCTTAATTGCGATAACCTATCATGGAGGAAAAAGACGCGATTTAAACAGGACCTAAAAAGTTGAAGAGCCTGTTTAAAAAAAATCTGTGTATAAAAAGAGTTGGTATAAAGCAGGTCTTAAAAATTGACTGACTGATAAAGTATTATTGAAAAAAAAAGTACGATTTAAGCAGGTCCTAAAAAGTCATATAAAGTTGAAGTATAAAAAGATCTGTAACCAGAGTTGTTATTAAAAGCGGTATAAAGCAGGTTGTGAAAATTAACTAAATTGCGACAAAGTATCATGGATAAAAAAGACGCGATTTAAACAGGTCCTAAAGAGTCGTAAAAAGTTGAAGGGACAGTTTAAAAAAATCTGTAACAAGAATTGTTATAAAAAGCGGTATAAAGGAGATGTTGAAAATTGGCTGAATTGCGACAAAATATCATGGAGAAAAAGGATGCGATTTATACAAGTCCTAAAAACTCAAAGGGACTGTTTAAAAAAATCTATAAAAAGCGTTATAGGCAGGTCTTGAAAATTGGCTGACTTGCAAGAAAGTATTATGGAGAAAAAAAGGCCGCGATTTAAGCAGATCCTAAAAACTTGTAAAAAGTTGAAGAGACTGTATAAAAAAAATCTGTAACTGAGTTGTTATAAAAACCGGTATATAAAAAGCAGTATAAAGCAGGTTTTAAAAATTGGCTGACTTGCAACAATGTGTCATGCAGAAAAAAAAACGCGATAAAAAGACGTAAAAAATTGAAAAAATATTTAAAAAGAGTTTGCGTATAAAGTAAGTCTTGAAAATTGGCTGACTTGCAACAAATTGCCATAAAGAAAAGAAGCGATTAAAACAGGTCTTGAAAATTGGCTGACTTGTGAAAAGCCTAAAAATAAAATGATCTTAAATTGCTCGAAAAACTGGTAAAATACAAGTCTTGAAAATTGGCTGACTTGTTAAAGAAAATCTAAATTTGAAGTATATCACCGTATGTGCGTTTTCTGGTTTTGGATCATTTGTTTTCGTTCTATAAATGTTCACAATTACAGTGTTTGATAAAAGGGGATTGGTGGGGCCTGTGTGGGAGACGGTTGAGTAAAATATTTCGAAGGTATCCCCTGCCTGTCGTATAAAGCGACCAATGTGATTGATTCCATGTGATGAGGTTACTGTGTTTTTAAACATTGAGTTTGTTGGTTTTGGATCATTTGTTTTATTTATTTTCATCATGGAAAAATCACAGTGTTAGATGAAGGGGTATTTGTGGGGCTGTAGGAGCAGTCTTGAGAGCACCATGTGAAAGGGAGTGAGTAAAGTATCCCCTGCCTGTCATAACAGGCAACTAATAGGGGACTCTATGTAATAAAGTTATAGTGGTTTCGGATATTGGTTTTGGATTAGTGGGACCTATAGGATCAGTCGTGAGAACCCCGTGTGGGAGACGGGTGACTAGAATATCCCCACGGTATCCCCTGCCTGTCGTAAGAGGCGACTTATAGGGGACTTCATTTGATAAAGTTGCTGTGGTTTGGAATATTGGATTTGTTGGTTTTGGATTAGTGGGGCCTCTAGGATCAATCGTGAAAGTTCCGTGTGGGAGACGGGTGAGTAGAATTTTCCCACGGTATCCCCTGCCTGTCCTGAGAGGCGACTAATGGGGGACTCCATGTGATGAGGTCACTGTGGTTTTAAACATTGAGTTGTTTTGGATCATTTGTTTTTATTTTATATATTTTATTTATGGAAATATTACACAATATTAGATGAAAGGGTATTGGTGGGGCTATAGGAGCAGTCTTGTGTGTCCTCAAAGTATCCCCTGCCTCTCGTAAGAGGCAACTAATAGGTGACTCCATGTGATGAAGTTATTGTAGTTTGGAATATTGGATTTGTTGGTGTTTGATTAGTGGGTCCTATAGTATCAGTTGTGAGAGCCCCGTGTGGGGACGGGTGACTAGAATATCCCCACGGTATCCCCTGCCTGTCGTAAGAGGCGACTAATGGGGGCTCCGCGTAAACATGTTTAATGTCATAACTAATGTATTTCCCCTTCTTCCAGTAAAACCGTGAACGCCAGAACCTATAAAATTCTGGATTTGCCAAATAAATACGTTACGAGAAATAATTATGATACGTCAAAGAAGATACGATGCGTCCGAATTATACGATACGGCTACACCGATCCACTCTGAGGAATTTCTCCAAGTAAAACCGCGCAAGCCAGTAAAACCTATAAGAATGTGGATACGGCAAATAAATATGATACGCAAAATAATTATGATACGCCAAGTAAATATGATTCGCCAAATAATTATGATACGCCAAAAAAGAAATGGCGCGTACGCATATTAAGATACGCCAAAAGGAAACAATACGCGAAGAATTTACGAAGCGAAAATACGATTTTGCATTAAAATAAAAAAATGGTTGCAAACCTTTCTGCAACGAAAACGTAACGGCAAAATTTGCGGCAAAATACATAAGCAAATTTACGGCCAGTTAAACATATAAAATTGTAGATACACCGAATAAATATGATACGCAAAATAATTATGATACGCCAAAAAAAAATAAAATGCGTCCGAATGACACGATACAATACGCCAAAAAGTTACAAGGCGGCAAAAATACGATTTTGCAATAAATTAAGAAAATATTTGCAAACCATTCTACAACCATAAACGTGGGAAAATGCATTTTTGCACAGAGTATTGCCCAAAAAAATATACCGTGTACTCTTCAGAAAATAACATTTTTGGTAAAATAACAAAAAATATATACTAGTAATAAAAATCTAAAATTTATACCTATGTAAAAAATTGGTACAACCTAAAACTAAGTAGCGTACAAAAATACATTTAGCAAGTTATTCGTACAAATATTCGTATGGTACATAGACCATTGCTTGTAGGAAATATAAAGCAGCATAAGACAAGTCTTGAAAATTGGCTGACTTGTTTAATAAAATAACAAAAAAACATATACTTTAATAAAAACCTAAGTTTAATAGTACATACCAAAAAAATCGACTCTGGTCTGGCATAACACACATTTTATTTACATACTTACAGCACAAGACAAATCTAACTCTGTTGGATTTTTTTGTGGGGAGGATTTGGGCGCTAAAAACGGAAACGATAAAACCTCGCAGAGCACCCGTAGGAACTCAAAATAACACGCACGTTTTTCTCTCTTAATTTCTTCTTTTTATCTACTCGCCTTTCCGTTGTTGTCGGCGATACTTTATTTTCCTTATCTGCCACTTCTGATTCATCTAATCTCTCCCACCGGTTTCTTACCATTAGATTAGGTTAGTTTAGGTCACCTCCACACCCTTATCCAAACTCTGCCCACCACCCAACCCTGATTTCTTTCCCGTGAACTGTTTTCCCGCCATTCAACTCTTATTTCCTGTCTTTAACTCTATACCCAGTTTCCTGGCTTACAACGGAACCCCTTCTTTTCTTACCGCGAGCCGCCCAACCCTGATTTCTTGTTCTTACCCAACCCCTCTTCCCACCAATCTACCTTCGTTTCTTTTCTTTACCGCGAACCTCCCAACCCTGATTTCTTACTCTTACCCAACTCTTCTTTTCACGACTAAACCCTGGTTTCCTTTCTTTACCGCGAACCACCCAACCCTGATTTCTTACCCTTACCTTCTTCTTTCCACAAATATACCCTGGTTTCTTTTCTTTACCGCGAACCTCCCAACCCTGATTTCTTACTCTTACCCAACTCTTCTTTTCACGACTAAACCCTGGTTTCCTTTCTTTACCGCGAACCACCCAACCCTGATTTCTTACCCTTACCTTCTTCTTTCCACAAATATACCTTGGTTTCTTTTCTTTACCGCGAACCACCCAACCCTGATTTCTTACCCTTACCTTCTTCTTTCCACGACTAAACCCTGGTTTCCTTTCTTTACCGCGAACCTCCCAACCCTGATTTCTTACCCTTACCCAACTCTTCTTTCCATGACTAAACCCTGGTTTCTTTTCTTTACCGCGAACCACCAACCCTGATTTCTTACCCTTACCCTCTTCATTCCACGACTAAACCCAGGTTTTCCTTGTTTACCGCGAACCACCCAACCCTGATTTCTTACCTTTACTCAACCCTTCTTCCCTCAAATAAGCCTTGGTTTCTTTTCTTGAACGCAAAGCACCCAACCCTGATTTCTTGCCCTTACCCAACTCTTCTTCTCATCAATTATCCATGGTTTCTTTTCTTTACCGCAAAGTACTTCCATCCCTTTCTTCTATTTCAACTCTACAACCACTCAAACCGCGTCGCGTAAAAACCACACAAAAGGGGAAGCAATTGGGAAGGAAAAGGGTGACATTTTACATAAATACACACACCCACACAGGCACACACATACACAAAGCAACAGATCTGGATAACTGCTTAATCCACAGGTCTTGAAAACTGGCTGACTTGTAAAAAATATTTAAAATAAAATTAAGAAGGTCTTAAAAAAAGTCATAGAAGCCGGTAACAAGCAGGTCTTGAAAATTGGCTGACCTGCGAAAAAGAAGTTAAAAGAAAGGCTTAAAAAACATGTAGCAAGGGTAGAAAGCAAGTCTTGAACATTGGCTGACTTGCGAAAAAGTCTCATGTAGAAATAAAAACGGTTAAAATGGTCAGAATTAATAAATTTAAAAAATTACGTTTTCGGAAAATCTTAAAAATAAATTGGTTTAAAAGCGGAGGGAAGCAGGTCTTGAAAAATGGCTGACTTGCAAAAAAGTGTCACGAGAAAAAAAGACGCGAATAAATTAGGTCCTAAAATTCTTAAAAATTTAAAAGGACTATTTTGAAAACTCTAGAGCAAGAGTTCTCACAAAAAGCGGTATAAAGTAAGTCTTAAAAATTGGTTGACTTGCGAAAAAGTGTCGTGGGGAAAGGAAACGCGATTAAATCAGCAATTAAAAATTTCTAACAACTCTTTAAAAAAATCTGTCACAAGAGTTCTTGTAGTAAAGTTGTAGAAAGCAGGTCTTGAAAATTGGCTGACTTGCGAGGAAGATGAAGAAAAAAAAACACAGTTAAAACATGTCTTAAAAATTGGTAAAATGTAAAATATATAAAGTAGGTCTTGACAATTGGCTGACTTGCAAGAAAGTCTTATAAACAAAAAACACGGTAAAACAGGTATTAAAAATTGGTCAAAAGTTAAACGAACTTACTAAAAAGTCGTACAAAATTGAAGGGACTGTTTAAAAAATCTGTAACAAGAGTTGTTATAAAAAGCGATTAAAGCAGGTCTTGAAAATTAGCTGAATGGCGACAAAGTATCAAGGAGAAAAAACACGCGATTAAATCGAAGCAGGTCCGAAAAAGTCGTACAATGTTGAACGGACTGTTTAAAAGAAATATATAAAAGGAGTTGTTATAAATAGCGGTTAAAGCTGGACTAAATAAATATGTTATGAGAGTTGTTATAAAAAGTAATAAAGTATAAAGTAAGTCTTGAAAATTGGCTGACTTGCGACAAATAATCATGAAGGGAAAAAAAACGGTTAAAACAGGTTATAAATATTAATAAAAAGTTAAAAAAGACGGTTCGAAAAAATTTGTAACATACTTTGTTTTAAAAAGCGGTTAACAGCAAATCTTAAAAATTAGCTGATTTGCGACAAAGTGGCATGGAGAAAAATAAGGCGATTTAAACAGGTCCTAAAAATTGATAAAGAGTTGAAGGGACTGTTTAAAAAAATCTGTAACAAGCGGTATAAAGCAGGTTTTGAAAATTGGCTAACTTGTGACAAAGTATCATGTTCTCCTTCCTAAAACGTCATAAAAAGTTGAAGAAACAGTATAAAAAAATGTGTAACCAGAGTGTTATAGAAAGCGGTATAAAGTAGGTCTTGAAAATTGGCGGACTTGCGACAAACAATCATGAAGGAAAAAAGACGCGATAAAAAGTCTTGAAAAGTTGAAGAAACTGTTTAAAGCAACCCGTAGCCAGAGTTGTTAAAAGCGGTTTGTGTATCAGGCAGGTCTTGAAAATTGGCTGACTTGCGAATAAGTGCCATGGAAAACAAACGCGATTCTTTCAAAAAATTGTAACAAGTTGAAAATATTATGGAAAAAACTCGTAACAAGAGATAAAACAAACGGTTAAAGCAGGTCTTGAAAATCGGCTGACCTGCCGCAAAGTGCCTTAGAGAAAAAAGCGATTAAAACAAGTCTTGAATATTGGCTGACTTGTTAAGGAAAATCTGAACTTAAAGTATAATGTGTTTTTTGCCTTTTTATTATTATCATGGAAATCTTGCAGTGTTCATAGATACCTGGAGTTTGGCGAAGGTCATCAGGAGGATGTCTATGGATGTTTTCTCTTATATATTTTAAACAAAAAAGGTTTAGAAGTGGTGAGTCTCCAAATTGAGAGCCCCGTATGGGAGACGGGTGAGTAGAATATCACCAATGTATCCTGTCCTAAGAGGCGACTAATAGGGTATTCCAGATGATGAAGTTACTGTGGTTTGAAGAATTGGGTTTATTGGTTTGGAATCATTGGTTTTCGTTCTATACATTTTCACAGTGTTTGATGAAAGAGAATTGGTGGGGTCTATAGGATCAGTCGTGAGAGCCCCGTGTGGGAGACGGGTGAGAAGAATATCCCCACGGTAACCCCTGCCTGTCGTAAGAGGCGACTAATAGGGGACTTCATATGATGAGGTTACTGTGGTTTGAAACATTGGGTTTGTTGGTTTTTTTTCGTTCTATAAATTTTCATCATCACAGTGTTTGATAAAAGGGGATTGGTGAGGCCTATAGAAGTAGTCTTGAGACACCCGTGTGGAAGACGGGTGAGTAGAATATCCCCAGGGGATGCCAGTGCCTGTTGTAAAAGGCGACTAATAGGGGACTTCATGTGATGAGGTTAATGTGGTTTGAAATATTGGGTTTATTGGTTTTCGATCATTTATTTTCGTTCTCTGAATTGTCATCGTGGAAAGATTAAAGTGTTTGATTGATGAAAGGGAATTGGTGCGGCCCATAGGTTTAGTCGTGAGAGCCCCGTGTGGGATACGAGTGAGTAGAATATCCCCAAGGTATCCCCTGCTTGTCGTAAGAGGTGACTAATAGGGGACTATATGATTAGGTTACTGTGGTTTTGGATCTTTTGTTTTCGTTCTATACATTTTTATCATCACAGTGTTTAATAAGAGGGGATTGATTGGGTCCATAGGAGTAGTTTTGAGAGCCCCGTGTGGGAGACGGGTGAGTAAGATATCCCCAAGGTATCCTCTGCCAGTGCCTGTCGTAAAAGGCGACTAATAAGGGACTCCACGAGATGAGCTTTCTGTGTTTTCAAATATTGGATCTGTTGGTTTTGGATCATTTGTTTTCGTTTCATTAATTGTCATCATCATGATGTGATCATAGCGTTTGATGATAGGGGATTGGTGGGTCGATAGAAGCATCAACGACAAGAATTAACGGATTTACAAGAATTACAAATACTGTAAAGGTAAAACCAGGAATGCACTAGACAGTGGCGGTCCCGTCCCATCGCGGATCATGTTTGACTGGTTCGCGCGCGACGAAATCCTTTCCATGTTTTATAATGTTTGCCAAGTGCAAATACTTTGTTTGCCAAGTACAAATGTGATAAAACATGAAAAGTAACTTCACCGCGCACGATCGAGTCCGTCTAATGTGTTTCCGGCTTTAAAGTGTTCATAATGCTTGTGAATCCGTAAGATTCGTTTTTTTTGATGGTATGGCGGGTTTAGACGCCGCTTATAATGTTTCTCAGATTTTTAGTACCTTATAGCCTCGTATGGAAGACTCGTTAATAGAATAATATTTCCTTGCCTGTCGTAAGAGGCGACTAATACTCAGTGTGTTTTATGTCACAAGTAGTATCAAAACTAAAATTTGAATATGCGATATACATACGGAATTTAGCACCCCCGAAAGTTGAACTTTAGGAAGCCATGGACTTTGGGAGAGTGCTGAATAAATGATCGTCGATGGAATATATCCTTTTTAGCAAACAAAAATAATAAAGGGTTTTACAACATACAGTGTGTTGTTCTGGTTTAAACTGATTTAATCTTAAATTAATTGTTGACAATCATCGAACTAAAATAAATCCTCTACCTAGATCAATGATTGTCATCGATTGATTTTTATAGATGGATAACATAAAGTGATGCACAAAAGTCTTGTCTTGCAAAACTCTAGTCTTAGTCTTGTCTCACAAAAATCTTGGAAGACTGCTGTTTTACGGCTATTTTCAGTAACTTGAATGGCTAGCTTAACAACCCTCACCAGCCGCAGCTCGCTTTAAGCTGAAATCTCATAGTTCGACCTTTAGCAACTTGTCAAAGGCTTAAATATTCTACGATTTTAAATTGATGCAAGAGTCTAATTAAAAATCGTTCAATTCTTAAACCTTTGACAGGCTTTTATAGGCAGGAATATAAGATTTTGGTTTAAAGCGAGCAGTGACCAACTGGGTTTGTTAGACTTGTCACTCAAGTTACTGCCAATAGTTGTAAACAGGAATGTTTTGCAAAACTCTTGCAAGACCAGACGGAGATCAGAATCTTACAAGACACAATCATTGACTACACTAAACCTTCTAGATCAATGATTGTGACAGAACGCACAAAGGTTTTTATCTTGCAAGACTTTTGTCTTGATTTTCTCTCGCGAGTGTTTTGGAAAACCTTCCTGTTTTACGACTGTCTGCAGTAACTTGAATCGCCAGTTTATTAAACCTTGCCAGCTGCAGCTCGCTTTAAACTGAACTCTCATGGTTCTCTCTATAAAACCTTGCCAAAGGCTTAAAAATTCTACGATCTTAAATTTAGGGCTCTTCTTGAAATCTAGGAATTTTGCAAGAGTCTTGAATTAAAAATCGTGGAATCCCTAAGCTTTAACAGGTTTTTTGTGGGCAGAACTATTAAATTTCAGTTTAAAACGAGCAGTAAGCAGGGTTGTCAGTTGTCAGGCTGGTCATTCAACTTACTCCGAATAGTTGTAAAACAGGAATGTCTTGCAAGACTCTTGCAAGAATAGACCAACATAAAAATTTTACAAGAGACAATCATTGAACTATCCCAAACCTTCTAGATCAATGATTGTTACGGACCGATTTCCATAGATGTATTATAATTAGTAAAGTGCAGGGGTTTTTGTCTTACAAGACTGTTGTCTCGATCTTGTCTTGCAAGACACTTCTGTTTTACAACTAATTGCAGTAACTTGAATGACCAGCTTAACAAACTCTGCCTGCTATAACTCGCTTGATATTGAAATATCATGGTTTTGCGTACAAACACTTGTCAAAGGATTAACAATTCCAGGATTTTTTATTTAAGGAGCTTGCAAGAATTCTTGAAATGAAGATTCGCAGAATTTTTAGGACTTTGACACGTTATTGTAGGCTAAACCATTAGATTTTAGTTTAAAGCGGGGTTTGTTAGGCTGATGATTCAAGTTCCTGTTGCTAGTTTTTAAGCAGGAGAGTCTTGCAAGATTTGACCAACATCATAATTTTACATGTCAAGTCTCTTGTTGCTCAATCATTGAACTATACAAACCTCCTAGATCAATGATTGTTACCAATTGATTTACATAGAGGAATTACATGTTGTAAAGCACACGGGTCTTTGTCGTGCAAGACTTTTGTCGTGTTCTTGTCTTGCAAGAGTTTTGCAAGATGTTCCTGTTTAATGACTATCAGTAGTAACATGAATGAAGAGCTTAACGAAGTACGCTGGCTTTATTTAGCACGCTTTAATCTAAAATCTCATGGTTCTGCCGACAAAAACTAGGCTTAAGATTTCCACAATTTTTAATTCAAGGATCTCGCAATACTGAACTTAAAATAGTGGAATCATTAGGCCTAACTTTTTTTTGTGCAGAGCTATAAGATTTCAGTTTAAAACGAGAAGTGACCAGCAGGGTTTGTCAGGCTTGTCAATCAAGTTACTGCGGATAGTTGTAAAACAGGAATGTCTTGCCAGACTCTTGCAAGACCACACCAAGATATGAATCTTACAACACAGAATCATTGAACTAAACTAAACCTTCTAGATCAATGATGGTTACAAATTGATTTGCATATATGTATTATATTAAGTAAGGCACAAGTATCTTGGTCTTACAAGACTCTTGTCCTACTTGCAAGAGTCTTGCTAGACATTCCTGTTTTACAACTAACAGCAGTAATTTGAATGACCGGATTAACAAACTCCGCCGGCTATAACTCGCCTTAAACTAACATTTCATGGTTCTGCCTACAAAAAGTTGTCAAAGGCTTAAAAATTCCACGATTTTTAATTTAAGGATCTTGCAAGAGTCTTTAAATTAAAATGGTGGAATTTTTAAGCGTTTTGACAACTTTTTGTAGGCAGAACTATGATATGTTAGTTTAAAGCGAGTTATCGTCGGCGGAGTGCGTTAATCTGGTCATTCGAATTGCTGCGGTTAGTTGTAAAACAGGAATGTCTAGCCAGACTCTTGCAAGATAAAACCAAGATAAGAATCTTACATGTTAAGTCTCTTGTTGATCAATCATTGAACTATAACAAACCTCCTAGATCAATGATTGATACCAATAATTGATTTGCACAAGTGTCTTTGTCTTGCAAGACTCTTTTCGTGGTCTCTTCTTGCAAGAGTGTTGCAAGATATTCCTTTTATATGACTATGAGTAGTAACATAAATGGCCAGCTTAACAAGCTCGCTTTAAACTACAATATTATGGTTCTGCCGACCAAAACTTGTAATAGCTCTAAGAATTCCAAGATTCTTGAATTTAAAATTGTGAGATTATTAAGCCTTAATACAAGTTTTTGTAGGAAAAATGACGAGGTTTTAGTTTAAAGCGAACAGTGTTTATTTAAGTTACTGCAAATAATTGTAAATCAGGAATTTTTTGCAAAGCTCTTTTAGAACAGATTAAAATCAAAATCTTACAAGACACAATCATTGACTATACTAAACCTTCTAGATCAATGATTGTCACCCATCGATTTGCATGCATGTATTACATGTAGTAAAGCACAACGATATTTGTCTTACAAGACCCTTGTCTTGGAATTGTCTTGCAAAAATCTTTCAAGACTTTCACTTCTTACAACTAACTGCAATAACTTGAATGACAACGCAAGTTGCGGATAGTTCTAAAGCAGGAAAGTCTTGCATGACTCTTGCAAGATGAGACCAAATCGGAAAACTTACAAAGCAAGTCTCTTGATCAATCATTGAACTATAACAAACCTCCTAGATCAATGATTGTTACCAATTGATTTGGATGGATTGTTTACCTATTTGCAGATTTCTGCAAGTTGGTTCAAAATAAAATTTAATTGGTCATAGCCAATCATTGAATTGAAATAAATTAAAATATTTTAAATCAATGATTGTCGATAAATATCAGTGAAAAGTGCTAAGTGTTAGTGGCAGTTTTAAGTGTTAGTGTCAAGTGTTAAGCTTAAGGTTTTTAATATAGTTGAGGGTTGGTGTGACTATGGGTGTTTGCGTCTTCGGATTCTAAGGGTAAAGGTATGATGGGGTTTTGGGTTTTAATAGGGTTGTTAGTCTGACTGTGGGAGTATGCCTGTCCCTCCGCGCTGGTGTTCCACCTTGTCGACGGTGTGGAGGCTTAAGTTATCTATATTTCGTTAGCCAAAGAGGGTTGGCTGGCGAAATAATAGGTTGCGAACTAAGAGAACACCGGGTGGGGGGTGGGAGCTGGTCAGGTTGGGAAATTAGGGGGGGTAATTTGCCTGAGGAATAAGGTTCTTTATTTTGTCAAGATTTGAAGATAGGCATAGTTACAAAATATTAAAAAGTGCGGGCAATATTCTAAATAATTGAACCGATTAAGGCGGGGGTTAGGCATCATTTTTTCTTGTTGTGTTTGTAGATTTAAACAAAAATACGTTTCCTTTGACAGAGTGCAAGGGTAATTTTTAAAAAACACGCACTCTACCGTTTCCAGTTTTTAAAATTGGATTTTGATATAATTTTATTGGGTTATATAACCCAAAGTGATAATGTGCTGCGTTTTATGCCTTAACCTACTATGGATAAATAATATTTAAATAATAATTACCTACCAAACAGTTAAATAAGTATTTGACAATTTAAAAAGCTCTTAGGTTACTTTCAATAAATAAAAACTTTTAAAAATAATTTCGACGCTAACCACATGTTTATTCTTCTGGTTATCACGTAAAAAATTATTTTTTTTTTTTTAAATATCAAAATAAACTGGAAACAAGAGTGCGTGATTAGGTCCACTGAGGCATGGAAACTGATATTTTCAACAGAAAACATCATTTTCCGTGAATCAGTGGCCCTATGGTGTGAATTAAGACCATCAGGGCATGAAAACTGATGTGTGACTGGATTAGGGCCATTGGGGTATGGAAACTGATGTTTGTAACATAAAACATCAGTTTCCTTAAATCAGTGGCCCTATAGTGTGAGTGGATCCCCTAGGGGGGCTTGGACCTAAGGCACATGATGGCCTCGCGGCGGTAATACCCGGATCGCATCGCAGTGGCGGGCAAGATGCGTTGGTGCAGTGCCACAGCGCCCGTCTCCCGAAACACCGGGAAAATAACAATCCCTATAAACCGACAGCTTCTCCAAACCACAACTTCTTTCCAGGATGTGACCTTGTTGTGCACCCACTCTCATTAGAGAATGAAAGGTGGCGAAGAGCTATGCCATCGAACATCGACCATTTTGGTTCTGCTTGGTGTCCTATACCTATAGGGATTCGAGTACCAATACTTGGCGGTGGATTTCCTTTCTAATTTGGTTGAGTTTCTCGTGTACTTTTCGTGTCAGCTTCGTCGTTTTTTTAACAGTGAAGTGCAGTGTAGTGTAGTGTAGTGAAGTGCAGTGCAGTTTAGTGTAGTAAAGTGCAGTGCTGTGAAGTGCAGTGCAGTGCATTGAAGTGCAGTGCAGTGCACTGTATTGAAGTGCAGTGTAGTGAAGTGCAGTGTAGTGAAGTGCAGTGTAGTGAAGTGCCTGTAGTGAAGTGCACTGTTGTGAAGAACAGTGTTGTGAAGTGCAGTGTAGTGCAATGTAGTGAAGTGCAGTGTAGTGAACGGCAGTGAAGTGAAGTGCAGTGTAGTGAAGTGCAGTGTAGTGAAGTGCAGTGTAGTGAAGTGCAGGTATAGTCAAGTGCAGTGTAGTAAATTGCAGTTTAATGAAGTGCAGTGTAGCGCAGTGCAATGAAGTTCAGTGTAGTGCAATGCAGTGGTGTGCTGTGTAGTTTAGTGCAGTGAAGTGAAGTGTAGTGCGAGTAGTGCCGTGCAGTGCAGTGAAGTGCAGTAACAATATAAGGAAGCGAAACTCCAAATAACGAAAACGATTACCCGATCCAGAGTGGAATAATCTGGGTGTTACAAATTAATCAGAACTAAAATAGTAAAAAAAAACGAATTCCATGAGCTATCTAGAAAGAGTTCATCGTAGATTTAATAATGTTCCTATAAAATTAAAGAAAAAACATATGAAGAGAGATTGGCTAAATTATTCCTTACCACCTTGACAGAAAAAAGAAGAATCGAAACTTAAAAGATTCAAAAAGGTCTTTAGAACTGCGACATCGATTTCTTCTTTAAACTTACTCTATACAACAGAGTGCCTATACTTGAAGACTGGCAAAGACTTTCAGAGGACGCTATCAATTCACCAACTGCAAACACCTTTAAGAATTGACTAGATAAATTTTGACCGCAGCTAGTGAGATCGGACTACTAACTGCAAAAATTATTAGTAACAATAATATTAATATTGTTTATGAAAAGTCAGCCCCAAGAAAGAAGAAGAAACGACAAGACAATTGTAGTGCAGTGTAGTTAAGTGCCGTGCAGTGTACAAAAGTGAATTGTAGTGCAGTGTCGCCTAGTGCAGTTTAGTGTAGCACAGTCTAGTGTAGTGCAGTAGTAGTAGTAGTGATTTTTATTTGTAATTATTATCGTCACACGTACACCTACATACATCACATCACATCACAAAACAATTTAAAAATAGGTAAAGAAAAAAACTTGATCGGTTAAATTTTTATAGATATTTTTATCTTTGATTGTGTTTGAAGGTTTGAATCAAAGATAAAAATATTTTGTTCGCGAATGCCTAGAGGGGCTGTACCAACAATAATTCCCACTCAATTTTTGGTTAAGGTACTTTATCTTAACTAATATCAATATTCTTTGATTGTGTTTGAAGGTTTGAATCAAAGATAATAATGATTTTGGCGCAGATCCGCAGAGGGGCATTGACAGCAATAGCGCCTCCTCGATTTTTGGTTATAGTACTTTATCTTAACCAATATCAAAAATATTATCTTTGATTGTGTTTAGAGGATTTGAATCAAGGATAATAATGTTTTCGGCGCGGATCTGCCGAGGGGCATTGATAGCAAAAGCTCCTCCTCGATTTTTGGTTATAGTACTTTATCTTGACCAATATAAAAATTTTTACTTATCTTTGATTGTGTTTGAAGGTTTGAATCAAAGATAATAATGTTTTCGGCGCGGATTCGTAGAGGGGCATTAAGAGCAACAGCTCCCCCTTGATTTTGTCAAAAATATTACTTATCTTTGATTGTGTTTGAAGGTTTGAATCAAAGATAATTATATTTTTGACGCGGATCCACAACTGCTCCCCCTTGACTCTGTTCTTACCTATTCACCTATTTTTATTTTTATATACACACATATACACCAGACACACACATACTTAGGTATATGTAGCCTTAATAATAAAGTATTATAAAATATATATTTGTTGTTTTATTTTTCCTTTCCTCCCAAATCGTGACGCGTACAGAAGACACGGTACAGAGATATACTCAACCATGTCGACCGGTGAACAAGGTGGATCCACTGCTGCGCCCCTGGTACGTCCCGCGATTATTGGTACCACAGGCCAATAAATAGTAGATGTTTGGTGGGAGCTCTGCCCCTTCATTCCTGATGAGAGTGAGTACACAACCAAGTCACCTCCAAAAAGGAAACGCCATCAAATTTTCCTTCCCGTTTGTGGAGGAAAAGTTTGATGGTGGAAGTTGTGGCTTCTTGGAGAAGCTGCCGGTTTTGGGATTGTTGTTTTCCCGGTGTTTCGTAAATGGAAGACGGGACGTTGTGGGAAATGGCTGCATAAACTGGCGCATCTTGTCTGCCACTGCGAAATGCGATTCGGGTAGCCGCGAGGACCATCGCCTAGGTACCAAGCCTAGGGGTGTGTGTGTGTGTGAGTGTGGCTGAGGGGTGTTTGTGTGTGTGAGTGTGGCTGAGGGGTGTTTGTGTATGTGAGTGTGGCTCGGTGGGTGTTTGAGTGTGTGTGGCTAAGTCCCTCTGTGTCTGTGTGGGTGATGACTGTGAGTGTGATATAAAGCAAATAAAACCCATTAAGGTGGGAGGGAGCCGTAGTGGTACTGCTAAAAATGTGTAAAATAGTTTTAAAAAAATAATAAAAAATATTGACAACAAAAAAACGTAAGATGGGAGAGGAGGTGTTATTGTGCCACTCTTAGAATACTAATAAGGGTCCTATTGGGATACAGATATGGATTACGAATAAAAATGATGCGCTTATTAAATTGGAAAAAGGGGGTAGTAGTACCACTACTTCGTTCCGGGGGGTGGTCTCTGGTCAATAGAAAACAAACTAGCCATTTCAGGCTTTTTTTTTAAAGAAATAGCTGAACTCTGTTTTGAAAAAGACATTGATTCGATTGATTCATATATGAGTGGGCCTTGCAGCCTGAAAAAGACATGGTCAACCAATACCTACTAGGTAAAATTGTTCCATTTTTTAGGCTAAACAAAGTTTGAATATTACATTTCTCGATTATGTTTGAAAAGAAAAATAAAGTTAAAAAAGTATCGTCAGAATTTCAAGAGGTCTAAATAAAATTAGGGGAATATTATGGAGATTAGTTAAAAAAAAACACAAATAACAGCTAAAAATGAGCCTAACTCAAGCCTTAATGTTTTTTTGTACTTTTTCATAAACAACTGAAAAGGGTATTTTTATATTAGCTTTATGTCCTCTTAAACGTCTAATTTTTATTAAAAAAAAAATAATTTAAAATGATTGATAAAAAATAGCACCATATTTGAAATTAATAAAAAAAGATAGGTTGTAGGTACTTATAGTTTTTTTATGTCTAATATTTAGTACTAAATTGAAAACTGTTTAAGATGTGTGACATTTGCTTAAGTGATAGTTGGTGTGTATTATATTAATTAGTGTTTTAGTGTTTGTGTAAATCGCTGGTGTAGTGTAAATCGTAACTGTCAATTTCCACCATCTCCAAAATAGATATTCTACTAAACTGTCCAGCTACACGAAGTCTGGCTTTCATGATTATATTCAATGTTGTCCTTATTAAGTGCTGGTCAAATGAGTTGCTGTATAAACAATATTATCGTTTTTCTTGAACCCTGGAAATTTACCATATAAAACTTCATCAATCATCAAGGCAATCCTACTTGTGCTAAGTGCTAAGTAGATGTTAAAAAAGTTTATTTATGTCATTCCATGAGTCTTTCTCCTTTCTTGGTTATCTATTAAAAATTTTTATTTATGACATTCCAAGGCAGACTTTCTCCTTTCTTTGTTATCAACTAAAAAAGTTTATTTATGATATTCTAAGGTAGTCTTTCTCTTTTCTTGGTTATCCACTAAAAAAGTTTATTTATGACATTCCAAGGCAGACTTTCTCTTTTCTTGGCTGTCTACTAAAAAAGTTTCTTTCTGATATTTTAAGGCAGTTTTTCTCCTTTTTTTGATTTATTAAAAAAGTTTATTTATAATGTTCCAAGGCAGACTTTCATCTTTCTACGTTTTCTAAAAGAAAATTCTTTATGATATTTTAAGGCAGTCTTTCTCTTTTCTTGGTTATCCACTAAAAAAGTTTATTTATGACATTCCAAGGCAGACTTTCTCCTTTCTTGGTTGTCTACTAAAAAAAGTTTCTTTATGATATTTTGAGGCAGTTTTTCTCCTTTTTTGGTTATTTATTAAAAAAGTTTATTTATGACGTTCTAAGGCAGTTTTTCTCCTTTCTTGGTTATCAACTAAAAAAGTTTCTTTATGACATTCCACGGCGGACTTACTCCTTTCTTGGTTATCTACTAAAAAAGTTTCTTTATGAACTTCCAAGGCAGTTTTTCTCTTTTTTTTTATTTATTAAAAAAGTGTTTTTATAATGTTCCAAGGCAGACTTTCTCCTTTCTTGGTTGTCTACTAAAAAAGTGTCTTTATGTTATTTTAAGAAAGTTTTTCTCCTTTTTTTGTTATTTATTAAAAAAGTTCATTAATGACGTTCTAAGGCAGTTTTTCTTCTTTTTTGGTTATCAACTTTGGTTATCAACTAAAAAAGTTTCTTTATGACATTCCATGGCGGACTTTCTCCTTTCTTGGTTATCTACTAAAATAGTTTCTTTACCACATTCCAAGGCAGTCTTTCTACTTTCTTGGTTATCTATTAAGAAAGTTTATTTATGACGTTCCAAGGCAGTCTTACTCCTTTCTTGGTTATCTATTAAAAAAGTTTATGACATTCCAAGGCAGTTTTTCTCCTTTTTTTTATTTATTAAAGAAGTTTATTTATAATGTTCCAAGGCAGACTTTCTTCTTTCTAGGTTATCTAAAAGAAAATTCTTGATGACTTTCTAAGGCAATCTTTCTCATTTCTTGGTTATCTATTAAAAAAGTTTATTTATTACATTCTAAGGCAGACTTTTCCTTTTTTGATTGATTATCTACCAAAAAAGTTTTTTTACAACATTCCAAGGCAGTCTTTCTACTTTCTTGGTTATCTATTAAAAAAGTTTATTTATGACATTCCAAGGCCGACTTTCTCCTTCCTTGGTTATCTACTAAAAAAGTTTCTTTATGACATTCTAAGGCAGTCTCTCCTTTCTTGGTTATCTATTAAAAAAGTTTCTTTATTACTTTCTAAGGCAGTCTTCTCCTTTCTTGCTTATCTATTAAAAAAGTTTATTTATGACGTTCCAATGCAGTCTTTCTCCTTTCTTGGTTATCTATTAAAAAAGTTTATTTATGACATTCCAAGGCAGTTTTTCTCCTTTTTTTATTTATAAAAAAAGTTTATTTACAATGTTCCAAGGCAGACTTTCTTCTTTCTAGGATCTCTAAAAGAAAATTCTTGATGACTTTCTAAGACAATCTTTCTCATTTCTTGGTTATCTATTAAAAAAGTTTATTTATTACATTCCAAGGCCGACTTTCTCCTTCCTTGGTTATCTACTAAAAAAGTTTCTTTATGACATTCTAAGGCAGTCTCTCCTTTCTTGGTTATCTATTAAAAAAGTTTATTTATGACGTGCCAAGGCAGACTTTCTCCTTCCTTGGTTATCTATTAAAAAAGTTTCTTTATGACATTCTAAGGCAGTCTTTCTCCTTTTTTGGTTATCTACTAAAGAATTTCTTTATGACATTCCATGGCAGTCTTTCTCGTTTCTTGGTTATCTACTCTACTAAGCCACTAAAAACGCAATCACTAATGTGCATCGCCACTGATAGATTTTGGCGTTTAGGCCTATGTATTTTTTCTAATCAAGTATAAAGTTTGATTAATTTGGTGTTAATTTTGAGCGAACATCGTATACCCATATTTTTTTCTGTTTTATGAGTACACTCCCTATTTTAATATGTAATTAAACATTTTTTTGTTTTATCGCAAAAAAAGTTTTTAACTTAAAAACAATCTAATTTTATATAATTGTTTCATCTTTAATAGCAATGGCGAATGCCAACGATTCAAAATTCCCAAAGTGCAATTATGTAGATTTTATTTAAAACCATAGACGTTAATTCCAAACTAGGGAGGGGTGAATTATTAAATTTTTTAAATACCGATAAATTTGAAAAAAAGTTATGCTTCTAGCAGGGAATTGAACCAGGAACCTTTGTGAACGAGTTTTCTTTTTTTAGATCAGATCAGATATGAAATAAAGATATGTTTTTGATTTTAAACTCTATGACACACATGAAGAGTTAATAATTTATCACTCTGGGTAAAGATTTTCTGGTAACAATTACGTGTGTGTACTTTTAGTTGTTATAAATTTTAAAAAAATTGTAATTTCAAAATTAAAATCAAATTTGTCATAAATTTTTCAGTGCTGATAGCTCCCCCGGCACATTTCTTTTACCGCCCCCTCACACTAATAAAAATTGAAAAAAAGAATTTTAAACCATTCTTATTTTAATGGAACTTATAAACTCTAAAAATAAACTTTTTAAAACTGATTAGTAATGATAACAAATAATAATAATTCTAAATAAAAATAAAATATTTTTTAAACATTTTCTGATACTATTTTCTCATTAAAAAGCCTTAGGCAGATGACGCTATGCCTAATAGATAAATCGGTCCTGTTGATTTGAACAAATCTTAAACTTTGACAATTGGGTCTTTCTAATTTTTTTAATCACAAACTATAACGAAAGTTTTTCATTATATTAAAAAATAAAATGGCCTTAGTTTATAAGGTTTTCTAGAAATTTATTAAGTCTTTTTTTTTCAATGAAATGCAATTCACCCTTAAGCGAATACTTCCCTGCCTACATGTCACGACGGTTGTTAAATGACTAACAGTATCCTTGTCGCGTTCTGGTCACAGTTATTTTTCTAAGTGCATGTAACCCTTGCATCTTACTGCGACACAAATTTAGACAAACTCCGTGGCTTTATAGGACTTTGATTGGCTTTCAGTCCTTTAGGTTTCATGCCGTTTTCATTTCCATTGCGAATCATCAGTGCTACCGTAGGTTTGCAAAATCATCTTGTTTGATTTTATGTTCATTATCAAGGAAAATATTTAAATTCCCTTCGCAGTGGAGGGGAAAATTAACCCAGTCTTGAGTTCTAGATTTCTCGAATAGGTTCAGGAAGTTGAAGTTTAACATACACATTTTTGTAAAATTGCCAATAATTTAAAATTTAACTTTCTAGGCATCGTTCTGTGAACATCATTTCCGTGCGGAAAAATCACTTTTCTGCATTTGTTAGGAAAATAGCTATTTTTTAATTTTAAAAGAAATATACAATCTAGTAATTAACCAGTACAAAGAGCTTTCTATAAATTAAATAATTGGACAAGAAAAAAAATTGTCGACATCCGTTAAGACAAGCCATGATATATTCCTATACTTTTCGACGCTGAATTCGAATAATCCGGGGTCACAAAAGTCCCTAGACGTCTGGAATTTTCCCCAGAGCGGGTCAATTCAGATAATATCAACGAAAAAAAAGATGTAGACAGATTAGCTTTTCAATTTTGATGATTTTTGGTATATTCATTTTACCGTCAAGGGCATTAAAAGAATCCCAAATTTTACAATTTCCCAATAGGTATATGTTTTCTTTGAAAATTAAAAACTGGCAATTGGTCTAAAATAATGTACTAAAATAAAATATCTCGATAACTATGAACTGTAAATATAATTTTTACAAAAACTAAATTCAAAATATTTTAATTTTTCTGATAATAAATTAAAAAATCTATATTTTCCTGTGATCCGTGAAGTCCAAGCTCCACGGCGATTTTAGGTGTACGTCACAATCTGTAACCCCCACAAGGGGGGTAGATGTAAGACTAAACAGGCCGGTGCATGTTAAAATTCAACTTTCTATTGGCAAAAGAAGAAAGCAGAATGCTAATTTTCAGAAAAGTGCACAACTACAAAACAAAAATAAATATAAAACAAACATAAATTAAATTCCCTAATTTATTAAAAAAATTTATTAAACAAACAGAAGATTGGAACATATTACTGAATTTTAATTTTTGTAAGAATCTGAAAATAGATTATGTTAAAAATCTATATTTGCCAACGATTTAATGAATATTACATAAAAGGGCAAATTCCAAGCACACCGGCGATTTTATATGTACGTCACAATCTGTAACCCTCCCCAGGGGGGTAGATGTAGGGGTAAACGGAACTGTGTATGTTAAAATTTGACTTTGTGTTGGCAAAATAAGAAAGCAGAATGCTAATTTTTAAATTTTAAAGAATAATATATGAGCAGAATTTTTATCTTATCTTTTTAGAAAGTGCACAACTATAAAACAAAAATAAATATAAAACAAACATAGATTAAATTTCCTAGCTTAATAAAAAAGATTATTAAACAAAAAGAAGATTGAAATATATTAATGATTACACAACAAAGTCAAAGGATATATTTAATATAACAATAAAAAAACTTTATTATATAGGATTTCTGATTTTTTTATAAAAAGTGCTCCGATATTAAAATAAAACTACAAATTCAACAATATTTATTTAAAAAAAAACCTTTTTGTACATATTAATTGCTGTTTGTTCTTATGAAAACAAATACTCTTATTAGTTACATTTTGCTTTTTAAATTAATAAAAGTTCCTTCTAAAAATGTTCTTTAAAGTTTAAATTATTGTAAAGTGGCATTTGCCCTTTAAGTAAATAAAAAAATTTCAGTTTGTTTATAACATTATTTAAATGTCATATTTTAATATTCTAAAATCCTACAATATTATATTTCTTAAAAGTATGTGATCTATAATTTCAAAATTTAAAGACAGAAAGTGTCCCTCTTTTCTTTGTATATTTTTTGTTAAGTGCGTTCCATTGTTTTCTTAAAAAAATTGCAAAACTAAAAAAAATTCAAAATTAAAGCAAAGAGAAGTTCATCTTTTTTAAAACGTCCTATTCCATCAGAAACTAGATGATCCTGATCTTATGATGTGAATGATCCCAACCATGTTTTTACAAGATATTATTAAAATTAATAAATATTTTTTTATGGTGCCGATAATCAATTTAAACAACTGAACAGTTTCTATACATACATGCTTAAAAATTAAAAAAGTTACCTATATATTTCTTTAAACACTAATTAATATTCTAATGGGTTTATTTCTTTCATTTATTTTAAAGTGTTTAGATATTATTAAATTTTATAACATAATAAGGTATCATATCTTAAAAACTAAGCATCAATTTTATGAGAATTATACAAGCCTTACAAAATTGAACTCAATTTTCTAAGGTAATAGTCGAAAAGAGCCATCAAACTCTTCTCTGGCTAATGGAAAAAAATTAAGTGTTCTGAACTTTATTTAAAAAAACAAATCAATATGCTGAAGTTTTACCAAATACTAAAAGAAATATCCTGAGATGGAGTGTTCCGAATTATTATGTCATGTTAAAAATTACTGGAAACTCTAGGTTTGTTCTAGTTCTAGTTGAAGTATTTTGAGCAGAAAAATTGAACCAGATTTTACTGACCATTTGACAGACATGGCATCGTAACTACAATTTAAATGTCATAGCTGTCAAACTGTTAGTAAATATTTTTTTAGTTTTTCAGTTTATAAAGTAAAGACAAGTTTAAGGAAAATAAAAAATATAAGTAAAAACTAATACCTACACCAATTCCTAGAACCTATTGTTTCCTCGTGTTTGTCAATTTTATTATATTAGAAAATGTAATTTTTATTTTAAGTAAGGTAACGTCCTTACATTACGTAACCCTTTTAACGCATTTTCAAGAAAAAACAAATTTAAAAAACATTGTATGTAACGCAAGGACAAACCCCTTCTCCCCCCTTCGAGCGTTACGTAATTTAAGGACAGGCCCTAAAATCATTATTTTATCAAATGTTTTTAAACTGTACAGCAAAAAAATGTTTTACAAACAATTTAAAGAAACGCAAATTTTTTTATTGTTATAATTTAGATTAGGTTTACCAAAAAAAACATATTTAACTTTGACTGTGTATTACAATTTTTTACATCCACCGACTCTACTTATCCCAAACAAGAAATAAGAAGAAAGAAGAGTGACCAGAACCATGACGTTTAGTCAATACGTCACCAAGGGCCAAGCAAACCGGCCCAAAAATCAACCAAAGTCATGCAATCGACGAAAAACTCGGTGAGCAGGGCCGAGAAAATGCGAACGTAGTAGCCCACTACAACTCCTATACAAGTGTCGTAGTCAATAAACACGACAAACTGGAAACTATAAATAATGATCAACGCTAAGGGGAGCCAACGTCAACCCCTATAAAGTTTTGTTATCAATAGACGACAAACTAGAAACAATAGAAACAGAAAACAGCCAACGTCAACCAAGTCTTGCAATAATTAAACATGGTAAACTATGAACTACAAGTAATAGACGCCGAGAAGAGCCAACTCTTCATGAACCTAGTCATGACAAACTAGAAACTACAAACAATGGAGATCAAGAAGAATCAACGTTAAAGCCCTTTAAAGTTCGTGTAGTCAACAAACACGATCAAATCATAGCTATCTAAGTTAGCTAAGCAAGAAAAAGTACAAAGAGACCCAAAGACAATATGGCATTATTAGCAAATAACTCTCAATAGCGATGAGATGTCATTGATTGGTTGACCATAAGTTTGAAGGCGACTATTGTAAAGGTGAGTTACGTTTTTTAACATTATCTCATCTGCATCTCTCTCTATCTCCCACTGGATAAAATTACAAAGAGATTTACTAAATTTGTTCCCAAAATTGTAATAAAACTTTGGGTGAACTAAGTTTTAATGAAGTCTAGAATTCCCGGTACCTGCCCAATTAATTTTTTTTATCGCTCTCTTATTTTTTGATTATTGTAACTGATTTCCAAAATATGTTTTTATTTATTTCAGACAGCGTGCGATATCTGCAATTTCAGCAAATTTAGCAAAACTTCTAAAGTTTTAACCAGTCGTGGAATGTCATTGATTGGAATTTATATTTTTTGGAGGAGTTTATTATACAAGGTGAGTTGTATCTTTCAATTATAAAATTTGTATTGTTCATAATTTTTTTCTGCTAAATTATTATTTATTTAGTATTTATAGGTAACATTTAATTTTTTTTTCAGGCAGCGTGCGAAACCGTAAATTCGTCGACACAGCAAGACTGCGGTTAAAATAATAACGCTACCCCAGGTTACGTCACAAGAGGAATGAAAACTTTAGACAAAGTAGAGTCGGTGGGTTAACAAAAATTCTGATAAAATTCGATAATGTAATACAGTCGATTATTTCTTTTTTTTTAATTTTATTTGTATAGGGAAGATTTTTTTTACAAAAATAAAATAGTTTTGTTTATATCATGTTTAAAATTTAGTGACAAAAGTTTTTCTTGTAGTGCTGCTTAATGTTTACCTATACTTATACCAACTTATCCAATTTTTATTACCAAAATATTCTAGTTAAAGGTCTTACTTAATATAAATAATTAATTCAGCTGCAGTGTCATTAATTAGTCACTAAATTTTAAACATAACGATGCATGTAACGAATTTTTATAAAAAAACAGCCGAAAGAAAAAACTGAACAAAAAAAAATAAAAGCCATAAAAAACAAAAAAAAAAGAAAATTAATAATGAAAAAATAAAAAATAAAAGAGCCATAAACAACAAAAAAAAAGAAAATTAAATAATGAAAAAAATTTAAAAAAAAAACAAAAAATAATAAAAACATGTAAAAAAAAACTCAAAAGAAAAAAAAACAAAAAATGGCTTAAGAAATTTAAAAAAAAAACGGCTTTAAATTATGGATGTGTAAATTATGTATTTGTGTAATAAAACAAAAATCAAACTAACTTTTACCGATGATTACACAACACAAAATTAATGCCTTTACTAAATATATAAACTAAATCAAAGTCAGTTCAATTTTTGTTTTAAATACCTTAGATATAGGTAAAGTATTTTCTTTTTTACTTAGTGATAACGCGGTGGTTGGCTGCCCTTAGACTTTAAAACTTGATTTAATCTTCAAATTAAAATAAAATCAGGTTAGGTGTAGCGCCCTAGGTTTAAATTATATAACGAAGAGGGGCTGGTTCAAATCCAGCCTAAAGTAAAATCTTTTTATTATCTTATTTTTCTTATTTATCCCTTGCCTTTATGCCATTAAATTCTCCTTGTTATATAAAAATTAAATATCGCCACCGCACCAAAACAAAAAAAAATTGTTATGTTACCCTATAGGAATTTTCTCTAAAATTTTGCTATTTTGTAGTCAATTTCTTTGTTTCCTACGATTTTTGTAGATTAATCATTTACCTGGTCATTTTTTTTTTAATTCTAAAAAGCCTACGTCATAGTAGAAATTTGACTATAGAATTAATGATATTAAAATAATATCAATGTAAGTACGAATCTATATAAAGAAACAATTTTAATTAAGTCTCTTTGTTAATCCAATAATTGGAGATCACTCCATTCAGTTCGACAACAATTTTATTTTAGTTTAAGAAATTAGTTATGGGAACTTTATCGGAACACTTAATTTTAGTTAAACTTCAACTACCTATTGACATCGACACTTAACTAAATTAGCAAAAAAAAATCATAGAAAATATCAGAAAAATATTTTCTTTAGCTTGAAAAAAGTTTTCAAAAATGCTTGAAAAATCCTAGAATTACAACTATAACAAAAAATTTTAGTAAATCTAGAAACTATTTAACTGTTGTTTTTAATTTTGGGACTTAAATCGGATCACTAATAAAAATACTCTGCCAATCTATGGGCACCTAAGCTCACACTAGGTACTATAGTTGTAGTGTACGTGTGAGCTAATATAACTAAAAACTGAAATATATTTTATTGAACTCCAGACTCAATTACCGTTCGTTTGATACCACACAAGCCATGTTTTGACTTAAACTTTAATTTTTCAAATCTACCCCCACCTTTTTTTTTAAACTAAAATGTATTTTGTTTAATTCCAGACTCAATTACCTTTCGTTGGATATCACACACGCCATATTTCCACATAAAAACTATTTTTTTAAATTTACCCCCACCCTTTTTTTAAAAGTAAAATGTATTTTATTTAACTCCAGACGCAATTACCTTTCGTTTGATATCACACACGCCATATTTTTACATAAACTCTAATTTTTGAAATATACTCCCACCCTTTCATTTGGCTTGTGTTTGGTGGATTTTGTTCATTTTTAAATGGGACCATCTCGACCCAAAACCCAGCGTAGGTACCAAATTTCATTAAAATCGGGCAAGCGGTTTTTGAGTTATGCGCGTTGGTCGTTACAGACAGACATACAGACAGACAGACAGACGGCGAAACAAAAAAGTTTCAAAATCATCTGAAACGCAAAGATATATAAAAATTTTTGAAATCGGAGCAACTTTTTTTTTCTCGAAAAAATTAGGATCACTATAGCTCACACTACTATAGTATAGTAGTAGTGTGAGCTAATATCTTATTCAAATTAATAAAATACTAAATAAAACAGAAGTATTAATAAAAGGATCGGATCACTCACTATGATATATTGTTTAAAAACTGTTTTATCTATATTTGATCAAAAACTAGTAGGTATTTGAAATACCAAGTACACACTATAAGTAGAAGCTTAAGTTCTTTATTGAATCACCTGTTACTTTGGAAGAAGAGATATTTTCTTTTTTTTTAAATAATGAAATTTAAATGGATCACTCAAAACACAATTTAACAAAAGTTACCTGTATCCTGGATCGGATCATTTGCAATAATTTTTTTTTAAGTTGCTTTTCAATTTATTGTCAAAAATAGTTGTGGGACAACAATTTAACATTTTTTTACCCGTTCATATAAACTAGTGGTTATTTTGTTAAAGAAATACGCACAAACATTAAACAATAAAACTATTAGTTACAGATAAATATTTTTCTTGGAAGCTTTATCCGGGTAGCTTTATCATATTTGTTGTTTAGTTTTTTCCAACAACAGTATCCAACAACTTGATGTACATATCGTAGCACTTTACAAAAAAAAAACAGGCCACCAAGTGTAATTTTCATTAAAAAAAATTATTATAAAGAAGAAAAATTGTGTGTGCTTAAGACCACACGGCAGAAGTGTAAACTTCAACAAAGCGAAATTAATAATATTGGCCTTCATCTGCATCATCATATCGCTCGCTGAATAGTTGACTCACAGTTAGTTGACTCGAGCCGACTTCACCCGAATGAGCGTTACATAGCCGAGCCTGACGGCTCAGTTCAATTCACTACCCACAAAAACTGCTAAACGCGCTTAAAGAAGTTTACACTTCAAAAAAAATACATGTTTTGCTAAAAATGACAAAACAATCAGTTTCGTTAAAGAGTTTTTAAGAACAATATTTTTGGTCAAACAGTATATTTAAAACAAATGTATATTAAATTAATATTAGTAATTTTACATTTTTCCTATTTTAAAGTAAAAATCTATTTTTCTGGGCATAAATCTTAAATGCGTGGTTGAAAGTACTAATAATAATTTGTCAAAGCCAATCGTTAAATCAGCTATCATACTACATATTCGAAATCACACCTTAAGACAAATCTTAATTAATCCCACTGCAATTTAAAAATGTTTCTGATTAATAATTAAAACAAATAACAAAATAAATATGTAAAACAATTAAAATAATTAAAAAACAAAATATATACTCTAAAAAGAATACAAGTTAACAATGTGACGAAGCCTTGTAAATCACAAATTTAAAGTTGCGATAAAACAATTAAATTGGTACTGAGTGCTCTTTGTCTTATCCGCAACGCAGACCAAGAGCGAGGGAAACGTCATCTGCAGAATTATTTGGCCGCGAACCAACTATATTAAAATGGATGGACAATAGCTTACAACAATACTGGATAAATATACCAGAACTGGCTCACTGTAAAGAGTTCATTAAAGGACCTTTTAGAAAGGCCAGTAATATCATAGTGACTCGTCTTTTTACGGGTCACAGTAACTGAGAGTACCCATGCACAGAATGGGACTAACAGAAGAGACCGAATGTAGACTCAGTATGGAGAATAACGAAACAGTCAGACATGTACTGTGCGAATGTTCAGCTATACCTCAGAACACTTTCGGTAAACCTCAGATTGATTCAGAAGATCTGAACAGTGTCTCACCCAAACTGATAGCCGGCCTTTTTGGGGGATTAGACATATAGTGGTGAGAAACCACTCAAAATTGAGCCACAATTGACCTTCTGGTGGTCGCAGTGGAAGGGCTGGAAGGCCCAGTCACATATGAATCATCATCAACGTCAAGATACCTGAGATCTTAAACTCAAACTGGCTTCATTTTTGTCAATACTTCAAGGGGGATCCAAATGTTTCTCTGATAATTAGAAGCATTGGATCAAATTTGATGGTTTTGGGAACCCACAGTAGCACTGAAGATTTTCGATAGGGACGAAACTGGTATGTATGGAATGAACCTGGAGGATTAGACTTCAATCTTGGTCCTGTATTGCTACGGATTTTTTTCTGAATATACGTCACACTGAGGTCTAAGGGTCCAATGCGCACAGAGATTGAACTATGACCAGAACGCAACAGACATACCGTTTTTCGTTCGACTTCCGTCTGACATATATTTAGGGGAGTTTATGTTTAACAGTGATGCTTTTCATTTTAAAAAAATGGGCTTAATATAACAATTTGAAAATTTCAATTTATGGTTCGTTTAGTTTGGTGCGTGATTTCAAAAAACTTGGTAAGAAAGTATCAACTTCATAAATGTTTGATATGCTCTGTTGAAGACTACTCAAATAAATTTTAAAAAAATATATATATTTTGTTACATTTTTCATCCATAAAATTTTTATAAATTAATCACATTTTTGAAAGGGGTAGGAGCATGAAAATTTGCCTAACATCATCAACCATTCACCATTTTTTTACGAGATTTTAGGAGTTTTAAAATTTATTTTGAAACATGTAAATTACCCATATTTTTTTTAAGGGAAGGGGTAGTAAATAGTATCAAACCATAAAACTGTTTTTTTTCTATTTGTCAAACGCCATTTTCTAAAAAAATTGGATGCTGGACACTTAGATTTTTGCAAAATTGGTTATGAATAGGTGGGTTACAATTTTTTTTTACCTAAAAATTTATGTAGTGGAATGATAATAATTAAGTAGGGGTCTAAAATTTCTAAATTTATCCCCATAGTCAGATCAGTATTAATTAAAATATTGCTTTCGCCATTTTTCTTGATTTTTTGTAAACTTTATCACAGTTGAACAGTAAGATGTTGGCACTTTACCCTCTGAAGAAAATTTGACATTTTTAAGAACTAGGGAAGAAAAAACGTCGGGTTTAAAAAAAAAATAAACACAATGGAAGTGCGAAATTTTATATCTAGGGAGGGTGTGTTAATGTCTATGGTTTACAGGAAATCGTGTATAATTGCATTTTAGTATTTTTAAGAATTAAAATATAAAAAGTTTTTAGTTAACTAAGTATTTGAAAAAATTAACACCAAAGTAAGCAAGCAAAAAATTCTTTATATTTTTTCTAAATCGAAATTCCCTACCATCAAACAAGAATTGGGTTAAATAATGTCTTTTTGGCCATTTTATCTATCTATCTATTTAGATTTCTTTAATTCATCTTTGGAAATGAGCCTCCCCCAATCTTTTTCTCTCTTCTTTGTCTGTCGCCGTGTTCATCCATGTAGTTAACGCATGTTTCTTCAAATCGTGCGCCCATCACATTTGGGGTCTTCCCCTACTTCTTTTATTTTCCCAAAGTCTCCGTTGATCTTTTGTCTGCTATTATGACCGGCTAATTTCCATTTTAATTTTGATACTTCTCCTCTGACATCCCTTACTTGTGTTTTATTTCTTATCCATTCATTCCTTTTTCCATCTGTAAGCTGTATATGTACAATTTGTCTTTCCGTTGATCTTTGGGATTTTGTTACCTTATTCATGTTTGATTTTGTAAGTGTCCAGGTCTGGGATCCACAAGTAAGTACAGGCAGGATACATTGTTTATACACTTTCATTTTAAGATACTAAGAATATTTTTTATTTTTTAATATGTGGCTTAATTTACCGAATGCTATCCAGCCCAATTTCACTCGTCTCTTGATTTCAGCTTTTTGGTTTTCTTTTTTTAGTTCAATAATTTGTTCCAGGTATATATATATATATATATATATATATATATATATATATATATATATATATATATATATATATTCCTCTACTTGTTCTATTTTTTCTTGGTTTATTCTGATCGTGATATCTTCATCTATGTTGGTTATGATTTTAGTTACCTGTATCCAGTTCTTCCAGCATGTTTATCAGTTCTTCTTTCTTATCTGTTATTAAGGCCATATCATTAGTATATCTTAGGTGGTTTAAGTATTGTCCGCTTACTTTGATGCCTATTTCTTCCCAATCTAAGTTTTTTAAAACATCTTTTACGGCCTGGTTAAAGAGTTTAGGGGATATTGTGTCATATTGTGTTTTTCCCCATATTCGATTTAATATTTTTGAAAATATTATATTGTGTTGTAGATTTTGGAGGCAAATAATTGCAAAGCTTTGTTTTATGAGATATTTATATTTTTTTCCTGCTTCTGGAATTAGTCTGTCGATACTCTAAATCAACTTGATATCGTAATGATCTATTTAAGTCAGGTGAGGTGTGAATGTTATACATCTTTTTTCCAGCATCTAGAGAAACTAAAATTAGGGAGAACCTTGTATAAATAAAAAAAATCTTTTTTCAGTGACATAATGTTGATTGTTAACATGACAATTATGTATGACAATGTATTTTAAAACAGTTACTGGAGAAGCTAGCATTAAATATTAAATACATTTTTCTTTCTCGTTCTTCATTTTGATTTCTGTGATGTTAGACTCAAAATTTTAAACGATTTGCTTAGTTCTTATATGTAATTTGTATTTTCATCTTAGTATATCAAATTCTTTCATTTTCGATTTTATGTAACATTATGCTTGTATAGAAAGTTTTGCAAATCTTTCTCAAAAATACATCATATTTTATATTTTTTATTGCTAAATGAATATAAATCAGCTGCAGCGAAAACAGGGTGTTGGCACGATGGTTTGGTAGAAACTATTTTGAGAGATGTAGGAAAGAAAACAGAGCTTATAGCCACGCAAAACTCCTTTGAAGTGATTTTTCCGTGCTTTCAGCAGGTATTGTGAATGGAACAAGAAAATGGCCTCCTCTTTGGTTAATAGGCAAGCAGATTTTCAGTAATAATGGATAAAACAAAATCAAGAAGAACTAAAAGCAGTGATAAACATGTTGACAGCAACGAAAATCAAATCATACCCATAAAAAAGACTGGTGAACTTATTATCATACAGTCAGTTAATGTCCGAAAAAGAAAAACAAAAAATAATGGAGAAAACCAAAAGATCGTCTTTGATCGAAACAAAAAGAAGAGAAAATAGAAAAAAGTTACTTAGTGTGGTTTTAACATTTTAATAATATTTTCTTATATTTTTTAGTTTTATATTTAAACAAATATCTTAGGAAAATGAGGTGCTATTTTTACCAAATTTTTACTTTTTATAGTATTGCTTTTGTAATCGCCTGATAAAAATTGAGATGTTTTAAGGGCATGTACTTATACAGGGTGCAATCCCTTTCGGATGGCAGATAGTGGATAGGGGAACATATAACGTTACAAAAGGGCACAGGGCCCAAACCTTGTTAGGAGCTTGGGAGATCTCAAACGCAGTCCGCGACTCCATTTAATAATAAACATTTTTTTTTATTTTTTATTTAATTAACTTAAAAATTAGACCTACCGTACTTACTAAAGAAATAGTTATTTCTGTTCTATGGTTTTTAAATGCCTTTATTTTAATTTTTGGGTAATTTTATAAACAAACTAGCTTCCCAAAGTTTTTTAACAAAATAATTTTTAATAAAGTAGGTTTCTTATGCTTTTTATACAAGAGACAATTTACCAGTTTTTAGTTTATTTGTTAAAGGCATTACGAATCAGTTAAACTTTTTAAATTGGAGTTAGATGTTTGGGTGTAATGCTGGATGAACAGTCCTGAAGTTCATGGGATATCTTAAAGGACCCAAAGGGCACCCACCGAGCTTAATCCCTCACACACTCACAGTGTCAGGGATAAGTAAATGTTCTCCTTAGGCAATCTCAGGGCGGCCACCGGTCATATATTCGAAAAAAGTCATCAAATTTGCAGATAAAATAAAATGTCAAAAGTCATAACATTTCACGTCGGTCCTAAAATTTCAGGGCAATCAGTGTTTTAGTGTCATAAAAATGAATATTTTAAGTGTGTCATGAAATTTCAAAAAACGACATACAATTTCACATTGGTCAAAAAATTTAAAAGCAGCAGCCTCAAAAATATATCTAAAAATTTCAGTTTTAAAACAAAAGCGAAATGCTGTGACCAAAAAGCAAACATACCTATTAATTTTTTTTTGTAACTATAAATTAAATCTGTGATAAAATATCATCAAAAATCAATTTTTTTTTGAAGAAAATCATAAAATTTGGAAAAAATTGGTCATAAAATTATTAAAAAACATTTAGTCGATGACCGCCCTGTAATCGTCTAAGAGGGAGTGCGAATGGCCATAAAAGGTCAAAATCGATAATAATAATAATAAATCTATTTATTTATTTTTATTGCAACAATACATGTGACAAATTTCTATACTGCAATAATAAATAAACAGCATTACTTTTAATTCATGTCATCATTTTGCCTGTTTGTCAGTATGTTCAGGGAAACAGATCCTAATAGCAACACCTATTAGGTATTTGGAGAACAACTAAAAATATTTGAAAGAAAGAAAAACTCTTCGTAAGTTTTTTGGACCATTTCAAACAGAAGATGGTTTTTGGCGTTGGTTGGAAAGTAGATTAGCTTGGTTGGGACATATAGAAAATGGATGAGACAAGAACACATAGAAAAACAATGAACTGGAGACTTGTACGCAGGAGAGTAAGAGGGAGGCCATGAAAAACATGGCAAATAATCGTACCGGAGGGGGCAGAATGGAGGGCCCTAATTTATCACGCTAAAACCCACCAACAGTTGTAATGCCATTTAAAGAAGAAGAAGAATGCAAGTCCGTCGAGGAAGAAAAAACAATGCTTCACTTCCTATTATAATTTGAGTTGGAATTGGAGGAACTAAAGTCTCTGAAGTAGTGGAATTTACTCACCTTAACGGCATGGTTCGACAAGGCAAAAAAGGTCCACGTTGAGACCTACCTGCCAGGCTTAAAATTTTCCCTTTCAGAAACTACTAACCCTTTTTCATATTCAAAAATGGAAAAAAATATTACTGTCAGGCCTAAAATAACGACTCAAAGAATCAGACGACTGTGACTGTGACAAGAGAATAGCAAAGAAATCCATAGCCTAATAGGATGTTACGCAAACCAAGAGATACAGATTAAGAAAAAGATGGAAGACGATCTTGATGAAGAGCTAAGCAGAGCAATAAATATAGGAACTTAAAAAAGGAAGAAAGAAACGAAATGGAGAACACACATCAATCAGGATTCCGGAGTAGGTGAAAAAGACCAAAACATTGTTTGGTGAGGCATGAAATAGTAGGAATTTTTGAAAAGCAACAACTAATAATGTTTTTCTTTTGCAGGTTTGGTGGGGACAGACAGACAGACTGAAAAGAATCAATGAATCCCATAAAATAATAGAATGGTTTAAATTATTAAAATGTTTTTTTTGCAGATTTTGCGACCGAGATTTCAACAAACAGATGGTGAAAGGGTAGCGGTAGGTTTATCAGGGACAGTGAGTCATCCCTGCCCTCCGCAGAATCCAGGAGCCTTCTGACCCGGAAGGCCAGTAGGTACCTGTTTAGAGTCCCGGTCCAGGGTACGGACATGTTTTCATTACAAATACAGTCTTTGTTTTTGCAAATTTTTGCTAAAATTGATCAAACCAGACTTATCTTTGTTTTTTGAAGGTTTTTTAATAACGATAAGTGTATTAAAGTTGCACAGATACAGATCATGAAAAAGATGGAAGACGATCTTGACGAAGAGCTAAGCAGAGCAATAAACATAGAAACTTGGAGAAGGAAGAAAGAAACGAAATGGAGAACACACATCAGTCAGGATTCTGGAGAAGGTGAAAAAGACCCAAACATTGTTTGGTGAGTCATGAAATAATAGGAATTTTTGGAAAGCAACAACTAATAATCTTTCTCTTTTGCAGGTTTGGTGGGGACAGACAGACTGAAAAGAATCAGGTTTTTCAGGTGAGTCCCATAAAATAATAAAATACCTTAAATTATTAAAATGTTTTTGTTTTTCTTTTGCAGATTTTGCGACCGAGATTTCAACAAACGGATGGCGAACGGGTAGCGGTAGGTTTATCCTATCAGGGACAGTGAGTCATCCCTGCCCACCGCAGACTCCAGGGGCCTTCTGACCCGGAAGGCCAGTAGGTACCTGTCTAGGGTCCCGGTCCAGGGTACGGACAAATTTTCGCCTGTGGTATTGAGTTCTGTTAATGTGAATAAAAACTGGCTTATTCCCCAGTCTTTGTTTTTCAATATTTAGTTTATTTTTATTGTAATTGGTCAAATCAATCTTATCTTTGTCTTTTGGAGGTTTTTTTAACAAAGATAAGGTTGACCTTTAGTTTCATCATTTTTGTACAGAGTCCTTATACTGTATATATTTGGTTTTATTTTTGTTCAAGTTGGTCAAATCAAACTTATCTTTGTTTTTTGGAGGTTTTTTAACAAAGTTAAGGGGTATTAAACTTGACCCTAAATTGAATAATTTTTATACAGTCAGAGAAGAGTCTTTAAGAATTATTTAAAATATTTTTTCCTGCGGCGCTAAACACACATACTTATTATTCCGGTTTTGTTGTTAGTTATGTTCTCACGTACTAATCACATACATTTTTTTAGGTGTTTCGGGTAGCGGTAGGTTTATCCTATCAGGGACATTGAGTCATCCCTGCCCACCGCAGACTCCAGGGGCCTTCTGACCCGGAAGGCCAGTACCTGTTTAGGGTCCCAGTCCAGGGTATGGACGAAGACTTAGACGGCGACGTGGCCTTGGAAACGCAGCTTTAGAAAGATCTGCAAATGTGTTGTTTTTTATCCACCAGCCGCACAGAAATCACCACAATCTAACAATGAGGTCCTTTTCTCAGTGGTTCGGCAATCTCATGGAAAATGCGGCAACGAGAACTTTTACAGACGAAGAACCATATTTTATGAGAACCTCGGTAAGTATAGATACACAAAGTGTTAAAAACTTAACCCTATCTACTATGCATGAAATTAATAAGATTGTCTCAACCTTGTTTTAATTTATATGCATTAGAAAAAATTTTAAAAATAATTAGTAATTATTATGGCACTAAATTTCAGGTTTTTAAACAATTTTCTTTAAAACAGATTTACTTCAAGAATCGGCTAACCTTACCTGCTTGCAAAAATGGTGTTAACGTCGGCAAAGTTCCATAAAAATGACTCCACAATCTGGCGAGGCCCTGCCCTGATGTATGGCTCGGTGATCATCAAACATATTTGGAAAGGTAAATCTTAATTTTTTTATCCAAAACTTTTACCTAATTAAATTTTTAGAAATGAACCAGATAGTTGATTGTTAACGCGGTTCAGTTAATATCCTAATCTGACCAGGCAATTTTTTTTGTGATATACCTACCTAACCGGGTCAGGTTAGAATACTAACCTAACCGGATCAACAATCAACTATCGTCGGCACCTGGTTTGACCTGGTCCACCTCGGCTGTACATGAAAAGTTGAGTTGGTTGTGTTTTCGATATTTTGTAGTTTTAATATTCCTCAGGCCTTTTTTTACCACTGCAGCAATATACCTTAATATAGAATATTGGATGGCGTTGGATAAAAATCTAATTCGATAAAAAAAGTTTTCGAAAAAATGTCATTCGAAAAAAAAAAATTCGATCAAAATATCATTCGATGAGAATGTCATTCGATAAAAATGTCATTCTATGAATAAACTTGATTTGTTTGATAAAAAATTCGCGACTTATTTAACAATATTTAAAAATTTAAATGTGTAAAAGAAAAGTTGTTTAATTTTTTTTGTAGATTAACAAATACCTATAATGTTTTTTTTCTTATTTTAGTGAGAGCCGCAAGAACAACTATATGGAAAACGCGACAAGGCGAGTGCAGGAACGCACTAGGCGGTTGCGGTTGTGCCGCATCGCGAATCACGTCAAGCTCAATCGCGCGCGGTGAAGTTCCTTCCAATGTTTTATAATGTATGTATGCATTGACACTTGGCGTTCTCGGGCCCAGAACGTCAAGAGCAAATAAAACATGGGTAGGAACATCACCGTGCGCGATCGTGCTCAGCATGGTCCGCGATGGGACGGGACTGCGACTATTTAGTACGTTCCTGCCTTTCCCGAAGGGCAGGGCAGCAAAATGAAATGATAATTCAGGTAGGTAGATATCTATATCTGCAGGTTTTTTTTAAAAATAAACTAACAGAAGCTTTTTTGGGTATTTGTTGTACGTTTTTGGTTGCGATCGGGACACTTTTTGACATTCTTGAATTTTTTTTTGCAATTGGGGGTAAATTTTACCCCTATCTATAGGGAATGTGTGTCGAGTGATACCTTATTTGGAAGGTCTCTGGAATATGTTTACAATTATGTAAAAATTTCGTAAATTTATTGATTCGTTTCAAAGATATTTAACTCCATAAATAGAGCAATAAAAAATACTCTGCTAATATATGGGCCCCTAAGCTCACACTAGGTGCTATAGTTATAGTGTACGTGTGAGCTAATATAAATAAACACTAAAATATATTTTATTCAACTCCGGACTAAATTACCTTTTGTTTGATACCACACAAGCCATGTTTTGACTTAAACTCAAATTTTTGAAATCTACCCCCACCCTTAAAAAAAAAAACTAAAATGTATTTTGTTAAACTCCGGACTCAATTACCTTTCGTTTGATATCACACACGCCATTTTTTCACTTAAACTCTAATTTTTGAAATATACCCCCACCCTTTTTTTTTAAATAAATTAAAATGTATTTTGTTGAACTCCAGACTCAATTACCTTTCGTTTGATATCACAGACGCCATATTTTTCCATAAACTCTAATTTTTGAAATCAACCCCCACCCTTTTATTTGGTTTGTGCTCGTTGGATTTTGTTCATTTTTAAATGGGACCATCTCGGCCCAAAACCCAGCATAGGTACCAAATTTCATTAAAATCGGCCAAGCGGTTTTTGAGTTATGCGCGTTGGTCGTTACAGACATACAGACAGACAGACAGACAGACAGACAGACATACAGACAGACGCAACAAAAAAGTTTCAAAATCATCTGAAACGCAAAGATATATAAAAAAAATTTGAAATCGGAGCAACTTTTTTTTTCTCGAAAAAATTAGGATCACGATCGCTCACACTACTATAGTATAGTATATGTGTGAGCTAAAAGTTTTTATACGTAGGTAGATTTCTAAATACAAAAAAAAATCTTGATATGTCGATTTTTTTTTATCGAACAAACAATTTGGCTGTCAGTTTTGGTATCATGTCTTTTTATTAAAAATTTTTTATCCATGATACCTAACTTTGAAGGCAAATAAGTATCTCAAAAAAGTATCAATAGATTTTCTGGAATTTCGAAATTTTTACACGATTGTAAAGAAATTTAAAAGATCTTTAATAATACTACACTCACCCCCTACAAAATTTTCAAGATGGCTAAAAGTCCCCGTCGCAAACAAAATAGATGTGATCAAGGCTTTTTCCATAAACCTACAACAAATAGCCAAAAAATCTTGTATTGTGCAAAAAATTTGACAAGCTATTGAAATGAGTGATAGAGAGAGAAGTCAGATAAAAAAAGAGAGATAAAAATAATTTTTTTATCAGGATGAATTAAAAAATAATTTGATCACTTAACTTGAAACTTTTTTGTAGACTTCTCTATCAGTTATTTTAATAAAAATATAAGTTGCTATATAGTCGAAGTAGATTATTTTTTCTAAATTCCTAAAGTCTGAACCTCCATCGTCTTAAGCATTTTTTTTATATTAAATGTTCTTTTTCAGATTATTTTCAAGAATACCAAATACCAGCTTCACTGCACGATTCCAAGTACCATAAACGTCTCATTCTTCAACACCCAAATAGTTTAGGTACATCATAAGTAGATCATAGAGACCAGGTTAAACTTTTAACTCTTATTTTATAGAGTTCAAAACATTGACCTGGTCTTAGGGGCGGATAAAAAGAGAACCAAATATTAAAGTATTTAAAAGTTTCTTTTAAAAAATTGACTTAGAAAAAACTATGAAATTCTTAAAAAGTTTTAAATTAATTGCTTATTGTAACGAAATTTTAGTTTTGCATTTATTATTTTTTATAAATTTAATAGGTCACTCTTATACAGGGTGTTTCACGAACATCGAAACAGTGGCTTTTTTAGGTATTTAGAGTGCAAATTTGGAGAAACGCTTGGACACGTCGATTTTGTTTGCGAAGGGGACACTTTTGGCTATCTTGAAATTTTTGTAGCACGAACCCCCTTCGAGGGGTATACTTTACCCCTATAGTTTGAATAGGGAAAGTGGGTCTAGTGATACATTGTTTTAAAGGCCTTTTGAATGTCCTTACAACCGTGTAAAAATTTCAAATGTGAAATTTGAAAGCAAATATCTCAAAAACAAATCGATGGATTTTTAAAATTTTTACACAGTTGTAAAGATATTCAAGAGAGCTTCCAAACAAGGTATCATTAGACCCACTTTCCCTATTAAAAATATAGCGGTAAAGTATACTCCTCAAAGGGGGTTCGTGCTACAAAAATTTTATGATAGCCAAAGAGTGTCCCCCTCGCAAACAAAATCGACGTGTCCGAGCGTTTTTCCAAATTCGCACTCTAAATACCCAAAAAGGGCTCTGTTTCGATGTTCGTGAAACACAGTGTATATTTTTTTTTAAATAAGGAAGGCCATTAGAGTTGACTTTATCAATTAAAAAATCGCAAGGATTTAGAAAATTAAGTTTTTTTCCATTGCATGTTTTTTTAACTTTTAAAATTTATTTTGTGTTAACTTTTTCGATACGTTTTTTTCAAAACTAAAATGCTGCTTAACATTTTTTTGAAATTTGCTTGCATCGCTTAATTTTTGGTTCTCACTTACTATTCAAACATTTTGGTTGGTAAAAAAATTGTTATTATGTACAGGATGTCCCAAATTCGATGTTTTTAGGGGGTTTCAGCGATTTCTAGGGGAGGTAGAAAAAACTAAACGCGTCTTGCGGGGCTCGATTTTCAAGAGGAGCGTAACCGTAAAAACCGCATCTTGATATGGCAAGCCGTTTTTAAGCTACATGGAGTTTTTAAAAATCTGCATTTTGGGGGGGACCTATAACTTTTTTATTTATGATAATTTCACTTTGGTTTAAATTGCTTTTTTATATGTTTTTTTTTATTTAGAATTTTATAACAAAAATTTAATTTTCTTATAAAATGACTCATTTATCTTTATATTCTTTGTATTTTTATACATTGTGTTTTCCTTTTAAAAAATTTTTTTACTCGGTTTTAAACATTAAGAATGATTCAAAATAAAGAGGGAAATAAAATATAAAAACAATAAAAAAATTAAATATTAAGGTGATTTTAAAAATCGAATAAAACATTGGTTATTCCATAAGAAAAATACTAACATTGTGTAATATCTCAAAAACGAAAAGTGACAGCTGAAATTTCATTTGACAGTTGGATTCTATATTAAAAAAACTATAAAAAATCAATTTCCACCAAAATAAAATTTTCATACAAAGGGAAGTTATAGGCCTCCTCCCAAAATGTAGACTTCAAAAACTCCCTGTAGCTTAAAAATGTCTTGCTATATCAAAATGTGGCTTATTCTACCTTTCAACTTTTCTTGAAAACTGAGCCTTGTAAGTGGGAGTCGATTTTTTTTCTCACCTAGAATACCTGAAACCCCCCAAAAACATCGAATTTGGGACCCCTTTTTTATCGATTATATCTGTAGCTAGCTAGTCATAATTGGACACCTAATCTCACAACAACGCGAAAAATCTGGTGTCGATTTAACAGTTCTTAAGATATTTGCAATTCACTATGCTGCGTTTTCGTTACAGCGAGCACGACCGAACGAATTTGGTTCCTGTGCTTCGCAAATACAGTAATCTAAACCTCATGAAGACATATTTTTTCTAATAGGGTGTTAGAACATTCTTATTTTTGGCAACTCTGGCAAAAAATCGTGTCCCGTTGGTTGGTTGTGGAAGATTTTCTAAAACTACCTTGATCAATTGGTAATAAATCACACAATTTTAAGTCACCGGGTGTTTACCTCCGATTTGAGAGGAAGAGCCTGTGTGACGTCATAATTCCAAGATGGCGGCGTCTTTCCATGTTTTTTCACAAATTTTGACTTATAACTTTTGTTAAATTAGTTTTACAGAAAAGCTATTAATACGTTTCTTGTTTGCAAGAAAACAACAATTACTATTTTTTAGTATTTGAAAAAAAAATAATATCGCAAACAAAAAACGTATTAACAGTTTTTCTGTAAAACCAATTTTGCAAATTATAACCCAAAGTTCGTGAAAAATCATGGAAAAAGCCGTCATCTTGGATTTATAACGCCACACCGGCTCTCCTACTCAAATTGGAGGCAAACACTCGATGACTTAAAATTGTGTGATTTTGTACCAATCGATCTAGCGTACTTTATAAAATTCTTCCACAACTGTCCCACGGTATACCATAGGCCTCTCTGCTATTTTCCGTAATTGTTAAAGTAGGAATATTTTAACACCCTATAAGAAACAAATTTTTTTGAGAGTTTGGGCATACTGCATTTGCAAAGCACAATAAAGCGAATTCGTTCGGTCGATCTTGCTGTAATGAAACCGCGGCATTACAAGCTCTCCCAAAAATGTAAATTTAAAAAAGTGGCGCCATTTACAGGTACATGGTGATTTTTTATAATTGCCAATTCCCTATAACTCGTTTATTATTGATAGCAGAAAGTTCAAACAAAAACTGGTCAATTTCAGTCAGTCGGTGAATCAGTTTTTTGTTTCGATGTTTTTGGGGGGTTTTGGGTATTTCCAGGGGAGATAGGAAAAAACGGACCCCTCCCTTTGTAAAAACCGGATCTTGATAATGCAATCTCTTTTAAGCTACGGGGTGTTTTTAAAAAGTCTGCATTTTGGTAGGGGTCTATAATTTTTTTATTTATGATTTTGTTTTAAAGAATTGGCAGATTTAAACGGTTTTTATATATCTTTCTTAGTTTTTGAGATATTGCATAAAAAGTTATAATTTTTCTTATGGAATTACCCTCTTTTTATTCGTATTTTAAAATCAGCTTAAAATTTCCTTTGGAATGACGTATCACACTCAATACTTTTTTTTTGTTTTTATATATTTTTTTTATTTGAATAATTTAAAATATTTTTAGGCCAGTCATCAAATCAAATTATAAAATAAAAACAAAAAATATTTAATAAAAACAATTAAAATATTGAGTGTCATACGTCATTTTAAAGGAAATTTTACGCTGATTTCAAAAATCGAATAAAGAGAGGGTAATTCTGTAAGAAAAATAAGAACTTTATGAAATACCTTAAAAATTGAAAGCGATAAATAAAAACCGTTTAAATCTGTCAATGATTCAAATCTATAAAAAAAAACTCTGTACACAAAATTTTTATTTTTAAAAAAGTTATAAACCCCCTCCAAATCCACCAAAAAATCGAATTTGGGAAACCCTGTACAGGGGGTGGCATTGTAGTGAATTTTATTAATTGAGAATTTTATATATTTTTACATTTTTGGATTTATCTTTTTGTTCTGATTTCAAAAATGTATAATATATATATCCATATTACGATAAGATTTGTGTGTAGACAGTGGTAAAACCAAATGTGTATAGGATCTTAATAGAGAAGTAATGCGTTATATATCAGAAAATGTTTATGGCAGCACATACATATTATATATTTATGAAATCAGAAAAAAAAGACAAAAAGTCAAAAATGTTAAAATCTACCCTGTACCTATACAATGTGTTACTAAAAAAAAACTGTTGAGGTGCGTGAATTGGAAATAATTTACCAAATCGATCCGTTTTTGTTTGAACTTTCTACTCGCAATAGGAACCGAGTTATAGAGATTTTGCAATTATAAAAATTCACGCTGTACCTACCAATAAGTTTTCATGAATTAATTGCTTTTTTAACGAATTAATAGCGTTTAAAAAATTATTGATCAACATTGACAAAAATTTGTTATTTTTTTGGTGATATTTTGCAAATATCTTAAGAATAGTTCAAGATATTGTTTCGACAACAAATTTACATTCATTTAAAACTTAAATACTCGTTAACAGACTTTTGGTAAAATTCTAGTGATCTTTCATTTCTTTATGTTTGTTTACTCTAAGCTTATTCACGGAAAAGTTTACTAATATGTTGCTAATTGCTAAACATTTGTTTCCTAAAAAAGTGTACATTTTTAAGGAGAACACTTCAAAGTTCATAGCTGTTTCCTTTTACCTTTATGGTTATAAGAAGTTATAGATCAGTCTTTTTTACGAAATTATGATTATTGTAAGTTAAAACATCACCACCATTTCTGTAGACTTTTTACAAACATTTTCATTGATCCCTGCATTTTACCAAAAGTTCTTAACAGATCAGTAGTATATTACAGCAATTTTGTTACAAGTGTGATATATGTTATTTTTTGAAAATAATTTGTATCGTTTCTATTTTACGAACATAATATGTGAGATTAGGTATCCAAAATAGGGTCTCTTTAAATAAAATAAAGTTGGGAGGGCTGGTTTTATTATTTGCGCATGCGTATTTTAATTTACACTTTTCTCTCTTTTGCCATGTTTATTATGGTTAAATACCGTGAGAGGAAAGCAAATTTAAAATACGCGCCTGATAGACAACTAAGGCAATCTAGGTAAAATTACACAAGTAATCTTTTCTAGTTTCCTTATTTGTGTATAGAGGGCTATAGGAACGCAAATTTAAGGCCACTAAATTTTATTAGTTCCTTTAGTTGTGTATAGATGGCGCCACTTTATAAACTAAATTTTGTTAGCGCCATCTGTTTGATGCACAACGTTTTGAACAAATTTTTGTGGCGCCATCTTTTCTTATATGAGGGAACTAACAAATAAATGGCCTTTTATTTGCTAATTAGCGATATTTCCGCTAGAGGCCGCATGCGGTCGATTTTTAAGCATAGTGCTATTTTCGACCGTATGCAATCTCAATTTAAGGGTGGGGGTTCTTCTATTGAGGCTGCATGCCGAAAATTTCCGTATGCGGTCTCAATTTAAGGACAGGGTTCTTGTTTTGAGACTGCATGCCGAAATTTTCCGTATGTGGTCTCATTTTAAGAACGGGGCTCTTGTATGAAGACTGCATACCGAAATTTTTCGTATGCGGTCTCAATACAAGAGCCCTGCCCTTAAATCGAGACCGTATACGAATAATTTCGTATGGGGTATCAATACAAGAACCTTTTCTTTAAAATGAGACCGCATACGAAAAATTTTGTATGGGGTCTCCATACAAGAGCCCCCTTCTTAAATTGAGACCGCATACGGAAATTTTCGGTATGCACCCTCAATAGAAGAACCCCACCCTTAAATTGAGACTGCATAGGGTCGAAAATAGCACTATGCTTAAAAATCGACCGCATGCGGCCTCTAGCGGAAATATCGCTAATTAGCAAGGAACGAGGCAAATAAAAGGCCATTTATTTGTTAGTTCTCTCATATAAGAAAAGATGGCGCCACAAAAATTTGTTCAAGACCATCAAATAGATGGCGCTAACAAAATTTAGTTTATAGTGGCGCCGTCTATATACAACTAAAGGAACTAATAAAATTTAGTGGCCTTAAATTTGCGTTCCTATAGCCCTCTATACACAAATAAGGAAACTAGAAAAGATTACTTGTGTAATTTTACCTAGATTGCCTTAGCTGTCTATATCAGGCGCGTATTTTAAATTTGCTTTCCTCTCACGGTATTTAACCATAATAAACATGGCAAAAGAGAGAAAAGTGTAAATTAAAATACGCATGCGCAAAGAATAAAACCAGCCCTCCCAACTTTATTTTATTTAAAGACACCCTATTTTGGATACCTAATCTCACATATTATGTTCGTAAAATAGAAACGATACAAATTATTTTCAAAAAATAACATATATCACACTTGTAACAAAATTGCTGTAATATACTACTGATCTGTTAAGAACTTTTGGTAAAATGCAGGGATCAATGAAAATGTTTGTAAAAAGTCTACAGAAATGGTGGTGATGTTTTAACTTACAATAATCATAATTTCGTAAAAAAGACTGATCTATAACTTCTTATAACCATAAAGGTAAAAGGAAACAGCTATGAACTTTGAAGTGTTCTCCTTAAAAATGTACACTTTTTTAGGAAACAAATGTTTAGCAATTAGCAACATATTAGTAAACTTTTCCGTGAATAAGCTTAGAGTAAACAAACATAAAGAAATGAAAGATCACTAGAATTTTACCAAAAGTCTGTTAACGAGTATTTAACTTGTAAATGAATGTAAATTTGTTGTCGAAACGATATCTTGAACTATTCTTAAGATATTTGCAAAATATCACCAAAAAAATAACAAATTTTTGTCAATGTTGATCAATAATTTTTCAAAGGCTAATTCGTTAAAAAAGCAATTAATTTATGAAAAATTATTGGTAGGTACAGCGTGATTTTTTTATAATCGCAAAATCTCTATAACTCGGTTCCTATAGGGAGTAGAAAGTTCAAACAAAAACGGATCGATTTGGTAAATTATTTCCAATTCACGCACCTCAACAGTTTTTTTTAGTAACACAATGTATAGGTACAGGGTAGATTTTAACATTTTTGACTTTTTGTCTTTTTTTTCTGATTTCATAAATATATAATATGTATGTGCTGCCATAAACATTTTCTGATATATAACGCATTACTTCTCTATTAAGATCCTATACACATTTGGTTTTACCACTGTCTACACACAAATCTTATCGTAATATGGATATATATATTATACATTTTTGAAATCAGAACAAAAAGACAAATCCAAAAATGTAAAAATATATAAAGTTCTCAATTAATAAAATTCACTACAATGCCGCCCCCTGTACAGGGTTTCCCAAATTCGATTTTTTGGTGGATTTGGAGGGGGTTTATAACTTTTTTAATTATAAAAATTTTGTGTACAGAGTTTTTTTTATAGATCTGAATCATTGACAGATTTAAACGGTTTTTATTTATCTCTTTCAATTTTTAAGATATTTCATAAAGTCCTTATTTTTCTTATAGAATTACCTTCTCTTTATTCGATTTTTAAAATCAGCGTAAAATTTCCTTTAAATATGACACTCAATATTTTAATTGTTTCTATTAAATATTTTGTGTTTTTATTTTATAATTTGATTTGGACTGGCCTAAAAATATTTAAATTATTCAAATAAAAAAAATATATTAAAACAAAAAAAAAAGTATTGAGTGTGATACGTCATTCCAAAGGAAATTTTAAGCTGATTTTAAAATACGAATAAAAAGAGGGTAATTCCATAAGAAAAATTATAACTTTTTATGGAATATCTCAAAAATTAAGAAAGATATATAAAAACTGTTTAAATCTGCCAATTAATCAAAAAATTTTTTATAAAATGGCTCTTAAAAAAAAAATCATAAATAAAAAAATTATAGACCCCTGCCAATATGCAGACTTTTCAAAAACACCACGTAGCTTAAAAGAGATTGCATTATCAAGATTCGGTTTTTACAAAGGGAGGGGTCCGTTTTTTCCTATCTCCCCTGGAAATACCCAAAACCCCCCAAAAACATCGAAACAAACAAACAAAAAACTGATTTACTGACTGATTGAAATTGACCAGTTTTTGTTTGAACTTTCTGCTATCAATAATAAACGAGTTATAGGGAATTTGCAATTATAAAAAATCACCTTGTACCTGCAAATGGTGCAACTTTTTTAAATTTACATTTTTGGGAGAGCTTGTAATGCCGCGGTTTCATTACAGCAAGATCGACCGAACGAATTCGCTTTATTGTGCTTTGCAAATGCAGTATGCCCAAACTCTCGAAAAAATTTGTTTCTTATAGGGTGTTAAAATATTCCTACTTTAACAATTACGGAAAATAGTATAGAGGCCTATGGTATACCGTGGGACAGTTGTGGAAGAACTTTATAAAGTACACTAGATCGATTGGTACAAAATCACACAATTTTAAGTCATCGAGTGTTTGCCTCCAATTTGAGTAGAAGAGCCGGTGTGACGTTATAAATCCAAGATGGCGGCTTTTTCCATGATTTTTCACGAACTTTGGGTTATAATTTGCAAAATTGTTTTTACAGAAAAACGGTTAATACGTTTTTTGTTTGTGATATTAATATTTTTTTAAATACTAAAAAATAGTAATTGTTGTTTTCGTGCAAACAAGAAACGTATTAATAGCTTCTCTGTAAAACTAATTTAACGAAAGTTATAAGTCAAAAACACAGGCCCTCCCACTTAAATTGGAGGTAAACACCCGGTGACTTGAAAATTGTGTGATTTATTACCAATTGATCAGGGTAGTTTAAAAAATCTTCCACAACCAACCAACGGGACACGATTTTTTTTTAAATATAAGATACTCAACTTCAAACAAATTTTCTTAACAATAAGATTTTTTTACCAGAATTGCCAAAAAAAATGTTCTAACACCCTATTAGAAAAAAATATGTTGAGATTGCCGTATTTGCAAAGCACTAGAAAGCAAATTCGTTTGGTCGTGCTCGCTGTAATGAAAACGCAACATAATAAATTGCGAATATCTTAAGAACTGTTAAGTCGACACTAGATTTATCACGTTTTCCGAGTTGTTGTGAGATTAGGTGTCCAATTATGACTAGCTAGCTACAGATATAATCGATAAACACAGGGGCGGATACATCCTATTGTCTAAAAAAGGGGTCCCAAATTCCATGTTTTTGGGGGGTTTCAGTTATTCTAGGTGAGAAAAAAAAACCGACTCCCACTTGCAAGGCTCAGTTTTCAAGAAAAGGTGAAAGGTAGAATAAGCCACATTTTGATATAGCAAGACATTTTTAAGCTACAGGGAGTTTTTGAAAAGTCTACATTTTGGGAGGAGGCTTATAACTTCCCTTTGTATGAAAATTTTATTTTGGTGGAAATTGCTTTTTTATAGTTTTTTTAATATAGAATCTAACTGTCAAATGAAATTTCAGCTGTTACTTTTCGTTTTTGAGATATTACACAATGTTAGTATTTTTCTTATGGAATAATCAATTTTTTATTCGATTTTTAAAATCACCTTAATATTTAATTTTGTTATTGTTTTTATATTTTATTTCCCTCTTCATTTTGAATCATGCTTAATGTTTAAAACCCAGTAAAAAAAATAATTTTAAAATAAAAACACAATGTATAAGAATATAAAGAAATAAATTTATAAGTCATTTTATAAGAAAATTAAATTTTTATGTTATAAGATTGTAAATAAAAAAACATATAAATAAGCAATTTAAACCAAAATGAAATTTTTATAAATAAAAACGTACCCCCAAAATGCAGACTTTTTAAAAACTCTATGTACCTTAAAAACGGCTTGCCATATCAAGATGCGGTTTTTACCGTTACGCTCCTCTTGAAAATCAAGCCCCGCAAGAGGAGGTCAGCTTTTTCTACCTCCCCTAGAAATCCCTGAAAACCCCTAAAAACATCGAATTTGGGACATCCTGTACATAATAACAATTTTTTTAATAACCAAAATGTTTGATTAGTAAGTGAGAACCAAAAATTAAGCGATGCAAGCAAATTTCAAAAAAATGTTAAGCAGCATTTTAGTTTTGCAAAAAATTTATCGAAAAAGTTAACACAAGATAAATTTAAAAAGTTAAAACTTGCAATGGAAAAAAACTTTCTAAATCCATGCGATTCTTTAATTGATAAGGTCAACTCTAATGGCCTTCCTTATTTAAAAAAAAATATACACTGTGTTTCACGAACATCGAAACAGAGCCCTTTTTGGGTATTTAGAGTGCGAATTTGGAGAAACGCTCGGACACGTCGATTTTGTTTGCGAGTTGGACACTTTTTGGCTATCTTGAAATTTTTGTAGCACGAACCCCCTTTGAGGAGTATACTTTACCTCTATATTTTGAATAGGGAAAGTGGGTCTAGTGATACTTTGTTTTGAAGCTCTCTTGAATATCTTTACAACCGTGTAAAAACGTCGAAAATCCATCGATTAGTTTTTTAGGTATTTGCTTTAACATTGAATGATAAAATAAAAATTAAATCCGAAAAATATAAAATTCTAATAAAATTTTTATTTTATGTTAAATTTAAAAGTTTGAAAGCAATTATCTCAAAAACTAATTGATAGATTTTTGAAATTTTTACACGGTTGTAAAGATATTCAAGAGAGCTTCAAAACAAGGTAAACAAGGTATCACTAGATTGACTTTCCCTATTCAAACTATAGGGGAAAATATACCCCTCGAAAGTGTCCCACTCGCAAACAAAATCGACGTGTCCGAGCGTTTCTCCAAAGTCGCACTCTAAATACCCAGAAAGGCCACTGTTTCGATGTTCGTGAAACACCCTGTATAAAAGTGGCCTATTAAATTTAGAAAAAATAATAAATGCAAAACTAAAATTTCGTTACAATAAGCAATTCATTTAAAACTTGTTAAAATTTCATAATTTTTTCTAGGTCAATTTTTTTAAAGAAACTTTTAAATACTTTAATTTTTGGTTCTCTTTTTATCCGCCCCTAAGACCAGGTCAATGTTTTGAACTCTTTGAAATAAGAATTAAAAGTTTGACCTGGTCTCTATGATCTACTTATGATATACTTAAACTATTTGGGTGTTGAAGAATGAGACGTTTATGGTACTTGGAATCTTGCAGTGAAGCTGGTATTCGGTATTCTTGAAAATAATCTGTAAAAGAACATTTAATATAAAAAAAAAATCCTAAAGACGATGTAAGTTCAGGCAAAAGGTTATTAGGTTTATTAAATTTATTTTGGAACAACTTTTAAAAATGCCCCAAAATAAACTACTTCAACTATACAGCAACTTATATTTTTATTAAAATAAGTGATAGAGAAGTCTACAAAAAAGTTTCGAGTTGAATGATCAAATTATTTTTTGATTCATCTTGATAAAAAAATTATTTTTATATCTCTCTTCTTTTATTTGACTTCTCTCTCTATCACTCATTTCAATAGCTTGCCAAATTTTTTGCACAACACAAAGGTAACACAAAATTTTTCGGCTATTTGCCGCAGGTTTATGGAAAAAGTCTCGAACAGATCTATTTTGTTTGCGAGGTGGACAGTTTTTAGCCATCTTGAAATTTTCGTAGCGAAAATCCGGAAAATCTATTGATACTTTTTGAGATACCTAGTTGCCTTTAAAGTTAGGTACCATGGAGCAATGAAATGATACCAAGACCGGCAGCCAAATTGTTCGTTCGATAAAAAAGATCGAAGTATCAAGATTTTTTTATTATTTAGAAATGTACCTACGTATAAAAACCTTTTTTTATTGTTCTGTTTTTGAAGTTAAATATCTTAGAAACGAATCAATAAATTAACGAAATTTTTACATAATTTTAACACATTCCAGAGACCTTAAAAATAAGGTATAACTCGACCCACATTCCCTATAGGTAGGGGTAAAGATTACCCAATTGCAAAAAAAAATTCAAGAATGTCAAAAAGTGTCCCACTCGCAACCAAAAACGTACAACAAATACCCAAAAAAGCTTCTGTTAGTTTATAAAAATAAACCCTGCAGATATAGATATCTACCTACCTAGATTCTCATTGCTTTATGCTGCCCTGCCCTTCTGGAAAGGCAGGAACGTACTAGATAGTCGCAGTCCCGTCCCATCACGGACCATGCTGAGCACGATCGCGCACGGTGATGTTCCTACCCATGTTTTATTTGCACTAGGCGTTCTGGGCCCGAGAACGCCAAGTGTAAATACATATAATACATTATAAAACATTGGAAGGAGCTTCACCGTGCGCGATTGAGCTTGGCGTGATTCGCGATGGGGCAGAACCGCGACCGCCTAGTGCGTTCCTGCACTCGCCTTGTCGCGTTTTCCATGTAGTTGTTCTTGCAACCCTCACTAAAATAAGAAAAATATTCATTATTAATTGTTAATCTACAAAAAAAATTAAACAACTTTTTTTTACACATTTGAATTTTTAAATATTGTTAAATAACAAAAACATTTCTATCCAATCAAGTTTATCAACGACATTTTTATTAAAAATTTTTATCGAAATCTTTTTTATTGAAATATTTTTTTAATTACATTTTGATCGAAAATCCCATTATGATCGGAAACAATTTTATCCAAAACTCTTTTATCGAATGACTTTTTTATCGAAAACTTTTTTTTATCGAATTACATTTTTATGGAACGCCATTTTACCGCATATTTTATTTTAAGGTATATTGCTGCAGTAGCAAAAAAAGGCCTGACGAATATTGAAACTACAACATATCGAAAATACAACCAAGTCAACTTTTCCTGTCCAGCCGAGGTGGACCAGGGCTGACGATAGTTGATTGTTGACCCGGTTAGGTTAGTATCCTAACTTGACCCGATTAGGTTGGTATATCAAAAAAAAACTTGCCTGACCAGATCAGGATAGCTTATTTTATGATAATACAAAACTAACAGGGTCGGGTTAGGATAGTAACCGAACCGGGTCAACAATCAACTATCTGGTCCATTTCTAATAAAAATGTAATTAGGTTAAAGTGTTTTCGATAAAATTGTTTTCAATGAAAACGTCATTTGATAAAAATGTAATTCGATAAAAATGCAATTCGATGAAAAAGTTTTCGATAAAAATGTAATTTGATACAAGGATTTTCGATAAAAATGACTTCGATAAAAGTGTTTTCGATAAAAAATCCGCGACCCGTTAAATATATCATAACAAAAATTAAGATTTACCTTTCTAAATATGTGTTTATGATCACTGAACCATACATCAGGGCAGGGCCTCGCCAGATTGTGGAGTCATTTTTGTGGAACTTAACCAACGTTAACACCATTTTTGCAAGCAGATAAGGTCAGCCGATTCTTGAGGTAAATCTGTATTAAAGAAAACTGTTTAAAAACCTGAAATTTAGTGCTATAATAATTACTAATTAGTTTTTAACATTTTTCTAAAGCACATAAATGAAAACAAGGTTGAGACAATCTTATTAATTTCATGCATAGTAGATAGGGTTAAGTTTTTAACACTTTGTGTATCTATACTTACCGAGGTTCTCATAAAATATGGCTTTTCGTCTGTAAAAGTTCTTGTTCTCGCATTTTCCATGAGATTGCCGAACCACTGATTAGAAGACCTCATTGTTAAATTATTTGTGGTAATTTCTGTGCGGATGGTGGATAAAAAACAACACATTTGCAGATCGTTCTAAAGCTGCGTTTCCAAGGCCACGTCGCCGTCTAAGTCTTCGTCCGTACCCTGGACTGGGACCCTAAACAGGTTCTGGCCTTCCGGGTCAGAAGACCCCTGGAGTCTGCGGTGGGCAGGGATGACTCAATGTCCCTGATAGGATAAACCTACCGCTACCCGAAACACCTAAAAAAATGAATGTGATTAGTACGTGGGAATATAACTAACAACAAAACCGGAATAATAAGTATTATGTGTGTTTAGCGCCGCAGGAAAAAAATATTTAAAATAATTCTTAAAGACTCTTCTGTGACTGTATAAAAATTGTGAAACTTAGGGTCAAGTTTAATACCCCTTATCTTTGTTAAAAAAACCTCCAAAAAACAAAGATAAGTTTGATTTGACCAACTTGAACAAAAATAAAACTAAATAAATACATTATTTATGATCTTAAGGAAAATTCATTGCCCTGAGGCGAAACCCTAAACAAGTACTGGTATTCTCGATTATAAGGCCCCTAGAGTCTGTGGTGGGCAGGTATGACTCACTATACCTAGTAGGCCAAAAACTAACGACTAACCGAAACACCTAAAAAAATTTACTTAATTAGCATTTCAGAATATCTAAAAAAAGCTGAATAATGGATAACAGCACACTTTTTATTCATATATGGGTTCATAATTTGTTTAACTTAGTAGTTTAACGCCGCAGCCAAAAAAAATCATTAAGGACTCTGTACAAAAATTATGAAACTAAAGGGCAACCTTATCTTTGTTAAAAAAACCTCCAAAAAACAAAGATAAGATTGATTTGACCAATTACAGTAAAAATAAACTAAATATTGGAAAAACAAAGACTGTTGTGAAATAAGTCAGTTTTTATTCACATTAAGAGAATTCAGTACCACAGGCGAAAATTTGTCCGTACCCTGGACCGGGACCCTAGACAGGAACCTACTGGCCTTCCGGGTCAGAAGGCCCCTGGAGTCTGCGGTGGGCAGGGAAGACTCACTGTCCCTGATAGGATAAACCTACCGCTACCCATTATTCACCATTTGTTGGTAACCTGTATTATCTGTGTTTGTTAATCCAGTTGCAAAACCTGCAAAAAAAAAACATTTTAAAATTGATTCCATAAACTTTCTTTTACTTTATTACTTACTCTGAATAATAAAGTTAATTTAGCGCCGCAGACCACGAGATGTCTGTGTAACTTTAATACACTTATCGTTGTTAAAAAACCTCCAAAAACAAAGATAAGTGTGATTTGATTAACTTTAGCAAAAATTTAAAAAATGTTGAAAAAACAAAGACTGTATTTGTATGTTATGCCATAGGCGAAAACGTGTCCGTACCCTGGACCGGGACCTTAGACAGGTACCTACTGGCCTTCCGGGTCAGAAGGCCCCTGGAGTCTGCGGAGGGCAGGGATGACTCACTGTCCCTGATAGGATAAACCTACCCGCTACCCGTTCGCCATCTGTTTGTTGAAATTTCGGTCGCAAAATCTGCAAACGAAAAAAAATACTTTTTAATAATTTAAGGCATTCCATTATTTTATGGGACTCACCTGACAAACCATATTTTTTTCAGTCTGGCTGTCTGTCCCCACCAAACCTGCAAAAGAAAAACATTATTAGTAGTTGCTTTTCAAAATATCCTATTATTTCATGACTCACCAAACAATGTTTCGGTCTTTTTCACCTACTCCGGAATCCTGATTCATGTGTGTTCTCCATTTCGTTTCTTTCTTCCTTCTCCAAGTTTCTATGTTTATTGCTCTGCTTAACTCTTCGTCAAGATCTTCTTCCATCTTTTTCTTGATCTATATCTGTGTAACTTTAATACACTTCGTTATTAAAAAACCTTCAAAAAACAAAGATAAGTATGATTTGATCAACTTTAGCAAAAATTTGAAAAAACAAAGACTGTATTTGTATTGAAAACGTGTCCGTACCCTGGACCGGGACTCTAAACAGGTACCTACTGGCCTTCCGGGTTAGGAGGCCCCTGGAGGGCAGGGATAACTCACTGTCCCTGATACGATAAACCTACCGCTACCCTTTCGCCATCTGTTGGTTGAAATCTCAGTGGCAAAATCTGCAAAAGAAAAAAAAACACATTTTAATAATTTAAGGCATTCTATTATTTTATGGGACTCACCTGACAAACTTTATTCTTTGCCGTCTGTCTGTCCCCACCAAACCTGCAAAAGAAAAACATTATTAGTTGTTGCTTTTCAAAAATTCCTATTATTTCATGACTCACCAAACAATGTTTTGGTCTTTTTCACCTACTCCGGAATCCTGATTGATGTGTGTTCTCCATTTTCTTTCTTTCTTCCTTCTTTCCGTTTCTATATTTATTGCTCTGCTTAGCTCTTCGTCAAGATCGTCTTCCATCTTTTTCTTAATCTATATCTCTTGGTTTGCGCTACGTCCTATTAGGCTATGGATTACTTTGCTATTCTCTTATCACAGTCGTCTGATTATTTGAGTCGTTATTTTAGGCCTGACAGTAATATTCTTCTCCATTTTTGGATATGAAGAAGGGTTAGGTAGTTTTCTGAAAGGGAAGATTTTTAAGCCTGACAGGTAGGTCTCAACGTGGACCTTTTTTGCCTTGTCGAACCATGCCGTTAATGAAGGTGAGTAAATTCCACTACTTCAGAGACTTTATTTCCTCCAATTCGAACTCAAATTATAATAGGAAGTGAAGCATTGTTTTTTCTTCATCGACGGATTTGCATCCTTCTTCTTCTTTAAATGGCATTACAACTGTTGAAGGGTTTTCCCCTCCCTCTTACTCTCATGCCTGGAAGTCTCCAGTTCATTGTTTTTCTATGTTTTCTTGTCTCATCCATTTTCTACATGTCCCAACCAAGCTAATCTTCTACTTTTTATAATCCATCCGTATTCGCCAATAACAATCTTCTGTTTGAACGAGTCCAAACATCTTGTGAAGAATAAGAATGTGGTTCCCTGAAGATTAGCTGGCACACCCAATATTTCTCCTTGTAGCATAGAACTATGTTATGTATTTTTTTCTTAAAAATAAGTTTATTTATTATTATCATCGATTTGGACCTTTTATGGCCATTCGCACTCCCTCTTAGATGATTACAGGGCGGCCACCGACTTAAGGCGCATGTTTTCCAAATTTTATTACGTTTTTCAAAAGAAATGATGATTTTTTGAGTAGTTTCTAAAAAAATTTGAGACATTTTATCTCTAGAACTCTACAAAAAAAATTCTAGAGAAAGATTTTATTACTTTAAATTATCAGGTTTTTGTTAACAGCATTTTGCTTTTGTTTTCTAGTATTGATGTCAGAATTTAGCAGATTGAAATTTTTAGAAATATTTTTGAGGCTGCTTCTTTTAAAGTTTATGACCAATGACAGGTAGATAAAATTTGATTCATTTTTATGACACTTAAACACTGATCGATCTAAAATTTTAGGACCGACGTGAAATTTTATTATTTTTTTGACATTTTATGACTATCTGCAAATTTTGACTTTTTTGACATTTTATGACTATCTGCAAATTTTATGACTTTTTTTGATTATATGACTCGCGGCCGCCCTGAGTTTGTCTAAGGGGAACATTCACTTATCCCAGACACTATGTGTGTGTGAGAGGGATTAAGCTCGGTGAGTGCCCTTTGGGTCCTTTAAGATGTCCGATGAACTTCAGGACTGTCCATTCAGCATTACCCCCAAAACTCCAATTCAAAAAGTTAAACTTATCTCTTATGTAAAAAACATAAAAACTCTGTCGATTTTGTTAAAAAATTAAGGATAGCTGGTTTTTTTTAAATAAAATTACCCAAAAATTAAAAACAAGGCATTTAAAAATCATAGAACATAAATAACTTTTTCTTGAGTTAGTGCTGAATGTGGTAGGTTCAATTTTTAATTTAATTAATTGAAATTAAAAAAATATTTATTATTAAATCGAGTCGTGGACTGCGTTCGAGATCCCCCATGCTCCCAACAAGGTTTGGGCCCTGGGCCCCTTTGTAACCTTATATGGTCCCCATTCCATTATCTGGTATCCCAAGGGATTGCACCCTGTATATGTACATATGTCATTAATACATCTCAATTTCTTTTTTTGTGATAATAAAACAATACTATAAAAAGTTAAAATTTGGTAAAAATAGCACCTCATGTTCCTTAGACATTTTTTGTTTAAATATAAAACTAAAAAATATAAGAAAATATTATTAAAATGTTAAAAACACACTAAGTAACTTTTTTTGTTTTCGATCCAAGACGATCTTTGGTTTTCTTCATTATTCTTTTGTTTTTCTTTTTCGGACATTGATTTACTGGATGATAATGCTTTAGTTCTTATTAATTTTGTTTTATCCATTATTTTTTTTTTTTATTTTTTTTTTTACGGGTATGCGCACTCGCAAGGAGATCCCTATCACGCTCGACAAGCGGCAAGTGCGCGGAAATGTTGGTGTGTGTTGGTTTTGAAACGGTCCAGGTTGTAACCTGCAGGGAAAACTGTCGCAGGGAGTTTATTCCACAGCGATGCTGTTCTCCAGAGATATGAATTCTGATATAATGAGGTTCTTGGTGCCTCTATTTTGACAGTAAATTGATGGTTACCGTCTGTTTGACGTGTTCGCCTAGTAGGTGCTACTCCCGGGGGGATCATACGTGCCAACTCTTTAGAGCATTTTCCGTGATAATACCTGTAGAAGAGAGAGAGATCGCCCACAGTTCTTCGATGTTCGAGACTATCCAAGCTACGGGTAAGTGCGGGGTCATTGATCAGCTTGATAGCTCGCTTTTGCACGATGTTCAAAAGCATTAAGGTATGTTTGGGTGCCGCACTCCATATATGTGAGCAGTACTCCATAGTTGGTCGAATCTGGGCTTTGTAGAGTGTTAGCAGTTGGCTTGGTGTATACAGATGTCTTGTACGAAATAGCACCCCAAGCTTTTGGGACGCCCTTTTAGCTATATCTGCCACGTGACTGTGCCAAGACATGTTGGTCTCTGCAGTGACTCCTAAGATGTTCAACTGGCTCTGCAATGTGACAGCACTTCCAGATAGCATGATGTTTGGCTCACCGGTGCAGGTCTTTTTTGAAAACAGGGCTGCTTGGGTTTTCTGCGCGTTGAACTGTACAAGGTTTTTGTTGCCCCAGTCCTCTATTATCTCCAGGTCGTTATTTATCTGCGATATTTGAGTTAGTCTAAGATGATGGAATTCACGTGCGGATAGACACTGAGTGGGTGGTATGACTGAGGAGACTACATTGCCATCATCTGCAAAGCAATAAAGTGGATTTACTGTTTTATCTATAAGGTCATTTATGTAAATCAGAAAAAGTGTTGGCGAAAGGATTGCTCCCTGTGGCACACCAGCATTTATTTGGTAAGAGTTGGAGTTCCGGCCATCCAGTGCAACATAAATGGATCTATCCTTAAGGTAACTTTCAAACCAAGTGCAAAGTCTCGGCGACAATCCCGTTGCTTTGAGCTTGTTGAGCAGATTTTCATGCCAGACTTTATCGAATGCTTTAGATATATCTAAGGCAATTGTTCTTGTTTCACCTCGCAACTCAATCGCTTTTTGCCATAAGTGAGTGACGTATGTAAGTAAATCGCCAGTTGACCTATATTTTCGAAATCCGTATTGCTTGTCGTTGATAATTTTGTATTTTTCCAAGTACTTGGTTAGGTGATTGTTTACAACTCTTTCCATTACTTTTGATATCACCGGAAGTAGAGCAATTGGTCTATAGTTTAACGGATCTGTCTTTTTTCCTTTCTTTGGAATGGGTTGTACTGCGGCAGACTTCCATGATGATGGATATACTCCTTGCCTATAAGATAAATTGAATAATTTTGCGAAAGTTGGGGTGAGTTCGCTAGCACAATTTTTGAGTACTATCGCGGGAATGCCATCTGGACCCATTGCTTTGTTTGTATCCAACTTTTTAAGGGATTTTCGTATTTCTCTGTGACAAAAGGGTACCTCTGGCATACTGTGGGAAACCCTTTCAATGAACGGTGGAGTTTTTCCATTTGGCACTGTTAGGTTTGAGTTGGAGGAAAAGATTTTGGCCAGCATATTGGCTTTTTCCTCTGATGTTGTGGCTAAGTGAGTATTTTTATCTGTAAGTGGTGGTATGGATGACTTGGTGAAGTTTGATCCAACGGCTTTTGCAAGAGACCAAAAGGACCTAGAACTACTTGGACAATTCAGCAACCTGTTTTTTATTCTTTGATTGTATGTTTCTTTGGCGGCGTCAATAGTAATTTTGCAACTATTTCTGGCTTCTATAAATTCTGTGTGGTTTTGAGCGGTTTGTTGTCGTTTCCAAAGGTTATATGCTCTGTGTTTTTTCTGTACAGCCGTTTGACACTTGCTGTTGAACCAAGGTTTTGCATTAGCTCTGCGTTTTATTGTATGCGGGATATATGCATCCATTCCAGATAAGATTACTTTTGTTATTTCATTACAGCAAATAGTGGGATCAGCTGTTTTAAAGCAAACCTCTTGCCATGGAAAATCCAGGTAAAACTGTTTAAGGTCATTCCATTTTGCCGATTTATAGTGCCACATTTTACGAGGAAGTGATTGTTGGCTTGGCGGTATGAACATTTCGCACTTTGTTCTTATAAGTTTATGATCGGATGAACCAAGTGGGGGATCTACTTGAATTGTGTACAAGTCAGGATTTGTAGTTAGGAACAAGTCTAAAAGCGCTGCAAATTCACCCCTTTCTGAGATACGGGTAGGTTCATCGACAAGCTGCGTTAGACCACAACTTATGGCAAAAGCTTCTGCTTCCCTGCCTTCATTATCTGTTTTGTTGTGGTGTTTTAGCCAGGGTATATTGTGGACGTTGAAATCGCCTAAAAAAACAATTTCCGCATGTGGATAGTTAGACTGTATACTATCACAGTTTTCGGATAATGTCGCAAAAAAGTTTTGATACTCGGTGTTACTTGGCGGTCGGTAGAGGCAGCAAATGAACTTGGTCGATGACTTTGAGGTGAATTTCAGCCATATGATATCGAGGTTCGCTGGTTCTAGCTTCTCCTCTCGATGACATGAAAGGTCATTTTTAATGTACACACAAATCCCAAAATTATGTCGAAATCGGTGGTGTAGGTCATAGCCGGGATAAAGATAGTTCACAATAGGTGTTGCAGAACTGATTTTAGTTTCGGTGAGAACAAGGATGTCAGGTCTTTGTTCTTCAAGATGTTGGTGAACTGAATTCATGTTGGTACTTAATCCTCTTATATTGCTAAAATCAATTCTGAGTTGAGTTTTTGGTCTTCTTTTAATATCTTTGCATGAAGGACCCCCAGGATCACCCGACGCCCGGAGATCCGAGTGGTCGGGTATTTTACCTCCGGAATATTTTGATCCTGGAGGCGCCATCATGCTATCTGTTACTCATTGTTGGAACCGGACTGCCAGCGCAGTAGCGGAACGTGGTGATACCACTTAGCGCTACTCACTTCTGGCATGGTGGTATCTCACCGGTCGACGCCCAATGAGTAAAAAGCGTCTACCACCTCTCACCTGAAAATCTGCTTGCCCAGTAATCAAAGTGGCGGCCATTTTCTTGTTCCATTCATAAGACCTGCTGAAAGCACTTCAAAGGAGTTTTGAGTGACTAAACTATGTTTTCTTTCCTACATCTCTCAAAATAGTTTCTACAAATACCATCGTGCCAACACCCTGTTTTCGCTGCAGCTGATTTATATTCATTTAGCAAGAAAAAATATAAAATATGATGTATTTTTGAGGAAGATTTGCAGAGCCCTATACAAGCATAATATTACATAAAATCGAAAATGGAAAGAATTTGATATACCAAGATGAAAATACAAAAAACATATAAGAATTAAGCAACAAGAGTCTAACATCACAGAAATCAAAATGAAGAACGAGAAAGAAAAATGTCCTATTTAATATTTAATGCTAGCTTCTCCAGTAACTGTTTTAAAATACATTGTCATACATAATTGCCATGTTAACAATCAACATTATGTCACAGAAAAAATATTATTTTTATTTATTCAACGTTCTCCCTTCTGTTGGTTTCTGTAGATGACTGCTGAACCGAACCGAACCTGACTTAAATAGATCATTAGGATATCAAGTTGATTTGGAGTATCGACAGACTAACTACAGAGGCAGGAAAAAAATATAAATATCTCATAAAACAAAGCTTTGCAATTATTGCCCTCATAAACTTACAATACAATATAATATTTTCAAAATATTAAATCGAATATGGGCAAAAACACAATATCCCCTAAACTATTTCACCAGGCCCCAGAAGATGTCTTTAAAAATCTAGATTGGGAAGAAATAGGCAGACATTACTTGAATTACCTTAGATGTGTTGATGATATCCCCTTAATAACAGATAAGAAAGAAGAACTGATAAAAATGCTGGAAGAACTAAAAATATAGGCTTGAGTATACTTGACACTAAAACTAAAATCATAACAAACACAGATGAAGATATCACGATTAGAATAAACGAAGAAAAAAAGTAGAGGAATATATATACCTGGGACGAATTAATAAACTAAAAAAAGAAAACCAAACAGCTGAAATCAAAAGACGAGTGAGATTGGCCTGGACAGCATTCGGTAAATTGAGCTACATATTAAAAAATAAAAATATCCTCAGTACCTTCAAACAAAAGTGTATAATCAATGTATCCTTCCTGTACTTACCTATGTACCTAGGTAACAAAAAACCGAAAATCAATGGAAAGACGAATGTTACATACAGGGTGACCCGATCTTAAGGGACCAAACTTTACCAGCGTGTTGGGCGTTCAAAAATAATTTAAAAAAGTCTATACAACATAGGTCGAAAAATGTTTTGTAAAGAAAATACAGGGTGTCAAAGTTTTCTTAAAAAAAACGAAAAAAATTATTATCTAGAAAACTACCTTGGACAACAACTTTAAATTTGGTACAGAATAAAGGTTAATAGAGCTGCATACTTTTCTTTATAAAGCAATAATGTAGGCCCGCCACGGGCGTGCGCACGGGTGGTGACTTTTAGAATTTTTGAAGAAAAAAATGATACGCCAATGGATTTTTTTAAATTTTAAATTATTTTTGAGTTCACTGTCCAATTTAAGTAAAAAAATGTCACCTTACTTTTTTTCGTACAATGCTTCATTGTGGAGAAAAAAATTGAAAATATTTAAATTTGTTGCAAAAAAAATAAAATAATTAAGTTATTGAATTGAAGAAACTACATAACTGGATTCTTTAATTTAATAGAGCTGCACACTTTTCTTTATAAAGCAAAAATTTTGGTTTGCCAGGGGCGTGCGCACGGGTGGTGAGATTATTTGAAGAAAACATGTTACGCCAATGGGTTTTTTTTGTTTTAAAATAATTTTTGAATCATTTTTGTAGGATGCGTCGTCTTAAAGTTAAAAATAAAAATCGTTTTATCTGCACCTAAAGATTTTACCAATAAAAAAAACAAAAAACAGCATTTTTCGTAAATCCCATAAAAAAGTCGAAGCTAGTAAAAATTTTTTAAATAAGGTAATAAGTAAATTAGTAGTAGGTGGTAAATTTATGTTCACGTTCAGTTCACTTTTTAAGTTCTTTATTTTGACGGTTGTTAGGCTTCTTTGTTTGGTTGTTATTACACTTGTCAAAATTTGTCTTTTCATTTTAAAGCATTTGTAATATTAAAACCTGATAGATAATGCCGTTAAATTTTACAAATGAAGAATATGCTGATATTCATTTTTATTATGGACGTGCAGCTGGAAATTCTCGTGCAGCCAGAATGTTATACGCCGAAGCATTTCCCAATAGACGCCATCCACATCAGAGAGTATTTCAAAGAGTACACCAGAATTTAAGACAAACAGGAACTTTTCATGGAATAAGAGATCAAGAGAACAATCATGCTCCAGGACGACAGAATGCAATTTTGGCTCATTTTGACAACGACCCATCAACAAGCGTGAGAAGAGCTTCTAACGAGTTGCGCATTCCAAGAGAAATCATCCGAAGAACGTTGAAGTTTGACGGTAGACGTGCTTTTCATTTATCGCGTACCCAAGAATTACTTCCTGGAGATGCAGAAAGGCGTATCCAATTTTGTGAATGGTTTTCGCATGCCATTGATGTTGACAGAAACTTTTCACAATTCATTTTGTGGACGGATGAAGCCATGTTTACACGATGTGGGATATTTAACATTCATAACACCCACCTTTGGGCACATGCAAATCCTCACGCAATGGTCGAAGATAATTTTCAAAATAGGTTTAGTGTTAATGTGTGGGTAGGGTTAATTGGGAATTCTCTCATAGGACCCCATTTTTTGCCACACAGAGTAAATACAAGTTTTTTTGGATTTGCTTCAAAATCATTTGTTTAATTACTTGGATGAGCTACCCATTCTTACACGAAGAAGAATGCAATTCCAATTGGATGGGTGCCCAGCCCATTTTGGCATAGAAGTGCGTGATTGGCTAAACAATAATTATCCTAACCGATGGATAGGTAGAGGGGGCCCAACGGCTTGGCCTGCTAGGTCACCCGACCTCACCCCCCTAGATTTTTTTCTTTGGGGTACTTTGAAAGAAATGGTGTACAGAAACCCACCAAGAAACAGGGATGACCTCATAGCATCAATCCAAGCTTGTTGCAGAGCCATAACTCCAGCACAAATTGCTGCTGCTACCAGAGCAGTTCGACGAAGATGTACTAAATGCATTGAAGTGAGGGGCAACCATTTTGAAGCGTTTTTAAATTAATAAATAATAATCCATTTATTTGTGTAGTTTCTTTAATTTAAAAAATTTATTGGCTTAATTATTTTATTTTTTTTGCAACAAATTTAAACATTTTCAATTTTTTTCTCCACAATGAAGCATTGTACGAAAAAAAAGTAAGGTGACATTTTTTTACTTAAATTGGACAGTGAACTCAAAAATAATTTAAAATTTAAAAAAATCCATTGGCGTATCATTTTTTTCTTCAAAAATTCTAAAAGTCATCACCCGTGCGCACGCCCGTGGCGGGCCTACATTGTTGCTTTATAAAGAAAAGTATGCAGCTCTATTAACCTTTATTCTGTACCAAATTTAAAGTTGTTGTCCAAGGTAGTTTTCTAGATAATAATTTTTTTCGTTTTTTTTAAAGAAAACTTTGACACCCTGTATTTTCTTTACAAAGCATTTTTCGACCTATGTTGTATAGATTTTTTTAAATTATTTTTGAACGCCCAACACGCTGGTAAAGTTTGGTCCCTTAAGATCGGGTCACCCTGTATAATGCTAACAGATAGAAGAATGAATGGATAAGAAATAAAACAAAAGTAAGAAATGTCAGAGGAGAAGTAGCAAAATTAAAATATAAATTATTAAACAGAAATACGATCGATGGAACATATGTATTGTAAGCTGGAGACCATGGAAAAATAAAAGAAGTAGGGAAATACCCCAAATGAGATGGGCGTACGATTTGAAGAAACATGCGTTAACTAGATGGAAGAACACGACGACAGAGAAAGAAGAGTGGAAAAGATTGAGGGAGGCTCATTTCCAAAGATGGATCGAAGAAAGCTAAATAGATAGATAGATAGATAGAATGGGCAAAAAAAGATATTATTTAACCCAATTCTTGATTGATGGTAGGGATTTTCGGTTTAGAAAAAATATAGAGAATCGTTTGCTTACTTTGGTGTTAATTTTTTCAAATACCTACTTAATTAAAAAATTCAATCCACTTTTTAAGACTTTAGTTCTTAAAAATACTAAAGGGCAATTATGCACGGTTTCCTGTAAACCATAGACAATAACACAATTTCCCTAGTTTTTCTTCAGAGGGTAACATCCAACCCTTCACCTCTCGTAAAGTTTGCAAAAAATAGCTAAAGCAACATTTTAATTAATATTGAGCTGACCATAGGGATAAATTTAGAAATGTTAGACCCCTACTTAAATATCATCAATCCACTACATACATTTTTAGGTAAATACATAAATTTGTAACCCACTCATTTATAACCAATTTTCCAAAAATCTAAAATTGTCGGGTATCAAATTTTTCTTTTAGAAAATGGCGATTGACAAATGGACTTCTAGAAAAAGGAACCAATTTTATGGTTTTAGATACTTTTTACTACCCCCTTCCCTAAAAAAAAATAAGGGTAATTTACATCTCTTTGTTTGAAACTCGTAGACAATGATTGTGTAGAAATAAAATTTCTGATAACGGTTAGAGATACTTACGAACCGAAACGTCGTGTTTTAAAATAAATAAAGACAATGGAAGTCCGAAATTTTATTGGTAATTTACATGTTCTAAAATAAATTTTAAAACTCCTAAAATCTCGTAAACAAATTATGAATGTTGTTAATTTAGAATTTTTTATAGATGAAAAATGTTAGAAAATATGTTTTTTTATTATTTATAGTTATTTGAGTAGTCTTCAACAAAGCATATCAAACATTTATGAGGTTGATACTTTCTTACATACCAATATTTTTTAAAATAACGCACCAAACCAAAATTAAAATTAAAAAGTGTTTTATGAAACTCATTTTTTTAGAATGAAAAGCACTGTCACTGCTAAACAAAAACTCCCCTAAAAATATGTCAGACGGAAATCGAAAAACAAACGATATGTCTGTTGCGTTCTGGTCATAGTTCAATCTCTGTGCGCATTGGACCCTTGGACCTCACTGTGACGTCTATTCAGAAAAAAATCCGTAGCAATACAGGACCAAGATTGACGTCCAATCCTCCAGGACACATACCAGTTTCGTCCCTATCGAAAATCTTCAGTGCTACTGTGGGTTCCCAAAACCATCAAATTTGATCCAATGCTTCTAATTATCAAGGAAACATTTAAATCCCCCTTGAAGTATTGACAAAAAAAACCAGTTTGAGTTTAAGATCTCAGGTATCTTAAGTTGATGATGATTTATATGTGATTGGGCCTTGCAGCCCTTTCACTGCGACCACCAGTGGGTCTATTATGGCTCACTTTTGAGTGGTTTCTCACCACTATATGTCTAATCCTCCAAAAATGCCAGCTTGGGTGAGACACTGTTCAGATCTTCTAAACCAATCTGAGGTTTACAAAAAGTGTTCTGACGTAAACGTGCAATAGCCAGACATTCGCACAGTACATGTCTGACTGTTTCGTTATCCTCCATACAGTCTACATTCGGTCCTTTCTGTTAGTCCCATTCTGTGCATGTGTACTCTCAGTACCTTGATGTTCTGTGCTCAGTACGTCGACAGTGACCCGTAAAAAGATCAGTACTATGATGTTCCTGGCCTTTCTACAAGGTCCTTTAATGAACTTTTTAGAGTGAGCCAGTTCTGGTATAGTTATCCAGTATATTCATTTTAATATGGTTGATTTAACAGCATTATATGATATCTCCAGGGTTGGAGCTGTCAGTCAGTATCAATTTAATTGTTTTACAGCAACATTAAAAGTGTAATTTATAGGGCTTCGTCGCATTGTTAACTTGTATTCTTGTTTTTTAATTATTTTAATTGTTTTATATATTTATTTTGTTTATTTTTATAAATCAGAAACATTTCTAAATCGCAGTGGGATTAATGAGGGTTTGCCTTAAGGTGTGATCTCGAACAGTATGATAGCTGATTTATCGAATGGCTTTGACGAATTATTATTAGTAATAACTTTGAACCATGTATTTAAGAAAATATAAAATAAAATTTGCTTCGGGTAAATTCCATACAAAGTTATAATAATATGACTGACCAATATTAATTCAATATAGTTTTAAAAAATATATATTGTTTGACCAAAAATATTGTCCTTAAAAACTCTTTAACAAAATTAAGATTGTTGTCATTTTCATCAAAACATTTATTTTTTTCTTTGTAATAAATTTTTTAAATGAAAATTACACCTGGTGGACTGTTTTGTTTTGTGCTACGATATGTACATCAAGTTGTTGGTTACTGTTGGTGGAAAAAATAAACAACCTATATGATATAACCGCTCAGATAAAACCCCTATGAAAAATATTTATCTGTAAATAATAACCTTATTGTTTAATGTATGTGCGTAGTTTTTAAATAAAATAACGACCAATTTATATATGAACGGATAGTTCAAAAAAATTTAATTGTTGCCGCACGAACTATTTTTGACAATAAATTGATAAGGCAACTTAAAAAAAATTATTGCGAATGATCCCATACAGGATACAGGTAAGATTTTTATGAAATTATTGAGTAACTTTTTTAAAATTGTGTTTTGAGTAATCCAGTTATAGTTCATTACTTTTGAAAAAGAAATTGTCTCTTTTTACAAAGTAATAAGTAATTCCATAAAAAACTTTAAAGAAAATTAAGCTCATACTTATAGTATGTCAAATACCTACTAGTTTTTGTTTAAATATAGATAAAACAGTTTTTAAACAATATGTCATAGTGAGTGATCCGAACCTTTTTTTAATATTTCTTTTTTTATTTAGTATTTTATTAATTTGAACACCAAAATATTTTTATTAGTGATCCGATTTAGTACCAAAATTAAAAACAATAGTTAAATAGTTTCTGGATTAACTAAAATTTTTTGGTATAGTTGTATTTTATTAAAGTATTTTCGAAAACTTTTTTCAAGCTAAAGAAAATATTTTTCTAATATCTTCTATGATTTTTTTCTGCTAATTTTGTTGAGTGTCAGTGTCAATAGGTAGTTGGAGGTTAACTAAAATTAAGTGTTCCGATAAAGTTACTATAACAAATTTTTTAAATTAGAATAAAATTGTTGTCGAATGGATGGAGTGATCTGCAATTGGTTTAACAATGACACCTATTAAAATTGTTTATATAGATTCGTACTTACATTGGTATTATTTCAATATCATCAATTCTAAAGTTAAATTTCTGCTATGACGTAGCCTTTTTGAAATTAAAAAATGACTAAATAAATGATTAATCCACAAAAATCGTTGGAAAAAAACCAATTGACTACAAAATAGCAAAATTTTAGAGAAAATTCCTATGGGGATTTCTGTTTGTGTTGGTGCGGTGGCGATAGTTAAATATTTAATTTTTATATAACGAAAAGAATTTAGTGGCATAAGGGCAAGGGATAAATAAGAAAAATAACATAATAAAAAGATTTTACCTCAGGCTGGATTTGAACCAGTGACCTTCCCCATTAAATTCTCCTCGTTATATAAGTTATACCTAGCGCTACAACTAACCTTTGTGATTTTATTTTTAATTTGAAGATTAAATCAAGTTTTAAAGCATAAGAGCATCCAACCACCGCGTTATTACTAAATAAAAAAGAAAATACTTAGCCTATATTTAAAGTATTTAAAACAAAAATTGAACTAACTTTGATTTAATTTATACATTTAGTAAAAGCAATGATTTTGTGTTCTGTACATTGGTAAAAGTTAGTTTGATTTTTGTTTTATTACATAAATACATACATAAATCTATAATTTAAAGCCGTTTTTTTTTCTTTGGCCATTGTTTGTTTTTTTTCTTTTCAGTATGTTTTTTTTTTAAATTTTTTTGGTTCTATTTTTAATTTTTTTTTCGTTATTTAATTTTCTTTTTTTTATGGCCCTTTTTTGCTTTTTTTCTTCTTTTTTTGTTTTATATATTTTTTTTGGCTGTTTTTTTATACAAATTCGTTACATTGTTGTGTTTAAAATGTAGTGACTAATTAATGACACTGTAGCTAAATTAATTATTTATATTAATTAAAATATTTTGTTAATCAAAATTGGATAAGTATAGAAAAATATTAGGCAGCACTACAAGAAAAATTTTTGTCACTAAATTTTAAACTTTTGATATAAGAAAAACCATTTCAGTTTGGTAAAAAAATTCTTCCCTATATAAATAAAAATTAAAATAATAATCGACTGTATTATATTTTTAAAATAAAATTGGAGTTTTTGTTAAACCACCGACTCTACTTTATCTAAATTTTGCATTCTTCTTGTGACGTAACCTGGTCTATATTATAGTTATTGCAACCGCAGTCTTGCTATGTCGACGAATTTACGGTTTCGCACGCTGCCTGAAAAAATATATTTACCTATAAGTACTAAATAAACAATAATTTAGCAGAAAAAAATTCAAAATTACATAAATACAATACAACAATACAAATTTTATAATTAGAGGATACAACTCACCTTGTATAATAAACTCCTCCAGAAATTATAAATTCCAATCAATGACATTCCACGACTGGTTAAAACTTCAGAAGTCTTGCAAAATTTGCTGAAATTGCTGATAACGCACGCTGCCTGAAATAATAAAAAATATATTTTAGAAATCACTTACAATAATTAAAAAGTAAGAGAGGGAGAAAGCAATTAATTGAGCAAGTACCGGGAATTTTAGACTCCATTAGAGCTTAGTTTACTCAAGGTTTTGTTACAATTTTGGGAACAAATTTAGCCACAAATCTCTGTGCAATTTTATCCACTGGAAGATAGAGAGAGATGTAGATGAGATAGTGTTAAAAGACAGAACTCACCTTTACAATAGTCGCCTTCAAACTTAAGGTCCCAAATCAATGACATCTCATGGCTATGGTCAGTTATTAACTAGTATATTCTCTTTGGGTCTGTTTGTACTTTTTCTTGCTTAGCTAACTTAGATAGCTTCCAGTTGATCGTGTGTGTGTGACTACACGAACTTTAAGGGACTATAACATTGACTCCCTTTAACATTTATACCTTCATTGATGTGGTGTTGTCACATAAATAATAACTGTGATGCTGTTAGAGTTAGACGTTGTTTCTTTTTGGACTCCATAGTTTGTAGTTTCTCGCTCTTCTTAGCGTTTCCTGCTTTGCTTGTAGTTTATAGTTAAATTACCACAAGGCTTGGTTGACGTTGGCTGGTTTCTGTTTCTATTCTTTCTAGTTCGTCGTTTATTGATAACAAAACTTGTTAAGGGTTGACGTTGGCTCCCCTTGGCGTTGATTATTACTTGTAGTTTCCAGTTTGTCGTGTTTATTGACTACGACACTTGTATAGGAGTTAACGTGGGCTAGTACGTTCGTATTTTCTTGGCCCTGCTCACCGCGTTTTTCGTCGATTGCATGACTTTGGTTTATTTTTTGGCCGGTTTGCTTGGCCCTTGGTGACGTATTGGCTAAACGTCATGGTCCTGGTCACTCTTCTTTCTTCTTGTTTAGGATAAGTAGAGTCGGTGGATGTGAAAAATTGTAATAGACAGTCAAAGTTAAATATGTTTTTTTGGTAAACCTAATCTAAATTTTAACAGTAAAAAATTTTGCGTTTCTTTAAATTGTTTTTGCTGTACAATTTAAAAACATTTAATAAAATAATAATTTTACTTAAAATATAAATTACATTTGGTACTCATACATTGTTGTTTTTTTTCTAATATAATAAAAAATGACAAAAACAATAGGTACTTAGTAGAATTGAAGTCTAGGTATTAGTTTTTACTTATATTTTTTATTTTCCTTAAACTTGTCTACTTTAAAACTGAAAAAATGTTGAAGCATTTACTAACAGTTTGACAGCTATGACATTTAAATTGTATTTGTGATGCCATGTCTGTCAAATGGTCAGTCTGGTTCAATTTTTTCACTTAAAATACTTCAACTAGGTACCTACACAGTTTCGAGTGATTTATAACAGGACTGAATATCAGAATTTGGTACACTCCATCTCAGGACATTTCTTTTTGTATTTGGTAAAATTTCAGCATATTGCTTTGTTTTTTTACTTAATGTCGGAACACTTTTCTTTAATGTTTTTCCATTAACCAAAGAAGAGATTGGTGGATCTTTTCGGATATTACTTTAAAAAATTGACTTTAATTCTCTAAGACTTGAATAGAATTCTCATAAAATTGATACCTAGTTTCTAAGATATGAAATATACCTTATTATGTTATAAAATTTATTAATATTTAAACACTTTTAAATAAATGAAAGAAATAAACCCATTCGAATATTTATTAATGTTTAAAGAAATATGTAGGTAACTTTTTTAATTTTTAAACTTGTATGTATAGAAAATATTTAGTTGGTCAAATTGATAATCGGACACCATAAAAAAATATGGATTAATAATTTCATTAATATCTTGTAAAAACATGGTTCGGATCACTCACAGCATAAAAACAGGATCATCTAGTTTCTGATAGAATAGGACGTTTTAAAAAAGATGAACTTTTTTTTGTTTTAATTTTGACATTTTTTAAGTTTTGTTTTTTTAGGAAAGCAGAAATGTTATAGATCACCCACTTAACAAATATAATATTGTAGGATTTTATTATATTGAAATATGACATTTAAGTGATGCTTTAAACAAATTGAAATTTTTTTATTCACTTTAAGGGCAAATGCCACTTTACATTATTTTAAATTTTTAGAAGGATCCCCACACAATTAGCACAATTTTATTAATTTAAAAAGCAAAATGTAACTAATAAGAATATTTGTTGTCATATAAACAAACAACTAATTAAAACATTTAAAAAATCGTGTCAACATGTACAAAAAGATTTTTTTTTAAATAAATAGTTTTGAATTTGTATTTTGCTTTAATATCGGAGCACTTTTCATTAAAAAATTAGAAATTCTATGTGGTAAAGTGTTTTATTGTTTATTTTTAGTTGTATAATTCATTATAGTGTTTTGACTATTTTGTTTAATTTTTTTCTTATTTAAATATATCCTTTGACTTTGTTGTGTAATCATTAATATATTCCAATTTTCTTTTTGTTTAATAATTTTTTTTAACAAATTAGGCAATTTATTTTTATGTTTGTTTTATATTTATATTTCTTTTATACTTGTGCACTTTCTGAAAATATATGTACAAATTCTGCTCATATATTAGTCTTTCAAATTTAAAAATTCGCATTCTGCTTTCTTCTTCTGCCAACAGAAAGTTGAATTTTAACATACTCACGCCCGTTTAGCCTTACATGTACTCCCCTTGTGGGGCTACAGATTGTGACGTACACATAAAATCGATGGTGGGCTTGGACTTTGCCATTTTATGTGATATACATTAAATCGTAGAAAAATACGGATTTTTAACATATATTTTTCAGATTCTTAAAAAAATTAAAATATTTTAAATTTAGTTTTTGTAAAAATTACAGTTTATAATTTTCAAAAAAAATACATACCTCTTGGGAAATTATAAAAATTGGAATTCTTCAAGCCTTGAGAATGAATCAAAAATCATCAAAATCGGAAAGCTGATCTGATCTTTTGTTCATTGATTTTATATAAATTGACCCACTCTGGGAAAAATTCCAGATGTCTAGGGACTTTTGTAACCTATGCGAATCCAGCATCGAAAAGTATGTAGGAATATATCAGTCTGCATGTCTTAACGGATGACGACCATTTTTTTCTTGTCCAATTATTTAATTTTTACAAAAACCTTCAGAAAGCTCTTTGTAGTGGTTAGTTACAAGATTGTATCTTTTTTTTAATTATCTTTTTTTAAAAGTTAAAAAATAGCTATTTTCCTAACAAATGCAGAAAATTAATTTTTCCGGACGGAAATGATGTTAACAGAACGATGCCTAGCGAGATAAATTTTAAACTATTGGCAATCTTACAAAAATGTGTATGTTAAACTTCAACTTTCTGAAACGATTAGATATATCTTAAACTCAAGACTGGGTTAATTTTTCCCTCCACTGCGAAGGGAATTTAAATTTTTTCCTTGATAATGAACATAAAATCAAACAAGATGCTTTTGCAAACCTACGGTAGCACTGATGATTCGCAATGGAAATGAAAACGGCATGAAACCTAAAGGACTGAAAGCCAATCAAAGTCCTATAAAGCCACAGAGTTTTTCTAAATTTGTGTCGCAGTAAGATGGAAGGGTTACATGCACGTAGAGAAATAACTGTGACCAGAACGCGACAAGGATACTGTAAGTCGTTCAACAACCGTCGTGACATATAGACAGGCAAGCATTTGCTTAACAGTGAATTGCATTTCATTGAGAAAAAAAGATTAAATAAAGTTCTAAACAACCTTATAAACTAATACCCTGTTTCCACCAATGCAAGCCCACCTCGATTCAAAAAACGCATCAGGTGACGCTGCATTTAAAACCGGTGGAAATCCATGGTCCATCACGTGATGCGTTTTTTGAATCGGGGTGGGCATGCATTGGTGGAAACAGGGTATAAGGCCATTTTATTTTTTAATGATATTTTGTAATGAAAAGATTTCCAATGGTTAGCTTTGGTTATGGTTTGTGATTAAAAAAATTAGAAAGATGCAATTGTGGAAGTTTAAGATTTCTTCAAATCAACAGGACCGATTTATCCATTAGGCAAAAGGGTCATCTGCCTAAAGCGACAGGCTTTTGAATTAAAAAATAGTATCAGAAAATATTTAAAGAATATTTCAATTTTATTTAGAATTAATAATATTTGTTATCATCACTACTCAGTTTTAAAAAGTTTATTTTTAATAAAAATTGTATAAAACATTTTAATTCAATTTTTATTAGTGTGAGAGGACGGTAAAATAAATGTGCTATCAGCACTGAAACATTTATGACAAATTTGACTAAATTTTTATAATTTTCGAATTACAAAAAATTGGTTATAGTTTGTGAGTAAAAAAATTAAAAAGACGCAATTGTCGAACAATTATAACAATTAAAAGTACACGTTATTGTTTCTAGAAAATCTTTACCCAGAGTTTCATTTAAAACAAAAACATTTCATATCTGATCTGACCTTAAAGAACGAAAAATCGTTGGCAAAGCAGAAGCTTCTTGGTTTATTTCCCGGTTACAAGCATAACTTTTTTCAAAATTATCGGTCTTTAATAAATTAAATAATTCACCCCTCCCTAGTTTGGAATTAACGTCTATGGTTTTAAATAAAATCTGCATAATTGCACTTTGGGATTTTGGCATTCGCCAATGTCAAGATAAAATTTTATTAATAAAAAGTTTTTTTGCGATAAAACTTATAACAAAAAAATTTGTATTTACATATTAAAATAGGGATGTCCTCACAAAAATTGGTTAAAATAGGGAGTGTACTCAAAAAACAGAAAAAAATAAGGTTATTCGATGTTCTCTAAAAATTAGCACCAAATTAACAAAACTTGATACTTGATTAGAAAAAATATCTATGCCTAAACGCCAAAATCTATCACTGGCGACTTAGCCTAATGCACATCAGTGAAGATTGCCATTTTAATGGCTTAGTAGAGTAGCTAACCAAGAAAGGAGAAAGAATGCCTTGGAATGTCATAAATAAAATTTTTAGTAGATCACCAAGAAAGAAGAAAGACTGCCTTAGACTGTCATAAAAAACGTTTTTAGTAGATAACCAAGAAAGCAGAAGGTCTGCCTTGCAATGTCATAAAGACAGTTTTTAGTTGATAACCAAGAAAGGAGAAAATCTGCCTTGGAAAACTTTTTTACTAGATAACCAAGAAAAGAGAAAGACTACCTTAGAATGTCATTTTTTAGTGGATAAGCAAGAAATGAGAAAGACTGCCTAAGAATGCCATCAAGAAACTTTTTAGTAGATAAGCAAGAAAGCAGAAAATCTGCCTTGCAATGTCATATAGAAACTTTTTTCGTAGATAACCAAGAAAGGAGAAAGTCTTTTGCAATGTCATAAATAAACTTTTTTAGTAGATAACCAAGAAAGGAGAAAGACTGCCTTAGAATGTCATAAACTTTTTTAGTAGATAACTAAGAAATGAGAGGAATGACATAAAGAAAATTTTGAGTAGATAACCAATAAAGAAGAAAGACTGCCTTGGAATGTCATAAAGAAACTTTTTGATTAGATCTCCAAGAAAGGAGAAAGTTTGCCTTGCAATGTCATGACTAAACTTTTTTAGTCCAAAAAATGAGAGAGACTGCCTTTGAATGACATAAAGAAAATTTTTAGCAGATAACCAATAAAGGAGAAAGACTGCTTTGGAATGTCATAAAGAAACTTTTTTAGTAGATCACCAAGAAAGAAGAAAGTGTGCCTTGCAATGTCATAAATAAACTTTTTTAATAGATAATCAAGAAAGGAAAAATACTTCCTTATAATGTCATAATGAACCTTTTTTAGTAGATAACTGCCACTTATTTGATTCGGTTCGGTTATTTGACCCTTCGCGCTCAGATGTCTAGGTAACCAAAAAAAAAAGAAGAAAGTCTGCCTTGGAATGTCATAAATAAACTTTTTAGTAGATAACCAAGAAAGGAGAAAGACTGCCTTGGAATTTCATAAACTTTTTTAGTTGATAACCAAGAAAGAAGAATGAATGCCTTGGAATGTAATAAAAACATGTTTTATTAGATAATTAAGAAAGAAGATGGCTGCCTTAGAATGGCATAAAGAAACTTTTTTAGTAGATAACCCTGAAACAAGAAAGTCTGCCTTGGATTGGCATAAAAAAACTTCTTAGTTGATAACCAAGAAAGGAGAAAGTCTGCCTTAGAATGTCATAAATAAACTTTTTTAATAGATAACCAAGAAAGGAGAAAGTCTGCCTTGAAATGTCATAAAAAACTTTTTAGTTGATCAAGAAAGGACAAAGTCTGTCTTGGGAATGTTAAAAATAATGCCTTGGAATTTCATGGACAAAGACTGCCTTGCAGTGTCATAAATAAACTTTTTTAGTTGATAACCAAGAAAGAAGAAAATCTGCCTTAGAATGTCATAAAACTTTTTCCTTGGAAACTTTTTTACCATCTAATTTTTTATACACTTTGCACAAGTAGGATTGCCTTGATGATAGTGAGGTTTCATATCGTAAATTTCCAGGAATCGAGAAAAAGGATAATATTGTTTATACAACAATTTTTCTGACCAGCACTTAATAAAGAGAACATTGCCATAATGAAAGCCAGCCTTTCTGCAGCTGAAAGAACAGTTTAGTAGAATATCTATTTTGGAGATGGTGGAAATTGACAGCTACGATTTAAACTTCACCACCGATTTACACAAACACTAATTAAGTATGTCACTTACATATCACTTCACTTCGTTTCGTTTAAATTAACATAATACACAATAACTGTCACTTAAGCAAATCTTACACATATTATATTAAACATAAAAAACAGTTCTTTTAAAACTATAAGTACCTACTACCTATCTTTTTTTTATTAATTTCCAATGTGGTGCTACTTTTTACCAATTGTTTTAAGTTATATTTTTTTAAATAAAAATTAGACGTTTAAGAGGACATAAAGAAATACCACCTTCAGTTCTTCAGAAAAAGTACAAAAAAAATTAAGGCTTGAGTTAGGCTCATTTTTAGCTGTTATTTGTGTTTGTTTTAAGTAATCTACATAATATTCCCCTAATTTTATTTAGACGTCTTTAAATTCTGACGAATTATTTTTTTTCAACCATAATCGAGAAATTTAATATTCAAAGTTTCTTTAGCTTAAAAAATGGAACAATTTTACCTAGTAGAGTAGGTATTGGTTGACCATGTATCTTTTAAAACAGAGTTCAGCTATTTGTTTTTTAAAAAAGCCTGAAATGGCTAGTTTGTTTTCTAATGACCAGAGACTACCGACCGGAACGAAGTAGTGGTACTACTGCCCCCTTTTTCCAATTTAATAAGCGCATCCCAATAGGACTCTACTAGTGGCACCTCTTATTATTATTCTTAGAGTGGCACAATACCACTTCCTCTCCCATCTTACGTTTTTTTGTTGCCAATATTTTTTATTTTTTTTAAAACCATTTTATACATTTTTAGCAGTACCACTACGGCCCCCTCCCTCCGTAATGGTTTTTATTTGCTTTAAATCACACTCACATTCACCTAGCCACCCACACAGACACAGTCACACACACAAACACCTCTCAGCCACACTCACACACACAAACACTCCTCAGCCACACTCACACACACACACACCCCTCAGCCACACTCACACACACACACACCCCTCAGCCACACTCACACACACACACCCCTAGGCTTGGTACCTAGGCGATGGTCCTCGCGGCAACCCGAATCGCATTTCGCAGTGGTAGCCAAGATGCGCCAGTTTATGCAGCCATTTCCCACAGCGTCCCGTCTCCTATTTACGAAACACCGGGAAAACAACAATCCCAATCCCGGCAGCATCTCCAAGAAGCCACAACTTCCACCATCAAACTTTCCCTCCACAAACGGGAAGGAAAGTTTGATGGCGTTTCCTTTTTGGTGGTGACTTTGTTGTGTACTCACTCTCATCAGGAATGAAGGGGCAGAGCTCCCACCAAACATCTACTATTTATTGGCCTGTGGTACCAATAATCGCGGGACGTACCACGGGCGCAGCAGTGGATCCACCTTGTTCACCAGTCGACATGGCTGAGTATATCTCTGTACCGTGTCTTCTGTACGCGTCACGATTTGGGAGGAAAGAAAAAATAAAACAACAAATATACATTTTGTAATACTTTATTATTAAGGCTAGATATACCTAAGTATGTGTGTGTCTGGTGTATATGTGTGTAAATTAAAATAAAAATAGTTAAGAACAGAGTCAAGTGGGAGCAGTTGTGGATCCGCGTCAAAAATATTATTATCTTTGATTCAAACCTTCAGACACAATCAAAGATAAGTAATATTTTTGACAAAATCAAGGGGGAGCTGTTGCTCTTAATGCCCCTCTACGAATCCGCACCGAAAATATTATTATCTTTGATTCAAACCTTCAAACACAATCAAAGATAAGTAACATTTTTTATATTGGTCAAGATAAAGTACTATAACCAAAAGTCGAGGAGGAGCTATTGCTGTCAATGCCCCTCTGCAGATCCGCGCCGAAATGATTATTATCTTTGATTCAAATCCTCTAAACACAATCAAAGATAATATTTTTGATATTGGTTAAGATAAAGTACTATAACCAAAAATGGAAGGGGAGCTATTGCTGTCAAGGCCCCTCTGCGGATCTGTTCCAAAAACATTATTATCTTTGATGCAAACCTTCAAACAAAATCAAAGATAATATTGATATTGGTTAAGATAAAGTACCTTAACGAAAAAGTTGAGTGGGAATTATTGCTGGGCGTTCGCGACCAAAATATTGTTATCTTTGATTCAAACCCTCAAACACAATCAAAGGTAAAAATATGTATAAAAGTTTAAGCGATCAAGTTCTTTTCTTTACCTATTTTTAAATTAAACTTGTTATTGGTGTGATGTATGTAGGTGCACGTGTGATCATAATAATTACAGATAAACAACACTAATATGCACTACACTACACTGCACTAAACTTCACTACACTGCACTACAATAAACTACACTACAAAAACCTAAACAACAATTCTCTTTAAAACTTCACTACACTTCACTAAACTATACTTCACTGCACCTAAATGCACTGCACTGCACTGTACTTGTCTTTTCTTCTTCTTTCTTGGGGCTGATTTTTCGTAAATAATATTACTATTATTGTTACTAATATTATTTGCAGTTAGTAGTCCGAATACTGCTTTTTTTTACCTCACTAGCTGCGCTCAAAATTTATTTAGTCAATTCTTAAAGGTGTTTGTGGTTTGTGAATTGATAACGTCCTCTGGAAGTCTATGCGAGTCTTCAAGTATAGGTACTCCATTGCATAGAGTAAGTTTTTCCCAAGAACTTCTCCTCCAGTTTTTTGTATTAAGCTTTAGTCTGTTCGTGAGTTTCCTATGGCGATTTCTTCAGAAGAAATCGATGTCGTAGTTGTAAAGACCTTTTTGAATCTTTTAATTTTCGATTCTTTTTCATTCTATTAGGGTGGTAAAGAATAATTTAGCTAGTCTCTCTTCATATGTTTTTTCTTTAATTTTATAATTTAGCTAGTCTCTCTTCATATATTTTGCTTTAATTTTATAGGAACTTTAGTAAATCTACGTTGAACTCTTTCTAGATAGCTCATGGAATTCGATTTTTCATTATTTTTGTAATATGAGTTCTCATTTCAAGTTCTGTCTAATTCGAACAGCCAGATTATTCTACTCTGACTCAGGATAATCGGTTTCGTTATTTGAAGTTTCGCTTCCTTTTACTGTTACTGCACTTTACTGCAGTGCACGGCACTACTCGCACTACACTTCACACTACACACCACACCACTGTATTGCACTACACTGAACTACACTGCGCTCCACTGTACTTCACTACACTGCACCAAATCACACCACTGTACTATTACACTATATTGCGCTACACTGCACTTAACTACACCTGCACTTCACTACACTGCACTTCACTACACTGTACTTTGCAAGACTGCACTATACTTCACTACACTGCACTGTACTTTTCTACACTGCACTTTACTACACTTCACTACACTGCACTTTACTACCCTACACTGCACTTCACTGCACTGCACTTCACTACACTACACTGCACTTCACTGTTAAAAAAACGACGAAGCTGACACGAAAAGTACACGAGAAACCCAACCAAATTAAAAAGGAAATTCACCGGCAAGTATTGGTACTCGAATCCTCATCAGGTATTGGACACCAAGCAGAACCAAAATGGTCGATGTTTGATGGCATAGCTCTTCGCCACCTTTCACTCTCTAATGAGAGTGAGTGCACAACAAGGTCACATCCTGGAAAGAAGTTGTGGTTTGAGAGAAGCTGTCGGTTTATAGGGATTGTTGTTTTTCCGGTGTTTCTGGAGACGGGCGCTGTGGCACTGCACCAGCGCATCTTGCCTGTCACTGCGATGCGATCCGGGTATTACCGCCGCGAGGCCATCATGTGCCTTAGGCCCAAGCCCCCTAGGGGATCCACTCACACTATAGGGCCACTGATTTACGGAAACTGATGTTTTATGTTACAAACATCAGTTTCCATACTCCAATGGTCCTAATCCAGTCACACATCAGTTTTCATGCCTTGGTGGACTTAATTCACACTATAGGGCCACTGATTCACGGAAAATGATGTTTTCTGTTGAAAACATCAGTTTCCGTACCTCGGTAGTCCCAATCACGCACTCTTGTTCCCAGTTATTTCTATTTTTTAATTTTTTGATCTTAGATTTATAGGGTAAGAGCCACAAGTATAAATGATTAATAATTATGTGGTTAGGGTACATAAAGTTATTCGTATCGTGTGGTTAAACCCTTTTTTTAAAGATTTTCTTTAACACCTGTTACCACAGAATTTTTTTTAAATGATAAAATATTTGGTAGGTATTATTAAAATATTCTTTATCCACAGTATGTAAAGTATCACACTGTTATCACTTTGGGCTATGTAACACACTACAATAATTTCAAAATCCAAATTTAAAAACTGGAAACGGTAGAGTGCGTAATTTTTAAAAATTACCCTTGCATTGGGCCTCCGTCAATAAAACGTATTTTTTTTTTAAATCTAGAAATACAACAAGAAAAAATGATGCCTAACCCCCGCCTTAATTGGTTTAATTGTTTAGAACGTTACCCCCACTTTTTAATACCCCTGACACATTAAAGAACATTATTCTCCAGGCAAATTACCCCCACTTCTTTCCTACCTTGACCTACTCCCACCCCCCACCCGGTGTTCTCTTAGTTCGCAACCTATTATTTCGCCAGCCAACCCTCTTTGGCTAACGAAATATAGATAACTTAAGCCTCCACACCATCGACAAGGTGGAACACCAGCGCGGAGGGACAGGCATACTCCCACAGTCAGACTCACAACCCTATTAAAACCCAAAACCCCACCATACCTTTACCCTTAGAATCCCAAGACGCAAACATCAACAGTCGTCATACCAACCGCCAACTACATTAAAACCTTCACCTTAACACTTGACACTAACACTTAACACTGCCACTAACACTTTTCACTGATATCTATCGACAATAAATGATTTGAAATATTTTAATATATTTCAATTTAATGATTGCCTATGACCAATTAAATTTTATTTTGAACCCACTTGCAGAAATCTGCAAATAGGTAAACACTCCATCCAAATCAATTGGTAACAATCATTGATCTAGGAGGTTTGTTATAGTTCAATGATTGATCAAGAGACTTGGTTTGTAAGATTCCTGACTTGGTCTCATCTTGCAAGACTTTCCTGATTTAGAACTATCCTCAGTAACTTGTGTTATCATTTAAGTTAGTATGGTTAGTTGTAAAAGAGTAAAAGTCTTGCAAGACTTTTGCAAAACAATACCAATACAAGGGTCTTGTAAGGCAAAGATCCTTGTGCTTTACTACATGTCATTCATCCACGCAAATCAATTATTGGTATCAATCATTGATCTAGGAGGTTTGTTATAGTTCAATGATTGATCCACCAGAGACTTAATATGTAAGATTCTTATCTTGGGTTTATCTTACAAGAGTCTGGCAAGACTCTCATGCTTTAGAACCAGCAGCAGTAACTTGAATGACTAGCCTAACAAAGCCCGCTGGTTACCCCTCGCTTTAAACTAAAATATCATTGCTTTGCCTACAAAACTTTAAAAAAGCCTTGAAATACCACCATTTCAATTTTCAGACCCTTGCAAGTTCCCTAAATAAAAAATCGTGGAATTCTTAAGTCTTTGACAATTTTTTTGTAGGCAGAACCATGATATATTAGTTTAAAGCAGTTGTAGCCGGCGGAGTTTCTTAATCTGGTCATTCAAATTACTGCGGTTAGTTGTAAAACAGGAATGTCTAGCAAGACTCTTGCAAGTAAGAGAAGAGTCTTGTAAGACCAAGATACTTGTGCCTTACTAAATATAATCCATCTATTCAAATCAATTGGCAACAATCATTGATCTAGAAGGTTTAGTTTAGTTCAATGTACCTTGGTCTGGTCTTGCAAGAGTCTGGCAAAACATTCCTGTTTTACAACTATCCGCAGTAACTTGATTGACAAGCCTAACAAACCCTGCTCGTCACTTCTCGTTTTAAACTGAAATCTTAAAGCTCTGCACAAAAAAAAACTTGACAAAGGCTTAATGATTCCACGATTTTAAATTGAAGACTATTGCAATATTCTTGAATTTCAAGAATTCTTTTAGAGCCCCAAATTTAAAATTGTGGAATTGTTAAGCCTCTGACAAGTTTTTGTAGAAGAACCATGAGATTTCAGATTAAAGCGAGCTGCAGCTGCAGATGTTTATTAAACTGGCGATTTCAGTTATTGCAGACAGTCGTAAAACAGGAAGGTTTTCCAAGACTCTCGCGAGGCAAGAGCAAGATAAGAGTCTTGCAAGGTAACAACACATTATGTGTTACTCTATGTAATCTATTAATGTAAATCAACAGGTCACAATCATTGATCTAGAAGATTTAGTATAGTCAATGATTGTGTCTTGTAAGATTCTGACCTTGGTCTGGTCTTGCAAGAGCCTTGCAAGAGATTTCTGTTTTACAACTAACCGTAGTAACATATATGACCAGTTTAACAAACGCTTTAAACTAAAATCTCATGATTTTGCCTACAAAAACTTGTCAAAGGCTTAAGATTTTCATAATTTTAATTTCAAGACTCTTGCAAGATCCTTGAATTAAACATTGTGGAATTCTTAAGTCTGTGACAAATTTTTGTCGACAGAACCATGAGATTTGAGTTTAAAGTGAGCTAAAACTGGCGGAATTTGTTAAGCTCTTCATTCATGTTACTACTGATATTCATTAAACAGGAACATCTTGCAAAACTCTTGCAAGACAAGACCACGACAAGAGTCTTGCACGACAAAGACCCGTGTGCTTTACAACATGTAATTCATACATGTAAATCAATTGGGAACAATCCAATTTGTTTGAAGTCGGTGGGAACAATCATTGATCTAGGAGGTTTGTATAGTTCATTGATTGATCAACAAGAGACTTGACATGTAAGATTATGATGTTGGTCTTATCTTGCAAGACTCTCCTGCTTAAAAACTAGAAACAGTAACTTGAATGAGCAGCCTAACAAACCCCACTTGTCACTACTTGCTTTAAACTAAAATCTAATGGTTTAGCCTACAAAAACGTGTCAAAGGCTTACAAATTCCGCGATTTTAATTTCAAGACAAGATCCTTAAATACAAAATTCTGGAATTCTTGATCCTTTGACAAGTTTTTGTACGCAACATTATGATATTGCAGTTTAAAGAGAGTTATAGCAGGCAGAGTTTGTTAAGCTTGTCATTCAAGTTACTGCGGTTAGTTGTAAAACAGAAGTGTCTCAAGATTTTTGCAAGACAATATCAAGAAAACAGTCTTGTAAGACAAAAACCCTTGCGCTCTACTAAATATAATACAATATGGAAATCACTCCGTAACAATCATTGATCTAGAAGGTTTGGGATAGTTCAATGATTGTCTCCTGTAAGATTATTACCTTGGTCTGGTCTTGCAAAAGTCTGGCAAAACATTCCTGTTTTACAACTATCCGCAGTAACTTGATTGACAAGCCTAACAAACCCTGCTCGTCACTTCTCGTTTTAAACTGAAATCTTAAAGCTCTGCACAAAAAAAACTTGACAAAGGCTTAATGATTCCATGATTTTAAATTGAAGACTATTGCAATATTCTTGAATTTCAAGAATTCTTTCAGAGCCCCAAATTTAAAATTGTGGAATTCAATGATTGTCTCTTGTAAGATTTTTATCTTGATCTATTCCTGCAAGAGTCTTGCAAGACATTCCTGTTTTGCAACTATTCGCAGTAACTTGATTGACCAGCCTGACAACCTCTGCTGCTTACTGCTCGTTTTAAACTGAAATTTAATAGTTCTGCCCACAAAAAAACCTGTTAAAGCTTAGAGATTCCACGATTTTTAATTCAAGACTCTTGCAAAATTCCTAGATTTCAAGAATTTTTGCAAGACCCTTAAATTTAAAATCTTGGAATTCTTAAGCCTTTGGCAACGTTTTGTAGGGAGAACCATGAGAGATCAGTTTAAAGCGAGCTGCAGCTGGCAAGGTTTAATAAATTGGCGATTCAAGTTACTGCAGACAGTCGTAAAACAGGAAAGTTTTCCAAGACACTCGCGAGAGGAAATCAAAACAAGTCTTGCAAGATGAAAACCTTTGTGCGTTACTATATTTAATCCATCCATGTAAATCAATCTGTCACAATCATTGATCTAGAAGGTTTTGTGTAGTCAATGATTGTGTCTTGTAAGATTCTCATCTTGGTCTGGTCTTGCAAGAGTTTTGCAAGACATTCCTGTTTTACAACTATTCGCAGTAACTTGAATGACAAGTCTAACAAACCTCGTTGGTCACTGCTCGCTTTAAACCAAAATCTTATATTCGTGCCAATAAAAGCCTGTCAAAGGGTTAAGAATTAAACGATTTTTAATCAGATTCTTGCATCAAATTAAAATCGTAGAATTCTTAAGCCTTTGACAAGTTACTAAAGGTCGAACTATTAGATTTTAGGTTATAGCGAGTTGCGGCTGGTGGGGGTTGTTAAGCTAGCCGTTCGAGTTACTGAAAATAGCCGTAAAACAGAAAAGTCTTCCAAGACTCTCGTGAGACAAGACTAAGACCAGAGTCTTGCAAGACAAGACTTTTGTAATCCATCTATAAAAATCAATCGATGACAATCATTGATCTAGGTAGAGGATTTAGTTTAGTTCGATGATTGTCAACAATTAATTTAAGATTAAATCAGTTAAAACCAGAACAACACACAGTATGTTGTAAAACCCTTTATTATTTTTGTTTGCAAAAAAGGATATATTCCATCGACGACCATTTATTGAGCACTTTCCCAAAGTCCATGGCTTCCTAAAGTTGGTACCTCATCTTTCGGGGGTGCTAAAGTCCGTAGGTATACCGCATATCCAAATTTTAGTTTTGACACTACTTGTGACACAAAACACACTGAGTATTAGTGGCCTCTTACGACAGGCAAGGAAATATTATTATATTTACCGGTCTTCCATATGGAAAATCTGAGAAACATTATAAGCGGCTTCTAAAGACGCCATTAAACCTATACCATCAGAAAACGAATCATACGGATTCACAAGCATTATGAACACTTTAAAGGGGGAAACACACTAGACGGACTTGGTCCCGTCCTATTGCAGACCATGCTAGACTAGATCGTGCGCGGTGAAGTTACTTTTCATGTTTTATCACATTTGTACTTGGCGTTCTGGGCCCGAGAACGCCAAGTATGTGCAGTTGGCAAACATTATAAAACATGGAAAGGATTTCGTCGCGCGCGAACCAGCCAAACATGATCCACGATGGGACGGGACCGCCACTGTCTAGTGCATTCCTGGTTTTACCTTTACAGTATTCGTAATTCTTGTGAATCCGTGAATTCTTGTCGTTGATGCTAGATCAAAACTATAAAAAGTAGAAAAGAAAAGCATAAGAAGACTGCTTCTATCGGCCTCACCAATCCTCCATCATCAAACGCTATGATCATATCATAACGATGACAATTAATGGAACGAAAACAAATGATCTAAAATCAACAGACTCAATATTTGAAACCACAGAAAGCTCATGTGGAATCCCCTATTAGTCGCCTTTTACGACAGGCACTGTCATAGGATATCTTGGGGATATCTTACCGACCCGTCTCCCACACGCAGATCTCAAAACTACTTCTATAGATCCAATCAATCTCCTCTCATTAAGCACTGTGATGATGAAAATTTATAGAACAAAAACAAAAGATCCAAAACAAAAAAATCCAATGTTTCCACAGTAATAGCAGAGGATACCTTGGGGATATTCTAAACACTCGTATCCCCCACGGAGCTCTCAGGACTAAACCTATAGGCCGCACCAATTCCCTTTCATCAATCAAACACTTTAATCTTTCCACGATGACAATTCACAGAACGAAACCAAATGATCGAAAACTAATAAACCCCATATTTCAAATCACATTACCCGCATCACATGAAGTCCCCTATTAGTCGCCTTTACAACAGGAACTGGCATCCTTTGGGGATATTCTACTCACCCGTCTCCCACACGGAGCTCTCAAGACTACACCTATAGGCCTCATCAATCCCCTTTCATCAAACACTGTGATGATGAAAATTTACAGAACGAAAACAAAAACCAACAAATTCTATGTTTCAAACCACAGTAACCTCATCATATGAAGTCCCTTATTAGTCACCTCTTACGACAGGCAGGGGATACCTTGGGGATATTCTACCACTAACAAATTCTACTCACTCGTATCCCACACGGTGCTCTCACGACAAATCCTATAGGCCCCACCAATCCCTTTTCATCAATCAAACACTTTAATCTCTCCATGATGACAATTCATAGAACGAAAACAAATGATAGAAAAGCAATAAACCCAATATTTCAAACCACATTAACCTCATCGCATGAAGTCCCCTATTAGTCGCTTTTTACAACAGGCACTGGCATCCCCTGGGTACATTCTACTCACCCGTCTTCCACACAGAGCTCTCAAGACTACCCCTATAGGCCTCACCAATCCCCTTTCATCATGAAAATTTATAGAAAGAAAACAAAAACCAACAAACACAATGTTTCAAACCACAGTAGCCTCATCGTATGAAGTCCCCTATTAGTCGCCTCTTACGACAGGCAGGGGATACCGTGGGGATATTCTTCTCACCCGTCTCCCACACGGGGCTCTCATGACTGATGCTATAGGCCCCATCAATTCGCTTTCATCACTCAAACACTTTAATCTTTCCATGATGACAATTTATAGAACGAAAACAAATGATTCCAAACCAATAAACCCAATTTTTCAAACCAAAGTAACCTCATCATGTGGAGTCCCGTATTAGCCCCCTCTTACGGCAGGACACCTTGACACCTACTCACCTGTCTCCCACACGGTGCTCACAATTTGGAGACTCAAAATTTCAGAAACATTACAAAATCCAAATGCAACCCGTTTTGTTTGAAATACATTAGAAAAAACATCCGTAGACATCCTCCTAATGACCAACCTCCAGGTATCTATGAACACTGCAAGATTTCCATGATAATAATGAAAACGCAATCAAAAAAACATATACTTCAAGTTCAGATTTTCCTTCACAAGTCAGCCAATTTTCAAGACTTGTTATAATCCCTTTTTTCTCTAAGGCGCTTTGCTGCAAGTCCTCCAATTTTCAAGACCTGCTTTAACCGTTTGTTTTATGTCTTGTTTTCTCCATAATGTTGTTAATTTGTTACAATTTTTTTAAAACTGTTTAAATCGAATTTTGTTTCAATTAGACTTATTCGCAAGTCAACCAATTTTCAAGACCTGCCTTATTATACAAACCGCTTTTTATAACAACTCTTGTTACAGATTTTTTAAACAGTCCTTTCAACTCAACGAATTTTTAAGACCTGTTTAAATCGCGTCATTTTACTCCATGCCACTTTGTCGCAGATCAGCCAATTTTCAAGACCTGCTGTATACCGCTTTTTAAAACTTTTCCTTTTTCCGAACCGTCGTTTTTAACTTTTTATACGACTGTCTTGTAAAAGGGGGTTTTGCGCACGGAATACACGATCTGAAAATGGCATTTTGCGCACGCTGTGTGCAAAACGTTTTGCACACGCTTATGTCATTTTTGCGCACGCCTATGTCATTTCTGCATACGGGTCTCCCGTCATAGTGATTTTTGTTGTTGTCACCCATCAATATAAGTTGGCTTAGTTCCGTAGCAACCGTCACTGCTCGTATGTTTTGTTGATTAGATACGTCAAAAAATTGTTGAATTTTTAAAGTTTTGTTGTAAAAATGTCGGAAATAAAAACAAGTTAAATTAAAATTTGATTTTTCTTTCTTTATTAGCAGTCGTATAAAAAATATTGTAAAAAATTCGTTTGAAACCTTGTTGTTTAAATAACTATTATATAACCTGTTTTACGTTTTTTTTCTTCATGATTATTTTTTGTAAGTCAGCCAATTTTCAAGACCTACTTTATACCGCTTTTTGAAACAACGTATGTTACAAATTTTTCCGAACCGTCGTTTTTAACTTTATATAACCTGTTTTACGTTTTTTTTCTTTATGATTATTTTTTGCAAGTCAGCCAATTTTCAAGACCTACTTTATACCCCTTTTTATAAGAACTCTTATTACATATTTATTTAGTACACCCATTTAACATTTTACCAATTTTCAAGACCTGTTTCACCCGTTTTTTTTTCTCTATAATATTTTGTCGCAAGTCAGCCAATTGTCAAGACCTATTTTACACCGCTTTTTGTAATAACTCTGTATTATATATTTATTAAGTCCGTTCGTTTAACTTTTCACCAATTTTTCATACCTGTTTTACCGTGTTTTTGTCTTCATGAGACTTTCTTGCAAAACAGCCAATTGTCACGACCTATTTTATATATTTTACCAATTTTTAAGTCATGTTTTAACCGTGTTTTTTTTTCATCTTTCTCGCAAGTCAGCCAATTTTCAAGATTTGCTTTCTACTACTTGTTACAGATTTTTCAAAAGACTCCTTGGAAATTTTTAATTGCTGATTTAATCGCGTCTCTTTTCCCCAAAACACTTTTTCGCAAGTCAGCGAATTTTCAGGACTTACTTTCTACCGCTTTTTATAAGAACTCTTGGCCTACAGAGTTTTTGAAACAGTCCTTTTAAATTTTTAAGAATTTTAGGACCGGATTTAATCGCGTCTTTTTTCTCGTTACACTTTTTTGCAAGTCAGCCAATTTTCAAGACCTGCTTTATTCGATTCGTCGTTTTTCAACTTTTTATTAATTCTGACTATTTTAACCATTTCTTCGTTCTCCATGAGACTTTCTAGCAAGTCAGCAGACTTGCTTTCTACTTCTGCTGCAGGTTGTTTTAAGCCTTCCTTTTAACTTCTTTGTCGCAGGTTAGCCAATTTTCAAGACCTGCTTTTTATAGCTTCTAGGACTTTTTTTAAGACCTGCTTAAAGCGCTTTTTTATATGATAATTTTCTTAAATTTTAAATGTTTTTTACAAGTCAGCAAGTTTTCAAGACTTGTTCTTAAATCGTCTATCCTTATCTGTGGCTTTGTGTGTATGTGTGTGTGTATTTGTGTATAATGTCACCCTTTTCTTCCCCATTGCTTCCCCTTTCGCGTGGTTTTTACGCGACGCGGTTTGGGTGTTGGTTGTAGAGTTGAAATAGAATAAAGGGATGGAAGTACTGAGCGGTAAAGAAAAGAAACCATGGTTGGGAAGAGGGTTTGGTAAGAGTAGAGAACATATAGTGGTATTTTTTTGATGGTAAGGGTAGGAAATCAGGGTTGAATTGTTCGTGGTAAGGAAAAGAAACCAGGTTATGTTAGTGGAAAGAGGGGTTGGGTAGGGGTAAGAAATTACAGTTGGGTGAATCGCGGTAAAGAAAGGAAACCAGGGTTTATTTGTGCAAAGAAGAGTTGGGTAAGGGTAAGAAATCAGGGTTAGGTGGTTCGTGGTAAAGAAAAGAAACCAGGGTATGTTCATGGGAAAAGGGGTTGGGTAACCGTAAGAAATGACTGTTGGGTGGTTCGCGGTAAAGAAAGGAAACCAGGGTTTGTTTGTAGAAAGAAGAGTTGGGTAAGGGTAAGAAATTAGTGTTGGGTGGTTCGCGGTAAAGAAAAGAAACCAGGGTTTAATCGTGGAAAGAAGAGTTGGATAAGGGTAAGAAATCAGGGTTGGGAGGTTCGCGGTAAAGAAAAGAAACGAGGGTAGATTGGTGGGAAGAGGGGATGGGTAAGAACAAGAAATCAGGGTGGGGCGGCTCGCGGTAAGAAAAGAAGGGGTTCCGTTGGAGGCCAAGAAACTAGGTATAGAGTTAAAGACAGAAAATGAGTTGAATGGCGAGAAAACAGTTCACGGGAAAGAAATTAGAGTTTGGCGGTGGGCAGAGTTTGGATAAGGGTGTGTGGGTGACCTAAACTAACCTAATCTAATGGTAAGAAATGGGTGGGATAGATTAGATAAATCAGAAGTGGCAGGATAAGGAAAATAAAGTGTCGCCGACAACAACGCAAATGCGAGTTAAAAATGATAAAGATAAAAAGAGGAAAGTAAAAGAGAGGAAAACGTGCGTGTTATTTTGAGTTCCTACGGGTGCTCTGCGAGGTTTTATCGTTTCCGTTTTTAGCGCTCAAATCCTCCCCCCAAAAAAATCCAACAGAGTTAGATTTGTCTTGTGCTGTAATTATGTAAATAAAATGTGTGTTATGCCAGACCAGAGTCGATTTTTTTGGTCTGTGCTATGTAGGTACTATTATATGGACCAATAAATTGCAAAATTTATTTTTGTTTTAATAATAAATAAAATATATAATAATAAAAGTTTATGTTTTTTTGTTATTTTATTAAACAAGTCAGCCAATTTTCAAAACTTCAAATTACCTAAAAACAATAACTCCATTTTAGATTTTTTTAAGACCAGTACCCATTTTATCCAGACCTGTTTGATGTTCTTTTTTATTACACTGTAAATTAAGATGATTTTTTTTTTAAACAAGTCAGCCAATTTTCAAGACCTGTTTTATTTTTATGGCGCTTTATATTACAAGAGATTACTCACATCTATTTTAAATTTCTTTAAAACAAGTCAGCCAATTTTCAAGACTTGTTTAAAGCCGTTTATTATTACACTGTAAATGTTGACTTTTTAAACAAATGAACCATTTTTCAAAACATGTATTACGACGTTTTTATTGCAGGCTTAAAGCCAGAGAGCATGTATGGTTCCTTTTTTGGTCTATGTACCATACGAATATATATGTACCAATAACTTGCTAAATGTATTTTTGTTGTAACAAAAATAAACTTAATTTTGTCGAGTAAACTACGATATTTAGTTTTAGTTTCTACCAATTTTTTACATATAAATTTTAGATTTTTATTAATATAGTATATCTCTTTTGTTATTTTACAAAAAATATTATTTTCCCAAGAGTGCGCGGTAGATTTTTTTGGGCAATAGTCTGTGCGAAAATTTGCCTATGCATTTTCCCGCATTTTTGGTTGTAGAATGGTTTGCAAATATTTTCTTAATTTATTGCAAAATCGTATTTTTGCCGCCTTGTAACTTTTTAGCGTATTGTGTCGTGTCATTTGGACGCATTGTACCCTTTTTTGGCGTATCATATTTATTTGACGTAGCTACAATTTTATATGTTTAACTTGCCGTAAATTTGCGTATGCATTTTGCCGCAAATTTTGACGTTACGTTTTCGTTGCAGAAAGGTTTACAACCATTTTTTTATTTTATTGCAAAATCGTATTTTTTCCGTATTGTATCATTTTGGCGTATTTATCTTATTATTCGGACTAGTCGTTTCCTTTTTGGCGTATCATAATTATTTGGCGTATCATAATTATTTGGCGTATCATATTTACTTGGCGTATCATAATTAGTTGGCGTATTATATTTACTTGGCGTATCATAAATATTTTGCCTATCATATTTATTTGCTGTATCTGCAATTTTATAGGTTTTCGTTGCTTCCGCGGTTTTACTTGTGCGAAAATTTGCGTATGTATTTTCCCTTCATATTTTGACTTTTTTGGTTGAAGAAAGGTTTGCAACTATTTTTTTATTTTATTGCAAAATCCTATTTTTGCCGCTTTGTAACTTTTTTATGCAATGTATCTTTTTGGCGTATCGTATCATTCGGACGCATCGTATCTTTTTTGGCGTATCATAGTTATTTCTCGTATCGTATTTATTTGTCGAATCTATAATTTTATTGGTTCTGGCGTTCGCGGATTTACTTGAAGAAGGTGAAATACATTTTTGACATTAAACATGTTCACACGGAGCCCCCATTAGTCGCCTCTTACGACAGGCAGGGGATACCGTGGGGATATTCTACAAGCCCGTCCCCACACGGGGCTCTCACGACTAATACTATAAGCCCCACTAAACCAAAACTAACAAATCCAATATTCCAAACCACAATATCTTCATCCCATGGAGTCCATTATTAGTTACCTTTTACGACAGGCAGGGGAAACTTTGGGGATAATGTACTCACCCCTCTTTCACAGCGTGCTCTATATGCCCCACCAATACACTGTGATTTTTTTATGATAAAAATTTATAAAACAAAAACAAATGATCCAAAACCAACACACTCAATTAAAACTACAGTAACCTCATCACATGGAGTTCCCTATTAGTCGTCTCTTACAACAGGCACGGGATACCTTCAGAATATTTTACTCACCTGTCTCCCACACAGAACTTTCAAGACCATTCCCCTTTCATCAAACACTGTAATGAAGGAAATTTATAGAACGAAAACAAATAATCCAAAACCAAGAAAGCCAATTTTACAAATCACAGTAAACTCATCACATGTAGTGCCCTATTAGTAGCCTCTTACGACAGGCAGGGGATACCTTGGGGATATTCTATTTACTCGTCTCCCACAATCTCAATTTGAAGACCGAAAATTTGAGAAAAATTACAAAAACCAAACACAATACTTCAAAACCTTTTTTGTTTGAAAATCATAAGAGAAAACATCAGTATACATCCTCCTGGTGAGTTTCGCCAAACTCCAGGCAGAAACAAGTTAAAATCAACAAACCTAATGTTTCGAAACGTACATACGGTGATACACTTCAAATTCAGATTTTTTTTAACAAGTCAGCCAATTTTCAAGACTTGTATTTTATCAATTTTTATAGCAATTTAAGATCATTAGATTTTTCACAAGTCAGCCAATTTTCAAGACCTGTTTTAATCGCTTCATTTCTTTATGGTGGTTTGTTGCAAGTCAGCCAATTTTCAAGACTTGTATTTTACCAGTTTTTATAGCAATTTAAGATCATTAGATTTTTCACAAGTTAGCCAATTTTCAAAACCTGCTTTATACCGCTTTTTATAACAACTCTGGTTACAGATTTTATTATACAGTCTCTTCAACTTTTTACGACTTTCAGGACCTGCTTCAATCGTGCCTTTTTTTCTCAATAATACTTTTTCTCAAGTCAGCCAATTTTTAAGACCTGATTTATACCAACTAATGTTACAGATTTTTTAAACAGTTTTTAACTTTTTAGGACCTTTTTTCTCCTTGATACTTTGTCGCAAATCAGTCAATTTTCACGACCTGCTGTATACCGCTTTTTAAAACTTATGTTACAAATTTTTCTGTACCGTCTTTTGTAACTTTTTATCAATATTTAAAACGTGTTTTAGTATGATTATTTTTCGCAAGTCAGCCAATCATTAACCTAATTTATACCGCCTTTTATCACAACTATTTGCTTAGTCCGCCCATTTTCCTCGATGACACTTTGTCGCAAGTCAGCCAATTTTCAAGACCTGCATAACCGCTTTTTATAACAACTATGGATTTTTTTAAACAGTTCCTTTAACTTAGTACTTTTGAGGATCTATTTAAATCGTGTCTTTTTTCTCTATGACACTGTGTCGCAAGTCAACCAATTTTCAAGACATGTTTTATATCGATTTTTATAATAATTCTTGTTACAGATTTTTTAAACAGTCCCTTGTACTTTGTACGACTTTTTTAAGACCTGTTTAAATAACGTCTTTTGTTGTCTCCATGACACTTTGTCGCAAGTCAGCCAATTTTCAAGACCTGCTGTATACTGCTTTGAAAACAGCTTATGTTACAAATTTTTTTGAACCGTGTTTTTTAACTTTTAATTAACCTTTAAGACCTGATTTAACCGTTTTTTTTTCTCTATAATATTTTGTCGCAAATCAGCCAATTGTCACTCACTGTATTCCGCTTTTTATGACATTTTTTGTTACATATTTCGTTCAACATTTGACCAATTTTGAGACCTGTCTTAACCGTGCTTTTTTTCTTCATGAGACTTTCTCGCAAGTTAGCCAATTTTCAAGACTCGCTTTCTACCGCTTTTTGTAAGAACTCTTGTTTTTTGGAAAAGTCCTTTAAAAGGACTTTTAAATTTTTAGAAATTTTTAGGACCAGATTTAATCGCGTCTTTTTTCTCCACGACACTTTTTCGCAAGTCAGCCAATTTTCAAGACTTACTTTCAAGTGCTTTTTATAAGAACTCCTGTTACAGATTTTTCTTAAACAGTTGTTTTAAATTTTGAGGAATTTTTGGGACCTGATTCATTAGCGCATTTTTTCTAAGACCTGTTTAAACCACTTTTTTTACGCGATGATTTACTTAAAATTTAATTTTTTTTGACAAGTCAGCCAGTTTTCAAGACTTGTTTTTAAATCGGCTATCCTTATCTGTTGCTTTGTGTATGTGTTGTGTGTGTGTGTGTGTATAATGTCCCCCTTTTCTTTCCCCATTGCTTCCCCTTTCGCGTGGTTTTTACGCGACTCGATTTGAGTGTTGGTTGTAGAGTTAAAATAGAAGAAAGGAATGGAAGTACTTCGCTGAATAGAAAAGAAAGCAGGGCATATTTGAGGGAAAAAAGGTTGGGTAAGGATAAGAATTCCGGGTTGAGTGGTTCGCGGTAAAGAAAACCAGAGATAATTGGTGGGAAGAAGGGTTGAGCAAGGGTAAGAAACCAGAGGGGTGGATCGCGGTGAAGAAAAGAAACCAGGGTATATTGGTCGGAAGAGGGGTTGAGTGGTTCGCGGTAAAGAAAAGAAACCAGAGATAATCGGTAGGAATAAGGGTTGAGTAAGGGTAAGAAACCGGAGGGATGGATCGCGGTGAAGAAAAGAAACCAGGGTTTATTGGTGGGAAGAGGGGTTGGTAAGGGTAGGAAATCAGACGAGTGGATAGCGTTAAAGAAGAGAAACCAGGGTAAATTGGTGGGAAGAGGGGTTGAGTAAGGTTAAGAAATCAGAGGGGTGGATCGCGGTGAAGAAAAGAAACCAGGGTATATTGGTGGGAAGAAGGGTTGAGTAAGGGTAAGAAATCAGGGTTGGGTGGTTCGCGGTAAAGAAAAGAAACCAGAGATAATTGGTAGGAATAAGGGTTGAGTAAGGGTAAGAAACCAGAAGGATGGATTGCGGTGCAGAAAAGAAACCAGGGTTTATTGGTGGGAAGAGGGGTTGGTAAGGGTAGGAAATCAGACGAGTGGATCACGTTAAAGAAGAGAAACCAGGGTACATTGGTGGGAAGAGGGGTTGAGTAAGGTTAAGAAATCAGAGGGTTGAATCGCGTTAAAGAAAAGAAACCAGAGTATATTGGTGGGAAGAAGGGTTGAGTAAGGGTAAGAAACCAGGGTTGGATGGTTCGCGGTAAAGAAAAGAAACCAGGGATAATTGGTGGGAAGAAGGGTTGAGGAAAGGTAAGAAATCAGACGAGTGGATCGCGTTAAAGAAGAGAAACCAGGGTACATTGGTGGGAAGAGGGGTTTAGTACGGTTAAGAAATCAGATGGGGGAATCGCGTTAAAGAAAAGAAAGCAGGGTATATTGGTGGGAAGAAGGGTTGAGTAAGGGTAAGAAACCAGGGTTGGATGGTTCGCGGTAAAGAAACCAGGGATAATTGGTGGGAAGAAGGGTTGAGGAAAGGTAAGAAATCAGACGAGTGGATCGCGTTAAAGAAGAGAAACCAGGGTACATTGGTGGGAAGAGGGGTTGAGTAAGGTTAAGAAATCAGATGTGTGAATCGCGTTAAAGAAAAGAAACCAGGGTTGAATGGTTCGCGGTAAAGAAACCAGGGATAATTGGTGGGAAGAAGGGTTGAGGAAAGGTAAGAAATCAGACGAGTGGATCGCGTTAAGGAAGAGAAACCAGGGTACATTGGTGGGAAGAGGGGTTGAGTAAGGTTAAGAAATCAGAGGGTTGAAACCAGGGATAATTGGTGGGAAGAAGGATTGAGGAAAGGTAAGAAATCAGACGAGTGGATCGCGTTAAAGAAGAGAAACCAGGGTACATTGGTGGGAAGAGGGGTTGAGTAAGGTTAAGAAATCAGAGGGTTGAATCGCGTTAAAGAAGAGAAACCAGAGTATATTGGTGGGAATAAGGGTTGAGTAAGGGTAAGAAACCAGGGTTGAATGGTTCTCGGTAAAGAAAAGAAACCAGGGGTAATTGATGGGAAGAAGGGTTGAGGAAAGGTAAGAAATCAGACGAGTGGATCGCGTTAAAGAAGAGAAAGCAGGGTACATTGGTGGGAAGAGGGGTTTAGTACGGTTAAGAAATCAGAGGGTTGAATCGCGTTAAAGAAGAGAAAGAAACCAGAGTATATTGGTGGGAAGAAAGGTTGAGTAAGGGTAAGAAACCAGGGTTGGATGGTTCGCGGGAAAGAAAAGAAACCAAGGATAATTGGTGGGAAGAAGGATTGAGGAAAGATAAGAAATCAAACGAGTGGATCGCGTTAAAGAAGAGAAACCAGGGTACATTGGTGGGAAGAGGGGTTGAGTAAGGTTAAGAAATCAGAGGGTTGAATCGCGTTAAAGAAGAGAAAGAAACCAGAGTATATTGGTGGGAAGAAAGGTTGAGTAAGGGTAAGAAACCAGGGTTGGATGGTTCGCGGTAAAGAAAAGAAACCAGGGATAATTGGTGGGAAGAAGGATTGAGGAAAGGTAAGAAATCAGACGAGTGGATCGCGTTAAAGAAGAGAAACCAGGGTACATTGGTGGGAAGAGGGGTTGAGTAAGGTTAAGAAATCAGAGGGTTGAATCGCGTTAAAGAAGAGAAACCAGAGTATATTGGTGGGAATAAGGGTTGAGTAAGGGTAAGAAACCAGGGTTGAATGGTTCGCGGTAAAGAAAAGAAACTAGGGATAATTGATGGGAAGAAGGGTTGAGGAAAGGTAAGAAATCAAGGATAATTGGTGGGAAGAAGGGTTGAGGAAAGGTAAGAAATCAGACGAGTGGATCGCGTTAAGGAAGAGAAACCAGGGTACATTGGTGGGAAGAGGGGTTGAGTAAGGTTAAGAAATCAGAGGGTTGAATCGCGTTAAAGAAGAGAAAGAAACCAGAGTATATTGGTGGGAAGAAAGGTTGAGTAAGGGTAAGAAATCAGGGTTGGATGGTTCGCGGTAAAGAAAAGAAACCAGGGATAATTGGTGGGAAGAAGGATTGAGGAAAGATAAGAAATCAAACGAGTGGATCGCGTTAAAGAAGAGAAACCAGGGTACATTGGTGGGAAGAGGGGTTGAGTAAGGTTAAGAAATCAGAGGGTTGAATCGCGTTAAAGAAGAGAAAGAAACCAGAGTATATTGGTGGGAAGAAAGGTTGAGTAAGGGTAAGAAACTAGGGTTGGATGGTTCGCGGTAAAGAAAAGAAACCAGGGATAATTGGTGGGAAGAAGGATTGAGGAAAGGTAAGAAATCAGACGAGTGGATCGCGTTAAAGAAGAGAAACCAGGGTACATTGGTGGGAAGAGGGGTTGAGTAAGGTTAAGAAATCAAAGGGTTGAATCGCGTTAAAGAAGAGAAAGAAACCAGAGTATATTGGTGGGAAGAAAGGTTGAGTAAGGGTAAGAAACCAGGGTTGGATGGTTCGCGGTAAAGAAAAGAAACCAGGGATAATTGGTGGGAAGAAGGATTGAGGAAAGGTAAGAAATCAGACGAGTGGATCGCGTTAAAGAAGAGAAGCTAGGGTACATTGGTGGGAAGACGGGTTGAGTAAGGTTAAGAAATCAGAGGGGTGAATCGCGTTAAAGAAAAGAAACCAGAGTATATTGGTGGGAAGAGAGGTTGAGTAAGGGGTAAGAAATCAAGGTTGGATGGTTCGCGGTAAAGAAAATGAACCAGGGTGTATTGGTGGTAGGAGGGGTTGGGTACCTATGCAGGTAAAATAGATTTGAGTTAGACAAATCAGAAGAAGAAGAAGAAAATGAAGTGTCTCCGAAAACAACAGAAAGTAAGAAAAATAAGGAAATAAAATAGAGGAAAATGTTGTCATTTTGAGTTCCTACGGGTGCACTGCGAGGTTTTATTGTTTCCGTTATTATCGCCCTTAAAAGCCTTCTCCCCAAAAATATACCAGTGTAGTCATAAAAATTCCAACAGAGTTAGGTTTGTCTTGTGCTGTTAGTATGCAAATAAAATATGTGTTATGCTAGACCAAAGTCGATTTTTTTGGTCTGCACTATGTAATATAAATTTTTGTTGTAATAATATTAAAGTTATTTTTTTTGAGCGCGCATCAAACTACGCTGTTTAGTTTTAGGTTCAACCAATTTGTTGTTTATTAAAGGTAAATATGTTTTTTGTTATTTTATTAAACAAGTCAGCCAATTTTCAAGACTTGTTTTATGCCGCTTTATATTATCTACAAGTAATAACTCACAACCATTTTAGATTTTTTTAAAACAAGTAGCCAATTATCCAGACCTGTTTGATGTTGTTTTTTTATTACCCTGTAAATAAGGATTAAACAAGTCGGCCAATGTTCAAGACCTGTTTTACTTTTACGGCGCTTTATATTATAAGGGATAACTCACATCTATTTTAGATTTTTTAAAATCAAGTCAGCCAATTTTCAAGACTTGTTTAAAGCCGTTTATTACATTGTAAATGTAGATTTTTTAAATAAATTAATCAATTTTCAAAACGTGTTTTACGACGTTTTTATTGTACTGTTTCTTTTTTGGTCTATACTATGTACCATACGAATATATGTATCAATAATTGCAAAATGTATTTTTGTCGTAATAATATTAAACTTAGATTTTTATTAAAGTATATGTTTTTGTTATTTTATTAAACAAGTCAGCCAGTTTTCAAGACTTGTTTTATGCCGCTTTATATTACTTACAAGCAATAACTCACAACCATTTTAAATTTTTTATAACAAGTAGCCAATTACCCAGACTTGTTTGATGTTTTTTTTTATTACACTGTAAATTAGAATAATTGTTTTGAACGAGTCAGCCAATTTTCAAGACCTCTTTTACTTTTATGGCGCTTTGTATTATAACTTACATCTATTTCAGATTCTTTTAAAACAAGTCAGCCAATTTTCAAGACTTGTTTAAAGCCGTTTATTATTACACTGTAAATGTAGATGATTTTAAACAAATTAACCAATTTTCAAAACACACTTTACTAAGTTTTTTTTGTAGGCGGGAAGCCAGAGAGCTAGTACGGTTTCTTTTTTGGTCATATATCTATATATGTATGCAAAGTTTTTGCAAAGTCAGTTGAACAAAGGTTAAAGCCGACCATCGGCATATCCTTTAAAGAAAGTGACATGGGCGGCGGTAGATCTACTCATGAAAATTATTTCATTTCATTATGGCGTAAACTAAAGAAATAAAAATAGATAATAAAACTTTCTATTCCTATACCTACAGAAACGACACTGATTTATTTTTTAACTCTGCATACTGTCGACTAAAGGAGTCCCGCAAAGAACACCTGAAAGCAATTAAAAGCGCATCTCAAAAAAATCTGCCAACCAAATGCCGTCTAGCCACCTGTGCTGGGTCGGCCAGAAAACAAATACTTTGTCGTCGGCCCGCAAAGAGTCGCGCCTTTTCTCTGTCGGTAGGGTTGAAATTATACCAGGAAGATTTTATATGAATTTGGATAACTTTTGAAGGGCAGATTGAAGCAAAATTTCATGAAATCGATAGAACCCCGTATTAGGAACATTTCACTTGACTTTGCAAAAACTATACCAATAACTTGCAAAATGTATTTTGGTCGTAACAATATTAAACTTATTTTTTTCGAGGGCGCATTAAACTTTGATGTTTAGTTTTAGGTTCTACCAATTTGTAACACATAAATTTTAGATTTATATTAAAGGTATATATATATATATTTTTTTTTTTTTGTTATTTTATCAAAAATTTTGTTTTCTCAAGACTAGGTGAACTAGTGTATTTTATGGGCAATACTTCTGTAGAAAGGTTTGCAACTATTTTCTCAATTTAGTGCAAAATCGTATTATTGCCGCCTCGTAACTTTTTCGCTTAGTCTATCGTATCGCATTGTACCTTTTTTGGCGTATCATAATTATTTGGCGTATCATATTTATTTCGCGTATCTACAATTTTATAGGTTTAACTGGCTTCCGCGGTTTTACTTGGAGAATTTCCTAAGAGTGGAGCAGTGTAGATGTTTTTGGGCAATACCTTGTGCGTTAATTTGCGTATGTATTTTCTCGCAAATTTTGACGTTACGATTTTGGGTCTAGATTGCATTGCAAAATCGAATTTTTTCCGCTTCGTAAATTTTTCGTATTGTATCTTTTTAGCGTATCGTATCATTCGGTCGCATCGTATCATTTTTGGCGTATCATAATTCTTTAGTGTATCATAATTATTTGGCGTATCTACAATTTTATAGGTTTTCCTAGCATTCGTGATTTTACTTGCAGAAGGGGAAATACAGTTATGACATTAAACCTGTTCACGCGAATGTCCCATTAGTCGCCTCTTACGACAGGCAGGGATACCGTGGAGATATTCTACAAGCCCGTCTCCCACACGGGGCTTTATGAAATCCTTGAACTCAAAATCTGTTAGAACTACGAAACTCCGAAAGACGATACTCAAGAAGAAAAATAAATTATAACCTCAGCCTTTCTCTATAAACCAGGTAACCAGTGCGCCACCACAAATTTTTTGTTGCCTATGCATCTCTATCAGAAGAAAGATCTCAACACATATAGTCTAGCCTAACGAAAATTTGCTTAATCAATGTAAACAATAACCCGTGACTACTATAATTTAAATACCAGTGTATGAATTCTTAAAATGGGTGAGAATAAGAATTCACATCTCTCTCAGTCAGGGCCAATAGAGATACAGCAATCAAGTGAGCTCGCATGCGCAGTTAGAGAGAGTTCTCCTTCTTTCCATTCAAGAATTCATACACAGAAATTATATAATTATTAAATGGGTGAGAATCAGAATTAGCATCTCGCCATGTCCGGAACAATAGAGATTTATTACAAGTGGTAAATTACTTTCATTTTAGATTTGTTTAGAACAAGTCAGCCAATTTTCAAGAATTGTTTTATGCCGTTTTTTATTAGAAGCGATAACTGACTTTCATTTTAAAACAAGCCAGCCAATTTTCAAGACTTGTTTTATGCTGCTTTTGATTGCAAGCGATAACTCACTTCCGTTTTAGATTTTGTTAAAACAAGTCAGCCAATTTTCAAGACTTGTTTTAGGCCGCTTTTTATTAAAAGAGATAACTCATTTCCGTTTTAGATTTTGTTAAAACAAGTCAGCCAATTTTCAAGACCTGTTTTTTATAACAAGAAATTTTATTTTAGATTTTTTTAAACAAGTCAGCCAATTTTCTTTATGCCGCTTCTTATTACAAGCGATAACTCACTTTCATTTAATTTCTTTTTAAATCAAGTCACCAATTTTCAAGATTTATTTTATACCGCTTTTTATTAAAAGCGAAAGCTGACTTCCATTTTAGATTTTGTTAAAACAAGTCAGCCAATTTTCAAGACCTGTTTACTTCCCCTTTTTATTACAAGCGACAACTCACTTCCATTTTAGGTGTTGTTAAAACAAGTCAGCTAATTTTCAAGACCTGTTTTATGTCGCTTCTTATTACAAACGATAACTTACTTTCATTTAAAAAAATGTTTAATCAAGTCAGCGAATTTTCAAGACTTATTTTATGCCGCTTTTATTACAAGCGAAAACTCACTTCCATTTTAGGTGTTGTTAAAACAAGTCAGCTAATTTTCAAGACCTGTTTTATGCCGCTTCTTATTACAAGCGATAACACACTTTCATTTTAGATTTTTTTAACTCAAATCAGTCAATTTTCAAGACTTATTTTATGCCGTTTCTTATTACAAGCGATAACTCACTTCCATTTTAGATTTTTTTAAAACAAGTCAGCCAATTTTCAAGACCTGTTTTTTATTACAAGCAATTTTATTTTAGATTTTTTTAAACAAATCAGCCCATTTTGAAAACCTGTTTTATGCCGCTTCTAATTACAAAGGGGTCAGATGCAAAAATAAAATACATTTTTAATTCCTAAGTATTATAAGAACCAAGAAAATTGATTCTTATTCTTAACCTCTTATTACCTACACATCAAGACCTTTTAGCACCCCCGAAAGTTCCTTGAAGTTGTCTTTTTTCCGGTCTTCATCCTGGATAATCGGTGGAAAGGTATGGCTTTTTTAAACTTATCAAAACCTTTTTTGATCGTTTTTAATCATTAAGTGTAAATTAGGATAGAATGGTATATGAATAATAACTATAAAACTTACCGAAAGCAGAAACGCATGAAGCCACTCTCAGCATACTCCGCAACCTGCAGACCACCAACCAATCTCAGCCCAGCTACAGCTCCAACCATCTGAAAAAAAGAAAACATATTTTTACTTACTCAGGCTGTACATATAACGAAGTTCTTAAAATGGTCACAGACAACAAAGTTTTGATTCCAATAAAAAATATTTTATTTGTTTTATCAATTATTATTAAATTTAAAGGCCTTTAAAAGTTGTAGTTTGCAAAATGTTTAAATCGTAATACATCATTTATGTGTATGTAATCAGCACTGAAAAATTGTGTGAACTAGATAATTTTTAAAGCCATTTTAATTTCGTTGTTATGTCACAAATAGGTTTTTCTTGCAACATAGAGCACTGCTTGACAGGTGGGTGTGGGCTTGATATAATGTTGTACAATTTAGGGACTAAAGAGATCACTCACTTCAATTAAAAATTACCACTTATTACCGATTTCATACAAAAGACCCCTTTTGGTAAAAAAACACAGCGAAGCAGATGGTTAATAAAAATAATTTACTTTTAAATGTGTTATGCAGATAAAAAATGCGAAACTTTATAAATCAATACAATCAAACCTGTATTTTATTTACTTTAAAAATACTAATTATTATTATTTCCTGAAAATCTTTAAGTGAAACAAATTTTACCTTTAAAAAATGTTTTCCTCGACAGGAAATATTCCACATATCCCTTAAATGAATCCTTACAGCCTCTACCAGATAATCACACTTTTTTCTCGAATTTTTTCCAAAAAACTCACACGAAATTTTAAATATTACGCGAAAATTTTTGTTTGACTAACAAGTCCAGACAACTAAAAGACGAGCAATGGTCGAAAAAAACTCTTATCAGTGCATTCCAATCTCAATCCAAAGGCCAAAAATGTGTAAACCAATAATTTCAACCAATTACAGCTCGAGAATTAATTGATGCTCAAAAAAGGCAATATTATAATATTAAATTATTGAATTAGCAAGTACCTACGATACAAAGATAATGTAAAGGTTTACGTATTTTTTAAAATATTATATAGGCACAGGGTGGTGATATGTTTCTCAATACGTAAATATTTATTTCCCATTGTAGTTTAAAGGGGCAAATTTGCAGCATTTTTTCTGAATAACCAGAATTTGATTTCAACAATGATATAATTCAATCTCTTGCAAAATTTTTGACGTAAATTTTGATATTCTTAAATGAAACATCCTGTATTTTATCACATTATTAAAGTCGTGTTTTCTTTCTGATTTTAAAAATATATTTTTCTATTTTATAATAAACATTTTTTGGGATTTATAGCACGGATCACCTTTTGTTAGGTGATCCGTGTTTATAGTATCTTAATTGAGAAATAATGCGTTTAATTTCAAAAATTGTTTATCACAGAATGATAATGATTGCTGATGGCTTTGCAGCCCTTCCACTTCGACCACCAGTGGGTCTATTGTGGTCCACAGCATAGAGGTATTATATATTTTTGAAATCAAAAAGAAATTTTAAATAAAAAATGGCACAAAGAACAGCGTGTTTCTTTTTAAAAAAATTAACAAGAGATTGAACTATATCATTTTTGGAATCAAATTCTGGTTGTTCAGAAAAAGTGATAGGTATGTCATTTTTGGGATAAAATTTGCAAAAAAAGTTTTCCGCTGATATTCTAAAAAACACAAACATTTGTTAATAGTTTTAAATTAATCAAAATATATAGAAACAAAATCAGGCTGTATTGTCGCTGTCAAAAATTATTTAATTTTTCCCAAAAAAGTTGTCATTTCGCAAAAAAAGTTTTCCACTAATATTTAAAAAAAAACGGGATAACGCCGAAAATTTGTTATTTGGGTGTATTTTTACCTATTTTAGCAATATTATTGTCGTGACGTCTGTGTGTGTGTGTTTGTATGTTTGTCCGTAACAAGATAGCTCCCAAGCCGCTAAACCGATTTTCATGAAATTTTTATGAAAAAAATATTTTTTTCTTAAATACTGACTTTTTAACGGAGCATCGCATCAATATGCCATTTTCGGAATATGCTAGACCACATTATTCTCTTTCGTTCCTGAGATATTTATAAAAACTGTTTTCAGGGCCAGGGAGTTCACTGGTAGTGTGTATGTTGGATATCATAAAATCACTGTAAATACCACGTTAAAATGAAGCTAATTACAAAAATTCAGCCTGTCACTTAAAAAATAGTACTGTACCGATGTACTGTCATCTAAAATATTGGCTATAATCACGGCTAATTTAATTAGATCAAAATGACGTTTTTGAATTTAAATAATATGATAATATACAAAAACCCTGAATGTATATAAAGTTAGCAGAACAACTTTGGAAATTGAAAAATATTATATGCTCATAATTTGCCTTTAATTATCCGTAAATTAGTTGTGAAACATTTGCCGTGCCCGTTTTTTTTTAGCTCACACATATACTATACTATAGTAGTGTGAGCTATGGTGATCCTAATTTTTTCGAGAAAAAAAAAGTTGCTCCGATTTCAAAAATTTTTATATATCTTTGCGTTTCAGATGATTTTGAAACTTTTTTGTCGCGCCGTCTGTCTGTCTGTCTGTCTGTATGTCTGTCTGTCTGTCTGTATGTCTGTCTGTAACGACCAACGCGCATAACTCAAAAACCGCTAGGCCGATTTTAATGAAATTTGGTACCTAGGCTGGGTCTTGGGTCGAGATGGTCCCATTTAAAAATGAACAAAATCCACCGAACACAAGCCAAGTAAAAGGGTGGGGGAAGATTTCAAAAATTAGTGTTTATGTGAAAATATGGCGTGTATGATATCAAACGAAAGGTAATTGAGTATGGAGTTAAAAAAATACATTAGAGTTTTTTTTTCAAAAAGGGTGGGGGTAGATTTCAAAAATTAGAGTTTACGTGAAAATATGGCGTGTGTGGTATCAAACGAAAGGTAATTGAGTCCGGAGTTTAACAAAATACATTATAGTTCTTATTTTTTTTAAGGGTGGGGGTAGATTTCAAAAATTAAATTACAAAAGGTAATTTAGTCTGAAGTTGAATAAAATATATTTCAGTTTTTAGTTATATTAGCTCACATGTACACTATAACTTAGTACCTAGTGTGAGCTTAGGGGCCCATATATTGGCAGAGTATTTTAAATATGGTGTTTTGCTAACTTTATATAAAGTTAGCAGAACACCTATAGAAATAATGGATTTATCTAAAAAAAAATTTGTGCAGAATTTGCCGTTAGTTATCCGTAAATTAGTTGTGAAAGCAAAAAATATGCCGAGCCCGTTTTTTTCAAAAAAATATGGTGTTTTGCTAACTTTATATAAAGTTAGGAGAACACCTATAGAAACAATGGATTTATCTAAAAAAAAATTAGTTCACAATTTGCCGTTAATTATCCGTTAATTAGTTACGAAAACAAAAAATTTGCCGTGCCCGTTTTTTTTTTAAATTGGTGTTTTGCTCACTTTATATAAGGTTAGCGAACACCTATAGAAATAATGGATTTATGTAAAAAAAATTGTGTAGAATTTGCCGTTAGTTATCCGTAAATTAGTTGTGAAAGCAAAAGCACTTTAGGTGACATTCTCTGTTGGTAAAAAACGGTATATATTTTTTAAGCAGCATTTTATTAAATTAGTCAGTGGTTGTAATTTCGATGAAAACAATAGACACTTTCATGCGCCGCAGGCAAAAATTTTGAGTTTTTATTAGCAAAACATTACTTTTTACTCATTTTTTGTATATTCAAAAAATTCTCGGGGGGGGGGGCAAGTGCCCCTAGTGCCCCTCCCCTGGATCCGCCACTGTTTCAACTGTCATTTTTAGTTTTTGAGATATTACATAATATTGATATTTTTTCTATGAAATGACCCTTTATTGAAATCAGCCTAAAATTTCGTTTAAAATGAATTTTTTATTGTTTTATATATTTTTATTTTTTAATTACTTTTTTATTTTTAAATATTTTTTAAATTTTATTATGTTTAAATATTTTAAGCCTAGTCATTGAATTACAATATAAAATAAAAAGACAAAAAATGTAAATAAATAAAAAAGTCATTCCTAAAAGAAATAAATATTTTATGTAATACCTATTCAATTATATATATATATAAATATATATATATATATATATATATATATATATATATATATATATATATACAGGGTGTTAATAAAGTATGTAGCCAAATTTCAGGGGACGATTCCTGGAGTCATTTTAGGAAGAAAAGTTCAAATAAGCATAGGTCCGAAAATGCATATCCAGCAAGATGCAGGGTGTTAAACTTTGAAAAAAAAATAGTTTTTTGTAAATATCGTCAACATCTTTCGCTTGATTTCATTGAAAATTGCCAGAGATATTTCTAGTATAAAGGGCCTACTTTGGCTCTAAAGAACTTGCAATTAGCAAGTCCAGTGGCGTACCAGGGATGACCTTAGCAAATACTTTGTTAAAAAAAAGTGTACGCCAATGACTTTTTTGACATTTTTGTATTTTTGGCGTATTGTCCAACTAAAAATATATCTTTTATGTCTTTTGTCTTATTTTCATTACTTGCTCGGTTTTCCAGATAAAAAATAAAAACCATTTTATTTGGAAAAAACATTTTACGGTTAATGTCTTTTCTGGGTAATTTTTGTTTACAAAATTTAGGGGAAATTGGGAACTAGTATTTTGTTAAGGTGCAAAAGTCCAAATTAAAATAAATTTATTAAGTCCAGCGGCGTCTAGGTGCACACCTTAACCAATAATAATAAAAATTAATTGTACGGCAGTAATTTTGTTGCCATTCTTATAAGTTTTCAGACAGCACAACTAAAAATACGACTTTTTAGAAAAAATGGAATGTCGTGGAATGAAAGAAAAACAAAACTGTCAAAATTTGATAAGTCCCATGGTAACAATCAACAATATCGAAAATTTGACCAAGTCCCATTACAACGATAAACAATATCGTATAAGTACGTTTCATTTTTTACGTGCTAATTAAATGTGTTAATTAATTGATTAATTAGCTCCAAAAGTTACGTATGCTAGAGAATGGTGCAATTTACAAACGCAGAAATGGCAGAAATGCATCCTGTTTATGGGATGGCCCAAGGTAATGCAAGAGAGGCAAGACGTATTTATGCAGACAGACATCCCAACCGAATTCTACCACACAGACAAACATTATTATACGAGTCAGGTACGTTTGAGATGCTTGTAAATGCTTCCTCAAATTCTAAATAAAAATTTTAGAGAAATCACTTTTAAAAGAGTGTTATACCACCGTGGAATTTGTTTTGTAATAAAATGCTTTTTATTTTTTATCTCGAAAACAGAGCAAGTAGTGAAAAAAATACAAGAGACCTAAAAGATGTACTTTGAATTGGACAATACAAAAAAAATACAAAAATGTCAAAAAAGTCATTGGCATACACTTTTTTTTTAACAAAGTATTTGCTAAGGTCATCCCTGGTACGCCACTGGACTTGCTAATTGCAACTTCTTTAGAGCCAAAGTAGGCCCTTTATACTAGAAATATCTCTGCCAATTTTCAATGAAATCAAGCGAACGATGTTGAAGATATTTACAAAAAACAATTTTTTTTTTCAAAGTTTAACACCCTGTATCTTGCTGGATATGCATTTTCGGACCTATGCTTATTTAAACTTTTCTTCCCAAAATGACTCCAGGAATCGCCCCCTGAAGTTTGGCTACATACTTAATTAACACCCTGTATATATATATATATATATATATATATATATATATATATATATATATATATACAAAACTATAAAACTTTAAGCCCGTTTTTCTCAAAACGTTTTCTACATGAGGATTTCTTCTTAGGGACGACAGAATAAGAATAGTGTATAGAAGATTGCGAATTTTTTCTTATATATTTTAAATCTCCACTATTATTTCGAGATAATTTTTATTTAAATTTTATTTTATATGTACTTATTTTAATTTATTTAGGTAAAATTATAACAGGAAATTAAGAAATAAATGAAAACCAGAGAGACATACCTAATATAAAACAAATATAAACATTCTTTAAATTAAATTAGGTCAAGATGAAACCCTTGTGTGACAAAGTGTCCGAAGAAAGCCCTAAACGTGGGTATGAATCAGCAAAAATATAACCATGATGTTTTCTTGTAAGAATATAGGCACCTCTGTATTACCAGCAAATACACCTCATTTAAACTTCAAAAACACCGTTTTTTCCTGCAAATTTTTTAAAAAACTTACTTTCTGATTAATGGTGCGGGTCTGCTTTATCAAATTGCACATTTTGTTATAAATTTTCCGAGGTTTTTCACTTGAAATGGCGAGAAAATTCGGACGCGAAACAAATCTCAACGAGTTTTCCGAAAACTGCGAGACTGGACTGACACCAAAGTCATTGATTTTGTATATATAGTAATACAATAAACACTAAATTCAAAGCTATTGATTTATTATATATAGCTAACTAGAAAATACTTTTGAACAAACTGTACATTCCATTGCAACAAAAAACAAAAGTTATTGATTTGGGCATGAACCCAAGGCGTTATCAACTTTTTCGTTAATTAAAGAAATACCTACTCAAGCTTTTTACATTCAATATTATTTTTATAAAATTACCTGTTTTATGACTGGGTTATATGGGGGAGCTAGCACGACATTAGCCCTGGATATGTTTTTTAAATTATGATTACCAAACTCAACCAAATTTATTGTAGTATTGTAGATGAACCATTTAAAAAAAAATGCAATTAAAAAAAAAAGTCATAGTGTATTTCTCTGTAACAGTCTAAAAAATATTTTGGGAAAAAAATTAATAATATTTTATATACTTTTTTTTTTTAAAACGAGCACGGCAAATTTTTTGTTTTCACAACTAATTTGCGAAAAAATAACGTCAAATTGTGAACTATTTTTTTTTAAGATAAATCCATTGTTTCTAAAGGTGTTCTGCTAGCTTTATATAAAGTTAGCAAAACACCATATTTAAAAAAAAAACGGGCCCGGCAAATTTTTTGTTTTTACAACTAATTTAAGGATAATTAACGGCAAATTGTGCACTAAAATTTTTTTAGATAAATTCATTATTTCTATAGGTGTTCTGCTAACTTTTTATAAAGTTAGCAAAACCCATATTTTTTTGAAAAAAACGGGCACGGCAAATTTTTTGTTTTCACAACTAAGTTACGGATAATTAACGGCAAATTGTGAACTAAAATTTTTTTAGATAAATCCATTGTTTCTAAAGGTGTTCTGCTAACTTTATATAAAGTTAGCAAAACCCCATATTAAAAAAAAAACGGGCACGGCAAATTTTTTGTTTTCACAACTAATTTACGGATAATTAACGGCAAATTGTGAACAAAATTTTTTTTAGATAAATCCATTGTTTCTAAAGGTTTCTGCTAACTTTATATAAAGTTAGCAAAACACCATATTAAAAAAAAACGGGCACGGCAAATTTTTTGTTTTCACAACTAATTTACGGATAATTAACGGCAAATTATGAGCATATAATTTTTTTCAATTTCCAAAGTTGTTCTGCTAACTTTATATATAAGGATGATTCTACAAAAATGGTGCTGTGGAGTGGGAATGCATATTTTTCAAACACAGACTGCAAATTAAGCATAGTTTTAGTTATAAGATTTAAAACGAAATGTTTTCTTTATGGAGCATTTGAGTTTAATGTATAAAAAAAATTGCAAGTTTATAATTTTTTTTATTACAAAGCAAATACCTCATTCCTCTGGTGTAGTACCAAACCAAATATTAAAAACTCAGATTGAAAAAAATATCCTAATAAATAATATTTAACCAAGTCTTAACTATTTATCAAAAAATTGATAAAACTTAAGTTTGTAGTCATATTTTTGAAAATCCGAATTTACATCTTCCCTTTAAACGTGCTCCATTTTTAATAACACAATATATGTGAATACCACCGGTTAATTTCTAGAGAAAGAGATGTGAGAATGTCAACTTTAGTTTGGTTTAAGTTATAGATCTTTTTATTTTCGGCAGAAAACTAGTTTTTTTCGGAGAAATCAAAAAGGAACGCTTCAATTATCATTCCTCTGGTAAGTAAATATTCGACTGATATCAATAGTATAATATCTTTGTTGATTGTTTTAAAATTATAAGTATAGGAACTTTGTTTTTATAAAACTTAAGTTAAGTAGTCTAAATAGATTTTGATTTAAATTGGAAAACCATTAAAAAACTCATTCCTCTGGTACTCATTCCTCTGGCATTTTTATGCAATAATTCCTAAAATTTGGGAAAATAAGTGTTTCTTAGCTTACACCTAATTAGTTACATAAATTTAACAAAACAAAATTATTTACTGTCCTGTACTGTTATTTAAAGGCAATGACCAAAAATGATATCCATATAGCCCACTTTTGGTAGAATCATCCATATTATTTATTTTATTATTTTTCTTATGGAATGATCCTTTTTTTATTCGATTGTTGATTACAGCGTAAAATTTCCTTTAAAATGAGGTATTAGACGTATTTTATTATTTTTATTTACCTTTTTTTAAATAATTTCTTTATTTTGATATAAAATAAAAATAAAAAATATAAAAAATACAAGTAATATAAAAAAACAAAGAAGTTATTGCATAAAGAAATAACGATTTTATGTAATATATGGATGATTCTACCAAAAGTGGGCTATATGGATATCATTCTTGGTCATTGCCTTTAAATAACAGTACAGCACAGTAAATAATTTTGTTTTTTTTAAAAAACTAATTAGGTGTAAGCTAAGAAACATTTATTTTCCCGAATTTTAGGAATTATTGCATAAAAATTCTAGAGGGATAAGTACCAGAGGAATGAGTTTTGTAATGGTTTTCCAATTTAAATCAAAATCTATATAGACTACTTAACTTAAGTTTTATATAAACAAAGTTCCTATACTTATAATTTTAAAACAATCAACAAAAAAATTAGACTATTGATATCAGTCGAATATTTACTTACCAGAGGAATGATTATTGAAGCGTTCCTTTTTGATTTCTCCGAAAAAAACTAATTTTCTTCCGAAAATAAAAAGATCTATAACTTAAACCAAACTAAAGTTGACATTATCTGTCACAACTTGTCACCCTCACAAGTAAATCAGATATCCAGGGCCGTCTCTTTCTCTAGAAATTAACCGGTGGTATTCACAAATATTGTGTTATTAAAAATGGAGCACGTCTAAAATTGTAAAATTTTCCGAAGAAGATGTAAATTCGGATTTTCAAAAATATGACTGCCAACTTAAGTTTTATCAATTTTTTGATAAATAGTAAAGACTTGGTTAAACATTATTTATTTGGATATTTTTATCAATTAGAGTTTTTAATATTTGGTTTGGGACTAGACCAGAGGAATGAGGTATATGCTTTGTAATAAAAAAAATTATAAACTTGCAATTTTTTTTATACATTAAACTCAAATGCTCCACAAAGAAAACATTTTGTTTTAAATCTTGTAACTAAAACTATGCTTCATTTGCAGTTTAAAAAATATGCATTCCCACTCCACAGCACCATTTTTGTAGAACCATCCATATCCACAATTAAAAAATTCAGTAAGACAGTTGGATTTTTATATATATATATATATATATATATATATATATATATATATACAATCCCTAAACCTTTATTTATAAATTCCATGTGTTACTATTTCCTTTTGACTTTGGCTTTATCTTGTTTGTTTTTTAATGGGGTGAAGGGGGTAGCTATAGGAATGGAATATACGAAGAACTAAAACACCGAAAGAAGCAAAAAACATTACAAATCTCTATAAATTTGTTCAAAGAATTCATCCCAGTTCTTTAAAATCCATCATAGTCATTACCCCACTGAAATTGCCTCTATATACACCCACACTAAACTTTCCACCCCAACATACCTTCTCTCTTCCCCTCTTTCAATCACAACACATTCTAATATAAGTAAAACAAAGACGGATATACCTCGAATGTCACCCACGAGTAACTTCAAAGTTCGATGAAACTGCGGCCAATACATGCCTAATTGTTTCCAGATTAAAAATGGGGAGGGGATAAAGCACGTGGAGCGGTTTAGAGCGATTTACATACAGACAAACAGACAGACGGCGCGTCGTGGAGATAGACGTCAACACGTGATATATACGGACTCAAAGAAATTGGAGTGTTAACAGTTTTTTTGTGTAAAAAAAAATAAAAAATAAAAACATTAAAAAAAGTTTTTATTTAAGATAAATAGATTATTTGGTGAATTGCCGTTTGAAAGTTCTTGGAAAAATTGTGTCAGGTAAATACAATTTATTTTTATAAAGTGTATTTTTTTTATCACGCTGCAAAAAAACTGTCTTTTTTATAGTTTTTTTTTTCAAATAAAAAATCTAATGGCCAAACTGCATTTCATCTGTCGGTTTTAGTTTTTTTTATTATTAGGTACATACATTTTATATTTTGTTTATGGACCCTCCCTCTTTAAATTCGATTTTTAAAATCGTCGTAGAATTTTCTTGAAAATGACGTTTTCACTTATAACCGTTTTATTTTTTATTAATTTTTTGATTTACTATTTTAAAAATATTTTTATCAAACTATAAAAATAAAAATATCAAATATATATTTTAAAAAAATGCAAAATTTTGAAAAACCGCCTTCTTCAAATCAGGGGAAAATTAGAAATTTCTCTGGAATACATACTTCCGCATCTGATTGGTTTATGCACACAATTTTTCTTACTTTTGAGACTAATAACATAATAAGAAGCAGTGGAACAATTTTATTCGAAAATACTGTCATCTGTGTCAAAAATAAGAGAAACCAAACAGGTGTATTTTTCATATGAGATTTTTCTTGTTTTCCTAATTTAAAGAACAAGTACACGGCAAGTACCGTAAACCATTCAATAGTCTCAATTTCAAACACCCTGTAAGTATTTAAAAACAACGTACTTATTGAACAAAATATACCTATATTGATGCCTGGATAGAAATACTTTTCCGGGGTGTCCGGACATGTCCGGGTGTCCGGTTAAGCGGAATCTCATTGTCGATTGTGCTGAATATCTCGGTCACAGGTGATTTTCCAGTGCATCGGAGGAAAGTGAAACTTTCCAGATAGTATCAAGGTATTGTTCCTAACTTATTCAATAGTCAAGTGTATGGGGTAAATTTTAAACAAAGCCAAACAATTTCTATAGGTAGACTTCTCGGCGTATAAGGGCATATCACGATGATAGCTTTTGTTACAGAAGTTCTTAGTTTTAACACAAAATAAGTAGACCAGTTCAAAAGGGAAAAAATTAATATGAAAAGTACTAGTCATGAAAGAAAATATATCATAGGTAATAGTAAAAATAGATTAGACTCGATCTAAGTCATTACGGAAAAATAACGTGAAGTTTTAGAGACGGCTAATAGTTTTTTGGAAAACACAAACATAAGCGTACAACTAATTAAGGCCATCAAAGAGTTATACCGCAATAGTAAGGCAAAAGTTAAAATAACAGCAAAACTAACCAAAGGCTTTCAAGTAAATAAAGGTCTTAAACAAGGTTGCTGTATCTCGCCTACGCTCTTCAAGATATACTTGGAACAAGTATGGAAGGGAAAATGCCAAAACATGGGAATTCCGTTGGACGAAACCACCTTGTATACTTTATGTTTCGCCGATGATCAGATAGTAGTGGCTCAGAATTATGACGACCTCGAATATGTGACACGTAAACTAATAGAAGAGTACATTAAGTGGAGACTGGAGGTTAATCTCAATAAGACAGAGTATATGTGTATCGGTGGAATGAAACAGGATCTAATTTTAAATACCGGGCAGCGAAGTCAGTCAGTGATGAGTATAAATACTTAGGTCTAAAAATTACAGCTGACGGAACACTAGACAAAGCTATAAAAGATCGAAACGTACAAGGAAGAAAAGCAATAACTTTATTAAATGGAATAATTTGGGACCAAAGTATATCAAAACATAACAAAAAACTTCTATGTATATAACACCATTGTAAAAAGTATTACTACATACGGCTCAGAAGTATGGCCAATCAAGGATAGAACAGAAAAAATGCTTCCCGCTACGGAGATGGACTATTGGAGAAGAGCAGCAGGGAAATCAAAAAGAGTTACAAATCAAAGAATAAGAGAAATTATGACAGTGGGTAAACGTACTTTAGTGGATGATATAAGAACAAAACAACTAGTGTGGTACGGACATGTACAAAGAATGAATAATGAAAGACTACCTAAACAAATACTACAATGTAAACCAACTGGCCGAAGAAAACGAGGACGGCCAAGGAGAAGCTGGAGAGAAGGAATGGAGAGTGAAATAAGAATAAGAGGCCTAGATGAGGAATTATGGGCAAACAGAAACGAGTGGAGATTGGGTATCGGAAGACGTAGAACGTTGTGAAACAGATAAATATATATATTTTCTTTCATTTTTAATAGTTTTCATACTGTTATTATTTTCCCAATTTGTCCCTTTTTTAAAGGTGTCTTTACTGGTCTATAGAATGCTTTTGATTTTACTTTCTTTGAAAAAATCATTTTGTTTCCAAATAGGAAGATTGCAACAGTGAATTTCTATGTAATAACGGAAATAATACTCAAAAAAAGTTTAAGATATATAGTCCGCTGTGGGAAGATAATTCGAACAGCAGGAAAACTTAAATATTTTTTATCATAACAAAAACATTTCATGTCAAAAGAAGCCAAATACGCGAAAATGATATTTGGTAAAAAGAATTGAGATCAAAGTAAAGCTCTCCAATACAAATTTCAAAATGAAAGGTTCGCACTAGTTTAGAAATGTTTTTTTAAACTTTGCTATTACAGCCAATGTTCAATGTAGCACTGTGCCTAAGAGTCATTTGCAGCTGTAATACATATACATAATATTCCAATACCCACGGTAACTGCAATTCATGATGCAAACATGAGGGCCTTGGTGTCCTTAAGCAAAAAAGACCTGATTGGTTGCTTTCAAAGATATATGCATATTATTTCCATATAGTACGTATTGTTGCAATACCTACGGTACCTAACGATGCAGAATGCAAACATATTTGAAATAGCAACATCAATGGGTATAAGTCTAACCTTTTTGCGGTCCTTAAGATAAAATGTCCCGATTGGTAATAATTTTACGCATGAATATTATTTTATTCTTGTATTCGTTACGTCAAATCATCGGCGTACAGTTGACAAAAACTCTATATATGTAAATTTGGTATCTGTGCATTTTTCGTATCTTTATTTCTGAATGTTTGCATCAAACGCCAACCATTGTATAAATAGGTAACAAGGAGTATTGGAAGATTACGTATATGCTGTAATAGCCAAGTTTAGAAAAACAGCAAATAAGCTTTATAGCCTGTCTGGAAGTACAGAAGAATTTTGATGATCTTATACATGAGTGGCGACTTCGACGTTTTTTGAAATTTCGTAACTACTTTACTACTTTATGGAAGTCCACGAAACTTGGAGGGGTTGTTAACTCTATGAAGATCTACGACTGTGCCAAGTTTAAGTTTCTTCGCTCATTCCGAAGTAGAGTAGAGTGAGTTTTAAATAGGTCAAATATGAGCTGAAGTATTTCAAGAAAAGATGGTACAGCAGTTTACGCGAACTTGGCCAGATTTAAAAACTATTAACAGAAGTCATGACCAACTTGAGTGAAAAGGAACCGCAAAAATACATTGTTTATTTTCTTGGTTCTTTACCAGTCCCTACTAATACTAAGCTAAAATTTCGTATATAAAACTGTACGGAAACTACTTTTTTCCGGTCGGTTTAAAAGAAAATTACATTTTATTGACTTTTCATCTACTTCATTTGAAAGGGTGGTGTTTAGTTTCACCCTCTTGCCATTCATATATTCACTTTCAACTCTCTTGTTTGAATCACCCCCGCAAAAGGTCAAATTAGCGGTTGCTGTCATGCGTTAATTTGCAGGGGTGTCGTTTTGTCTTTATGTCTGTCTCTATTCGACTCTATGGGTTTGTATGCATTATTCCGTGTAACAGGGGGGTAACAGCTGTCCATATAGATCAGATCAGAGTTTTTTTTATTTGTATTTACTAGCAAGAAAGTGTATAACCAATGTGTCCATCCTGTACTTACCTATGGATCCGAGACCTGAATACTTTCAAAATCAAACATGGATAAGGAAACAAAAGCCCAAAGATCAATGGAAAGACAAATGTTACTGGTAAAGCTACCAGATAGAAAAAAGAATGAATGGATAAGAAATAAAACAAAAGTAAGGGATGTCAGAGGAGAAGTAGCAAAATTAAAATGGAAATTTGCCGGATATAATATCAGACAGAAAGACGATCGCTGAAACAAATGTATTGTAAACTGGATACCTTGGGAAAATAAAAAAGTAGGGGAAGACCCCAAATGAGATAGATGGGGTCTCGCCCCCCCCCCCACCCGAAACGTTTTTTATATACGCCACTGAATACGGCGACAGACAGGAAGAGGCCTATGCCAAAGATGGATTTAAGAAGGCTAAATAGATCGATAGATAGATAGATAGCAGGATTTCTATAACTTAAGAACTATTGACAACCGAAAAAAATAAAAAAAGTTTTCTCGAATCATAAAATGGTAAAAAAAATGGTGAACCGTAATTTGGTCGAAAATAAAACAGTCGAAAGTAAAATAGACGAAAATAAAATAGACGAAAATAATTTAAACAAAACGTATAGTTTAGTCGATCCGTAAAATTGTCGAAAATAATTTAGACGAAGCGTAATTTCGTCGATCAGTAAAAATGTCGAAAATAATATAATCCAAACGTAAAAGCATCGAAACGGAGTTCAGTCGAAACTTAGAATGGTCGAACCGTAAAAAAGTCGAATTGAAAAGGGCCAAACTGTCAAAAAGCCGAAAAATAATACAGATGCGATACGCACATGAGCAAGGACGCAAAAGCATCCGAACGTCGCTAATACAAAAACTACCAGATTTTATAAAATTTGCTTACAAAATGTAGAACGATATTTCAATTTTTCGAAAAACACAATTTTTAGGTTTTTGCCCATATTTTAAACCCCCCCCAATAATTTTAATTTCGATACTGCATGTTATTGGGTTAAATTTTTTTTTTACCAAGAACCATTGTTTTATAGGTTTTTGAAATGTAGTTACTTTTATGTTGTATCTCTCCAACTCTTTTTAAAATATATATCGCAGTAGCTCTAAAAAACTGGAAACGTAAAGTATACACGGCATGGGAATATAACTTAACGACCAATTTACCACATACACACTACAGTGTGCTGACGACCAAGTAATTGTAACTAATGATAAAGAAGACATGAAGTATATAATAAGAAAATTGAATGAAATGAAATGAACCAGAAAAATACCAAAAGTGGGGGTAACAGTGAACGTGGACAAGACACAGTACCTATGTATTGGAAACGAATCAAGTGAGTTAGAACTAGACAATGGACAAACAAAATCTCCAAGCAATGAGTATGTATTCTTGGGTGTCACATTTGATAAGACAGGAACAGACTATAGAGAACTGGAAAAAAGAATAGTAAAAGCAAAAAAGGTTATTGGATGTCTTAACAGTATTTTATGGAGCAGAGAGATAAAAAAGAATGTAAAATTTAACATATATGAAACAATGGTGAAAAGCACGTTGTTGTGTAGAATAAAGACTTGTCGCGTAACAGAAAAATACAAAACAAAAATGGAAAGTGTCGAAATGGATGCAATAAGAAGACCAATAAGAATATCAAGAACAGATCACATAAAAAATGAGATTGTAAAAGAAAGAATGGGAATCAAGGGAACCATAACGGATGACATCACTAAAAGACAACTGATATGGTACGGCCATGTACAGTCGGGGACTTTTTAAATTGCCGCCCTCGGAAATAAAAAATATTCCTATTTGAAATTAGGACAATTATTTCGAACCAAAACAAAAAAATTGTAAACCTTACCTCTGTCTATATACTTAAATATTTAAAAATTAATTATTTTTTACGTCTTTAAATGATTAATTTTGACACAAAAAAAATACAGCGGCAATTTAAAAAGTCCCCGACTGTACAACGCACGAACGAGAAAAAAATTACCAAAGCAGGTTCTAAACTGGCAACCAATAGGGCGTAGAAAAAGAGGGCGTCCTAAACTAGAATACCAACAGTCAATCCAAAGATCAATGAGTCAAAAAAAACCTAACAGAAGATGATTGTCAGGAACGAAGGAGATGGAGAATAGGCGTCGGACAACGTAGAAAAACGTTCTAAACCGACATAGTAGTAGTCATATTTATTTTTATCTGTGACACCCTGTATATAGGAGGGCACCGTCTTTGACAAATACGATTTCAATCAAATTTTGGAAGCAAATTAAAGAGAATCGCGAAAGAGAAACAGACGCACTAACAGAAAGTAACAAAGAGGGTGGAAATTAAATATCCATTTAAATGGAAATCACCTGAATTACCTTAATGAAGAAAATTTTAATTCTTCAGTCTGCTTTTCGGCGGCAATGAAATAAAGCTTTTGCAGTTTGGATTTTACGAGTCAAATTGAATGGATAAAGACGAAGTTATTTCCTAATTGAGATCTGCAAGAATTCATTTCGTTTTAAGTAATTGAAAGTGAAGTAGGAAAAAGCGAAATACTTAGCGAAATTCTTGGGATGTGGAAATTTGTTTGAAAACACGTTCTTGGACAACCCTTTATTCGAAATCTGAGGGCACGGCAGTGCCCCTCCAAGTTCGCGTCAACTGCTGTACCATTTTTTCTTGAAACATTTCAGCCCATTTTTTACCCTAAAATTCTACTTCGGAATGAGCTACAAAACTCAAATTTTGCACAGTTGTAGACCTTCATAGAGTTAACAAACCCTTCAAGTTTCATGGACTTCCATAAAGTAGTAAAGTAGTTATAAAATTTCAAAAAACGTCGAAATTGCCACTCACTCACTCACGTACGGAACATCAAAATTCTACTGTACTTCCAGACATGCTACAAAGCTGAAATTTGGCACACTGATATAAAGTATAACCAAACTCTTGGAAAAAATCAAAAACCCCGAAATTTTAATTTACTTCTCTCCCCTATACATGTAAAGTTATGTAAAAGTAACATTGCCCACTTACAGAAGCGCTAGAGAGCTGAGCTTTGGCAGATTGATATGAAATATGATAAAACTATAGGAAAAAATTTAAAAAAGCCAAAATGTTAATTTGCTTCCCTCCCCTATGAGTTAAATAAAAGTAACATTGCCCACTTCCAGAAACGCTAGAGAGCTGAGCTTTGGAAGGCCAATAGGAACTATGATAAAACTAGAACAAATATAAAAAGAGCCAAAATTTTCATTTGCTTCCCTCCCCTTTAAGTTAAATAAAAGTAACATTGCCCACTTTCAGAAATGCTAGAGAGCTGAGCTTTGGAAGGCCGATAGGAACTATGATAAAACTAAAAAAAATATAAAAAGAGTCAAAATTTTAATTAACTGCCCTCCAGTATAAATGTAAAGTTATTTAAAAGTAACATTGTCCATTTCCAGAAACGCTAGAGAGCTGAGCTTTGGAAAGCTGATAGGAACTATGATAAAACCATGGGAAAAAATAAAAAGCCTCAACATTTGAAATAAGGCATTGCAAAAGTTTTAAACAATATTCCGCATATTTTTAAAAACACATATCTACATATTATCCAAATCCTTTAAAAAAGGAGTAAAATCATAAAAAAAACATTTCATGTAAAAAAAGCCCAGTACGCGAAAATGATATTCCGTAAAAAGAATTGAGATAAAAGTAAACCCAAGTTCTCCAATACAAATTTTAAAATGAAAGGTTCTTACTAGTTTGGAAATGTTTTTCTAAACTTGACTATTTCATTTACTCTAACCTGAAGAGGGCCTTTCTTTTCACCTACATATGATTTACCACACTCACACGGGATTCGGTAAATGCATTCCTTATTGAGGGATTTTCTGGTTTTATTTTAGTTAAAAAACTCCATATCGTATTTCCCGATGAAAATACTGTTTTATATTATAGTGTTTGGCTATTCGTCTTATGTTTTCTGAAATCCCTTGAACATAATAGACGTTAATAACACCCAACGGTTAATATTATTTTGAGAATTTACTATATTTGGTTTGTTTTTAATTTTAGAGATCGTTGAGTTTATTAATGTCTCGGAATAACCATTCTGTTGTAAGTTCTTTTTAATCTTGTAGATTTCAGTGGTCAAAAAAAAATTACACCAAGTTAAACTTTACACAAAAAATAAGACAGACAGCTATCTTTACTGAAAAAAAATTGCAAGAGAACGACCCAAAACAGGTGTGGAAAGTCACTTAAAAAGGGATTAAATCCCCCCTAAGATGGGCACACAAAAGAGCCACTTGGGCAAAATGTAATTTCCCCAGCTTGCTTGGATCTGTGTGAGCTCCACTCCATAGATATAGAGAGAGCTTCAGTGACGTGCTGTTCTAATCGAAGCAGGGTAGGCAAAAATAAGTGTAAATTAACAACATTAAAAAGGACTTACAACAGAATGGTTATTCCGAGAAATTAATAAACTCGACGATCTCTAAAATTAAAAACAAACCAAATGTAGCAAATTTTTAAAGTAATAATCCGTTGGGTGTTTAACATTTCGTATGTTCAAGGGATTTCAAAAAACATAAGACAAATAGCCAAGCACTATAATATAAAAACAGCATTTTCATCGGGAAATACGATAAGGAGTTTTGTAACTACAACAAAACAAGAAAATCCCTCAAATAATAAGGAATGTATTTACCAAATCCCGTGTGAGTGTGGTAAATCATATGTAGGTGAAACAAACAAAACGCCCTCTTCACGTTAGAGTAAATGAACATCTAAAACGTACTCAATTAGGGGATATTGAAAAATCGGGTTTAGCGGATCATGCATAGTCGAATGATCACAGGATTAAGTGATCGGAAGCTAAAGTTTTGCATAAGGAGTCGCATTAGCGAAAACGAAAGTTTATTGAAGCTGCGTTTATAATGCACAATAAAAAAGCTTTTAGTCAACCAAGCACGGACATACCAAACATATGGAAACCACTCCTTAAGGAAAACAGGCGTCTTAGGATTCAAAACGGGGCGGGCCGTCACACCTGACTGCATACCAAGTAGTATAAGTAGTAAACTAGAGACTAGAGTGTTTAGTTTCCACTTGAAAACGGTTAGAGATACTTACTAACTGAAACGTCGTGTTTAAAATAAATAAAGACAATGTAAGTCCGAAATTTTATTTCTATATGAATATTTTTGTTGAATATGTCATGACGTAAGCTTTTTAAAATATGATAATATGAAACAAAAGTGTGTTGAATTTTATCTAGGGTACAAGCGCGGATCTTAGTCAAATTATTTGTGATGTAATTTTTTTTTCTAGTGGGGTGTAATTTTCCTGTTTGCCCTTTAATTCTTAGGTAAAAGTGCACTTTTTTTTCTTCTAGGGGGGTAATTACCACGTTACCCCCCTTAAATCCGCGCTTGCTAGGGTAGGCAACGCCTTTCCACCCACATTCTATGTACGCCACTGGAGAGCTCTGTGTAAAGCTTTAAGCCGGCTTAAGCTGTGGAGTGCCAGAGACGGGCTAAGTTGATTTTAATTTAGGGATAACCAATATGATGCCATGGTTTATTCGCAGTCACTGGTTCAAAGAGGAAAATCAAATAGAAGCGTCATTGACAGAAATTACTTTATTAATTGAAGGGAAAGTTACAGGGTGTTACCATTATAAGTTATTAATAAAATAGTCCACAGTACACCGACCTATAACACTGCTCAATGTAATTTATAAGCTTTTCACGAAAATATTAACATAAGACTAACTACAAAATTTGACGCATATCAATCAAAAGAACAAGCAGCCTTCTGCAAAGGTTTCAGTAAAGTTTATAGACTTTGAAAAAGCTTTCGATAGCATTGAGATACACACTTAATGCCAATATATATAGTTTAGCAACAACATCAATCAAAATCCACGAAGGAACCAACCCAATCCGCATAAGAATAGGTGTCACAGAGGAACACAATATCCCATTGTATCCTTCCTGTACTTACCTTCCTCATCCCAGACCTGGACACTTACAAAATCAAACATGGATAAGGTAACAAAAGCCCAAAGATCAATGGAAAGACAAACGTTACATGTAAAGCCAACAGATGGAAAAAGGAATGAATGGATCAGAAATAAAACAAAAGTAAGGGATGTCAGAGGAGAAGCAGCAAAATTGAAATGGAAATTTTCCGGTCATAATATCAGACAGAAAGACGATTGATGGAACAAGTGTATTGTAACCTGGAGACCTTGGGAAAATAAAAGAAAGAAGTAGGGGACCACAAATGAGATAAGTGGACGATTTCAAGAGACATGTAGGAGCTAGATGGATGGACACGGCAACAGACAGAGAAGAAAGACAAAGACAAAGATGGATCGAAGAAGGCTAGATAGATAGATAGGTCGGTGTCTACGACCTTTTTTTTTAAGAAATGAGTTACAGGCTGAATTTTCGTAGATTATTGTTGCCAAGACGCCCAACTTTTTCCTCTGCTTCTTCCTTCCTTGAAAGTGATTCCTAACCAAATGCACAGGCACAGAAATCTTTCGAGCTTCGGACTAACTAAACCAAGTGGGACATTATTGCCATTTTTTCATAAATTCCGAGATAAAAGTCACAGTAAAAAATTAGTAACCGGTTTTCTCGGTGGCTTAACAAATGTGATTAAAAGTACATGGCAATATTGTCTCCAAAATCGCAAATACTCTACCATATCATGTAAAATTAATATGTATTTAAAAAATACTTATAAAATGTATAACTACTCCTCTGCAAAATGGATTCTCCATTGAAATACAATTAAAACCGGGACAGAAGTGGAGAGAATCTTCATATATAACCGCTTCTCCAACAAGTTAGCGTGGAGACCTTAATGATATTGACATATCTTGGGTGGCCAAGATAAATACTTATTGAGCGTGCATTTTAGTCTAGTTTTTAAAGGAACAAAAATCAAATACCCTCGTAAACAAAAATTTACAAAAAAACAATTAAAGCCAAAAGGAAAAATTCAAAAAATAATTAAAAATAAATGGATCTGACAGATTATCACACTTCAAGTGAAGTCAAAGTTTCTAATTATCTCAGAAACTAAAGCTCCTACAAAGTTTTTGGTTATAACACAAATTATTGAGCAAAATATAGTCTACTATATTCCATATCATGTAAAATTAATATGTATTTAAAAAATACTTATAAAATGTATAACTACTCCTCTGCAAAATGGATTCTCCATTGAAATACAATTAAAACCGGGACAGAAGTGGAGAGAATCTTCATATATAACCGCTTCTCCAACAAGTTAGCGTGGAGACCTTAATGATATTGACATATCTTGGGTGCCCAAGAGAAATACTTATTGAGCGTGCATTTTAGTCTAGTTTTTAAAGGAACAAAAATCAAATACCCTCGTAAACAAAAATTTACAAAAAAACAATTAAAGCCAAAAGGAAAAATTCAAAAAATAATTAAAAATAAATGGATCTGGCAGATTATCACACTTCAAGTGAAGTCAAAGTTTCTAATTATCTCAGAAACTAAAGCTCCTACAAAGTTTTTGGTTATAACACAAATTATTGAGCAAAATATAGTCTACTATATTCCGACAAAAAACTGTCATTAGCACTAATGGATTTTAACCAAAATCAATCAGCTCGTAAGAGTGTCAAACAAAAAATTTTTTTGTCGAATATAATACCTTCTCTAGCCATTGCTACGCGGGCTAGGAAGGTAAAAATTGAAGACAATTTACCCCATTCCAAAATGCAGACTTTTCAAAAAGCATTAGTAGGTCTTGAAATTTGAGCATTATCGTAAAAGATGGGTTAATTTTTCAGACTTCTGGAACACACTTTATGTCAACGTCATTCAAATTAAGTGGACTAGCGAGATTGGAGAGTTTTCCACGCTTTTCCATGGATATCCATGGACGGATTTTAATACTCTCTCCGCGGGAAATTTACTCATCGTCAAACTTAATAATCTTTTGTTTGGGAAAATCTTTTATGTTTGAGCCGCGGCTGTTTTAAATTTAAACTAAAAGCGAAGAGACACAAATTACATTCGGATCTTAATTTGAATTGAATGTTATGCAAACACCTCAAAACTCCTAAAACCTAAATAAATGGATCCATGACGGATCTGATACCTTCCTAGCACATAAGCACACTCCAAGTGAACTAACTTCACGCTATATATTACCCCAAGCGCGGATCTGGGCCAAAATCTAGGGGTAGGGGGGGTAATAGTTGACGAAAAAATTATTTGCAGTATAATTTTTTTTTCTAATTACCTCGTTAACCCCCCTCAAATCCGCGCTTGTATCCCCCTCAAAAATAGTTTTCTGTAAATATCTTAGAGATTAAAGTTTTTATGAAGTTTTTGGTAATAACATAAACTATTGAGAAAAACGTTTTCTACTATATTCCGCAAACTGCACTTTAATGCGATGCTCGGTTAAAAAATAAGCATTTTTTCAATTGTTAAACTCTAAAAAAACTGTCGTAAGCATTAATGGATTTTGACCAAAACCTAATCTCATAAAAATCGGTTTAGCGGTTTAGGAGGTATCGTGTTACGGATAGACATACACACATATGCACGCACGCACATACACACACAAACAAAGACAATAAGTTTCATAATTTTTTACGAAGTTGAAGAATCTCCTTTGTCAATTTTTTTTATAAATGTCAAAATTTGACAGGTCGATGGTTTTTTAATGGAACACCCTGTATATTATTTTAGATTTTTATCGAACTTTTCCTTCTTATTTTAAAAATATAAAGTGTTATTTTGATTTGGATAATAAAATCAAATTAATTTTTTTTCTGAAATTGTTTTTTTTTTAATAACGTTTTTTGGCACACACCAGCACCGTATCAAAAATGATTTACTAAAATAAGAAATGATTTTTTTTGCACACGATACCATGGATAATAAACTCACAAAACCCGAACGCCGTGGACACTCTGTATATAAATTTATTGGGACACTCTGTATTTAAATTTATTGGGACACACACAAAATGATTAGATTTTACTAATCGATTTGCCAGAACGAAAATGTTAACGAAAAATCGACATGGTGATATACATCCTAAACAAATTAAAATAAAAACAAAAATTTTATTAGAAAAATTACTTAGTTAAAAAAACACCAAATCTTTGTTGAAACCATATAATGCTTTGACGGCTTATCTAATGTGGATGTAATTTGATATCTCGGCTGAAGCCTCGTGCGGGAAGAGTTCTTTTTTTGGCTTAAGATCCCGAGGGATCAAGAGACAAACATTTCGATGTCACTTTCTGGGGTCGCAAAGTGAAGGCATATGGGTTAATAAGCCAGGGACGTACCGTATTCAAAACGACTTCGTAGATATAAAATATCCTACCTCGTAGCCTGACCCAAGGAAGTTGAGGTTAGATATCATAATGGCGATTCTTATTTTTACGTTCCTAGCCCGTGCAGCCAATATATATAGCGAACTAAAAACATCAATCAAAATCCACGAAGGAACCAAGCCAATCTTCATAAGAAGAGGTGACAGCCAGGGTGACACAATATCCCCTAAACTATTTAACCAGGTCCTAGAAGATGTTTTTAAAAACTTAGATTCAGAAGAAATAGACATCAACGTAAGCGGACAATACTTGACCCACCTAAAATATGATTATGATATCGCCTTAATCACAGACAAGAAAGAAGAACTGATAAAAATGCTGAAAGAACTGGATACAGCAGCTGAAAATATAGGCTTAAGTATGAACTCTACACAAAAACTAAAATCATAAGAAACACAGATGAAGATATCACGATCAGAATAAACCAACAGAAAATAGAACAAGTAGAGGAATATAAATATTAAACTAAAAAAAGAGATATACTTGGAACAAGTCCTTGGAAGAGAAAATGTCAAACCATGGGAATTTCGTTGTACGAAACCACCTTGTATACTTTATGTTTCGCCGATGATCAGATAGTAGTGGCTCAGGATTATGACGACCTCGAATATATGACACGAAAACTAATAGAAGAGTACAATAAGGGGGACTAGAGGTTAATCTCAATAAGACAGAGTATATGTGTATCGGTGGAACGAAACAAAATCTAATCTTAAATACCGGGCAGCGAATTCAGTCCTGTGATGAGTATAAATACTTAGGTCTAAAAATTACAGCTGACGGAACACTAGACAAAGCTATAAAAGATCGAAACGTACAAGGAAGAAAACTTTATTAAATGGAATAATTTGGGACCAAAGTATATCAAAACATAACAAAAAGCTTATATATAACATCATTGTAAAAAGTATTATTACATACGGCTCAGAAGTATGACCAATCAAGGATAGAACACAAAAAATGCTTTCCGCTACGGAGATGGACTATTGGAGAAGAGCAGCAGGGAAATAGAAAAGAGAAAGAGTTACAAATCAAAGAATAAAAGAAATTATGACAGTGGGTGAACGTACTTTAGTGGATGATATAAGAACAAAACAACTGGTGTGGTACGGACATGTACAAAGAATGAATGATGAAAGACTACCTAAACAAATACTACAATGGAAAGCAACTGGCCGAAGAAAACGAGGACGGTCAAGGAGAAGCTGGAGAGAAGGAATAGACAGTGAAATAAGAATAAGAGGCCTAGATAATGAATTATGGGCAAACAGAAACTAGTGGAGATTGGGTATCGGAAGACGTAGAACGGTGTGAAACCGATAAATATATATATAACTAAAAAAAGAAAACCAAACAGCTGAAATCAAGAGACTGGTAAGAATGGCCTGGGCAGCTGAGTACCTCAAAACGAAGGTTAGAATCAATGTTTCCTTCCAGTACTTACCTATGGATCCCAGACCTGGACACTTACAAAATCAAACATGGATAAGGTAACAAAAGCCCAAAGATCAATGGAAAGACAAATGTTACATGTAAAGCTAACAGATAGAAAAAGGAATGAATGGATAAGAAATAAAATAAAAGTAAGGGATGTCAGAGGAGAAGTAGCAAAATTAAAATAGAAATTTGCCGGTCATAAAATCAGACGGAACAAATGTATTGTAAACTAGAGACCTTGGGAAAATAAAAGAAGTAGGGAAACCCCAAATGAGATGGGCGGACGGTTTGAAGAAACATGCGGGAACTAGATGGATGAACATGGCGACAGACAGCGAAGAGTGGAAGATATTGGGGGAGGTCTATGTCCAAAGATGGATTGAGGAAGGCTAAATAGAGAGATGGATAGATAGCCTGCACAGCAATGGCTTGAGATAGAGAAAAAATTTGATGAACTTTCGTTCCTGAGATTTCCAAATAACTGTTTTCAAGGCTACTATAGCGTGGAGTTCACTTGGAGTGTCCTAATGGGCTAAAAAGGTATCAGATTCCTCATGGATCGATTTATTTTAAAACAAAATTTAAAACTTTGATTTGTTTTCATTCCGCAAGAAGTGGCAAATTTCATTTAATTAAAAATTTTATTTTTGCACGTCTATGGACAAGGAAATAAAAAAAACTTTGTTTTGTTTTTAAGTTTTCGTAGTATTTTGGGCTTTTTTAAAAATAACATTGATTGGGGGAACAATCGTTAATACTTAGTTTTTAACTATAAGTCTACATAGATACGGAAATACACACACAAACATACGATAAAAAAAACTCACCTGAAACCCCTCAAAAATGAGGGTGAAAGACGAGGGTTAACCGCACGTTCTTACCGGATATAGATGACCCTATGACGTCACGGGTCAACTTCGTTATAGGGTCTGTCAGAAGTACACAATAGCGATAAAATCTTGGATAAAAAGCAGTAATGTACAGAGTGTTATTGAATAACATGGTAATATTTAAGAAGGTAATTTATTCTTGGGTTCATTTTGTGAAAAAAAGTCCTGAGCGTCTTAAATTTTGACACACAGGGTGTTGATTTTATCTGGGTGCACGGTAGTGCCCCGCCAAGTTCGCGTAAACTGCTGTACCATCTTTTCTTGAAACATTTCAGCCCATATTTGACCTATCTAAAACTCTACTTCGGGACGAGCTACGAAACTCAAACTTAGCACAGTCGTAGATCTTCATACAGTTAACAACACCTCCAAGTTTCATGGACTTCCATAAAGTAGTAAAGTAGTTACGAAATTTCAGAAAACATCGAAATTGCCACTCACTCACTCATGTATAGATCATCAAGATTCTACTGTACTTCCAGACATGCTACAAAGCTGAAATTTGGCAGACTGATTATGACCAAACCCTTGGAAGAAATCAAAAAAACCTCAAAATTCTGATTTACTCCCCTCCCCTATACATGTAAAGTTATGTAAAAGTAACATTGCCCACTTCTATAAATGCTAGAGAGCTGAGCTTTGGAAGGCCGATAGGAACTATGACAAAGGTCTAGGAAAAAATTAAAAACTCCAAAATTTTAATTAACTTCCCTCCCCTATAAATGTAAAGTTATGTAAAAGTAACATTGCCCACTTCTATAAACGCTAGAGAGCTGAGCTTTGGAAGGCCGATAGGAACTATGACAAAGGTCTAGGAAAAAATTAAAAACTCCAAAATATTAATTAACTTCCCTTCCCTATAAATGTAAAGTTAGATAAAAGTAACATTGCCCACTTCTATAAACGCTAGAGAGCTGAGCTTTGGAAGGCCGATAGGAACTATGACAAAGGTCTAGGAAAAAATTAAAAACTCCAAAATATTAATTAACTTCCCTTCCCTATAAATGTAAAGTTAGATAAAAGTAATATTGCCCACTTCCAGGAACGCTAGAGAACTGAGCTTTAGAAGGCTGATAGGAACTATAAAAAAACCATAGGAAAAAATTAAAAGCTCAAAATTTTTAATAAGGCATTGCAAAAGTTTTGAACAATGCTCCGAATATTTTACTAATTTAAAACTTAAATATTGTCCAAATCTTTTAAAAAAGTAGTGAAATCATAACAAAAACATTTCATGTAAAGATAAGCTGTACCATTTTAGTAAGAACCATTCATTTGGAAATTTGTATTGGAGAACTTGGCTTTACTTTTATCTCAATTCTTTTTACGGAAAACAACTTTGGAGTACTCTGCTTTTTTTACATGAAATGTTTTTGTTATAAATGATATTTGTGATACTACTCTAGATATTTTTGCAAAATTTGGTACCTACACGCCTTTTTTTTTCTCATGATGAACCAACAACTGATTATCTCCTTAAATACTAGCATGTTGGATAATATACAATTCGAAAAAAAAAATATTTTAAAAAATAGTGCAGTGAATTTTTTAAAAATTATTTTTTGGTTTCCTCACGCTAACTCGCAGCGAAAAGCAACTTTTGCGTACTTACGGTGTGCTAATCAAAGAAACCAAACCAAACGCCGATGCGTGCAGAAAAGTATTACTTTCCCCACTGGTTAGGTAAATAACTATAACTTATAACTTCTTACCTTGTTTTATATAAAATACTGGTAGCATCAGACAATGATTCTTTCTCTATATTTTTCTTTCTTCATCCCGTCATTTATTGACATAAAACCCGATGTTGGCAAACTCAGCCCTGAAAACAATGAACAAAAAAACACTTTAGAAACGAGTTACTCCAACTTATTAAAAACTCGACATGACAATTCGGCTTACTTAAAAACAGTGGCGTATCCAAAACTTGCTTTGGGGGAGGGAGCCTTCGAGATTTTTCCCTTTTTTATTGTGACATATTCACAAGTAAATGAAAATATATTTTGTCGCCCTAGTTATGATCACATACTAAGCCAAATAAAAAAAAATGTGATTTTCTATACTATTTTTAGTGCAGAAAATTAAAAAGTCTTAACAAAAAGTTTCACGGGAAAGATCTCAGAGGTAAAGCTAGCTACGGGGACGCGTTTCTGCCTCATTAGGCTTCATTCAGCCCGAGCATAGGTCTTGCCCGTGAAACTTTTTGTTAAGACTTTATACCTCGTGAACTTCCTTCAAATTTAAAAAGTTTTTGTTGATAATATTGCCTATAAAATGCCTTGGTTGCTAAGGTGCATTGCAATGCATACTATTATTTTGCATAGTGACCAGGAGGTGAATTCTGTGAGTCAAAATTAAATATAGTTTGGGATTTGGGGGGGGGATTTCCCTTTTTCCCCTCCCGTAGATCGGCGCCTGGTAAAGGTAAGATGTTAAATTTCGTTAAAACACTGTTTTTTGGAAGAAGTAGCGTGATATGGTGTAAATGTGTTTTAATTTATTTTTCTTCTAATTTTATTTTCCCTGACGCTCGAGCTCGTAGAAAAACAGTTATTTCTTACGCTTGCAGAAACCTATTCTTCCGCTGCTTGACAGAACTAGCTACGCATCGTTTTGTCAACGACTATTACTGAGAACCTTATTGAGAAACTCATGGTATAATTTTGGCTAAAACTGTAAACAGAAAACAAAACAGGGTTTTGTTCGACTTTTTTTTTGTTGAGTTTTAGAGGAAAAAATATGAAAAACTTTTTTGAAAACGCACTAGCTTTATTTAGGTTTCATTATGTTAGGACATTTTACAGCTACAATGGCCACAATTTTTAACATAATCATATTCTCCGCCCCCAAATCCCCCTGGAACTCTATACCCATGTTTAAAATCAGACGAATTAATTTCTCGTAGAGTTTTGAGTGTTGGAGTTTTCAAGTTAGAATAAGTTGCAGTCCTTCAAAATATACAGAGTAAATGACAAAATAAAAGACAATAAGAAATATTTAAAATGCAGATTAGTTTAGTCTGTGGTGCCGGCGGAGTTGGAAATTATTCTATTTATTTTAAAAGCGCTTGCTTATAGAGGTTCTACAGATAGGCAGAATCATACTTTTTTTTCAAATTACTCTTTTTCAAAAAGCTATTTTTTGAAAAAAAAATTAAATGCAGATTAGTTTTTTGGACGAAAATGTTTTTTTTCGAAAATCATTTTTCCCGAACGGAAAAAGATGTTTTTAAAAAAGAAAATAGATTTCAAAAAAATGAATTCTAGAAAACTGATTTAAAAAAAATGTTTTTAGACAAATTGTTTTGTAAAGCTAAATAGAAAAAAACTGAAATTTCCGCCTTATTTCCCCCAAATAAAAGACACGTGGAAAAGATAAGAAGTAAAGTGTATATTCTCACTTTAAAACGGGTGTGTAGATACAAGCTTGTGATTTTTAAAGAGACACAAAGACACACATCGCTTTTTATACAAGAAAATCCACTCGTTTCTAAGTGTATTCAAACGCTTAAAAACTCGGAAAAATTGACTCTACTCTAACTTTACTCTTTTAGAAACATAGCTACCATTTACCTTTTATAGCCATCTATGTACAGTGAATCCTCCTATAAGCGGACACTCACGGTTTCGTCGATTTTGTCCGCTTATTGGAGGTGTCCGCTTATGAGAGAGAACTGCGAAATTTTAATATATATTTATTAACAGTTTCTGCTGCTTGAGTTTTTCCGATATTAAATTTTTCAGCGATCTTTCGTGCTGATAGATGTTCCTTCTCCGAAACGTTCACAACTTCCATGTTTTCACGTAAACTAAGTTTTTTTACTAGGCGCCGTTTCAAAGAGATCTATTACTACCCAACTGAACAATAAAAATAAAAGACATCAGTCCCGCCGAATAAAATATGTTGTAAATACGATAGAAGTATTTAGTCTCCGCATTAAAACGGAAAGAAGTAATTTCCCTGCTGCAAAGTGCGCGGTTGCCAACATACTACATAATATTTCTACCCATATCGTGCAACGCTCCGTCTCGTTGTCCGAGGTTCGCGTCCGGTTAATCAAGGTTTCAGAATTTTTTAAGCAAAAAAAATTGTCGACCTCCGGTTATTAAAGTGTCCGGTTATAGGACTGAATTTAAAGAAATAGGGAAAAGTTTGGTTCCAACAAATTTGTCCGACTAAAGGGAGTGTCCGCTTAATAGAGGTGTCCGCAAGGAGAGGTTTCATAATATATCGATAAGAATCCTAGAAACACAATTTCGGACTTCCATTGTATTTATTTATTTTAAACACAACGTTTCGATTAGTAAGTATCTCTAGCCGTTTTCAAGTGTAAAGTAAACAAACCAGTCGACAGGCTACTACTTATACTACTTAGTGTGCAGTCAGATGTGACGGTCCGCCCCGAAAAAATTAAAAAAGAGTAAATAATACGCCACTGTTTTTTTGTTAGTCTAGGATTGTATGTGAAACGTGCCTAGTCATCCTCTTTGAGTCCAGCGATAACAATAGAAGCCCAAGGGTGTGAATTGTGAACGGGCAGGATTCGAGTTGACCCAGCGGTAACAATAGAAACCCAATAGAAGGGTGTTAATTATGAACGGGTTGGAGTGGATTTCGTTAAACGTGCCAGACGAGTACCGTTTTTTCTTGTAATATTAAAATTTTATTCCTGGTAAATTTGCTAAAAATGAAGACCACCCAGTAAGACCAAAGTGCTGTAAACAGAGAGATATAGATTGAGTTGAGCCATCTCGTTTGTGCCTCATTTTATTCTGGCCTGACAGTACTTGTGTGTTAATGGGCTAGGAAGGTTTCAGATCCGTCATTAATCCATTTATCTATTGTAAAATTCTATATGCTTCTTCTTCTTCTAGAAGAAGAAGACGAAGAAGAATACCAAAAGTCAAATTATGGACAGTATTAGAGCAAACTTACATAGAAGCGATAAAAAACTATACAAAGGGTCAACACCTAAAATTCAAATAGAAAATCGACTTTCACTAGAATTCCTGGTAACAAAAAGCAAATTATATCTCTCCAACTCTTTTTAAAATAAATTTCACAGTAGCTCTAAAAAACTGGCAACGTAAAGTATACGGATTGCGAATACAACTTAACGACCGATTTACTACATACACATTACAGTAAGTGTAGCTTATGATAAGGAAGACATGTAGTATATGATAAGAAAGTTAGCTGAAGAATACCAAAGGCGGGGGTTAACAGTAAACGTGGACAAGACACAGTAATTATGTATTGGAAACGAATCAAGTGAGTTAGAACTTGACAATGGACAGACAATATCTTTATGCAATGAGTATGTATACTTGGATGTCACATTTGGTAACACAGGAACAGCCTTTAAAGAACTGGAAAAAAAATAGTAAAAGCAAAAAAGGTTATTGGATGTCTTAACAGTATTTTATGGAGCAGAGAGTTAAAAAAAATGTAAAATTTAACATATATTAAACAATGGTGAAAAGCACGCTATTGTATGGAATTGAGACTTGTCCCGTAACAGAAAAATATAAAACAAAAACGGAAAGTATCGAAATGGATGCAATAAGAAGATCAATGAGAATATGTAGAACAGATCACATAAGAAATGAGATCATATAAGAATGGGAATCGAGGGAAGCATAACGGATGACATCACTAAAAGACTGATATGGTACGGCCATGTACAACGGATGAACGACGAAAGATTACCAAAGCAGGTCCTAGAATGGCAACCAATAGGGCGCAGAAAAAGAGGGCGTTCTAAACTAGAATGGCAACAGTCAATCCAAAGATCAATGAGTCAAAAAAACCTGACAAAAGATGATTGTCAGAATCGAAGAACGTGGAGAATTGCCGTCGGACAACGTAGAAAAATGTTCTAAACCGACATAGTAGTAGCAAAATTCTATTTTGCTGTATAAATGCATTACAATATTTAGTCAACTGAAAGCTTTTCTTATATACAGGTGAGGAAAGGACAAAAAGGCAAGCTTTTCCACCTATCCCTAAATCGCTCGACAGATTTTTCCTCACTTTGAAATAATTTCAAGAAGACGCGAGGCGTAAGTGAGTTGGGGTAGATTATATTTGCATGCTGGATGGATGAATTGTCACGATGTTTTACATTTACATAATGCGGTGTTAAAAATCTGCCTTTGATGTTCCATCCTCTTTATTTCTAAACAGGGTCTGACTGAAAAGTAACTCTAAGAACCTTTAAGCGTATTAAGGGAAATAATGGGGGAGGGGTAATGGGGGGTAAGTACCACCCTAAGAATAAATTCAGGTTTTTTTTGTAAAAGGTGACAGAGATTTTTTTTGGATAATTATCGAACGTTTTTGGAAAAACCCTCGGACCCGTCGATGTTGTTTGCAAAGGAGATTGGCTATCTTGATTTTTTTTTAGCACGCATGCTTCGAGGAGTATACTTTACTTCTATCACCTATATTTTGAATAGGGAAAGTGGGTAGATTTACACCTCCACCTCCTTCGATCCTGACAATCATCTTCTGTCAAATTTTTTTGACTCATTGATCTTTGGATTGACTGTTGCCATTCTAGTTTAGGACGCCCTCTTTTTCTGCGCCCTATTGGTTGCCATTCTAGGACCTGCTTTGGTAATCTTTTGTCGTTCATCCGTTGTACATAGCCGTACATTATCAGTTGTCTTTTAGTGATGTCATCCGTTATGCTTCCCTCGATTCCCATTCTTTCTTTTGTGATTTTATTTCTTATGTGATCTGTTCTGATTTCGACACTTTCCATTTTTGTTTTGTATTATTCTGTTACGCGACAAGTCTCTATTCCATACAACAGCGTGCTTTTTACCATTATTTCATATATGTTAACTTTTACAATCTTTTTTATTTCTCTGCTCCATAAAATACTGTTAAGACATCCAATAACCTTTTTTGCTTTAACTATTCTTTTTTCCAGTTCTTTACAGTCTGCTCCTGTCTTATCAAATGTGACACCCAAGTATACATACTAATTGCATGGAGATATCGTTGGTCCATTATCTAGTTCCAACTCACTCGATTCGTTTCCAATACGTAAGTACTGTTTCTTGTCCACGTTTACTGTTAATCCCCACTTTTGGTATTCTTCCGTTAACTTTCTCATCATATATTCCATGTCCTCCCTATCATTAGCCACAATTACTTGGTCGTCAGCAAACTGTAGTGTGTATATGGTAAATCGGTCGTTAAGTTGCATTCCCATGCCGTACACTTTACGTTTCCAGCTTTTTAGAACTACTGCGATATATTTTAAAAAGAGTTAGAGAGATACAACATCCCTGTCTTAAGCCTTTCGTTACCAGGAATTCTTTTGAAAGTCATGTTTTTACAACTGAGTAAAAAATTAAAAAATGTATCGATTAATTTAATAATAACAAAAATTAAATCAGAATTTTGTGCTTATCGTGACTCAATGGTTAAAATTTAACGGATTTTAAGTTTTATAACTACAGTTCCAGTCAGGATAACTAATTACCTCGTGTTTCTGAAAATGACATCTCTACGATCCTGTCTAAGGTAATATTAATTTGGCTAAAATTAATTTCTCTCAGCCGTTGAGGACGTGCCTTCCCCCACTCCCTTCCTTTCCCCTTTAAAACTCCCGCGGCGCGTCTTAGACAATCAAAGAAGACTCATCATATCCGCACTTGTTTGATAAAGAGGGATACAAGAACTAATTAGCAAAGAACCAATTGTATAATTCACAGTTTAGGAAGGTACAGGGTGTTTCATTATAGATGTCACCCCCTCCCCTTTTCTGCTTATAACTCATTAAAATATTGTTGACATTCTGTATCGATCAATCTTTGAACATAGGTCTCCCCCAATATCTCTCTGTCTGTCGCCATGTTCATCCATCTAGGCCCCGCATGTTTTTTTAAATCGTCCACCCATCTCAATTGAGGTCTTTTCCAACTTCTTTTATTTTCCCAAGCCCTCCAGTTTACAATGCATTTGTTCCATCGATCGTCTTCCTGTCTAATATTATGACCGGCAAATTTCCATTTTAATTTTGCTACTTCTCCTCTGACATCCCTTACTTTTGTTTTATTTCTTATCCATTCATTCCTTTTTTATCTGTTAGCTTTACATGTGACATTTGTCTTTCCTTTGATCTTTGGGCTTTTGTTACTTTATTTTTTGTTATAGTTCAATTTTGTAAGTGTCCAGGTCTGGGATCCATATGTGAGAACAGGAAGGATACATTGGTTATACACTTTCGTTTTAAGGTACTGAGGATATTTTTTTATTTTTTAATATTTTTAGCTTAATTTACCGAATGCTGCCCAGGTCAATCTTCCTATTCTCTTGATTTCAGCCGTTTGGTTTTATTTTTTCAGTATAATAATTTGTCCCAGATATATATTCCTCTTCTTGTTCTATTTTTTCTTGATCATGATATCTTTATTTGTGTTTGTTATGATTTTAGTTTTAGTATAGTTCATACTCAAGCCTATATTTTTAGCTGCTGTCAAGTTCTTCCAGCATTTTTATCAGTTCTATTTTCTTATCTGTTATTAAGGCGATATCTGGTTAAATAGTTTAGCGGATATTGTGTCAACCTTCTGACACCCCTTCTTATACGGATTGGCTTGGTTCCTTCGTGGATTTTGACTGATGTTATTGCTTCGCTATATATATTGGATATTAAGTCTGTGTATCTGTGATTTATTCGGCTATATATTAAAGATTCTTTCACTGCCCAGTGCTCAATGCTATCGAAAGCTTTTTGAAAGTCTATAAATTTGTATGGGTGTTCCAAATTCAATGTTTTTCGGGTTTCAGGAATTTCTAGGGGATTTTGTCCCCCTGGCGAAATGTAAAACCGCATATTCATATAGAAAGCTGTTTTTAGCTACAGGCTTTTTTGAAGTCTACATTTTGAAAGAGGCCTATAAATATAACTGTTAAATTGAATTTTACCTGTCACTTTTTGAGATGATATTGCATAGTTTTTTTTTAAGTATCACACTCAATATTGTTTTGTTTTGTGTTTTTTTTTATTTCTTAATTACCTTTTTATTACTAATAATTATTTTAATTTGATAACTTTAAATTATTTAAAACCCATTAAAAAAATTAAAATTAGAAATCAAAAACAAAAAATATTAAAAATATAAAGAATTAAAACGATTATTCCATATAGAAATAACAATGTTATGTAATATCTCCAAAACTAAAAGTGAAAGATGAAATTCAATTTGACAGTTGGATAATTTATTAAAAAAATATGTGAAAAAACAATTTATACCAAATGAAATAAATAAAAATATTATCCTAAAACCTCTTTAGGGACAGATGAATAACCTTCATCTGCCTCTGCCCTCTTCCAAAATAAAGACTTTTCAAATTATTTCAAAATATCGTGTGTACCTTTCGGGTTTTCTTGAAAATCGATCTCTGCAACTCTTGGTCAGTCATCTATCATAGAAACATGTGAAATCCTTCCAAAACATCGAATTTGGGACAACCCGTACGATACTCTTTTTAGATTATCGTATTAATGAGGGGAGTTTCTTGGAGTTGAGATATAGAATATAGTCTTGGTAATGGAATATGGCGAAGACAGGGGTAAGACACACGTCTCTGGACAAACACTAAGAGAAATTAATTACATTTCTGGATTTGCTAATTGCTTTTAGATTCCCAGGACCAATCCTTTTAAAGTTAGTAGTGGGGATTTGCAGTAATATTAAAAATCTATTTTATATTATATTGATAAGTAGATATAATTACACCTTGAGTTCTCAAATCGACGATCGCAACCTTACATAACACAGTGGTATAACCTTAGATTATATACCACATAGTTATATAACCTTGGATTATATAACACAATGTTACATAACCTTAAGTTGTATACAACAATCTTATATAACCTTAGGTTATGTAACACAATGTTATATAACATTAGGTTATGTAACACAATGTTATATAACATTAGGTTATGTAACACAATGTTATAGAACCTAAGGTTATGTAACACAATGTTATATAACCTTAGGTTATATAACACATAGTTAAATAACCTTAAGTTATATAAAACATAGTTATATAACCTTAGGTTGTTTTATTACACATAGTTATATAGCCTTAAGATAAATAACACATACTTATATAACATATAACCTTAAGTTATATAACCTGTCTTAATAAGACCAATTATAAAACCCAACTTTTCCTTCCGTTCGTTGCTAAAGCTTAAGTTACAAAAAAGTTTTCGAACTTTTTATTTATTGTCCGCTGATTTTTTTCGTATTCGATTTACAATTTTTACATAGAATTTTACGGTGGTAATGGACTACTTCGTAAAATTACAAAATTATGTATCCATTATTGCCATGGATAAAAAGGAAAATAATCTCTCGACAGTGGACAAATAAATTTGCATCGTTAATTTTAATAAGCCGTCATCTTTTCTACCTCAAATTTACCTCAAAAATTTCTTCGAGGATGGGAGGAGAAAGCCACTCAAAAGTAAGTGGCTTCCCGTTGAGTTATATCATTTGCATGCAGTCTCCAAAGAGGTCCATGCATCTGTCAGGTCCTCCCCGTCCTCAAATAAAGGAGAGCACTTAGTTGCAAAAGGAGAGCATTAAGTTAAACCCAGAAAGGGTTACAAAATGAGATAAGGCACTTTTTTTTTAAACAAAAAGTTTTTGTATTAGCAAAAATTATTGTAAACTGAACGTGTCGGACTTTAACCTATTATGTGTCATGAGCGTTCTTTATAAGAAGTTTTTGTTGGAATAGTAATTGTTTTGTCCCTTCGGTAACAAGGTATCTTTTGCGATATTACTGACCGAAAATCTATCAAATGTGTTAATATATACCTAAAATAAGAGTGCTAGTAAGAAAATGAGTAAAAAAACACACAGCGCAGTAATTTTATCATAATAACTAGCAAAAAATCAGGTATTTTAGGTGTTACAGAAGGGACATCAACGTCACAGAAGGGACAACAATTAAAAAACACCCAATTTATGGCACAAAACAAAATTACCAAAATAGATATTGGTCAAAAATATCAAGGCAGATTATAAATAAAACTAGTTTCACACTAAATTTCAAAAAAACTTCCATCTATTTTTCGAAAATTTATGTATGGTCTTCGGTAGTTCAATGCTTAGAACGTTTGCGTACAGAGCAAGAGGTTTCCGGTTCGAGTCCCGACCAAAGACAGAAAAACCGTTTTTCTTACTTCTCTTTATTTAATTTCACTTGTTGTTTATAGTTTTAGGTCCTTGCATTATTTGCAATTTGGTGTTTGAGAATCAGATAAAAGTATTATGGGACAAATCGAGTTACCGATGGGACAATTTCTTTACATTTTAGCATTTTCCGGCCAAGCCAAATATATGACTCAACTTTTTCTTCAGTTTTGTTAAAGATTTTAATGGTTTTGTTTGAAAAAGTGTTGATTTTATTGCTTTAATCAGGTTATACGGAAGATAATCCACGTTACCGAAAGGACAACATAATTTGCCTCAGATCTATAAATTTATATTTTTCAAACACAAAACGATATATTTTTAATAATTCAAAAACTCTCCGACATTGTTCGTCCCGGTTTTCTATAACCCACTACTTCTGTTCTTAATAAAACTTCAAGTTGCCAGGTGGAATGTATTTTCTTTGCCGAAAAATTGGCTGTTACCGCCTGGGACAGATTTCTTGTGACAAGTTATTTTATTTTTTATTTAATTTTCTATCACTTTAAAAGCCATATTTAAATTTAAAACGTGGACAAACTTCTAGTGACACGTTACCGCCGGGACATTTTCATATAAACAATTTTTTTGATGCTTTCTACTAATTAATTGGCGACTTTAGGTGGTTTCAGGCCTAAAAGGATTCATGTCCTTCATAATAAAATTTACACAGTTTAGAAAAGCTTTCAATAAATATGTTTTTTTAGTCTGCGACAGCCAAAATTAGCTTTAATCCAAACAAAAAAGTGCCATAAAAGCTAGAGAAACAAAGTAATTTGTTGAAACTTCTCCAGCCAAGATTTCTTTTTGCAAACAGCTTAAATTGCTGTTAAAAGATAAGCTATAAGAAAAAACCGGATCATGTGACCCTATTTCGCTGAAGTATAACTGATTTTCATGGAAAGTTTCTCAATGAGAAAAGTACAAAGTAAAGTTTTGGCTGAATGTTTACAGTTGGTTTAAGAAAATATATTGTCTTGACGCTTGAAAATATATTATAACTTTTTGCATTTCTACGTAATTATACAGGGTGTAAATAATATGAGTGCCACTATTTTAACGTATTATAGAGGACGCCAAACTAAGAAAAAAAACTCTTAAGTTGTCGAGATAAAAAGCACTTTTTTAAAATTTTTGGGTATGTACCTATTAATTAATTAAAAAACACTGTAAAAATATGAAGTCTTGTGTTAAAACAAGAGCAATAATAATTGGAAATTAAATTAACTTTTAATTTTTTGGTATAGTTTGTTTCTCACATTGGCCCCTCTTGTAGTACCCGTAATAATTTTGGCACTCTTACTCTTACGTTATGAATTTTATTATGTGCCATTAATAACGTATCTTTTTGTTTCAGATTATGACATCAGCAAACGACCACCTTCTCCCTCCACAAAAACCAAAACTTTCACCGCTAGATCTGCGCAACTCCGACTTAGTATCACGTCTACTTGCCGCAACACCACCCTATTTGTACAATATGAACTTACTACCAAACACGTACTTTTTCTCGGAAATGTTAAGGTCTTTTGTGCAAGCTAAGAACGAACAAAACTTACAGCAAAGAAATAACTTGAATTTTCATCCAACAATGAGACGATCTAGAAAAAGAGCTTGGCCTGCAAGTGTTAGACCTGAAAATGTTCCAGTGGAGCCAAAAATAGAGCATCCAGAACCTTGGATGTTAAAATCCAATAAAAAAATGGAAGAATCTGCTTTAGAATTAACAACAAACGAGAAAGAAGAAGAAAATAAACCAAAAATCGAAGAAACCCCATCTAGTTTTGCCCCACCTCAAGAAAATTCATCAAATTTGGTACTTCCTCCGGCACCCCCAATGTGGTATCCACCGATCTATCCAACACCACCTTATGGGATTGATCCACTGCATTTCTTTATTGACCTTAGAGTTTCTGGTCACATTTACGATAGACAAAATAACAATAACGTAAAAGGAAATTCAACTACAAGCAGTAATACTCCAGAGACTGTTGTAAGTGGAGAACACTCTGAACGAATTACCGTAGAAGCAGATAAGAATGATTTAGATTTAAAACTAGAGGATTCAAAAAATTTAATATTTAAAGAAGCCAGACAAAATTCAGCTTTTAGTGTGCCAGTACCGCAAAAACAGACTAAGTTTGATATTAAGTCTATGGGGTTTGACAAAAACTCAAACAAAACTAGCACAAATTATATAATGAACAACATTATAGGCATTTATAAAACTCTAGACAACAAAAAAGATGAAGCTAGTCCAAGTAGTCAAGAAGATCCAAACGAAAGAAATATAAAAGACTTAAAGGCTCTTTTTGGATTTAGAATAAATGATAATTTTATGGAAAAAAGCAGAACTAATTCTGAAGAACAAATAAATGATTCTGACCTTACAAGCTCCGATATAGAGTCAGTTGGAAGTCCGAATTTAGATGTAGTTGCTGTAAATGACGATTTTTAAAAAGTTAACTGTTACCACTAGATCTGCGCAACTCCGATTTAGCATCCTATTTGTACAACATGAACTTACTACCAAACACGTACTTTTTCTCGGAAATGTTAAAGTCTTTTGTGCAAGCTAAGAACGAACAAAACGTACAGCAAAGAAATAACTTGAATTTCCATCCAACAATGAGACGGCCTAGAAAAAGAGCTTGGCCTGCAAGTGTAAGACCCGAAAATGTTCCAGTAGAGTCAAAAATAGAGCATCCAGAACCTTGGATGTTAAAATCCAATAAAAAAATTGAAGAATCTGCTTTAGAATTAACAACAAACGAGAAAGAAGAAGAAAATAAACCAAAAATCGAAGAAACCCCATCTAGTTTTGCTCCACCTCAAGAAAATGCCTCAAATTTGGTACTTCCTCCGGCACCACCAATGTGGTATCCGCCAATCTATCCAACACCACCTTATGGGATAGATCCACTGCATTTCTTTATTGACCTTAGAGTTTCTGGTCACATTTACGATAGACAAAATAACAATAACGTAAAAGGAAATTCAACTACAAGCAGTAATACTCCAGAGACTGTTGTAAGTGGAGAACACTCTGAACGAATTACCGTAGAAGCAGATAAGAATGATTTAGATTTAAAACTAGAGGATTCAAAAAATTTAATATTCAAAGAAGCCAGACAAAATTCAGCTTTTAGTGTACCAGTACCGCAAAAACAGACTAAGTTTGATATTAAGTCTATGGGGTTTGACAAAAACTCAAACAAAACTAGCACAAATTATATAATGAACAACATTATAGGCATTTATAAAACTCTAGACAACAAAAAAGATGAAGCTAGTGCAAGTAGTCCAGAAGATCCAAACGAAAGAAATATAAAAGACTTAAAGGCTCTTTTTGGATTTAGAATAAATGATAATTTTATTGAAAAAAGCAGAACTAATTCTGAAGAACAAATAAATGATTCTGACCTTACAAGCTCCGATATAGAGTCAGTTGGAAGTCCGAATTTAGATGTAGTTGCTGTAAATGACGATTTTTAAAAAGTTAACTGTTACCACTAGATCTGCGCAACTCCGATTTAGCATCCTATTTGTACAGCATGAACTTACTACCAAACACGTACTTTTTCTCGGAAATGTTAAGGTCTTTCCTGCAAGCTAAAAACGAACAAAACTTGCAGCAAAGAAATAACTTAAATTTTCATCTAACAATGAGACGATCTAGAAAAAGAGCTTGGCCTGCAAGTGTTAGACCCGAAAATGTTTCAGTGGAGCCAAAAGTAGAGCATCCAGAACCTTGGATGTTAAAATCCAACAAAAAAATGGAAGAATCTGCTTTAGAATTAACAACAAACGAGAAAGAAGAAGAAAATAAACCATAAATCGAAGAAACCCCATCTAGTTTTGCCCCACCTCAAGAAAATGCCTCAAATTTGGTACTTCCTCCGGCACCACCAATGTGGTATCCGCCAATCTATCCAACATCACCTTATGGGATAGATCCACTGCATTTATTTATTGACCTTAGAGTTTCTGGTCACATTTACGATAGACAAAATAACAATCACGTAAAAGGAAATTCAACTACAAGCAGTAATACTCCAGAGACTGTTGTCAGTGGAGAACACTCTGAACGAATTACCGTAGAAGCAGATAAGAATGATTTAGATTTAAAACTAGAGGATTCAAAAAATTTAATATTCAAAGAAGCCAGACAAAATTCAGCTTTTAGTGTACCAGTACCGCAAAAACAGACTAAGTTTGATGTTAAGTCTATGGGGTTTGACAAAAACTCTAACAAAACTAGCACAAATTATATAATGAACAATATTATAGGCATTTATAAAACTCTAGACAACAAAAAAGATGAAGCTAGTCCAAGTAGTCAAGAAGATCCAAACGAAAGAAATATAAAAGACTTAAAGGCTCTTTTTGGATTTAGAATAAATGATAATTTTATTGAAAAAAGCAGAACTAATTCTGAAGAACAAATAAATGATTCTGACCTTACAAGCTCCGATATAGAGTCAGTTGGAAGTCCGAATTTAGATGTAGTTGCTGTAAATGACGATTTTTAAAAAGTTAACTGTTACCACTAGATCTGCGCAACTCCGATTTAGCATCCTATTTGTACAGCCTGAACTTACTACCAAACACGTACTTTTTCTCGGAAATGTTAAGGTCTTTCCTGCAAGCTAAGAACGAACAAAACGTACAGCAAAGAAATAACTTGAATTTCCATCCAACAATGAGACGGTCTAGAAAAAAAGCTTGGCCTGCAAGTGTAAGACCCGAAAATGTTCCAGTCGAGCCAAAAATAGAGCATCCAGAACCTTGGATGTTAAAATCCAACAAAAAAATGGAAGAATCTGAGGATTCAAAAAATTTTATATTCAAAGAAGCCAGACAAAATTCAGCTTTTAGTGTGCCAGTACCACAACAACAGACTAAGTCTGATGTTAAGTCTATGGGGTTTGACAAAAACTCCAACAAAACTAGCACAAATTATATAATGAACGACATTATAGGCATTTATAAAACTCTGGACAACAAAAATTATGAAGCTAGTCCAGGTATTCAAGAAGATCCAACCGAAAGAAATATAAAAGACTTTGACAGGTAACATTTGGGCAGACTTATAAGAATGAAATAATAATTATGCTAAAGAAAATGTATATAAAAGCAATAACGCTGCAAAAAAGAAAGATATGATTTTTTTTAAAATTTCTAATGCAGATAATTGAACCTTGAAAAAAGAATTCAATGTTTTTGATTCTTTAAATTCTAGCAAAAAAATTATTGGTAGTAAAATTTAGATCTCTTTGATATTACCCATAATAACTTAAGGAAATCTAAATATTTAAATTATTTATTTATTTATTTAAACAAAAATAATAATGTAAATAATTAAATTATTGATACCAAAAACAATAACATATCTAGTCACATATTTTCTAGTGCTAAGATTAGTTATACGTACTTATATTTTGTCTGCTTTTAGGATTATATTTGCAATAAATAGTTCAAATATAGAAAATATCGAGAAAAATGTTTTACATTTAATATAAATGGCAAAAGGTCTATCTTCTTGACTAAAATGATTGTAATATGATTGTAATATGATTGTAATATGCTGCTTCAATCTAAATGACTGCCCTGTACTGGGTGTTCCTAATTCGATGTATTTTTGAGAGTTTTTGAGTATTTCTAGGAAAGATAGAAAAAAAAACTAACCCCCATCTTACTGTATATCTTTAGAAGATAAAATAAAACTATAAAAAACAATTTTAAATAGTTCAAATAGAGAAAATATCGAGAAAAAAGCTTATTTCTAATAAAAATAGCAAAAGGTCTAGATTTTCTTGACTATAGGATTGAACTATGCAAAAACTAAATAATTACTCTGTACTGTTACTGGTGTCCCTAATATTCGATGTATTAGCTCACACATATACTATACTATAGTAGTGTGAGCTATGGTGATTTTTTCGAAAAAAAAAAGTTGCTCCGATTTCAAATTTTTTTATATATCTTTGCGTTTCAGATGATTTTGAAACTTTTTTATTGCGCCGTCTGTCTGTATGCCTGTCTGTCTGTATGTCTGTCTGTAACGCAAAAACCGCTTGGCCGATTTTAATGAAATTTGGTACCTAGGCTGGGTCTTGGGTCGAGATGGTCCCATGACAAATGAATGAAATGAACAAAATCCACCGAACACAAACCAAATAAAAGGGTGGGCGTAGATTTCAAAATTTAGAGTTTATGTGAAAATATGGCGTGTGTGATATCAAACGAAAGGTAATTGAGTCTGCAGTTAAATAAAACACATTTTAATTTATTTAAAAACAAAGGGTGGGGGTATATTTTAAAAATTAGAGTTTAAGTGAAAATATGGCGTGTGTGATATCAAACGAACTGTAATTGAGTCCGGAGTTTAATCCAATACATTTTAGTTTTTGTTTTTTTAAGGGTTCAAAAATTTGAGTTTAAGTCGAAACATGGCTTGTGTGGTATCAAACAAAAGGTAATTTAGTCTGGAGTTGAATAAAATATATTTCAGTTTTTAGTTATATTAGCTCACACGTACACTATAACTATAGTACCTAGTGTGAGCTTAGGGGCCCATATATTGGCAGAGTATTTTTGAGAGTTATCAGGTAGAAGATAAAATAAAAATAATATAAATAAAAAGTTATAGATTCCCTCCCAAAATTTAAACTAATCAAAAACCTCCCGTGACTTAAGAACGTCCCTCACCCTAGAAATACCTCAAACACCTCAAAACGAATTTAAGATACCTTGTAGGTATATTGCATTTATTCGTATTTCAAATATTTGGCGTTAAAAGCAATGTATAGCCTCAAAATCAGTAAACGTAGCTATTTTCCACAAAACAATAAATAATGCTGTCCAACAAATTAACTATTTTGGACTCAACTCAATCGGAAAAACCAATCACCATGTATTTTTCGCCTCACCAGTGCAATTTAGGCCGTCCGCTTGGCATTGGCTTATATTTGGCTATTTTGGCAATTTGTATAGACAAAATTAGACCTATTTTATATTTAAGGATGATTCTACAAAAATGGTGCTGTGGAGTGGGAATGCATATTTTTCAAACACAGACTGCAAATGAAGCATAGTTTTAGTTATAAGATTTAAAACGAAATGTTTTCTTTATGGAGCATTTGAGTTTAATTTATAAAAAAAATTGCAAGTTTATAATTTTTTTTATTACAAAGCAAATACCTCATTCCTCTGGTGTAGCCCCAAACCAAATATTAAAAACTCAAATTGAAAAAAATATCCTAATAAATAATATTTAATTAAGTCTTAACTATTTATCAAAAAATTGATAAAACTTAAGTTTGCATTCATATTTTTGAAAATCCGAATTTACATCTTCTCAGGAAAATTTTACAATTTTAAACGTGCTCCATTTTTAATAACACAATATTTGTGAATACAACCGGTTAACTTCTAGAGAAAGAGACGGCCCTGGAATTCTAATTTAGTTGTGACAGATAATGTCAACTTTAGTTTGGTTTAACTTATAGAAGATCTTTTTATTTTCGGCAGAAAATTAGTTTTTTTCGGAGAAATCAAAAAGGAACGCTTCAATTATCATCCCTCTGGTAAGTAAATATTCGACTGATATCAATAGTATAATTTTTTTGTTGATTGTTTTAAAATTATAAGTATAGGAACTTTGTTTATATAAAACTTAAGTTAAGTAGTCTAAATAGATTTGCTTTAAATTGGAAAACCATTAAAAAACTCATTCCTCTGGTACTCATTCCTCTGGAATTTTTATGCAATAATTCCTAAAATTCGGGAAAATAAATGTTTCTTAGCTTACACCTAATTAGTTACATAAATTTAAAAAAACAAAATTATTTACTGTGCTGTACTGTTATTTAAAGGCAAAGACCAAAAATGATATCCATATAGCCCACTTTTGGTAGAATCATCCATATATTTATTAACAATTTCCACTGTTTTTCCGTTTTATCACGTAAACTAACAAGTTTTTTACTAGGCGCCATTTTAAAGAGATCTATTACTACCCAACTGAATAATAAAAACACAAGTTTTTTTTAATTTTTATTTGTCAAACACACTGTGTTTATTGTATTACAATCTAGTCAGTAAGACTAATTAGCAATTTTGTTTTAACTTAATTTACTAGAAAACACAAGTAAGGTCAAACACTATCCTTTAGTAAAGGATAAAGGTCACACCAGCACATGCCTCAAATAGAAGATAAGAGAAAAATGGGACATACGAAAGGTCGCTATTCTCATGAAATTTAAGATTTAAGTTTCATTGCATAAAAAAAAATCATAAATTTTTAAGAATTATTACCTTAATTTTTCAATTTCTGGGCCGACGTCTCCCTTCCGGTCTCCTTCTATAACCAATATGTCATTTTGCCATCTCCTGGCTTGGTATTTTCTTTAAAAATATTAAAAAGCAACCTGAAGCTTCTTGATGCTGTTCTTTAGAAAGCTACATAGCTTCAAGGGATGCTTTTCTGCGATCTAAAAGAAAAAATGCAATGAATAATGGGAGGGTAATAAATTTTAATTTTAGCCCTTCTAAAATAGAGTGTAAGCAACAGTATGCGTAATCTTTTTTCCTGTGCCTATTGTAAAGGGTAAAGCCGAGGCAAAATACGAACTTGCTTTTCTGGAAAAAAAAACACACTCAGTTTTTTTACGGCTTCCTTTCTGATGCAAAAATTTTTTGGTCACACCCCCTGAAAGGGGTTTACTCACATACTTAATTTTTACCTTCCTAATCCGCGCAACAAAAAAAGTTTGAGATAACTTCGAAAATATGTTGTCTGTCCATGTGTGTGTGTGTGTGTGTGTGTGTGTGTGTGTGTGTATGTCTGTCAGTAACATGATAGCACCTAAACCGCTGAACCGATTTTCATGAAATTTTTAAGTAAAATATTGTACAACTGTAAAGACATGATTAGATTTTGGTTAAAATCCATTAATGCTAATGACAATTTTTTTACCTTTTAAAATTAAAAATAACTTCTTAAATTTATGTTATTACTAAAAACTTCGCAGGAACTTCCGTTTCTGAGATATTTACAAAAAATCGAGGCTGATATAGTGTGAAGTTCACTTGGAGTGTGCCAATCAAGCGCGGATTTGAGGGGGGTAACGAGGTAATTACCCCCCATAAAAAAATATGCTCCTTTTGTTAATGAATAAATAAAAAATATTTTTTTTGTCGACAATTACCTTCCCCCCTTTTAGATTTATGCCCAGATCCGCGCTTGGTGGGGCCATAGTGACGCGAAAAAACCACACCCAAAGTTAAGATTCGGAGAAACGTCGTTCAAGCGAATTTTAGGGTAGGGAATCCCATAATAACAAACTCATATTTAAAAAACTATACAGTTTATCAACAAAAGCACCGAGTTGCAGCATAGTGAGGCGACAGAGATGAGAAAAAATCACACCCTGAGTTAAGATTCGAAAAAACGTCATTTAGCGAATTTTAGGGTAGGGAATACCATATGACCAAAATGGCCAAACATTAAAAATGCATATTTCAAAAACTATTCAGTTTATCAACAAAAGCACCGAGTTGCAGTATGGTGGGGCCATAGAGATACGAAAAAACCACACCCTAAATTAAGATTCGAAAAACGTCATTTAGCGAATTTTAGGGTAGGGAATACCATATGACCAAAATGGCCAAACTTTAAAAATTCATATTTCAAAAACTATTCAGTTTATCAACAAAAGCACCGAGTTGCAGTATGGTGAGGCCATAGAGATACGAAAAAACCACACCCTGAGTTAAGAATTTAAAAACGTCATTTAGCGAATTTTAGGGTAGGGAATGACCAAAATGGCCAAACTAAAAATTCATATTTCAAAACCTATTCAGTTTATTAACAAAAGCACCGAGTTGCAGTATGGTGGGGCCATAGAGATACGAAAAAACCACACCCTAAATTAAGATTCGAAAAACGTCATTTAGCGAATTTTAGGGTAGGAAATACCATATGACCAAAATGGCCAAACTTTAAAAATTCATATTTCAAAAACTATTCAGTTTATTAACAAAAGCACCGAGTTGCAGTATGGTGGGGCCATAGAGATACAAAAAAACCACACCTTGAGTTAAGATTCGAAAAAACGTCATTTAGCGAATATTAGGGTAGGGAATACCATATGACCAAAATGGCCAAACTTTAAAAATTCATATTTCAAAAACTATTCAGTTTATTAACAAAAGCACCGAGTTGCAGTATGGTGGGGCCATAGAGATACAAAAAACCACACCCTGAGTTAAGATTCGAAAAAACGTCATTTAGCGAATTTTAGGGTAGGGAATACCATATGACCAAAATGGCCAAACTTTAAAAATTCATATTTCAAAAACTATTCAGTTTATCAACAAAAGCACCGAGTTGCAGTATGGTGGGGCCATAGAGATACAAAAAACCACACCCTGAGTTAAGATTCGAAAAAACGTCATTTAGCGAATTTTAGGGTAGGGAATACCATATGACCAAAATGGCCAAACTTTAAAAATTCATATTTCAAAAACTATTCAGTTTATTAACAAAAGCACCGAGTTGCAGTATGGTGGGGCCATAGAGATACAAAAAACCACACCCTGAGTTAAGATTCGAAAAAACGTCATTTAGCGAATTTTAGGGTAGGGAATACCATATGACCAAAATGGCCAAACTTTAAAAATTCATATTTCAAAAACTATTCAGTTTATCAACAAAAGCACCGAGTTGCAGTATGGTGGGGCCATAGAGATACAAAAAACCACACCCTGAGTTAAGATTCGAAAAAACGTCATTTAGCGAATTTTAGGGTAGGGAATACCATATGACCAAAATGGCCAAACTTTAAAAATTCATATTTCAAAAACTATTCAGTTTATCAACAAAAGCACCGAGTTGCAATATGGTGGGGCCATAGAGATACGAAAGAAACCACACCAAGTTAAGATTCAAAAAAACGTCATTTATTTTTATCTGTATAAACCTATCGTTACTTAAAGGGAGACATCCTAGTATCTCGAGAAATATTCTAACTAAAGAAAAAACAATTAATTTTTCTAGAGCATCCAAAACATTTCCAGACACATTGGCCTCAGTAAGGTATCCTAAAGATCATTTATACTGTAAAAAATCGCAAAACTAGGTACTAAAACTATTAAAATTAAAAAATTATTTACAAATTTTTTTAGCCGTAGGGCACTAATTATTTTAAAAACTTCAATCGCGTTTTTATCGGTCTCAGAAAAAAGCCAAATATGGGGGTTTAATTTTTAGCAAAAAAGCCGTCACACGAAACCTTTTACTTGTCTTATAAACAATGACTAAACTATGATTGTTTTTAGGAGAGCATCACAATTTAATTACACAAACTACTTACCCAAAAGATGAAGAATTATCACAAAACAAAAACTAATTAATTACTTTGATTTCATGGCGTCCTCCGAAACAGGTAGAAAAACAAACAATGGCGGTGTCAAAGGTCACGCGACAAGTGGATCATTCATGTATTGTCTCCACCTGTGGGCGCGGGGGCGGATGATCCGCGGTATGTGGCGCGATCTAGGGGATGATGAGTGACCCTCGATAATTCTGTTGGACCAGGAGCTGATAACCCAATAATTGCACACATTATTTGCACAGTGTGTAATACACCAGAAGTTGCCTCTTATATTTGGAGTTCTCTCGACAAAAAGAAGGGGGGGGGGCGATTGCCTCCCCTGGCACCGCCGCAGAATTAGTTTTATAATTAAAACTTCAGGGTCGTCCGTACAGTAGCGTGTCGTGGATAAAAGGGTGGGGGGGCACCATTTGTTTTTGCGTTAAATTTAGTTTTTATATTTTTTTCTCAAAGGACGCCAGGGGCGCCAAGCGCAGAGGGGCGGGGGGCGTCCGTAAATTATTAAAAATCACAAAATAAACCATTTTTGTTTTAGTTTTATCTAATTTTATCAGAAACTGAGCTTATTATGAAAAAATATGTACCACAGTTTATGGTAGACAGTAAAATTTCCTTTCACACGTGTTACTCGGTGAGTATTACCGGGTGGGCCAAAAAAACCGGACAATAAATTTTTTTTGTTGGTAGAAAATTAATTAGAGTTTTAACTAAACATATTTTTTTGTTCGCAATCTCATAATCCAACATGGCGGACGAAATTAAATTGTACTGTTCAAAGATACTCGTTTATTCTTGTGTTGCGCACATGTTTGAATTATTTTTTCAAATTGGTAAAAAAGCTGCACTCTTGCCAAGGTAAGAATCAGCAAAATCGGTTCAGTGGTTTTAAAAGAAATATTTTTGTTTCAAGCATTGTGCATATTATACAATTGCCTTGCCAATCATGTCTGCATTTATTTCCTTATAAATTCATTACTAATGAACCGATTTTGATGAAATAAAAAACATAGAATTGATTTCTTTTTAAAGATCATGATCAAATTTATCGCCATCTTAAAATTTAAGATGGTGGACAGAATCATATACTTGATTCTTCAAAATGGCGTGTTTATTCTTATTTTCCGAAAATGTTTTATAGAAAAACACTATGTTTCCCCCACACAACGAGGTACAATTTAGTAAAATCGGTGTGATGGTTCTCAAAAAATCTATTTTTGTTTCAACCATTGTTTTACAGATTATACGTTTGCATTGCCAATCCTGTCTGCATTCATTTTCTTATAAATTCTTTATTACTAAACCGATTTTAGTGAAATAAAAAAATCATAATGACAATTGATTGCTGCTTAAAGTTTGTAATCAAAATTTTCCGCCATCTTAGAATTTAAGATGTCGGACAGAATCATACTTGATGCAATGCAATCGTATAATTTTTAAAACAATGATAAAAACAAAATCAGATTTTTTAAGAACCACTTCCCCGATTTTAGTAGTTGGTCCCTTGTTAAGCGGGATAAAAGTAGTGATTTTCTTTAAATAAAAAAAAACTAACACATTTTCGTAAAATAATAATAAAGTTGCCTCTTTGAAGGGCCAAGTATGATTCTGTCAGACATCTTAACTTAAGACAGCGGCAATCAATTCTCATCATGATTTTTTTTATTTCACTAAGATCGGTTTAGTAATAACGAGTTTATTAGGAAATTAATGCAGACAGCATTGGCGATGCAAACATTTAATCTGTAAAACAATGGCTGAAACAAAAACAGACTTTTTGAGAACTACCACACCGATTTTACTAATTTGTGCTTTTCCATAAATTAAAACTAAAACGTTTTCAGAAAATAAGAATAAACACGCCATTGATGATTCTGTTCGCCATCTTAAATTTTAAGACGGCGATAAATTTTGATCATGATCTTTAAAAAGCAAACAATTCTCACCAAGATGGTTTTTATTTCATTAAAATCGGTTCAATAGTATAAGGAAATAAATGCAGACATGATTGGCAAGGTAATCATATAATTTTTCTTCAAAAGTTATAATGAAAAACAAATTTTTTTGGCCCACCCGGTATTTATTATATTAATATATTAACTTATAATAAACTCACTAGCGACGTACCGTACCGTAAATGGGGGTAATTTAAAAATTTTAAAAATAAAACATTATTTTCACATGTTTAATCTATCTCACTCTCTTAAAAACCAAGCTCTTTATTAAAAAAATGTGTTCTATACTTTCTGTTATAGTTAAGAAAAAAATTTTAAACAGTGTATAATAAAGTGGAAGTATATTTTAAAATTACCGCTCCAGTGGCGGGTCGGTTCGGTTCGGTTCATAGGGGGGCCAGGGGGGGGCGTTCGCCCCCCCCCTTGCTCCTCTGCGCTTGGCGCTCCTTGCGTCCTTTGAGAAAAAAATAGAATTATAGTGTTACTATTTAAAAAAAAAAGGTTTGTAATTTATTTGACTCCCATACCTATATTTGGGCCCCTTAAGGTCATTGCCCCTCCCCCCCGCCCTTTTATCCACGACACGCTACTGTACCGCTCTAGTGGTATCCTTAATTTAAAATAACTTTTGAAAATCACCAAACAAGTTAATTTTTTTACATGTTTCATTTCTTAAAAACTAAGCTTCTTACGACTATTTATGTTATTTACGAGTACTTTACGGTGGATAAGGAAATTTCGTTTTAAATGGTGCATCACACAACGAGATAAAAGTTATGGCTAACTCTCTAGGGGCGTCCGTATACTTTAAAAATTTACCAAAAAAACATTTTCGTAAAATTTTCTTAAAAACTAAGGTCAGAATAAGGTAAAAAGTAAGTTTTTTTTCTTAGAAGCTTATTTTATTTTAAAAATAGATAAAGATGTAACAGAAATTGATTATTTTGGTTGTTTTTGAAAATATATTTATATTAGTTCGCAACTGAAGACTTACATGTGACATAAACCCAAAAACATTCAACTAAAGGCATAAACCCCACATTATATAATATAGTTTAAAAGAAAATTTGATTTTTAACAAGTGTCATTTGGCGAACATTTTATAATGTACGGACGCCACTGAAGAGGTACTTCCTTCTGCTAACCTTATTGGCCAATATATTCTTGGAAAGGGAACTTTTTTATTAACAAAAAAGTATTCTTTGCCATTTTTGTTAAAAAGGTTATTTTCCGAGAAAAATCAAAACAACTAAAATAATGCACCTTTGAGGGGTCTTTTTAACACGCACGGTAACTCAGAGTCCATTTTTATATGGGAATTAATACCTAATAGTTTTCGGTCTTTGCTTTTTCTAAAAAACCAAAAACTGATTAAATCTGTCCTTGAAGAAACAAATATTAAACCACTAGAGTCAGCAGCGCTTCATTTAAAATTGCCACCCTGTATAAGTGGTATCTAATAATGAAAAACTACCCTCTTATTGAAAAAAATTAGTCTATTCGTGCATATAAAATCTCCAAAGAAATGAAAAGTAATAATAAACACCCCCGTTGATTTGCCGGAAAACCACGCAGGGTGTATTTGACATTTGCGACACATGTTAAGGGTGTTAAGCGTTTTTAAGGGTCTCTAGGACTAAAGTGGGTCGGTATTAATATTTTTGTGTCCATATTCAATATTCGATATGAGATCTAAAAGAGGGATTAAATTTCCAATAACCGACTGCTTTTTACCTTCCTAGCAGCAATAGCTAGAGAAGGTATTGTATACAGAGAAAAAATTTTTTTGGAGATAACGTGCAAAATGTGGTATTTGGGTGTATTTTAACCTATTTTAGCAATATCCTCGTGATGTATGTCTGTGTGTGTGTATGTAAAAAACATGTGCGTTATTGTAATGAGCTGATTGGATTTTGATGCTAATGACAGTTTTTTGACAGTTTCAAAATTGAAAATATACAAACTTTTTAACGGAGCATCTCATCGCATCGCATATATTTGTCAATGTGTGTTATAATCAGTCGAACAATTTGCTTTTTACTTTTTTAAAAGTTTTTAATTATTAAGTAAGCACCGCCTTATTCTTATTCAATTTATTAATTTGTTGTTTAACAATAATTTTTATAGATAATTTAAAAAGTTTTTAGTATAAGAAAAGTACAAAACATTAAAATAGATAAAAAGAAATATTAAAAATATAAAATAGGTACATTCCTATTAAGTATAATACGTACAGGGTGATATTTGGGTAATTTTTTTTAAACACCCTGTATTTTTTTGTTTGTTGTTTAAAAATATAACATGTGGACATTTGTTTTGTCCGTTTTCGAGTTATTTTCATCTTGATTTACCATTTAATTTATAAACTTTACTGTTAGATCAATATTAACGGTGATATCCTATTAAGTCAAATATGGTTAATCAAAAGGCAAATAACTCGAAAACGGGCAAACTAAATGTCAACATGTTATATATTTTTGAAACCACAAAAAGCCGCCCTTTCGATTAAAAAAATAAAATACAAGGTGTTTCATTTAAAAAAATTAACCAAAAACTTTGATTTTAATAAAAATTTATTTTTGGTTCCTCAATAGATACCGATACAGCAAGATAAAACATTTGAAAAAATGTTGCGATTCCTTAAATCTACAGGGTATTTTATCTTCTTAATTCGCCAAAACATATCTATGGTTTATGATTTTTCCTGAAAAAATACGAACGTTAAAAAAATTATTTTTACTACTGTTTAGAAAGAAGAACAAGAAAAAATATTGAAAATAACAAATAATCGCATCAGTGACCTCAGTACAAGACAATAAATTTAAAAAATCGCCATTTTGAAAATGTGATCCCTTTGATTTTTTATATTTTTTCGAAAAAAGAGGCTCCAATATTTTGTCTATTGCCTTTAAAAATTCTAGAGTGGGGCGAGAAGTATAAATGCCAAAAAGAAAAATTCTTGTATAAGTGCGCGGAGACCTTGGCCGTACTTATATGTATATGGGTAAGCGAGCAGTCCTATTGAGGCGCCCGGGGTGTAAATCAATATAAATTTTATTAAAAAAAGTTGTATTGTTTTAAGGAAAAAATATTTTTTTTTATTCTGAAATTTTGTTTTACTGTGTTGAAAACGGTTTTTTTTTGTAAATATCTCATAAACGGAAGCTCCTACGAAGTTTTTTGTTATAACGTAAATTATTGAGAAAAGCGTGTCGTTTCATACTGTATTCCGAAAACTGCATATTGATGCGATGCTCCGTTAAAAAGTTAGCATTTTTTCAATTTTTAAACTTTCAAAAACTGTCATTAACATTAATGGATTGTCCCAAATCAGCTCTTTACAGTACCGTACACTATTTTACCTGAAAATTTCACGAAAGTCGGTTAAGCGGTTTAGGAGCTATCGTGGCCCGGACATACACATACGGACAGACGCCACGAAAATATTCCTAAGATACACCCAAATAACTGATTTTCGGCGTTATCTAAAAAAAATTTTTTTTGTCGAAAACAATACCTTTTCTAGCCACTGCCGCGCGGGCTAAGAAGATCAAAATAGGTACATTCCTACTGAGTGTGATACGTAGGTACCTTTAAACAAAAGTTTACGCTAATATAAAAAATCGAAAAAAAAGGTCATTCCATAAAAAATACCAAATTTATGTAATTTCTTAAAAACGAAAAGTGACCAATAAACTTCGGTTAAAGAATTGTGTCCTTCCTTGTTAAAAAGCTATAAAATTAAAATTTTAATAAAAAAAAAATCCCTGCTTACATTCTTTTGAAAATTGACACTCAAAAGTGGGGGGTCAGTTTTTTCTCTCTCCTCCTAGACATATCTAAGCCCGCTCATCTAAAAAATAAACGAATATGGGACCACCTAGGTATATACTTGAGTTTTTATAAAATAGAAAAATTTTAGTCAATTTTTTTTTTCATGGAAGTAAGTTAAAAAAAGCAGGCTCAATTTCCTGAAACGCTGAAACGTATATTTTCACAATTGACAAATCCTTATTGTAACTGACGCCACGAGGAGGAAGCGGGAGGGGGAGTGGAATCGTGCACAAAGAATCAAGGGGGTGAGGAGACGGGGCAGGGGGGTCGGTTGATTTGAGTGTAAAAATCATCCCGAAGGGGTTTAAATCGCGAATCTAGTAGGCCGAGAGTCAAAGCTGAAATTAAAAAAAAAATAGAGGGTGTCCTAAATTCGATCTTTTTAGGAGGTTTCATGTCTTTCTTTCAGTGGCGCACCCAGGTATATGTCTTGGGGGGGGGGGGGTAAGCCTCATAATGTCGAATTTTAAGCTATTTTTTGTGTTTTTTTTTCTGAAATATGTCGAAAATATGTAAAAAATCTAATCTAATCTGGGTTTGCCCATGCTTCTAGACTGGCGAGGCTCTATTTTCAAGAGATGATTAAGTTCGTTTTTAACATACAGGGGTTCTTGTAAAGTCTGAATTTAGAGGGGTCTAAAACTTTTTTATTATTTAATAATTTAAATGCTTTTTTAAAGATTTGTTTTTAAGATTCTTACTGTAAAATTGAATTTGATCTAGTACTTTAAGTTTTTGAGATATTACATACAGTTCTTAATTCTTGATAGAATGAGCCTTTTATTTATTTATATTCTTTATAATTTTTTATATTGTTTGTTTTTATTTTAAATTAGTTTTCTAAGTTAAAAATATTTTAAAATGATCAAATTAAGTAATTAAAACAAAATAAAGAGGTTATTAACAAACAAAATTATCGAAAACAATAAAAAAATTGATTGAATCCAAAAGTCGAATAAAAGGGGCATTCCATAGAAAAATAACAATTTTATGTAATAATTAAGTATCTCCATCAAGGATTTATGAAATTTTCTTTCATAAATCTTTTTTTTCATTTTTTTATTCTAGAATGGCTGGACAAGGCTCGTGAACCGAATCTGGATTTTATCAGGGACTGATGAATCTGTCTCTGACTTTACCGAACTCCCGGTCTATAAAGAGCTCTATCGGGCTCTATCCCTCTATATTGAAATCTGGAGCGCGTCAGAGCGCACCAGAGATGTTTTTCAATTCAAGGCATTGTGTACAAATTCTCGATTGGCGCGACGATTTTTCGAATTACGTTATTTTGGTCCGCGAAACAAAATATACTGGATTTACAGAACAAAATAATAGGAAACTCAAAAATATTTTTTCTGTAGACATATGGATTACGTACCGTACAAGTCGTGTGTCCTGAAACAGGAAGACGACTTGAAACAAAACTTTCCAAAAAAAAGTCAGGTATGGTGGCAGTTACCTAACCTTTTTACATTTTTGGAAAGTTTTGTTTCAAAGCGCCCAGCGGTTTCAAAGCACCCGAGTTGATGGTAACTAGTTTCTGCTGCAGGTACAGGGTTTTATAAGCGAAGAGGGGTGACTTTTTAGTTTATTTTTCGACTAAAAGTTCTTATAAACAAGGTTGACCAACGCTTCTTTACTAATATGGGCGACCTTTAAATTTTTTAATTTGTTTTGCTCTATAATCGTTGAAAGTTTGAAAAAACTGCCAAAACATCAAAAAGTATTTTATATAAGATATAACATTTTTCAGGCAGACGAAAAATGAAAAGACCCCTAAAAACTTATCTCCCTGCTAATATCCTAATTATTTTGACATATCCAAGTCTATGCTAAATATCTAAAAACTTTCATAAGCTATAAAGGAAAAATGTCAATAAATTATGGAATGTCAAATCTTGCCAACCAAGCGATTGTACACCTATGTATGTTCATAGGAACTTTTAGGCTTAATAGTTATTTAAACAACAAGGTTTGAAAACGACTCTTTGCACACGATCGAGACAGTTTGGTGACCGAGCCGAAGGCGAGGTCTACAAGTCGAGGGAGTGTGCAAAGAGGTTTTCAAACAAGTTTTTTACAATATTTTTTATACGACTGCTAATAAAGAAAGAAAAATCAAATTTTAATTTAACTTGTTTTTATTTCCGACATTTTTACAACAAAACTTTAAAAATTCAACAATTTTTTGACGTATCCGATCAACAAAACATACGAGCAGTGACGGTTGCTACGGAACTAAGCCAACTTATATTGATGGGTGACAACAACAAAAATCACAATGACGGGAGACCCGTATGCAGAAATGACATAGGCGTGCGCAAAAATGACATAAGCGTGTGCAAAACGTTTTGCACACAGCGTGCGCAAAATGCCATTTTCAGATCGTCTTATCCGTGCGCAAAACCCCCTTTTACAAGACAGTCGTATAAAAAATAAGTTAAAAATTACCCTTCGTCGTTTATAACTACAAGACATTTCGGAACATTCTATGTAAAAAGAAAATAAAGGGTGCATGGTCAACAAAAATCCGCACATTTTATTTTTGGATATGGATTCCTTACGATTTTAAAGAATTTTGAATTAGTGGAAAGCCAAATCTTCTGACTACAGGACCATATCAGTAGAATTGACATTTTGTGCTTTTCAAAAATGCTTATTTTTGACAACAAACCGTAACAAACGAACCAACGGTAACAAATCTATATCCAAAAAATATGTGCGGTTTTTTTGAACTACCCTATAGTATCTACGCTATTTAGAAAAGTTAAAATAATACATAGGTTGATGACAGAAAAAATTTGGGAGATGGTAAAATAGAAAACTACCCATTTTTAGGGTCACACAGGTGGGACACTCTTTAGTTGAATACAGCAGTAGCGAACCCAAGATGTCCGGGGGAAGGAAAACATTTTTTTTGGCGGTTTGTAAGTCTGAGATTTACAGTTTACAGACACTACATGCATACAAAATACGCCGCAAGCGCAAATTTTTGGAAAATAAAGTACTTTTTTTAAATATTAATTTTTGTGAAAATATTTAAGTTATATTTGGTAAAAATTGTGGTTATTTTTTTACTGGAACTAAAGATTATAAGATTTATGTTAAGGAGGCCTCTTCGCCACTGAAATACAGAATAAACTTAATTTCTTTTTCCCTTTTGCAAACGTTTGTAGTCAAAAAGCTATGCAGAGCCGTCGCGGATTTTTCCAATTTTTTCCAATGAAAATTCGCCTCGTGCTCGTTAGAGTGGAAAAAGCGGAAAATTTTCTATGAAAAACCGTTGAAACTGATCCACTGAAAAGTTTAACACTGTGGACAAAATGACTGATCATATCGACTCGTAGACACCATTTTAAATTTAAACTTTAAAAAATAAGTAGAGAAGTGGTGGACAGGCACTACATCCTTAACTTTTGAGATACAGGGTTTCTATCCATCTATTTAGCCTTCTTTGATCCATCTTTGAACATAGGCCTCCCCCAATATCTTCCACTCTTCTCCATCTGTCGCTCGTCAAATCGTCCGCCCATCTCATTTGGGGTCTTCCCCTATTTCTTTTATTTTCCAAAGTTTTTCAGTTTACAAAATTTGTTTGATCAATCGTCTTTCTGTCTGATATTATGACCGACAAATTTCCATTTTAATTTTTCTACTTCTCCTCTGACATCACTTATTTTTGTTTTATTTCTTATCCGTCCATTTCTTTTTCTATCTGTTAGCTTTACATGTAACATTTGTCTTTCCATTGATCTTTGGGCTTTTGTTACCTTATCCATGTTTGATTTTGTGTGTCCAGGTCTGCGATAGGTAATTACAGGAAGGATACATTGGTTATACACTTTCGATTTGAGGTACTGATGATATTATTTTATATGTTACTTAATTTACCGAATGCTGCCCAGGCCAATCTTAGTCCTCTCTTGATTTCAGGCGTTTGGTTTTCTTTTTTTAGTTTAATAATTTGTCCCAGTTATATATGTATATTCCTCTAGTTATTCTATTTTCTCATGGTTTATTCTGATCGTCATATCTTCATCTGTGTTTCTTATGATTTTAGTTTTAGTGCAGTTCATACTCAAGCCTGTATCCAGTTCTTTTAGCATTTTTATCAGTTCTTCTTTCTTATCTGTTATTAAGGCGATATTATCAGCATATCTTAGGTGATTTAAGTATTGTCTGTTTACTTCGATGCCTATTTCTTCGTAATCTAAGTTTTTAAAAACATCTTCTGCCTGGTTAAATAGTTCAGGGGATATTGTGTCACCCTGGCTGACACCTCTTCTTATGAGGATTCGCATGGTCCCTTGGTGGATTTTGATTGATGTTGTTGCTTCTTTATATATATTGGCTATTAAATCTGTGTATCGGTGATCTATTCGGCTATTAATTAAAGATGCTTTTACTGCCCAGTGCTTAATGCTATCGAAAGCTTTTTCAAAGTCTATAAACATAATATATAGTAGTTTAAAGACTTTCAAAAATAACCTTTTTTTATTAATATCTATGACCTAAGTACAAAACTTAGAGTAAGAAAAAAAATTCTTACTCTAAGGTACAAGACCTAACTCAAAAAATTTGGAAATCGAGTTTTTGTCAAAATTTGACGCAAAGCAAACCTAAATAGGTATCGATTGGTAATGAAATGAAAGCTTGATCAAGTGGCCGGGAAGTGCTATACTAAGTCACTCTAGTTACACAGGTCTAATTTTTTCTAAAAAAATCTCCTCTCTCGCTCTGCTGGCTCTGGTCGACAGTTTTTGTTTAGAATTGAAAGACCCATCAGAAAAAATTATAAAGTACCGGATGTCCAATAATTTTTTTTTTAAACTCGAAAACTCCAAAAAGAGATGCTCTTTTTTTTTAATTTACGAATGCGGGGGGGTTATGTAATTATTTAAGAATGTTCCATTAATTTAGGGCTACGAGGATAATAATATGTCAATATCACAAAAAATCGAAAAATAACTAAGCTTTGTGAACCTAATATTGTTTTCGGACTTTATATGTCACAAAACTGAAAAAAAAATCATAAAAGGCTGTGCTGGCTCTGCTCGACGCGTTTTCAGTTTTTTAATTAAAGATACGCTTGATACGGCTTATATTAGGGTGCATCCAGCATCAAAGGGAATTTCTAGTATCTATGTATATGGGGATTTTTTTAATTTGCATGTTCTACACTAGAAAAAAAAGAGAAAAAATAAAACAGAAAAAAACAAATTAGAATAAAAGGAGAGTAAAAAGAAAAAAGAAAAAAAAGAAGAGGGAATAGAAGAGAAGAAAAAAAAGGAGAAGAAAAGATAAAGAAAAGTATTAAAAAGCTTAAATCCGGAAAAGCTAGCAGACCTGGGGGATATACGCTAAAATGCTCAAATATGGATCAGAGAAACTACTAGAAAATCGCACATATATTATCAATCAATGGAAGATTGGAAAATAGCATTCATATCCTCAATACACAAAAAAGGAAACAAGCTGGATTGTAAATACGGAGGAATTTCAGTAACCAGTACTCTAAGCAGAATGTACGGTATTTTTTAATACTGCATGTTCTACACTAGAAAAAAAAGACGAAATAAAACAGAAAAAAGCAAATTAGAAAAAAAGAAGAGTAAAAAGAAAAAAGAAAAAAAAAGAAGAGACAATAGAAGACAAGAAAATAAAAAAGGGGAATGAAAAATAAAGAAAAGTATTAAAAAGCTTAAATTCGGAAAAGCTATCAGACCTGGGGGATATACGCTGAAATGTTCAAATATGGTGAGAGAAACTACTCAAAAATCTCACATACATTATCAAGCAATGCATAAACGGACATCCAGTACCTGATGATTGGAAAATAGCATTCATATCCTCAATACATAAAAAAGGAAACAAGCTGGATTGTAACAACGACAGAGAAATTTCAGTAACCAGTACTCTAAGTAGATTGTACGGTAAGATTCTTAGAGTTCCAATAGAGAATGATTTTCAAAACAAGAAGAAGAGCAAAGAAGGTTTCGTGCAGGCAGATCTGGTAGTGATAATGTTTTTTGTCTTAAACAAGTAATTGAAAAAAGGAGTGCCAGAAATATAGAGACTTATGTTACCTTTGTGGACCTACAAAAATCATATGATACCGTTCCAGTAGAAAAATTATGGACAGTGTTAGAACAAAGAAATATCAATCATACATATATAAAAGCGATAAAATAACTATACAAATGGTCAAAATCTCAAATTAAAAATGAAAATTGACTTTCAAGAGAATTCCTGGTAACGAAAGGCTTAAGACAGGGATGTTATATCTTTCCAACTCTTTTTACAATAAATATCGCAGTAGCTCTAAAAAACTGGAAACGTAAAGTACACGGCATGGGAATACAACTTAACGACCAATTTACCATATACACACTATACAGTTTGCTGACGACCAAGTAATTGCAGCTAATGATAAAGAAGACATGGAGTATATGATGAGAAAGTTAACGGAAGAATACCAAAAGTGGGGTCTAACAGTGAACGTGGACAAGACACAGTACTTATGTATTCGAAACGAATCAAGTGAGTTAGACAATGGACAAACAATATCTCCATGCAATGAGTATGTATACTTGGGTGTAACATTTGATAAGACAGGAACAGACTGTAAAGAACTGGAAAAAAGAATAGTAAAGGCAAAAAAGATTATTTGATGTCTTAACAGTATTTTATGGAGCAGAGAGATAAAAAAGAATGTAAAATTTAATATATATGAAACAATGGTGAAAAGCACGCTGTTGTATGGAATAGAGACTTGTCGCGTGACACTACAAGTAAAAATACAAAGCAAAAAGTGTCGAAATGGATGCAATAAGAAGATCAATGAGAATATGTAAAACAGATCATATAAGAAATGAGATCATAAAAGAAAGAATGGGAATCGAGGGAAGCATAACGGATGACATCTGTAAAAGACAACTGATATGGTACGGCCATGTACAACGGATGAACGACGAAAGATTACCAAAGCAGGTCCCAGAATGGCAACCAATAGGGCGCAGAAAAAGAATATGTCCTAAACTGGAATAGCAATAGTCAATCCAAAAATCAATTAGTCAAAAGAATCTGACAGATCATGATTGTCAGGATCGAAGGAGGTGGAGAATAGGCGTCGGACAACGTAGAAAAACGTTCTAAACCGACATAGTAGTAGTAAGAAAAGATAAATACTTAAGAAGATGAATAAGTTTTGTAAAACATAAAACAAAAAGATAAGAAAAAACAACAAAGGTAAGATAAGAAAAAAAGAAGAAGAAAAGTAAGGGAATAAAAAAAAAACAAAGAAAAGAAGAAAATATAAAAAAATAAAAAAAGTTTTCAGTGTAAATATAATCATAATTCTTAAGATAAAAAATTTCTTTTAAACATCTCTTTAAAAAATTCCCTGTTGAACCTTCATGCATATATCCTCTTAAAAAACCCCCTCAAAAGTCCTCAAAAACACCTCCAGCTCTCTTAAAACTGATTTCATAATGAACACACACATATCTCCCGTTCAAAACGGCTTTTGTTCACACATTTTCAAAGTATGCAAATGTATGTTAAACGTTGTTGAGAAGCTATTTTTTGGGGACAGTAGGGTCAATAGATCTTAGTCAATATAGTCCGATAATACTGATTACACACAAAAGCATAAAATGGCAAAGTTGTAGTACTGTAGGCAGACTGGTAGGAAATATGATAAAACTATAGGAAAAAACTTGAAAACCCCAAAATTTTAACTTGCTGCCCTCCCCTATAAATGTAGAGTTATGTAAAAGTAACATTGCCCACTTCCAGAAACGCTAGAGACCTACATAGCACAATCACGTGTTTAACACGTAAAATAGGCGTGAGAAAAAAAAACGTTAATTTTAAAAGCTGCTAGAAAAAAACGTTTATTTCATTTCAAAAACTGCGTTGTAATAACGCCATTATAAAATTAAAACAGTAATGTTTTTACGTTAGTTTCAAGTGATTTTTGCGTTAAAATCACATTAGATTTACGCCTTTTCTACACGAATTTTAAAACGCGACTTGCATGGCTTTTCTACTGAATATTTTTGAGATTTTACTAGCAGTAGCGCCACCTATTGTCGGGATTTTCCACTTTGACGAAATCTATAAGGCAGTGCTTTGGCCTCTAAACTCCAAAAACCTTTTAAGTAACTGATCCCTGATCCTCACGACCACGCCGCATCTGTTATTAACCTGATAAAGACACATTAATATTATGTGAAAGTGTTTACTGTTAAAAAATCTTGTTTAGCTTTAAAAAAACATAATGTATATAGATAGATATATAGATATTTTGTCTTGCATTGAGCGCCATCTTTAAAATTGTCTTGAAGTGTTGTAGTCTTAAACTAGTGAACTTTTATAACTTCCTTTCGCGTCTCTTTTAAGTTAAAAAAATGTTTTTAAAAAAACGTGACCAAAAAAGACACAGAAAGTAGGTTTGAGAAGTCTTAAATCTGGTGGCGTTTTAGAACATGTTGTGGAGGACTTTTCAAGTGTGAATTTGGTACATGAAAATAACGAGGGTAAAAAACACGTTATATACACAGCACCAGAAACTTCAGCAAAAAGTACATTTTTATAGCTTGATTTCTCCTTGTTTTTAAGTTATCTTTAAGCATGTAGATTTAACAAAATAAATATTACATGGTATGAGGTTGTTTTCAAGTAAAAAAAACTTTGTTATTTTTGTTCACGTTAATTTAACGATGATGTGATTTTTGTGCTATGTGGGTCTAGAGGGGGGGGGGGGGGCTGACAACCACTTGCAAGCCTGGACTTTCAATAGATGGAAAAAGGTGCAAACCGCATCTTTATATAAAACGCCACTAGATTAAGACTTCTCAAACCTACTAACTTTCTGCGTCTTTTTTGGTTACGTTTTTTTAATAACATTTTTTTAACTTAAAAGAGACGCGAAAGGAAGTTATAAAAGTTCACACTTCAAGACAATTTTAAAGATGGCGCTCAGGGCAAGACAAAAAGCTAAACAAGATTTTTTAACAGTAAACACTTTCACAGAATATTAATGTCTTTAGCAGGTTAATAACAGATGCGTCGTGATCGTGGATCAGTTCCTTAACAGGTTTTTGGAGTTTAGAGGCCAAAGCACTGCCTGATACATTTCGTCAAAGTGAAAAATTCCGACAATAGGTGGCGCTGCTGCTAGTGAAATCTCAAAAATATTCGCTAGAAAAGCAATGCAAGTCGCGTTTTAAAATTCCTGTTGTAGAAGAGGCGTGAATCTAATGTGATTTTAACGTTGATAAAAATCACGTGAAACTAACGTAAACGCTGAGGATGAAAATGCCTTTTTCCGAAACACCGGTGTCGGTGGTTGACTATACCCTTATAAAGTTGCCTTTTATACTTGCTTAACTCATTGTTTTCGGTTCCGGAACCGATACCGTGGAGACGGTGATAGCATGGTCTGGTTGAACTGTGACGATAAGTCTTTCTACCTTATAGACCGGTGGACGTTTTTATTTTTCCATTCTTTTTGATTTAACGTAAAAACATTGCTGTTTTAATTTGATAATAGCGTTATTAAAACGAAGTTTTTAGCAACGTTATTTTTTATAACGTTAATGAATGACCTATTAAGCTTATTTTCATATATGAAATAAACGTTTTTTTCTAGCAGCTTTTAAAATCAACGTTTTTTTTCTCACGCCTTTTTTACGTGTTAAACACGTGATTGTGCTATGTGGGGAAATACCTGAAACTTTCGAAAAATTACTTGGTGGCATTTCTAGTGTCTTTACTGAATTTTCCATAAAACCTAATACTATGAATTTTTAGTATAGGTTACACATACAAGTTCAAAATATGCGCAAAATTTCGTAAATATATTCACACACATAGCCATAACCAGAGGGCGTCAGTCCATGGCAGAACTCTCTGATGAATATTCATACTCAAACATTTCGAAATTTAGCAAAATATCATTTTTCGTTGGAACAAAGATAACTGAATTTTATTTCAGGAATTTTAAAAGCACCCTGCCTGAGATTTACCAGACCTTTAACCAACAAGTAATTTATAAATCGCTTTAGAATGCCATCATATCTGCCCCCGTCAGATAAAAGGCTGCAATAACATACAGGGTGTCCCAGCGAGAACTTACATTGGCAAAAAACAAAAACAAAAAACCTGTTTTAAGGGTTTCAAGGGGGGACCATATTAAGGTACTTTTTCAACTACTTGGGTTAACCCCTAGAGCCCCAAAATCTTAAACGTAAACATACAAGGTCATGTGATAAGTACGAAAGCGTTTAGAGAATCAAAAAACCATGTATGTTTACATTTAAAATTTTGGGATGGGGGTAGCTACCGCTCTAGGGGTTAATCGGGGTAGATGGAAAAGTACCTTAATATGATTCTTTTTTTGTTTATATGGTATTGGCCAATGTAAGTTTTCCCTGGGACCCCCTGAGTTGAGTGGCTTATAGTCAAAAATAAAAAATCTTGTTGAGAAAGATTTTTTCATGATTTTTCAGAAACGTTGGCTTATAACTTTCACTAACTTAGTTTTACAGAAAAATCTATTTTTACGTTACTTTTTGTTACTAAGAAATTAAAGAACGAAGTTTTAGACTAAGTCTAAATCACTTAATATTAAATCGCCGGGTGTTTGCCTCGAATTTGAGTAGAAGGGCGTGTTTGACGTCATAAATCCAAGATGGCGGCTGTTTTAATGTTTTTTCACAAACTTTGGCTTATAACTTTTGCAAAACTAGTTTTACAGAAAAACTGTTAATACGTTTTTTGTTTGTAATAGAACAGTAATTAAGGCGGTGAAAAAATTAGCTTTATATTTTAAAAACTAACAAAGATATGTTTTTTTTTATATTAAAAAATAGTAACTAAGCCGCCACCTTGGATTTATGACGTCAACCGGCCCTCCCACTTATATTGGAGGTGACTTAAAATTGTGTAATCTATTACCAATTGATCTAGCGTAGTTCAAGGGCGGATCCAGAGGTGCTTCTCGGGGGGGGGGGGGGCACTTTAGGTGACATTCTCTGTTGGTAAAAAACGGTATATAATTTTTGAAAAATTTTGAATATTTATTAACAAAAACTTTACTTTTTACTTATTTTTTGTATAGTCAAAAAACTCTCGGGGGGGGGGGGGCTAGTGCCCCGCCCCTGGATCCGCCACTGGCGAAGTTTAAAAAATCTTCCTCTTAACTCAGATGGTCGTAACTTTTTTATTTTGGTGCAATTTTTTTAAATATTTTTTTATTAAGATTTCTACTGTTAAACTCAATATGATCTTTAACCTTTAGTTGTCGAGACATAATACGAGTTCTCATGGAATGACACATTGTTTATATGATTTTGAAATCAGGGTTTTCTTTTCAAATGAATGAATTTTGTTTTTAAAATTTTTTATTGTTTTTTATATTTTTATTTTTAACGTGCCTGTTTATTTTTAACGCAATTTTTTTTATTGATCATTTTAGAAAATTTTAAATACAGTAAGTATAAAAATTTAAATTTTAAACACAGTATAAAATTTAGAATATAAAATAAAAAAAACAATATATAAAAAATACAAAAAATATAAAGGAATAAAAGGGTCATTCCATAAGGAAATACTAATTTTATGTAATAAGTCAGAAACTAAAAGTTACAGAAAAAATTTACTTTGACAGTTGGATTCTTGATTGAAAAATTATTAAAAAAACACTTTACACCAAAAATTCCGACAAAAAAATCTATTTTTACGTAAAAAAAATGACTTTTTGTTACTAAAAAAAAATAAATTAAAAAACGAAGTTTTAGACTAAGTCTAAATCGATTGGTTATGGATCACTCAATATTAAGTCGCCGGGTGTTTGCCTCGAATTTGAGTAGGAGGGCATGTTTGACGTCATAAATTCAAGATGGCGGCAGTTTTAATGTTTTTTCTCAAACTTTGGCCTTTAACTTTTGCAGAACTAGTTTTACAGAAAAAATGTTAATACGTTTTTTGTTTGTAATAGAACAGTAATTAAGGCGGTGAAGAAATTAGCTTTATATTTTAAAAACTAACAAAGATATGATTTTTTTTTTAAATACTAAAAAATAGTAACTAAGCTGCCACCTTGGATTTATGACGTCACACCGGCCCTCCTACTTACATTGGAGGCAAACACCCGGTGACTTAAAATTGATCTATTACCAATTGATCTAACGTAGTTTAAAAAATCTTCCTCTTAACTCAGATGGTCGTAACTTTTTTATTTTGGTGCAATTTTTTTAAATATTTTTTTATTAAGATTTCCACTGTCAAACTCAATATTATCTTTAACTTCTAGTTGTCGAGATATAACACGAGTTCTTATGGAATGACACATTTTTTATATGATTTTGTAATAAGGGTAAAATTTCTTTTAAAATGAATGAATTTTGTTTTTTAAGTTTTTTATTGTTTTTATATTTTTATTTTTTACGTGCCTGTTTATTTTTAACGCAATTTTTTTTATTGATCATTTTAGAAAATTTTAAACACAGTAAGCATAAAAATTTAAATTTTAAACACAGTATAAAATTTAGAATATAAAATAAAAACAAACAATATATAAAATACTCTGCCAATATATGGACCCCTAAGCTCACACTAGGTACTATAGTTTAAGTGTGAGCTTATATAACTAAAAACTGGAATATATGTTATTCAACTCCAGACTAAATTACCTTTCGTTTGATACCACACAAGCCATGTTTTGAATTAAACTTAAGTTTTTGAAATCTACCCCCACCCTTAAAAAAACAAAAATTAAATTATATTTTGTTTCACTCCGAACTCAATTACCTTTCGTTTGATATCACACACGCCATATTTTCACGTAAACTCTAATTTTTGAAATATACCCCCACCCTTTTCTTTAAAACTAAAATGTGTTTTGTTTATCTCCAGACTCACTTACCTTTCGTTTGATATCACACACGCCATATTTTCACATAAACTCTAATTTTTGAAATCTACCCCCACCCTTTTATATGGCTTGTGTTTGGTGGATTTCGTTAATTTTTTATTGGGACCATCTCGACTCAAGACCCAGCCTAGGTACCAAATTTTATTAAAATCGAGCAAGCGGTTTTTGAGTTATGCGCGTTGGTCGCTACAGACAGACAGACAGACAGACAGACGGCGCGACAAAAAAGTTTCAAAATCATCTGAAACGCAAAGATATATATTTTGAAATCGGAGTAACTTTCTTTTCTCGAAAAAATTTGGATCACCACAGCTTACACCAGTGGCGTATATAGAAAAAAGTTTCGGGGGGGGGGGGGGCCGAGATAGTTTCGGGAGGGGCCCGAGACCTTATGAGGCCGTATTTTATGCTATTTTATGTTTGTATTCATGAAATATGTGGAAAATATCTAAAAAAATCTTAGGTTCGGGGGGGGGCCGGACCCCCCAGGCCCCCCCTTATATACGCCACTGGCTTACACTACTATAGTATATGTGTGAGCTAATAAATTAAAGAACGAAGTTTTAGACTAAGTCTATTTCGATTGGTTATGATCACTCAATATTAAGTCGCCGGGTGTTTGCCTCGAATTTGAGTAGGAGGGCATGTTTGACGTCATAAATTCAAGATGGCGGCAGTTTTAATGTTTTTTCTCAAACTTTGGCCTTTAACTTTTGCAGAACTAGTTTTACAGAAAAAATGTTAATACGTTTTTTGTTTGTAATAGAACAGTAATTAAGGCGGTGAAGAAATTAGCTTTATATTTTAAAAACTAACAAAGATATGATTTTTTTTTTAAATACTAAAAAATAGTAACTAAGCCGCCACCTCAGAGTAATATATATTATTATTAATCTAAGGCCGCCACCTTGGATTTTTGACGTCAGACTGGCCCTCCCACTTACATTGGAGGCAAACACCATCTTCCTCTTAACTCAGATGGTCGTAACTTTTTTATTTTGGTGCAATTTTTTTAAATATTTTTTTATTAAGATTTCTACTGTCAAACTCAATATTATCTTTAACTTTTAGTTGTTGAGATATAACACGAGTTTTCATGGAATGACACATTTTTTATATGATTTTGAAATAAGGGTAAAATTTATTTTAAAATAAATGAATTTTGTTTTTTAAATTTTTTATTGTTTTTTATATTTTTATTTTTAACGTGCCTGTTTATTTTTAACGCAATTTTTTTTATTGATCATTTTAGAAAATTTTAAATACAGTAAGCATAAAAATTTAAATTTTAAACACAGTATAAAAAGAATATAAAATAAAAACAAACAATATATAAAAAATACAAAAAATATAAAGGAATAAAAGGGTCATTCCATAAGGAAATACTAATTTTATGTAATAAGTCAGAAACTAAAAGTTCCAGAAAAAATTTACTTTGACAGTTGGATTCTTGATTGAAAAATTATTAGAAAAACACTTTACACCAAAAATGCCGACTTTTTAAAAACCCTATGTAGCTTAAAAAAGGCGTGATCAAGAGGCGGTTTTTACCTTTCAGCTTCTCTTGGAAATCAAGCCTAGCAAGCAGGAGGTCAGTTTTTTCTATCTCCCCAAGAAATACATAAAACCCCCCCAAAAAACATCGAATTTGGGACACCCTGTACAAAGCTGGTGATCCACGATAAATTACCCCCAAATAATCTTATCCTTTATATATTATGTCAATGTCAAATTTTGACAGCAAACATTCTTAAATTAAATTAAACACCTTGTATATTATTTTATTTTTAAAAAGCATTTTCCCTCGTATAACCTACTTTGATATAATTAATTTTTTTCTGACCTAATATTATTCATTTTATTTTATAACGAGAGCATTTTTGGAATCAGGAAAAATTAATTTGATTTAAGAAAATATGCAGGAGCAGGCTTCTGATTTTAAATGAAACACCCTGTGTTTTATTTAGATTTCTCGATCTTTTTCTGATTTCAGAAATACCTATTTACTACTCAAACAAATGAACTATGGTAGGAGTAAAAAATTAATTTGATTTAAGAAAATTTGCAGGAGCAGGCTTCTTATTTTAAATGAAACACCCTGTGTTTTATTACGATTTTTCGATATTTTTCTGATTTCAGAAATATTTACTATTCAAACAAATGACCTATGGTAGGAGAATATAACCTATCTCGGAAAATTTTTATTATAACATAGCCATACATATGTTTTTAAAATCAGAGAGGAGCGAGAACAGAACAAAAAACTGTAATAAAAATAAAGTTCGTTTAAAATAAAAATCTCAAAATTTGACATTTACAATAAAATTTTGCAATCCTGACGTATTATTTTTTATTATTTAAAGGATAAATTAAAATTATTTTAGGGATGAAAGTGTAAAATTTTTTCCCCGGGATAAAAAATTACGGATTAAAAAAAAAGTAAAAATCAAGGATAAAAAGTTACGATCAGCGATTAAAGAAAAAAATCAGGGATTAAAATTGACTCTTTAGAACGAAACCCAAAGAGAAAAAATGAAAAATTAGGAAAAGTCCAATAACTCAAAAAAATAATAAAAAATCCTAAAAACCCCAAAAAAAAATAAAAATTAGAAAAAGTCCAAAACGTAAGAGGTGCGCAAAAGTATAGTGTACAAATCTCGTGATTAAATTGTCCTTTTACCCCTTCACGAATAATTGCCCTCGCTACGCTCGTACCCTTAACTTTTCGCCTTGGGACGAAAAGTGCCACTTTTATCCCTTGGTATAGAGCTACCTACTTTTTCGTAGCATGCATAAAAATTATAGGGGGTAAAATTTATAGGGACACGCACTGTACCTAAGCCACTAATAAAATAAATAAAATAATTCACCCTATACCTATACACTTTCTTCTAAATTTTTATTAAATCTTGACTATTTCTTTTTATCCTAATCAATCCTTACGGTGCATGTAGGTGTTAAATACGGTTATATTGCTGCAAAATTGTGTGCATTGTACATACCTGCAGATTTATTCTTATTTGTCTCTTTCAGATCCATTCACATATTTTTATAAAGTTCTTTTGCACAGAAAACGCGTTAAAATCGAAAAAATATCCACGAAAATTTGGTCGCACATTAATTTATTCAAGAAACTAATTATGATGTCAGCATTATTGATTTAGTATCTAAAGAACTACGGTGTCATTTTTTATTGTACGACTGTACTCACGAAAGTTCTCGGAAGCATTTTTTTTCATCCCTCAAAAATCCATTTATTCCCGAAAATTGTTCAAAAAAATCACACTCAAAATGTTTTTGGTGGTCTCACCTACATATTTGCACAATTTTTTTAAATTAATTCGCAAAAAAATCACATAAAATTCCATTAAAAACTCGCGAAAAAAATTAGCGAAAGTCCGAACTGACTGCAAGTTTCCACTGAAGCGACGCCGTAATATTGATTTAGCATGGAGATAAGCGGGCAATGCGCGGAATTCCAGAATATTAAGAACAAATGACAATCGTTTCCAAGGAAACCGATAATATAGACCGTGAGCTACAGGAGTTCACAATAAAAAATAGGTCGTAAGCTACCGAGGCAAAATGTTACATTATTTACCATATTAATATAATTGAATTATGAATGTTTGGATGATGATTAAAGATTTTGAAGTCAATGTAAAAAATTAATAGAAGCTTCTATGCATTATAAAAAATAAAAGGGCCTTTTAATCTTCACTTTATAGTGATACTTAATTGGTTCTTTAAGCTCTAGAAATTAGGGGAAAACAGGGAATAATAATTTTTCTAACAAAAATTCATTATTAAAACATACATTCTACGAACAAAGACATGAAGTTGCGGTATTGTGAGGTCATATAGATGCGAAAATATCGAACTTCGGGTTCAAATTTCGAATGTTTAACTTTATGCAATCTTTAAAAATGTATATCTCTCAAACTAAAGATTTTACTAACAAAAGTACAGACTTGCGGTATCGTGGAGGCCATACAGATAAGAAAAAAACCGCACTATAGTTTGAGATTTGGACTAAAGTAATTATGATTTTTTTAAGGTATAAAATACAGGGTGTCCCACAACTTAGGGGCAATATACATTCTACGAACACAGGCATGAAGTTGCGGTATTGTGAGGTCATATAGATGCGAAAATATCGAACTTCGGGTTCAAATTTCGAATGTTTAACTTTATGCAATCTTTAAAAATGTATATCTCCCAAACTAAAGATTTTACTAACAAAAGTACAGACTTGCGGTATCGTGGAGGCCATACAGATAAGAAAAAAACCGCACTATAGTTTGAGATTTGGACTAAAGTAATTATGATTTTTTAAGGTATAAAATACAGGGTGTCCCACAACTTAGGGGCAATATACATTCTACGAACACAGGCATGAAGTTGCGGTATTGTGAGGTCATATAGATGTGAAAATATCAAACTTTGGGTTCAAATTTCGAATTTTTAACCTTATGCAATCTTTAAAAATGTATATCTCCCAAACTAAAGATTTTACTAACAAAAGTACAGACTTGCGGTATCGTGGAGGCCATACAGATAAGAAAAAAACCGCACTATAGTTTGAGATTTGGACGAACGTAATTATGATTTTTTTAAGGTATAAAATACAGGGTAATAACTTAGGGGCCATAGGCCAACAGGTGATAGAGGAGATCATGTCTGATAAAAAAGTTTCTATAATGCATGGGTCAAAACTCTTTCTTTGTCGAGATACAAAGCATCAAAGTTGGCGATTTTTAAACTTTTTTGATAATAATTTTTTTAAAAAACGCAGTAAAAACATGAAATTGGGTAAAGTCGTGTATTAGAACAAGACCAATAAATTGAAATAAAAATTATTTTAAAAAAAAGTCGGTCAATTTTTTTTAAACTATTTTTTTGGTAAAAGCTTTTATGAATAAAATATTAAACGCAATTTTTTTTTATATTTTTTGTTAATAAATACAAGTCTCTAGCGAGACATAATAATAAAATATTATGGATATTTTTTTAAAGAATAAGTAGGCAAAAATTATTTTTTTTCCAAAAATTATTATTTTTTATTTATTTTTGGTGGTTATTTTGACAACCTGTATCTCTCAACTTGTTTTTGTATCAAAAAAAGAAATACATTTTTGAATACCAATTAGCTGAGGATTCAGCTGGCTGTGACAAATTTTATTTTTTTTGTAAAACTCTTTTTCCCTCACTCCTCTAACTTTAAAAATCCTATATCTTAAAAACAGATGTATGTTGACCCTTATGTTATATAAACTTTTTTCTCGGAAATAACCTCCTCTATCACCTGCTGCACCATGGCCCCTAAGTTATGGGACACCCTGTATACTAATTCAAATTATAAGTTTATTATTGTTGTATATTTTTGAGTTAAAACTTATTTCTACACATAAGTTACTTTGATTTTATAAGAATTAGGCACTTTTATTTTTAATTTGTAAAAGGAATATCGTCGTTGATACTCCAAAAGGTCCTATGTCAGCAAGCATAAAAATTTTACTAGGCAGGAAAAAAGATTGGAAGTATTGTGCGGAAATTAAAAACTGACATTAATGGGGTTGATAAGTAACTTTTGAATCTGAAATTTTGTTTATAGAATTATGTTATACTGTTGTAACAAAACGGGATTTGAGCATAAATGGTATTTTTGCCATTTATAAGTTTTTAAAGATTTTTAATTAAATATTGTTTTGACATCAACAAGCATTAATTATATGCAAGACTAGGTTAAGATTAAGTAAAATTTATGGCAACTCGGCGACTTGTTTTTAGGCATATTTTCAGGTTCGCTGTATTTTAATAAAAGTTGTATTCGGCTAATATGTCCTTTGAGCCAATAACATCAAAATAATTCATATTTTGTAACTGGAAACAAATTAGCTAAACTATTTTCAATTAAATTAAGTTTTGTTACACTGTAGTATTACATTACCAAGTGTTTTTTGGTTTTGTATTATTATTTTAGGTTTTTGTGTGACATATACAACCCATTGGAATTATTTTCTGGTCACAATTTTATGACATAGGATCAATTTCTTAACACTTAGGACATATTGGTACTACGCTATGTGCCACATCATAGCGACATACGACTTTTAGATCCAAAATTAAAATTAAAATTTTCCAATAACATGTTTAATTCAGGCATTTAAGGTTATAATGATAATAATAGTCTTACCTTTAATTCACTTAAAAACCCAAAAATAATCGAGATCACTTCTAGAAAAATGAAAACAAGTGTTCTTGTTTTTGTGAACGACATAGGACTAATTGGTTATAGCCAATTTCATGACGTTAACGACATGTGAGAAATTTCTATCTTGAAATATTGCATTTCTGATTGGTCGGAGACATAAGAGGTTTTTCTGGGATATAAAGTAGTATATTTGAGTGTGAAGCCACCAAAAATATGATATTCAAAAATTTATGACATACGACCTATTGGAATATCAACGACGATATTATCTTATTATTTTAATAACAAGTTTAATAGCTATACAAAATAATTATTTTTACTTTGATTCTTAAAAATATAAAATTATTATTAGTTTGTCAAAAATTGCTATTTAAGTAAGTGAATACATTTAAAATTTGTTTTAATAAGTAAGGCAAAATTGTTTTACATATCACAATTTTTGTTTTTCATGTATATTGGACCCTTATGATATTTTGGACGGTTTAAAAATGTCATTTTTAAGTACATACATAAATACATTATTGCCATGAAATTCGATAAAATTTTAGTATACAGGGTGCTCGGCACATGAACAGTCAAAATTTTTTGGGATTTTGTTGGGGTCATTTGCTACCTTTTCAACCTTGGAACTTGGGTCCTTCGAGTCACGGCTAAAGAGATATGAATTTTTTAATTTTTTTTCTCAAATTACCCAAAATCCCACCTTTAAACCTTTGTAAGCTTTTTATTAATGTCTGGAAAAGCACCATTTTTTAAAAATAATTCTGTAATCTTATGCTTCTTCAACTAATTAATAGATTTGTTAAAATTGATGTACCAAAGAGACAGGAGGTTTTTTATTGAAGAACATTAGTGATTTTGTAAAAGAAAATCATTTTCAAAATTAAAAATCAAAAAAAGTATCGACAATTGAGAACTTCATTTTCTTTTAAAAACTTCTTTAGTTGATTACCTTTCTAACGATAAGCTACACATTGATAAAAAAAACATTTCTGCTTTAAAATACGGATATTCCGTCAGAAGGGCGAGGCTCGGAATTGGTAAAAAAAACAATTTGATGTTTATGATTGTTTACCTAGTTAAACAAAAGTTAAACTTTTAACAATAATGTATTGTGTTCTTTATTTATAAATTTTGTTCGAAACGATCATAAACATCAAATTGTTTTTCTTATCAAGTCCGAACGATTATTGCCCGTCTCACTGAATATCCGTATTTTAAAGTAGAATTGTTTTTTTTAATCAATGTGTAGCTTACCGTTAGAAAGGTAATCAACTAGAGGTTTTTAAAAGAAAATGAAGTTCTCAAGTGTCGATACTTTTTTTAATTTTTAATTTTGAAATTGATTTTCTTTTACAAAATCACTAATGTTCTTCAATAAAAAACCTCGTATGTCCCTTTGGTACATAAATTTTAACAATAATTAGTTGAAGTAGCATAAGATTACAGAATTATAAAAAAAAATGGTGCTTTTTCCAGACATTAATAAAAAGCTTTAAAGGGTTTAAAGGTGGGATTTTGGGTAATTTGAGAAAAAAAAATAAAAAATTCATATCTCTTTAGCCGTGACTCGAAGGACCAAAGTTCCAAGGTTGAAAAGGTAGCAAACAATATCCCAAAAAATGTTGAAGCTTCATGTGCCGAACACCCTGTATATACCTAACTAAAACCTATGCTGCTAAACTCAGTAGCGTAGCTATCGTTGGCCAAACCGGGGCAGAACCCTGGGCCCCGGCATAAAAGGGGCCCTAGAGGCCCTAGTAAAAACATAATTTTTAGGCGGAAATAAATTCATAACTTAAATGTTACAAAAAACTTTAAAATATTATTAAAATAAAACATTGTTTTGATTTTTTTTTTCACAAAAATTACTCAACTTTTATTAAAATTTTCGAATTTTATTTTCATCTGATTCATAAGTTCAGAGTTCAGACTTTCAGAGAAAAACAACAATTTTTTTTTGATTTTTCGGGATTCTTGGTCCCTCCCTTCTGGATATCCTGGATCCGCCACTGAAAATGTATATTTTATATTCATAAGCTTTTAAAAAAGATGATGAAATGAATGATTTGCAAATTAAAAAGCAAGAAAAAGAGATTTTTTCTATAAGCGTGCGGAAAAGTCCACTTTTCCGCACGCATTTTAGTGTGGAAAGTCCCACTTTTCCGCACTAGTGCGGAAAAGTAAATTTGTTACGATTTTGAGGGGTTCTATAACATTTAGACCGTTCAAAATACATTTGTATCTTTCCTAGCACACGAAATATCCTAAAAATATTCAAATTGACTAAAATTCTGCTATATTTTCAATATTTTCGATAAAATAAAGTTTTCAGTAAAATAGGTTCAAATTATAAGTTTTAAACCTCCCCGGTATAAATATCGTCATTGTCAATGTCAAACAACAATGAACACTAGTGGTTTTAGATTTGGCATCTTAAATCACCATAGCAACAAAGTACAAACAAACTGTCAAAACAAAGCCAATTTTGCAGATACAAGCGTCTTTTGAATTTTTCAAACAAAAAAATCAGATTTTCAATGGATTCTTCGGACGAAGATCTACCCCAGTCAGTTCTAGAAGCCGCTAGAATGTGAATAATAATAATTGATTTGATTAAAACGTTTTGAATATAAATAATTTTCTGATTAATTTTTAGTTTTTTCCTCACGCTTATAGAAAAAATAGTGTACCTAACTCGTGCGTAAAGTGTCTTTTCCGCACTTGATTGCTGGCCAAACTCCGCTATCGCGTCGTTTGGCATCTGCAATCGCGTGCGGAAAAGAGGCACTTTCCGCACTGGTTAGGTAAACTACTATTTCCTACTTGCGTGCGTAAAATGCACTTTTACGCACGCATTTGCGTGCGGAAAGTTGAACTTTCCGCACGCCGTGAATTTTAGGCCTAATTAGACTTATTGACCCATTTATAAACTCAATTAAATTAAAAATGAGGCCTAATTAGACTTATTGACCCATTTATAAACTCAATTAAATTAAAAATGAAAACAGAATTTGTTTTTTGCTGTTTTAATGTAAAAAATACCAAATATATTAAAATGTAAAACCAAGCTTTTTATGCAACTAGGAAAAATTTTGTACCTAACTCTTGCGGAAAGTGCCTTTTCCGCCCTTGACGGCGTGCCCGAACTCCGCAAAGCGTCGTTCGGGCAACTGCCGTCGCGTGCGTAAAAGTATCACTTTCCGCACTAGTTAGGTAGAGCTCCCAAAAAATTGTTTGCCCCGGGCCCCATGACTTCGAGCTACGCCGCTGGCTAAGCTTAATACTTATATTTACAAGCAGATACTGAACCCAAGTGTATTTCTTGTACTGTACCAAGTTTGTCAGATACTCTTTTTGACATCAGTAAAACTGTCAAATTAAAAAAAAGTATCTAAGAAAATGTCAGTGGAAACTTTTAATGTAAATAATAATTTTCTTAAATTGTTAGTTTAAATAACTAGCTACATTATACAAAAATGTTAATCATTGGTAAAAAACTTAAGAAAAAAAAAACAATAAAATCTATACATGGCCTTAAAAAGAAACTAAAATTAAGTATTTAAATAAGAATTGGTTTATATTTTGTTTGGCCATTTGAAAACTACGATATTTAACAGGACAAATTAACAAAAATTAATTTACTATATTTTCGAACGATTGAAGCCACAATAGACCTGCTGGAGACTATTTCTCAAACTGAAGGGCTTTAGAAAGGTCTACAAAGCGTATTTATCTTTGATACCCACTTTTAGATTTTCATCCTTTTTTAACACATTTTTTAGATCATGCAACTTTTCCATGCATTTAAAAAAGTTGCATGCAACCTATATAGGTGAAAAATTCATGCACATATCAAGATCTGTAAAAATATAACATTTTTAAAAATTATATCAAAAATTTTTATGCATATTGAGGAATTTTTTTAGGGACACCTTATGTTACCAACCTAAATCATTTTGGCGACCAACCTATAAATAGGTATTAGGGACCTCTTGCATGTTCCATTTTTCTCTTAACTTTTATTTGAGGCATGCGCAGTTACCTGGTTTGAACCTTTTCCTTTACTAAAGGATAGTGTTTGACCTTACTTGTGGTCGAATAACGCATGTTACTAAATCCTTTATTTAAAGACACTGTTGCCGCGCATATAAAATAATGACAAAATCTAAAGTTAAAATAATTTTGATGAACAATTATTTCAAGAGCTACGAATGTGGTGTAATCCGCAGATTTTATTTTATGCCAATTATTAAAAATATTTTTTTAAATAAAAACTTGTTGGTATGTGTTGTTTGGCAACAGTGTTCACCAACTAACCAAAAGTCATCAATGTTCTGTGAAGTGTGTAAAAAAAAGAAGTACACAAGTAAACAAAGACCTAATCCTATACAGGGTGTTCGGCACATGAACCGTCAAAATTTTTTGGGATATTGTTGGGGTCCTTTGCTACCTTTTCAACCTTGGAACTTGGGTCCTAAGTCACGGCTAAAGAGATATGAATTTTTAATTTTTTTTTCTCAAATTATCCAAAATCCCACCTTTAAACCCTCGTAAGCTTTTTATTAATATCTGGAAAAGCACCATTTTTTTAAAAATAATGCTGTAATCTTATGCTTCTTTAACTAATTAATAGATTTGTTAAAATTGATGTACCAAAGGGACATACGAGGTTTTTTATTGAAGAACATTAGTGATTTTGTGAAAGAAAATCAATTTCAAAATTAAAAATCAAAAAAAGTATCGACAATTGAGAACTTCGTTTTCTTTTAAAAATATCTTTAGTTGATTACCTTTCTAACGGTATGCTACACAAAAAAAAAACATTTCTGCTTTAAAATACGGATATTCCGTCAGAAGGGCGAGACTCGTTCGGAATTGGTAAGAAAACAATTTGATGTTTATGATCGTTTACCTACTTAAACAAAAGTTAAACTTTTAACAATAATGTATTGTGTTCTTTATTTATAAATTTTGTTCGAAACGATCATAGACAACAAATTGCTTTTCTTATCAAGTCCGAACGATTATTGCCGTCTCACGGAATATCCGTATTTTAAAGCAGAATTGTTTTTTTTAATCAAAGTGTAGCATACCGTTAAGGGCTCTGGAACGAAATAGCGATGTTCAAAATAGCGACGTACGAAATAGCGAGTAATGAAATAGCGACTATCAAAATAGCGATGTAATGAAAGAGCGACTATCAAAATAGCGATGTATCAAAATAGCGTTTGTAACAAAACAGCGACATATCAAAATAGCGACAATCAAAATAGCGATATATCAAAATAGCGACAACCAAAATAGCGACAATCAAAATAGCGATGTATTAAAATAGCGATGTATCAAAATAGCGATGTATCAAAATAGCGATGTATCAAAATAGCGATGTATCAAAATAGCGATGTATCAAAATGTCGATGTATCAAAATACCGAATCAAACCAAACCGAATCTAATCAAACCAATCCAAACCGAAACGAACCGAAATGCGCTATTATTTCCTGCGGTATTTTGATTATACCAGCTTATTTTTTCAAAAAAAAAACTTGAGGATGTGAATCCGAACCGAACCGATCTGAACCGAATTCGGTTCCGTTCGGATTCATACTCTCTAGGATTCCGGAAAAGAAGTCTGGAGAGTTTTTTTTTTAAATATGCTGGTTCGGTTCGGATTCACACCCTCTAGGATCCCGGGAAAGAAGTCAGGAAAGTTTTTTTTTTAAATTTCTTAGAAAGAAACCCTTTAGTCGAGCTATATGCCAAGAAATATCGCTATTTTGAAAGTCGCTATTTTGTTACATCGCTATTTTAATAGTCGCTATTGTGTTACATCGCTATTTTGATAGTCGCTATTTTGTTACATCGCTATTTTGTTACATCGCTATTTCGTTACAATCGCTATTTTGTTACATCGCTATTTTGTTACATAGCTATTTTGTTACATTGCTATTTTGATAGTCGCCCTTTCATTACATCGCAATTTTGATTGTCGCTATTTCGATACCGCTATTTTAATACTCGCTATTTTGTACATCGCTATTTCGTTCCAGAGCCGTTAGAAAGGTAATCAACCAGAGAAGTTTTTAAAAGAAAATGAAGTTCTCAAGTGTCAATACTTTTTTATATTTTTAATTTTGAAATTGATTTTCTTTCACAAAATTACTAATGTTCTTTAATAAAAAACCTCGTCCCTTTGGTACATAAATTTTAACAAATCTATTAATTAGTTGAAGTAGCATAAGATTACAGAATTACAAAAAAAAGGTGCTTTTCCAGACATTAATAAAAAGCTTACGATGGTTTAAAGATGGGATTTTGGGTAATTTGAGAAAAAAAATTAAAAAATTCATATTTTGTTAGCCGTAACTCTAAGGACCCAAGTTCCAAGGTTGAAAAGGTAGCAAATGACCCCAACAATATCTCAAAAAATTTTGACGGTTCATGTGCCGAACACCCTGTATTTTCCTGGCGGTTTTTCACTGGTATTGCTCTTTCAGTTTTCCCCTAGTTGTTTTCAGAATTTTTTATTTAATTTTACCTACAGAACATAAAAACAGGCTTTTAACAGATAAATAAAGCATAAAAAATTGTGTCTGCAAAAATTCAAAATTGGGCTATTAAATACCACGTGACATCTGTCATTTAATTTAGCATTTATAAAGAATAAAGTTAGCTAAAGAAAAACGTGCTAAAGGTTCCTATTCTCTATTATATAAATTTAAACCATACCGCAAGAAAAAAATAAGAAAAGATCTTAGAGTAATATTATTACTCTAAGGACAAAATAAACAAAAAGTAGGTTGATCTGGAGATTTTTTTTTTTTTTTTGTTGCTTAAAAATTAAATTAGTTGCATGGGGTAAAGCTTCATGCATAAAAAAATGCGTAAAAAAAGTTGCAGGAGTATGATACATGGTGTAAAAAACAGGGTTTCACAGTGTCATAACAGTGTCAAAAATCTGTTTTTTTTTTTATAAAAGACCACCATTATTAAACATAGTTTTAACAACTAAAAGGAATTAAAAACAAAGTAATAGGTACAAACAATAAAAAAAAAAGAAAACAAAATATTCAGTCAATAAAATAAAATTATATAAGACATGGGCGTATAAAGAGGGGGGTTAACCCCCTTTAAGTACCTCAAAACAGATTAAGTTACAAATATCTTAAGAAAAAAAATGTTCAAGCCCCCCAGAGCTTTTGTATACGCCACAAACTAAAACTGTAATAAAATTTTAATTTGTTCTTTAATATAAAATTGCTTTAAGGTGAGATTCAAATTTTTGTTTTTTGAGTAGAGCTATTTACAAAAAAAAAATTATAATTAGAAATGATACCTATCTATTTGAAGAGTAAAGCAGAAATATTTAAATAAGATCAGAAGTAAATTTACACAGGGGATATATGAGCCATTTTTTTAGAAATTATATTTTTTTCTAAAGAACCGTTTTTGAAAAATCAATTTTTTGAAAATCATTCATTGGGTGTTGAAAGTTTCTTTAAAGTTAAAAAATATTTATTAAAAAATTTCTAAGTTGTTTTCCTATGAGTTTTATAAAATCTAACAGCCATTTGCACCAATATTTTAGGTCGCACTTAAAATTTGATCCAGCCTCTGCAAAAATTAATCATGATTTAATCCTCACTTAGATAGTAAGCCTTTATTTTTATATCTAAAAATTAGAGGATTTTAGCCTTTTTTAAAGCTTGAGGTAAGATTTTTTATGGACAAGTCCTTTGAAACCAGAGACATGGGAGGGGAATCATCTTTCCTCCCTAAGCTAAAACGTTGAGATTTCTTGGGAGGGCATTTTTACAGTAAGCCTATAGTTTATTCATTTATAACAGTGAAATGATAAACCACTGAAAAGTTCTTGCACTGAATTTTTCTTAAAAGGACTGAACATAGACCAAGCACCTACCTACCCAAAAAATTCACCATCAAAAAATATAAAACAATGTTCCCAACAAAAATAAAACAACTGTTTAAACCTATGCGTGTTGGTTGCCTACTATACAGGGTGTTTCCTAAACATTGGTCAAAAATTCGTGGTGTGATTCTTGGAGTATTTTCATGAAAAACAGTTCCTAGAAACATTTGTCGAAAAATAGTTCCCCTTTAAAAAGGGCACCCTGAAGACTGTTTTTCCTCAATATTTCCGAAAGCGTCCATGCAAAAATTATGAAATTTGGCACAACGGATAAACTTTTATAGCTGCATCAGAATTTCAGCTCAGAATTGCAAAATTTTAATCAGGGGCGTACCATACCAGGGGGGTTAAGGGTAAAAAGAATCCCATTTTTTCTATGGTAGTTTTTTCACATTGAGATTTGAGAATATGATACCTGAAGGTTTTTCACGTAAGAAAGGTGCTCTTAGTTCATATCGATAGGGCAAGTAGTTTTCGAGGAATGAGATGAGTTTTCCTCAAACCCCTCATAAAAACTTTATGAAATTTGGTACATGGCATAAAATTTTGACGGCAAATTCGATTATGACCTCAAAATATTTCGGAAATATTGAGGAAAAACAGTCTTTAGGGTGCCCTTTTTAATGGGGCGCAGCTCCCTTAGGAACCATTTGTCGACAAATGTTTCTAGGAACTTTTTTTCATGAAAATACTCCAGGAATCACACCACGAATTTTTGACCAATGTTTAGGAAACATTCTGTATATATATCGACTTGAAACCGGTAATACATAAACCAAAAAAAATGATTGAGGTTTCGAATGTTACGAATTATTATTATTGATGCAAATGACTAAAATTTAAAAAAAAAATAGTGTTAAATTAACCTCTCTTCTGGGGGTGGTTTCAACACATGGTCTAACTCAACCCTGGGGTTACAGTACTCTTGAGCACTGGGGCTATATGTTCCTCTTGTAGCCCTTTTTGTTCTTGCTACATTAACTAATATTATCATGCCTATAACGAATCCTATCAGTAGAATTAGGACTATTGGCACCACTATGTACAGGATGTTGAGGCCTGAAGCAGGGTTGACTGCAGCTTCCTAAAATAGCAAAAAATAAATTACAATCTTTTTTTATTAAAAAATAAATTACAACTTTTAAAAACTTTTTTATTAAAAAAATTTATTAATTTGTTTTTATTTTATAAAACAAATACAGTCGAACTTTGATAACTCAAAATCTTTGATAAGTCGAACAAAACTGTTGGTAATGTCGTCAAGGGTAGTAGTAGTAGTGGGGGGGTTGACCCACAGGTCTGAGAAGTAGGCCAGAGTAGGCCCTTTTTGCCATGCCCCAAGTCTGTCCCTTAACCCACTCTCTGCACTTCCCTTTGATGGTCGGGTAACTCATTGGGCCTTCCTGTTGTCTTTACAAAGTCCAGTAAGTCTGCCCATTTGAGCATGTGCATGTTCTTCCTCGCTCAGAGTCAAGGGTAAGAAATATATGTAATTTGTTGTTCATAACTCAAACTTCGATTAGTCGAATATCTTGATAATTCGAACATTGTATGTGGCGAATTTTCTGGAGAAATCTCCTCATACGTTTAGGGGTTGTGTGTATGTTACTATGTCACAAAAGCCGACTTTTTTTCGTAAAATAAATATGTACAGGGTGTCCCAAATTGGGCACTTTTAGGGGGTTTAAGGTACTTCTAGGGAAGACAGAGAAAAACTGACTACGTATTGCGAGGCTCAAATTTCAAGAGAAGACTTATAGTGAAAACCGCATTTTGAAATATCGTCTCGTCTTTGAGCTACGGGGGCTTTTTGAAAAGTCTGCATTTTGGAAGAGGGTCGATAACTTCGTTATTAATGGAAATTTTGATTTAGAGTAAATTGCAATTTTATAGACTTACCCGCTAAATTAAATTTTAACTGTCACTTTTAGTTTTTGAGATATGACATAAAGTTGCATTTTTTCTTATGGAATGGCCTATATTTTAATTAATTTTCGAATTCGTCATTGAATTCTTTTCAAAATGATGTATCATATGTCATAGTTTGATTGAGCAGTTTAGAAGATATTCAGCTTTTTAACTTTTTAACTGAGGAAGGTCAAGGCACTCCAGTATTTTTATTATTTTACACAGTCAAAAATATAGTAAGCCTGGTTTGGAAAAATTATAATTCAGCTGACGGTCCTCAAAGCCTAGTTATAAAAAGTAACAAAAATGATACATATTTCAAAATAAAATTAAAACGCTTTTGTGCAAAATAATTTCATATAAAAGCGTAATGTCAAATTGTTTAAACAATTGAAAACAATGACAAAACGTCAAGGCGCAAGGGCAGCTTGATTTGCATAGTATAAGACAACAAAACTATAGGAGCATTGAAGTAGGATTTGACCGTAAGGCTTTCACGTCAATGGCGCATGACGTCATTCAACGCACACTAGACAAAACTAAAAAACTTTAATTATCTCCGAAACCGCACAATCAAACTATGACATATGATACATCATTTTAAAAAGAATTTAATGACAAATTCGAAAATTAATTAAAATATAGGCCATTCCATAAGAAAAAATGCAACTTTATGTCATATCTCAAAAACTCAAAGTGACAGTTAAAATTTAATTTAACGGGTGAATTCCTCGTTACAAAGTCTATAAAACTGCAATTTACTCTAAATCAAAATTTCTATTAATAACGAAGTTATAGACCCCCTTCCAAAATGCAGGCTTTTCAAAAAGCCCCCGTAGCTCAAAGACGAGACGATATTTCAAAATGCGGTTTTCACTATAAGTCTTCTCTTGAAATTTGAGCCTCGCAATGCGTGGTCAGTTTTTCTCTGTCTCCCTTAGAAGTACCTTAAACCCCCTAAAAGTGCCCAATTTGGGACACCCTGTACATTCATAAATACGTATAAGCACAAAAATTATATATTCACATGTATTAGAGGTGAACGTTTTTAATATAGACTTGGTTGTATCAGAATTATTGTAAGTATACCAATTTTTCCTAAAAAAAATAAGTAAATTTTGATTTACAAAAAATACAAAAACGCCGCAAAAATTTTTGTTTATTATTAATTATTAAGTCGAAGTCTCGATAAGTCACATGGTTGGTCGAGTTATTGAAGTTCGAATGTAATATGTTATGTTTTAACTCTTTGTTTAATCGATAAAACTATTTAACCAATGAATAACTAAAATAATCCGGAATAATTAGAACAAACGTAATCCGGAATAATAATAATTACCTGTTTATCAGTACAGTTTTTGTCAATATGTATAAATATCTTAGCAATGACAAACATAATCAGAAATAATTAGAACTATCCGGAATAATTAAAATAATTCAGAATAATTAAAACAAACATAATCCGGAATAATTAGAATTACTTATCTATCAATACAGTTTTTGTCAATATAATTATCTTCGAAATGACAAATATAATCACAACTAGAATAATCCGGAATAATTAGAATAATCCAGAATAACTAGAACAAATATAATCCGGAATAATTAGAATTACCTGTCTATCAGTACAGTTTTGTCAATATAAGTATCTTCGCAATGACAAACATAATCAGGAATAACTAGAATAATCCCAAATAATTAAAACAATCCGAATATATTAGCAAACCATAATCCGGCATGATTTATAGAATCGCAATGAGAAACAAGATCCGCAATAAAAAATATAATATAAGAAAATCCTTATTAAAATTAAAATGATTTTTAAATTCACGGGTACGAAATTCCACGTTTGTTAGTATTATTTGGCTTAAAAATTCCGTTGATTGACGCTCACTGTCTTGAAGACGGGTAAAAATGCAATCTGTGTTGATCCGGCCTGAAAGACAAAAAGCTGTCGTAGGTCACGGACTATAGTTGTTTTCTTTTATTTGCATTCGATCTTTTCATTGATCGATATTGTATAGCAGTGTTGTTTTCGCCTGCTTTTAGTTTTTTGTTTCTCTCGTATCTCGGTAGATGGCGCCTCTTGCTATAGTTCGCTCACTAATTACATTTAATTAGAAACAAAACCGTCTGATTAACTTAGCAAGATTTGTCACATTGACCAGCAGTGTTCTGAGGAATCCCATAAGGACGAAACGGTTAACTGTCAACACTTATTAGGTATCCATTAGATCTTGGACCCCCGTGAGGTTAAGCTTTCAGGCTACCCACGGAAAAATATAAAGGAAACAAAAAAACTCCTTTTTGCCCGATTAGCCACGTTTGATTTTTAAAATCCGGAATATTTAAAATTTTCTCGAATAATTAGAACAAACATAATTAACAAAAATCCGGAATATTTAGAATAATCCGAAATACATAAAACAAACACAATCGGGAATAATTCGAAAAAAATTAAGATAATCCGGAATAGTTAGAACAAATATACAGTTTATTACATTACAGTTTTTGCCAATTCTTTTCAAAGTGACAATCATAATCCAAAAAAACAAACATAATCGGAAATAATTTAAATAATCAGGCATAATTAGAACAAACAAAATCCGGAATAATTAGAATTACCTGTCTATTAATAATAGACTAATCCAAAATAGTTAAAACAAACATAATTAGAATTACCCGTCTATTAGTACAGTTATTGCCAATTCTCGCAATGGCAAACATAATCCAAAATAAAAAACATAATCCGGAATGATTAGAACAAACGTAATCCGGAATAATTAAAATTACCTTTCCATCACTACAATTTTTGGCAATATAATTATCTTTACAATAACAAACATAATCCTAAATAATTAAAATAATCCGAAATAATTAAAACAATCCGAAAAAATTGGAACAACCGTAATTCAGAATGATTTAGAGAATCGCAATGAGAAACATAATCCGCAATAACAAATATGATATAAGGAAATCCGGAAATAATTATATTAAGCTCAAATGATTATAACAGATTAGGAAAAACCGGAATATTTGGAATAAACCAAAGTAGTTAAACCATAAACAATCGGGAATAATTCTAAAAAAAAGAAGATATTCGGAATAATTAGAACAAACATAATCGATGTAATTCTCTTTGCAATGAAAAACATAATCCGAAATATTAAGAATTACCTGTCTATGAGTATAGCTCTTGAGAATGTAGTTCTCTTTGCAATGACAAAAATAATCCGAAATAACAAACATAAGTTCAGCATCAGCACAGTTTTTAACAATATAATTATCTTCGCAATGACAAACATAATCAGGAATAATTAGAATAATCCGGAATACGGAATGATTAATAGAATCGCAATGAGAAACAAAATCCGCAATAACAAAATATAAGAAAATCCGGAATTGATTACATTAATCTCGAATGATTAGAACAATTTAGAAAAATCAGGAATATTTAGAATAATCCGAAATAGTTAAAACAAAAACAATCGGGAATAATTCGAAAAGAATTAAGACAATCCGGAATAATTAGAATTACCTGTCTATCAGTACAGTTTTTGCCAATTCTTTTCACAGTGACAATCATAATCCGAAATAACAAACATAATCCGAAATAATTGAAATAATCCGGAATAATCAAAACAAACATAATCTGGAATAATAAGAATTACCTGTCTATCAGTACAGTTCTTGCTAATGTAGTATTCTTAATAAATAATAGACTAATCCAAAATAGTTAAAACAAACATAATTAGAATTACCCGTCTATCAGTACAGTTATTGCCAATTCTCGCAATGGCAAACATAATCCAAAATAAAAAACATTTTCCGGAATGATTAGAACAAACGTAATCCGGAATAATTAAAATTACCTTTCCATCACTACAATTTTTGGCAATATAATTCTCTTTGCAATATCAAACATAATCCCAAATAATTAAAATAATCCGAAGTAACTAGAGCAAACATATTCCGGAATAATGAGAATAATCCGAAATAATTAAAACAATCCGAAAAAATTGGAACCACCATAATCCGGAATAATTTAGAGAATCACAATGAGAAACCTAATCCGCCATAACAAATGATATAAGAAAATCCGGAAATAATTACATTAAGCTCAAATGATTAGAATAGTTTAGGAAAATCTGGAATATTTGGAATAATCCGAAGTAGTTAAACCAAAAAAAATCGGGACTAATTATAAAAAAAAATAAGATAATCCGGAATAATTAGAACAAACATAATCCGGAATAATTAGAATTACCTTGTCTATCAGGATTGTTTTTGCCGATGTAATTCTCTTCGCAATGACAAACATAATCCGAAATAATTGAAATAATCCGGAATAATTAGAACAAACATAATCTGGAATAATAAGAAGTACCTGTCTATCAGTACAGTTCTTGCCAATGTAGTATTCTTAATAAATAATAGACTAATCCAAAATAGTTAAAACAAACATAATTAGAATTACCCGTCTATCAGTACAGTTATTGGCAATTCTCGCAATGGCAAACATAATCCAAAATAAAAAACATAATCCGGAATGATTAGAACAAACGTAATCCGGAATAATTAAAATTACCTTTCCATCACTACAATTTTTGGCAATATAATTCTCTTTGCAATAACAAACATAATCCCAAATAATTAAAATAATCCGAAGTAACTAGAGCAAACATATTCCGGAATAATGAGAATAATCCGAAGTAATTAAAACAATCCGAAAAAATTGGAACAACCATAATCCAGAATGATTTAGAGAATCGCAATGAGAAACATAATCCGCAATAACAAATATGATATAAGGAAATCCGGAAATAATTACATTAAGCTCAAATGATTAGAATAGTTTAGGAAAATCTGAAATATTTGGAATAATCCGAAGTAGTTAAACCAAAAACAATCGGGAATAATTCTAAAAAAAATAAGATATTCGGAATAATTAGAACAAACATAATCGATGTAATTCTCTTTGCAATGAAAAACATAATCCGAAATATTAAGAATTACCTGTCTATGAGTACAGCTCTTGAGAATGTAGTTCTCTTTGCAATGACAAAAATAATCCGAAATAACAAACATAAGTTCAGCATCAGCACAGTTTTTAACAATATAATTATCTTCGCAATGACAAACATAATCAGGAATAATTAGAATAATCCGGAATACGGAATGATTAATAGAATCGCAATGAGAAACAAAATCCGCAATAACAAAATATAAGAAAATCCGGAATTGATTACATTAATCTCGAATGATTAGAACAATTTAGAAAAATCAGGAATATTTAGAATAATCCGAAATAGTTAAAACAAAAACAATCGGGAATAATTCGAAAAGAATTAAGACAATCCGGAATAATTAGAATTACCTGTCTATCAGTACAGTTTTTGCCAATTCTTTTCACAGTGACAATCATAATCCGAAATAACAAACATAATCCGAAATAATTGAAATAATCCGGAATAATTAGAACAAACATAATCTGGAATAATAAGAATTACCTGTCTATCAGTACAGTTTTTGCCAATGTAGTATTCTTAATAAATAATAGACTAATCCAAAATAGTTAAAACAAACATAATTAGAATTACCCGTCTATTAGTACAGTTATTGCCAATTCTCGCAATGGCAAACATAATCCATAATAAAAAACATAATCCGGAATGATTAGAACAAACGTAATTTGGAATAATTAAAATTACCTTTCCGTCACTACAATTTTTGGCAATATAATTCTCTTTGCAATAACAAACATAATCCCAAATAATTAAAATAATCCGAAGTAACTAGAGCAAACGTATTCCGGAATAATTAGAATAATCCGAAATAATTAAAACAATCCGAAAAAATTGGAACAACCATAATCCAGAATGATTTAGAGAATCGCAATGAGAAACATAATCCGCAATAACAAATCTGATATAAGAAAATCCGGAAATAATTACATTAAGCTCAAATGATTAGAACAGATTAGGAAAAACCGGAATATTTGGAATAATCCAAAGTAGTTAAACCATAAACAATCGGGAATAATTCTAAAAAAAAGAAGATATTCGGAATAATTAGAACAAACATAATCGATGTAATTCTCTTTGCAATGAAAAACATAATCCGAAATATTAAGAATTACCTGTCTATGAGTACAGCTCTTGAGAATGTAGTTCTCTTTGCAATGACAAAAATAATCCGAAATAACAAACATAAGTTCAGCATCAGCACAGTTTTTAACAATATAATTATCTTCGCAATGACAAACATAATCAGGAATAATTAGAATAATCCGGAATACGGAATGATTAATAGAATCGCAATGAGAAACAAAATTCGCAATAACAAAATATAAGAAAAGCCGGAATTGATTACATTAATCTCGAATGATTAGAACAATTTAGAAAAATCAGGAATATTTAGAATAATCCGAAATAGTTAAAACAAAAACAATCGGGAATAATTCGAAAAGAATTAAGACAATCCGGAATAATTAGAATTACCTGTCTATCAGTACAGTTTTTGCCAATTCTTTTCACAGTGACAATCATAATCCGAAATAACAAACATAATCCGAAATAATTGAAATAATCCGGAATAATTAGAACAAACATAATTTGGAATAATAAGAATTACCTGTCTATCAGTACAGTTCTTGCCAATGTAGTATTCTTAATAAATAATAGACTAATCCAAAATAGTTAAAACAAACATAATTAGAATTACCCGTCTATCAGTACAGTTATTGCCAATTCTCGCAATGGCAAACATAATCCAAAATAAAAACATAATCCGGAATAATTAGAACAAACGTAATCTGGAATAATTAAAATTACCTTTCCATCACTACAATTTTTGGCAATATAATTCTCTTTGCAATAACAAACATAATCCCAAATAATTGAAATAATCCGGAATAATTAGAACAAACATAATTTGGAATAATAAGAATTACCTGTCTATCAGTACAGTTCTTGCCAATGTAGTATTCTTAATAAATAATAGACTAATCCAAAATAGTTAAAACAAACATAATTAGAATTACCCGTCTATCAGTACAGTTATTGCCAATTCTCGCAATGGCAAACATAATCCAAAATAAAAACATAATCCGGAATAATTAGAACAAACGTAATCTGGAATAATTAAATTTACCTTTCCATCACTACAATTTTTGGCTTTGCAATAACAAATATAATCCCATATAATTAAAATAATCCGAAGTAACTAGAGCAAACATATTCCGGAATAATTAGAATAATCCGAAATAATTAAAACAATCCGAAAAAATTGGAACAACCATAATCCGGAATGATTTAGAGAATCACAATGAGAAACCTAATCCGCCATAACAAATATGATATAAGAAAATCCGGAAATAATTACAAGCTCAAATGATTGGAATAGTTTAGGAAAATCTGGAATATTTGGAATAATCCGAAGTAGTTAAACCAAAAACAATCGGGAATAATTCTAAAAAAAATAAGATAATCCGGAATAATTAGAACAAACATAATCCGGAATAATTAGAATTACCTTGTCTATCAGGATTGTTTTTGCCGATGTAATTCTCTTCGCAATGATAAACATAATCCGAAATAATTGAAATAATCTGGAATAGTTAGAACAAACATAATCCGAAATATTAAGAATTACCTGTCTATGAGTATAGCTCTTGATAATGTAGTTCTCTTTGCAATGACAAACATAATCCGAAATAACAATAACAAACATAAGTCGGAATAATTGAAACAAACATAATCCGGAATAATTAGAATTACCTGTCTATCAGTACAGTTCTTGACAATGTAGTATTCTTAATAAATAATAGACTAATCCAAAATAGTTAAAACAAACATAATTAGAATTACCCGTCTATCAGTACAGTTATTGCCAATTCATGCAATGGCAAACATAATCCAAAATAAAAACATAATCCGGAATAATTAGAACAAAAGTAATCCAGAATAATTAAATTTACCTTTCCATCACTACAATTTTTGGCTTTGCAATAACAAATATAATCCCAAATAATTAAAATAATCCGAAGTAACTAGAGCAAACATATTCCGGAATAATTAGAATCATCCGAAATAATTAAAACAATCCGAAAAAATTGGAACAACCATAATCCAGAATGATTTAGAGAATCGCAATGAGAAACATAATCCGCCATAACAAATATGATATAAGAAATTCCGGAAATAATTACATTAAGCTCAAATGATTAGAACAGATTAGGAAAAACCGGAATATTTGGAATAATCCAAAGTAGTTAAACCATAAACAATCGGGAATAATTCTAAAAAAAAGAAGATATTCGGAATAATTAGAACAAACATAATCGATGTAATTCTCTTTGCAATGAAAAACATAATCCGAAATATTAAGAATTACCTGTCTATGAGTACAGCTCTTGAGAATGTAGTTCTCTTTGCAATGACAAAAATAATCCGAAATAACAAACATAAGTTCAGCATCAGCACAGTTTTTAACAATATAATTATCTTCGCAATGACAAACATAATCAGGAATAATTAGAATAATCCGGAATACGGAATGATTAATAGAATCGCAATGAGAAACAAAATCCGCAATAACAAAATATAAGAAAATCCGGAATTGATTACATTAATCTCGAATGATTAGAACAATATAGAAAAATCTGGAATATTTAGAATAATCCGAAATAGTTAAAACAAAAACAATCGGGAATAATTCTAAAAGAATTAAGACAATCCGGAATAATTAGAATTACCTGTCTATCAGTACAGTTTTTGCCAATTCTTTTCACAGTGACAATCATAATCCGAAATAACAAACATAATCCGAAATAATTGAAATAATCCGGAATAATTAGAACAAACATAATCTGGAATAATAAGAATTACCTGTCTATCAGTACAGTTCTTGCCAATGTAGTATTCTTAATAAATAATAGACTAATCCAAAATAGTTAAAACAAACATAATTAGAATTACCCGTCTATCAGTACAGTTATTGCCAATTCTCGCAATGGCAAACATAATCCAAAATAAAAACATAATCCGGAATAATTAGAACAAAAGTAATCCGGAATAATTAAAATTACCTTTCCATCACTACAATTTTTGGCAATATAATTCTCTTTGCAATAACAAACATAATCCCAAATAATTATAATAATCCGAAGTAACTAGAGCAAACATATTCCGGAATAATGAGAATAATCCGAAATAATTAAAACAATCCCAAAAAATTGGAACAACCATAATCCGGAATGATTTAGAGAATCACAATGAGAAGCCTAATCCGCCATAACAAATATGATATAAGAAAATCCGGAAATAATTACAAGCTCAAATGATTAGAATAGTTTAGGAAAATCTGGAATATTTGGAATAATCCGAAGTAGTTAAACCAAAAACAATCGGGAATAATTATAAAAAAAAAATAAGATAATCCGAAATAATTAGAACAAACATAATCCGGAATTATTAGAATTACCTTGTCTATCAGGATTGTTTTTGCCGATGTAATTCTCTTCGCAATGATAAACATAATCCGAAATAATTGAAATAATCTGGAATAGTTAGAACAAACATAATCCGAAATATCAAGAATTACCTGTCTATGAGTATAGCTCTTGATAATGTAGTTCTCTTTGCAATGACAAACATAATCCGAAATAACAATAACAAACATAATCCGGAATAATTAGAATTACCTGTCTATCAGTACAGTTCTTGCCAATGTAGTATTCTTAATAAATAATAGACTAATCCAAAATAGTTAAAACAAACATAATTAGAATTACCCGTCTATCAGTACAGTTATTGCCAATTCTCGCAATGCCAAACATAATCCAAAATAAAAACATAATCTGGAATAATTAAAATTACCTTTCCATCACTACAATTCCGGAATAATTAGAATAATCCGAAATAATTAAAACAATCCGAAAAAATTGGAACAACCATAATCCGAAATAATTTAGAGAATCGCAATGAGAAACCTAATCCGCCATAAGAAATATGATATAAGAAAATCCGGAAATAATTACATTAAGCTCAAATGATTAGAATAGTTTAGGAAAATCTGGAATATTTGGAATAATCCGAAGTAGTTAAACCAAAAACAATCGGGAATAATTATCCAAAAAAAATAAGATAATCCGGAATAATTAGAACAAACATAATCCGGAATAATTAGAATTACCTTGTCTATCAGGATTGTTTTTGCCGATGTAATTCTCTTCGCAATGACAAACATAATCCGAAATAATTGAAATAATCTGGAATAGTTAGAACAAACATAATCCGAAATATTAAGAATTACCTGCCTACGAGTACAGCTCTTGAGAATGTAGTTCTCTTTGCAATGACAAACATAATCCGAAATAACAAATATAAGTCGGAATAATTAGAATAACATAATCCAGAATAACAAGAATTACCTGTCTATCAGTACAGTTTTTGCCAATGTAATTCTCTTCACAATGACAGAGATAATCAGGAATATCTGTACACATTGCCTCACATCTTCCATGCTCACAAGGCTGCGAAAATATACAGGGGTCGTCCAAAGAACAATGATGACCGCATTTTCCTGGCTCTACACAGGTGCACCTATAAAAATTACAGGGTGTAAAAAAATAGTTAATTTTGTTTTTTTTTTCTGAGAAACAAAGTGTCAACTTTAGCAATATTCAATACAATGGAAAACAAATGGCAACATTAACTTATTATAAAAAAATAGAGGTTTTATGCAGGCATACTAATCAATTAATTATTCATACCTGTAATTTCCAGGGGTATTATCGCAAATTCCATCTTCCCCGCAAGCCAATGGGTCTTTGCATTCATCAATATCCATTTCGCAAAGTAGACCTGTAAAACCTGTAAAAAATTAAAACACATTAGAAGAAAATACTAAAAATAAAGAAATTATAATAAATTTAAAAACAAAAACTATAACTCTCTATCCTAAACTTGTTTCGAATATTAAAATAAAAAATGTTGTGGTTTGAAATTAATAAATATTTAAGAAGTGATTCAATTTTGTACCTTTAACAGTTTGGGAGCTATTAATAAATTCGTGCTTACCTGTGCCGGTACAATTGCAATCGTATCTCGCGATACCATCGATACAAATAGCTCGATTTTGACAGGGGCTTTTACCGTTGACTGATAAGCATTCGTCTATATTGACTTCGCAGAATTTGCCTTCAAAGCCTGGTTGACATGCGCAGTAGGGAACCTGTCAAATGTTAAATATTGAAAAATCACTCTTCAAATTACTTAAATAAATATAAAAATCATTCTTCACTAACTACTCAAGGACTGAAATAAAAAAAAATTAAGTCCAGACTCAATTACCTACTAATTGTTTTATACTAGACAAGCCATATTTTACCTTATATGTCAATTTTTGAAATTATATCTTCTTTTGTAAATTAATTATCTATGATTCCTTACTACAGCCTAACACTTTACCAGGCAATCTAGCGAAAATCAGAGATAAGTAAAAAATAGATAGAAAAATGAATGAATCATCAAATATAATGCTTACCAGTTCTGTAGTGTTGCAAAAACCATAATTACAGTGTTTTCTTTGGCAGAATGGGGTATCGCATAGAGGTCCCTCCATGCCCTCAGTACAGTGACAGGTGAAGTTATTGCCAGTGTGTTCATCTGTCAATTCAAATTATCACTAGTAATACTCACAGCTTTCGATCAATAAGGTTAGATGTAAGAGTAGAAATTGTCCTCCAACGAGAAAAATAGCTAAATCTCGCCTTGTTGATGTTTCAAGGTGTCTAAAGCATTTCTCAAAAAGAAATTCCTGACTTTCCCTGACCAACATATGGAGATATCCCCAAGGGGTGGCTCGGTATTTCCTTTTGGTGTACAGGTTAGGGGAAATACCAGGAAATACTTGGGAAGTATTGAGAAAGACCGGGAAGTGCTTGGGAAATACCTTGGAAATTTGAGGAAATAACAGGAAATACCGTACAACCCGTGTACAAAAGTCGGCGATTGAGCCACCCACAGATCAAATGTAATTTTTATTGACTTACTTGGGCCAGTGACGCATGTTGATCCTTCTTTACACGGTTTATTCTCACATGTAATCAAAAGCGGTGCTTCGCATTGCTTTCCTAAATAACAAAAAAACAAATAAATATAGACAACGGGTCGCGAAAATTTTTTAAAAACAAAATTTTAATTTACATTTTCTTGATAAACATTTTTTTTCAAAACAATTTTTTTAAATATTTTTTAAAACTAGATTTTTTGTTTTAAACATTTTTTAAAAACTCATTTTTTCGAAACGCGCTGTTCTCAAATAGTCAACTGTCAGTCTGCAAAGTAAAACAGTCAAAATACTGCCTGGCACTATTACTGCCTGGCTATATTGCAATAAGTCCCTATTATTTATAGATTATACTATTTTAAACTTACCTACAAAGCCTTCTGCGCAGTCGCACTTGAAGTTGCCAATCAGGTCATAACAAATCCCGCCATGTTTGCAAGGGTTGCTAAGACACTCGTTGATGTCAGTTTCACAGCTGTCAAACAAAGGAATGAACAGATTTAGTTAATGTCTTCAGTCCACGTACTTGTATACACGGTGTTTCACAAATATCCAAACAGACGCCTTTTTGGGTATTTAGAGTGCGATTTTGGAGAAACGCTCGGACACGTCGATTTTGTTTGCGAGGGGGACATTTTTTGGCTATCTTGAAATTTTTCTAACACGAACCCCCTTCGAGGGGTATACTTTACTTTACTGGCTATTAAATAACGAGACTGCGCGCCTAGATGGCGCCTTAGATGGGTGGTGTAAAAAACGAATAGTGCCTTGGGTATCTAAATCTCAAAACACGTTTCCATCACTATTATAGTATTTGTGCAGTAGCGGTTTGAAACGAACGTGTTTTTTTCTCGTGCCGAAAACCATGTGTGACGAAAAACAGGCGCAACGATCAATCTCAAATTTCTCGTTAAATTGAAAAAAAAAACTCTGAGTGCTATAAATTACTGCAAGAGGCCTATGGGGACAATTCTCTATCTCGTGCGCGTGTTTTTGAGTGGTGTAAGCGCTTTAGTGAGGGCCGAGAGACCACTGAAGATGACCAGCGCCCAGGTCGCCCTGTGACTGTTTCAAATCCGGAAACAGTGACCAAAATCAACCAAATTGTGCGTGCAGATGACTGAATGGGTTCCAGAGGGTCAGACTGTCAACCAGACTCACTATTTGGTAACACTGCGAGAACGAGTTCGTAAAAAACGGCCCGAGTTGTGGAAGAACAACGTGGATTTTGCACCAGGACAACGCACCTGCCCTTAACGCACAATCTGTAAAGTAGTATTTGGCCAGTAAGAGCACTCCAGTGCTCGAACACCCGCCGTACTCACCAGATTTGGCACCGTGCGAGTTTTTTTGTTTCAGAAGATAAAATCTGCTTTGAAAGGGACCCGATTTGAGTCGATGGAAGCGGTAAAGCAAAAAACGGCAGAGCTCATAAAGGCCCTCACCAAAGAAGACTTATAGACGTATGGAAAGGTGTGTGGCGAGGGGACGGGAGTATATTGAAGGGAAGCATTCGAATGTAGAATAATTTTTATAATAAAACCCTTTTTCGTAAATAGTCTCGTTATTTTATAGCCAGACCTTGTATTTTGAATATGGAAAGTGGGTCTAGTGATACCTTGTTTTGAAGGCCTTTTGAATGTCCTTACAACCGTGTAAAAATTTCAAAAATCTATCCATTAGTTTTTGAGATAATTGGCTTCAAACTTTCAAATTTAACATAAAATAAAATAAAAATTTAATTAGAATTTTATATTTTTCGGATTTAATTTTTATTTTATTATTCAATCCTCAGCGTGGCTTGCCTGACACCTGATTTTTTCATTCTTTTGAATTTAATACAAAATGGCCGAACCAAAATGGCGGATTTTCTTATTTACCAACCGATTTGTCTCAAACTTGAAATATAACAATGCTTAAGGTCAATTAACACAAATTCTTACTCAAACTTAAAAAAAAAACAAAATGGCCGATCCAAACTGGCGGATTCTCTTATTTACCAACCGATTTGTCTCAAACTTGAAATATAACATTGCTTAAGGTCATATAACACAAATGTTTACTTAAACTTTAAAAAAATTAAAATGGCCGATCCAAAATGGCGGATTCTCTTATTTACCAATCGATTTGTCTCAAACTTGAAATATAACATTGCTTAAGGTCATATAACACAAATGTTTACTCAAACTTAAAAAAATCAAAATGGTCGATCCAAAATGGCGGATTTTCTTATTTACCAACCGATTTGTCTCAAATTTGAAATATAACATTGCTTAAGGTCAATTAACACAAATTCTTACTCAAACTTAAAAAAACAAAATGTCCGATCCAAAATGGCGGATTTTTTTTTATTTACCAACCGATTTGTCTCAAACTTGAAATATAACATTGCTTAAGATCATATAACACAAATGTTTACTCAAACTTAAAAAAAACTAAAATGGCCGATCCAAAATGGCGGATTTTTTTATTTACCAACCGATTTGTCTCAAACTTGAAATATAATATTGCTTAAGGTCAATTAACACAAATTCTTACTCAAACTTAAAAAGAAACAAAATGGCCGATTAATTTGGTTCGGCCATTTTGTTTTTTTTAAGTTTGTATCTTGTAGTCAGTTTGTTCTCATTGTTTTCGGTTTCAAACCGATACCGTGGAGACGGTGATAGCATGGTCTGGTTGAACTGTGACGAAAAGTCTTTCTTTGTTATAGACCGGTGGACGTTTTCGTCCCGCCAAGGACTTAGTTTCGTTGGTTCGCTCTCGTTCACTCGTAGAATGAAAAATAGGTTTCACCTATTTTTTCATTCTTTTGGATTTACCTTATCATTCCACGTTAAATTTGAAACTTTGGACGCAAATATCTCAAAAACTAATCGATGGATTGTCGAAATTTTTACACGATTGTAAAGATACTCAAGAGAGCTTCAAAACAGGGTAGATAAACTAAAAGCCTAGACCTATGTCATACAAACAGGCCAAGCTAAGCCTAGTTCTTCTTTATAGGTATACAGAGTATACGCAGTATATGATCCTGCGGGGAGGGGCTTAAACTCGAATCAATATCAACAATTTTAATTTTGATTTTTGGGTAAATTCAATTTTCTGGAGTCAATAATAAATTAAATGAAACCAAATCAATTCATGTTGATTTTACAAACAAAAATATAAATCACATACAAATAACAATTAACAACATTCCCGTACCATATTCAAATCAGGCAAAATATCTCGGTATAACACTTGATGCCAAATTGCGCTGGAAAGCACATGTTAAGAAAAAAAAGAAGAACTTGAGATAAGGTATAGAAAAATGAACTGGCTAATTGGAAGGAAGTCCAATTTAACAATTCATAATAGGTTACTGCTTTATAGACAAATACTGAAACCAGTATGGACATATGGTATTCAACTATGGGGTTGTGCTAAAGAGAGTAACATTCTAGTTTTACAGAGATTTCAAAATAAAGTATTAAGAAACATTGTAAATGCACCTTGGTACGCTCGAAATAGTAACCTTCATCGAGATCTAAAAATCGAAACTGTAGCAGAGACTATAAAAAAATACGCAGAAAGCCATGAACATAGACTCCCTCGGCATGTGCATGTGGAAGCAATTCAGCTTCTAGACAATACTATGCTAGTTCGAAGACTAAAAAGAGTGAAGCCGTTTGAGCTAGTAAACCAAGTGAATTACATAAAACAAAATAATGCTATGAACATAACACAATTGTGAGTTACAGATTAAACAAAGCGGGGAGAACTGTTGAGTGAACCCTAAGTTTAAATCTTACTTTTCTAGTAAATTAAGTTAAAACAAAATTGCTAATTAGTCTTACTGACTAGATTGTAATACAATAAACACAGAGTGTTTAACAAATAAAATAATAAAAAAATAATAAATTACTCTGAGAGAGACTTGAGCCCCCCCCCCCCCTACTTACGCCACTGCCTATGAACAAAACTAAGGGGTGGTGGGAAGGTTTTTGAAGTTTTGCATTTAAATAAAGGATTCCTTAATTTTTTACCAATAAATCTAATATTAAGTTAAAAACCTTTAGATAGGTACAAAAATTAATTTAATTTTTTTCTTGTAAACTTTATAGCAAAAAAAATTTGACTGTTAAAAATCACAAAATCATTCGACGTTTCAAAATATGTCATTTTCAAAATGCGCACTGTTTAAACTTGAAAAATGGTATAACTTGGAAACAAGAAACTTTTGACCAAAAAGTTATGTTTTGTCACCTAGTTTCTGCAATCCAAAACGTCCAAAAAATCAAAACAAAATTCACCACCAACATTTTTGACAAAACATTTTGAGAACTCGACTATATAATTTTCTTTTATTTAGTTATTCATGGTAGACAGAAAACACCTTTCTGACAAATTTCGTACAAACATTTTATTGTTTTCATAATTTATAATTATAAGATAAGAACCTGATAAAGTGATACAAGTGTGTTTGATCTTCCTTTTTTTTAAGTAAAACTACAATAAATTTTTATTGCATTTGTTGTTGCACACAAATTCCTGTTTTTCTTTTGTTTATTTAACCCAGTGATCTTAATACCGTGTGTTTTAAATAAAAAATACTCTGCCAATATATGGGCCCCTAAGCTCACACTAGGTACTATAGTTATAGTGTACGTGTGAGCTAATATAACTAAAAACTGAAATATATTTTATTTAACTCCAGACTAAATTACCTTTTGTTTGATACCACACAAGCCATGTTATGACTTAAACTCAAATTTTTGAAATCTACCCCCACCCTTAAAAAAAACCAAAACTATAATGTATTTTGTTAAACTCCGGACTCAATTACCTTTCGTTTGATATCACACACGCCATATTTTCACTTAAACTCTAATTTTTGAAATATACCACCACCCTTTTTTTTAAATAAATTAAAATGTATTTTGTTTAACTCCAGACTCAATTACCTTTCGTTTGATATCACACACGCCTTATTTTCACATAAACTCTAATTTTTGAAATCTACCCCCACCCTTTTATTTGGTTTGTGTTCGGTGGATTTTGTTCATTTTTAAATGGGACCATCTCGACCCAAGACCCAGCCTAGGTACCAAATTTCATTAAAATCGGCCAAGCGGTTTTTGAGTTATTCGCGTTGGTCGTTACAGACAGACAGACAGACATACAGACATACAGACATACAGACATACAGACATACAGACAGACAGACAGACGGCGCAACAAAAAAGTTTCAAAATCATCTGAAACGCAAAGATATATAAAAAAATTTGAAATCGGAGCAACTTTTTTTTTCTCGAAAAAATGAGGATCACCTTAGCTCACACTACTATAGTATAGTATATGTGTGAGCTAATAACTAAGTGGGCTTGATGAAGATTTCGGAAATGGTACAATTTTTATTAAACGGGAAAAAAGTGGCGGTATTCCAAGCCCCATCAGATGCTGTAAGAAAAAAAAAATGTTTTTTTTTTACAAAAATTAAAGGATTGTCGCCGTCTTGTACAGGGTGTCTCATTATATTTTTTTCCAAGCCTAATCTATTAATTAAATAATATAAGGGCATCCAATTTACAAAAACTATAAATTTGAGCGCCTGTCAAATATGGTAAGCATCAGGAATAAAGTCAAGATGCAATTTAAAAGTAAAAATTTCGCGAATTCGAACAAAATTTCTTGTATATTCCTATATCAATTATTAATGGTCTAAAAGGGTGGAAAAAATATAATAAGACTCCCTGTACAGGGTGATTCAAATTGGGCAATCTTAAGTGGGAAAGGGTACTATTTATTTAGTTTTTATAATTTATGTTAGGAACCCTTCACATTTGCTAAAATCAAACATTTTTAAAATACATTGTTAAATTAACAATTAAGTTTTTATTCATTAAATTGACCCTAGACCATTTGGATGAGTTTTTAATTCTACAAAAAGTTATACCAAAAAATTGAAAATACTGATACCGTTCCAGTAGAAAAATTGTGGACAGTATTAGAGCAAACTAATATCAATCATACATACATAAAAGCGATAAAAGAACTATACACAGGGTCAAAATCTAAAATTAAAATTGGAAATCGACTTTCAAAGGAATTCCTGGTAACGAAACGCTTAAAACTCTCTCCAACTCTTTTAAAAATATATATCGCAGTAGCTTTAAAAAACTGGAAACGTAAAGTGCACGGTATGGGAATACAACTTAATGACCAATTTACCATATACAAAATATAGTTTGCTAACTACCAAGTAATTGTAGCTAAAGAAAACATGGCGCATATGATGAGAAAGTTAACGGAAGAATACCAAAAGTGGGTGACTTAGAACTAGACAATGGACAAACAATATCTCCATGCAATAAGTATGTATACTTGGGTGTCACATTTGATAAGACAGGAACAGACTGTAAAGAACTTAACAGTATTTTATAGAGCAGAGAGATAAAAAAGAATGTCAAATTTAACATATATGGATGATTCTACAAAAATGGTGCTGTGGAGTGGGAATGCATATTTTTCAAACACAGACTGCAAATTAAGCATAGTTTTAGTTATAAGATTTAAAACGAAATGTTTTCTTTATGGAGCATTTGAGTTTAATGTATAAAAAAAATTGCAAGTTTATAATTATTTCTATTACAAAGCAAATACCTCATTCCTCTGGTGTAGTCCCAAACCAAATATTAAAAACTCAGATTGAAAAAAAGATCCTAATAAATAATATTTAACCAAGTCTTAACTATTTATCAAAAAATTGATAAAACTTAAGTTCATATTTTTCATATTTTTGAAAATCCGAATTTACATCTTCCCGGAAAATTTTACAATTTTAAACGTGCTCCATTTTTAATAACACAATATTTGTGAATACCACCGGTTAATTTCTAGAGAAAGAGACGGCTCTGGATACTAATTTACTTGTGAGGGTGACAAGTTGTGACAGATAATGTCAACTTTAGTTTGGTTTAAGTTATAGATCTTTTTATTTTCGGCAGAAAATTAGTTTTTTTCAGAGAAATCAAAAAGTAACGCTTCAATTATCATTCCTCTGGTAAGTAAATATTCGACTGATATCAATAGTATAATTTTTTTGTTGATTGTTTTAAAATTATAAGTATAGGAACTTTGTTTATATAAAACTTAAGTTAAGTAGTCTAAATAGATTTTGATTTAAATTGGAAAACCATTAAAAAACTCATTACTCTGGTCCTCATTCCTCTGGCACTTTTATGCAATAATTCCTAAAATTTGGGAAAATAAATGTTTCTTAGCTTACACCTAATTAGTTACATAAATTTAACAAAACAAAATTATTTATTGTGCTGTACTGTTATTTAAAGGCAATGACCAAAAATGATATCCATATAGCCCACTTTTGGTAGAATCATCCATATGAAACATGAAACAACGGTGAAAAGCACGCTGTTGTATGGAATAGAAAAGTGTCGAAATGGATGCAATAAGAAGATCAATGGAATATCTAGAACAGATCACATAAGAAATGAGAACATAAAAGAAAGAATGGGAATTGAGGGAAGTATAACGGATGCATCACTAAAAGACAACTGATATGGTACGGCCATGTACAACGGATGAACGACGAAAGATTACCAAAGCGGGTTCTAGAATGGCAACCAATAGGGCGCAGAAAAAGAGAACGTCCTAAACTAGAATGGCAACAGTCAATACAAAGATTAATGAGTCAAAAAAAGTAGTATACTTACTATTGTCCTTCATAGCCCAAGGGACAATCGCACTGGTATTCTGCAACCAAATCGATACAGGTGGCGTTGTTTTGACACTTGTTGTCCATGCATTCGTCTACGTCGATGCTGCAGTCGTCGGCAGCGTATCCGGGATGACATTGACACTTGTAGGTTGACGTATGGTTGATACACTGGCCGTCGTTTTGACAGTCGGTGTCGTAGCAGAGAACACAGCCTATAACAAAAAATAAACCTTTATATTTTGGCTAATAATGGAAGAACTGGTTACACCAGCTAAAAATATAGGCTTGAGTATGAACTACACTAAAACTAAAATCATAACAGACACAGATGAACATATCACGATCAGAATAAACCAAGAAAAAATAGGAGAAGTAGAAAAATACCTGGGATAAATTATTAAACTAAAAAAAGTAAACCAAACCAATGAAATCAAGAGACGAGTAAGATTGGCCTGGGCAGCATTCGGTAAATTAGGCTATGTATTAAAAAATAAAAATTTTGCAAATAATGCAAGGACCTAAAACTATAAACAACAAGTGAAATTAAAGAAAGAAAAATAAGAAAAAAGTTTTCTGCTTCGGCCGGGGATCGAACCCGGGATCTCTTGCTATCTAGGCAAACATTCTACCACTGAACTACCGAAGCCATACATAAATTTTCGGAAAACTTATATCTATGCAGGCTGCGGTGTCTCAATACAAGGACGAGAAAACCTCAGGGTATTAAGTCATCCAACTGATTTCTCTAAATTCTTCTTTCCCACTGTCAAAGGTATGATAATTCAAATTAGACGTAAAGAATCAACGCTTAATCTCATGCTTTCAGACGTTGATTCTTTACGTCTAATTTGAGTTATCATACCTTTGACAGTGGGAAAGAAGAATTTAGAGAGATCAGTTGGATGACTTGATCGAGTTAACCCAAATATGGCCACTGTCCTTTTAAAAGAACAGTCAAGCTTTCAAAGTTAGTTTCGGTATTTTTGGGTATATTTGTGGATGCGCCAGTTTTAGGAGCTGCAATTTTTAAAAAAATCTGAAACTAAAATTTATGTTTGTGTGTTTTTGTAAAGTAAAGTAAAGTAGTGGGATTCTTTTTCTTAACAAAAAAGAAAACAGGTAGGTATTCGTGGGTAGAGGACAGACCAAAAAGAAACTAAGGTACCTTTGGCAACGTTTCGGATTTAATTAATCCTTTTACAAGCCTCAGATAGAAATGTTTCTTGGGTCCATAAGTACAGCGAACAGGGGTGAGTGTTGATCGAAGAACATTTTACTTTAAAATTTTATAAACAAATCTAATTTGTTTATAAAATTAAAAAAAAATTTTTTTTAAGTAAAATGTTCTTCGATCAACACTCACCCCTGTTCGCTGAAGTTATGTACCCAAGAAACATTTCTATCTGAGGCTTGAAAAAGGATTAATTAAATCCGAAACGTTGCCAAAGGTACCTTAGTTTCTTTTTGGTCTGTCCTCTACCCACGAATACCTACCTGATTCTATAATAGGACACAAAATGCACACAAAAAAAAAGAAAAAATTATCAAATTTTAAAAATAAAATTTTGTTGGCTTTATCGGGTTAATACCCTGAGGTTTTCTCGTTCTTGTATTGAGACACCGCAGCCTGCATAGATATAAGTTTTCTGAAAATTTATGTATGGCTTCGGTAGTTCAGTGGTTAGAATGTTTGCCTAGACAGCAAGAGATCCTGGGTTCGATCCCCGGCCGAAGCAGAAAACTTTTTTCTTATTTTTCTTTCTTTAATTTCACTTGTTGTTTACAATATATTCTTCCTGTACTCACCTATGTATCCCAGACCTCGACACTTACAAAATCAAACATGGATAAGGTAACAATAGCCCAAAGATCAATGGAATGACAAATGTTACATATAAAGCTAACAGATGGAAAAATAAATGATTGGATAAGAAATAAAAGAAAATTAAGGGATGTCAGAGAAGTAGCAAAATTAAAATGGAAAATTTCCGGTCATAATATCAGAGAAAGAAAATAAAAGAACCCTACTTCTTTTATTTTCTTGAGATGGGCGGACGATTTGAAGAAACATCCGGGAACTAGACGGATGAACACGGCCAAAGATGGATCGAAGAAGGCTAAATAGAACAGATAGATTGATAATGATCGAAAAATTAAATATTCCTTGTTTTGATCAAATTAAGGAGAGACTGTCAAAATAAACTCCAAAAATAGATAAAAAATTATAATTTTTTCAAAAATTAATACTAATAAACCTTACCTAAGTCCGGTTTGGTATTGGGTTCCATTTCAAACAGTTCATCTGCATAAATAGTCTCCCTTCTGTAAATTTCTTTGGTTGTGAAATATGGCAACAAAAGACCGTCTAAAAAAGAAAAAAAAACAATTAAAATGAAAATCTTCAAAAAAATCAACATGAAAATATAATACAGTGCTTTGAAATTGTTTTATTTTACATCAATAAAAGTGTTACAAAATTAAGAGAAAATAAGGACAATTAAAAAAATACAACACAAAAAAATACCACCTTTATATTTAAACTTATTTTTAAATTATTAAAAAAAAACCAAATAAAAGTTTATATTAAAAAAAAAGAAATATTACGGATTAAAAAAATAAATACAGAAAATTAAAAAAATTGTATTTTAGAAACAATACAATATATAGTTTTTTAAAAAACAAGTATTTTGAAATAGCTACTTACTGACTCTAATCTCGCTTAGACATCCCTTAAATCTATCGGAATTCTTGTTCTGATCAATTTTGTACAAAAAGGTGTCATCTATAAACATTTCTGCACTGCTTTCTAAAGAATTACTGACTATTAGGGAGTCTACTGTTGTCGAATCACCTACTAAAAAATAAATAAACAAAACATCAGAAATAACTGTCATTATTAATATACTGCATTAAAGGCCCTGGATATAATTGGCGGGTGTGAAAAGTGAAAACTGTTAAAATGTATTGAGGGCCTCTAGTACTGACATAATATTTTATTTTAATTTCTGTGGAGCCCAAAGACATTTGACAGTCAAACTCACCTGTCACGTAAGCCGTAGCGTTCAGCTCACTACTGTCAATGACAGCTTTATAGTTAAACGTCCTATTGTCACTGCCCGCTACAAAGATGTCGCCACTTTTGAAAAGTTCCGTCAAAACTGAAGAATCCATCTCATCTTCAAAGTTGGGCGATTCGTCTATAACATTTTCTTTAAAACCTAAAAAAAGCAAAGACACACTTATATTCATTTAAAATTCAAGAGTTTAGTTTACGGAAAAATACTGTCGATGTTTAATTTAGTTGTAAAATACTGTGTTCCAACCAAATATCTTATAGCATAAAGTAGACGGCATGAGAATACAACTTAACGACCGATTTACCATACATATACTACAGTTTGCTAACGATTAAGTAATTGTAGCTAATGATAAAGAAGATATAGAGTATATGATGAGAAAGTTTACGGAAGAATACCAAAAGTGGGAGTTAACAGTGAACGTGGACAAGACATAGTACTTATGTATTGGAAACGAATCAAGTGAGTCAGAACTAAATAATGGATGGACAAGCTATCCATCCAATGAGTATATACACATGGGTGTCACATTTGATAAGACAGTAACTGAACTGGAAAAAAGAATAATAAAAGCAAAAAAGGTTATTTGATGTCCTTAACAGTATTTTATGGAGCAGAGAGATAAAAAAGAATGGAAAATTTAACATATATGAAACCATGGTGAAAAGCATGCTGTTGTAACAAAACGGGATTTGAGCATAAATGGTATTTTTGCCATTTATAAGTTTTTAAATATTTTTAATTAAATATTGTTTTGACATCAACAAGCATTAATTATATGCAAGACTAGGTTAAGATTAAGTAACATTTATGGCAACTCGGCGACTTGTTTTTGGGCATATTTTCAGGTTCGCAGTATTTTAATAAAAGTTGTATTCGGCTAATATGTCCTTTGAGCCACTAACATCAAAATAATTCATATTTTGTAACTGGAAACATATTTGGTAAACTATTTTCAACTTTTAAGAAACACACTGTAAGATTTAAACTTTACCGAATTTCTAAATCCACGCATCTTTGAATTGCGGTGGTATTTTGTCTCTTTGTCTTTCTCGCCAATGCGAGAGAGCTTAAGATTCAGACCACGGCAACCAAGAGTGTCTGTAGAGAAGAGTGGTGGAAGAAATCCGTTAAAGAAAGCTTAGATTTAGACCAATCAGTTAGCGGCAAACTGAGAATGTCTAGAGAGCGGGGTACTGAAACTTTCGAAAGTCGGATTTTACTTTACTCTTTAGTTCGCCTTTGCTTGTATCGTTACGCTTCCGTTCACACTTCTTAAGGGGGGTTTTATTTCAACTGGGGAAATTTGTCAATCATTTTAACATTGTATAAGCTATTATCTTTATTATTCATAATTATTTTAGTCTTTTCTTTTGGAGTTTATTAATTTTAAAACTTTTAATTATTACTGTTTCCAGTGTTTTGAAATAATGTTTTTATCTGTTTTATGGTTTTTTTTAACATCAAAATACAAACCATTAGTTGCCCTAAAATCGGCATTTTTCTTCAACAATATATCCCAAACCTAAACAGTAATATTAAGTAAATTAAACAGTTGATTGAATAGTTTCACTCATTCAATCAACGTTTAAGATGTTGATAAATATATATATTTACAACAAATATATAAAAGGTTTATAAAACCTAAAAGTTTAAGAAGTGTAAATATTTGAATACAAAAGTTTAATAGTAGTAAAAAGTCGATATTCAACTAATAAATATAAGAAGTGAAAGTGTGAAGCTACAAGAAGAAAATTGAAAAGGTATGTATGATTATCCTACATTAGTTATACATTTGAGAAAAACGTTTATAGCATACTTTTCCTCCAAGAACCGTCAAATTCCCTTTCGAGATCGTGTAAATTTAATAACATATAGTAACATTTAATCTTCATAATTTATATAAGTTGTAGCCTAAGTTGGTAGCTTACAACATTTAAGCCTTGGCCACTTGAGGTGACAGTACCACTGTCACACACTAGGCCCCTGTTACACTGTTATGGAATTGAGACTTGTCGCGCAACAGAAAAAAACAAATAAAAAAAATGGAAAGTGTCGAAATGGATGCAATAACATCAATGAGAATATCTAAAACAGATCATATAAGAAATGAGATCATAAAAAAAAGAGTGGGAATCGAGGGAAGCATAGCGGATGACATCACTAAAAGACAACTGATATGTTACGGTTTTTTTAACTCCTTACCTCCAAATATTTTATTTTCATTGACGACAAAAAGTAAAGTCAACCACTGTCCTTCGAATCGGTCTTTCTTAAACCTCTTGCTGATCAAAACCTCGTCAAACATCCATTCAATGACCACCTCGTTGTGATAGATAAAGACAGAGAAATAATTTGAGTTGTGTTTGACAAAGAGGATTGTGCCCCAAGATCTACAAATGACAATTAAAATTAAATATTTGCATGAGTTATAAAAGTCAAATTTAAAAAAAGACGAAGAGTTATAAAAGTCAAATTAAAAAAAAGACGAAAAAAGAAAAAGTCACTAACGGTTTAAAAAAAAATTATTTGGCTAGCAAAATTTAAAAAAACTTATATTTTTGACAAAAAACACTAGTGCGAAGTTTCGATTGATCTACAATTCTCAAGCTCTTTAATTCTTGGATTTTTAAATGATTCTTTTCCAACTATTATTAACCTATTTTTATGTTTGTTTTTTATTATTGACAAATTTTTATTTTATTTTAAGTTTATTAAAAGAAATCATAAATTAATATAATTGTATTTCTAAGAAAAAACTATATACAAAAAAAACTATAATGTATGACTGAGTTTTGACAGTTTTAAAATTACCTTGTTCTATATGTCAACTCCATCTTGTCAACTTGGAAATCAACTGTGGAATTCGGCAATATTGTCAAATGATAGATCAACGGATCATTTTTGCCGCTGAACGTTGCATTGGCGATACATTCGTATCCATCTTCGAGATTTTTGCAAATTGAGCCGCTTGGGCAGCCTTCTAGCTCACAAAATTCCAGTTCGTTGCAGTCTTTGCCTTTAAAACCTAAAAAAAATAAAAACCAAACGAAATTTAGTCAAACATGTCATATCTAAACATCATTGTCTATTTTTTAAACAAGTTTCGTGGCTAACCGGGTAAAACAGAGTTTTTGTTTCTCTCATATTTTTCCGTGGGTAGCTCGAAAGCTTAACCTCACGGGGGTCCAAGATCTAATGGACACCTAATAAGTGTTGACAGTTAACTGTTTCGTCCTTATGGGACTCCTCAAAACACTGCTTGGTCAATGTAACACTCTTGCGAAGTTAATTGGACGGTTTTGTCTCTAACCATATGTAAATAGTGAGAAAACTCTAGCAAGAACCGCCATCTACCGAGATACGAGAAAAACCAAACCAAGAGCAGGCGAAAATAAACAGCTATACATATCGATCAATAAAAAGATCGATTTCATATAAAAAGAAACAAACTAATCCGTGGCCTACGACAGCTCTTCTGCCTTTCTGGCCAGATCAACGCTTATTGCGTTTTTATCCGCCATTAGACACGTGAGCATCTATCAGCGAAATTTTTAAGCCAAATAATACTAACAAACGTTTGTTGTCTATTTTTGTTCGCTTCTTACCTAGGATTTTATGCCATACTCCTAGGCCATCTAGCGAAAATCATAGATATGTTAAAAATACGTGGATACAAGGCAAGGTCTTTATACTTTTACACAGGTTGCCTACAGAATTTGACCAGTCATGTGAACTTAATTGGACGGGTGTAGCTGCGTCATCAGGTCTCCATAAAACAAATGGTTTAAGGCAACCTGGTGACGTAATTTTTTTAATGTAATTACAGTTGGCCAGTCAGGTTCAATGACCTTTCAAATTCTGTAGATAACCTATGTGTAAAAGTATAAAGACCTTGGATACAAGGTACGGCAATTATTAAATTATAAGATTCGTCTTCATGTTGCAAACTTGACTTTGTTCTATTTATTTATATTTCTCTGCCTATTTAACAAAAGTTGATAACTCCGTTTTTGCATTTTACAGGAGCGAGCCGTCTAATCATATTTTGGTTGTAATACCTTTGGTTATGTCTATTCTACTACAGACAGAAAGACGATCAATGGAAAAAATGTATTGTAAACTGGAGACCTTGGAAAAATAAAAGAAGTAGAGGAAGACCCCAAATGAGATGGGCGGACGATTTGAAAAAACATGCAGGAGCTACATGGATGAACACGGCGACAGACAGGGACGAGAAGATATTGAGGGAGGCCTATGTCCAAAGATGAATTGAAGAAGGCTAAATAAATAGAGAAACAACTATTTGATAAAAAAAATAGCAGAACATCTCAACTAGATTCCATGGCTTTATAATCATACCGCGTGAACAACGTGAACAAGTTCACACCCAAGCAGCATTTGGACGTCATATTACGTTACCCATACGTTGCTTGCGATAAACGCGACGTCGGGTGCCGGGACCTTATAGGTAATAGAGTTTACCAATTAACAACGTAATTGTACGTTGGATTTCCGTCACTTAAATTTAGTCGCAAACAGGTAAGTTGCGTTTGGTTTCGTTTCCATTACCTAGAATACATATAGTTTTTGCTAAAAAGAATTCCTGTCGAGTAACTAAAATTATACCTGATAAATAAATATTTTACACTTATTATAACAAGTCTCATAAAAATGGGTGCATTTTACAAATGACAATTATAGTCATGCATGAAAGGGAGTATTACAATATTAATAATTTATATTTTAAAGCGAATCCAACAAAAATTTTACAACGAAGGCATGTTTATTGATAAATGTGATTAAAATACTTTCAAAAAAAGCAAGCGCTCCTGAAATATGCAAGATTTACTAAAATATATATTTGTTAAATAGATCTAATTTTTATTATTTTTTTCTTTTTGTAAAAAAATATTTTGCTGCCTCACTAAACTCAAATTTGTTAATAATTTTACAATTATTCTTTCATTTCTATTTAAAATTAGAAAAAGAAAAAATATTTTATAATGGCCGACAGACGCTAACCTTTTTAGAATGGCGGATTACTGTGTCTGACTTAATGTGAACTAATAATATACCAATTCGGACCGGGTCTCTACTTTTGGTTGTGAAAGATAACCAAAGAGTCGAAGTCCGACGTCCGGCAAACGTATTTCGTCCCATTAAATTCGGACGTTCGCCCCGCATGATTTTGCGTCGGCCTACCAAGGGATTGGAACTCAACGTCCGCTCTTTTTGTACTACAATAGGTAAAGCCCACGGTCCTAAAGCTAACTACCCACCGAAATCATTGTTTTTTTTTTTATTTTTTAGAAATGTTTGTTTTAATTTCAAAAATCTAAGGGAAATAAAACCCATACCCCACGTGTGGGAAGAGGATGGGGTATTATGGTTTCCAAAATCCAAAAAAGATATAAAACTGCGTCATGTCCTGAAACGTAGCCGTCCTGACCAAAATATCTCTTGACCAAACAAATGCACTTGTTGTTAGGTTATGGGCGTCTATAAATGACAGTAGGCTGTACATGTGACGCGTAGGCCATATGAACGGACGTGGAATAGGTCAAGTAAAAGTTACGGAAAATACACCAACCAAACTAAACGCTAGTTTAGGTCTGAGGTTAGGGTCTTCACCGAACGTACCCGACGCCGACGTCTGTTGGTCGTTGGGCTGGTCAGAGTTTTTGTACGTCGAACAAACGAACGTAAGACCGACGTTGGGAAATTAATGGTATATTGCGTTGCATTATTTGACGTCGCGAGATCGTTAAAAAAACGGACGTATATTTGATAACGTCGGTTTTGATATGAATGCGACGTCGCTTAACGCATAATCAATCTTGCAACTTAAAATTCCACTAAATTCGACGTCGGTTCAGGTCACATTAGGTTGTAAGTCATATAAATGTTTCTTGGGTCTAGGGGTATAAATTTCCATAAGAGGATAAAAAACAGATAGAGAGCATTTATTAAAAACAGAGCGCGATACGCCCGAGTCCCGCAGAAAGCTTTGCAGCGTTGTCAAAGGTAACCTTGAGAGATTGCTACAGGCGCACGCGGTCACACTCGTCAACGGGCGGACAATCTGAAAAAATTTTTTTAGGGCGAGAATTATTACTTGACTTGTCACCATACAAGAAATGGACTATTAAAAACGTGAACATTTTATTATTAAAATTTTATTAAATGTGAGTTAATTAGTTCCTAAAACACCTAGATCGGATAATAAATTAAATTGTTTGTCTCAATACACGATAACCCAAGAACAACTTAAACGATTTTAACCTAATATAATACACAAGTTTCATGTCGGCATAAGATTTTGGTTCAAAAAAAAGGGATAGTTAAAAGTATTATTTAACCAATTTTTAAAAAAATGTTCCTTTTGTATTTAAAACATTTTTGTAAAAGTAACATTACTTCAATATTTGTGAAAATTTTCGTTCAAAAGGCATTACTACTCATAATTATAATATTTGTCTTGAAAAAGTACTAAATGTCAAGATGCTGTTTTCCCGTTTAATCGTCCTTTGAAAATAATTGAGGCTCGCAAGTGGGAGTAGGTTTTTCTCTATCTTTCTTAGAAATACCTAAAACCCTCAAAAACTTCGAATTTGGGATACCCTGTACATATCTTTTGAGTTTTAATGCTTTTACTTGCTTTTTTATTTGTTTTTGTACATTTTTTTACCAAATAGAAAAATACTCTGCCAATATATGGGCCCCTAAGCTCACACTAGGTATCTACTATAGTTGTAGCGTACGTGTCAGCTGATATAACTAAAAACTAAAATAAATTTTATTCAACTCCAGACAAAATTACCTTTCGTTTGATACCACACAAGCCATGTTTTGACTTAAACTCAAATTTTTGAAATCTACCCCCACCCTTAAAAAAACAAAAACTAAAATATATTTTTTTAAACTCCGGACTCAATTACCTTTCGTTTGATATCACACACGCCATATTTTTACGTAAACTGTAATTTTTGAAATCTACCCCCACCCTTAAAAAAAACTAAAATATATTTTGTTTAACTCCAAACTCAATTACATTTCGTTTGATATCACACACGCCAAATTTTCACATAAACTCTAATTTTTAAAATCTACCCCCACCCTTTTATTTGGCTTGTGTTCGGTGGATTTTGTTCATTTTTAAATGGGACCATCTCGACCCAAGACCCAGCCTAGGTACCAAATTTCATTTAAATCGCGTAAGTGGTTTTTGTGTTATGCGCGTTGGTCGTTACAAACATACAGACATACAGACAGACAGACAGACAGACAGACAGACAGACAGACAGACAGACAGACAGACAGACAGACAGACAGACAGACAGACAGACAGACAGACAGACAGACGGCGCAACAAAAAAGTTTCAAAATCATCTGAAACGCAAAGATATATAAAAATTTTTGAAATCAGACCAACTTTTTTTTTCTCGAAAAAATTAGGATCACCATAGCTCACACTACTATAGTATAGTATATGTGTGAGCTAAAAAATTAAATAAATTAATTATGGAAAAAAATCAAATTTTATGTATATTTTTTGCGCATATCACTGCTGTGAAGGCCTATAAGTCAAAATGGCGGACGTAGGCGGACAATTTTTTGGTGAGCCATGATTGACATAACCCTAACCTTCATGTCTATTAAAGAAATATAGCTCGGCAAGACGCGGCAGGCAACTAAGACGCTTTGATAAGGAAAAAATTAGGCAAATATAAATACTCAAACAGGGCATTTTAAAATACTTCGTAAACGTACAATGTACAGTCGGGGCCTTTTTAAATTGCCGTTGTATTTTTTTTCTGCCAAAATTAATCATTCAAAGACATCAAAAAATTTTTTTGTTAAATATGTATGTAGACAGACAGCGGTAAGGTTCACAATTTTTTTGTTTTGGTTCAAACTGCTTTTCCGAATTTCAAAAAGGAATATTTTTTATTTTCGAGGGCGGCAATTTAAAAAGTCCCCGACTGTACATAACAAAGGACTAAAATTACATTTTTAAATGCATGCCTTCTATTTATATTTTCAATAATTGGTTTGTCTAATATGAGCCACACGAAAACACAATAACAACACTAACTAACACCTCAAAACAACAAACAAAGGCTTGTGATTTCAAAATTCATTATGTTTCGACTGACCTCACGACACGATAAGAGTAGAGGGGGAAGTTTTATGCAGGCGGATTGATAGATAGGTAATTGGAGTAGAACAAAAAAAGGTTAGAAGGTAGTTTTGAGTATTTTGCTAATTTTTACGTTTAACCGGTTTCATGATACAGATACTCCTCCGTGCACTGTCAAATTTTATGATTTTATGGTTATGTTTATTAATTGCCGTACATTGTATTTGAAACAAAATTTGTCTAGATTCTCACCCCTTGGACAATCGCAGCGATAGTCATTCCAAGTGACAATGCACTCCCCATTGTGGTGGCACGGTTTATGTTCACACAGGTCGTCTGACAACACCCCCTCCAAGACGAGATTTTTGTCGAAATATACGTGACCAAATGACGGGGGAATCTGGACGTCTCTAGTTGCCAGTGGGAAGAATTCGACTACCATGACGTTTGACCCGTTGCTTATCTGTCAAAAAAATGTCAAAATCATTAACATTCAGTTTTTTTTCATATTATCATATTTTTATCAAGTTACCTCACGACATATTCAACAAAAATATTCATAATAAGCATTCCTTTATTATTTTTTATTTTAAAGATTACGTAAGACAAGAAATTAAAACAAATAAGTAGTAGTAGTAGTAGTAGTGGGGGGGGGGGGGTTGACCCGCAGGTCTGACAAGTAGGCCAGAGTAGGCCCTTTTTGCCATGCCCCAAGTCTGTCCCTTAACACACTCTCTGCACTTCTCTTTGATGGTCGGGTAACTCATTGGGCCTTCCTGTTCTCTTTACAAAGTCCTTACGTAGGCCTCGCATTCTGCCACGAGGTGTCTTGATGTCTCTTCTTCCTGTCCACAGGCTGGGCAGGAAGGGTCATTCTCGACTCCTATACGTGTCATGTGCTTCCTCAACCGGTTATGTCCGGTTAGAGTACCTATCAGCAGTCCGAGGTCTTTTCGTGTCCGTCCCAGCATCCATCTAATTCTGGTCGCTTTTGGACGGTCTACGAATTCTCTGGTCTTTCTGCAACCCGTTCCTGTTTCCCAGGAGTTTAATAGCGCGTCCTGGGCCCATTTGTTGAGTCCGCGTTGCACTTGTCTTTTTGTCACGCCCAAAAGTGGCTCCGGTCCTACATAGGCGGTTCCTGCCCCGAGTCGTGCGAGTTCGTCCGCCTTCTCGTTGCCTGGTACCCCCGTATGTCCCGGAACCCAAACCAGCGTCACCCGTTTGCCATCGCTTAGGGTCTCAAGCGCCTCTGCGCATTCTTCCACCAAGCCGCCAGCAATCTTGGGTGCGTTTAGCGCCTTCAGGGTGGCTTGACTGTCAGAGCATATACAGTGTGTCCACGTAAGTTGGCGGCATATGGGAAACTTTTTTATTATTAGCTTTACGAAAAAAAGATATTCTTCATAAAAAGTTCTGCATGGTCCAAAACCTAAAATGCAACCATCAGATGTTAAATTTTTTCAGTCATATTACGAGGTTTGTCAAAAAATGTGATTTTTGCTCCAGAGTAAAGTACCTTTCTTTTTGACAATATCGAAAATTGTTATAAAGAAAAGATGTTTAGAATTAAAAGTAGCTTTCAAATATTCAACATTGTTTATTTACATTAAAAAATATTTTTTTCTACATTTTCTGCGATTACATTGGAAATTTAAGTTTGCACATTAAAGCATAATTAATCTAGGATGCAAATAATAATAATGTAAATAAACAATGTTGAATATTTGAAAGCTATTTTTAATTCTAAACATCTTTTCTTTATAACAATTTTCGATATTGTCAAAAAGAAAGGTACTTTACTCACGAGCAAAAATCACATTTTTTGACAAACCTCGTAATATGATGAAAAAATTTAACATCTGATGGTTGCATTTTAGGTTTTGGACCATGCAGAACTTTTTATGAAGAATAACTTTTTTTCGTAAAGCTAATAATAAAAAAGTTTCCCATATGCCGCCAACTTACGTGGACACACTGTATATATATAAGCTCCTCTTCGCTGTTCCGAACCTCTTCTAGGGTTGCCGCCATTATTATGACGTAGACTTCTGATTGAAAAACAGTAGCCTGCTCACCGAGCGAGTAGCTCTTCTGAACTTCTAGTTTTTCCACGTATACTTCCGCTCCTGTGGTTTGCCTCTCTGATAGTTTGGATCCATCAGTGTAGCAAACTAAAGCGCTCTCCTCAAACATCATTTCGTCTCTCTGCCATGCTTCCCTGTCTGGGATGTGGATTTTGTACCTCTTCTCGAGCCTCCAAGGTGCGTGTGCTCTGCTGACCGTCATTGACGTGAGGGGGATTTCTCTAATTGTCAGCTCTTCTATAGCTAGATGATCAGCTGTTTGCCCTCTTCCTCTCCACTGACCCGTGTCCCTTAGACGTAGGTAGGTCCCCATCGCCTCCCTCTTGATCCAAGTTGGTAGCGATGGTAGTCCCAGAATTGTCTCTAGGGCCAGGATCGGGGTAGTTCTCATAGCTCCGGTTATCCCTCTACACATCAGCCCCTGTAGGCTTCTGAGTTTTAGGGATGTGGTCGTTTTCTCCACTGCCGGCCACCAGACTATGGATCCGTATTGGATCCTCGGTCTCAGTATTGCCGTAAAACAAATAAAGTAAATTACTTCTTTTTTAGCTATTTACTGCCTTTTTCCATATTTTGGCCAGAATCATCTTGATTCCATAATAGCTATAAATTTGTTTGATTTTTTAAGGCCTTCGATGTTTTGTGCAAGCTTATTTTATTTTATTATTTGGAGATTTTATGACTTGGATTTTGGAGAATGCATCGAAGAAAATCAAAAAGATAACTTTCGAAGTCTAGAAATCGAAAGTACTCAAAGATTGTATCAGAACCGATTAGATAAAATATTAATAAACACAAATCACTCATTTGAAGAGATATATAAAAACATAATAAAAAGCTTGAAGGAAGCAAGCAACAAAGCTGTTGGATACCAAGATAATAGAAATAACAGGAAGATGTGCTGGACGGAAAAAATACAGGAAATGGTCAAATACAAAAAACGCACATACTTGAAATGGCTCAGTATTAAAGAGGAAAGAGACCTAGAAATCTACAGGGAAACCAGAAGACAGCTAAGAAATTTGATACGCACAGAAAAAAATGAAATGTTCGAGCGCAAATGCCACGATATAAATACACACGTAGGATGTAGGCAGAGTTGTGAAGTATGGAAATTCATTTCTACAGTAAAAAACCCAACAAAAGAAAAAGTAAACATCCAGATTATCAAACCAGAACAAGGGACAGAACACTAGAAGGGACTGCTGCAGGAGACGAGGCCCGAATATATGGCAGCCTCTCCGAGGAGAAACATAGAAGTGCATGGAGAGGAAGTAATCATCAAAAAAGAAATGATAAAGAATAGTATTGAAAAGCTTAAATCCGGAAAAGCTAACGGACCTGGGGGAACAAAAGAAATGCTCAAATATGGATCAGAGAAACTACTAGAAAATCTCACATATATTATCAATTAATGCAAAAACGCGCATCCAGTATCTGATGAATGGAAAATTGCATTCATATCCTCAATACATAAAAAAGAAAACAAGCTGGATTGCAACAATTACAGAGGAATTTCAGTAAGCAGTATTCTAAGTAGATTGTACGGTAGGATTCTTAGAGATCTAATAGATAATGATTTTCTTGAACAAGAAGAAGAGCAAAGTGGATTTCGTGCAGGCAGATCTTGTAGTGATAATGTTTTTTTTTGTCTTAAACAAGATATTGAAAAAAGGAGTGCCAGAAATATAGAGACCCATGTTACCTTTGTGGACCTACAAAAAGCATATGATACCGTTCCAGTAGAAAAATTATGGACAGTGTTAGAGCAAACTAATATACAATCATAAAAGCGATAAAAGAACTATACAAAGGGTTAAAATCTAAAATTAAAATTGGAAATCGACTTTTAAAGGAATTCCTGGTAACGAAGAGCTTAAGACAGGATGTTGTATCTCATCAACTCTTTTTAAAATATATATCGCAGTAGCTCTAAAAAACTGGAAACGTAAAGAACACGGCATGGGAATACAACTTACCGACCGATTAACCATATACAAACTACAGTTTGCTGACGACCAAGTAATTGTAGCTAATGATAAAGAAGACATGGAGGAACCAAAAGTGGGGATTAACAGTGAACGTGGACAAGACACACTACTTATGTATTGGAAACGAATCCAGTGAGTTAGAACTAGACAATGGACAAGTAATATCCCCATGAAATGAGTATGTATACTTGGGTGTCACATTTGATAAGACAGGAACAGACTGTAAAGAGCTGGAAAAAGAATAGTAAAAGCAAAAAAAAGTTATTGGATGTTTTAACAGTATTTTATGGAGCAGAGAGATAAAAAAGAGTGTAAAATTTAACATATATGAAACAATGGTGCAAAGCACGCTGTTGTACGGAATAGGATATTTAGTCACCCTGAATATATAATTACCTGAACATCTTGTATGATTCCCTTGAAATTGACATTACTGAAAGGAGCTTGAATTGACGCAGGCGCAGTAGGAACCAAATCCACCTTCGTCGTCACCAAATTTTCAGTCGCCTGCCTGACAGCTCTCAAATTCGGTTGACCTAAAAAAAGAACAAAAACATTATCAATACAGAGAGAGAGAGAGAGAGAGAGAGAGACAGAGAAAGCGAGAGAGAGAGAGAGAGAGAGAGAGAGACAGAGAGAGCGAGAGAAAGGTAGAATAATAAAAATACTCTGCCAATATATGGGCCCCTAAGCTCACACTAGCTACTATAGTTATAGTGTACGTGTAAGCTAATATAACTAAAAACTGAAATATATTTTATTCAACTCCAGACTAAATTACCTTTTGTTTGATACCACACAAGCCATGTTTTGACTTAAACTCAAATTTTTGAAATCTACCCCCACCCTTAAAAAAAACAAAAACTAAAATGTATTTTGTTAAACTCCGGACTCCCATGTTTTGACTTAAACTCTAATTTTTAAAATATACCCCCACCCTTTTTTTAAAATAAATTAAAATGTATTTTGTTTAACTGCAGACTCAATTACCTTTCGTTTGATATCACACACGCCATATTTTCACATCAACTCTAATTTTTGAAATCTACCCCCACCCTTTTATTTGGTTTGTGTTCGGTGGATTTTGTTCATTTTTAAATGGGACCATCTCGACCCAAGACCCAGTCTAGGTACCAAATTTCATTAAAATCGGCCAAGCGGTTTTTGAGTTATGCGCGTTGGTCGTTACAGACAGACATACAGACATACAGACAGACAGACAGACAGACAGACAGACAGACAGACAGACAGACAGACAGACAGACAAACGGCGCAACAAAAAAGTTTCAAAATCATCTGAAACGCAAAGATATATAAAAAATTTTGAAATCGGAGCAACTTTTTTTTTCTCGAAAAAATTAGGATCACCATAGCTCACTCTACTATAGTATAGTATATGTGTGAGCTAAAAAAAAAAAAAATTTAGTAGCTATTTTTTTAAAATGTGTTCTAAAAATATTTAAAAAAAATATATTTTTACATCATTTTAGTTGTGACTTACCTCCCAAAAATAAAACCTGAGCATCCAAGATACCCGTAGCTGAAATGGTTTTCCTAAAGTACTCGGTACCATTCAACTTGACTTGAACCAAAGTGTAGTTTCTAATGACCTCAATCAAATGGTCGTACCCGTTGTTGAGTTTTACACCGCCTACTGTGTAAGCCTCGCTGGATCCGTTGAATTGGATTTTGACGTAAAGTTCACCTGAAAAATAGTACCAATCTCTAAATTTACCGTCTTGAAAAAATAGAAAAATTTGTCTACTTTTGTTAATTCATTATCTATGATTCGTTACTACAGCCTAACACGGCGCAAGGCCATCTAGTAAAAACCATAGATAACTTAAAAATACATAGATCTAATTAAGTAGACTTTTACAAAGATTACTCTCTGAAGGTTTAAAACTTAAATGAAGCTTAGGTAAGAGTGATTGTCAATTGAATTATCAACAATAACCTATTAAATAGCATACCTCCTTCCAACTGGGCCGCAATATAAGTCTCATCAGGTTCACCACTGCCACTTCCAAGATAAAATATCTGCCCCTTAGCCTGACGGGTTCTAATGAACATGCTGATGTCCACGATGGTCCTGACAGCGCGTCGAGCGTAGTCCAATACGTCAACTGTCACCAAACTGTCAGTGATGCCTTCGTGACCGAATGTCGCTGCGGTGTAGTTGTATTGACATGTGTGGCCAAGATACGGACGTTCACAGGTACAACTGTTAAAGTACAAGTGTTTAAAGTTACACAGTATTTATTATCCAGGATATCCTGGAAAAGTCGCACAGTTTATTATCTAGGGTATCCTAGGAAAATACAAATAACCTAAAAACAATGTCAATTTCAAAGACAAGATGACACTCAGATCAATAATTACGAGGGTGGATCAAATATAAACAAGCCTTTTAAACTTATATATATATATATATATATATATATATATATATATATATATATATATATATATATATATATATTTATCGGTTTCACAACGTTCTACGTCTTCCGATACCCAATCTCCACTCGTTTCTGTTTGCCCATAATTCATCATCTAGGCCTCTTATTCTTATTTCACTATCTATTCCTTCTCTCCAGCTTCTCCTCGGCCTTCCTCGTTTTCTTCGGCCAGTTGGTTTCCATTGTAATATTTGTTTAGGTAGCCTTCCATCATCCATTCTTTGTACATGTCCGTAACACACCAGTTGTTTTGTTCTTATATCATCCACCCACTGTCATAATTTCTCTTATTCTTTGATTGGTAACTCTTTCTCTTCTTGATTTCCCTGCTGCTCTTCTCCAATAGTCCATCTCCGTAGCGGAAAGCATTTTTTCTGTTCTATCTTTGATTGGCCATACTTCTGAGCCGTATGTAATAATACTTTTAATAATGGTGTTATAGTCCTTGCAATACCCCAAGTCCCTTTGCTATCCTTTTTTATTTTTCTCCTATAAAGAAGACAGAAAATAGCATCGAAAATCATTGTTGGCCCCAGATTGCAGTTGGCAGTTGCAAGCCTGTATGTCTATTAAAGTTTAAACTGACAATAAATTCAACTTTCAAAACAAAAAATTTTTGGCAAGTAGTCAAAATAGTAAAAAGCGACAAAGATAAAATGTTCATACGAAAATTCCACGCCTTTTCGATCTTCAGTCCTATCCGTAGTAAATACAGAGCAAAATTTTAAGAAACAGTAATAGGTACTGACAAAAAGTATGAAGACTTTCTGATACCATTCAAAACATCGTTGTGAAACTAATGTTTAAAAAAATAAAATGCATTAAAATTACATGATGCTGCGAAAAACTAATTTGGGAAGACTGAGAAAATGAAACAGCTATTGATGTCGCTCCTCTCGTCATAACTGACCATGGCAGTTTATGAGATGAAGTTTTTTGAACGATGAGTATAAATTATTTTTGCAGTTTGTTTTTTAGATAGATTTTAGATATTTAGTTTTTTGGTTGGTTTTATTTTATTTTAAGAAAATAGGTTTACAAAACCATACAAATAAAGCTTAATATAATAACTTTCATGTTTTGATTTGAACTTAATCCTATGAGCTGTTCTACTGCAACATCTTAAACTTAGTAATTAGTAATAGCCTCAATATAGCTATTTCTAGTTTAAATATTGCGTCTGAAATATATTTTTTAATTCATTCAGAAAGAGTCTGTACAATACTGTTTTTGTTGAAATTCCCAAAGCCTTTTCATACTTTTTAAAAGATCTATGTGTCGAACATAAAAATTGTTCATTTATTAAAAATTTTAATAAAAATAATTATTGTAACAAAGAAATGAGTATGTACTACATTAATATGTCGAGAGTTTATTTGTGGAAACAACAAATAATGTTAATTTAATTTTTATTAAGCCTTTATGCTAGGTAATAATATTAAAAACTTCTGTTTACAAAAAATATAATTTAAATAGAGCCTAATCTTATTTGAATCATAATTTTTACCAAAACAAATTGCAAAGCTTGTGGCTCTACGGTCAGTCGCACTGAAAATCTTCCAATGTAGAAACTTTGGCGGAAGGGCACCCTAATTGTTCATAAATTTTTCACTACATAAAATCATTTTGGGAGAGAACCTTTTCTCAAAAAACTATTCCAAATCAGAATTTAAATAAAAAATAATCTTTCAAAGTCAGAAATTTCAAAACAATGGCAGTTTAAACATCAATCCACCACCCTTATTATAAAGGGTGGTGACCGATTAAATTAAGGTAACTGATAATTAGTTTCGCAGCATCCATTATCAGTTACCTTAGGAACCTGTGGTTTGAAACTGAATGAAGAATACACGCGCGTTTTGTTACCAGAATTACGGGGTGATTAAACAAAAGGACTAGCCTTATTGCAAATACTATATATATATATAAGCTTTTTGTTATGTTTTGATATACTCTGGTCCCAAATTATTCCATTTAATAAAGTTATTGCTTTTCTTCCTTGTACGTTTCTATCTTTTATAGCTTTGTCTAGTGTTCCGTCAGCTGTAATTTTTAGACCCAAGTATTTATACTCATCACAGGACTGAATTCGCTGCCCAGTATTTAAGATTAGATCCTGTTTCGTTCCACCAATACACATATACTCTGTCTTATTGATATTAACCTCTAGTCCCCACTTATTGTACTCTTCTATTAGTTTTCGTGTCATATATTCGAGGTCGTCATAATCGTGAGCCACCACTATCTGATCATCGGCGAAACATAAAGTATACAAGGTGGTTTCATCCAACGGAATTCCCATGTTTTGGCATTTTCACTTCCAGACTTTAAGGACCTGTTCCAAATATATCTTGAAGAGCGTAGGCGAGATACAGCAACCTTGTTTAAGACCTTTATTTACTTGAAAGCCTTTGGTTAGTTTTGCTTTTATTTTAACTTTTGCCTTACTATTGCGGTATAACTCTTTGATGGCCTTAATTAGTTGTACGCTTATGTTTGTCTTTTCCAACGCTTTCCAAACTAGATTTAGTGGTATACTATCATATGCCTTCTGCAAATCTACGTAAAGCAGATGGAGCTCTTACTAACGAAAAAGTCATTCAAGATGAACGTGGCCTTTATAATTTTGAAGTAGGGATATTCAGCAGCATGTAGGCGGCTGCTAGTGCCGCGATGCTCGTTTGGCCAGAAGCAATCGCAATGAGCGAGAAGAAGGTAAAAGCAGTGTTGCGCAAAGAATAATCATTAAATTTCTTACACGCGAAAACCTTAAACCTGCTGAAATTCGATGCAGATTGCGAGCACAGTTCGGAAATAAGACGCTTTCGTGGGTACCTGTAAAAACTTGGTGCAAAGAAATTAACGACGGCTGTGAGCGTGTCGACAACGTGAGTCAACCACGTCGTCCTTACCATCATTTCTGCAGTCAAAATTTTAGCGACCGTTTTCTAGGATTGGAGAGGAGTTTTGTTGGTCGATTTTTTGCACGAGCGAATAACAATAAACGCGGCTTACTACTGCAACTTACTCGACCAGGTAAAGCTTGATTATCGCCAAAAGATGAGAGCACACCCCATCCAAGACGTATTGCTCCTGCATGAAAACGCTAGACGTAATACGGCAGTTTTAACACAAGCCAAAATCAATGAAATGCACTGGACTCTGCTGGAATACCCTCCATACAGTCCAGATTTGTCACCTTGCGATTTTCATATGTTTGGCCCACTCAAAGATTCATTGGTAGGCGAGCAATTTCAGACCAATAAAGAGGTGGAGGCATTCGTGCGTAACTGGTTAGATACCCGCTCAGCTTTCTTTTATGAAAACGGGATTAAGAAACTGTCAAGCCGTTGGGAAAAGTGTATTAACAGAGAAGGGGGATGTGTAGAAAAGTAGAAAAAATTTCTGTTTTGTGTCATGTTTCAAAATAAGTAGTTTATAAACAAAGGCTTGTTTATATTTGATCCACCCCTAAAAATTTTACTTGAAACATTTGTTTCTATTTTTCCAGATATTTCGGAGTCCCGATGCTGTATTACAATTTTTTTTAACTTAATTTTTAAGAAAAGTTAAATCTCAACCTCCTCTTTCACTTACCTAAAGTCTCTCCATTTGTCTGTACATCTTCCTCCAGAATGACAGGGATTGGGTTCACATTGGGGCTTTCTTACACAGCCTACGTCGATGTTTGAAAATGTCAATGAGCTGCTGTTGATGGCTTCTGGCAGCACCTTGAATAATATTAAAAATGTCAAAGGTAGACAAGTGTCAAATATGTTAAAAAACAGTTAAAATTAATAACAGCATGAAAACTATTGAAAATAAATAAAATATATTGCGGCCAACAGAAAAATACAGAAGTTATAGGTAATAAAAAGTCTGCAGTTTTTGTATAAACCATTTTTGATTGTTTTTGATGAAAACTTACATTTTTATCTCCTTCACACGTAATTTTTTATAAATATTTATCTTTACATCTTATTTTGATTTTACACCTAATACAAAAACAGACGCCATTTTTAACCTGACTCGTCCAAGCCCTGCAAGCGGTTTTAAAATAAAATTAAGTAAAAAGATGGAATTTGATTTAGATTATATTACAGTAATTTAATTTTAAACAGAAAATCCTCAGGCCCCGGTAACATCCCTCCAGATGTACTTAAACACGGCACAGAAAAGCTATATAGACAATTAACTAGCCTCTTCCATAAATAGATTAATAGAGAAAGTTTTCCAGAAGAATGGAGAACAAGCAAAATAAAGAATGGGCAGCCATTATAAAAAGGGGTTAAACATCAACAATGGTCTGAAGCAGGGTTGTTCCTTCTCACCAACATTGTTTAATCTATTTAGAACAAGCCCTGAAAACATGGAAAAGAAAGTGCGAACAGATGGGAATACCACTGAACGATTATGTACTGTATACTATCTGCTTCGCTGATGATATCAAATAGTCAAGATGGCACAAGATTAATTAAAGAATACGAAAAGTGGGGGCTGGAGGTAAATCTTCAGAAAACAGAATATACAGGGTATCATTAAAAGTTTGTAACAAACTTTGACAGGTGATAGTAAACATAAAAATAAGAAAAAAAGTTCATATGAACATAGGTCCTAAAATGCATAGTAGGGGAGCTACGGGCACCAAAAGGGTTAATATCGAAAATGGTTTTTTTTATACAGCAACTTTAAAAAGCTATGGAATTTTACAAAAAATTGCAAATGTTAATTAATTTTGACCCTTCACATTGTGGTAAGGTAAAAAAATAATTACTTAACTCAAAATGGTACTTTTGGTAGGGGTGGGGGGTTGTTTTAACAAGATTTTTTTTTGTATTGCATTTTTTTACATTTTGAGTCTATTTTTAAAAACTACTCCCTTTTTTAAGTAAAAAAGGTACTCTTGTCTAAAGTCGCCCAGAGTAACGGTTTACGAGATAATTGAGCGTAAAGATTTTTAGTACCTTAGAATTTTTGTTTGTATTGCATTTTTTTACATTTTGAGTCCATTTTTAAAAACTACTCCCTTTTTTAAGTAAAAAAGGTACTCTTGTCTAAAGTCGTCCAGAGCAACGGTTTACGAGATAATTGAACGTAAAAGTTATTCTGCTTATGGGAGGTACTAAAAAAATTTACGCTCAATTATCTCGTAAACCGTTGCTCTGGGCGACTTTACACAAGAGTACCTTTTTTACTTAAAAAAAGGAGTAGTTTTTAAAAATAGACTCAAAATGTAAAAAAATGCAATACAAAAAAAAATCTAGGGTACTAAAAATCTTTACGCTCAATTATCTCGTAAACCGTTACTCTGGGCGATTTTAGACAAGAGTACCTTTTTTACTTAAAAAAGGGAGTAGTTTTTAAAAATAGACTCAAAATGTAAAAAAATGCAATACAAAAAAAAATCTTGTTAAAACAACCCCCCACCCCTACCAAAAGTACCCTTTTGAGTTAAGTAATTATTTTTTTACCTTATCACAATGCGAAGGGTAAAAATTAATTAACATTTGCAATTTTTTGTAAAATTCTATAGCTTTTTAAAGTTGCTGTATAGAAAAAACCATTTTCGATATTAACCCTTTTGGTGCCCGTAGCTCCCCTACTATGCATTTTAGGACCTATGTTCATATGAACTTTTTTTCTTATTTTTATGTGTACTATGACCTGTCAAAGTTTGTTACAAACTTTTAATGACACCCTATATGTGTATTGGTGGGAAGCAACAGGAGCTTATCTTGGAACAAAGGTCAGATAAAACAATGCAAAAAGTATAAATATCTGGGAATGCACATCACTAATGACGGTAGTTTAGATGAAGAAATCAGACACAGAACAGTATTCTCTGGGATAAGGTTGTATCAAAACAAAACAAACATAGAATTTACAACAGCGTAGTGAAAAGTGTCATCAGTTATGGTAGTGAAGTATGGCCCCTGAAAAAAAGCTCGCAAGTCTCTTGAAGCTACTGAAATGGATTAATGGAGACGCGCTGCCAGAAAATTAAAACTGGAAAACGTGAGAAATGAGAGAATTCGAGAAATTATTTTATTACACGTACAAATAGTATGGCGGAAGGCAAAATCCCAAAGAAAATACTAAATGGGACACCACAGCGAAGAAGCAAGAGAGGAAGACCCAGACTGAGCTGGAGAGAGGAGTATATGAGAATCTCTGGACTGGAACTAAGAAGACGACAAAGAATTAAAATCTGTTCACCAATATTTTTTATTATACTCAAAAAGACTGAAATATTCCAGGAACCTTAAAAAAACCTTAAGAAATATATAGAAAATAATAAAGAGTCACATATAAAAAAAGATAGAGGATATGGAAGAGCACAACAGAATAATAAGAAGAAAAAATCCCAGTAAAAATATACATAAACTGGTAGAAATAAATTTACTGTACATACCCATTCATTGTTAATTAATACATCTTCGGCACAACCAACCAAAAACGGCGCTCCATGTGTTAATCGTCGGTGATTGGTTGGTACTCCACCAATGTATGTTACGGGGAAACTGAAACAAAATGGTATGTTATGTCAAAGGCTTTAGCTAAGTCGATAAATACAATACTGCAAAATTCATCATTTATACCTATTAAGAATCCTAAAATATATGCGTCAGTTAAAGAAAGTTTAGAATAATTTGCTGAAAATGTATTATTTTAGTTTTCCCGAAAATAATCGTATAGGTATAATAAGTGCTTCAGTTTTGGTAGAAATCTCGGAAATTTGTGCATTTTTAATGTAAAACAATTTTTTGACTATACTGATTTGGTGTAACTGGAAATAATTGAGTATAGATCACACCTAAGGTTACTAACGAGACGTGTGAAGTAGAAGCAACTTCGTGATCTAGGGACCTTAATAACACCTACTAGTCAGAGCATATTATTTTAAAAGGCTTTCCGTTTTCGGTCTAGAAGCAAATCATATTACTTTTTGGCAACAGACCATTTCCCCGTAATTTGACCCCGCTGAATCCGAATATCTCTGTTGCCAATTCGAAAAATCGACAGGGACGGAGAAAATCCCCCCCTAACCCCCAAAAACCTGTTTTTTTTTCAGTTTATGCAATTTTATCGAAAACTAACCTTTTATCAAAAATTGCAAAGAACAGTTTTTTATGGAGAATAAAATTCCCTTTCCAACGATGTATTGGTCAATAAGGTTAGGAAAGCAAGTAGCTCTTCAGTGGCGTACGTAAATTGGGATGATTTAGAAAAAACATGTTTACTATAGGTTTTTCAAAATTTTCTCATAAACTACACTTTTTAGGAAAAAATATGTAGTATACTTTATTGTAGTAACATTTTCTTTTAAAAACTTTATTAAAATGTCGGGTTGTTGCCATATTTAAGGCTTTAGGGGCGTACTAATACAAACTTATTTTCAAAAATAACTGAAATAATCAGTTTCTCTTGCATATTTAAATATCTTTTCTAACTAAGATTTTCAGAAAAAAAATGTGCCTTTATTCTTTATTGAGGATAATACAATTTCTTTTTAATGATATATTACAAAGTGAGGTTAATGTTATGATAAATACTTCAAAAAGGTTCGTAATTTATACCTACTAAAATAAAATGTTTCCAAATTAAAATAAACTGTTTTTTGATAAGATTAGATATTTTGATTTATCTAAATAAGTTTTTTAAAGCAAAAAAACACCGGTGTTATAAGGGGGGTATAGGGGCCATGCCCCCCCCCCCTAAGTAATATTTTTGTGCAGAAAGTAACAGTAGTAACTTATGAAAAAACAAAAAAAAATCGACAAAACAAAATATTAAAAATACAAATTTACCGTATCAAGTCGAATTGACCTGTCCAGTCGATGTGGCCCCGCGGCCATACTTTCGATCTTTGGTACTTTCGATCTTTTGTACTTTCGACCTTTTGTACTTTCGACCTTTTGAACTTTCGACCTTTTGTACTTTCGACCTTTTATACTTTCGATCTAATTTTTTCGACCTTTTGTACTTTCGACCTTTTATCCGCCGCTTTTATTATCCACCTAAAAGCTAATAAAACACAAAATTGATTCGTTTGGATTGATCTTAAATAATTTCTTTAAATTAAGAACACCACTAGAGCGGTAAATATAAAATAACTTCCACTTTGTTATACATCGTTTAAAAGGAAATTTTATTGGTTATGACGAAGTATAGAACACATTTTTTGATAAAGAGCTTGGTTTTTAAGAAAATTGAATAAAACGTATGAAAAACATGTTTTTTTTTTAATGATTTGTTGAAATCACCCTCATTGACGGACGTCGCTGGAAAGTTTGCTATAAGTCGAACCCCACCGAGTTTCACATTTTTAAAAGAGAATTTCCCTGTCTACAAAAAAGTGTAGAACAAGTTTTTTTATGTTAAGCTTAGTTTTTGAGAAAATTAGATAAAACGTGTAACAAAAATGGTTTATTTTCTGTTTTTCAAAATTAATTTAATTTACGGATGCACCTGAAGTTTTATTTATAAAACCGATTTAATCATGTTATACGTCATTTTGAAGGAAATTTATTGAGTATACCAAAGTGTAATACATGGTTTTCTGTAGATATTAGTTTTAAAAAAATTAAATAAATCTTGGAAAAAACATATATTTTATTTTTACAACTTTTTTTAATTACTTCAATTAACGGACGCCGCTGGAGAGCTTGTTATTAGTCTAACTTTATTAAGTTATACCATGTTGAAAAGAGAATTTTATTGTCTACAATAAAGTATATTATACATTTTTCCCTTAGAAGCTTAGTTTTCAAGAAAATTTGAAAAAACCTCCCTCAAACTTTCAGATTTTGGGGAGTCTGGAGGGGGTTTTGCAGCCATTAAAAAAAAATAATATGTTATTATTTTTTAATTATACAAATATATATTTTGAATGTACGACCTGTGACAATTTGGGCTTTCCAGCGGCAATTTAAAATTCCGCCGCCATTTTGGTCGCCATCTTGATATCTCAGCCCCTGTCAATATTTCGAGTTGGCAACAGGGATATTCGTTCAGCGGGGTCAAAATAGGGGGAATTGCCCATTTGCCAAAAAGTAATATAAAATGCTTCTAGAAAGTGGATTTTCCCGAATCTTGCCTGAACTATACCTGGTAGACGACACATTGTAAATTTCATTAAAAGTAATGGGATAGATGGTCTGTTCCTCATTTGCACTCAAGACTAAATGTGTAGAGTTGATGGCCACAAAAACTTTCTGCCAATTACTGTCGTTGAGGTTGGAGCCGATAAACACTCCCTCCCATTTGTTGAGGAGGCTGGACTGAAGATTCAGGCGACCTCTGGACAGCTCGAGGATGTAGTAGGTCAGTCCTTTGCCTGTAAGAGAAAATATTTTTTTAAAAATTATCATCCACTGACCCTTTAAAAAAATTTAAAATAGTCCTTCGCTCATTTCTCACAATACAAAAATCTAAACATAGATCGATCTTAGGAAATTATTAAGAATTAAAAAAGCGAAAAATTCTTTTTGTAAAAATAAAAAAATTCTTCTGTAGGGCGAAAATAATTGAAAACTGAGGGTAAAAATGCTGCTTATGTTTCTCAACCCTTCATAAAAGATGTAAGGCATGGAAAATAATAGAGTAAAACAGAATTGAAGCTATTAAAACAAGGCGCTATTATCGAATGCTAAGAATTTCATGGACAGAGTCACGAATCAAGAACTGAGAAAATTCAAAAAAAATACGGTATTATTTTGACTGGGCGATTAATGCGGCTATGTCATCTAGCAATAAACAAGATTCGGACGTTGAAGAAAGTAAAAACCACATAGTTTTATATTGAATTGCTCTGATTATTATCAATCTGTTATAATTATTTTCAACCTTCGCTATGGGTGACCTACAAAAAAAATAAATTACTTACCCAAGGCTAATAGGCCATCACCCAACGTAGTCTTGAATCTGAATTGAATGTCATAGCCTTCGTCACGTGACGTGTTGACAATGACAAGCGAGTTACCACTGAAGGACATCGTCGTTGACATTTCGCACGTGTCGCCGTGGTAACCGTTTTGACAGGTACAGTTAAAGCGATGCTCGGACTCATTGATCAGATAAGGTTGACATTTGCCGTTGTTTTGACATGGTTTCGATTGACAGCCTAAGAATTAAATCATAAGTTTGAGCAGGGCTATCAAAATGGACGGGCCACGATCCTCCACTTTGTTGACGTCACATCCGGGGCTGATTTTTTTTTGATGGTCACGCTACGACACAGCTGATTGTCTTTAAAATATTGAAGTTGGAATGACAGTTCATGAATATTTGATTTTTTTTTAAATAAAGCCGTTTTTGAGATTGTTTTTCCTTTATTCTGGCAGAACAATTTTTTTAAAATGTATGGTTATCTCTAATTTTTCATAGCCGCTTCATTAGCTCACACAAAAATTAAGTTTAAAGCAGAAGCGAATGTGACAATCACAGATGACAAAATCAAATACATGTTAAATATAACAGTTGGCATGTGGTACATGGCGGGTAATTTGAATTCAAAATAAGGAATGCTAAATCTTGAAGATTTTAACCTTTTAATCATGTTGCTTCCTTACAAACCTTTGGTGGAATATCGGGATGGTGTCTGAGAATATTTCACTGAAATTTTGCGGAAATCTGTAGTGCCATTTTGAAATTATCATAAAAAAACGTCTGACCTCCCATAAGACCCAATGTAAAATTCAGCCCCGGGAGAACAGCTGATTTTTTCAGGGTCGTGGCCTCTATTTTTGTGTTGGCCTTGGTTTGAGTTGAAGCTCCCGGCGTTGCGGATGACATGTATCACGTGGTTTATACTTTAAAAATTCACATTGCAAACCACGTCATGAAAATAACCACTAGTGGAGGAGACCAAAAGAAAAAAGTTCATATAAAATGGGGGTCAAATATTAGTTGCTTTCGAAATAAAGGGAATTAAAGTTTAAAAAGTTTGGCAACACCGCGCATTTCGCCCGAATTCTTTCTAAAGCTTCAGTGGCTTTAATGTTAAAGGTGATAGTTGAATATGTTAAAGGTGATAGTTGAATTAAGCACCCATTTATGTGCAGTAAGTATCTTCGCATTTCCTTTTTGGTGTTTTTATTGCTTTATATTTAAACTGGCCAACTTTTAAAAACAAAAACAGTCCGCTTAAAAGAACGATTCACCCAAAGTTAGTGTTGCTCAGCCCTATCAGCAGGTTCATCATTGAAATTAATTAAAATAATTATTCTTCATACCCAAAACATAAAAAAAAATGTTTTAAAACAAAAACAGCTTGATAAACAAAATTAGGCTTTATCGGCAGGTTGTACACGTGGTTTGATAAAGTTTAGTTATTTCCCCGCAAAATGTGATATTTTTTGGTACAAACGCACTATTTTTAGTTATTTTTTACTGGAATTTTCTCTTGATAGATTTCCGCAGCGAGGTGAGAGCTTTGGTGAGCTTCACCATAAATAATTAGCAGGTCAGTCTTGGATAGAATATATGTTGTTTTTCTTAAGTCTTGTGCAAAAATTTACATGCACTTTCTATCTTCAGACCACCTTCAGACTGAGACAAGACAATGAGGTGAAGTCAAAAGTCTGAACTTGTCTGCTAACTGCAAAGGGATTTTCCTAGGCACAGATGTGTAGACAAAGTTAAAGGTCAAGTATCCCTGTGGGCCAAAATAATGCGTTGATGCCGTTTATTTTTAAACTCGTTAACTTTCAAGAAAACTTGTGTTTTTTTTACATATTTTTAAAACTTTTAGACCAAGACTCATGGAACTTTTTTAGGTCTGTTAAAGAATATTCCAATAAAAAAAATTAAGCTGGGACACGTCAAATTTTTAGTATTTGAAAGATAATAGCTTCTAAATATTAAAACTTTGACAATATTTAGACAAAAATCAGTTGAGTTTTGATCCCCATGTTATATGATTTTTTTTTCTTATTTTTATTTTTAAAATTTTGTGAGTCACAATTTTCAACAAAAATAAAGCTACCTTGACAACCAGAATCACTAGGTCTTATTGATCGCTGTAAGTGCCTACTGGTGCCAATTTTTATGTATTACTTGCTGAACTCTTACCTATAAGCTCCACAGAACAGTTCTTGCCACCATAGCCCGTTTCGCATGCGCAATAATAGTTGGCAACTCTGTCTTTACATTCACCGTGGACACAGGGTTGAAACACTTCGCATTCGTTGATATCCTAAGAAAAAATGTTTATATATGGATGATTCTACAAAAATGGTGCTGTGGAGTGGGAATGCATATTTTTCAAACACAGACTGCAAATGAAGCATAGTTTTAGTTATAAGATTTAAAACGAAATGTTTTCTTTATGGAGCATTTGAGTTTAATGTATAAAAAAAATTGCAAGTTTATAATTTTTTTTATTACAAAGCAAATACCTCATTCCTCTGGTGTAGTCCCAAACCAAATATTAAAAACTCAAATTGAAAAAAATATCCTAATAAATAATATTTAACCAAGTCTTAACTATTTCTCAAAAAATTGATAAAACTTAAGTTTGCAGTCATATTTTTGAAAATCCGAATTTACATCTTCCCGGTAAATTTTACAATTTTAAAAATGGATTTTTAATAACACATTATTTGTGAATACCACCGGTTCATTTCTAGAGAAAGAGACGGCCCTGGATATCTAATTTACTTGTGAGGGTGACAAGTTGTGACAGATAATGTCAACTTTAGTTTGGTTTAAGTTATAGATCTTTTTATTTTCGGCAGAAAATTAGTTTTAATCGGAGAAATCAAAAAGGAACGCTTCAATTATCATTCCTCTGGTAAGTAAATATTCGACTGATATCAATAGTATAATTTTTTTGTTGATTGTTTTAAAATTATAAGTATAGGAACTTTGTTTATATAAAACTTAAGTTAAGTTGTCGAAATAGATTTTGATTTAAATTGGAAAACCATTAAAAAACTCATTCCTCTGGAATTTTTATGCAATAATTCCTAAAATTCGGGAAAATAAATGTTTCTTAGCTTACACCTAATTAGTTACATAAATTTAACAAAACAAAATTATTTACTGTGCTGTAATGTTATTTAAAGGCAATGACCAAAAATGATATCCATATAGCCCACTTTTGGTAGAATCATCCATATAGATATGAAGGTTTTGGAATAAAAGTTCTAACGCATCCTGCCCACTTTCAAATATATTTGACTAGAAGTTTTAAATAATTGTTGAAGTGCACTAATGATAATAATCGACTTGGTACAGCGAAGTGTTTCTTAATAATTTCACAATTTAAAAACTGTCAAATTATTTAGGGACACTAAGTACAGCTGACGCAGCTAGCTGACGCAGCTGACTGCGTCTTCTACGTAAAGAATTACGTTTTATATTTCTAAGTAAATAAAAATAAATTTAATTCAGTTTCAACGATTTTTGTTTTGATTAATTTTGGTTAAAAAAAACTTTTCTACAATTTTAACTTTCTTCATTTTGGGGGGACTAATTAGGAACTTACATTTTCGCATCTTTCTCCATCATAGCCCGCGTCACACTCACACAAAAATCCGCCAATCTGGTCTTCGCACTGTCCGAAAATGCAAGGGTTGCTTTCACATTCATTGATGTTAATTTCACAATTTTGTCCCGTTACGCCCGCAACGCAGAGACATTCATACCTGAAAAATTACAAAAAAAATCGTGTAATTCATAAGAAAAACTAGAGACCCTGTATGTATGACATATTTAAAAAAAAAGAGACCCTACAAACCCATCAAACTTACTGAGACTTACAATTTTGGTTGTTAGTTTGGTTGTCAAGACGTGACTTATGGGACAAAATCAAGGAGGTGGAGCTGTAATAAATTACAGATTTCTTATTATTTTCAGATTGTTATACTTAAAAGTCACCTCCACATTTCACAATCATTTTAATTAAATACGTCCCTGATTTAATTGTGTTCTCTTTATACCGGAAAAATCATTTGGGGAACGTTTGCATTACTCAATAAGAGAAGTTGAAATGGCCACGAAACATATTAAAATCAATTAAATTTAACAATCTATATTTTAAACTCTCATTAGAATCAGTAAGGTTTATGAATTCCAACATGGTTTACAATAAAATTTAAGAAAGTTGTCATTTGGGAAACAGATACATTAAAAAAATTTTTTTTATTGAAAATGCCATGCCAACTAAATATTAAATTAAAGCGGTAAGCAAATTTTATTTTGGTATATAGGTATGGCACATCAATTCAGCATCATTTGGAGAACGCTGTTGTAGAATGTGTTTAGGTTAAAATTATACATTTTTGTTATTGTTATAATAAAAAATCAAGGCGGCTATAACACAACCTCAAAAATATTTTGTTTTACATTATTACAAAAAATCAAAGATAATAACGACGGAAACATCATTTTGGGAACGGTCATTTCAGGAACGTTCTGGGCCATGACGAACGTAAATAAACAAACTTCTACATATCGGATCAACTTAAAAAGAAATATGTATAACAATGTATTCATACTCGAGACGCGAGTTGATTTATAAAAATATGAAATGTAAGTTTTTTTGAAGTTTGAAAATTTTAAAAATATTTGAAATGTATTATTTTTTAATTTTTGATTCTTCTTTAAATTATAATAAGTAATTTCTCTCACTATCACGATCCATATCAAGTTTTACTAAATTAATGGAATTAAAATACTTTTAAAGAAAGTTTAGTATTATTTTTAGTTTTAAGAAACGTTCCCCAAATGACGTTTTTTTACGGTTCTATGTTCTATCCGGTTATAAATTAATAAATAAGGAGTTGACTCAACATTTAAGTGTAAAAAATCTTTTGTAAAGCAAAGTCAAACTTTTACACCGATATTGACTAAAGAGGTTTAAGTTTAACTTTTAGTATATCTTTGGTGAAAAGTTTTAACTGAATTTCTTTTAAACTTAATAAAAGTTAATGGAATTTTGGACTAATTATAACTACATAGGTTATATCGCAATAGAAAAAACCGTTTTAAATAAGAATCTGCAAGGATTTCGTAAAAAAATGGACAAAACGGAAAATAAATGGTTTAAACTACCCAACAAACATTTAAAGTTGTAACGACGAAACCCCAACTAGAAAGAATTTCTTAAAAGTAACCGCAACGTACTCCCGCTACGTCTCAGTATACCATACAGCGACGTTATAATTCCCTAAGTGGGGAACCAATTTCTGGTTATAACTACTTGGCCAAGTGTTTAAAGTCACTGTAGTAACAACTACACTACTACGTCGTAGCCAGGTATCTACTACGTCGTAGAGGCTGTTTTTTTTCCGTAATGGCATAAAAGTTGCGATGTAGTTGCAAATAATATAATCGTTTCTTTTTGGTAGAATTGTTACACAATATGGTGGACAAAACAGTAAACAGACTCGCTTAGTTTTTTTTTTTGGTTATGGTTATAATATGAACTATGTTATCCAAAAGTGTGAGAATTTACGAGCAGAGGATCAAAATTCGAGTGCGACGCAAAGTTTTTTGTATAACATGCATTATATATATTGCAAAAAACCGGTGCGCCCGTAAAATTGAGCCGTTTTCTGGTAGCTGATGGAATTTTTGTGTTGTGATTTTGGAGGTTATGTTTTCATAATCGACAGTTAACTCCAACAAATGGTGCTTAAGAAGAGCATTTTTGGTAAGCTTCAACTAATTTGTTTATAAAATAGTATAGCTCTTTAATATGAGCTCATAAAACCACAACAAAAATATTAAATTTTCTTTCTTACATAAAAACATGGCGTCCCAAACTATATTCCCTGATAGTCGAAAAGGTTACTTGAAAGTGAGCCTAAGTTACGGCAACGTGTCACTTACGACTTTTATGTCGGCATTCCTTTTTAGTTCTGGATAACACACTCGAATTTCTACTCCTTCGTTGCAGAAACGTATTATTAACTAGCGTTCGCCACTAGAAAACGTCTACAGAGTGATAGGAACCACGCGATAAGTATAACTACTACCCTCAAGTTATTGGAGTGTTGCCACTTGTCATTTGCCGTTCCTGTCAAAAACAGCACCACTGTTTATAGGTTTTGTACCAGCGTGAATTTGTGGTAGGTTTTAAAACAAAAACAAGATAAATTAAATTCCATTAGAACAAGAAATGAAGTGCCAATAAAAAGTGTTTTTTAAAAATATATGTTGCAGTCGAGAGCATGATCCCTATTCTAGAATTTCTAGGAAGTGTTGGTCAAGGAACTAAAAGAACGTAGTCACTTCAATGAAATCAACTTATTGTTACTTTTTTTATTTACACATTGCTCTCATGAATGTAGTATTTTTTATTGTTTTCAGATATTTTGGCATTGTCAATATTCAGTAATTTTTATTATTATAAGCCCTATAAGTAAAAAAACAATCTCTGAGACTTGTTAGATCGCTTAGAAATCCGCATGTAACCACGATATATCTAACTTGTTTTTTTATTAGCCGCAAACAGCACAAAAGTTCCTAGATGAAGTCTAGCATATCCCAGAGGTTATTTTAGGCGCCGTGCATAAATTAGATGTTAGGGACCTATTGCAATAAAGCCTGGCACAAAACACAGCACAAATTTAAGTTTATTCACTTCAAACCAAGCTTTAACAACAGCACAAATTTGAAGAAAACCAAAAAGAATTATTGATTCAAGCTCAACACATAAAATGAAACACAGTGAGACACGACACGTCAGCTCAAGAGACATAGATAAACAAATTCGGTTTAGTCCGCACAAGAGGGTTACGATGGCGATAGGGTGGTGCCACAGCACAAACCACGAACGACCGTAAAGACAGTGAATAGAATAGCAACAAGTAGCGTAAAAGATTAAGGATGGAGATTAAGCATGGACCAGGGAATTCTTAAAATCCGTGTGCGGTACTCGATACTTTGGATCAATATTTTGCATTTTGACTGTTTTGCAAAATGGTCAAGCAATGAGCTCGAAAAAATGGACTGCTCAAGGTAGTTAAAAAAATATTTGCAAAACTATTCCTAATATTCCCATATTATAAAAGGAGCCACAAAAAGTAGGGTTAAGAATGTGTGTGACAAAGATGCGACTTCAAAAAGTCTACGTTTTCAAAGTAGAAACAGGAAGGAGAGACTACTTTAAAAGATCGACATTAAAAAAAAGTCAAAGTAGTTGCGGCTTTAAAGTTGATCCACAAAGTTATTTTGTCTACATTGTTACATCAGATGTTACTATGATGACACAAACTTTTGTGGTAAAAATTAAAGTTATAATGTAGTTGTCGGATACACTTGTTTGGGACTCTAATGAAGCTTAACTTTCTAGTGGTAATTAAGTAGGATATAATCATCAGGGCGACTACGAAATAACGACTAAAAAGAAAGTAAAACTTTAGCAACGTCCTATTGTGGTAGAGAACACTATCAGAATCGACTATCAAAAAACAATCCTAAGAAGTAGTTTAGAGGGTCGTTTTTACGAAACATCTACTATTTCCTGAAACTAAATAGTAGTTAGAACTAAAAAGTAACAAATTTTGGTTGGGATCACCACATTTCTACTATAAGAAAGTAGCAAAGCCTTTAAAACATGTAGCCGCTACTATAAATGTTAGTTAGGTATAGGTTTAAGTTTGTAGGGAACGAGGTTTAAGTAAAAATGCAGCGATATTTAAGTTAACTACTTACATTTTTTAATTTTTACTTAATTCCGAAACTTGACATTGCCGGAAAATATGTTTATATTTCTTAATTTTTATTATATAACTTGCACAAACGTAACAAAAAGTAAAAATAAATTTTTAAATTTATTAAAATGACGCAAAAGTTCTCGAGTGACACTTACTGGGATTCTCATCTGCTGGGCTTAAGATCGACTCGGTTCACGTACATCTTAAATATATCTGTATTGCTAGAGCGTATTAAAACCATTAATGGAAAATAACTGCTACAAGCGTTCCGCCAGATTGGATTCAATTGAACCCAAGGCAGGTCACTGATTATTATTTTTAACTTAAATAAAAAAAATCGAAATTGCGGATCAAAAATGGCGGACTTTTTCAGAACTTTAGGGTGTTTCAGGTCGCTGATTATGATTTCTAACTTAAACTTAAAAAAAAAACAAAATGGCGGATACAAAATGGATAATTTTCCCATTTATGAACCGATTTGCATCGAAACTTAAACTAAAACCAAAACTTAGACATAAACTTACGCCTTAGTAAATACTGGTAATTTACAAAATGAAATTTTCCACCTCGATGATTTTGACCCATAAGTACAGGATAGCCTATTTACGCTATGTAGCAGTGGCGCACCCAGGAATATGTCTTGGGGGAGGGGGGCGAGGCATCTGGGGGAGACCCGAAGCCTCATGATATCGCATTTTATGCTATTTAATCTTTTTATTCATGAAATAAGTGCAAAATATTTTTAAAAATCTTAGGCCCCCTTCCTGGGTACGCCCATGTATGTAGCCTACTTACCCGGCAGCGTCAGAGAAGTTAAAAGGCCTGTTGAAGCTTTCAGGTAAGGTGATGTTAATCTGTGACATGATATACTGATTGTAATACGTCATGTTGGATCTTTCCAGACAGATTCCTTCGTATTTACAGGGGTTGGATTCGCATTCGTTGATATCTATCTCACAGTTTTTGCCAGTGTAACCCTGAAAATTCACAAAAAAAGAAATTATTTGGTATAATTTATGTCGAAATAAATACCTTGTCAAAAAGCTTTGAAAAAATTTACTTTTCTGCATTTTGAAAGCATTTTGGGCTATAACTTTTATCGCGATGTAGAGAGCTCCGAAAGGTTTACTTTAGTGTTTTTCAAAGTCAATTGGGTATTTAAAAAAAATAAAACTCTTAACTTTTTGGGTCTCACTTGTAAAAAGACTTTTACTAAAAATTTCGATTTTTTTTTAGTTATTACTGGGCCACAAAGGAACTACGAGGACCCTCTTACTAACCTAAAAATATTATAGTTGTGGGTGTAATATTTTTCGAGAAAATTAGAAACAAAAGCTAAAATTTTTGAAAAAATTCAAAAGTTGGTCGAAAAAAAGTTAACTTTTTTGCTATTAAATTTGGATCAAAACAATTATTATATTATAATTGCCTGCCCTTAGCATCTAAAAAAATTACCCCCAAAGTTGGTCCTAAGGTTAGTGTTTGTAAGAAATAAATAAAAGTAAAAAATGCCAAAACTCAAAACTGAAGTGATTTTGGCGTGCTGTCTCGGTGTTACTATTAACACCTCGTCTATAAGCTTAATGTCATTATGTAGAAGACCACGAGATGTTTAATTAAGAGTATTATAATCTATAGTTTTGGTAACTTAACTATTTTAAAAATATAAAAAACTGCACTTTTTGGGTACCCCTTGGGTCAGGAAAATTTTCACCAAAAATTCTGAAAAAACTTTTCGTTGATACTGTGCCACTAAAGAGCTATAAGGGCCCTAATAATAACCTGAAAATATTACAGTTGTAGATGTAATAGTTTTTGAGAAAATTAGAAACAAAAGTTGACATTTTTGAAAAAATTCAAAAGTTGGTCGAAAAAAGTTAACTTTTTTGCTATTAAATTTGGATCAAAACAATTATTATATTATAATTGCCTGCCCTTAGCATCTAAAAAAATTACCCCCAAAGTTGGTCCTAAGGTTAGTGTTTGTAAGAAATAAATAAAAGTAAAAAATGCCAAAACTCAAAACTGAAGTGATTTTGGCGTGTTGTCTCGGTGTTACTATTAACACCTCGTCTATAAGCTTAATGTTGTTATGTAGAGGACCACGAGAAGTTTAATTTAGTGTATTATAATCAATCGTTTTGGAAACTTAACTATTTTAAAAATATAAAAAAATGCACTTTTTGGGTCAGGAAAATTTTCACCAAAAAATTCTCAAAAAAACTTTTTGTTGATACCGTACTACAAAGGAGCTAGAAGAGCCCTAATAATAAACTGAAAATATTACAGTTGTAGATGTAATAGTTTTCGAGAAAATTAGAAACAAAAGTTGACATTTTTGGACAAATTCAAAAGTTGGTGTAAAAAAAGTTAACTTTTTTGCTATTGCATTTAGATCAAAACAATTATTATATTTTAATTGCTTGTCCCTTAGGATCTAAGAAATTACCCCCAAAGTTGGTCCAAAGGTTAGTGTTTGTAAGAAATAAATAAAGGTAAAAAATGCCAAAACTCAAAACTGAAGTGATTTTGGCGTGCTGTCTCGGTGTTACTATTAACACCTAGCCTATAAGCTTAATGTCGTTATATGGAGGACCACGAGACGTTTAATTTAGTGTAATATAATCTATAGTTTTGGTAACTTAACTATTTTAAAAATATAAAAAAATGCACTTTTTGGGTACCCCTTGGGTCAGGAAAATTTTCACCAAAAATTCTGAAAAAACTTTTCGTTGATACTGTGCCACTAAAGAGCTATAAGGGCCCTAATAATAACCTGAAAATATTACAGTTGTAGATGTAATAGTTTTCGAGAAAATTAGAAACAAAAGTTGAAATTTTTTAAAAAATTCAAAAGTTGGTCGAAAAAAAGTTAACTTTTTTGCTATTGCATTTAGATCAAAACAAGTATTATATTTTAATTGCTTGTCCCTTAGCATCTAAAAAATTACCCCCAAAGTTGGTCCAAAGGTTAGTGTTTGTAAGAAATAAATAAAAGTAAAAAATGCCAAAACTCAAAACTGAAGTGATTTTGGCTTGCTGTCTCGGTGTTACTATTAACACCTCGTCTATAAGCTTAATGTCATTATGTAGAAGACCACGAGATGTTTAATTAAGAGTATTATAATCTATAGTTTTGGTAACTTAACTATTTTAAAAATATAAAAAACTGCACTTTTTGGGTACCCCTTGGGTCAGGAAAATTTTCACCAAAAATTCTGAAAAAACTTTTCGTTGATACTGTGCCACTAAAGAGCTATAAGGGCCCTAATAATAACCTGAAAATATTACAGTTGTAGATGTAATAGTTTTCGAGAAAATTAGAAACAAAAGTTAACATTTTTGAAAAAATTCAAAAGTTGGTGGAAAAAAGTAAACTTTTTTGCTATTGCATTTGGATCAAAACAATTATTATATTTTGATTGCTTGTCCCTTAGCATCTAAAAAATTACCCCCAAAGGTTAGTGTTTGTAAGAAATAAATAAAGGTAAAAATGCCAAAACTCAAAACTGAAGTGATTTTGGCGTGCTGTCTCGGTGTTACTATTAACACCTAGCCTATAAGCTTAATGTCGTTATGTAGAGGACCCCAAGACGTTTAATTTAGTGTATTATAATCTATAGTTTTGGAAACTTAACTATACTGCGCCACAAAGAAGCTATGAGGGCCGTTATAATAACCTAAAAATATTACAGTTGTCGATGTAATATTTTTCGAGAAAATTAGAAACAAAAGATGGAATTAAAAAAAAATTGACTGAAAAAAAGTTTACGTTTTGCTATTGGATTTGGATTAAAACAATTACTATACCTTAACTGCTTGTCCCCCAGAATCTAAAAAATTACTCCAAAGGTTGCTCCAAAGGTTAGTATTTGTAAGAAATAAATAAAAGATACAAATGCCAACACTCAAATCTAAAGTAACTTTGGCGGCCTCTCTCGGTGTTTTTATTAACAGTTGGTTTAATTAATGTATTATAATATATAGGTTTATCAAGTTACCTATCATAAAAATACAAAAAATTGCACTTTTTAGGTACCCCTCGGGTCAGGAAAATTTTCTCCAAAAATTTTGAAAAAAAGTTTTTGTTTGATACTGTAACACAATGTACATTCAAATTTGAGAAAGGACAAGTTACCTTATAGCAGTCGCATTCGTAGTCCTTTACTTGGTCGACGCACTGAGCGCCATTCTTGCAGGGATTCCCCAAGCAGTCGTCTATATTGATTTCGCAATGATCTCCTTCGTAGCCCGTGTCGCTGCAGTCGCAAGTATACTCGTTTAAGCCATCTATGCATTTTGCGCCGTTCAGACATGGAGAATTCTGTAAAAGAAAATACTTAGATACGTACCTAGTTTTCTGGCCATGCCTGCAACACAAAGTTGAACCCACAGTGCCTAGAATAGAATAGGTGTTCGGACCTTAACAGTATGTCCCCCTAAGTTGGAATCATATGGAAAACTTTTTTATGATTAATTTTAGAAAAAAAAGTTATTCTTCATAAAAAGTTCTGCATTATCTAAAACCTAGAATACAGTCATCAAATATCAAATTTGTTCAGTGGTATACGAGGTATGTCAAAAAATATGAGTTTTATTCAAGAGTAAAGTACCTGCAAATTGTTGATCAGGATTAAAAATTACGTTTAAATATGCAAGTACATCCATTTAAATTAAAACTTCAGATTATTTTATTTTTTACTAATATTTCTATTTTGAATGAACATGTATCTCTTGTGATTGCGAAACACATGATATCCCTTTAGTTTTTCGATATTTTCTAATAATTTTGAAATTAAAACGTGTAATAAGTGAATATTAGAAAACATCGAAAAACTAAAAGGTTATCATGTGTTTTCGTAATCACAAGAGATACATGTTCATTCAAAATAGAAATATTAGCAAAAGCCTTGCAGCCCTTCCACTGCGACCACTAGTGGGTCTATTGTGGCTCACTTTTGAGTGGTTTCTCACCACTGTATGCCTAATCCTCCAAAAAGGTTAGCTATCAGTTTGGGTGAGACACTGTTCAGATCTTCTGAATCAATCTGAGGTTTGCCGAAAGTGTTTTGACGTAAACGTGCAATAGCCGGACATTCGCACAGTACATGTCTAACTGTTTTATCATCCTCCATACAGAGTCTACATTCGGTCTCTTCTGTTATTCCCATTCTGTGCATGGGTACTCTTAGTCGGCAGTCAACGATTATAAACACACAGGATTGCCTATTTGCTCGAATCTTTTAGCGGTAGGCCGCGCCTTGCTTACGTCACTAGAGGACCTCTGCTCAGCGCGCTTCATATAATACACATTGCAATCGTGAGTTTTTCTTGCTTATTTGCAAACAAATTTTTTTATTCGTGTTAGTAAATATAATTAATAATTTCATTTATTCAAAACAAATGATTTGATAAATCAAGAGTTTGCTCTGAGAGCTGAATTTTCCTACCAAACGATATGTTGGAGTTTGTTTTTCAAATAGTTGAAAGTTTTAGAATAGAAGTTGGATTTTTTTAAAAAGTATAATCAATTTAAATCATTAGATGTTTAATTTATTGTTTTTGGTTGCCGATATAATAAAATACACTTATATTATACAGTAACAAACAGGTATTTATTTGATATTTCAGATCTAAAATTGCAATATTTATTATATTATTACATCAAAAACCAGTCAGTTTTTGGAGAAAACAGCCAAATAAGATGTGTTTTTCAACTTCTTATGCTTTAAATCAATAGATTTTCATAAGTTTTTTTTAAATGATTTACATTATTTGTGTTATGAGTTGTTTTTATCCCACCCAGCGCCCGTTTTCACTCCTTCTTCTGTAACATGTTTCTGAAAACTTCTATAAAGAGACTAAAAAATCTTAAGAAAAAAACTGAAACTAAACTTGGAGAAACTGACTACAAAATAAACTTTCCAATAATCAGTTTAATAAAAGAAGTACGTTTGCGGCATAATTACCAATTTTCTTTAATGTGAATAATTTAATGAGCAAGGAGTTTCCAAAAATCCAAAAAAAATTAAAAGTTTATATAAATATAATAATATAAAAGTATATATATTTATATTTCTAGACTGAAAGAGGGAACACAAAGCTTTTATTTCAACAAAAAATTGTGCTTTCTTTATGTCAATTCACTTAATTCACATTTATAAAGGTTTATCATAACAAAAATATTTCATGTAAAAAACAGCCAAGTACGCGAAAGTGGTCTTCTATAAAAAGAATTGAGATAAAAGTAAAGCCAAGGTTTACAATACAAATTTCAAAATGAATGGTTCTTACTAGTTTGGAAATTTTTTTAAAACTTTGCTATTCCAGCCAAACTTCTTTACGTTCAATTTCCTAAGAGTCATTTGCAGCCGTAATAGCCAAGTTTAGAAAAACATTTCCAAGCTAGTAAGAACCATTCATTTTGAAATTTGTATTGTAGAACTTGGCTTTACTTTTATCTCAATTCTTTTTACGGAATACCACTTTCGCGTACTTGGCTTTTTTACATGAAATGTTTTTGTTATGATTTCACTGCTTTTTTAAAGGATTTGGATAATATTTAAGTTTTAAAGTAGTAAAATATACGGGATATTGTTCAAAACTTTTGCAATGCCTTATTGAAAATATTGAGTTTTTTTTATATTTTCCTATGGTTTTATCATAGTTCTTATCAGCCTTCTAAAGCTCAGCTCTCTAGTGTTCCTGGAAGTAGGCAATGTTAATTTTACATAACTTTACATTTATAGGGAAGGAAAGTAAATTAAAATCTTAGCGTTTTCTTCAAAAGCTCAGCTTCCTAGCGTTTCTGGAAGTGGACAATGCTAATTTACATAACTTTACATTTATAGGGGAGGGAAGTTAATTAAACTTTGGGGTTTTTTAATTTCCTTTTATAGTTTTATCATAGTTCCTATCGGCCTTCCAAATCTCAGCTCTCGAGCGTTTCTGTAAGTGGACAATGTTACTTTTACACAATTTTACATTTATAGGGGAGGGAAGTAAATTAGAATTTTGGGGTGTTTTTTTCTATATTTCTATCATAGTTACTATCGGCCTTCCAAAGCTCAGCCCTCTAGCGTGTCCGGAAGTGGGCAATGTTACTTTTACATTACTTTACATTTATAGGGGAGGAAAGTAAATTATAATTTTGGGGTTTTTAAATTTTTTTCTATAGTTTTATCATAGTTCCTATCAGTCTGCCATTTCTGGAAGTGGGCAATGTTACTTTTACATAACTTTACATGTATAGGGGAGGGAAGTAAATTAGAATTTTGGGGTTTTTTGATTTTTTCCAGGGGTTTGGCAGACTTATGTCTGCCAAATTTCAGCTTTGTAGCATGTCTGGAAGTACAGTAGAATTTTGATGATCTATACAATGAGTGAGTGAAAATTTCGACGTTTTTTGAAATTTGAAGGGATTGTTAACTCCATGGAGATCTACGACTGTGCAAAGTTTGAGATTCGTAACTCATTCCGAAGTAGAGTTTTAGATAGGTCAAGTAATGTTTCAAGAAAAGATGGTACGGCGCGTGAACTTGGCGAGGCACGGCTGTGCCCTCAGATTTACCTCCTAAATAGTCACCCACACCGTCAAATAAATGAAAAAACGCAAAAAAACGGAGGTAAAAACGTCAAAAACACCTTAAAACCACACGAACTCTGAATACAAACAAAGCAACTGGTCCGCTGGTGACGTAAGCAGACACTGTTCGTCTCGCTGAGCGACGCTAACATTAGTTAAATGGAAATAAGCAATCCTGTGTGTTTATAATCGTTGGTCGGCAGTGACCCGTAAAAAGTCCAGTCACTATACGGATCTCCTGTCTGGTAAGTCCAATGATATTCCTGGACCTCTTCTGACAAGGTCCTTTAATGAACTCTTTAGACTGAGCTTGTTTTGGTATATTCGTCCAGTATTGTTGGAAGCTGTTCTCCATCCATCTCAATATGGTTAATTTAGCAGCATTGTATGATATCCCCAGGGCTGGTTCGGGGCCGAAAAATTCGGCAGATGCCGCTTCCCTCGCTGCCTGCTCCGCGGCCTTATTTCCCTCGTGCCCAGAATGTATGTATCCATACTTATTAGCGCTACCAAGCGTATTCAGCGAGTCTCTGCAGTTCCTCACGGTTCTCGATGAGACCGTGTAGGAATCAAGCGCTTTTAAGGCTGCTTGACTGTCGGAGAAGATTTTTATTGTCCTGTTGGTCCATTCGTGGTCAGTAATCCACCGGGCACACAGTTCAATGGCTACGAGTTCGGCCTGAAATATAGTAGCCAATTTGCCGAGACTATGTTGAATCTCGACTTCTTGGATACTAACAACTCCAGATCCAACGCCTGATGGCATTTTGGATCCGTCGGTATACCAGAAGCTATCGTTGTTTGAAAAGTTGGTCCTGTTTTTTTAACCATTCCTCCCTCTCCCTAACTTTTGTTTACAAAAATCAGCTGGACAACCAGTGACGTGAAAAATTCGACATATAAGATCCAAACCAAAGAAAATATGTCACTTAAAGCATTGTTCATATGGGAAACAAATATGTGACGTCACGCTTGGCCAAAATGACACTAATGCAGTTATATTACACTGAGAAAAATTTTGTGTAACTGTGGTTTGTGGTGCATTTTTATTACACGAAGAAAAACATTAAATTAAAAGGGACATTACACCTATATAATCATATAACTATTGTCATAGAAAATCGACCCTTTTTAACTTTTTATTTGATTGTTGCAAAAACGGTTATATATTTTTATCGAGAAAAATCGGTTACGGAATTAATAATAATTGTAATATTTTTAAAAATCTAAGTAATATTATATTGTTTAAAGATTCTTTCCTGCCATTTTATATTTATTTTAAATTATGAGAAAAAGGAAAAAAGCGGATTGACAATAAAACAAATTTTTTTAAAGTAGAAATTTTTACTTATAAAACGTTTTGAATCTCCGTTATATGTTTTTATAGTTTTAGAAACAGGAACAAACCCAACCACAATTGGGAGAAAATACAATTAATAGCTCTTTACGTTACTAGACCTGTAAAGATAGTTTCCGGTCGTGTATCGTACGTATTTTTTTTTAAACCGCTATAAAACAGCACAAACACAACCAACATGTAAATAATATTTTTTTTAAAACGAGATGAAACACTACAAACTTGCTACTACATGTAGATATTAAAGTACTTACTCAAAAGCTGTTATATTTATAAATATCAAAAAACCCATAGGTTGCATTTATAATTGACTATATTTCAATTAATTCGTGCTTAATTTTAAATTTCACTTTATATTTTAGATCATTTTTAAAACAGAGACATTAAACATAGATTTTTCGGACTATTTGTTCATTTTCCGTGCCTTGTGAAAACGGAAAATTTCCTAAAAAGAATATAATATACGCAAAGTACTTGTTTTCCAGTCGATTTAAAAAAAAATAATTACAGGTAAAATATGCAAAAAAATGTGTTTATAAAACAAATTCTAACTAATATAGAAAAAAATACTCTGCCAATATATGGGCACCTAAGCTCACACTAGGTTCTATAGATGTAGAGTACATGTGAGCTTATATAACTAAAAACTGAAATATAATTTATTCAACTCCAAACTCAATTACCTATCGTTTGATACTACACAAGCCATGTTTTAAGTTAAACTCGAATTTTTGAAATCTACCCCCACCCTTTGTTAAAAAAACTAAAATATGTTTTGTTTAACTCTAGACCCAATTACCTTTCGTTTGATATCACACACGCCATATTTTCACTTAATCTCTAATTTTTTTAATCTACCCTCACCCTTTTTTTAAACTAAAATTAATTTTGTTTAACTCCAGACTCAATTACCTTTCGTTTGATATCACACACGCAATATTTTCACATAAACTCTAATTTTTGAAATCTACCCCCACCCTCTTATTTGGCTTGTGCTCGGTGGATTTTGTTCATTTTTAAATGGGACCATCTCGATGCAAGATCCAGCCAAGGTACCAAATATCATTAAAATCGGACAAGCAGTTTTTGAGTTATGCGCGTTGGTCGTTACAGACAGACAGACAGACAGACAGACAGACAGACAGACGGCGCAACAAAAAAGTTTCAAAATCATCTGAAACGCAAAGATATATAAAATACTCTGCCAATATATGGGCCCCTAAGCTCACACTAGGTACTATAGTTATAGTGTACGTGTGAGCTAATATAACTAAAAACTGAAATATATTTTATTTAACTCCAGACTAAATTACCTTTTGTTTGATACCACACAAGCCATGTTTTGACTTAAACTCAAATTTTTGAAATCTACCCCCACCCTTAAAAAAAACAAAAAACTAAAATGTATTTTGTTAAACTCCGGACTCAATTACCTTTCGTTTGATATCACACACGCCATATTTTCACTTAAACTCTAATTTTTAAAATATACCCCCACCCTTTTTTTAAAAATAAATTAAAATTTATTTTGTTTAACTGCAGACTCAATTACCTTTCGTTTGATATCACACACGCCATATTTTCACAAAAACTCTAATTTTTGCAATCTACCCCCACCCTTTTATTTGGTTTCTGTTCAGTGGATTTTGTTCATTTTTAAATGGGACCATCTCGACCCAAGACCCAGCCTAGGTACCAAATTTCATTAAAATCGGCCAAGCGGTTTTTGAGTTATGCGCGTTGGTCGTTACAGACATACAGACAGACAGACAGACATACAGACAGACAGACAGACGGCGCAACAAAAAAGTTTCAAAATCATCTGAAACGCAAAGATATATAAAAAAATTTGAAATCGGAGCAACTTTTTTTTTCTCCAAAAAATTAGGATCACCATAGCTCACACTACTATTGTATAGTATATGTGTGAGCTAAAATTTTGAAATCGGAGCAACTTTTTTTTTTCGAAAAAATTAGGATCACTATAGCTCACACTACTATCGTATAGTAGTAGTGTGAGCTAATTATAATTAACTAATACATTTTTCCAGAGAACTTCCAAAATAAGAGGCACATTCTGGTGTATAAAGAAAATTTCCATTAGACACTAGAGAAATGGATTAGTCGGATAAAATGTTTTGGAGTCAGCCGCAGCTCGTGCCGGTGGCGAGCTGAAGACGCACTTTATAAATACCGGTGCAAACCTTATTCTCTTTTAAAACTCGTTACATCTTGAAACTCATAGAACATGCTAGACCCGTTGCAGGGTTAACAATAGTTATTTACCTAACAAGTGCGGAAAGTGACCCTTTTCCGCACGAACGGCAGTTACACGAACGATGCGAAGCGGAGTTCGGAAAGGCCGTTCGGAAAAGACACTTCCGCGCGTGTTAGGTACAATATTTTTCCTACTTGCGTAAAAAACGTCTTCCTACATAATGTATTTTGTATTTTTATTGACAAATTATGTTTTCGTTTTAGTTTTAAAATTCAAGTTTATTACTATAATTATTTTATTTTTATTTGCTTTCATAAAATCACCAAAAAAGGTAGCGTGCGTAAAAAAAATTTTTTTTTTACGCACGCTACCTTTTTTAAAAATTTTGTAAAATAATTCCAAATTGATATTCAGGCACTCTATTATTTTGGTGTCATTTTGACATTAATTAGTGACAAGCTATTTTTTCGGATTGTGTTATTGTTGTTACTATGGGATTAAAAATACAAACATTGCAGCAAGTGTCATTTCAGCGTTATTTTCGGTTTATCTACAAAGTTTTCTTTAAAATGGATTTCGACGACAGCGATATTGAACTTCCAGACAGTATTTTGAATGACGCAGCATCGGAGAGGGAGGAATTAGTTCCAGAAAAGTCCCGTCCGAGATACGAAAAAGAGTACCACGCTTTTGAAGATTGGTTAAAAGCAAAGAACACTTCATCGCTAAAAGAAGAGGTATTTTTGGCCTATTTTTCTTATTTGTCAAAGAGTTTCGTGCCTAGCACGTTATGGTCAAAATTTTCAATGCTTAAAATGTGTATAAGACTACGAAAAAATATAGATATTGGGCGATATTATAACTTAATATCATTTATTAAACGAAAAAATGTCGGTTTTAAACCAAAAAAGTCTCAAGTACTGCAAAAAAATGAGACCGATAAATTTTTGAAAGACGCTCCCGATGAGATTTATTTATTGAACAAGGTGGCCACAATATTCGGCATTGCAGGAGCCTGCCGAAGAGCGGAGTTAGCGAATTTACAAGTATCCGACATCAAAGAGAAAGGCGACATCCTGGTGGTAACAATTTCAAACACTAAGAACCATACTTCAAGGAGTTTTGTGGTCTGCGATCCCAACAAAGACGATATAAGCTATATCAACATCTACAAAAAATACAAAAATTTGCGACCACCTGACACACCGCACCAACGGTTCTTTGTTTCCTACCATACCGGTAAATGCTCGAAGCAAGTGGTTGGTATAAACACATTTGGCAAGATCCCCGGTAACATCGCCGGGTTTCTTAAGCTGCCAAATCCGGAAACTTATACGGGCCATTGTTTCCGACGATCTTCTGCCACAATGTTGGCCAATGCCGGAGCAAATATAACCAATTTGAAGCGACATGGTGGGTGGAAGAGTGCGTCAGTAGCCGAATCCTATGTGGAAGAATCCGAGGAAAACAAGAAAAAAATTGCAACGCAAATTTTGCAGAAAAAAAGTGACACAAATCAGGAGACAGGAGAACGCCAACCATCCACCTCAGTACTACCCTCCACCTCAGAACTACCATCCACCATAGCACTTCGATCCACATCAGTGCAAAGAAGCACGAATGCAGAAGCAACGACAGTGTTTCCATCAATGACGACGACTAATACATCGATACAATCTGAAAACCTAACAAAAGTGGCGGCGTCAGCATTAACATTACAAAATGCGACGCATTGCACGTTTAATTTTCACATTATGCGTTAAACTTTTTTAATTTTTCGAGTAGTTTTTAGTTTTTTTTTCACTGTTTCCGTTACAAATAAAAATATAAAACAAAAAAAAAGTCTAAATTTACTTTAATATGCAAAGCGTGCGTAAAAGTATTTTTTACGGACGGCGTGCGGAAAGTTCAACTTTCCGCACGCAAATGCGTGCCTAAAAGTGCACTTTTACGCACGCAAGTAGGAAAATAAACAAATAAGGTTTCCATTCAAACAAAGTAAATTACAGGGATTCCTGACAATATTTTTGCTAGCAAAGTTTTGAATTTGTTTTTTTTCGTGTAAAACAAAAGTTGCACAATTTTTTTTTGAGTGTAATAGTACTGCATTACTATCATTCAGGTTTTGTCGCTTCTTGTTGATATATTTTCTTTGTCCGAACACCGGTCTATTCTAGGAACCGTGGTATATAAGTACTTTGGTATAAAACTACTGAGATAATGACTATGATCAACAGATTGAATGAATGTATAAAGTGGGAAAAACTTACCGCACAATCATCAATATTAATATCGCAAAGCTTGCCTGTCAATCCAGGTTGACAGATGCAAGTGAATTCGTTGATGCCATCCAGGCACGTGGAGCCCTCCGTACAGGGTTCTGGAGCGCATTCGTCTATGTTTTGGGAACAGTCTTTTCCTGTCAAAAATTACAAAAAAAAAACACTATAAAATTACTTCAAGTATTTTTTTAATGTGCTACTCAAGCGAATATTAAATATAATATTCACCGCGGGTGGTAATCACTGTAAATTTTTGTGTAAATTACATCTGTGAATCACATGAAAATCGCTGTGCATTTCCAGAAAATCACTGAAACTTCTTTTACTAAAGTCTGCCTACATAAATAGTCCACAGTACAGGGTGTCCCAAATTGGTCACTTTTGGGGGGTTTATGGTACTTGTAGGGAAGACAGAAAAAAACTGACCACGCATTGCGAGGCTCAAATTTCAAGAGAAGACTTATAGTGAAAACCGCATTTTGAAATATCGTCTCGTCTTTGAGCTACGGGGGCTTTTTGAAAAGTCTGCATTTTGGAGGGGGGTCTATAACTTCGTTATTATTGGAAATATTGATTTAGAGTAAATTGCAATTTTATAGACTTTGTCACGAGGAATTGAACCGCTAAATTAAATTTTAACTGTCACTTTTAGTTTTTGAGATATGACATAAAGTTGCATTTTTTCTTATGAAATGGCCTATATTTTAATTAATTTTCGAATTCGTCATTGAATTCTTTTTAAAATGATGCATCATATGTCATAGTTTGATTGAGCGGTTTCGGAGATAATTAAAGTTTTTTATTTTTGTCTAGTGTGCGTTGAATGACGTCATGCGCCATTGACGTGAAAGCCTTGCGGTCAAATGCTACTTCAATGCTCCTATAGTTTTGTTGTCTTATACTATGCAAATCAAGTTGGCCTTGCGTCTTGGCGTTTTGTCATTGTTTTCAATTGTTTAAACAATTTGACATTACGCTTTGATATGAAATTATTTTGCACAAAAGCGTTTTAATTTTATTTTAAAATATGTATCATTTTTTTAAACTTTTTATAACTAGGCTTTGAGAGCCGTCAGCTGAATTATAATTTTTCCAAACCAGCCTTACTATATTTGTGACTGTGTAAAATAATAAAAATACTGGAGTGCCTTTTCCTGCCTCAGCTGGAAATCATAGCGCACTAGAAATAAGTGAAAAACCTGAATATCTCCTAAACCGCTCAATCAAACTATGACGTATGATTCATCATTTTGAAAAGAATTTAATGATGAATTCGAAAATTAATTAAAATATAGGCCAACTAAAAAAGACAGTTAAAATATAATTTAGCGGGTAAATTCCTCGTGACAAAGTCTATAAAACTGCAATTTACTCTAAATCAAAATTTCCACTAGTAACGAAGTTATAGACCCCCTTCAGAAATGCAGACTTTTCAAAAAGCCCCCGTAGCTCAAAGACGAGACGATATTTCAAAATGCGGTTTTCACTATAAGTCTTCTCTTGAAATTTGAGCCTCACAATGCGTGGTCAGTTTTTCTCTGTCTCCCCTAGAAGTACCTTAAACCCCCTAAAAGTGCCCAATTTGGGACACCCTGTACACCAGTCTATTTTTTAAGTGATGAGTAAAAAGCTGAATTTTCGTAAATAGCCTCATTTTGCCGAGACTCCCAACTTTTTCCTCTGCGGAAATACGATTACGATTTGTAGGACATTGTTGCCATATACTTTCAAACATATTTTTAAGCCACAGAAAAAATACTCTGCCAATATATGGGCCCCTAAGCTCACACTAGGTACTATAGTTATAGTGTACGTGTGAGCTAATATAACAAAATTACCTTTTGTTTGATACCACACAAGCCATGTTTTGACTTAAACTCAAATTTTTGAAATCTACCCCCACCCTTAAAAAAAAAACAAAAACTAAAATGTATTTTGTTAAACTCCGGACTCAATTACCTTTCGTTTGATATCACACACGCCATATTTTCACTTAAACTCTAATTTTTAAAATATACCCCCACCCTTTTTTAAAATAAATTAAAATGTATTTTGTTTAACTGCAGACACAATTACCTTTCGTTTGATATCACACACGCCATATTTTCACATAAACTCTAATTTTTGAAATCTACCCCCACCGTTTTATTTGGTTTGTGTTCGGTGGATTTTGTTAAATGGGACAATCTCGACCCAAGACCCAGCCTAGGTACCAAATTTCATTAAAATCGGCCAAGCGGTTTTTCAGTTATGCGCGTTGGTCGTTACAGACAGACAGACGGCGCAACAAAAAAGTTTCAAAATCATCTGAAACGCAAAGATATATAAAAAATTTTGAAATCGGAACAACATTTTTTTCTCGAAAAAATTAGGATCACCATAGCTCACACTACTATAGTATAGTATATGTGTGAGGTAAAATCGCATTAAGCTGGGTTTACACAGAAACATAGCATAACCTACGACATAACATTACAGAAACAAAATAGCTGTTTATACAAAAAATATAACATGACATAAGAGAGAAGCAGAAACATCCAAACGCAATAAAAAAGTAGGGTTATGGTGAAAATCATAAATAATGAGGTCGCCGTCATAGGTGTAATTTGATTTCACAGAAGACATAACATAAAAAGATAAAAGTTGGGCATCTTTTTATGTCTCATCTTAAGTCATGTTATGTTATGTCTGTTATTTTTCTGTATAAACACCAACAGGGTTTCCATAATATATATGGATAATTCTACAAAAATGGTGCTGTGGAGTGGGAATGCATATTTTTCAAACATAGACTGCAAATGAAGCATAGTTTTAGTTACAAGATTTAAAACGAAATGTTTTCTTTATGGAGCATTTGAGTTTAATGTATAAAAAAAATTGCAAGTTTATAATTTTTTTTATTACAAAGCAAATACCTCATTCCTCTGGTGTAGTCCCAAACCAAATATTAAAAACTCAAATTGAAAAAAATATCCTAATAAATAATATTTAACCAAGTCTTAACTATTTTTTAAAAAATTGATAAAACTTAAGTTTGCAGTCATATTTTTGAAAATCCGAATTTACATCTTGTCCGGAAAATTTTACACGTGCTCCATTTTTAATAACACCATATTTGTGAATACCACCGGTTAATTTCTAGAGAAAGAGACGGCCCTGGATATCTAATTTACTTGTGAGGGTGACAAGTTGTGACAGATAATGTCAACTTTAGTTTGGTTTAAGTTATAGATCTTTTTATTTTCGGCAGAAAATTAGTTTTTTCTTCAATTATCATTCCTCTGGTAAGCAAATATTCGATTGATATCAACAGTATAATTTCTTTGTTGATTGTTTTAAAATTATAAGTATAGAAACTTTGTTTATATAAAACTTAAGTTAAGTAGTCTAAATAGATTTTGATTTAAATTGGAAAACCATTAAAAAACTCATTCCTCTGGTACTCATCCCTCTGGAATTTTTATGCAATAATTCCTAAAATTCGGGAAAATAAATGTTTCTTAGCTTACACCTAATTAGTTACATAAATTAAAAAAAAACAAAATTATTTACTGTGCTGTACTGTTATTTAAAGGCAATGAACAAAAATAATATCCATATAGCCCACTTTTGGTAGAATCATCCTTATTATGCTATGTATCTGTATAAACTCAGCTTTACCTTCATATCCAGGTGGACACAGACATTCGTAGTTGTTGACCAAATTTTTACAGGTGGCGTTATTTCTGCAAGGCATTGAGAGACACTCGTTGAAGTCTAAATTGCACCTGAAATTAAAAAAAAAAAATGACACTCCTACGACTCAGACCAAAAAAAAGAGTTTTTGGGCTCAAATATAATCAGTTTAAAAAAGTTGAAGGTATAGTTTGTTAACTTATTGAGGCTAAATTAAAGTACTATTATTCAGGGGACAGCTTCACGGATGGAAAAATTTAAACATTTGCGATAACTTTTAGGAAACTTTGTAATACATAGTTACACTTAGAACTTACAAAGCATGAAAACTTTGATATTTAAAATTAATTACCTTTCTCCCGTATAACCTGGTGTACAGTAGCAATGGAAACTCCCTTCTGTATTTACACAAATTCCATGATTGCAGATTTTGGATCCAGGCGTTTTGCATTCGTCTACGTCCATCTCACAATGTAGCCCTAAGGAAACGAGAGTTTATATGACAGATTTTCAAGAAATTATGTCAAAGAATAATTGAATACAGTGAAGTCCGCTTATAACGAACCCGTTTATAGCGAACTTCTGGTTAATACGAACCTTTTTTCTTTATACGAAAAGTCATCCATAAATACTCATGTATTGTCTTACTGGTTATAACGATCCCGCTTATAGCAAACTTCCGGATATAGCGAACCTAATTTTAATAATCTAGAATATGTATTTTTCTTTTAAAACGAACTTTATATAAGCAGACAATGGGCGTTGTCACACTAGACGATACGGCAACGACACGAATGGTTGCAGAGACATGCACAAGACCCAGAATATGATCACGAGAATGAATTCGATAATAATATATGCTTGATTTAGTAGAAGAACAAGCTAAGAGAAAAATGTGTGACTTCGATTTTAACGATTATGTGACTATTGATAAAGTCATTGTAGCAAGAGAAACGTTGACTGATGAGCGAATTATAATCTCTCCGTAACCTCAAACATGGTTTCAAGTGATAATTAAGAAGATAATGATGATCCTGTTCAAGATAATTCTGTTGAAGTCACTAAGGTTTATGTTCCAACCATTCGTGAAATGGAAAACAAAATTTCGGAAACTCGTAATTTTTTGGAATCACGCCAAGTTCCTGATAAAATATGGGCATCATTTTGTAACCTTGAAAGCTATATAAACAGGGAATATTTTTCAAGTAGAAATGTACAAACAAAAATTATGGATTTCATAATAATAAAAAAAAAGATTTAGGCTTCTTTTATATATGTATTACATACCACCATATTATGTACTTTACATATTTATATGTAGAACAATAATAATAAACGTCTTTATTCGTATGTATTGTGTCTTTTTCTAAAAATATAAAAATTTATAGTATTTTTTGTAATATTTTTAGATTTTTTAATCTTGGATACTATTAAAAAAAGAAACACAAAAAATTAAACAAAATTTATTTATTACTGTTTATAACGAACCTCGGATATAACGAACCGTATTTAGTTCATTTTTGAGGTTCGTTATATCCGGACTTCACCGTATTTCAAATGATGTTTTTTGAATATTAATTTACACAAGTTTAAAAAAAACCAAATAAATCATTACCCAAAATCTGAAAAAAGATGTGTCAAACAAGCACTACCCTGATGTAATTAGTTCTCGAGATATCTAAATTTCTTTAAGTACAGGGTGGTCGTTTATATTTTGACCACGTTTGGACGCTTATATCTCAATAAGTATTTGAAAAAATGTATTGGAAACATCTATTTTTTGCCACCAGAATCATTCTTCTATCCCAAGTACTTATTGCGATCGTCTAAACGTGGTCAAAATATAAACGATCACCTTATCATATGTTTAAGCCAAATTCCCAACCTTCAATTTTCAAAAATTAATTTAAAAAACTACTGTTCAGAATATTTGACTTGTAGGGTTGTGTAATACAAAAAAAAAATTACAAATTAATACTCTACAAACCTGTAAAACCAGGATGACATTTGCAAATAGCTTGTCGACTACTTTTGTCAACAATGCAGGTCCCATTATGACAGTGCTGCAACGAGCATGGGTCTATATCGGCAGTGCAGTCGTCTCCTGCATACCCGGTTGGGCACTGACACTCGTAGGAGTCGATTTTGTCAACACATACCTGTCAAAAAAATGACCAAATTTGTTTCACTTTTAAACTCCTAAATGATGATCAGGGATATTTTATGGTAACTCGAATTCCATTCGAATCTATTGGCACGGTAGTGTCCCGCCAAGTTCGCGGAATCTGCTGTACCATCTTTTCTTGAAACATTTCAGTACATATTTAACCTATCTAAAGCTCTACTTCGGAATGAGCTACGAAACTCAATCTTTATAGAGTTAACAACCCCTCCAAGTTTCATAGACTTTCATTAATTAGTAAAGTAATTTAAAAAAAAACGTCAAAATTACCACTCACTCACTCACTCATGTATAGATCATCAAAATTCTACTATACTTCCAGACCAAGTACAAAACTGAAATTTGGCACACTGATAGAAATTATGACCAAACCCTTGGAAAAAATCAAAAAACCGCAAAATTCTAATTTACTTCCCTCCCCTATATGTTAAGTTACGTAAAAGTAAAGCTGAGGTTTGGCAGACTGATAGGAACTATGATAAAACTATATGAAAAAATTTAAAAACTCCAAAATGTTTATTTGCTTCCCTCCCCTATAAATGTAGTTATGTAAAAGTAACATTGCCCACTTCCAGAAACGCTAGAAAGCTGAGCTTTGGAAGGCTGATAGGAACTATGATAAAACCATGGGAAAAAAATTAAAAACCTCCAAATTTTTCAAAGGGTATGCAAAAGTTTTGAACAGCATTTTGCAGATTTTACTACTTTAAAACTTAAGTATTATTCAAATCCTTTAAAAAAGGAGTGAAATCATAACAAAAACATTTCATGGCGTACTTGGCTTTTTTACATGAAATGTTTTTGTTATGATTTAACTTTTATTAAAAGACACAATTTTTTTAAATAATATTAAAAAGGAATGACAGTGTAAGGAAAGGATTTTCTAATTAGTAGGAAGTTTTTGGAACGATTAAAATTTTGACAACTTTGGCGACCATTGTGGAAGGGTTATTAACCACTACCACGGGCCGTTTTTCTCAGAGTTTTTGGAGTTTAAAACTGTCACCCGTAAAAACAAAAATATTAAAACCTAGCCTTTGCTTATAGCCTTATTTTACAACGAAGTGTCAAATAAGCGTTCCGAAAACTCCCTAGTACGTAATTCAAATATCACAGTAAGAAGTTATAAATAGAAATTTTATGCTACTAAATTCTATAAAGAACTGGTAAAAGGGCTACCATTTGACCAATTTTTCTACACCTTCGTCCAAAAAAAATGTATTTTTGCTTCAGCGACGGTTTGGTTCAAGTATGAAAACAAAAAAGGTTTTCTTACCTGCCCAGGAGGACATTTGACACCATCGCAATCATTGGGATTCGTCTCGCACCGTGACCCTTCAAAACCTGGCAGACACTCGCATGTGTAGTCGTGTTTATTTGATGAGGAGATACATGTGCCGTTGTTGTAGCATGGACCAAGCTCACAAATCTGAAAAACAAATTAAGTGTTTTTTAAGGAAAAGTACTCAGGAAGATATGGGATAAATGCCGATATACTAAGACGCGGTATGTCAGCATGCATCCATAAAAACCGGGAATGACTAAACTAAAAACTAAATCATTACGCCGTGATCGCGCAATGCATAACAGTGCCTTAAAAAAAAAGTGCGGTCAAAACCCAAGTGAAGCTAAAAAGGAGTTACGACAGCTCAAAGAAGACAAACCACAATCGGATTATTTTATTTCCATGGTACCCTTTTCCTATTAAAGAAAACCATGGAGGTAAGTCCTATTTTCAAACATAACTCTCTTTAGCTTCTTTCTTTCGTTTTAATACCCAGTAAGAGTCGTTTCCTCACCTCACTGCGTCAGCTATTACGTTCGGCTGTTCTCGCGCTTCCTATTGTTTACAGCTCCTTAGCAAATAAGCTATTACGCACTCGGCCCGTTTCATTCCTAACGTAAAGTATTACAAACGTCAAGAAAAACAAAACATTTTACTAACCACAGAAATAAGTATATGCGACTCGAAGGTGTTAAGCTCTGACACCATTGCTTAGCTAGCAAGTTGAACGATTTTATGTACCCTACGCAACTGGTTAAAAAGCATAAACCGCATAGTCAGCCTTCTATCTAGGGATTTTTGTATGGGCCAGAAGGTGTAAGTGCATTCATCAAACGGGGGATAAACAACCAGAACAATACCTTAAAATTCTGCTTGTTACTAAATGAAAATAATTCACTTACTTTTACAAATAGACAGAATTTTAAAGTGTTATTCTTGTTATTGATTTTCGCTTCACATTCCCTAAACTCAATTTTTTTACACCACAGGTTACCAATCTATTGGTAAGCTAACTATATTATTTAGTTTTAGGTTTTTTAAATGCATTTTTAGTCCAACCCTAACAAAGGTAAAACGCTGGAGGGTGATCCAGATCTTTGGGGGCGGCAGAGGTGGTACACAGCCTCAAAAATAGTTCCGCGGATGCCTTCTAAACCAAAAACTAAAATTTTCCGAAAATATTGATAATATTACTTTAAATGCTCGCAAGCAATATGCGCCACACGCAAAAATGTTTTAAATACAAAAGGAACATTTAAAAAAATCGATACAACAAGAAAAGTTGATAGTATAGTTGATTATTTTAAGGTAAAATTGGTTAAATAATACTTTTCACTAACCCTTTTTTTAAGCCAAAATCTAATGCCGACATAAAACTTGTGTATCATATTGGGTTAAAATCGCTTGAGGTGTTCTTGAGTTATCGTGTATTAAGACAATTTATTTTATTATTCGATCTAGGTGTTTTAGGAACTAAATAACTCACATTTAATAACATTTTTAAAATATAAAATGTTTACGTTTTTAATAGTCCACTTCTTGTATGGTGACAAATCAAGTAACTTTTCTCGCCGTAAAAAAATGTTTCATATTGTTCGCCCCTTGACGAGTGCGACCGCATGCGCCTGTAGCAATTTATCAAGGTTATCTTTGACAACGCTGTAAAGCTTTCTGAGGGACTCGGAAGTATAGCGGTCTCTTTTTAATAAATGCTATACTCCATCTGTTTTTTATCCTCTTATGGAAATTTATACCCCTAGATGTGAACTTGTTCACGCGGTATGTGAAAGATTAAGAAAAATATACTTACGTCATAAGGTTTTTCGCAGATAGGTCCCATCCACTGATCGGTGCAATTGCACTGAAAACTGTCAATCTTGTCAATGCAGATACCCCCGTTTAGGCAAGGATTCGAAATGCACTCGTTGATGTTGATTTGACACAGTTTGCCTGTCAAAATAAAATTTAAAAAAAATTAATAAAAAATCAGAAGTTTAAAGTGTAAACCATTAATGGAAAATGACTACTACAAGCGTTCCACCATATTGGATTCAATTGAACCAGAACGTATGGCCTGGATTAAAAAAGTAGACGCTTTTAATAAAGTTTAAGAGTGGCTGCTTTCAAATAACGTTGACAATTTGTCAATACGATGTATTGATATTGTCAAAATTGGGGTTAATTTTAATTGTTTGGATTTTGGATCTTTTGGAAGACAAAAGCATTATTTCAGTTGACATAGCCGCTTACGTGGCATTTTTTAAAAAAAATTAAAAGGCATTTATCCTAAGGTAACTGATAATGGGTAATTTTAAGCTTAGAAAAGAGATGGCGCCCAGAGCACGGCATCCATTATAAGCAGCCTTAATTTATCCAAGCCACACGTAGGGATTCATTTGGAATCAAGCATGACAGCACGCTTGTGTCATTTCTAGAGGCAATATCTCAGGTCTTAGACAAACTTACTGTTAGAACAGTTTTGTCCCTAGTAAGGCTTATCCAAGCATAGTAGAACCATTCAAATATTTTACTAAACTGTTTCTAAAAACTATCTACAAGAAAAGCTAGCGGAAGAAACACTATTTTTCTAACGAGCCTTCCTACCATTCATACCTCTATAGCCAGTAGGACAATGACATTTAAAAGAATACCCCCGATTCTCACAGATACCACCGTTCTTGCAGGGTTTAAAAATACACGGTCCCAATTGCTGATCACAATTTATTCCAGTCCAACCCTGGGTGCACGTGCAAAAATAGCCTCCGGACTTCGGGTAAGGTTAGAAAAGGATAGCGTGCAAAAGAGAGAAAAAAAAAGCACTGCCAATAAATTACTAAAACAAACTTTTAAAAATCAAACAAGTTTCGTGGCTAATCGGACAAAAAGGAGTTTTTGTTTCCCTCATATTTTTCCGTGGGTAGCCTGAAAGCTTAACCTCACGGGGGTCCAAGATCTAATGGATACCTAATAAGTGTTGACAGTTAACTGTTTCGTCCTTATGGGACTCCTCAGAACACTGCTGGTCAATGTGACAAATCTTGCTAAGTTAATTAGACGGTTTTGTCTCTAATCAAATATAAATAGTGAGAAAACTATCGCAAGAAGCGCCATCTACCGAGATACGAGAGAAACAAAAAACAAAAGCAGGTGAAACACTGCTATACAATATCGATCAATGAAAAGATCAAATGTAAATAAAAGAAAACAACTATAGTCCGTGACCTACGACAGCTCTTTGTCTTAAACTTGTTTGATTTTTAAATTTACGGGTACGAAATTCCACGTTTGCAAATTTTTAAATGGTCAGGTTGAATTTTTCTTATTTTCACAACCAATCTTCATTACCTTCCTAGTCCGCGCAGCAATAGCTAGAAAATGTACAGTTTTCGAAAAAAAAAATTTTTTGAGATAACGCCGGAAATGTGTTATGTCGGTGTTTTTTTAACCTATCTTAGTAATATCGTCGTGACGTCTCACAGAGGGGCAAAATCAAGAAAACATGCGATTTAGTGCAGAACTCATTTATCTAATATGGGAGATATTTTTACTGAAAACTATTTATTAATAATCGCTTTACTATAGCAAGTTAGCTTCGGATAGTCAAACGTCAAACAAATGAATAAAACACCTTGTCAAAGTTAGCGTGTTTTGAAAACTGACATTGCGTAGTTGTTTCAAGCAAACGAATGAATCAACTTTGCCACAATTTTTAATGTTGAACAAGTTTGGTTAAAATAATTTTAATTATGTTAGATAATCACTATTGTGAGTATTAAAAAAAATGCAAAATTTTTTGTTGTTTTTCTTCAAACTGCCATTTTTGTAAAATATTTCAAAAATTTATTATTTTCTTTAATTTTAAAAATATACGTGGATACAAAGTAACTTGTCGTCCGATGTCGCGGGCGAGTTTTCACATGTCATTTTTTATTGAACCTTCCTTTTTAAAATGATGCCACATTTAGCTGCTAGTTTTTGCTAATAAGGCCGGAATTAATTTTAAATATTAACATTTTTCTCCAAACTTAGCGAAATATGTGTTTAAATTGTAGTATAGATATTTAAAATATAACGTACTAAATACATATAGATCTACACATACTATTATTATACTCATTATATATTAAGGAATAAAAGTCACATCTTATCTCGAGGCAAAAAGTTTGTAGCCTGAGCGTAGCGAGGTATATAATTGGCCAATAGCTAACAAGACACTAATTACGAATTTTAGGAGATATTTTTTAAATTTTTGGATTTTTCTGCCCTAAAATTAAATTATAATTATAATTCTGTGGTTTTCAGCTACTTTACTAAAAACATAATGTCTGATAGAGCCTTTTATTTTGAATTTTAAGGATAAAAAGTGACAGTTTTATCGCTAAATAAGGATTTAAGAGGGCCCTGTTCTTATAATATATACCAAGGGATAAAAGTGACACGTTTTATTTCAAGGTAAAAAGTTTTTAGCACGAGCGTAGCGAAAGCTACAATTTGTTATAGGATAAAAATACTCTTTTATAACGAGGTTTATATGTTAACTTATTATTTGATTTATTAATATAGTTAAATTATTTTTTGATGTGTTTAGTATAATATATAAACATGATTATTTATAAACAAAGAAAGCCTCCAGTGGCGTATATAGAAAAATATCTCGGGATGGGCCCGAGACAGTTTGGGGGGAGGGGGTCGAGACCCCATGAGGCCGTATTTTATGCTGTTTTTTGGTTGTATTCATGAAATATGTGGAAAATATGTAGAAAAATCTTAGCTTTGGGGAGTGCCCCGGCCCCCCCTTGTATACGCCACTGAAAACTTCTGTCAAGTCGTTTTAAAAATGGCGAAAGTCAGACAGAAGAAAAGTGTGTAAAAATTTAATGTCGGTTCTGTAATGTTTTTTTTGGGGGGGTTTAGGTGTTTTCATTTTTCAGGGGGACGATTAGTTATTGGGGAGGGGGCAAACTTGGCCTTTCCGTTTCTGTAGGGTCGACAACAACAACGATAACATTTTCTAAACATTGCCATCGTGCATAGTATTTTAGGAAATATTTTGAAGCTTATTCGACCACTTATACCTCGACTAACAGCTCGGGGTCAATTTTTTTTATTTTGGATCACTAAGTAATTAATTTTAAACATTCCTGACTAGAAAGGAATACATCCATTGCACTGTGGGGCTTTATCGTATCTTTTTGTGCTTCTGCCCCACTGTGCGTCTGTCCGTGTGTGTCCGTCTGTAACAAACACGATAAATCCTAAATCGCTGAACCGAATTTCATGAAATTGTTTATGTAAAATAGTGTACAATACTGTAGAGCTAATTAGATTTTGGTCATAATCCATTAATGCTAATGACAGTTTTTTGACAGTTTAAAAATTGAACGGAGCATCGCATCAATATGGTTTTTGGAGTTTTCGTTTCTGAGATATTTATAAAAAACTGTTTTCAAGGCTGATATAGCGTGGAGTTCATTAAATGGACTAGGAAGGCGTCAAGTCCATCACGGATTCATTTGATTATTATTTCTTTTGGCATGTATTTTAGACTTTTAACTATTATTTAGGGTACCCCTAAAAGGTCTTTGCAACAGCTTATCCCATATTTCTAAAGTCAAAATAAGCTGATTTAAAGTAACTTACCTTTGTCCGAAATTGCTCCCTTGAAATTAAAAATAAAAATAAAATTTATTAAATATTATGAACATTTTTTGACGTGTTATTTTCATTGGTTAAAATTGGCACCTAGGGGTTTTTTGGGATGTGAACATCGTAATCGTAATCGTTAGAGAGAGCTTCCTGCCGTTCTGATGGATTAAAGTAGTCACAACGTTTTCTTAGTATTTTCTTTTTACATTTTTTATTAAGAAAGTGATTTCCTAAACAATTTTAAGATAAAAAGGTCTTTAGTGTTCGATCCCGCAACGTATTATTATTTTGCAAACCAAATTTTTGTTATCTTTAAAAATGAAATTTAAATTTAATAATTTTTCAATTTTTTTATTCAAAAAATTTGATTATTCCAATGCAGTATCGAACACTAAAAACCAAAAAACCTTAAACATTTATTTTCTTAATAAAAAAAAGTAAAAAATGACACTGAGAATAAAGTTATGATGGTTTTAAACCATTCAATGCATTATGAAAGGCTATCCAACGGACACAGAGAAAAAAAAAATCCATCAAAATTATATGTATTTTCTTCAAAAATTCGAATTTGAATTTTTAACACCCTGTAAAAAAAAATTCACAATTTTTCAAAAATTCGAATATGAATTTTTAACACTTTGTATCTCGAAAACGGAGCAATTTTGACCTTAGCAATATGTGATAAGCTGTTGTAAAGACAGTTTAGGGACAACCTGTATAATTTCACTTACATAGTCTTCACAAAAAATGGCATTTCGACAGGGTCGATCCATGCAAGTAACTTTTTTCTCACACTTGGGACCAGTCCACATACTATTACAGATGCAAAAAGCACCCGAAGAGTGGCCTATGCAAGTCCCTCCGTTTTTGCACAGATCTGGCTTACACAATGAGACTCTTTCGCAAAAAGAGCCTGTTTTTTTGAGGTTGGGTTAGATTGTGGTGGTTAGTAGAAAAGTGCGTTAAGGAAAGCATGCAAGAAAACAAAAAAAAAACAGGTTAGAACTAGTAGGTTAGAAATACAGGGTGCTTTTAGATTTTGTGCAGACATTTTACTACTAAATTACCATTTTTCCCAGATAAAAATAACTCAATGAAGTTTTATGGGGATATAGGAAACTCTTTTTATTCGATTTTTGAAATCAGCGTAAAAAGTCCTTTAAAATAACCTATCACACCTAATATTATATTTTAAATTTTTTTCTATTGTTTTATGTTTCCATTTAAATTTAAATTGTTTAATTATCTCTTTATTTTCTATTAATTTCCTAATTTTATCATTTTAAAATGCATACCCACCGAACAAATCAAAATATAAAATTAAAACAAACAATACATATAAAAAAATACAACGAATATAAAGAAATAAAGAGGGCATTCCATAAAAAACTTAATTTTATGTGATATTTTAAAAACCAAAAGTAGTAGATAAAATTAAGTAGGATTATTTAGAAAATACTCTGCCAATCTATGGGCACCTAAGCTCACACTAGGTACTATAGTTATAGTGTACGTGTGAGCTAATATAACTAAAAACTGAAATATATTTTATCCAACTCCAGGCTAAATTACCTTTCGTTTGATACCACACAAGCCATGTTTTGACTTAAACTCAAATTTTTGAAATCCACTCCCACCCTTAAAAAAAACAAAAATTAAAATGTATTTTGTTTAACTCCGAACTCAATTACCTCTCGTTTGATATCACACACGCCATATTTTTACGTAAACTCTAATTTTTTTAATCTACCCCCACCCTTTTTTTTAACAAAAATCTATTTTGTTTAACTCCAGACTCAATTACCTTTCGTTTGATATCACACACGCCATAATTTCACATAAACTCTAATTTTTGAAGTCTACCCCCACCCTTGTACTTGGCTTGTGTTCGGTGGATTTTGTTCATTTTTAAATGGGACCATCTCGACCCGAGACCCAGCCTAGGTACCAAATTTCATTGAAATCGGGCAAGCGGTTTTTGAGTTATGCGCGTTGGTCGTTACAGACAGACAGACATACAGACAGACAGACAGACAGACAGACAGACGGCGCGACAAAAAAGTTTCAAAACCATCTGAAACGCAAAGATATATAAAAATTTTTGAAATCGGAGCAACTTTTTTTTTCTCGAAAAAATTAGGATCACTATAGCTCACACATGTGTGAGCTAAAAATCCATAAAATACCATTTATACCAAAATAAAAAAAAATTAAATAAAAAACATCGAATATGGGACACCCTGTAAATATTTATGTACAGGGTGGGCCGAATTGGATGTTTTTTTGGGGCGAGGGCCAAAATATCGAAACAAAATGTCGAAAGTACAAAATGTCGAAAACAAAATATCGAAATTTAAAATGTCGAAACTACAAAATGTCGAAAGGCAAAATGTCGAAATTACAAAATATCGAAATTACAAAATGTCGAAATTACAAAGTGTCGAAATTACAAAATGTCGAAATTACAAAATGTCGAAATTACAAAATGTCGAAATTACAAAATGTCGAAAAGCAAAATGTCGAAATTACTAAATGTCGAAATTACAAAATGTCGAAATTACAATATGTCAAAATTACAAAATGTCAAAATTACAAAATGTCGAATTACAAAATGTTGAAATTACAAAAAATTAGCAGTGTTGTAGTTTAGTTTGGTTAGGTTAGGTTCGGTTCGGTCCGGTTGGGTTCGGTTCGGTTCGGATTCACACCCTCTAGGATCCTGGGAAAGAAGTCAGGAAAGTTTTTTTTTTGAAAAAAAATTGTTGGTTCAGTTTGCTTTGGTTCGGTTCAGTTCGGTTCGGCTAGATTTGATTAGGTTTCGTCAGGTTAGGTCAGATTAGATTAGGTTAGGTAATGTCAAGGTAGGGTTAGGTTAAGGTTTAGAAATTTTCTAATTTTGATAATTGTTAGTTTCGACATTTTGTAATTTCGATATTTTGTAATTTCGACATTTTGCTTTTCGACATTTTGTAATTTCGATATTTTGTAATTTCGACATTTTGTAATTTCGACATTTTGTAATTTCGACATTTTGTAACTTCGACATTTTGTAATTTCGATATTTTCTAATTTCGACATTTTGCCTTTCGACATATTGTAACTTCGACATTTTGTCCCTTCGACATTTTGTATCTTCGACATTTCGACATTTTGTAATTTCGACATTTTGTACTTTCGACATTCTGTCTTTCGATGTTTCGTCCGCCGCCCGTTTTTTTGGGGGTATTAGGTATTTCTAACCGCAGCTAAGAAGGGATTTTGAAGTTTGGATATTTGAAAGTGGCCTATAACTTTTTATTTATGAAAATTTCATTTTAATGTGAATTGCTTTATTACAGATTTTTTTTAATAAAGGATCTGTCACTTTTGGTTTTTGAGATATTATCAAAAGTTGGTATTTTAGTTTATTTTTCAATTTTTATATTGTTTTTTATCTTTTTATTTTTTTAATTACTTCTTCATTTTTAAATATTTTTTTTGTTTTTTTTTAAATATTTTTAACCCAGTCATCTAAAATAGAATAATAAAATATAAAAAATACACAGAATATAAACAACTAAAGAAATTTATATCAAAAATTAAAAGTGACATAAAATTCAGTTTGACACTTGGATTTTACACCAAATTAGAATTTTTAAAAATAAAAGTTATGGGCCACCTTCATTAATGCAGACTTTTCCAAACTCCCTCGCCGCTGAAAAACTAGGAGGTCTACCAAGAAGCGGTTTGATATTTGTAAAAGCCTCGAAAAGGGAGGGACATGTCTACTTGTTTTAATTTATCTACACTATAAATACCTAAAAACATCAAAAACGTCAATTTTGGCCCACGCTGTATCTACATACAGGGTGTCCCAAATTGGGCACTTTTAGGGGATTTAAGGTACTTCCAGGGGAGACAGAGAAAAACTGACCACGCATTGCGAGGGTCAAATTTCAAGAGAAGACTTATAGTGAAAACCGCATTTTCAAATATCGTCTCGTCTTTGAGCTACAGGGGCTTTTTGAAAAGTCTGCATTTTGGAAGGGGGTCTATAACTTCGTTATTAGTGAAAATTTTGATTTAGAGTAAATTGCAATTTTATAGACTTTGTCACGAGGAATTCACCCGCTAAATTAAATTTTACCTGTCACTTTTAGTTTTTGAGATATAACATAAAGTTGCATTTTTTCTTATGGAATGGCCTATATTTTAATTAATTTTCGAATTCGTCATTGAATTCTTTTCAAAATGATGTATCATGTCATAGTTTTATTGAGCGGTTTCGGAGATAATTAAAGTTTTTATTTTTGTCTAGTATGCGTTGAATGACGTCATGCGCCATTGACATGAAAGCTTGCGGTCAAATCCTACTTCAATGCTCCTATAGTTTTGTTGTCTAATACTATGCAAATCAAGTTGGCCTTGCGTCTTGGCGTTTTGTCATTGTTTTCAATTGTTTAAACAATTTGACATTACGCTTTGATATGAAATTATTTTGCACAAAAGCGTTTTTAATTTTATTTTGAAATATGTATTGTAACGAAAATTATCATGTGGATAAAAGAAAGTACATATTTCTTTTTGTAGCGTTTTTCTTATCTTGGTTTTTTTTTTCTCGCAGCCGCGTATTCCGAATCAGGTGGTCACTTTGTTAAAAATATATTGACAACTGGTAGTGTACACGAATGGTGCATTTTAATTTTCCAAAAAAGAGTGTTTTTTTGTGAAGGATTTATACCGGTGTTACATTTTAGGTATGTACCCTTTAGATTTAATTATATTTAGGGTTTTCTCTGTCACCTATTTTGCTATTTTCGTTTTTGTTATGATAGGGCATTACTTCTTCTAAAACCGGTTGTTTTGTTACATTTTAGTTGTCAAAAATACAAAAATCTGTAAGCTACCCTGGCCTGTTTTTGACGATTTTACCCACCCCGTTACAGTATCAAAACGATGAAAAATATGACATGTTAAAATGTTACTGGGAAAGTAATGATAATCGACAGGGCGCTGAAAACTTATATCTTCAAAGGTATCCCGAACGAAGACAACCGTTTACGGATATATTTCCAAAGTTGAAAAGGAACCTTGTTCAGTATTGCTCTTTTTCAAAACGGCGCCGGCGGGCCAAAATATATGACGTTAGGAGGGACCGTGAGTTAGAGGAAATAGGCATTATTGTTGAGTTAGAACAAAATAATTCGCGATCATTGAGACAATTAGAAGCTGCCACAGGCATACCGAGAACTTAATCCACCGAACACTTAAACGGAATAATTATAAGCTTTGAGGGCCGTCAGCTGAATTATAATTTTTCTAAACCAAGCTTACTATATTTTTGACTATGTAAAATAATAAAAATACTGGAGTGCCTTGACCTGCCTCAGCAGGAAATCATAGCGCACTAGAAATAAGTGAAAAAGCTGAATATCTCCTAAACCGCTCAATCAAACTATGACATCTGATACATCATTTTGAAAAGAATTCAATGGCGAATTTGAAAATTAATTAAAATAAAGGCCATTCCATAAGAAAAAATGCAACTTTATGTCATATCTCAAAAACTAAAAGTGACAGTTAAAATTTAATTTAGCGGGTGAATTCCTCGTGACAAAGTCTATAAAATTGCAATTTACTCTAAATCAAAATTTCCACTAATAACGAAGTTATAGACCCCCTTCCAAAATGCAGACTTTTCAAAAAGCCCCCGTAGCTCAAAGACGAGACGATATTTCAAAATGCAGTTTTCACTATAAGTCTTCTCTTGAAATTTGAGCCTCGCAATGCGTGGTCAGTTTTTCTCTGTCTCCGCTAGAAGTACCTTAAACACCCTAAAAGTGCCCAATTTGGGACACCCTGTACATACCTGTAAAGCCTGGTGTGCAAGTACAATTGACATTTCCGCTAGAGGTCGTGCTGCAAATGCCTCCGTTTTTGCACGGATTGTTGGCACATAGGACGTTGTTGCATATAGGAAAGTCCCCTGGATATTCTGGTTTGCACTTGCAGTGAGCGCCTTGGACTGGATCTACAAAAAAAATACTCTGCCAATCTATGGGCACCTAAGCTCACACTAGGTACTATAGTTATAGTGTGAGCTAATATAATCAAAAACTGAAATATATTTTATTCAACTCCAGACTCAATTACCTTTCGTTTGATACCACACAAGCCATGTTTTGACTTAAACTCAAATTTTTTTAATCTACCCCCCACCCTTTTGAAGAAAACTAAAATGTATTTTGTTTAACTCCAGACTCAATTACCTTTCGTTTGATATCACACACGCCATATTTTCACTTAAACTCTAATTTTTGACATCTACACCCACCCTTTTTTTAAAAATAAACTAAAATTCATTTTTTTTAACTCCAGACCTAACTACCTTTCGTTTGATATCACACACGCCATATTTTCACATAAACTCTAATTTTTGGAATCTACCCCCACCCTTTTATTTGGCTTGCGTTCGGTGGATTTTGTTCATTTTTAAATGGGACCATCACGGCCCAAGACCCAACTTAGGTACCAAATTTCATTAAAATCGGACAAGCGGTTTTTGAGTTATGCGGGTTGGTCGTTAAAGACAGACATACAGACAGACAGACAGACAGCAAAACAAAAAAGTTTCAAAATCATCTGAAACGCAAAGATATATAAAAATTTTTGAAATCGGAGCAACTTTTTTTTTCTCGAAAAAATTAGGATCACCATAGCTCACACTACTTATAGTAGTAGTGTGAGCTAATATATAAAAAATTAGTTTAAAAACTTTTCTAGTAACTAATGCTTTTTGGGAGTGAATAAAATCAAAACTTGAAAATAGAGAAAATAAAACAAAAATAAAATACTTTGCCAATTTATGGGCCCCTAAGCTCACACTAGGTACTATAGTTATAGTGTACGTGTGAGCTAATATAACTAAAAACTGAAATATATTTTATTCAACTGCACACTTGACTTAAACTCAAATTTTTGAAATCCACCCCCACCCTTAAAAAAACAAAAACTAAAATGTATTTTGTTAAACTCCGGACTCAATGACCTTTCGTTTGATATCACACATGCCATATTTTCACATAAACTCTAATTTTTGAAATCTATCCCCACCCTTTTTTTAAAATAAATTAAAATGTATTTTGTTTAACTCCAGACTCAATTACCTTTCGTTTGATATCACACACGCCATATTTTCACATAAACTCTAATTTTTGAAATCTATCCCCACCCTTTTTTTAAAATAAATTAAAATGTATTTTGTTTAACTCCAGACTCAATTACCTTTCGTTTGATATCACACACGCCATATTTTCACATAAACTCTAATTTTTGAAATCTATCCCCACCCTTTTTTTGGTTTGTGTTCGGTGGATTTTGTTCATTTTTAAATGGGGTCATCTCGACCCAAGACCCAGCCTAGGTACCAAATTTCATTGAAATCGGCCAAGCTGTTTTTGAGTTATGCGCGTTGGTCGTTACAGACAGCCAGACAGACAGACATACAGACAGACAAGACAGACGGCGCAACAAAAAAGTTTCAAAATCATCTGAAACGCAAAGATATATAAAAATTTTTGAATTCGGAGCAACTTTTTTTTTCTCGAAAAAATTAGGATCACCATAGCTATGGTATAGTATATGTGTGAGCTAAAAATTATGTTATTTTTTTGTAAAAAATCTTACCATTAAGACAGTCAGCATAAGGTGGGCAAAAACCGGGTTCGCAGAAGGCTGTGTGTTGCCGCTGTTGCCTTTGTTCCACCTCACAATTGTCTCCAATAAAACCTAAAAAAAAAACAAAAAAATAATGAAAAAATCTAAATCAATCGATTTTTTTAAATATTTTTTTTTAAATTACTAATTTTTTTTAAAATACTACTACTACCAAACATTATTGGTATAAAAAAAATCGCGATGGCATCTATTTACAAAAATAGCGGTTTATGAAAGTGATCAAAGTATCATCAGAATAATAATGTCCAGTATAAATATAGGAAAAAGTATTTTTCCTACTTGCGTGCGTAAAAGTGCACTTTTACGCACACATTTGCGTGCGGAAAGTTGAACTTTCCGCACGCCGTGAATTTTAGGCCTAATTAGAATTATTGACCCATTTATAAACTCAATTAAATTAAAAATGAAAACAGAATTTGTTTTTTGCTGTTTTAATGTAAAAAATACCAAATATATTAAAATGTAAAACCAAGCTTTTTATGCAACTAGGAAAAATTTTGTACCTAACTCTTGCAGAAAGTGCCTTTTCCGCCCTTGACGGCGTGCCCGAACTCCGCAAAGCGTCGTTCGGGCAACTGCCGTCGCGTGCGTAAAAGTATCACTTTCCGCACTAGTTAGGTAAGTAAATATAGAGAAATTGTAGCTATCCTAAGCTAACCTAACTCACCTGGTAGACATTTGCATTCATAACTTGAAGCTTTGCTGACACACACTCCATTATTGAAGCAAGGTTGCGAAGCACATTCGTCAACATTCTAAAAGAAAAAATAGTTTTTGTTTATTAGTTCTTCTTATTTTTTCCTTTAGATTCAAATCAAAATAATCTGCCCATTTCTTGTTTAGTCTGCCTCTTAAAATCTTTTTTTTATCAGGAAAAACCACAGGTAACAAGAACCAAAACAAACGATTATAATAACTATACTGCCGTCCTAAGTAAGACCCACCTATCTGCAAAAAAAATCAAAAAATGAGTTAGGACCGAAAATGGCTTTAAATAGGTAATAATTTGTAACATTTTTTTGGTTTTATAACTTAGATCTTGCTATTAGAAACCCATAAACATTTACCAACAAAAAAAATATATTACTATGTAACTCTTGGCAAGCATTTAAACTTTAAACTCACTTTTCTCGAAATAAAAGAAAACGTAGATAGGTGGGTCTTACTAAGGACGGCAGTATATTAATTAAGTAAATGTTAATTTCTGTGTTTTGCTGTAAGAGTGGTTCGGAGGGAGCTTGGGGTGGAATTGGCGAGAAATGTATACTTTGCCCTAGTTGAATCTCATTTACGCTATGGAATAGCATTCTGGGGTTCATGTAGTAACACATTGTTTGAGTCTGTTTTTCGTTATCAGAAGAGCGCTATCAGGGCTATGTTGCAATTAAAGCAAACTGATTCTTGTAGACCACATTTTCAAAATTGTAGAATACTTACCCTAGTTTCCTTGTACATTTTAGAATCAGTTTGTTTAATCTTTAAAAATAAACACAGACAAGATTATAACTACCATCACAATCACAACACTAGGCAAAGACAAGTAGTTCGTCTTCCAATCCCTTGTTCAACAATGATACAAAAATCCAGTAGAAAAATTTTAAATAAACTTCCATTGCAGTTCCGAGAAATTAATGGATATAATGGATTTAGAACTGCTATTAAGGAATACCTTTTAAAAAAGTGTTTTTATACCTTGAAAGAGTTTTATATAAATAACTAAATAAAAGGAATCTTCCAAGAATTGTTTTATATATTTTTAAACTTTTTAAATGTTTTGTATTGTTAATTTGGTTTTTGTTTTTTTTTAATGCTTTTATTTTGTTTAAATCTCTTAATCTTTTTTGATGTCTTACTGTTTATATTTGATCGTTGTTTGATTCTCCATCAAACAACGATTTAATTAATATGTGTGAATGTAGATAGATAGATATATTTATTCACCAAAGTATTATACAAATACAGGCTTTGCCACAAAATGATAGTATTTGCAATTGTAAAGAATTATAGGTGATTAAGGTGACTGTAGAACACTAGGTATATGACAAACCTTTTTTTTCTCACTGATGAACAAACAAACAGACAAAAAATATGTTTAAAAATATTTTAAAACCAATTTCTAGCTTTTTAAAGATTTTTTATATTCACTTAAAGTGTACGGTGCTAAATTAAGTAGCATTTTTTTTTAATTTATTTAATGATTTTTGTTTTGTAATGATGTTGAATTATCTGGAAGCAAGTCAATTTTCTAATAAAATTATGATTAAATTTGGGCTGCACTAGCTTTTTGTGTTTCTTGTGCTATAGGTATGCACATCTGTAAATTTTTATTATAATTATTATTTTTTTTTTAATTTGTTTACATTTTCATGGACACAATTTGAAAGTTTAAATAGATATATATCACAAGCGGTTAAAATTTGTTTTTCTTTAAATATGTTTCTGCACTTTCTTATTTTACCTATCTGTTTTGCTTTGCTTGTTTTTTTTATAATTGCAGGTCCTACCCATTTCCTACTTATTTTTTGCTAGAAATTACCTAGTATTTTAAAAATGTGAACTTATTTTTATTAGTTTTACTTAATTATAATTTTAGACAAAATATGTTTTAGTTATAAGATTGATGCTTTGTCAATAGGATTTTTTTTTCTTCGACACTAAAGCTTTTTCTGACTCTGACTCTGGGCTGTAAGTAGATAATACCACTTACAAACTGACAGTTTTTGCCGCCGAACCCAGGTTGACATTGACATAAGTAGGATCCGTAGTTGTCAAAACAAATGCCGCCGTTTAAGCAAGGTGTCGCTTGACATTCGTTGATGTTGACGTCACAAATTTTCCCTGTGTACCTGCAAAAAGAACACAAAAAATAAACTTAAATAATAATAAATTAATAAGTACAAAAAAAAATAAAATGAACCAGTTTTATGTTTCTTTAAGTTATAAACCTACCTTGCTTTTAAGTTACCAAAAAATAAAATAAAAGTAATTAAAATCGGTTAAGTGGGGATTAGGATATGACTCACCCTGTATGCTCGCAGTCACAAGTAAAATTGTTCAACCCGTCAACGCATTTTCCGCCATTTAAGCAAGGATTGCTGCTGCATTCGTCCAAATTTTTTTCGCAGTGATCGCCAGTAAAACCTGGCAAAAATAATTAATATTAAAATATTACAAAATAACAAAAATATAAAAAAAATTTAAATATAAACAAATAAAATTATAATTTTTTACCTGGTCTACAAATACAATAAGTTTCTTCACTCTTAATATCGACATCGCAAGTCCCCCCGTTTAAACAAGGGCTAACCTAAAAAAAAGAATGATATAACATTTTAAAAAATAATAATAAATTAATAAGAATATAGTATTTAACATAAATGTAAATATAAAAAAAATCATGTACCTTACACAATGGATGAGTCTTAACCTCATTTTCACATCTGCGTCCTGAATATCCCTGAGGACAATTGCATACATAGTCTCCTGAGGCGTCCAGTGAGCAAGAGGCCCCGTTTTTACAAATTGAGGGGCGTTTCTCGCATGGGTTTCCTAAAAAATTTAAATTAATAAAAATAAAGATAAGAATATAAAATATTAAAACATTAAAGTTAAAAAATTATAAAAGAATAATAATCTTAAAAGAAAATAAAAATAAAAATAAAAATAAAAATAAAAATAAAAATAAAAATAAAAATAAAAATAAAAATAAAAATAAAAATAAAAATAAAAATAAAAATAAAAATAAACATAAAAATAAAAATAAAAATAAAAATAAAAATAAAAATAAAAATAAAAATAAAAATAAAAATAAAAATAAAAATAAAAATAAAAATAAAAATAAAAATAAAAATAAAAATAAAAATAAAAATAAAAATAAAAATAAAAATAAAAATAAAAATAAAAATAAAAATAAAAATAAAAATAAAAATAAAAATAAAAATAAAAATAAAAATAAAAATAAAAATAAAAATAAAAATAAAAATAAAAATAAAAATAAAAATAAAAATAATAGAAACAATTTAAAATTTAGTATATTAAATAAAAATAATAGAAAGTATATCAGGCATTTTGGCAAGTCTCGAGAGTGGCTTACCTAGATCTAATTCGCAATTCTTCCCGCCATATCGAGGCAAGCAGATACAAGTGTAATCGCCATTATTCGTGTTCAGACAAGTTCCGTGTCTCATACAGGGTTCTGTCACACATCTATCGATGACTGTCAATTTTTCTAGTGGAGTACCTATAAAAAAATATTGAAAATGAAATTTTTTATCTTTCTGTGAAAAGTACAGGGTGTCTTCATTATATTTTTTCCCACCCTTTTAGACCATTAATAATTGATATAGAAATATACAAGAAATTGTGTTCGAATTCGCGAAATTTTTACTTTTAAATTGCTTCTTGACTTTATTCCTGATGCTTACCATATTTGACAGGCGCTCAAATTTATAGTTTTTGTAAATTGGATGCTGCTTATATTATTTATTTAATAGAATAGGCTTGGAACATATTTTCCAAAAATACCCGATATGCCGTAGTTAAGAGCCATAGTTTCTGAGATATTAGCAATTATAACAGTACCGCTCTTGTGTTAATTTTAGTATCCTTATTCCAAATTATGTTAGTCCCCATGTATCAACAGTGACAATGACACAACTTTGTTGTCGTTACCGGTTGTCATTTTGAGCGTCATTTAAAAAAAAATAGTTGTCATTCTCACTGTTTATACATGGGGACTAACATAGTTCGAAATAAGGACACTGAAATTAACACAAAAGTGGTCATGTTATTTTTTTATCATTTAAAAAATTACCGCTAATATTTCAGAAACTATTTATCAAAACTGCGACATATGGGGTATTTTTGGAAAGTATATTCCAAGCCTAATCTATTAATTAAATAATATAAGGAGCATCCAATTTACAAAAACTATAAATTTGAGCGTCTGTCAAATACGGTAAGCATCAGGAATAAATTCAAGATGCAATTTAAAGGTAAAAATTTCGCGAATTCGAACACAATTTCTTTTATATTCCTGCATCAATTATTAATGGTCTAAAAGGGTGGGAAAAAATATAATGAGAGACCCTGTACAATACTTTTTTTTTTGGTCGCAAAATTTTTTATGGGCGCCAATTTCAACCTTCAACCCCCCGCCCCTTAAGGCACAGTACAACGCTGGGCCTAGTAAAATAGCCTACCATACCGAGGATATGTATGAATAAAAAATAAAAAATAATTTTAGGAAAAAAAATTAATATTACACTTGTATAATAAAATTAAGTTGTAAACTTACAACTATTTGATGGTATAGGACAGCTTTCAAAAACCACATTATGCGTAGAAGTGATGAGATCATTGCTGAAAACCACGGAGGGGCCTTCTAAAAGGCAGCCATTAAAATTCTTGCCGATCAACAAAATGGCCGCGCTGTCGTCGTACAGGTTGTCGCTGGTTATTAACTGTGTGTGGTAGCTGGAATTGGCTAGTAGCTGAAATAAAAAAGCATATACCTGATATATATCGGGTGTTTCACGAACATCGAAACAGAGCCCTTTTTGGGTATTTAGTGTGCGAAATTGGATAAACGCTCGGACACGTAGATTTTGTTTGCGAGGGGGGCACTTATTTGGCTATCTTGAAATTTTTCTAGCACGAACCCCCTTCGAGGGTTATACTTTACCCCTATATTTTGAATAGGGAATATATTTACAACCGTGTAAAAATTCCGAAAATCCATCGATTAGTTTTTGAGATATTTGCTTTCAAATTTTCAAATTTAACATGGATTTAAATTAGTAAAAATAATAAAATTCTAATTAAATTATTATTTTATCAGTCCATGTTAAATTTGAAAACTAATGGTTAGATTTTTAAAATTTTTACACGGTTGTAAGGACATTCAAAAGGCCTTTAAAACAAGGTGTCACTAGACCCACTTTCCCCATTCAAAATATAGGTGTAAAGTATACCTGTCGAAGGGGTTTCGTACTTCAAAAATTTCAAGATAGCCAAAAAATGTCCCCCTCGTGTCCGAGCGTTTCTCAAAATTTGGACTCTAAATACCCAAAAAGGCCTCTGTTTCGATGTTCTTGAAACACCGTGGATAAATTTATTTAAAAAAAATTCGCAGTAAAAAAAAAATCCAAGCATATTTCCAAAATCAAAATTTCTAATAAATGTGTTTTAGCCCATCAACCATAATGTGCAGAATTCGATGCTTTTGGGGGTTTCATGCATTTCTAGGGGAGGTAAAAAAAATGCATTTTAAAAAATGTTGAAAATTTTGATATAGGAAGCCGTTTTGAAGCTAAGGGGGGTTTTGAAGAGTCTGCATTTTAAGAGGGGGCTTATAAATTGTTTATTGAAACTGTCAAATTAAATTTTAACTGTCACATTTAGTCTGAGATATTACATAAACATACATTTTTCTTAATGAATAACTGTCTTTCAAATCATACTCAATATTTTATTTTTTTAAAGTGTTTATTGTTTTTTATAATTTTGTTTTTTATTTACCTTATTATTTTTAAATAATGTTCTAATTTAATCCTTTTAAAATATTTTAAACCAAGTAAACAAATTAATACAGTGAAACCTCCCATAAGCGGACACTCACGGTTCCGTCGATTTTGTCCGCTTATTGGAGGTGTCCGCTTAAGAGAGGGAACTGCGAAATTTTGATATATATTTATTAACAATTTCCGCTGCTTGAGATTTTCCGATATTATATTTTTCGGCGATCTTTCGTGCTGATAGATGTTCTTTCTATGAAACGTTAACAACTTCCATTTCTCCACATAAAATAAGAAGTGTTTTACTAGGCGCTATTTCAAAGAGATCTATTATTACCCAACTGAACAATAAACACCGCAGTCCCGCTGATTCAAATAATGTTGTAAATACGACAGATGTATTTCGTCTCCGCATTAAAACTGAAAGAGGTAATTCCCCGGCTGCAGAGTGCTTTGTTGCCAACATACTACATAATATTTATGCCCATGTCATGCAGCGCTCCGTCCCGTTTTCAGAGGTTCGCGTCCGGTTAAGGTAGGTTTCAGAATTTTTGTAACCAAAAAAAATTGTCCGCGTCCGGTTATTAGAGTGTCCGGTTATAGGAGGGAATTTTACATGTAAAGACATAGGCAAAAGCTTGGTTCCAACAAATTTGTCCGCCTAAAGGGAGTGTCCGCTTAATAGAGGTGTCCGCAAGGAGAGGTTTCACTGTATATAAATAAAAACAAACAACATAAAAAAATATAAAGAGTATAAAGAAAAAAAGGGTGGTTCCATAAAGAAATCACAATTTTATGTTATATCTGTACAAACCTGCATCTTTCCATCCACCTCCAAAGTCAAATTTCCTAGTCTGTATTGTAGATAAACATTATGCCACTTGTTGTTAACGAAATTTCCTTTGATAACTTCTTCGAGAGCGATACCATCAATTTTCGAACGAAATACCACGCCTTTTTGGTTGACTAGAAGTTCGATTGTGTCTTCGCTTTGCTGTTGAGATAGAAGATTACCACCTGTAAAAAAGAAGAAGATAGAGATTAATTTACCCAACTTTATCGTCAATACGTCACATATGAATTAAAAAGCATATTTTTATACGACTGTCTTGTAAAAGGGGGTTTTGTGCACGGAGAATACGATCTGAAAATGGCATTTTGCGCACGCTTATGTCATTTTTGCGCACGCCTATGTCATTTCTGCATACGGGTCTCCCGTCATTGTGATTTTTGTTGTTGTCACCCATCAATATAAGTTGGCTTAGTTCCGTAGCAACCGTCACTGCTCGTATGTTTTGTTGATTAGATACGTCAAAAAATTGTTGAATTTTTAAAGTTTTGTTGTAAAAATGCACGGAACTGTAACATAAACTGGAATGCTAATGACGTAGAAAGAAAATGACCGCTACATGTACTTGACAGTTGGGATGTTAAATGGGTTGGTATTGCCAAAATATCCCCAAATCGGCACCAACCTTTAGAAATTCCCCAAAACTTTGAGGCTAAAAATTAAAAAAAGCTATGAAGGAATCATGGGACTGTTTAAAAATTATGTAAGAAAGATAGTTAGTTTGAGGCGGTAAATCATTCATACAAAAATGTGGCCCTAACTGAATAACAAAATGACAAACCTAGGAGGTGTTATCGTGTTGGCTGTTTCTTAGCACTTTTGAAGACAACTTTAGTAACTAGTATCCACTGTTCATTTTTCGGTTGAACTGGGTAACATACTTTTGATTGGTTCATTTTTTTTATAGGGACTGTGTACTGATTGTCAGAGTTTTTAGGAGTAACATTCACAATATTAAATTATATTTTCTCGAATATCAAAAAAATTAAATCATTAAAATTAAAATTTAAAGTTATTAAAATGTCGAATATAAATAAAATATGGATAATTAAAATGTCAGAAATCAAATCTTGAACAATTAAAATATTAAAAATGTTTTTATTGAAAATTGAAATGTCGAATAATTAAAATATTTAAAATCAAAATATCAAAATTACAAAATATTGAAAATCGAAATATTGAAACTACCACAGCTACCCAACCAACCTAAATAAATAACATAACCAACCAACCTCACCAGCCAATTTAACCAAATCAACCAAACTAATTTTGAATATATTTCAACAGCTTTTGATTTTGCGATATTTTATAGTTTCGAGATTTTGATTATATGAGAGTTTTAAGAAATGTGTACACTGAAGAGTATAAGCCTTAGATTTTTTACATATTTTCCACATATTTCAGGAAAAAACACAAAAAATAACTTCAAATTCGACATCATGAGGCTTCGGGCCTCGGGCCCCCCAAGACATATTCCTGGGTGCGCCACTGTCAAATGATATACTACTTTTTTTTTAAATCTTTTTTTTCCGGAAACTGTGTTACGAATTGGAATAATCTGGTTGCCACCACAGCTATTTTGCCTTAAGTGAGAAATTAATGGTATAAGAATTTTTTTTACAGATTTTGTTAGTCAGGATGCTCTATATTGTTAATCCGAGTGATGCCACTCTGGCACCCTTAAACATTTTTAAAAATCCAAGATAGCGGCCATTTTAAAGTGAAAAAATTAAATAAAAAAATATCTAAATCAAGCATAGATGTGTATGGTACGAATTATTGAAATAAAGTCAGGCTATAATAGTGCCAGGCACAATTTTGACACCTTCACATACTAATATCAGCTGTGGTCTTTCAACACACGGCCTTTGTTTACTATAGGAACCGGAATAAATAGTGCCTTCTTTTATTAATTGAAAATAAACGACGAAAGTTTTAAATTCGACTTTGGTTGAAGGATCAACTGTCAGTTTTCAATGTGAATGTGTCAAAATAGTGCCTGGCACAATTATGAATTCTCTATTATTTCAGTCGGCCTTTGGTCGCCAGAATTGAAATTCGACAGTATTTTTTCTGGGGAGTACCCCAACGGAGGGAGAATGATTTTGTGAAAAAAATCGACCCTGGTAACATAGGCATTCTAGGGTATTTGTGTCCGCTGAATCCAGTTAAAGCAAAAAGGAGTAATTTAAAGAAACAGGGGATCGCCGGGAATTTCTGGTGTTACGGGAGAAGTGTTTATGTGGAGAACAAACTTTAATTAAGTTATTTTTGATTTTGACAGCTTTGCTTAACCCTATTTCAAAGCTTACCAGTGACTTTTGGGCCATCAGCCACCATTTTGAAATATTTAAAAATTTAGAAAAGGAGCATATGCATGTGATACCTTACTTATAGGGTTCTTGGGTACGCTGAATTCAAATATTATGTTAAAAAAAGATTCAGGGGTAATCTGATTTATTGTGTAAACATATGGAGATTTAACGAATAAACTTTATCAAATATTTTTAGTGACTTTGACAGCTCTGCTCAACCCTATTATAAAACTAACCAATGACTTTTGGGCATCAGCCATCATTTTAAAATAATTAAAGATTCAAGATGGTGGCCGTGAAAACAATACAAAAGAAAAGTATATGCATGCGATACATCAATTATAGGGTTTTTGGATTCGCTGAATGCAAACCTTTTGTTAAAAGTAGATTTTGGGTTATTCCGGAGGAGTGGGGTTATTTTTGGGTTAAACCGTATGCGAAGTCTTAACGAAAATACTTTAATAATGATTTTGCTTACAGATTTTGAGAGCTCTGCTCAACCCCATTATAAAAGTAGCTAATAACTTTTGGAATTATGGCGACCGTGGGAAAAAATTTAAAAAGAAATATATGCAGATTACTCCAAAATCTTTTTTTAACAACATATTTGGAATAAGCGAACCCAAAAACTAGCATGTGTATGCTTTCCTTCCTTTAAAAATGGTGGCTGATGACCAAAAGTATTTGGTTAGTTTTACAATACGGTTGAGCAGAGCGGTCAAAATCTGTAAAAAATCTTTGATGACATTTGCTCGTTGTCTCCATACAAACAGTTTTACTGTTTACCCCATAAATACCCCCCACGCCTTCAGATTACTCCAAAATCTTTTTTTACAACAAATTTGGATTTAGCGAACCCAAAAACCCTATACTGATGTATCACATGTGCATGCTTTCCTTTTGTTTTTTTGTTCACGGTCGCCATTTTGAAAATTTCCAAATGGTGGCTGACAAAAGTTTTTAGAAAATTTTATAATAGGGTTAAGCAAAGCTGCCAAAATCTGCAAAAAAACTTGATTAAGTTTGTTAGTTAAGTCTCCTCATAAACATAAACAGTTCTATCCTATTATAATAATCCCCCCCCTCCGCTTTAAATTACCCCAAATTTTTTTTAACTGCAGATTTGGATTCTCTTCTTTATATTAAACCTGATAACTATCACTATATATATGTATATCCCAGTAGCAGTCCAAAAGTGAAGGCTAGGGGGCCAGGCCTCCCTTTTTCCAAAGAATTACAAATAATATATGCAGATTCTGGTGTAATACACACCGGAAAAAAATTTGGTTTTTCTAACCACATGTTTTAAACATCTAAACTGCCCTAATTTTTGAAAGTCTGGGACCAGTCCTGTATATCCCCTGATAAAAATCCTGACTGACAGAGAGAGAGATTTAATAAAATTTAATTAAAAAACCACAAAACTCATGTAAACTAATGCCTGATTTACCTTGCAATTTATTACTGATTTACCCAGCAACATAAAGCACAATGGATACATTTGGTGCTTAGTGCATCTTACCATACTAAGCAGGAAGCAAAAAGACAGTCATTATGCAAGAATTAGGTTTGTCCATTGTGCAATATGTTGGGTACCATGATAGTCCTTAATGTACTAAGCACAACAGGGATTCTGCATAAACTCAGCTTCAAAAATAACGCAACTTACCGGTGAAAGGAAAACAACGGCAAATCGTTGCGACTCTAAGTAGCAGACACGGAACTGTAACAGTTCCGTGGTAGCAGACCACAACAACACAGTTAATCATGTATAAAAGGCACTTGTATTTGCTTTAAAAAAAATAACGCACTATTTAACAAATTAAACGAACTCGACCCGGTAGAACTTCGCAAAAATAATCTGGGAATTTTTGTGTTTGTTATCATTTCTGTCAATCTGTGTGCGGTAGTAAAAAACCAAGTAAGAAATTTTACTTATTTACATGCTGATTTTAAACCAATCTCAAAAGTTTAGAACTTGAATTTTTTACATAAAATAGCAAATATTACAAAATGTTATACTATGGCAAACATGAAAGTAATAAATAATATGGAAAATATATAATTTGCGGGTTATATAGGCAATACTTAAAATTTTTAAAAAAGTTAAGTTGATTTGATTAACGTGACTACGTTCTTTTAACATCCAATCTGTCACCTACATCTAGCGGTCATATTTGTAAGATTTTCTGGGGCCAATTAGCATTCCAGTTTATGTTACAGTTCCGTGTAAAAATGTCGGAAATAAAAACAAGTTAAATTAAAATTTGATTTTTCTTTCTTTATTAGCAGTCGTATAAAAAAATATTGTAAAAAACTCGTTTGAAAACCTCTGTGCACACTCCCTCGACTTGTAGCCCTCGCCTTCGGCTCGGTCTACCAAACTGTCTCGATCGTGGGCAAAGAGTCGGTTTCAAACCTTATTGTTTAAATAACTATTTTCTATGCAAGTGACCTTATCCCCACTATATCTGCGTCTATATACTCAAAATTTAAGATTAAAATTACTTTTTATTCATACAGAGTGTCCCAGATAAGTTAGGTAGTTTGCTTAAATGAGAAAAAAGTACATAACTATCTGTCAAAACTTTGTCATTTATTTAATTTATCTGTTGGAGTTTTAAAGTTTCTAAATTAAACTCTATATCATAATTTTTGAGATAACTTTATGACAGTTATCAGCTGTTTACCCAGGGCTATCAAAGCGGACGGGCCACGGTCCTCCACTTTGTTGACGTCACATCCGGGGCTGATTTTTTTTTGATGGTCACGTTACGACACAGCTGATTGTCTTTAAAATATTGAAGTTGGAATGACGGTTCATGAATATTTTTTTTTTAATAACGCCGTTTTTGAGATTGTTTTTACTTTATTCTGAAAGAACAATTTTTTTTAGATGTATAGTAATCCTTAATTTTTCATAGCCGCTTCATTAGCTCACACAAAAATTTAGTTTAAAGCAGAAGCAAATTTGACAATCACAGATGACAAAGTCAAATACATGTCAAATATAACAGTTGGCATGTGGTACATGGCGGGTAATTTGAATTCATAATAAAGAATGCTAAATCTTGAAGATTTTAACCTTTTAATCATGTTGCTTCGTTACAAACCTTTGGTGGAATATCGGGGTGGTGTCTGAGAATATTTCACTGAAATTTTGCGGAAATCTGTAGTGCCATTTTTAAAATATCATAAAAAAACGTCTGACCTCCCATAAGACCCAATGTAAAATTCAGCCCCGAGAGAACAGCTGATTTTTTCAGGGTCGTGGCGTCTATTTTTATGTTGGCCTTGGTTTACCATAACAAGCAGCATAGGCCAACGAAAAAATGTTGTAAAAAGTTGTCCCAAAAATAATGATATGAACTGTACGTAAGATTTTTTTTGAGTCATTATCAATCATAATCAAATTTAACATGGAAAGGTTTCCAAATTGGGAGAAAGTAGATATGTATCAATGTTATATTTTGTGTAATGAGAATGCTGGAAGAGCCCCAGATATGTACTTTCAGAGATATCCAGAAAGACGACAACCAAGTTTGTCAATCTTCAGAATACTTAGAAATAATTTAATTGAATATGGTTCCTTTAAAAAACAAAATCGTAATCGACAACCTAATGAAAATATTAAAACTCTGGTTTTACAAAGTATCGTTGACAATCCTCGCATCTCCCTTCGTGAACTGGAAAATAATCAATCAGCACAAAGAATTCTTAAACAATTTAAGTATCATCCATATGCAACACATATGAGTCAAGCCCTCCGAGATGGTGACTTAGAAAGAAGAAAAGAAGAACCTTATTTTGCAATTGGTTCATACAAAAATCGCAAGAAAACCCTCAATTTCCGCTTAAGGTTCTGTGGCTCGATGAAAGCAGGTTTATAAACTGTGGGGTGTTTAACAAAAATAATTACGTGTACTGGGCCGATGAAAATCCGTTCTTAAATCGTGAGGTGCACCATCAAGTTAGGCGGGGTTCGGTTCGGTTCGGCTAGGAGTCATAAACGGATACATACTATTTAACATTTTTCATAATAATTTGACGGCACTTCGATATCAAGATATTCTACAAAATAACGGTAGACACATTTTTGAAAATTTGCCTCTTCAAGCTGTAGCAAACATGTACAGCGTGTCCCATTTTCGATGGGATTAAATGGGAAACTCGGTTATTATTAAAGATATTGATTTTCTGATTGCACCTTACCGTGCTCTTTTTTTGAGCCCTTAAAAATAGCGTAATCAGATTTTTGCTATACCCCGTAGTTTCGCTAATACAGGGAGTTTTTGAAAAAATTGTATTTTTAATAATCCCTTGTATCTCGCTTATTTTGCGAGATACTTTTATTCTGTAAAAACATTGTTATGGCAACTTTTTTAGAAGAAAATAATGACGTTGTCAATTTTTTAAAATATTGTTTAGGTTTTGAGATATGGTATTTATCATAAAAAAATTAAATACGGACCTGGATTTTTTTAATTACTTTTTTGATTGGTTTCATGCTAGTATTATCATAAAATAATAAAAATTTAAAAATTTTTTGTTTTAAGGTAAAAAAAAAATATTTAATATTTTAAAAAAAATTAGTCCGAACCTGGATATTTCCAACATAAATATAAACTAAAAATTGCTATTTAAACAATTTTTAGTTTAACTGTTTTGATACTTAGCATATTAAAATGGTTTTACGTTAATTTACAGATTTATTTGAAACAAAGTCTACGAAAAATACAAAAAAAAACAAATTATAAAAAATAACTAATCTTTCTGATTATCATTATGTGTAAGACATTGTTGGCATTTTTGAGTAATTTTTCTTAACGCATTTTGCATAAAAATATTTCTGCCATTTAAATATTGGGATTTTGTTGCTTGAATGAAGCAGTCAAACATATCACATTTTTCAAAATCTGGATATGGTAGATTTCTAGCCAGTTTAAAGTAATTGTAAGCTATTTACAAAAATGACAAGTAAAATGACAATGTCAATTCCACGCTCTTGTTTTGTAAATTTCACGATCTGCTGTTCGGTTATCAAATAATTAGTATGATATTATTTTTGTAACTTTTTAACGTTTTTTACTTTATTTATAAATCTTTTAATTATCATTTCAAAACAGATAAACTAAAAATCGTTCAACTAGTGTGTCTTGCAATTTTTAATTTATAATTACGTTGGAAATTTCCAGGTTCGGACTATAATTTTTTTTTTCAAATATTAAATAGCTTTTTTTAACCTTAAATCAAAACAATATTAAAGTTTTATCATTTTAAGGTAATAATAGCATGGAACTAATCAAAGTAGTAATAAAAAAAATCCAGGTCTGTATTTAATTTTTTTATGACAAATACCATATCTCAAAATCTAAACAATATTTTTAAAAATTGACAACGTCATTATTTTGCACTAAAAAAGTTGCCATAGAAAGGTTTTTACAGAATAAAAATATCTTGCAAAATAAGCGAGATACAAGGAATTAATTAAAATGCAATTTTTTCAAAAACTCCCTGTATTAGCGAAACCACGGGGTATAGCAAAAATCTGATTACACCATTTGTAAGGGCTCCAAAAAAGAGCACGGTAAGGTGCAATCAGAAAATCGATATCTTTAATAATAACCGAGTTTCCCATTTAATCCCATCGAAAATGGGACACGCTGTACTTACTATTTTGAGTATTTTGAAAAAATTAATATCTTTGTTAGTTTTTAAGATATTAAGCTAACTTCCTTATCATCATAATTGATGTTCTATTACAATAAAAAAACGACCATCTTATATGTTGTGAGATAGAGGCAAGGAATATGCATGCTTACCTCTATCTCTAAGTATTACGTAAGCCATGCCTAATGCTTACATAAGCTACGCGTCTTTGTGGAAATACTTACCTAAACAGGTCCTAAAACTTAACCCTGTGGGGTGTTTGAGAGATATGGTGTTTTGCAGTCTTAAGTAGGAGGAACCATTGAAGTAGGCCTCTGATTGATTCGATGGGCCAAAAATATGGGCTTGGACGGAATGAGTATTACATTTTATAGAGTATATTGCTGCAAAAAATACACAAAAAAATTAATTAAATAAAAAAATTATTATGTTGCGTCAAAAATATGCACATATAACAAAACTTTATCTGAGAATTACATCACTATTGAGGACACTTTTTTAATTAAAAAACCACTGTGTTTCGGTTCGGTTATAAATAATAATAAATATTTGCAACAAAATTTAAAAAACTTAGGTAAATAAAATTGGAAAAATAATAATTTAAAAATCAAATACATAAAGAGGTTGACAACGACTGTAGAAGAACAATTGAAACGTTCCACTAGTATTGTCTGTAAAACAGATAAGCTTTAAAATTTCGTTAGGAAAATCTTAATTTTTTTCTACTGACAAGTGATTTTTCCTCTTCTAGTAGAAGCGCAGTGGTTGCTTAAATAAAATTTTTTCTTAATAATGCCGTAATACCTAGTTAAAGCTTTGTTGTACATATTTTTGGTGTACAAAATATTGCTGTATTGTTTAAGCCAATTTTTTTCAGTAAAAACTACAAGGTAATAGGACTTCTTATTTTCAGTTTCTTTGTTATTATTTAAATTAGCTTTTTTACTATATTTTTTTACAAAGTAAACCACTTCAATTCCCTAAACTTAGTTTATAAATAGGTTAAAAATAAAGCAGTAAGTATGAATGTTTTACAATAGAATTTTTTTTAGGCGATTATTTAACTAACACTTATCACAGCACAATATCCGAGTATAGTTAATTTTATAGGAATCACTTTGCATTTTATTGTGTCCTTTTAAAATTCAAAAATTCAATAACTACTTTTTTTCTAGGTTTTATGTCAATCAATTTAAGCTCTATGAACAATGCACAATTCAGTATATCCCTAAATCTTAAAAAAATAATAATATTTAATTATAAAATTCAATTAATTAAAAACCAAACCTTTGATAATAGAAATTGTATTAAAAAAACCACAAAAATACAAAAATTTTAACAAGAAGTAAATAATACACAATATAAAAAATACAGCCTATTTTTAAAATATAATTTTTAATATGTCTCATTTTATTATGTCCCTTATCCTCCTACTAAACTACTGGAAAAAATATTTTATATAATAAAAACATTTAAAAAATCATTTATATGTCAGTTATTCTTTGGTCATTTTTTAAACAATCAAAAATAGTATTAATTTTTAATTTACTTTTTCTTTTCCTTTCTATACTTTTTAAAACTAAAATTTCTTTGAAAGTTTATTAAAAAAATATGACATCTATTTAAATATCATAAACCATCAATAAAATTGTAGAATTTTTTAAAGGTTTATAAAGTACAAAAGGAAACCAAAAATATCTTATCTGACCAAAAAAATACAACCAAAATAAAAAACATCATTTTAGAGCTTAGATTTACGATGTATAGCCCTCAATTCTTCAATTTTCTTCGCAGCAGTTTTCTGTAATTCCATCAACTTCATTGCCAAGCCCAAATTCCCCTGGATTTTCACTTTTCCCTGCGAAAACGCTTTTTGAGGTGGAATTTCCCCTAGCATCAAGGGTACAACGTCGGCTTCCTTAACTGTGAAAGTGACGTCAGGTTTGACTTTTGAGTCGAACTCAATTTTTCCTTTGCCCACCTTGGCGTTTATGATCCACGTGCGTACGTCACCATTTTCTTTAGTTTGTACATCAAACAACAAAAAAAATACATGCTGTAGAGATATGGTGTTGGTTCGATGAAAGAGAAAGAAGAAACTAACTTTTAAGCCATAGATAGCCACCAATCACTCTGCGCTTTATTGTTTTTCCTTTTAAAATTCAAAAACTTTATACCTAATTTTTTTCTAGTTTATATATCAATCAGTTTAAGATCTATGGACAATGCACAGTTCAGTATATCTCTAAATCTTTAAAAAATCTCAAAAAAATATTATTTAAAAAAAATACAATTAAATAAGAACTAAAACTTTGATAATAGAAATTTTTGTTTTTAAAACATAATTTTTAATATGTCTCATTTTATTATGTTCCTTATCCTCCTACTAAACTACTGGAAAAAATATTTTATATAATAAAAACATTTAAAAAATCATTTATATGTCAGTTATTCTTTGGTCATTTTTTAAACAATCAAAAATAGTATTAAATTTTAATTTACTTTTTATTTTCCCTTCTATACTTTATAAAACAAAAATTTCTTTAAAAGTTTATTAAAAAAATATGACATCTATTTAAATATTATAAACCATCAATAAAATTGTAAAATTTTTTAAAGGTTTATAAAATACAAAAGGAAGCCAAAAATATCTTATCTGACCAAACAACCAAAATAAAAAAATCATTTTAGAACTTAGATTTAAGATGTATAGCCCTCAATTCTTCAATTTTCTTCGCAGTAGTTTTCTGTAATTCCATTAACTTCATTGCCAAGCCCAAATTCCCCTGGATTTTGACTTTTCCCTGCAAAAACGCTTTTTGAGGTGGAATTTCCCCTAGCATCAAGGGTACAACGTCGGCTTCCTTAACTGTGAAAGTGACGTCAGGTTTGACTTTTGAGTCGAACTCAATTTTTCCTTTGCCCACCTTGGCGTTTATGATCCACGTGCCTACGTCACTATTTTCTTTGGTTTGTACATCAAACAACAAAAAAAATACATGCTGTAGAGATATGGTGTTGGTTCGATGAAAGAGAAAGAAGAAACTAAGTTTTAAGGCATAGATAGCCACCAATCACTCTGCATTTTATTGTTTTTCCTTTTAAAATTCAAAAACTTCATACCTAATTTTTTTCTAGTTTATATATCATATATCAATCAGTTTAAGATCTATGGACAATGCACAGTTCAGGATATCTCTAAATCTTTAAAAAATCTCCAAAAAAAATTATTAAAAAAATATAATTGAATAAGAACTAAAACTTTGATAATCGAAATTTTATTTAAAAAACCACAAAAATACAAAAATTTTAACAAGAAGTAAATAATACACAATATAAAAAATACAGCCTGTTTTTAAAACATAATTTTTAATATGTCTCATTTTATTATGTCCCTTATCCTCCTACTAAACTATTGGAAAAAATATTTTATATAATAAAAACATTTAAAAAATCATTTATATGTCAGTTATTCTTTGGTCATTTTTTAAACAATCAAAAATAGTATTAATTTTTAATTCACTTTTTCTTTTCCCTTCTATACTTTTTAAAACTAAAATTTCTTTGAAAGTTTATTAAAAAAATATGACATCTATTTAAATATCATAAACCATCAATAAAATTTTTTAAAGGTTTATAAAGTACAAAAGGAAGCCAAAAATATCTTATTTGACCAAAAAAATACAACCAAAATAAAAAACATCATTTTCTTCGCAGCATTTTTCTGTAATTCCATCAACTTCATTGCCAAGCCCAAATTCCCCTGGATTTTCACTTTTCCCTGCAAAAACGCTTTTTGAGGTGGAATTTCCCCTAGCATCAAGGGTACAACGTCGGCTTCCTTAACTGTGAAAGTGACGTCAGGTTTTACTTTTGAGTCGAACTCGATTTTTCCTTTGCCGACCTTGGCGTTTATGATCCACGTGCCTACGTCACCATTTTCTTTAGTTTGTACATCAAACAACAAAAAAAAATACATGCTGTAGAGATATGGTGTTGGTTCGATGAAAGAGAAAGAAGAAACTAACTTTTAAGCCATAGATAGCCACCAATCACTCTGCATTTTATTGTTTTTCCTTTTAAAATTCAAAAACTTCACACCTAATTTTTTTCTAGTTTATATATCAATCAGTTTAAGATCTATGGACAATGCACAGTTCAGTATATCTCTATTAAAAAATCTCAAAAAAATATTATTAACAAGAAATACAATTAAATAAGAACTAAAACTTTGATAATAGAAATTTTATTTAAAAAACCACAAAAATACAAAACTTTTAACAAGAAGTAAATAATACACAATATAAAAAATACAGCCTGTTTTTAAAACATAATTTTTAATATGTCTCATTTTATTATGTCTCTTATCCTCCTACTAAACTATTGGAAAAAATATTTTATATAATAAAAACATTTAAAAAATCATTTATATGTCAGTTATTCTTTGGTCATTTTTTAAACAATCAAAAATAGTATTAATTTTTAATTCACTTTTTCTTTTCCCTTCTATACTTTTTAAAACTAAAATTTCTTTGAAAGTTTATTAAAAAAATATGACATCTATTTAAATATCATAAACCATCAATAAAATTGTAGAATTTTTTAAAGGTTTATAAAGTACAAAAGGAAGCCAAAAATATCTTATTTGACCAAAAAAATACAACCAAAATAAAAAACATCATTTTCTTCGCAGCATTTTCTGTAATTCCATCAACTTCATTGCCAAGCCCAAATTCCCCTGGATTTTCACTTTTCCCTGCAAAACCGCTTTTTGAGGTGGAATTTCCCCTAGCATCAAGGGTACAACGTCGGCTTCCTTAACTGTGAAAGTGACGTCAGGTTTTACTTTTGAGTCGAACTCGATTTTTCCTTTGCCGACCTTGGCGTTTATGATCCACGTGCCTACGTCACCATTTTCTTTAGTTTGTACATCAAACAACAAAAAAAAATACATGCTGTAGAGATATGGTGTTGGTTCGATGAAAGAGAAAGAAGAAACTAACTTTTAAGCCATAGATAGCCACCAATCACTCTGCATTTTATTGTTTTTCCTTTTAAAATTCAAAAACTTCATACCTAATTTTTTTCTAGTTTATATATCAATCAGTTTAAGATCTATGGACAATGCACAGTTCAGTAAATCTCTATTAAAAAATCTCAAAAAAATATTAAAAAGAAATACAATTAAATAAGAACTAAAACTTTGATAATAGAAATTTTATTTAAAAAACCACAAAAATACAAAACTTTTAACAAGAAGTAAATAATACACAATATAAAAAATACAGCCTGTTTTTAAAACATAATTTTTAATATGTCTCATTTTATTATGTCCCTTATCCTCCTACTAAACTACTGGAAAAAATATTTTATATAATAAAAACATTTAAAAAATCATTTATATGCCTTTTATTTTTTGGTCAGGTTAATTTACTTCCTTCTTCTCCTTTCTGTACTTTAAAAAACTAAAATTTCATTCATAGTTTATTAGAAAAATATGACATCTATCATAAACAGCAAACCATCAATAAATGTGTAGAATTTTTTAAAGGTTTATAAAATACAAATAGAAGCCAAAAAAGTCTGATCTGACCGAAAAAATTCAACCAAAATTAAAAAAATCTTTTTAGAGCTTAGATTTAAGATGCATAGCTCTCAATTCTTCAATTTTCTTCGCAGCAGTTTTCTGTAATTCCATCAACTTCATTGCCAAACCCAAATTCCCCTGGATTTTCACTTTTCCCTGCAAAAACGCTTTTTGAGGTGGAATTTCCCCTAGTATCAAGGGTACAACGTCGGCTTCCTTAACTGTGAAAGTGACGTCAGGTTTTACTTTTGAGTCGAACTCGATTTTTCCTTTGCCGACCTTGGCGTTTATGATCCACGTGCCTACGTCACCATTTTCTTTGGCTTGTACATCAAACAACAAAAAAAATACATGCTGTAGAGATATGGTGTTGGTTCGATGAAAGAGAAAGAAGAAACTAAGTTTCAAGCCATAGATAGCCAGCAATCACTCTGCATTTTATTGTTTTTCCTTTTAAAATTCAAAAACTTCATACCTAATTTTTTCTAGTTTATATAACAATCAGTTTAAGATCTATGGACAATGCACAGTTCAGTATATATCTCTATTAAAAAAATCTCAAAAAAATATTATTTAAAAAAATACAATTAAATAAGAACTAAAACTTTGATAATAGAAATTTTATTTAAAAAACCACAAAAATAAAAAAATTTAACAAGAGGTAAATAATACATAATATAAAAAATACAGCCTATTTTTAAAACATAATTTTTAATATGTCTCATTTTATTATGTCCCTTATCCTCCTACTAAACTACTGGAAAAAATATTTTATATAATAAAAACATTTAAAAATCATTTATATGTCAGTTATTCTTTGGTCATTTTTTAAACAATCAAAATAGTATTAATTTTAATTTACTTTTTCTTTTCCCTTCTATACTTTATAAAACTAAAATTTCTTTGATAGTTTATCAAAAAAATATGACATCTATTTAAATATCATAAACCATCAATAAAATTGTAGAATTTTTAAAGGTTTATAAAATACAAAAGGAAGCCAAAAATATCTTATTTGACCAAAAAAATACAACCAAAATAAAAAACATTTTAGAACTTAGATTTAACATGTATAGCTCTCAATTCTTCAATTTTCTTTGCAGCAGTTTCTGCAATTCCATCAACTTCATTGCGATGCCCAAATTCCCCTGAATTTTGACTTTTCCCTGCAAAAACGCTTTTTGAGGTGGAATTTCCCCTAGCATCAAGGGTACAACGTCGGCTTCTTTAACTGTGAAAGTGACGTCAGGTTTGACTTTTGAGTCGAACTCGATTTTTCCTTTGCCCACCTTGGCGTTTATGATCCACGTGCGTACGTCACCATTTTCTTTGATTTGTACATCAAATATCAAAAAAATACATGCTGTAGAGATATGGTGTTGGTTCGATGAAAGAGAAAGAAGAAACTAAGTTTTAAGCCATAGATAGCCACCAATCACTCTGCATTTTATTGTTTTTCCTTTTAAAATTCAAAAACTTCATACCTAATTTTTTTCTAGTTTATATATCAATCAGTTTAAGATCTATGGACAATACACAGTTCAGTATATCTCTAAATCTTTAAAAAAATCTGAAAAAAATATTATTTAAAAAAAATACAATTAAATAAGAACTAAAACTTTGATAATAGAAATTTTATTTAAAAAACCACAAAAATACAAAAATTTTAACAAGAAGTAAATAATACACAATATAAAAAATACAGCCTATTTTTAAAACATAATTTTTAACATGTCTCATTTTATTATGTCCCTTATCCTCCTACTAAACTACTGGATAAAATATTTTATATAATAAAAACATTTAAAAAATCATTTATATGTCAGTTATTCTTTGGTCATTTTTTAAACAATCAAAAACTAGTATTAATTTTTAATTTACTTACTTACTTCTATATTTTATAAAACTAAAATTTCTTTGATAGTTTATTAAAAAAATATGACATCTATTTAAATATCATAAACCATCAATAAAATTGTAGAATTTTTTAAAGGTTTATAAAATACAAAAGGAAGCAAAAATATCTTATCTGACCAAAAAAATACAACCAAAATAAAAAAAATCCTTTTAGAGCTTAGATTTAAGATGTATAGCTCTCAATTCTTCAATTTTCTTCGCAGCAGTTTTCTGTAATTCCATCAACTTCATTGCCAGTCCCAAATTCCCCTGGATTTTGACTTTTCCCTGCAAAAACGCTTTTTGAGGTGGAATTTCCCCTAGCATCAAGGGTACAACGTCGGCTTCCTTAACTGTGAAAGTGACGTCAGGTTTTACTTTTGAGTCGAATTCAATTTTTCCTTTGCCGACCTTGGCGTTTATGATCCACGTGCCTACGTCACCATTTTCTTTGGTTACCTAAAAAGAGAACAGCTTAGCCACTATATCAAACAACAAGAAAATATACATGCTGTAGAGAACAGACGAAACAGAGATAGAGATATCGTGTTGCTTCGATGAAAGAGAAAGAAGAAACTAACCTTTAATCCATAGATAGCCCTGTGTTTCGCAATCAACCCATCTTGATCCTCATCCATAGCTTGCTGGAAAATCCTCATATAAGGTGCCACAATAAAACTATCCTCGTAGCTCGTAGATGGCGCCACCGCATTGCCAGGAGAGCTGGCAACGTTGTTAGCGCTGTTAGGGAAGCCGAGCTGGTATAGGGCTACGACTGCAGCGCCACCTAGGCCGAGGTTGTGTTGGAGGGCTAATTTTGCACCAGGGACCTAAAAATACGAAAAGATCAGGCACACCTCTTATGGGATTTCTCTAATCCGTCAAACTTCATGAAATTTTGGTATGTTGTAGGCTGAACCTTTGTTATCACAAGTTCCCATGGGCCCAACTCAAATTAATGAGTTTTTGAAATACAGAGTGTTGAAAGTGATAATGTTCAAGAAGCATATTGGCTCTTTAGACGGATTTTCCAAAAATATACGCAATGTTAGTATTATTATATTTACGATTTGTTAATTATTTTTAATCTGTACCTTCGAAATATTATCTACAGGGTGTTAAAGTAAATATTAGTCGAAACTGTTATTGAGAAACAAGTAGTAGTGTGTTTTAAATTGGTAATAGTAGCAATTATTCTCCACCGAGAAAAATAGCTAAATCTCGCCTTGTTGATGTATATTTTTTTTATATCAATAAAAAACGTTTCATTTATTCATAAATTGAACATTTCATATCAAAGTTCTTATGGGCTCAACTTAAATTATTGACCAGTTTTTAAAATACAGGGTGTGTCTTAAGTCAGGTTTTCCAAACACTTACACAATGTTACTATTACACATATTTACAATTTATTTATTATTTTCAATCTGTACTTTAAAACATTATGTACAGGGTGTTTAAATAAATATGCATAACTATACTATAGTATAGTGTGAGCTATGGCGATCCTAATGTTTTCAAGAAAAAAAAAAGTTGCAACGATTTCAAAAATTTTTATATATCTTTCCGTTTTAGATGATTTTGAAACTTTTTTGTCGCGCCGTCTGTCTGTCTATGTGTTATGCCAACGCGCATAACTCAAAAACCAGTTGCTCGATTTAAATAAAATTTGGTAACTAGGCTTGCTCTTGGGTCGAGATGGTCCCATTTAAAAATGAACAAAATCCACGAAACGCAAGCCAAATAAAAGGGTGGGAGTAGATTTCAAAAAATAGAGTTTATGAGAAAATATGGCTTGTGTGATATCAAACGAAAGGTGATTGAGTCTGCAGTTAAAGAAAATATATTTTAGTTTATTAAAATAAAAATGGAGGGGGATTTTTCAAAAATTAAGTTTAAGTGAAAATATGGCGTGTGTGGTATCAAACGAAAGGTAATTGAATCTGGAGTTGAATAAAATCTATTTCAGTTTTTAGTTTTATAAGCTCACACGTACACTATAACTATAGTACCTAGTGTGAGCTTAGGTGCTCATATATTGGCAGAGTATTTTTTTAATAGTATTTAAAAATTGATATTTGTCATACTATAAATACTTAATAAGTTAAGAATCATTAAAAAAACTAATAAATATTCTATATGTAATAGTAACATTTCATATATGTTTGGAAAACCCGTCTATAGAGCTATTATGCTTCTTGAACATTATCACTTTCAACACAGTATTTCAAATACTGGAAATTAATTAAAGTTGCGCCTTCGAACAACCAGAGTTGGGCCCATAAGAACTTCTGATGAGCAAGGTTTAATCTACAATATACCAAAGCTTGTTTCTTATTAAAACATTCGACTTATATTTACTTTTCTTTCAGTTTTGACCCAAATTATGGTTCGAATTTTTTTTTCGACATTTTTATATGCCGCTGTTTTAATGTAAAAAAGATTCTAACGCCATCTTTACCTGTCTTTTATTAGCTTGGCCTCTTAACTGCCAAGTTAACTCGGCACACTGGGCAAGCCCAGTGGCACCCAAGGGGTGGCCTTTGGATATTAAACCCCCACTGGGGTTGATTACGTATTTACCGCCGTAGGTGTTGTCGCCCCTGTCTATTAGTGGACCTGCCCCACCTAAAAAAAATAAGTAATACTATGTGGAGTTCCAATTTTGAGGATATAACGAATGGTTTTGGATTTTTGCAATTTTTAGAAAGTCAACTGGTATTTTTTAGGTTTCTAGATTCGTACCCACCTACCTAATGAAAGGTAGGTACCTATATAATATAATAAGTATAAAAGTTTTGAAAACATATTTTTTTTTTAAAGAAAAATAAGGTATGCATTTTTCCAGCAAAAAAAAAAGCCTTAGGAGAGGTAAAATATAAAATGATGAATTAAAAAATTATAGCACGCCACTGGACAGACAAAGATAGCGCTAATTCAAGCCATCTCTTTTGCGCCTCATTTTATTCTAGTCGGACAATACTCGTCTGTCATTTTTTTACAATTACCTGGAGGACAAAGTCCCAAAGCCTCGTAAGTAATTAGTTCATTAGCTGAAAAACAATCATGCAGCTCTATGACTTGGACGTCTGTGGGCCTTTTTTGAGCTTTTTGGAATAATTTTTGAGCGGCTATAACTGTCATATCGTAACCAGCTATCTTCATACCACTTTTTTCACTAAAAAAAGAAAAGGAAATAAAAGTTAGCCAGAGGTTATAGACCAAAATAAAAGACCTTGCGTTTGATATTGCCATTGAAAACGCCAACAATTTGACAGCCTAACCAAACATGCCATAATTTCATTTTATCGCGGCGTTGCCAAAATGGCGGAGATTGTCAGTTCATTGTTTTTATTGAAAAAGAAAGAAATTCCCGGATTTTCCCCACTCTAATGGACAAAGTAATTAAGATCCTGGACAGTTTTGAACAGTGAGATTTTATCCCAAATATAATTTTAAAAAAACTGTTTTTTCTAGGATTTCCCTACTCAAATGGAAAAAGTAATGTTTTAATATTGTTTCTATAGCTTTTTGAGTTCAATGCTTTCACTTTAAAGTAATTTTAAATGTAAACAGTTGGTAACACTGATAGGTTGGTAACAGTGTGTTCTAGAAAAATATTGGTCAGTGTGTCAAGTAATAATAAAAATTAAAGTTGTTTTTGTATTCTTAAAATGAAGTTTTTGTGAAATAAAAAGTATTTCTAAAATGTTTTCTGCGTTGATTATTCAAGCTTCCACAAAAGTCAAGATTTAAGACCCCAAACAGTTTTGAACAGTTTTGAACAGAAATTAACAAAAACACAAACCAAATCACATGATAAACACTTGACATTTCTAAATAGAGAACGTATGCTACTTTAACTTTGGTCACATCCAATCTGTTTATGTTCAATAATACTTGATTTGAGGGGACTGTGCTACACGGTCCCTAGAATAGACCGGTCTTCGAATCTTATATACAGGGTTCGTCAACGATCGTTTGGCCATTGAAAAATATGTGAACTGAAGTAAGATTGCTATTTAAATAAATGGGAATAAGAGAGATAAATAGTTTAGCGCTGTTGTCAAGTTAGCAATTCAAGAAAATGGCCTTCTTTTCGCGATCTAATGACGTTACTCTTACCGGCTGAGTAGGCCAAACACGGCCATGCATAAAATCCTTAAAACCCCTTGATTTTAATTGCTGTAGCGGTATCTCTTAGATTTGATTTGAACATTTGACATCATTTGAACTGTATGACTAATAATCAATACTGCGAATCTGTAATTAAGGGTACTGGATAGTGTATGGTGACTTTTAGCAACTTGACTTCGGGAGCCGCCGCCAGGAGACCGAACAGTTGAGCGGCATTTAAGCGCGATTTTAATAAAACAGCAAGGTTATTGTGTAAATTTTTTTTATTAAAAAATTGAATTTTTCTCGATTTAATGTTTCCTGATTAAAGCTAAAATAACGAAATAAAAAATAATGATTGTTTCTTCGTCTTTTAAAAGTGGAAATCTTACTTTGATTGCTCCTGTTTAGTAATAAAAAACTATAAATGCATTTTGAGTCACAGCGGCAAACGCTCCTAAATATGCGCGTTTTTGGTCCCTCACTGACTTCTTGCTTTCCATAAGTTCATCCTTTTTTATACGCTTTTCAAAAAGGCTAAACGTTCGAAGTCGAGCCCTGTATACATATATGTCGAATTTTTCACGTCACTGGTGGCCCAGCTGATTTTTGTAAACAAAAGTTAGATATGAAATGAACAACTAATATTTTTGGAATTGTTTTAAAACCTAGACAACTTTCCTACTGTTTTTTAGTACATCCTTATAAAATATAATTTTTTAGAAGTATTGTCCTTATTTTTTTTTAGCCCGCTTTATTTTTTATTACACAAAACTTAAAATACAAGTCCAACTGAATGTGATCGTTTAGTATCAAAGGTGAACCGAGGACTTGGGATGTAAACAAAGGTGTAGATTAGCGGATTACTTTTGAAGCTAAAACGAACACATTTTCTTCAAATTTAAATTTTTGTGTAAACAAATATGAAGCCGCTAAAAAAAATAACGACTAGTATGTGTCAAAAATATTATTTTATAAGAATATACTAAAAAACAGTAGGAAAATTGCCTCAATTTTCAAAAAATTCAAAAAATATTAGTTGTACATATCATATCTAACTTTTGTTTACAAAAATCAGCTGGAACACCAGTGAAGTGAAAAATTCGACATATCGTGACTGTGCTACGCATTAAAATCAGAATTAAGGTTACTTACGTAAAAGTCGACGGTAAATCAGTGGCCATCTCCATGCCCAAAATCTCAACAGCCCTGCTTTCAAGCCCATGTTTTCTCACAAACGCCTCGCTGGCCAAGATGACGGCCGCAGCGCCGTCTGAAGTGGGGCAACACTGTAATTTGGTTAAGGGCCCGTAGATTTTCGGGCCGTTTTGGATTTGATCTAGAGTGTATTCGTCTCTAAACTAAAAAATAAAAATAAATGATCTCAAACAAATTTTTTTTCCAAAACTTTGAAGATGTAATTTGTAGACATTACAATACCTCATTCAAAAGTTATTTTAAAGACCTTTCAAACAAGCGATATATCATTATCCTGATGTCAGTAGTTCTCGAGATATTTCAAATTACTTTACATGTTAAAAAAAAACTACTGTGGGCCTATCCTTAAATTATGTAACACTCTAGGGGAGAGGGGGGTTGGCCTTGCGTTACAGTCAATGTTTTTTTAATGTGTTTTTTCTTAAAAATTCGTTACGACGGGTGGGAGGGGGAGAGCGGGGGGATAAAGGGGGAGGGAGAGGGGGGCGAGGGGGGAGATAGGTGGATAGAGGGGAGAGAGGGGAGAGAGAGGGGGAGAGAGGGGGGAGAGGGGAGAGAGGGGAGAGAGGGGAGAGAGGGGGAGAGAGGGGGAGAGAGGGGAGAGAGGGGGGAGATACGGGGGAGAGAGGGGGGAGAGAGGGGGGAGAGAGGGGGAGAGAGGGAGGGGGGAGTCAAAAATCTTTAATTTTTACCTTACATAATTTAAGGATGTTCCCTGTTCAAAAAATAATTTTGAAAGAAATTATACTGTCAAATATTTAACACTTTAATTGTTTGAACCCTCCCTGCCCAAATAGTAAAAAAACACTTACCTGTGAATTGGGGTTGTTCACAGAATGCTTGTGATTCTTGTAAGCGATCTTGGCATAATGTTCAGGCCTACTGCCATATTTCCGCATGTGCTCTAAAGCAGCGTTGCCGAATATTTGACAGGTAAGAGGCGACGCGTCAATGTCGGCAAACTCTGACATGTGCTCAATATGTTTTTCCATGGGCTGAGATCTGTCCATGTATTTTGTACCTAAAAATATTTTTTTTGCATCACCATCTGATTTTTTTTCTGTCAGAGAAGTTTTTATCATTTTTTTTTGTAAAAGGACACTTTTACAGCAATGATTTTCCTGTTTTTCTAATTTGTGACAGTTTCTAATTTTTTACTTTTCTTTTTTGGTTGTTTCTCATTTTTTCTTTTTCTTATTTTGTTTGTTTCTTATTTTTTTTTTCTTGTTCTTTCTCTTTCTTACTTTTTATTTAACTTTTTTCCTATTGTTTCATTCTTTCGAAAAACTAACCTAAGCTTCCCTTTTCCATCTTCTCGAAGCCTACTGCAAGGGCGCAGTGGGCTCTTCCATGTTCGATCAGTTCTTTGACAAGCATCAAAGCAGTTGCGCCAGTGGCACAGTTGTTGTTTACATTAAAAATTGGAATGCCAGTCATTCCCACTTGATAGATTACCTAAAAAATATACAGAGTGTTATTGATTAACATGTGAATATTGAAGTTCTCCAAATTAGATGCCTTGGCGGCCTTGCCCCCCATCCCAAACATCAAAATAACGAGAGGAACAAAAGTTACAGTAAAGAATTAGTAACCAGCAAATTTTTTTTCTGTGGCTTAAAAAATGTGTTTGGAAGTAAATGGCAACATTGTCCTAAACACTGTTATTATTTCTACGCTCGAAATATGTCTAGGCCTGCGCACTCTGTTAGGGATCATTTTCAAGAATTTTTGCAGAAGAAAAAGTTGCGTCTAGGCAAAATGAAGGTATTTACAAAAATTCAGCCTGTAACTCATCACTTAAAAACTAGACCAGTGGACTATTCAGAATAATTTGCCCACCAATGTTGACTTTCAGTCACAAAATAAGTCAAGAAACTATGCCTATACATTGTATTTGGAAAATTAAAAAAATATCTACAATTACAATAACAAACTTAATATTTAAGTTCAGAGGTTGTTTTTTTATATTTGCAATATTTAAACTTGTTTGTCAAGCTCTTATCATAAAATTATTTGGTACCCTATTTTTATTTCCATCTCTACATTTAATTCAAAAAGAGGCAATAAAGTTTCTCTTTATCATAAAGTTTTAAAATGTTAAAAATCTTAGTATGTATTTTTCATGTGTCTTAAACATATAAAAATATATTTCAATCTTTATTGGAGGTTCAAATACAGACATATTCACACAGTATTTAGAAAATTAATAATTCATTATGTTAAATGTTGCATTTAAGTAGTTTGTTGTCATCAATAAAAAAAATACATTTAGGTAGGTACCTAATTGCAGTGAAAATAATTATTAATTATGGCCGCCATTCATTAGACATCAATTTCTAGACTTAAGTGTCTCCTTTTTATTACCATTTTAACAGGAAATTTTAAGTGAATGTTAGTGAAGCCTACTTTTACTTTAAGACATTACTTATTTTAAATTTTATTTCTTTACTACTTTAAAAATAATTTTTTTTGAAAAGAATGTTAAACCGAGTTTAGTTAACCCTTGATTAGGTTTAATCGCGATTAACTTAATTCTGATAAATTACAATTTGACAAAAAACACAACTTTTGAAACAAAAATATCTTAACGCTGATCAAACCTACAGTTTTTAACCCTGGATTAACTTTAACCCAGTTTATCTTAACCCTTGATTAAACTTACCCTCTGTCCACAAGTGGAATCTCCATAAACATAGCCTGCAGCAGCCACCTCAATATCATTGTATGAAACTCCGGCATCTTGGAGAGCCGCCACAATGGCTTCCTTACCCCAATCAGGGTAGTCACCCTCTTTTTTGCCAGGTTTTTCGAATTTGGTCATCGCAACCCCAATTACATATACTTTTTGAACCATTTTGAGCTAAAAAAAATCAATTTAATCAAGAATACAAGAGAAAAACATTATTATGCTAGCTAGAAATAAAACATAATCGTTATTTTTGTTAAAAAGGAATAAAAATAAATTTAGAAAAAAAAATAGTTTTCGAAATGGCGTCAATATACTTTGAGCTGTGAAAGATAATAAAATAAAATTTTACTATATCTCAGGTCAATATACTTTGAGCCACCTAGATTCTAAACTTTCCACTGACTTACCTGTGTATTTTATCGATTTTCACTTGGAATAACTCACGTTACACCCCGAAAAACCAGGAATTTACAACAAAAAAATATGCTTTTTTACAGAGTGGTCTTGTGTGTTTTAAAATAAATTAAAAACTCGATAAATGATCATTAAAAAAAATTGTTGATCTTTGGATTCTAATAATGTGACGTTTCTTTCGAGGCCATAGGATAATAATAACACTGTGCACAAACGCAACGTTGCCGCACTTTCACGAAAATTGCAATGCTCGGGAAAATACAGGGGACAAATAAAAACTTGCGAATCCCTAAAGATGTGTAATATTAACTGTAGACAGTGGTTACCAATGACATCTTATACTAGCCTCGCTGATGGATCTCAATTACTTATATGGATGATTCTACAAAAATGGTGCTGTGGAGTGGTAATGCATATTTTTCAAACACAGACTGCAAATGAAGCATAGTTTTAGTTATAAGATTTAAAACGAAATGTTTTCTTTATGGAGCATTTGAGTTTAATGTATAAAAAAAATTGCAAGTTTATAATTTTTTTTATTACAAAGCAAATACCTCGTTCCTCTGGTGTAGTCCCAAACCAAATATTAAAGACTCAGATTGAAAAAAATATCCTAATAAATAATATTTAACCAAGTCTTAACTATTTATCAAAAAATTGATAAAACTTAAGTTTGCAGTCATATTTTTGAAAATCCGAATTTACATCTTCCCGGAAAATTTTACAATTTTAAACGTGCTCCATTTTTAATAACACAATATTTGTGAATACCACCGGTTAATTTCTAGAGAAAGAGACGGCCGTGGATATCTAATTTACTTGTGAGGGTGACAAGTTGTGACAGATAATGTCAACTTTAGTTTGGTTTAAGTTATAGATCTTTTTATTTTCGGAAGAAAATTAGTTTTTTTCGGAGAAATCAAAAAGGAACGCTTCAATTATCATTCCTCTGGTAAGTAAATATTCGACTGATATCAATAGTATAATTTTTTTGTTGATTGTTTTAAAATTATAAGTATAGGAACTTTGTATATATAAAACTTAAGTTTGGCAGTCTAAATTGATTTTGATTTAAATTGGAAAACCATTAAAAAACTCATTCCTCTGGTACTCATCCCTCTGGAATTTTTATGGAATAATTCCTAAAATTCGGGAAAATAAATGTTTCTTAGCTTACACCTAATTAGTTACATAAATTTAACAAAACAAAATTATTTACTGTACTGTACTGTTATTTAAAGGCAATGACCAAAAATGATATCCATATAGCCCACTTTTGGTAGAATCATCCATATCGTATATTTAAATTGTCAAATCTTGTTTATGTCCAATAAGGAGCCGGATAACTTCATGACTCCGCCTACTAATCAAATACATGACAAGTAGTGATGGTTTTTTAATTGAGTTTTCTGTGAAAACAAAATACAGGGTGTAATTTAAATGATGCACCAAACTGAAAGCCGTGGTAGCAAAACTCAAAACAAGAAAAAAATGTTTTATTACATTTTGTATCAAACCTCTTTGTTTTTTTAAATCAGAAGTTTTTTGAACTTTTTGTCTACGTTTGGTTTTTTCTACCTCCTCCTATAATTAATAGGGAATTATTGCAATAAAGCCAGGCAGTAATAGTGCCGGGCACTATTCTGACCGTTTTCCATAAAAAACTGACAGTTAATCTTTCAAAATTGACATGCTAAAGTCAAATTTATAAATCCAGTCGTTTATTTTCTATTAGGAAAGGCGGCACTATTATTTTCGGCTCTTATAATACAAAAAGGCGTAATTTTGAAGATCATCTCTCAGTTTTCAATGGAAAACTGTCAGAATAGTGCGCGGCACTATTACTGCCTGGCTTTATTGCAATAAGTTCCTATTATCTTTCTTCAAAAATTCATTTTCAACAGGAAATAATGATTTTGATTTTATTCCTTTGTTTTTAAATTTTAAAATTCATTGTAACCTGTTGTTGCAAAAAACCGAAGCAAGAAGAAAGAAATCATTTTTAAGTCAACATATTGAAACAAAGTGCTCACCAACCATATCTCCTTTCCTTCGTTGGGTCTTTAATTTTCTTTGAATGATATACATGACATGTAATGTAACACCGGTTTAGGACTATGGTCAGGCCATATACATACATAATAAATGGCCTAAAATAATGTAGCAAAGATGTATGAAATTACATGCATCTTTGGCCTTTGGCAAAATTAAATTTTGATAATTTTGCAATATTTTAAATAAAATTACTTAGAACCAAGCGTGGATGTGAGGGTGTGGTAACTGGAGAATTTCCTCTAACTTCCTAGAAAAATCTAATTCGTTGGATTTTTTGCTAACATTTTTAGCTCATAGTAGTATACTATAGTAGTGTGAGCTATGGTGATCATTAAAAATACTCTGCCAATCTATGGGCACATAAGCTCACACTGGGTACTATAGTTTTAGTGTATCTACTTGAAAGCTAATATAACTAAAAACTGAAGTATATTTTATTGAACTCCAGACTCAATTACCTTTCGTTTGATACCACACAAGCCATGTTTTGACTTAAACTCTAATTTTTCAAATCTACCCCCACCCTTTATTTGAAAACTAAAATGTATTTTTTTTAACTCCAGACTCAATTACCTTTCGTTTGATATCACACACGCCATATTTTCACTTAAACTCCAATTTATGAAATATACCCCCACCCTTTTTTTTTAATAAATTAAAATGTATTTTGTTTAACTCCAGACTCAATTACCTTTCGTTTGATATCACACACGCCATATTTCCCCATAAACTCTAATTTTTGAAATAGGGGTACACCCTTTTATTTGGTTTGTGTTCGGTGGATTTTGTTCATTTTTAAATGGGACCATCTCGGCCCAAAACCCAGCCTAGGTACCAAATTTCATAAAAATCGGCCAAGCGGTTTTTGAGTTATGCGCGTTGGTCGTTACAGACAGACAGACATACAGACAGACAGACGGCGCAACAAAAAAGTTTCAAAATCATCTGAAACGCAAAGATATATAAAATTTTTTGAAATTGGAGCAACTTTTTTTTCTCGAAAAAATTAGGATCACCATATCTCACACTACTATAGTATAGTATATGTGTGAGCTAAAAATACTCTGCCAATATATGGGCCCCTAAGCTCACACCAGGTACTATAGTTATAGTGTACGTGTGAGCTAATATAACTAAAAACTGAAATATATTTTATTCAACTCCAGACGAAATTACCTTTTGTTTGATACCACACAAGCCATGTTTTGACTTAAACTAAAATTTTTGTAATCTACCCCCACCCTTAAAAAAACAAAAACTAAAATGTATTTTGTTAAACTCCGGACTCAATTACCTTTCGTTTGATATCACACACGCCATATTTTCACTTAAACTCTAATTTTTGAAATATGTCCCCATCCCTTTTTTAAAATAAATTAAAATGTATTTTGTTTAACTCTAGACTCAATTACCTTTCGTTTGATATCACACACGCCATATTTTCACATAAACTCTAATTTTTTGAAATCAATCCCCACCCTTTTATTTGGTTTGTGTTCGGTGGATTTTGTTCATTTTAAAATGGGACCATCTCGACCCAAGACCCAGCCTAGGTACCGCGCGTTGGTCGTTACAGACAGACATACAGACAGACAGACAGACAGACAGACGGCGCAACAAAAAAGTTTCAAAATCATCTGAAACGCAAAGATATATAAAAAATTTTGAAATCGGAGCAACTTTTTTTTTCTCGAAAAAATTAGGATCACCATAGCTCACACTACTATAGTATAGTATATGTGTGAGCTAAAAAAAAAGTTGTTTCAGTCTCAACATTTTAGCTCACACATATACTATACTATAGTAGTGTGAGCTATGGTGATCTTAATTTTTTCGAGAAAAAAAAAGTTGCTCCGATTTCAAAAAATTTTATATATCTTTGCGTTTCAGATGATTTTGAATCTTTTTTGTTGCGCCGTCTGTCTGTCTGTCTGTCTGTCTGTCTGTAACGACCAACGCGCATAACTCAAAAACCGCTTGGCAGATTTTAATGAAATTTGGTACCTAGGCTGGGTTTTGGGCCGAGATGGTCCCATTTAAAAATGAACAAAATCCACCAAACACAAACCAAATAAAAGGGTGGGGGTAGATTTCAATAATTAGAGTTTAAGTGAAAATATGGCGTGTGTGATATCAAACGAAAGGTAATTGAGTCCGGAGTTTAACAAAATACATTTTAGTTTTTGTTTTTTTTAAGGGTGGGGGTAGATTTCAAAAACTTGAGTTTAAGTCAAAACATGGCTTGTGTGGTATCAAACAAAAGGTAATTTAGTCTGGAGTTGAATAAAATATATTTTAGTTTTTAGTTATATTAGGTCACACGTACACTATAACTATAGTACCTAGTGTGAGCTTAGGGGCCCATATATTGGCAGAGTATTTTTATACATATATCTTTGTGTTTCAGATGATTTTGAAACTCTTTTGTCGCGCCGTCTGTCTGTCTGTAACGACCAACACGTATAACTCAAAAACCGCTTGCCCGATTTGAATGAAATTTAGTACCTAAGCTGGGCCGTGGGTCGAGATGGTCCCATTTAAAAATTAACAAAATCCACCGAACGCAAGCCAAATAAATATGAATATATGGCGTGTGTGATATCAAACGAAAGGTAAATTAGTCTGGAGTTAAACACAATATATATTAATTTTCAAAAAAAGGGTTAGGGTTAGGGGTATGTTTCAAAAATCAGTTTAAGTCAAAACATGGCTTGTGTGGTATCAAACGAGAGGTAATTTCCTGGGGGAAGGGGCCAAAGTGGCAGCAAACACCAAACTATTTATTTTTGTGGTTTTTCATAGGTCTCAGCTGTGAAATTTAGCGCCAAAAGGTGGTTCAAATACACCGCAGGCGAAAATTTTTAAAAACTTAAGTAGATTTTGTTAACAAATTTAAATAAGTGATGCGGCAGCACTAAAAAGTAATATTTGTCTGGAAGGAAGGGGGTGCTCAGGCCCCTCTGCCCCCCCCCCCCTCGATTCACCACTACTCACACGTACACTATAACTATAGTACCTAGTGTGAGCTTAGGTGCCCATATATTGGCAGAGTATTTTTCTAGGTAGGGGTAATTATTAATGAATGTGTATCCTATTTGCCTAGGGGGGGGGGGGGGGTTCATTACATCGTCACCCCCTTCAAATTCGCGCTTGCTTTTGACACTGTTTCCGAGTTTGTTCGCCATCTCGTCTTAAAGGTAGAAATGGTCTCAATGTAACATAATTCCAAGAAGACTGGTTCTTAAGTGGCCAAAGCATTTGTTACTTGAATGACACAAATGTGTCCTCTTTTAAAGCAAATGGGGTCAAGTCACAAAATAAAATTAACTAAGAGATGATCAGCTGAACAAAATTTGTAAACTTTTTTTACGGTTAAGCGCACTCGCAAGGAGATCACTATCCCACAGGACTTTAATAATTAAAAATGGTCCTGTAGTGTATTGTACAGTCATGTATAGTGTCTTGTAGAAAAATTTTGTACAACTATAATCTTTGATTATACAATTGTAACCATTGCTATAATACATTTGATAATTTTTGAGCTCACTTTTTGACAGTTATCAGCTGTTTAGTATAATAAATCACATAGGCCAGCAAAAAAAGTTGTCCCAAAAATAATGAAATTATATTTACTAACACAAATGTGACCTCTTTTAAAGCATATCGGTTTAAGTCAAAAATACAATTAACTGAGAGGTGATCAGTTAAACAAAATTTGTACACCATCCTACAGAACTTTTAAATAAATTTTTGGTCCTGTAGGGTATTGTAGAGACTTTTATAGTGTCCTGTAAAGTTTTGTAGAAGAATTTTGTACAACGATAGTTTATTTAATAATTTTTGAGATAACTTTTTAACAGTTATCAGCTGTTTACCATTACACGGCATAGACCAGCGAAAAAGACTCGTGAAAAGTTGTCCTAAAAATAATGAAATGATCATTACTGTGGGCAGCTGACCACCCCTATTACAGTAACCTTCTTGCTCAATTTTCAACAATAAGTATTTTTTCAATTTTTTATCTTTCTCATCTCTTCATATTTAAGAAACGTCCTTTATGAAAAGAAACACCTAAAAAGATAAGCATCAAAATATATCTTGAAAATATTAACTTAAACCCTTGTGATTTCTATACTTGGCTGGGTTTTGGGTTCGAAAAAAAAAATATTTTTGTGGTTTGGTATAATAACTACAACATGTGCATGCATAGTATGTTATTTCGTATGACTCAGGCTAAATTATGGTATTCATTCAAAAAATTTTACACACAATGGTGTAGATACCTCGAAATTCATACCTACATTAAATTAGTTAGCCTATAATTTGTAGTTCTGTTTCAATACATAAATAATACTCTGCCAATATATGGGCCCCTAAGCTCACACTAGGTACTATAGTTATGGTGTACGTGTGAGCTAATATAACTAAAAACTGAAATATATTTTATTCAACTCCAGACTAAATTACCTTTTGTTTGATACCACACAAGCCATGTTTTGACTTAAACTCAAATTTTTGAAATCTACCCCCACTCTTAAAGAAAACAAAAGCTATAATGTATTTTGTTAAACTCCGGACTCAATTACCTTTCGTTTGATATCACACACGCCATATTTTCACTTAAACTCTAATTTTTGAAATATACCCCCACCCTTTTTTTAAAATAAATTAAAATGTATTTTGTTTAACTCCAGACTCAATTACCTTTCGTTCGGTATCACACGCGCCATATTTTCACATAAACTATAATTTTTGAAATCTACGCCCACCCTTTTATTTGGTTTGTGTTCGGTGGATTTTGTTCATTTTCAAATGGGACCATCTCGACCCAAGACCCAGCCTAGGTACCAAATTTCATTAAAATCGCCCAAGCGGTTTTTGAGTTATGCGCGTTGGTCGTTACAGACAGACATACAGACAGACAGACAGACAGACAGACAGACATACAGACAGACAGACAGACAGACGGCGCAACAAAAAAGTTTCAAAATCATCTGAAACGCAAAGATATATAAAAAATTTTGAAATCGGAGCAACTTTTTTTTTCTCGAAAAAATTAGGATCACCATAGCTCACACTACTATAGTATAGTATATGAGTGAGCTAATATAGATATTAGCCTATAATTTGTAATTTTGTTTTACTACAAAAATATTATATTAGTAGAGACATGGGATCCCGCATGTCTGACAGATACCTAGTTACAATTTACATAAATATACAGGGTGATAATAAAGTATGTAGCCAAACTTGAGAGGATGATTTTGAGTGATTTTAAGAAAATAACTTCAAATTCAGTGTTTTAAGGGTTCAATTTTTTATTTGTTTTTTCTTTATAACTCGTGCAGTTTTTGAGATGTTCAAATTTGGAACGTGTATTTAGCTACAAATATTAGGAAAAAACTACAGGGTGAAATTTTTTCAGGGGTCATGCCCCTTTTTTCTTCCAGAACTTTTTTGCGGGAAGCCAATGGCAGATTCAAAAATATAATATTGATTCTGTGTTTTATTTCAAAACTTTTTGATTATGTGCAATTTTTTGTATCTCTAATCGTTTTCGAGAAAAAATACGAAAAAGCAAAATTTGTACCCTGCTAAATGACATTAAAATTTGCAATAGTCACTACATTAAATTATTTTAATTTTATGAATGTTTTATGTAATTTCTGAATAGCAATCGAAGATACAAATTATCTTTTTTTACCTTTTTTCTCAAAAACGGTTAGAGATACAAAAAATTTCAAGAGATCAGAAAGTTTCTGAATAAAAGAAGGAATTCATTTTATATTTTTGAATCGGCCATTGACTTACTGCAAAAAAGTTCTGGGAAAAAAGAGGGTATGAATCCGGAAAAAATATCACCCTGTAGTTTTTTCCTAATATTTGGCATGCTTAATGATGTATGCCTTGCAGCTAAATTTACGTTCCAGATTATTGATCTAAACATCTCAAAAACTGCACGAGTTATAAAAAAAACAAAGAAAAAATTAAAACTTTAACAACCTGTATCTCGAAAAGTCATAAGCATTTGCGGACCTATGTAACTTTTTTCCTTAAAATCACTCAAATAATAATTCTCCGAAGTTGGACGACATATTTTATTAACATCCTGTATTTATAAGCATTTTTTTTAGTATTTGGGCCCAAAAAGTAAACAATACAATGGATAGCAAAGTGGAAAACAGTTGAAATGAATCAATATTAGATCAGTATACCAGTGACATACTTAGGGGCTCAAGAGCCACTGATTATAGACTTTAAAAAATTGATTTCCCAAAAATCAAGTTTAAACTGTATATGGATTAACCGGGCGGCGGATAAAAGGTCGAAAGTACAAAAGGTCGAAAAACAAAAGGTCGAAAATACAAAAGGTCGAAAATACAAAGGTCGAAAATACAAAAGGTCGAAAATACAAAAGGTCGAATGTATAAAAGGTCGAAAGTTCAAAAGGTCGAAAGTATGAAAATGAAAGATTGAAACCTAACCTAAGTCGAATTGCCCTGCCCAGCCCAGGTAGTCCAGAGGTCGAGGATAGTTCATAGTTAACCCGGTTAGGTTACTAACCCAACCTGACCAGGTTAGGTTTGTTTACTAAAAAAAACTACCCTGATCTCGTCAGGAAAGTTTTTTTTTTGATATACTAACCTAACCGGGTCTGCTTGGGACAGTAACCTAACCTATCCTCGGCCCCGGGTGCACCTCGACTGGACCGGTCAATTCGTCTTGATACAGTAAATTGGTATGTATGAAAATTAAAGATTGAAACCTAACCAAGTCGAATTGCCCTGCCCAGCCGAGGTAGTCCAGAGGTCGAGGATAGTTTATAGTTAACCCGGTTAGGTTACTAACCCAATCTGACCAGGTTAGGTTTGTTTACTAAAAAAAAAACTACCCTGATCTCCTCAGGAAAGTTTTTTTTTTGATATACTAACCTAACCGGGTCTGGTTGGGACAGTAACCTAACCTATCCTCGGCCCCACCTCGACTGGACTAGAGTCCCTGTATGTGACAGATATTGGCGGAATATCTGTCACATACAGGGACTCTAGACTGGACCGGTCAATTCGTCTTGATACAGTAAATTGGTATTTTTAGTATTTTGTATTGTCGATCTTTTTTCGACCTTTTGTACTTTCGATCTTTTGTACTTTCGACCTTTTGTTTTTCGATCTTTTGTACTTTCGATCTTTTTTATTTTCGACCTTTTGTACTTTCGACCTTTTATCCGCCGCCCGGATTAGCGATTATAACCACCCCCCACCCCCCGGGCCCTTTGCAGCGTGCGCCACTGCTGTGCACAGAAATTCATACATCTTTGGGCAGTCCTAGATTTACAAAGAGGATACATACGACTTCACAAAGATAAAAATAGTTTATTAAAACTTGGATAAAGACCCGTTTTTTCATAAAATAAGGAAAAAATGTCAATACATTTGCGTTTGCTGATGCAATTAAATTCTTATAGGGCTTCGTAGATCTAAATTAACCCCTTATTACTTCATTTAAAATAAATTATTTTTTTATCTACAGGGTCTCTTTACGAATCATTACGGGTTTTGCGATACTTTCTTGTAAATGCCTCTAAGAAGGGCTAAAAAGCGGCTGATGGAACCCATATACGTAATATTCCAATACTTTCTATTACCCAATTACACAAAGACTGGCGTTTGATGCAAACATTCAGAAACAGAGCTACAAAAAATGTATAGATACCAAATTTACATATATAGAGTTTTTGTCAACTGTGAGCCGATGATTTGACGTGACGAATATACGAATAAAATAATATGCATGTTTAAAAGTATAAACAATTAGGACATTTTGTCTTAAGGACCGCCAAAAAGGATAGACTTATGTCCATTGATATTACTTTTTCATTGAAACACCCTGTATAATTTGGGACCTTTTGATACCTAGCTCAGGCAAATTTATCATTGAAAAAAACTATGAGTACATTATGATCTGTGAAAGTTGAGAAAATATGAGTTATATTTCAGAAAATGTTTATCAAAGCATTTACGATATTATATACAAATCAGTAAGAAATAAGGAATCGACATAACAAAAACATTTCATGTAAAAAAAGCCAAGTATGCAAAAATGGAATTCAGGAAAAATAATTGTCATATATATAGTTTTATCATATCCGTCTATGAAAGTTCAGCTCTCTTTACATAACTTTACATTTATAAGGGAGGGGAGAAAATTAAAATTTTGGGGTTTTTTGTTTTTTCCAAAGGTTTGGTCATAATTTCTATCAGACTGCCAAATTTCAGAAGGGGTTGTTAACTCTATGAAGATCTACAACTGTGCAAAGTTTGAGTTTCGAAGCTCATTTCGAAGTAGAGTTTTAGATAGGTCAAATATGGGCTGAAATGTTTCAAGAAAAGATCGTACAGCATTTTATGCGAACTTGGCGGGGCACTGCAGTGTGCCAGATTTAAAAATGAAATAAAATAGAGGATGCTGCGTTTAAATACAAAAACATTCTGTTAAAATTTGACCTTTTACAACTTTACAAAATAATTTTATAAAAAATTGGAAATTTTTCAACAACTTTTAAATTTATAATGAAACACCCTGTACATAATACAGTATTGTACAAAGCTAAATTAGGTCTTGAAAAATAGAAAATTCATTGACTATATAAAAAGCCAACATAAACATAATTATTTGATTGTAATCAAATAGAAAAATGCCTAGATTTCATAATTTATTTTAATTAAATAATTACATTTAATATTGTTTATTTCAATGACCATAATTGTTTTTATAATAGGTATAGAAGAACCAAAACTTTTACCTTGTAAAAAACAAAAAATAACAGATTTAAAATAGGAGTACGAAGGGAGACAGACGCCTTATGCTTGGCAAGTAGGCCTCGACACGGGCCCTGGATGGATAATCAATTTAGCCAATCTACAGGAAATCCGAGATTTTTTGTTTTTTACCTTCTCTGCGCGGTAGATAACGGCGAAAATTTGTTCTTTGGGTGTATTTGTCCGTATGTCTGACCCACGATAGCCCCGGAACCGCTGAACCAATTTTAATGAAGTTTTCATGAAAAATAGAGTTCGACACTGTAACGAACTGATTAGATTTTGGTCAAAATCCCTTAATCCTAATGACAGTTAAAATACTCTGCCAATATATGGGCTCCTAAGCTCACACTAGGTACTATAGTCATAGTTTACGTGGGAGGTAATATAACTAAAAACTGAAATATATTTTATTCAACTCCAGACTAAATTACCTTTCGTTTGATACCACACAAGCCACGTTCTGACTTAAACTCAAATTTTTAAAATCTACCCCCCACCCTTAGCAAAAAACAAAAACTAAAATGTATTTTATTTAACTCCGGACTCAATTACCTTTCTTTTGATATCACACACGCCATATTTTCACGTAAACTCAAACTTTTGAAATCTACCCCCACCCTTTAAAAAAAAAACTAAAATGTATTTTATTTAACTCCAGACTCAATTACCTTTCGTTTGATATCACAGACGCCATATTTTCACATAAACTCAAATTTTTGAAATCTACCTCCTCCCTTTTATTTGGCTTGTGTTCAGTGGATTTTGTTCATTTTTAAATTGGACCATCTCGTCCCAACACCCAGCCTAGGTACCAAATTTCATTAAAATCGGGCAATCGGTTTTTGAGTTATGCGCGTTGGTCGTTACAGACAGACATACAGACAGACAGATAGACAGACGGCGCGACAAAAAAGTTTCAAAATCATCTGAAATGCAAAGATATATAAAAATTTTTGAAATCGGAGCAACATTTTTTTTCTTGCAAAAATTAGGATCACCATAGCTCACACTACTATAGTACAGTCTCGAGTATAGTATTATATGTGTGAGCTAAAAATTCAAAAGTGCCAACTTTTTAACGGAGTATGGCATATGTTATAACCAAGAACTTCGTAGATGCTTTTATTTCTGAGATAGTATTTGCTAATGGGCTAGGTCTCGGGCTAGGTAGGTATTAGATCTGTCATTTATTGGTTATTACATTTTCGAAACAATTTTAATTCTTTGTTATTTATGTTACTTTACCAAAAATGTTAACAGTTTTTACTGTAGTACTTAATATAGGTACATAGTATGTTTCTAAAAACATGACAAGTAAAAACTGTTTAATTTTCTGGGAACTTTTTAGACAATTTTAGAGACTTAATTAAAAATGTAAAACAGGCGAGAAATTAGTGGTACCGCTTTATAGAGAAAGCAATAAAAGACCTACGGTACTGCTATCTGACATGGGTTAACTGTAAAATTTGTAAAAGGTGAAGTCAAATAGCCGAATAGCGAATATAAGTCAAATTTTAAATTAAAGTTTTGTTGGTAAAAGTACTTGTATCAGCGGCGTGCTTAGCTTTACTCCAGTGGCGTAGCCACAGTAATGTATTGGGGGGAAATTTCCGGTACTGCTATCTGACATGACTTAACTGTAAAATGTGTAAAAAGTGAAGTCAAATAGCTGAATAGCGAATATAAGTCAAATTTTAAATTAAAGTTTTGTTGGTAAAAGCATTTGTATCAGCGGCGTGCCTAGCTTTACTGCAGTGACGTAGCCACAGTAAGGTATGGGGGGGGGGGGGGAAATTTTCCGGTTCTGCTATCTGACATAGCTTAATTGTAAAATTTGTAAAAGGTGAAGTCAAATAGCTGAATAACGAATATAAGTCAAATTTTAAATTAAAGTTTTGTTGGTAAAAGCATTTGTATCAGCGGCGTGCTTAGCTCTACTGCAGTGGCGTAGCCACAGTAATGTATTGAGGGGAAATTTCCGGTACTGCTATCTGACATGACTTAACTGTAAAATTTGTCAAAGGTGAAGTCAAATAGCCAATAAGTATATAAGTCAAATTTTAAATTAAAGTTTTGTTGGTAGAAGCATGTGTATTAGTGGCGTGCTTAGCTCTACTGCATTGGCGTAGTCACAGTTAGGTATTGGGGGGGAAATTTTCGGTACTGCTATCTGACATAACATAACTGTAAAATTTGTCAAAGGTGAAGTTTTACTTAACAAGTGTGGAAAGTGATACCTTACCGCGTGGTAAAGACACTTTCCGCATGTGTTAGGTACAATATTTTACCTATGAGTACCTTTTTTTTAAAATTTAGTTTAATTTATAAATAAACATGTCAAATTAGACGAAATTGAAATCTAAACAAATATTGAAGCTGTCTTATTGACGCGTTGCTAAGGTTTCTAAGTGGAACGCGTGCAGTAAAGTAACATTACCGCACGGCCTGAGGTAAAGTAATTACTTTACCGCACGCAAGTAGGCAAAACTATTTTTATCAGCGGCGTATCTTCATAGGGCAGTGGCGTAGCACTATCAAATAGCAGTATATCAAGTTCTATGGATTCCCTATAGGGTCATCCCTAAATTATGTAACGCAGTAGGGGGGAGGGGGGGGGGGGGTTAAGCCGTACGTTACACTTACTGTCAAAAAACAGTCATTAGCATAAATTAATTTTGACCAAAATCTAATCAGCTCTTTAATATTGTTTGTACACTGTTTTACCTAAAAATTTCATGAAAATCGGTTTGGCGGTTTAGGAGCTATTGTGTTAAGGACAGACATACACACACACAGACAGACATCACGACGATATTGCTAAAATAGGTCAAAATTCACCCAAATAACATATTTTCGGCTTCAAAAAAAAATTCCTTGAAAGTAATACCTTCTCTAGCCATTGCTCTGCGGGCTAGGAAAGTTAAATTTTTTACCATTTTGCAAATGTTTGATAAATTAATTAATGTCATTTTTTGCCATAAATTTGTCAAAAAAAAATTTTTCACATTGCTTTTTAAAATAAAAGTTCAATTGTTAGCACTACCACCCTTAAATATTGCTATTTTTAAATATTTTTTAAATGCATTAATTAGGTACTATCTGAATTATTATCTTATTATTGTAATAAATAAAAAAAATCATTGCACTGGATTTACAAAAAAAGGAAATGCTAACTTCCTCTTTCTTTTACAAAATTTGCATAAAAAAACGATTCATAATGCATATAAAATATTTAATAATTACAAGTTTTAAGACCTGTAGTGCTAACTTCCACATAAAATTAGTATTTCAGTTTTTTTTATATTTCTTTTCTTTTACAACAAATTAATTACAACAAAAAAAGGAAAATTACTGCATTTAAATAATGCAGTGCAACAAGTTTTATGCTTTCTTAATAAATTGACAACAAAAAAATGACATTAAATGCATAAATAAAGGTAGTAGTGCTAACTGCTGCATAAATTTAACATAGGTATACCTGCCAAGATTTAAAAAAAAACACAGTACCTACAACAATTATTTATCTTTTACAACAAAAAAAATTATAATTATGTAAGTAATGCATAAATCAAACTTTCAAAAATTTGCAATTAGTAATTTGCTAAGTTCCTGGAAATAAATTTATTTTAAAGTTTAGAAATAAACTTTGTTTTATGAAAACTCATATTGAATTGCAGTTTTGTTACAATTACAGGGACAAACCATTACCAAAAAGATGGTATGTTTTTGACCATACCACAACATGCTGTTGTTAGTAAAATAAAACTTTGGGTCCTTCAGAACTTGATAGGTAGGTAAGGTACACCTTATGAACAGACACAGTTTGTAGAATAAAGAAAAAAAACTGAAGAACAATGAGTGGTTGTCATGCTAATTATTTTCACATTAGCAAAAAGTTTAAAGACACTTCTGTTTTGGGTAAATAACCTTTCTGCAATCTTCTTCTAGGAACAATAATTTTGAGACCATTTACCAAAGAACCTACCTAATTTTGAGAAAATTATTTTGTAAAAATTAATTTTTTGAAATACCCAAGAATTAAAGAATAAAATTGTATAGTTTTATTTATAGAATCCAAGATAGTGAACCAACAAAATCAAACTGGGTCACCCTGTATATTTGTATGGAAGAGGCTGATCAATCTGTTAGGACATGTACAAAATCTTGACAGGACTTTTTGAGAACTTGTAAGCACTGATCAGGACTGGGCAGGACCCATAGGGAGTTGGAAGGAACCATAGGGAATTGTCAGGGACAGTAAGGACTTGATAGAACCTGGCAAGATGCTTATAAGGACCTAACTGTACCAATAAGGACTGACAGGACCAACAAAAATACAGATTTAGTCCTGTACAAAATTTTTACTATTGATCAGCCCCTCACTTGTATCTGTAACTGCCTCTGACGTTTCTGATTGAATAAGTAGGCCACAAGACTAGACAACCATAAATAAATTGATGAGTTCCATAGAAGAGGCAAGGTAGAAGGCAAGTCTCATTTATTATTTATCAGTCAAATGTTGGCCACCCCGAGCCACCAATTCAAGATACTATTTTAGTTCAATGATGGTACATTTCAGTCCCTTTCTCTTTTACTAGGAAAGAAAGGAATGATTTTGTGCCTATATCGAACACAAAAAGTATAATGTTGAGTATATAAATGAGAGTTAAAATGGAATTTTCCTTTATTTCCATCTTACGATGGGTCTTCATAAAAAACACTTAGGATGGATTATAAGAGATACCAAGAGAAATACTATCATAAAGTAAGTAGGACCTTTGTGATACTATCTAGTTCCAGGTACCAAGGTATCTCATTGTTGTATCTAGTGTAGGTATTCACTAAGGCATAGGCCCCTTAAATTAACTTAATTTGAGGGGGCTGTCAAAAAATAATAGTAAAACCATAATATTAAAAATACTGGCATAAACAATACAACCATAAAAAAAAATTCAATAAACAGAGGAATGAATAATCAAGGAAAAACTTACCAATCACAAAGGCACAAACGAGGAATTTCCATGGCAACTCCATTGTAACAAACAAACCCATGGTTCTCTTTTCTGGTACAGAACCATGAAACTATGGACTCACAAACTTTTATAAAACAAATGGTTACCCCAATTCCATGATTTTCTATGTTTAATTTGAAATTAAAATATCTCAAAAATTGATGAACTAAACAAATAAAAACTTTTTTCTGAGGCACTCGCTACATTTACTACAAAACTCTCTGCACACACCTGTCAAATTAAAATCTAAACTAAACTGTCAGATTTGTCAACAAGTGGTCCCTGCACAAAATGGCAACGTATGAGCGTGCGCAGTGCGTCCGTTTGGGTGCAGTGTAGACCACGCTTAGACCCAAGAAAAGTCCCATATGAAATGTATTAACGCGACTTTATTTTTGTCTCTACTAGTTCAAAGAAGCAACAAGTGGTTCTGGTCAATGGTCACTGGTCCAAAACCCGCTAACGGGCCACAGGGCGCTCACTGGGTACTGGTCGGTCAAAGGTAGCTGGATCCATGACTACATGATTAGGTTTTCAAAATAACATGAAAATATGAACATTGAACATAGGAGTGCATGAATCGGCCTTCAAAAATAAAATAAATGTCTGTTGTTTGTCTTTTTTTATTTCAGGTATCAGATTTTCTTTTCTTTGTCATCAGCTGTTTTGTATAAACAAAAATCAGCTGATTATCAACAACATAACCAAACTTTTAAAAGTGAAATTTTTTAAGGGATAAGTGAAATTTATGTAAATTTTTATCAATTCATTTGCTGCGGTTTATTCATGTTCACCCATATTGGTGATAAAAAATCGGAATTAGTGTGTTTGATAAGACGATGTCGTCCGTTATCGCGCAAACAAAAATTTTTGAATAACAAATGAGTACAATCATTATTAGGGATCATTATTCAATAAACAGTCATTGTTAACATGTCAGACAGACACACATACAAATTTTTTAATAAATACTAGGATTTAAATAAACTATGTCAATATTTTGTAAACAAGTGTGAAAATGAAAGAGTACTTTTACTTTGGGATGGATTTGGGGGTCTTTTTGTTTAAAGGGTGGGAGGTAAAAACCACTGGCTCACTAGTTTTGGTTTGTTTTTTGGTGGGCTGTTTAGCATTCTTTTTTGAATATCTCAGGTATTGTATAATGTGTCATATTGAGTAGTTTTATAATCACTTTATTTAAGTTTTAGCCTAGTTCTTTAAAAACTCTTTTTTAACAGATATCTGCAGACAAAATCAAAGCAAAAAGAGCTAAAACTTCGTGCAAAGCAAATCAAGATTCTATGTCCTACAGAGAGTGCCACATTACTGGCACAAAGCATCACAAATCCCAGAAATCCTCTGAATATTACCTTATTTGATAGGTAAGCATCTCTTGACTAAATAATTACATAACTGTCCCTTTGTTGATGATGATTTATATGTTGCTCGGTTTCTGTTATACTTTTACAGTTACTGTTATGGTTACTCTTTGCATCTAGAAATATAGGGATAACCAACCTATACAGGATGTAACAGTAAAAAGAATCCACCTGTATTTTTTTAAAACTAATTAAAACACATTTTTCTAGCATGCCATGCCCTTAGAGGGGTAAACTTCTAAAAGTGGGCCTAGTGATACCTTATTTTGAGGGTCTCTTGAATATCTTTTTAACTGTTAAAAATTTTGAAAATCCATCAATTAGTTTTTGAGATATTTTGCTTCAAATTTTTAAGTTTAACATGGACTGATAAAATAAAATTTAAATCAAAATTTATAATTTTTCTGAAATTTTATTGAGAAATTTATTTTAGCAGTCCAAATTTGAAGGCAAATATCTCAAAAACAAATTGGTGGATTTTAAAAATTTTTACATGGTTGTAAAGATATTCAAAAGTCCTTCAAAACAAAGTATCACCAAATCCACTTTCCCTATTCAAAATGTAAAGGTGGAGTTTACCTCTCAAATGTAATGCCTGCTAGAAAAATTTCAAAATAGTCAAAATGTGTCCCCCTTGCAAACAAAATCAATGTGTTTTGGTGTAGGGAAGCCCATAAGCCAAAATGAAAATTCATATTTCAAAACCTATACAGTTTATCAACAAAAGCACCGAAATGCAGTATGGTAGGGCCATAAAGATGCCAAAATACCACACCCTAAGTTAAGATTCCAAAAAACGTCATTTAGTGAATTTTATAGTAGGGAAACCCATAAGACCAAAATCTCCAAACTTTAAAAATTCATATTTTAAAAACTATATAGTTTATCAATAAAAGCACCGAGTTGCAGTATGGTGGGTCCATAGAGATGCGAACTAACCACACCCTGACTTAAGACTCGAAAAAACGTCATTTAGTGAATTTTAGGGTAGGGAATCCCATAAGACCAAAATGGCAAAACTTTAAAAATTCATTTTTTAAAAACTATAAAATCTATTAACAAAAGCACCGAGTTGCGGTATGGCCGGGCGATAGAGATGCGAAAAAACCACACCATGAGTTAAAATTCGAAAAAATGTCATTTAGCGAATTTTAGGGTAGGGAATCCCATAAGACCAAAATGGCCAAATTTTAAAAATTCATATTTTAAAACCTATGAAGTCTATTAACAAAAGCACCGAGTTGCGATATGGCGGGGCGATAGAGATGCGAAAAAACCACACCATAAGTTAAGATTCAAAAAAATGTCATTTAGCGAATTTTAGGGTAGGGAATCCCATAAGACCAAAATTGCAAAACTTTGAAAATTCATATTTCAAAAACTATAAAATCTATTAACAAAAGCACCGAGTTGCGGTATGCGGGGCGATAGAGATGTGAAAAAACCACACCAGGAGTTAAGATTCGAAAAAACGTCATCTTATAAGGGCAAAATTTTAAAAATTCATATTTTAAAAACTATAGAGTTGATCAACAAAAGCATCGAGTTGCAGTATAGTGAGGCCATAGAGATGTGAAAAAACTACACCCTGAGTTAAGATTCGAAAAAACGTAATTTAGCGAATTTTATGGTAGGAAATCCCATAAGACCAAAATGGCTAAACTTTGAAAATTTATATTTTAAAACCTTTACAGTTTATCAACAAAAGCACCGAATTGCAGTATGGTGGGGACATAGAGATGCTAAAAAACCACACTCTAAGTTAAGATTCGAAAAAACGTCATTTAGCGAATTTTAGAGTAGGGAATCCCATAAGATCAGAATGGCCAAATTTTGAAAATTCATATTTCAAAAAATACACAGTTTATTAACAAAAGCACCAAGTTACAGTATTGTAGGGCCATGAAGATACGAACAAACGACACCCTGACTTAAGATTTGGAAAAACGTCATTTAGCGAATTTTAGGGTAGGGAATCCCATAAGACCAAAATGGCGAAATTTCGAAAATTCGTATTTTAAAAACTATACAGTTTATCAACAAAATCATCGAGTTACAGGCGCCTTAGAGATGCAAAAAAACCACACACTGAGTTAGGATTCGAAAAAACATCATTTAGTGAATTTTAGGCTAGGGAATCTCATAAGACCAAAATGGCCAAACTTTAAAAATTCATATTTTAAAAACTATGTAGTTTATCTATAAAAGCACCTAGTTGCTGTATGGTATTGCCATAGTGATGCGAAAAAAGCACACCCTGAGTTAAGATTCGGAAAAAAATGCCGTTTAGCGAATTTTACAGTAGGTAATCCCGCAAGACTAAAATGGTCAAAGTTCATATTTTAAAAACTATAAAGTTTATTAACAAAAGCATTTTTGTTTATAGGGCTCAACGAATAATTACCCCTCCGTACGACGTACATAGAAAAATAAATAAATGCACAAATATTTTTTTCATCAAAATTGTTACACTATAAACGAATTTAATTATTTAAACAGGTTTTTACTGTTTGGAACCGAAGTATCATTATGGATCATTATTCAAAATTTGGGCTACTTCCTGATGTTGTCAATTATGCTCTATGATGCTTGGATTCTTGTGTCAGCAGTAATTGGAGGTGGCTTGGGTTATTTTGTTTTTGGTTACAAGTTTATGAAAATCAATCTGGAAAATTGTAAACTACTCAGAGATGCTTTTTGTACTGATGTGTGTGGAGAAACAGGTAAAAACTGATGTTTGGTGGTTTTTTTACAATGATGCATGCACATTATTAATAACCATAAAAGTCAATTCTTTTACAAATTGTTAATGGACAAATAAAATACCTTTTTGTTTTTCAGGTATTGTTATTTTTATACAGTGGTGACTCGATAATCCGGATCAATTAAAATCGGACTAATCCGAATTATCGAGGAATTCGAATTATTGAGGACTTTTTTTAATAACAAAAAATGTATAAATATAACTAAAAAGCGTGAATTAATAGAATAAGTAATGATTTTATTTTAAATGAACACAAAATCATAAAAAAAGAAAATCCTTTACTTAACAAAAAATGTTTTTTTTACTCTGATTAATTTTCATCGGCTCCTACCACTACTGTGGTGTCGGGTTGGAACGTTTTTCTATGTTGTCCGACTCCTCTTCTCCACCTCCTTCGATCCTGACAATCATCTTCGGTCAGGTTTTTTTAACTCATTGATCTTTGGATTGACTGTTGCCATTCTAGTTTAGGACGCCCCCTTTTTCTGCGCCCTATTGGTTGCCATTCTAGGACCTGCTTTCATGGGCGCACCCAGGGGGGGGGCCGGGGCCCGGCCCCCCCCAAGCCTTAGATTTTTTTACATATTTTCTACATATTTCATGATAAAACACAAAAAATAGCTTAAAATTTGACATCATGAGGCTTCGGGCCCCCCCCAAGAGGCCTCGGGCCCCCCCCAAGACACATTCCTGGGTGCGCCACTGCTGCTTTGGTAGTCTTTCGTCGTTCATGTCATCCGTTATACTTCCCCCTTTCCAATTCTTTCTTTTATGATCTCATTTCTTATGTGATCTGTTCTATATATTCTCATTGATCGTCTTATGGCATCCATTTCGACACTTTTCATGTTTGTTTTGTATTTTTCTGTTATGCGACAAGTTTCTATTCCATACAACAGCGTGCTTTTCACTATTGTTTCATATAGGCTAAATTTTACATTCTTTTTTACCTCTCCGCTCCATAAAATACTGTTAAGACATCATTAGACGTTAATGTAAGACATACAATATTTTATTTGCTCTCATTTCTGTCAACCTTTTTTTGAGTCACTTGCTTTAGTATTTTCATTTTTTCTTTTTTTCCGCAGGGATGAAAATATTGCGTGATCTTAGCCATCACCAACCAAATTACAGGTTAAAAACCTGCATTTTTATGTTAGTTATTATTATTAGTAATTAAAAAGAAACGTGAGTCCGGATAATTGAATCAAGTAAAATCCGGATTACCGAATACCTCTGTGGACGGATTATCGCGTGTAAGGATTATCGAGTCACCATTGTACTTTGTTTATTTTCAACACTTTCTAAATAGTCTGCATTGTTAACTTTAAACATAGCAGTGATGGTAATACTTATTTGAAAAATTGGCAATATTGTAAAAACCAAAAAGCTTTAACTTGTAGTAAACGGGCCGCTGGAATTTGCAGAGATTGAGGATTTACTTATACAGGGTGTTCGGCACATGAACCGTCAAAATTTTTTGGGATATTGTTGAGGTCATTTGCTACCTTTTCAACCTTGGAACTTGGGTCCTTAGAGTCACGGCTAAAGAGATATGATTTTTTTTTTCAAATTACCCAAAATCCCACCTTTAAACCCTCGTAAGCTTTTTATTAACGTCTGGAAAAGCACCATTTTTTTATAATTCTGTACTACTTCAACTAATTAATAGATTTGTTAAAATTTATGTACCAAAGGGACATATGAGGTTTTTTTTAAAGAACATTAGTGATTTTGTGAAAGAAAATCAATTTCAAAATTAAAAATCAAAAAAAGTTTCGACACTTGAGAACTTCATTTTCTTTTAAAAACTTCTCTATTGATTACCTTTCTAACGGTATGCTACACTTTGATTAAAAAAAACAATTCTGCTTTGAAATACGGATATTCCGTGAGACGGGCAATAATCGTTCGGACATGATAAGAAAAAAAATTTGTTGTTTATGATCGTTTCGAACAAAATTTATAAATAAAGAACACAATACATTACTGTTAAAAGTTTAACTTTTGTTTAAGTAGGTAAACGATTATAAACATCAAATTGTTTTTCTTACCAATTCCTAACGAGTGTCGCTTTTCTGACGGAAATCCGTATTTAAAGCAGAAATGTTTTTTTTAGCAATGTGTAGCATACCGTTAGAAAGGTAATCAGCTAAAGAAGTTTTTAAAAGAAAATGAAGTTCTCAATTGTCGATACTTTTTTTTGATTTTTAATTTTGAAATTGATTTTCTTTCACAAAATCACTAATGTTCTTCAATAAAAAACCTCGTATGTCCCTTTGGTACATCAATTTTAACAAATCTATTAATTAGTTGAAGAAGCATAAGATTAAAGAATTATTTTAAAAAAATGGTGCTTTTCCAGACATTAATAAAAAGCTTACGAGGGTTTAAAGGTGGGATTTTGGATAATTTGAGAAAAAAATTTAAAAATTCATATCTCTTTAGCCGTGACTCTAAGGACCCAAGTTCACAGGTTGAAAAGGTAGCAAATGAACCCAACAATATCCCAAAAAATTTTGACGGTTCATGTGCCGAACACCCTGTATTTCTATTTTTGCCTAAACACCTGCTCAATTATTTTTTCATTATATCATTAGCATTAATGGATTTTGACCAAGATCTGATCAGCTTGTTACAGCGTCGAGCACTATTTTTCATGAAAATCTCATGTAAATTGATCCAGCGGTTCCGGAGTTATCCTGGATCATACCTTTTCTAGAGTCCCTGTATGTTATTATATAATATATCCAAATATGTCAACATACAGGGACTCTAACCTTTTCTAGCCTAACGTTGTGCGGGACAGGAAGGTGAAATTTGTGTTACAACCCTGAAGAGGATTGTCACACTGTATTTATTTTTTTAGAATTAGTTACAATGGGCAGTCCTGGCCAATCCCAGAAAAATGATGTCCTGTTTTAAGTTTTCCTTTGTTTCCTGGTATCCCTAGCCTAGTTTTGTCCTTGTGTCCTTTTATTAAAATGTAAGTTGAAGAAAAATACCTAAGCATCTCTTGGTTTAACTAATTGTTATTTTTTTGCTTCAAATAATAAAGACAATTTCAAAATTGACCAGGTACAAGAACTGTGACTATGACTTTAAATATGACTGTGACTTTGACCACATTTTTTATTATGACTCTGATATTAATTATTTGATTTTGGAAAACTGCTTTTTGGTATAGTTTTAGCTCACACTACTACTATATTATAGTAGTGTGTAAGTAAGTAATTAATTTTTCGAGAAAAAAAAGTTGCTCTGATTTCAATTTTTTTTTATATATTTTTGAGTTTCAAATGATTTGTAAATAAACTTTTTTGTCTCGCCGTCTGTATGTATGTCTGTCTGTAATAACCAACGCGCATAACTCAAAAACTGCTTGCCCGATTTGAATGAAATTTGGTACCTCGGTCTTGACTCGAGATGGTCCCATTTAAAAATGAACAAAACCCACCGAACGCAAACAAATTTAAAAAATTAGAGTTTATGTGAAAATATGGCGTGTGTGATATCAAACGAAAGGTAATTGAGTCTGGAGTTAAACAAAATACATTTTGTTTATTTAAAAAGAAAGGGTGGGGGTAGATTTAAAAAATTACAGTTTAAGTCAAAATATGGCTTGTGTGGAACAAACCGAAAGGTAATTGAGTATGAAGTTGATTAGAATATATTTCAGTTTTTAGTTATATTAGCTCACACGTACACTATAACTATAGTACCTAGTCGGAGCTTAGGTGCCCATATTTTGACAGAGTATTTTATATTGTTTCTCTTTATTATATATTTTTTGACTTGGTTATAATAAAAAAACAATAAAACAATTAAATATTGAGCGTGATGCGTCAGTTTAAAGGATATTTATTTTACGCTAATTTAAAAAATCGAATAAAAAGAGGGTCATTTTATAAGAAAAATCTCAACTTTGTGTAATATCTCAAAAACCTAAAGTGACAGGTAAAATTTAATTGGACAGTTGGATTTTTTATTTAAAAAACTAGAAAAAAACCATCTAACAACACAATTAAATTTCTATAAATAAAAAAGTCCCTTCCCAAAATGCAGAACTCAAAAACGGCTTGTCCTATCAAAATGCAGTTTTTATATTTTCTTCTCTTGAAAATCGGGCCCCGCAAGTGGGGGTTAGTTTTATTCTGTGTCCCCTAGAATCCCCCCAAAAACATCGAATTTGGGACACCGTGTACTTTTTTAAGATGATGATAACTTCCGCAACGCAGAATCCACACCAGTATACACCGAATCTCCAACAACGTCTCAAAATCCACTGGAACGGCATCAACAATGTCATTCCAGCAGTTCTCCGGTGACGTATGGTACCCAGGACGGTCCTGATTGTTCTTCTGCTACTCAAGAGGTAGTTTCGGTGAGTGTACATAATGAACAGTCGTGCCATTAAAAACTGTTTTCTGGATAGGATGAAGGACCACTTCAGGTATGCAGGGTGTTCCTAACTTATACAAAAAAAATCTGTGCTCAGCCGGGACTTGAACCCGGAACCTCTGACTATATACGCCAACGCCGCTTGTGTTTGGTAGCTCAACTGGAAGGACGTTGACGTATATAGCCAAAGGTTACGGGTTTGAGTCCTGGCTGAGCGTAGGAAACTTCTTTTAAAAATAATTTACGGTCTTTAATGTTCCTAACTGTCATGTAAAAATAAAGAGAGATGATTCCTTGACGGACCATTTTTAAATTACGTAATGCTTAAGAGGACAATGATTAACAAAAGAAGAAAGGGGGTAAAAAATCCGGATTTTTTTTTGTAACGTAACTTATTGAATGGGCGGCGGATAAAAGGTCGAAAGTACAAATGGTCGAAAGTACAAAAGGTCGAAAGTACAAAAGGTCGAAAGTACAAAAGGTCGAAAGTACAAAAGGTCGAAAGTACAAAAGATCGAAAGTACAAAAGATCGAAAAACAAAATGTCGAAAGGACCAAAGGTCAAAAGTACAAAAGGTCGAAAGTACAAAAGGTCGTAAGTACAAAAGATCGAAAGTACAAAAGATCGAAATACAAAAGGTCGAGAGTACAAAAGGTCGAAAGTTCAAAAAGTCGAAAGTACAAAAGATCGAAAGTACAAAAGATCGAAAGTACAAAAGGTCGGAAGTACAAAAGGTCGAAAGTACAAAAGATCGAAAGTACAAAACATCGAAAAACAAAAGGTCGAAACTACAAAAGGTCAAAAGTACAAAAGGTCGAAAGTACAAAAGATCGAAAGTACATAAGATCGAAAGTACAAAAGGTCGAAAGTACAAAAGGTCGAAAAAAAATCGACAATACAAAATATTAAAAATACCAATTTACCGTATCAAGTCGAATTGACCTGTCCAGTCGAGGTGGACCCGGGGCCGAGGATAGGTTAGGTTAATATCCCAACCTGACCCGGTTAGGTTAGTATATCAAAAAAAAACTTTCCTGACAAAATCAGGGTAGTTTTTTTTTTGTAAACAAACCTAACCTGGTCAGGTTGGGTTAGTAACCTAACCGGGTTAACTATGAACTATCCTCGACCTCTGGACAACCGCGGCTGGGCAGGGCAATTGGACTTGGTTAGGTTTCAATCTTTTATTTTCATACTTTCGACCTTTTATTCTTTCGACCTTTTGTACTTTCGACCTTTTGTACTTTCGACCTTTTTGTACTTTCGACCTTTTGTATTTTCGACCTTTTGTATTTTCAATCTTTTGTATTTTCGACCTTTTGATTTTCGACCTTTTGTACTTTCGACCTTTTATCCGCAGCCGTTACTGAATTGAGGTTTTTGGTGACTAAAAGTTGATTATACCTAAATATAGGTTAGCAATTAATGCTTGTTGTAATTTTCTTTTAAAAGTTCGTTTTGCTTAGGCACCTTTTGTAGTTGCCAATGCCGTTCCTGCGCGGGTTAGGAAGGTAAAAATTGAAACCATCTGTTTATGAAAACTTTTCGTCTTGAACTAAGCCCAATAATTCCCTTCTTTGTTTGTACAAGACATTTTGGAACACGCTGTATATAGCTTGTTTCCTAAGTGAGTGCGAAAAATTTAAAGCAGTTTACTTTGGCTAAAAATACCTAATGTTACTTTTTCTAAATAAAGTTGGGCAATTAAATTTGTTGGTTTTTTAACAAATTTACTTAAAAATTAGAATACATAAACATTTTAGAATTATAACTTCATTGCCTTTATTTATTTTAAACACAACGTTTCGATTAGTCAAAATCTTTAACCGTTTTTGAATGTAAACTAAACATTCCAGTTTAGGGGCTACTACTTATACTACTTGGTGTGCAGTCAGGTGTGAGGGCCCGCCCCTTCCTTTAAACCTAAGACGCGTCTGTAGTTGGTTGAGTGAAAACTTCTTTGTACTACTACTATGTCGGTTTAGAACGTTTTTCTACGTTGGCCGACGCCTATTTTCCACCTCCTTTGATCCTCACAATCATCTTCTGTCAGGTTTTTTGACTCATTGATCTTTGGATTGACTGTTGCCATTCTAGTTTAGGACGCCCTCTTTTTCTGCGCCCTATTGGTTGCAATTCTAGGACCTGCTTTGATAATCTTTCGTCGTTCATCCGTTGTACATTGCCGTACCATATCAGTTGTCTTTTAGTGATATCATCCGTTATGCTTCCCTCGGTTTCCATTATTTCTTTTATAATCTCATTTCTTATATGATATGTTCTAAATATTCTCATTGATCTTCTTATTACATCCATTTCGACACTTTCCACATATGGCATTCTTCCGTTAACTTTCTCATCATATACTTCATGTCTTCTTTATCATTAGCTACAATTACTTGGTCGTCAGCAAACTGTAGTGTGTATATGATAAATCGGTCGCTTAGTTGTATTCCCATGCCGTGTTCTTTAGGTTTCCAGTTTTTTAGAGCTACTGTGATATATATTTTAAAGAGTTGGAGAGATACAACATCCCTGTGTTAAGCCTTTTGTTACCAGGAATTCTTTTGGAAGTCGATTTCCAATTTTAATGTTAGATTTTGACCCTTTGTATAGTTCTTTTATCGCTTTTATATATAAATGATTGATATTAGTTTGTTCTAACACTATCCATAATTTTTCCACTGGAACGGTATCATAATTATGCTTTTTGTAGGTTCAAGAAGGAACATATTCCCTTCTTCTTTCAATGTGAAAAAAGTGAAATCTTCTTTAAATTTTTCGCACTTACATAGAATACAGGGTAATTTATCTGGAACACCCTATTTAAACATTCGTTACAGAGGATTCTGTTTATAGGATATCATAAAAAAGTGCCTTATTTTACGTAAAGAAATTTTAAAAATAAATAATAATTTAAAAAATATGTCGCAAAGGTCAATAATGTATGTGAAAGATTATCGTTTTTTTTATTGTTGTTATAACGTGATAAAACTAATCCCATCATTTTTGATATTTCTGATTTAAAGTTCCTGAAAAATAACTTTTATTACATGGAGACAAGATTATTTGTCAACATTTTATTTTTATTGTTATGGTTTTTAATTTTTTTTAATCAGTTAACTATCCAGATTACTTTTTTTTTACAAAAATCTTAGCTTTTGTGTTATAACCATGAACTACTATACATGAGAAGTGACATTATATAGTGTGTCCACGAATTGAGTTCGGGTAAGGTATAAATGACAAAAAAATTTCGATTTAGATTCTGATTTTCTGGGAATCGCTCCTGTTGGGTCTAAAACTAACATGTTAAGAAAATGAGCCAAATCATTTAATATACAGGGTGGTTTAGTAGGTTGATTTGACAAGAAGTGTTAAGAGTAAAGTACCTTTGTTTTAAGAGATATCAGAAAAGGTTATTAAGAAAAGTTGTTTAGAATTAAAAGTTACGACTAATTATTAATTTTCATAAAAATCAGCTTAAAATCGTCGAAACAAAATGTTCGAAATCGACTTATAAAATCAGAGTTGGCTGATTTTTCTGAAAATTGAGAATCTGCCGTCACTTTTGAATCTAAATAACTCTTCTTAACCCAGATAAAGCCAACAAAATTTTATTTTTGAATTTTGATAATTTTTTTTTCTTTTTTTGTTAAAAAAAGGATCCCACTACTTTACTTTAGAAAAACATGCAAACATAAATTTTAGTTTCAGATTTTTTTTTTAAATTGCAGCTCCTAAAGCTGGCGCCATCCCACAAATATACCCAAAAATACTGAAACTAACTTCGAAAGCTTGACTTCAATATTTGGGTTAATAACATTTCCTGATATCTTTTAAAACAAAGGTATTTTACTCTTAACACTTTTTATCAAATCAGCCTACTAAACCACCCTGTAGATTAATTGATTTTATCCACTTTGTTAACATCTTAGTTTCAGACTAAGCAGGCGCAATTCCCAGAAAATTAGAATCTAAATCGAACATTTTTTGTCATTTATACCTTACATCATCTATTCAACCTATAAAACCAACCTGTATATTAATTGATTTGGCTCATTTTTTTAACATGTTGATTTAAGACCAAGCAGGAGCAATTCCCAGAAAATCAGAATCTTAATCGATTTTTTTTTTGTCATTTATACCTTCCCGAACCCAATCCGTGGACACACACACTGTATATGTCGGGTTTTTTCGGCAAAAAATTTCAGCAATATACAGGGTTTTTATATATTTTTCTTACTCTAAGGTTTTTAAAGTCGGCATTATTTATAACATCATTATTTTGAGAATTGTAGGGTCGGTTAAATAAGCAATCCAATCGATAGAAAATTTAACTTTGAACATAAGTTGTTCTTGAAGTTTTTCTCTTAAAGGCAAAAATAAAAAAGATATTAACGATTTTCTAAACAAAGGCAGTCTTCGACAGATTCAAAAACCAAAGCCCTATGCTTAAGAAAGTTGTTAATAACTTTATTTATTTTTGGCTTTAAGAGAAAAAGTCATAGAACAACTTTTTTTTAAAGCCAAATTTTCTTTCCATTGGCGTTAGTGTATACCGGTCTTTTATTTAAAAAAATGTATTTTTGACCATAACTCACCTACGCGTCATTTGATTTTATTTCTGTTGTCACCGTCGTACACAGCCGAAAAAATACCACAACTTTGTCTATTTAACCGACCCTGTAGCTCTTATATTAACTAACTTAACCTTGAACACCCTGTATATAGGTACAGTTAGGGACTTTTTAAACTAGTGGCCAAATCAGTATTTTTTATGTACGGTGTTTTAATGCACTAGTGCAACGACAGGGTGTTTTTGAATGACATACAAATATTTAAGGAGGTAATTTTTGGGCCCATTTTGAGGAAAAAGCTTCATATGAACATGTGCCCTAAACGTCTAAGATTTTGAGATTAAAAAATCTTCTATGTAGATATTTTTATAAAATTTGGCACACTTTCTATTCATCAAGAGGCATTTTACTATTTTTTTTTTCAAGAATTTTGGTTATATTTTTGTTATATTTATTTAAATATATAAAAATAAAGTTGAAAATAGTAATCATAATTATGTAAAAAAAAATAAATCAAAAAAACACAAATAAATAAATAAACTAGAAAAAAACTACTCATCCCAAAAATTTGTTACTATTTTAAAACTCAGTTCTCAGGCCCATCCTCTTCCTGGATGGTACCAATTAACCAAGCACCATTTCCCTGTTGCACGGCGAAGCTAATGTTCTGGGTGATTGCACACAATGTGCCGGAATGAAGTACATGTTACAAAAATGGTTCCAAAAACTAATTGCACATTTTGAATATGGACTCTTTCCTGACTTCAGAGCCATATTCATATAAATCCTAGCTGATTCTCTTCTCGAAATTTTTGACATTTTTCTAGTTAGTCTAGGCGCTGGCTCCTGTCACGTGTGACCTAATATGTGCGCTCAGTTTGACTACGGGGCTTTGTTAAGCACCCATAGGAGTATAAAAAAAGTTTGGTCACGTGGTCGAACTGATGGTCGTTTGGCCGCCATCTTTGAAAATGGGCGCCAAATTGATAGATTTTTTGTTGAAGCGTATCTCCTTTCCCAGTGGTCCGATTTTAATTTTTTTTAATGCCTGTTTTACTCATTTTTTAAAGACAAATGAATTTTGTCATTACATGTTTTTTGATAAATCAAGTAGTTTTTGAGATATACCAAGATTATTATTATTTTCGCTCGTAAAAGAATTAAAATAATACCCATGCTCATTTTATTGTTGCTACAATATTATTCACATTTGTTTTTTTTTTGCTGTATAGAAGGCTTTAAACCTTTCACAGAAGAGGATAGTGACTTTATGTTTTTAATGTTCGATGGATGGTACCCCTAAAGAAAAGACTGACTTAAAGAGGGTGGTTTCTAAAACTGTCCACAAGATTATAGAATAAATGAATTTGCAGCGAAACGATACATTCTAGCCAAAAACGATAAAATACGTTTTTTGTAGTACTTTTAATTCCGCTTCTTTTGATGTATCACTTAGCATGCTAGCTGTGATAATTAGCTGGACAAGCCAGCTAAAATATACAATTTTGTAAAAATTTCATGTTTTCGCTCCAAAATCGATTTTTTTCTTAAAAGTTGTAAAATATATGACAATGATCAGAAGAAGCGAAATTAAAAGTACTATAAAAAATTATTCTTAACGTTTTTCACTAGGATGCATCGTTTCGCTGCAAATTCACTTTTTTTATAATCTCGTCAACGGTTTTAGAAACCACCCTCTTTAAGGCAGTCGTAATGAACCATCCATTAAACTTTAAAAACCTAAAGTCAATATCCTCTTCTGTGAAAAGTTTAAAGCCTTCTACGTAACAAAAAAAACAAATGTCAATAATATTGTAGCTACAATAAAATGAGCATGGGTAATATTTTAATTCTTTTGCGAGCGGAAATACTAATAACTTGGTATATCTCAAGAACTACTTAATTTATGAAATAATGTGTAATGACAAAATTTATTTGCCTTTAAAAAAGAAGTAAAACAAGCTTTAAAGAATTAAAATCGGACCATTGGGTAGGGAGATACGCTTAAACAAAAAATCTATCAATTTGGCGGACATTTTTAAAGATGGCGGCCAAATAACCATGAGTTCGACCACGTGATCAGTCAAACTGAGCGCACATCTTAGGTCACGCGTGACAGGAGCCAGCGCCTAGACTAACTAGAAAAATGGCAAAAAATTGATAAAATTTCGAGAAGAGGATCAGCTAGGATTTATATGAATATGGCTCTGAAGTCAGAATAGAGTCCACATTCAAAATGTGCAATTAGTTTTTGGAACCATTTTTATGTAACCTATACTTCATTAAGGCACACTGTGTGCATTGCAACCTCGCGAATCAACCTCTTAGCCTCATCACTCCAAGGTCCTAGAGTTTAAATGTTTTTTTGATTCAGCAAGAGCATTAGCTGATCCAGGTTCCTTTGAAGTGTTTAATTAATTGTTTTTTTTTCGTTAGAAGTCTAGCGACGTGGAAAGGAGTGAATTTATTTTATAATTTAAGCCACTAATCGAAATAAAAAAAAACAGGTGTGGTGTACCGAATTTCCCAAAAATATTTAGAGAAGTATCACAGATATTAATAAAAAGGAGATTTTTTGTAAATCTATAACACACCTATTTCTCAAAAGTTAAAACATTTAGGACATTATGTTAATATAAAGTTTTTTTTCCAAACGGTAACTTAAAAAGTCTGTGACTGTACGAACCAAAACATGTGATTATATGATATTTAAAATTGTTAAATTTAAAAAAAGAAAATAAAAAAAACAATCAAATGAAAAGATAAATTTGGTGATCAAATGCGATTAGGTATAATGTAAATGTTTGAAATGAAAGGTCTGTATATTTTCGTTATAAAAATAAAGTTAAAGAAAAATGTGTATATATTAGCAATGAAGAAATCTTTTGGATAAATAAATAAAGTATTTCAAAATTTTTATAAAAATACATTTATTAGAAACTCCAGTACGGTTCTAATAAAGCAAACAACTAAAAACTAGTAGGTCAATCTATAATAGTCTACTACACTTACAAAAGACAAATAACAAAATTGTTGTTAAAAGCTCTTTCTGACAGGTACAATAATTATGATTGTAGCCTGGTCCATAGATTTACTTTTTGCCGCTGACTGCTATTTCCCTCTTTCTCTAACAGAAAGAGATAGAGATGCAATTTATATCTCAATCTTTTTATATTAAATAAAGTTGGAAATAGATGTGAGCGTCAAGAAGTGAAACTGTGGACCAGGCTTCAACTAGTAGTTGTTAAACTGTCAGTAAATGTACGAATTTTAAAATTTATAAAGTTGTAGCAGGGACAGATAAATCCCTGGTTGTAGCATAGAATACAGGGTGTTCGGCACATGAACCGTCAAAATTTTTTGGGATATTGTTGGGGTCATTTGCTACCTTTTCAACCTTGGAACTTGGGTCCTAAGAGTCACGGCTAAAGAGATATAAATTTTTAATTTTTTTTCTCAAATTATCCAAAATCCCACTTTTAAAATTTTTTTAAAAATAATTCTGTAATCTTAAGCTTCTTCAACTAATTAATAGATTTGTTAAAATTGATGTACCAAAGGGACATACGAGATTTTTTATTAAAGAACATTAGTGATTTTGTGAAAGAAAATCAATTTCAAAATTAAAAATCAAAAAAAGTATCGACAATCGAGAACTTCATTTTCTTTTAAAAACTTCTTTAGTTGATTACCTTTCTAACGGTATGCTACACATTGATAAAAAAAACATTTCTGCTTTAAAATACGGATATTCCGTCAGAAGGGCGAGACTCGCTCGGAATTGGAATTTGATGTTTATGATCGTTTACCTACTTAAACAAAAGTTAAACTTTTAACAATAATGTATTGTGTTCTTTATTTATAAATTTTGTTCGAAACGATCATAAACATCAAAATGTTTTTCTTATCAAGTCCGAACGATTATTGCCCGTCTCACAGAATATCCGTATTTTAAAGCAGAATTGTTTTTTTTAATCAATGTGTAGCATACCGTTAGAAAGGTAACCAACTAGAGAAGTTTTTAAAAGAAAATGTAGTTCTCAAGTGTCGATACTTTTTTTAATTTTTAATTTTGAAATTGATTTTCTTTCACAAAATCACTAATGTTCTTCAATAAAAAACCTCGTATGTCCCTTTGGTACATAAATTTTAACAAATCTATTAATTAGTTGAAGTAGCATAAGATTACAGAATCATAAAGAAAATGGTGCTTTTCCAGACATTAATAAAAAGCTTACGAGGGTTTAAAGGTGGGATTTTGGATAATTTGAGAAAAAAAATAAAAAAATCATATCTCTTTAGCCGTGACTCTAAGGACCCAAGTTCCAAGGTTGAAAAAGTAGCAAATGACCCCAACAATATCCCAAAAAATTTTGTGCCGAACACCCTGTATGTATGAGATTTTCTTTTATAAACTGACCTTTACAAGACGATAGCCACAGATACAAAAAGTTACAAATATTTAAACATAATACATTATAGGTACTTATATTGAACACAATTAAAAAGCTTTAAAAATAGATTATATCAAAGTTGTGTTAAACTAAAAATAAATCGAGGAAGCAGACTAATACATAAAACTTAAAAATTATTCTTACAAGATATCGTAAAAAAATATAAATTATAAAAGTGTCATTTGTCGAATCTCAAAAACAAAAAAAAATGATTTAGGCAAAGTTATCTTTGTCTTGGTGTGCTCGTAGGTTTTTTAACTGAAAAAAAAAACAAAAAAAACAATAGTAATTGTTTAATTATAGAAAAATAAATATAATACATGAGGTAAGTATACTATAGTTTATAGTTATGTTACTCTATAGTAAATTGGAGATTTTCCAAAAAGAAAGTCACCTTCACCAAGCCTTTGAAAATGGGTTAGTAGTAGGTTAGATCTTAGTATCTTGTGATGGTATTACTAAAAATGAAAAAAAACATATTTTTTTCTGGATTATTTATTGATACCTTATTGGTGTCTAGGACCACTAAACCACAAAGTTAGAATTATTAGTGTGATTCAGTGGACCTACATGCTTCAGTGACTTTTTAAATTACCAGGGTATTTTTTGTCAAAATTTTATTATTTACAGATAACATAAATAAAAATAAATGTGTTTGTAGAAATCCTTAAATCAAACAAAAATGGTAAACATTCATCTTCCTAACTCACTAAATAAAAATGAGAGTGAGTGAAAAATTATCTTCTTCTTTAAAGTGGGGGTGGGGGCATCCCCCTCTCACCCCCCTCAAAAGTGCTCTCTTACAATATTTTCCCAATTGTCCCAAACTGTTAACGTGGCAAAAAACAAATAAGTAACAATTATTGAGGCTAATGAAAAGTATTCTCTAACGATGTGTAACACGCCCCCCTACATCAGTGGCGTACCTCTTATAGGCAAATGAGAGGTGTGGAAAAACAAATATTTTTAAATTTTCTTAAATTTTGCTGTCCTACATGTCTGGTTTTAAAACTTATTTTTAAAGCCGCAGAAATTTCCTTTCCAACGATGTACATCACTCCCTCCTCAACGCAGCAGTAGATCTTGCAGAGACGCCCCAAAAAAGGTCAAATTTTATATACCAAGTAATAAAAAATGTCGAAAAAAACATTTAGGGGGGAGAACCACTCCCCCACTAAGAGTGGGCGAATGGTTCCCTCTCGTTATATTTTCGGGGGAGTATACTGTATATTCAAACCAAGTGTGTTGCTTCTCTCATTGAACGTAGTGTGTGTATTAGTACTGTTCCAACATGGTTGTCTTAAATGAAGATTCCAGTGTATACCAAATTTGACCATTTTTGGTGCGTCTATGCTAGATCTACCGCTGCCTTGAGGGGGGAGTGATATACATCGTTGGAAAGGAAATTTCTTTAGCTTTAAAAATAAGTTTTCAAACCAGAGATGTAGGACAATAAAATTCAAGAAAATTAAAAAAATATTGTTTTTCCACAGCTCTCATTTATTTAAATGGCTATAAAAGGTGCACCACTGATGTAAGACGGGCGTGTTATACATCGTTAGAGAGGACTTTTGGTCAGCCTCAATAACTATTACTTAGTTGTTTTTGGCCAAGTTAAAAATTTGCAAATAATTAGAAAAATACTGTAAAAGATCACTTTTGAGGGATGAATGAATGAATTCAACTCGAAGAATTAAGTTTTAAGTTAATACTAATCAAAAATATTTTTTACTCACCTTGAGTATTATTTACTGAGTTACAAAAATGAATGTTCAACATTTTTGTTTGATTTGAGGATTTCTACAAATACATTTATTTTTATTTTAAGGCGGCGACTTTAAAAATTATCCTTCAACATGTCCCATCACCAAATTTGGATATTAGTAATTAATTACAAAAATAAAAATAAAAAAATTTATATTACTTCTTTTTCGTCTGTAACTGTTGCAGTGTACCTTTCGATTATCTTGACAGCTGTGATGGGCGGGGCTTTGAGGGCGTGATGGTAGATAAGCGCGGCAACAATGCCTCCGAAGATCGGTCCAGCCCAATAGACCTAAAATTCAGCAAGTTGTTATTTATTTATGGGAAGTACATATGTTCAGAAAAAGTATGATATTACAACTTCTGAGGATTTTTTGCTTTCTGAACGATTTTTAAGCTAATTTATAGCCAAAAAGATCGCTCTTGTCGGGTTTATAGTATTATAGTGTTAAAAAGTTTTGATAGGAGGCTTAAAACTCATCCCTGAACATAACTTTTAATTCTAAACAACTTTTTTTTGTATATTTTTTATCTATTTAAATAATAATTTACTTTTATGCAAAATATGTGTTTTGTGTTCTACCCTTTATACTGTGCAAGTCAACTTTGATCTGATTGGTGTTAAATAAGTTACAAGATAAGCACAATTGATCTGCAGAAAGAATTTTTTTGTTAACTTAATATTAAAGAAAATCCTCACAGTATTTTATGGAGCAGAGAGATAAAAAATAATGTAAAATTTAACATATATGAAACAATGGTGAAAAGCACGCTGTTGTATGGAATACAGACTTGTCGCGTAACAGAAAAATATAAAACAAAAATGGAAAGTGTCGAAATGGATGCAATAAGAATATCTAGAATAGATCATATAAGAAATGAGATTATAAAAGAAAGAATGGGAATTGAGGAAAGCATAACGAATGACATCACTAAAAGGCAACTGATATGGTACGGCCATGTACAACGGATGAACGACGAAAGATTACAAAAGCAGGTTCTAGAATAGCAACCAATAGGGCGCAGAAAACGAGGGCGTCCTAAACTAGAATGGCAACAGTCAATCCAAAGATCAATGAGTCAAAAGAACCTGACAGAAGATGATTGTCAGGATCGAAGGAGGTGAAGAATAGACGTCGGACAACGTAGAAAAAGTTCCTAACCGATATAGTAGTAGTAGTGGAGAATCACTATTTGTTAAGCAAATTTTCGCACATACTGTACAAAGCAGGGCGTACCACTTACTAATCTAGTCACACCTACTCACCCAGTGATTCTCCCAAATACCAGCAATGGCTGCTGATCCAAAGCTCCTAGCTGGATTCATGGAAGCCCCTGTAAATTTGATGAGGGCCAAATGGCCCAAAGTCACGGACAAGCCGATGGCCAGGGGGCCCGCAGGTTTGGCTTCGGGCCTGTTCGGGTCGCAGACGCCGCATACGGTGAGAATTAGAACAAAACCTACAAAAAAAGAGAAAGAATTCTTAGGCTTTTAGAGAATAATTATTGATGGGAGAATAATTTTTTTAATGTCGAAAGATTCACTAGTTAAAATTTCTTGCAAAAATCTTAAATTTTGGAACATTTATTTAGTTAGCTTAAATTTTATTATTTTTTAGTTATTATTTTTCTTTATTGACTCATTTATAATATGTTTTTTGTTCAACCTTTTTTCTCCAAGTTCTTATTCTTTTGTCTTAAGACACAGAAAAACTAGCTATTATACTAATAATATATATATTTATCGGTTTCACAACGTTCTACGTCTTCCGATACCCAATCTCCACTCGTTTCTGTTTGCCCATAATTCATCATCTAGGCCTCTTATTCTTATTTCACTGTCTATTTCTTCTCTCCAGCTTCTCCTTGGCCGTCCTCATTTTCTTCGACCAGTTGGTTTCCATTGTAGTATTTGTTTAGGTAGTCTTTCATCATTCATTCTTTGTACATGTCCGTACCACACTAGTTGTTTTGTTCTTATATCATCCACTAAAGTACGTTAACCCACTGTCATAATTTCTCTTATTCTTTGATTTGTAACTCTTTCTCTTTTTGATTTCCCTGCTGCTCTTCTCCAATAGTCCATCTCCGTAGTGGAAAGCATTTTTTCTGTTTCCTTGATTGGCCATACTTCTGAGCCGTATGTAATAATACTTTTTACAATGGTGTTATATATAAGCTTTTTGTTATGTTTTGATATACTTTGGTCCCAAATTATTCCATTTAATAAAGTTATTGTTTTTCTTCCTTGTACGTTTCGATCTTTTATAGCTTTGTCTAGTGTTCCGTCAGCTGTAATTTTTAGACCTAAGTATTTATACTCATCACAGGACTGAATTCGCTGCCCGGTATTTAAGATTAGTTCCTGTTTCATTCCACCGATACACATATACTCTGTCTTATTGAGATTAACCTCTAGTCCCCACTTATTGTACTCTTCTATTAGTTTTCGTGTCATATATTCGAGGTCGTCATAATCCTGAGCCACTACTATCTGATCAGCGGCGAAACATAAAGTATACAAGGTGGTTTCGTCCAACGGAATTCCCATGTTTTGGCATTTTCTCTTCCATACTTTAAGGACTTGTTCCAAGTATATCTTGAAGAGCGTAGCATTATACTAATAATACTAATTATTATTAGTTGAAAGAGTATTTGAGATAAATATATTCACTGGCCCACTTTTTTTAATGTCTTCTTATTTTATCCACAATTAAAAAGTCCCAAGAAATATTGTGTGGTTCATAAACGATGTTCTTTAGCATTTTGACAATTTTGAGAGGAAAAAAGTGGGCGGCCGTTTCGTAAAAAATCGGGTTTTTAAGTATGTCATCTTACCTAGGAAGAATTCAAGACCAAATCCTTGGATAGGTTTTACAATAGGATTCAAATTAGTCAAGCCTAAAGCACTGACTTTCCAGTCGTGCCATTCTTCTGGTGTTAAAGCCTAAAAATATAAAAAAACTAAATAAAAAATGTACATGTTGCAAAGGCTAACATCCCAAAAATAAATTAATTACTTGGCCATAGCCACAAATTCATTTGATTAAATATTTGTAGCGTATTGGGATGTAATGGTTAGGACGCGCGAAAGACCGGTATCGCAAAAAAGCCTCATGTTTCTTATACAATTGGTAAAGTATATCCAAATGATTTAGCTCGTGATAAGCGTAAAAGATTAGTTCCAAGGAAAATATCGTATATGTGTGAAAAAAACTGTCATTTATCGTGTCATTTGGAATGGCGTGTCATCATGTGAATATATTTAACATCATTCGGTACGTAGCGTTACTTATAGTGGTGCGCGGAAAAGATTGTACCTTTGTGTGTCCGCTGGACGCCCCACTTTAGAACAAAGCACATTGGCTACGCCTTCCCGTTTAATCATTGCATGCTGCGATGTTCCCCGATGCACATGACTTTCTACTTATTGTTTTGTGATGACACGATAAACCGCGCGAAAAAACGTGAGTTTATGGCTAGCAAATTATTTTTCTTACCATTAAAGTGGCCGAACCAGCCAAACTGCCCAGACATTGAGCAATGATGTAGAAAAATCCTTTGATAACGCCTATCTGTCTGACTACCATCATGGCGACTGTTACTGCGGGGTTTATGTGAGCGCCGCTCACGTGACCCAAAGCCTAAAAACATAAACTTATTTTAGATAGTGTTCCTAGCTATAACTTATAAGCTATTATCCCATCTTGATAAAATTTGGTCTGTAGATGTTGTTTGTGTATCAGTTGAGTTTTTTTTTAGCGGAGTTGGAAATGTGGCATCAGCGGTAAAAGGGTAGTTTTTAAAACTGATAATTTCAAGCTAGCAATTTGAACTTGGTTGGTGTTATAATTTTTTAATCTAAGTTACTTTACCGCACGCGCACCGCTGAGAAACCTTAGTTACATTTCAATTTCGTCTAATTTGATATGTTTATTTATAAATTACATTTGATTTTTTGAAAAAAAAGGTACTAGGTAAAATATTGTACCTGTGTCTTTACCACCCTTGATGGCTTGACCGAACTTCGCTCCGCGTCGTTTGGCCAACTGCCGTCATGTGCGGTAAAGTATCACTTTCTACACTTATTTAGGTAAATAACTATTATATTCTCTAGTTCATTACCCTTGATGTTTTTTTTGTAAAATGGTTTATTTTAGAGACACCAATTGAATAAAAAAAATTAAAAAATTAAATTGTTGGCCATTCCGTGAATCACTGAAAAAACTGGAAATGCGTATAGAATTTCATTATCAAGTCAAAACGTCACATCACAAGCTTTGACCAAAAGCAAACTCTGAGCGGTCACGTGTTTTGCAAAACGACTTGTCTCGATCAATGGCATAGTCGCTCGCTCTTCAGAGTTACTGAATTTTACGCGTTTGAAGTGAAATCTTTTATCCTGCCTTTTACCGACTGAACGTTTCTCGGTCGGATTGTAGGAGAAGCTTGCGCAATGGAGGTCTTTTCGCATAGCACTAGACGGCTCGGAGCTAATTTAAAGCTTGCCATTGGCTAAAGCATGTGATGGGAACTATCACATCGTTCAAGACCCAGAATACCTACCCAGGAAGAAAAGACAGGCAGAGAAGATCTTTTTACATGGAGACGCCTATCCGAAAGAATTTTGAAAAAGTTAAGCATGCTTTTTTTGCCTGAGGAAAGCAAAATTTTTATTTTAAACCAAGAGTAAAAATAATTATTGTTACCTGGACCACGATAAACACAACTAATCCAAAGCAAAATGGGATCATAACCAATTCAGCTCCTCCTAAGGTCACTGCAGCTACCACCACGGATCCACAGCCGAAGAAGTTCAACATGAAGTCACCAAGGAATTCTGCCAAAAGTGCCCGCCAGAGGGCATCAACGCGCTTGGCGGAGTTGACGTCGTTGACGCCTAGGACTTCTCGAAAAGCCATGCTGAAAATAAAGACATTTTTTTAAATCAAAACTGATTGATCTAACATTAAAATAAAAGATTATATATGAAAGAAATATATTTTGGGAAATGCAAGCTTATAACGTTTTCTAGAAAAATAAACGAAATTAAATTCTCATATAACATTAACAATATTGAAATATCCAGAGTTAACCTTATAAATGATCTTGGGGTGCTTTTTGATTTAGAGTTTCGTTTCGTGGATCATATAAATAATGTTATAACAAAAGCGTTCAAAATGTCAGGGTTTGTTATTCGGTCAAGTAGTGAATTTAAGAATATTGAGGTTTTAAAAATATTATATTTCTAATTAATTAGAAGCCAGCTTGAATATTGCTGCATGATCTGGTCACCTTATTATGACATTCACAGTAATAGGTTAGAAAGAGTACAACGTAAGCTTGTCAACTTTTTGCTGTTTAAATAAGCATAGACAAAAAACTGTACAATTATGAAGAACGCTTAAAAATCATTGGAATATATAGTCTTAGCAATCGAAGAGACAAGCTTGCGTTAAGATTTGGTCATAAAATTTTAGCTAACGAAATTAACTGTCCCAAATTACTATCGCTTCTGAACTTGTTTGCACCCTTACGTTAAAACAGAGGTACCAGATTATTTTACTTGAACTCTTATAAAACAGATATAGGGAAAAATAGTATCGATAATAAAATAATGTCACTTTTTAATAGGGACCTATTGCAATAGTGCCAGGCACAAATTGTGCCGGGCACTATATTGACAGTTTCTCATTATAAGAACAGCTGTGTCCTTTCAAAATTAGGCCTTTGTGTATTATACGAGCCGGATTTATTAGTGACTCCACTATTAATGGAAAATAAACGACGGTATTTATAAATTCGACTTTGGTATGTCAATTTTGAAAGATCAGCTGTCAGTTTGCAATGCGAAACTGTCAATATAGTGCCCGGCACAATTTGTGCCTGGCTTTATTACAATAGGTCCCTAATAAATATATTTACCTGCAGCAATTCATCCCTTAAGCGTAAGATTGATAAAATTATGTAATAAATACGACTAACCGATATTGATATGTTATTTTGATATAGTGAATATGTTATTTTTGTGTAAGGTCTTTTGACAAATTATTTTTTTGTTATTTTTACTTTAGATCTTTTAGAGTAATTAAGGAATGTACTACTTGGAGGCAACCCTGTGATTGTACCTAAATAAATAAATAATCACCATAACATAAACTCAAAAAAACGATAAAAATGTAGCGGCCGTAAGAAAACGATTTTCCAATACATTGTGGTAGTTTACGTGTAAATTAATTAAAGAATTCATGGATAACGACCATGATGACTTAAAGCCATTTGCTTAGATAAAAACTTAACTAGAAATAAAAGGCAAAACATTTTTGCTTCTAGATAGAGATCTAAATATAATCTGGCATGCAAATCTTTATAATTTATCGAATACACCCTTTTGCCAACGGCTTTTCCTTTTCATAGCCTATTCAAAACTTTTTGCAAAATTGAAACACGCGATCCTCCGGGGGATAGTACTCCCAGAATTATAACAAACTCATTATAGGGGAAACCGGGGCATGACGAGCATGCACGTTTTTGGCTAAGCCAAACTAGATGGCGCCATAAGTGCCTACTAAATATTTTTTACAGCTCTGTATTTTGTCGAGACACACCAGATTCGCCCCTGAGGGTGCTGCGTTTAAGAACGTTTTTCGACGTTGTCCAACACCTATTCTTCATCTCCTTCGATCCTGACAATCATCTTCTGTCAGGTTTTTTTAACTCATTGATTTTTGGATTGACTGTTGCCATTTTAGTTTTGGGCGCCCTCTTTTTGTGCGCCCTATTGGTTGCCATTCTAGGACCTGCTTCCTTTTCACCATATTATTATGTTAAATTTTACATTCTTTTTTATCTCTCTGCTCCATTAAATACTGTTAAAACATCCAATAACCTTTTTTGCTTTTACTATTCTTTTTTCCAGTTCTTTACAGTCTGTTCCTGTCATGAAATGTGACACCCAAGTATACATACTCATTGCATGGAGATATTGTTTGTCCATTATCTAGTTCTAATTCATTTGATTCGTTTCCAATACATAAGTACTGTGTCTTGTCCACGTTCACTGTTAACCCCCACTTCTGGTATTTTTCCGTTAACTTTCCCATCATATACATGGCTTCTTTATCATTAGCTACAATTACTTGGTCGTCAGCAAACTGTAGTATGTATATGGTAAATCGGTCGTTAAGTTGTATTTCCATGCCGTGTACTTTGCGTTTCCAGTTTTTTAGTGCTACTGTGATATATATTTTAAAAAAAGTTGGACAGATACAACATCCCTGTCTTAAGCCTTTCATTACCAGGAATTTTTTTGAAGGTCGATTTCCATTTTAATTTTAGATTTTGACCCTTTACTAGACAGTTCTTTTATCGCTATTTTTCTAACAGTGTCTATAATTTTTCTACTGGAACGGTATCAAATGCTTTTTGTAGGTCCACACAGGTAACATGGGTGTCTATATTTCTGGCACTCCTTTTCTCAATTACTTGTTTAAGACAAACGAAACCCACTTTGCTTTTCTTCCTCTTGTTCATGAAAATCATTCTCTAAGAATCCTACCGTACAATCTACTTAAAGTATTGGTTACTGAAATTCCTCTGTAATTGTTGCAATCCAGCTTGTCTCCTTTTTTCTGTATTGAGGATATGAATGCTATTTTCCATCAATCAACAGGTACTGGATGTCCGTTTATGCACTGACTGATAATATAATGTGAGATTATCTAGTAGTTTCCCTAATCCATATTTGAGCATTTTAGCTTATATTCAAATCAAAAATTTTTAAAAATATATCTACAATATTGTCTAAACACTTGAAAACGCATTTATACCTAATTTTAAAAATTATCACTGTTTTGCAATAAAACATTTTACACAAATAAAAAAACGCATGTGTATAAAAAATTCTAAAAACTCAAGAGTGATCAAGAATAATCAGTAATGTTTACTTAGACGTTTTAAATATGTAGACTAATTTTCATAATGCTGACAAAAATTAGCACTTCATTAGTGCTAGATTTTTAGTGCTTTATCAACTTATCAGGTGGTAATTTTTACGGCAAACTTTGTGGTCGAGACCTACATCAGAGAAACTGTTTTAAAAAAATTTAAATTAAAAAAATATACTTGCATTTGTTATTTTTTATTTTTGTCCATTAGGTAATGCAATTTTTTAAATTAACTTTTATCTAAGGGTTCAGATCTAGTCCAATTTGTTCGTTCTAAAGTATTAGCATGGATAAATTTAATGATTCAGTGGCGTTCCAATCAAAAAAAAATGTTTAATTAAAGAAGTTTATAGCATTATATTTAATCCCTATCAAAAATGCCGCGTCAAATCTCGTAAAAAAAAATTCTTAAAAGTTCATGAGATCTGGTAGGTATTTTCTGCGGATTATGAAACACGACTTTCTAGTGAAATCTTATGAACTTTCACCAGTTTAAAATATATCTATTTAAACTGTTGAAAGTTCATGACATCCAGCCAGAGGGTGGTGTATCATAATCCGTAGAAAATTTGAATTCTTTTGAGTTTTCAACAGCCAGAATTAAGATTTATAAAGCCTAATCAGATCTCGTCAGTTTTTATATGGCATAAATTGTTGTCTGGTCAATACTTTTTTTGGCAGGGATGCACCTAGTTTTCGCATAGTCATTAATAAAATTTATTCGCAAATATAAAATTGTTATTAAAACATTTTTGTTGATTTAAAGATATACTTATAAAAGTCATACAAGTTTTGTAATCTATTAAAATTCTACAAATAAAAATCGGTACAGTAGTTTTTGAAACAATGTTTGTTGTTGTTGCTAGTTAAATTTGTTTTTATCGGAGTGAAATATTTTACCATCTAGCACGCCACTGGGAAAAGGTATTGAAATGGGGCGTAAAAATAGACGTAAAAGTCAAAGGCTACACAAAATACGGATATAGACTTTGTCACACCCTTTTAGCTGTGCAATATTTTATGTTTTAAAGGTCCATAGTCGGGTAAATTAGTATAATTACAAAGAATATAGCCTATACTGTTGTCAAAAGAAAAAACCACGTATTCAACAAAAACGCTATTTTGAGAAAATGGAGGGTAAAGTTTTGGATGCAAATAAAATAGAAATTTATTTTCCGGAATAAAATCTTATATTGCACAAATTTACATACTAAAAAAAGCGACTGAATTAAACAGATTATTTTTTGTTAGTGAAGCAATAAGTAAGTATCTGTTTCATAACATAAAAAGGAAAATATATATTTGCAACAATACTAATAAAGAAACACGTACTTACATTTTCATAAGCTTTAGTCGAGCAATAGACAGAGAAAGGACAAGAAAAATACACATTAAAGGAAATGTACAGTGCTAAGAAAGAGCCACGTAAAATTGCCGCTGCTAAGAAACAACCGCATATATGATTCGTTTTTACGTGGTTTATTCTTAGTACTGTGTAAGTACATGGTTTATACCTCGTATGACTGGTTATTGTGGTGTAATACGCCTATTTTAACAATGATATTTAGAAAGCTAATATTCATTAGAGGAACACAATATCTCGTTTTTGCAAAAAATGTTGAATACGTGGTTTTATCTTATGACGGCAGTATAGGTTATATTCTTTGTGGTATATCTCTATATCTAATATTGCAAACCGTGTAAGCGCGCGGGTATAGTAACTGATACTGCATCGTGTTACACACAGGGTTTGCGAGCACGCTTCGAGCCGCGAAACAGCATTTTTATTAGTAAATATTGGTACCGTATCAGTGACTTTGTATAGACTTTGAAAAAGCTTTTGATGGTATTGAGCACTGGGAAGTAAAAGCATCTTTAATTAATAGCCGAATAGATGACAGATACCAGACTTAATAGCCAATATATTTAGCTAAGCTATAACATCAATCAAAATGGACAAAGGCACCAACCAATACGCATAAGAAGAGGTGTCAGACAGGGTATATTCTCTAAACTATTTAAACAGGCCCTCCCTAGAAGATGTTTTTAAAAACTTATATTTAAAAAAATAGGCACAAAAGTAAGCGGACAATACTGGAACCACCTAAGATATCCTGACGATATCGCCTTAATAACAGATAAGAAAGAACAACTCATAAAAATGCTGGAAGAACTGGATGCAACAGCTAAAAATATAGGCTTGTGTATAAACCACACTAAAACCAAAATCATAACAAATACAGATGAGGATATCATGATTGATAAAAAAAACCAAGACAAAATAGAACAAGTAGAGGAATATTTGGGTCAAAGTATTAAATTAAAAAAAAGAAAGCCAAACAGCTGAAATCAAGAGACGATTAAGATTGACCTGGGCAGCATTCGGTAAATTAAGCTACATATTAAAAAAAATATATATCCTTAGTACCTTAAAACGAAAGTGTACACCTATGGATCGGGGATCCCAGACCTGGACACTTAAAATATCAAACATGGATAATTTTAAGAAAAGTCCAAAGGTCAACAGAAAGACAAATGTTACATGCAAAGCTAACAGATAGAAAAAGGAGTGAATGGATAAGAAATAAAACCAAAGTAAGAGATGTCAGAGGAGAGCTAGCAAAATTAAAATGGAAATTTGCCGGTCATAATATCAGACAAAAGGACGATCGATGGAACAAATGTATTGTAAACTAGAGACCTTGGGAAAATAAAAAAGTAGGAGAAGACTCCAAATAAGATGGGCAGACGATTTGAAGAAACATGCGGGAACTCGATGAATGAACACGGCGACAAACGAAGATGGATCGAAGAAGGCTAAATAGGATAGGATCAGTTACTGAAAAGCCGCATACTAATAGCGAGCGAACCCTGTAAGCGATTCGTTACAGTATCTGATACTGTATCAAAATTCGCTAGTATGAACACTGGTTCGCACCTCGAAGAGGGTTCGCGAACCTCGTGAGTAACGTGTCCACATTATTACCGAATATTGATACAGTATCTGTTACTGTACCCAAGCGTTTACAGTGTCCACTCGCTAATGGTTCTGCGCCTTAACGGATCACATCAATAAACTCAGAGAAGTAAAATTGGAACATTTTTAATAGGCTATTGTAATAAAACCTACGGTAAAATAATAAGAAATAAAGTGGAGAGCGAATATAAAGACATGGAGGCAGAAGAACAAGCTGGTTTCAGGGCCGGTAGGTCGACTTCAGATCATCTCTTTTGTATAACCCAAGTTATTGAAAAGAAAATGGCATACGGACAAGAGCTGCAACTGCTTTACGTCGATTTGCAGAAGGCATATGATAGTATACCACTAAATCTACTTTGGAAAGCTTTGGAAAACACAAACATAAGCGTACAACTAATTAAGGCCATCAAAGAGTTATACCGCAATAGTAAGGCAAAAGTTAAAATAAAAGCAAAACTAACCAAAGGCTTTCAAGTAAATAAAGGTCTTAAACAAGGTTGCTGTATCTCGCCTACGCTCTTCAAGATATACTTGGAACAAGTCCTTAAAGTATGGAAGAGAAAATACCAAAACATGGGAATTCCGTTGGACGAATCCACCTTGTATACTTATGTTTCGCCGATGATCAGATAGTAGTGGCTCAGGATTATGACGACCTCGAATATATGACACGAAAACTAATAGAAGAGTACAATAAGTGGGGACTAGAGGTTAATCTCAATAAGACAGAGTATATGTGTATCGGTGGAATGAAACAGGATCTAATCTTAAATACCGGGCAGCGAATTCAGTCCTGTGATGAGTATAAATACTAAGGAAGAAAAGCAATAACTTTATTAAATGGAATAATTTGGGACCAAAGTATATCAAAACATGTAACAAAAAGCTTATATATAACACCATTGTAAAAAGTATTATTACATACGGCTCAGAAGTATGGCCAATCAAGGATAGAACAGAAAAAATGCTTTCCGCTACGAAGATGGACTATTCGAGAAGAGCAGCAGGGAAATCAAAAAGAGAAAGAGTTACAAATCAAAGAATAAGAGAAATTATGACAGTGGGTGAACGTACTTTAGTGGATGATATAAGAACAAAACAACTGGTGTGGGACGGACATGTACAAAGAATGAATGATGAAAGACTACCTAAACAAATACTACAATGGAAACCAACTGGCCGAAGAAAACGAGGATGGCCAAGGAGAAGCTGGAGAGAAGGAATAGACAGTGAAATAAGAATAAGAGGCCTAGATGATGAATTATGGGCAAACAGAAACGAGTGGAGATTGGGTATCGGAAGACGTAGAACGTTGTGAAACCGATAAATATATATATAATAAAACCTGACTTTATTTTAGAGTTTACTTTATTCTGACAGATTTACAAAGAAAACTGACAGCTGCCCTCTCAAAATTGACATACCAAAATCAAATTTAAAAGTAAAATCGCTAACTTTCATTTAATAAAAACAGACACTAATAAATCCGGTTCTTAAATACACAAAGGCCGAACTTTGAAAGAAAGGAGCTGCTTTTTATATGTAAATCTGTCACAATACTGCCGATTTTAAAATAAGGTCAGGTTTAATTCTTAAGTCCCTATTGACATAATATCTGTTACTGTACCTGCGCCTTAACGGATGATATCAATAAAGTCAGAGAAGTAAAATTAGAACATTTTTAATGTTTAACTTTGGTACCTAGGCTCATTAGTGTAGGAGACATTCTACTAAACTTGTAACCAGTGTGAAATTGCAAAATAAAATAAAAAACTTGTATTTAACGGGCTTAGAACCTTTTAAGTATATTTTAGACTTCACATGGTACTTAGGTACTCTAAGTACCGTTTTATCAATTACGTACCTACATGGTGAAACTGTATGTTCTCATTAAAATGGCGACGGTAGTACTTAGTGTCTTTACTACTAATTTCGACTGCCGAAGTCGGTATAGAGCTTTATTTCCTCTATATTTAGCTTCAATAGTTCAGGCCCTACCTCCAAGATTTAAGCGATATACTGCATTTAATAAGATAAGTGACACATTTGGTATGAATAGACACGAGATCCCCCGAACATTGTACGGATGGAAAGAACCCCCGTGGTGGAGGGGAGGTTTCCCCTGTGCTTTTTTACAGTTTTCTCTTAATAACTCGAAAACAAAATTATTTTAGAGATCATTTTTGAAGCAGATAAAATTCTTTTTTCTTTCCAGTGATGTACAGCGTGTCCCATTTTCGATGGGATTAAATGAGAAACTCGGTTTTTATTAAAGAGATCGATTTTCTGATTGCACCTTACCGTGCTCTTTTTTTGAGCCCTTAAAAATGGGGTAATCAGAGTTTTGCTATACTCCGTGATTTCGCTAATACAGGTTTTTGAAAAAATTGCATTGTTAATAATTCCTTGTATCTCGCTTATTTTGCAAGATATTTTTATTCTGTAAAAACCTTTTAATGGCATCTTTTTTAGAGGAAAATAATGACGTTGTCAATTTTTTTAAATATGATTTCGCTTTTAAGATATATTAATACGGACCTGGATTTTTTTATTACTATTTTGATTGCTTTCATGTTATTATTCTCTTAAAATGATAAAACTTTAATATTTTTTTGATTTAAGGTTAAAAGTTTGGTTGGAAGTTTTCATGTAAATATAAATTAAAAATTGCAAGACACACTAGTTGAACGATTTTTAGTTTATCTGTTTTGAAACGTTAATTAAAAGAACTATAAATAAAGTAAAAAACGTTAAAAAGTTACAAAAATAATATTATAGTAATTATTTGATGGTAACACAGCAACTCATGAAATTTACTTCAACATGGAAAATTAAAAGCGTGGAATTGACATTGTCATTTTACTTGTTATTATTGTGAATGGCTCACTCAAAATTATTCTAAAATGGCTAGAAATCGACCATATCCAGATTGTGGAAAACGTGATATGTTTGACTGCTTTATTCAAGGAACCAAATCCCAATATTTATACGGCAGAAATATTTTTATGCAAAATGCGTTAAGAAAATTTACTTAAAAATGCCAGCAATGTTTTACACATAATGGCAATCAGTTTGAAAATTTATATCATTGAAGAAAAATTGGTTATTATTTTTTGTAATTCGTTATTTTTTTGTATTTGTCGTAGACTTTGTTTCAAACAAATCTTTAAATTAACGGAAAACCATTTTAATTTGCCAGGTATCAAAACAGTTAAACTAAAAATCGTTCAACTAGCAATTTTTAATTTTATAGAAATTTCCAGGTCCGGACTAATTTTTTTTTTAAATATTAAATATTTTTTTAACCTTAAAACAAAAAAATATTAAATTTTTATTATTTTGTGATAATAATAGCATAAATTAAATAGTGAAAAAAAAATCCAGGCCCCTATTTTGTTTTTTGCTATGATAAATACCATATCTCAAAAACTAAACAATACTATCAAAATTAGCGAGATATAAGGGATTATTTAAAATGCAATTTTTTCAAAACGTCCCAGTATTAGCGAAACCACGGGATATACCAAAAATCGTATTACACCATTTTTAAGGGCTCGAAAAAAGAGCACGGTAAGGTGCAATCAGAAAATCGATATATTGTATAATAACCGAGTTTCCCATTTAATCCCCATCGAAAATGGAACACGCTGTACATGGATCCCCGTAAAAATGCTCGATGCTGCACCTTGAGACAATCAAATTTAAGAAACTACAAAAAAAATGTTTATTTTCTACAACTTCCATTTATTTAAATGCCTATAAAGGGTAAGCCACTGATGTAAGAAGGGAGTGTCATACTGTCAGAGAGCACTTTAAATAAGATCAACTCGACGAATTGAGTTTCAAGTTGATACTAACCAGAAATCATTTTTTACTTATTAATTATTTATTTTTGATTGATTTGAGGATTCCTAGACTACACATTTATTTTTATTTCAAGGCGGGTGTTTTAAAAAGATACGTCTGGTTTAATAAATCTTAAGTAACTGTTTATACAACGTATTTTTGACTAAAAATACTTTTTTAAGAAAACCCTTCCGAGTTTCATGGACTTCCATAAAGTACATATTAAAGTAGTTACGAAATTTCAAAAAACGTCGAAATTGCCACTCACTCACTCAATCATATATAGATCATCAAAATTGTACTGTACTGGCAGACATGCAATTCGACAGAGTTAGAAATTATGACCAAACCTTTGGAAAAAGTCAAAAAACCCCAAATTGTCTAATTTACTTTTCTCCCCTGTACAGTGTACATGTACCTATGTAAAACTAACATTGCCCACTTCCAGAAACGCCAGGGAGCCGAGCGTTAACAGAATGTTAGGAAATATGATAAAACTATATGAAAAAATTTAAAATCCCCATAATTTTAATTTGCTTCCCTCCCTTATGAATGTAAAGTTTGTAAAAGTAACATTGCCCACTTCCAGAAACGCTAGAGAGCTGAGCTTTGGAAAGCTGATAGGAACTACGATAAAACCATGGGAAAAAATAAAAAAACTTTTAAATAAAGCATTGCAAAAGTTTTAAACAATATTCCGCATATTTTACTACTTCAAAACTTAAGGATATTCCGTAAAAATAATTGAGATAAAAGTCAACCCAAGTTCTCCAATACAAATTTTAAAGTAAAAGGTTGTTACTAGTTTGGAAATGTTTTTCTAAACTTGGCTATTACGGCTGCAACGACACAGTCTCAGAGTAAGATTTCTTACTCTAAGGAAATAGTGCTAAATTGAACATAAAGAAATTTACATGTAATAGCAAAGTTTAAAAAAACATTTTCATTTTCGCGTACTTGGCTTTTTTTTATATAAAATAGTTTTGTTATAATAATAAATAAACAGTAAGATCATTGCTTTCTTACGTTAAATAGATTTGGAAACTAAACTGCAACAGAAAGGTTCCCTAAGGTACCCCTTAAAAAAAAAAATAATTGTTTCTAGAAATTTTAAAATGCAAGTCACTTAAATTCAATTAGATACGGCTTAGTAGGGTACCTACCTCATTGTTTTTTTGTTTAACAAATTAAAAATACCATTCATAATTGCATATTTTGTTTTATTGTAAAGACAAGTGCGACTCAATTTTTATTAGTTTTTTGTTGTTTGCTTGGTAAAAACAGAATTCATAAAAATTTACGTACCTAATAATAAAATAATGATTTGTCTTAAGCAGTAATTACTCAGTGTTTCTATTTCTTATTAATCATACTGCCTAGTTCTTGTTAAAAATAAAATTATGGTTATAATTCCCCATTATTATTTAAAAACCCCTGTAGGTTCCTTCTGGGGTGTGTAATTTTTAGCAAAAACTAATAGTTTTTAGTGTATATTTATGCCATTAATCTTATTAACGCGTAATCATAAATTTATTTGTAGAAAACAATTATAAAGACAACATTACCTTATAATGTGTCACTGATGCATCTTAAAGCAAATTAATAAAAATCTTTTAAAAATTGCACAATAAAAATGCGTTTAATTGAAGTATCTGGTGTTTTGAGCAAGTGTCAAAAGTAATTTATTATTTGTATTATTAATTATTATTTTTACCAATCTAGCCTACTATAGAAAGTTTTATCAAACATTTTTCCTGTCCAGGCGGGTACAGAAAGATTTTGTTTCGTTTGTATTTTTCCGTGAACAGCTCGAAAGCTGTCCAGGGTGTCTCATTATATTTTTTCCCGCCCTTTTAGACCATTAATAATTGATGTAGGAATATAAAAGAAATTGTGTTCGAATTCGCAAAATTTCTACTTTTAAATTGCATATTGACTTTATTCCTGATGCTTACCGTATTTGACAGGCGTTCAAATTTATAGTTTTTGTAAATTGGATGCTCCTTATATTATTTAAATAATAGATTAGGCTTGGAATATACTTTCCAAAAATACCCCATATGTCGCAGTTTTGATAAATAGTTTCTGAAATATTAGCGGTAAATTTTTAAATGATAAAAAAAGTAACATTACCACTTTTGTGTTAATTTCAGGGTCCTTAATTCGAACTATGTTAGTCCCCATACATAGACGAATGATAGTTTACTGTGGTCCCCATGTATAAACAGTGACAATGACAACTATTTTTTTTTTAAGTGACTCTCAAAATGACAACCGGTAACGACAACAAAGTTGTGTCATTGTTACTGTTGATACATGGGGACTAACATAATTTGGAATAAGGATACTAAAACTAACACAAGGCCAACACAAAAAAACAGCTGTTCTCCCGGGGCTGAATTTTACATTGGGTCTTATGGGAGGTCAGACGTTTTTTTATGATATTTTCAAAATGGCACTACAGATTTCCGCAAAATTTCTGTGAAATATTCTCAGACACCATCCCGATATTCCACCAAAGGTTTGTAAGGAAGCAACATGATTAAAAGGTTAAAATCTTCAAGATTTAGCATTCCTTATTTTGAATTCAAATTACCCGCCATGTACCACATGCCAACTGTTATATTTGACATGTATTTGACTTTGTCATATGTGATTGTCACATTCGCTTCTGCTTTAAACTTAATTTTTGTGTGAGCCAAGGCCAACACAAAAATAGAGGCCACGACCCTGAAAAAATCAGCTGTTCTCCCGGGGCTGAATTTTACATTGGGTCTTATGGGAGGTTAGACGTTTTTTTATGATATTTTCAAAATGGCACTACAGATTTCCGCAAAATTTCACTGAAATATTCTCAGACACCATCCCGATATTCCACCAAAGGTTTGTAAAGAAGCAACATGATTAAAAGGTTAAAATCTTCAAGGTTTAGCATTCCTTATTTTGAATTCAAATTACCCGCCATGTACCACATGCCAACTGTTATATTTGACATCTATTTGACTTTGTCATATGTAATTGTCACATTCGCTTCTGCTTTAAACTTAATTTTTGGGTGAGCTAATGAAGCGGCTATGAAAAATTAGGGATTACTATACATTAAAAAAAAATTGTTCTGCCAGAATAAAGTAAAAACAATCTCAAAAACGGCTTTATTAAAAAAAAATCAAATATCCATGAACCGTCATTCCAACTTCAATATTTTAAAGACAATCAGCTGTGTCGTAGCGTGACCATCAAAAAAAAATCAGCCCCGGATGTGACGTCAACAAAGTGGAGGATCGTGGCCCGTCCATTTTGATAGCCCTGTGTGAGCTAATGAAGCGGCTATGAAAAATTAGGGCTTACTATACATTAAAAAAAAATTGTTCTGCCCGAATAAAGTAAAAACAATCTCAAAAACGGCTTTATTTAACAAAAAATCAAATATCCATGAACCGTCATTCCAACTTCAAAATTTTAAAGCTGTGTCGTAACGTGACCATCAAAAAAAAAATCAGCCCCGGATGTGACGTCAACAAAGTGGAGGATCGTGGCCCGTCCATTTTGATAGCCCTGACTAACACAATAGCGGTATTGTTATAATTGCTAATATCTCAGAAACTATGGCTCTAAAGTAAGGCATATCGGGTATGTTTGGAAAATATGTCCCAAGCCTAATCTATTAATTAAATAATATAAGGAGCATCCAATTTACAAAAACTATAAATTTAAGCGCCTGTCAAATATGCTAAAATTTCGCGAATTTACACTCACGGGGGTCCAAGATCTAATGGACACCTATTAAGTGTTGACAGTTAATTGTTTCGTTCTTAAGGGACTCTTTAGAACACTGCATGGTCAATGTGACACCTTTGTAAAACTAGAAAGACGGTATATACATCTCATATTACGATATTGGTAAGAGAAATGATAAATATTGCCTGCGATACCGTATGCTTTCCAAAGAAGTGGCGACATCTACCGAATACAAAAGAAACTATCAGTGTAAAAACAAAAAGCAGGCAGATGAAACGAAAAAATACCCAGCATAATTTGTCCCTACGGTCAGGTCAATGCATATTGCATTTTTACCGCCTTCGCGACGTTTTATGTCGAGTCAGCGGAGTATATGCGAAAAATACTACAAACGTAAAGTTTAGTATAGAAAGAAATCTTTCTTTTATTTTCGATGAAATTTCTTTAAAGAAAAATGTTTTTTACAGGTTTTTTAGATATGTAGATTGAGTATGTAAGTTTATTAAATTCAGATAAAAAAATATGAATGTCGTTTTTATTAGGCTTAAATTGTATATAATCCGATTTTAAACAACAATGCAGCAAAGCGTGGTCAAATACAATAAAAACATAATCTGTCAAGATTAAATTTTGACTTGAATTTAATCTAGGCGAGGCCCAAAAAATATTTAGACGGATTTAGTTTGCCAGATTTTTCGTTTACAACTTCCTTCTCAATATCATTCATTGGTGATTTGTGTACAGAGTGGGACAAATTCGATGTTTTAGGTATTTTGAGCCGAGATAGATAAAACCAAGTAGACATGTGCTGGGCTCAAATTTTAAGACGTCTTCAGATATCAAAACCCCTCTTGATAGACCTCGTAGTTTTTCAGCTACAAGGGGATTTTAAAAAGTCTGTATATATGGAGATGGCCTATAACTTTTTTTTATTTTATTTTTTATGAAAATATAATTCTGGTGTAAAATACTTTTTTATAGATAATTCAACTGCCAAACTAAATTTTTATCTTTTACTTTTAGTTTTTAACATAAAACATAAGATCTTATTTCTTTATGGAATGACTGTTTGACATGTTTCAATTTATTTACTTTAAAATATTTTAAATTAAACAAAATCAAAAAAAATTGACAGATGGATTTTTTGTTAAGAAATCTCTAAAAAAAGCAATTTACAATACTTTAAAAACTTTTTAAAATCCCCTCGTAGCTAAAAAACTACGAGGCCTGAAAATCGAGATCAGAACATGTCTCACAGTGCGGACTCCTGTGGGCAATATTCGAAAAACTGAGGTCATATTTTAAAAGTTTTAATGTTGCAAAAGTATAGATAAATGTCCAGTTTATCTGTAATCATAACCTATTTTTTAGTTACACTTGCGAAAGTGAACAAAATAAATAGTTAAAGTCGTTATTTTAAAACAGGTACAAAAAATCGTATAAAATACCTATCAGAAAATTAATGGTTCTGCATTTAAATATAAAAAAAAAATTTCTTTAAGTATTACAGTAATATATATTAATGTTTGCTATTTGTTTAAATAAAATTTTGTCAAATTGACGTCTCGCTTTTAAAATTATTTAATTAAAACTGTTATGCTTACAAAAAAAAATATTTTTTAAATTTTATTAAGGTATAAAAAATTGCAAAGATTTGCAAGGTCTGGCATATTTCCCAAATATTAGTCCAATGAATTAGTAAAAAGGTAGCATAAATATTTTTTGCTACTGGCTGCTACTAGTGGTGCTGTATTTTTTTAAATAATATATTTCAATCCTAATAATTTATAACACATTGGTTACCACCTCGGTTGAGAGGCTCCACATCATCTCCTGTTTAGGTATACCCTTAAAACTAGTCTTGCCGCCATTTGGACAAATATAAAATTGTGACAGCTCTCATCAACGTCAAAAATGGCGGCAGCAAGGTGTCAAAAATGGCACTAAATCTGGAGAAGATATGAGGCTTATTATTCGGTGATGGCGAGTGGTTATAGGTGATAATAAATTTTAAAAAAATTCCCAAAATATTTATGGTACTAAGTCACCTTATACTACTGTGAGCAAAATGGAAAATTAAATATTTTAGAATCGCATATCCTATTGGCCGTTTTTTGTCAATAGGAACGCACAAAAACAATAATTTTATAAAATTATAAAAATACTGCCATCAGTCTTAAAATATATATGCCTAATATATATAAAAACTATTCTGGTGTTTGTGTGGGCGAATATTTTAAAAAAATTGTTTTTTTTCAGTGCGCTTTTTATCACAAATTTTAGGGATAAAGTATCACTTTTTATCCCGTGGATAAAAAGTGATGTTCAAAGATAAAACGTAAAAATGGGAAGTCTGTTTTTCTTGCAAAATAATTTTAAAAAAAACGGGGCCCAAAAATGACTAAAGTTTCTTTTGACCACTCGGCGATCTGTAGCTACATACAATTTTTTCTTCTCGGGATTAAAGTGCCACCTTAAAGTCCCTAAGAAGATACTATACTATTTTATCACTTTTTTTTACTTTTAGAACGCATAAGCATAAAACATTCAGACTTATTAAATGAGTGGCCTCTCACAAAAATCTGAAGGTGTTAAATATTTTCAAAAAAATTCAACCCTTGTTGGGTTTAGAAGAATGTTCTGACAAAAATAACCAAATTCTAAATAAGGCATCATTAAATTTTTGCAAAAGTCTCAGTCTCAAATGGAAGCTATCGGGACGAAACAAAATTTATTTTCAAAACCGTTATTTCGAATGGTTAAATAAAGATATTATATTTGAGAAATTTTGTTATAAAACGGATTTATAAAAATCAAAAAATACAGATTCGGAAACAGAGGCCGTACCCGGACCGAGTCGTGTTCTGGAAGGGACTTAGCCCCCCCAAGCCTTCCTAACTACGCCTATGAATCCGAAAAAAAAATAATTTTAGTTTAATTTCTAACACAAAAGTAAATTGATTTTTATTTTTAACGTAACTGTAGGTTAAACTAAATGTACTTTAATTTTTTTTTTAAATATTTTAAATAAAATGACATATATATATATATATATATATATATATATATATATATTTTTAAAAGTTTTACTTATTTTAACCTTTGGACTACACTTTATCACATACCCTATAAAAAAATTAACTTTTTGAAAAACAACAAAGATATTGATTATTTTCCAAAAACCCTATTTTTGTCCGCACTGTGTCTACTCGTTAAAAATGGTGTTATCAGATTTTTGCCATACCCTGTAGTTTTATTTATACGGGGGCTTTTTGAAAAGATAAATTTCATCAAACCTTTATATGTTGCTTATTTTACAATATGTTTCAATTCTGCAAAAACATGTTCATGGCAAATTTTTTTGATGAAAAAACCGACGCTGTCAATTTTTTACAGAATATGTAGTTTTTGACATACATCGTTTAGAATAAAAAAGTTCAATACGGTCGTGGATTATTTCGAAAGTAAAATTTTCTTTAAATTGGGAATTACAAAAACAGAATCTTATGTCAAAAGTTTGATAATATAATTATTTTCCTCAGAAAAAGTTGCTTTAAAATACAGAAATAAAATATTTTTCAAAATAAGAATTATAATAGGATTTTAAAAATAACGATATTAACATATTTTTAAATATCGTAATTTAAAATCTCGTTTATTTTGCAAAACATTTAAATTCTATAAAAAACATGACGCTGTTAAAATTTTGGCATAATCACCAGGTCCGTATTTAAATATTTTATTTCAAATAACGTACCTATCTATGTCAAAAATTACACCTGTCAAAAATTTTGATTTTTTACAAAAACAGAAGCTTATGTCAAAAGTTTGACAATATAATTATTTTCCTCAGAAAAAGTTGCTTTAAAATACAGAAATAAAATATTTTTCAAAATAAGAATTATAATAGGATTTTAAAAATAACGATATTAACATATTTTTAAATATCGTAATTTAAAATCTCGTTTATTTTGCAAAATATTTAAATTCTGTAAAAAACATGACGCTGTTAAAATTTTGGCATAATCACCAGGTCCGTATTTAAATATTTTATTTCAAATAACGTACCTATCTATGTCAAAAATTACACCTGTCAAAAATTTGGTAGCCTAATTTTTTTCCTCAAAAGAAGTTGCTATAAACATGTTCTTACATTGAAATATCTTGTTAATTTTAAGCAATATAAAAAGGTTTGATAAAATTTAAATTTTTCAAAAAGCCCCGCTATAATTGAAACTACAGAGTATGACAAAAATCTGGTAACCCCATTTTTAAAAAGTTAATAAAAGAACATATTAAGTTGAACTTCGCAGATCGCAATCTTTATTAATAACTGAGTTTTCCATCTAAGCCCATCGGAAATAGAACACGCTGTACCTACTCTTCGTAAAAAAAATACATTCCTAACTGCACAGCATCTTTATCCAACCATACAATGAATCAATTTGTAAATTCTATAAATTTCTTGCGTGCATTTCAATACCATTTATGGTACCAAACTACATATGGGTACTGACAGCCCATTAGTACAGCACTCATTGACGCACATAACTTGGGGGGATTGCACCATCTATGTACAGTATCTTGATTTCTTCTTCTTCAAGTAGCATTACAATCCCTGGTGGGTTTTAGCCTGATTTACCAGAGCCCTGCATTCTGCCCTCTCTGGTTATGATTCTTCGTCACCTTATCGTCGATCCACTTTTCTTGTGGCCTTTCTCTTACTCTCCTTGGGTAGTTATTCTGGGTCTTGAACGATATGATAGTTCTCATCACATGCTTTGGCCAATGGCAAGCTTTAAATTAGCTCCGAGTCGTCACCTGCTATGCGAAAAAACCTTCATTGCGCAAGCTTCTACGATCCGATCGAGAAACGTTCAGGGTAGCTATTCTCGGTCTTGATCTATGTGACCATCAACATCATACGCCTTAACCAATAGCAAACTCTGAGAGGTCGCGTGTTGTGCGAAATGACTTGTTTCGACCAATGGCATAGTCGCCCGCTCTTCATAGTTAGTGAATTTTACGCGTTTGAAGTGAAATCTGTTCTCCTGCCCCGTACCGACTGAACGAATAGCACGTGACGTCTCGGAGCTAATTTGAAACTTACCAGAATAGCTACCAGGTCGGTACGGGACAGGAGAACAGCATTCACCTCAAACGCCCAGAATAGCTACCTTGCAGGTGTCTAGTTCATTACTTTTCTTGGTGTTGTTGTCCCATCCATCCTCTGTACAGCGTGTCCCATTTTCGATGGGATTAAATGGGAAACTCGGTTATTATTAAAGATATCGATTTTCTGATTGCACCTTACCGTGCTCTTTTTTGGAGCCCTTAAAAATGGTGTAATCAGATTTTTGCTATACCCCGTGGTTTCGCCAATACAGGGAGTTTTTGAAAAAATTGCATTTTAATTAATTCCTTGTATCTCGCTTATTTTGCAAGATATTTTTATTCTGTAAAAACCTTTCTATGGCAACTTTTTTAGAGCAAAATAATGACGTTGTCAATTTTTAAAAATATTTTTTTAGTTTTTGAGATATGGTATTTATCATAAAAAAATTAAATACGGACCTGGATTTTTTTTATTACTACTTTGATTAGTTATAAAACTTTAATATTTTTTTGATTTAAGGTTAAAAAAAGCTACTTAATATTTGAAAAAAAAAATTATTGTCCGAACCTGGAAATTTCCAACGTAATTAAAAATTAAAAATTGCAAGACATACTAGTTGAACGATTTTTACTTTATCTGTTTTGAAATGATAATTAAAAGATTTATAAATAAAGTAAAAAACGTTAAAAAGTTACAAAATAATATCATACTAATTATTTGATAACCAAACAGCAGGTCGTGAAATTTACAAAGCAAAAGCGTGGAATTGACATTGTCATTTTACTTGTCATTTTTGTAAATGGCTTACAATTATTTTAAACTGGCTAGAAATCGACCATATCCAGATTTTGAAAAATGTGATATGTTTGACTGCTTCATTCAATCAACAAAATCCCAATATTTAAATGGCAGAAATATTTTTATGCAAAATGCGTAATGAAAAATTACTCAAAAATGCCAACAATGTCTTACACATAATGGTAATCAGAAAGATTAGTTATTTTTTCTAATTTGTTTTTTTTGTATTTTTCGTAGACTTTGTTTCAAATAAATCTGTAAATGAACGTAAAACCATTTTAATATGCTAAGTATCAAAATAGTTAAACTAAAAATTGTTTAACTAGCAATTTTTAGTTTATATTTATTTTGGAAAGATCCAGGTTCCGACAAATTTTTTTTTTAAATATTAAATATTTTTTTTTACCTTAAAACAAAAATTTTTTAAATTTTTATTATTTTATGATAATACTAGCATGAAACCAATCAAAAAAGTAGTAAAAAAAATCCAGGTCCGTATTTAATTTTTTTATGATAAATACCATATCTCAAAAACTAAACAATATTTAAAAAAATTGACAACGCCATTATTTTCTTCTAAAAAAGTTGCCATAAAAATGTTTTTACAGAATAAAAGTATCACGCAAAATAAGCGAGATACAAGGGATTATTAAAAATACAATTTTTTCAAAAACTCCCTGTATTAGCGAAACTACGGGGTATAGCAAAAATCTGATTACGCCATTTTTAAGGGCTCAAAAAAACAGCACGGTAAGGTGCAATCAGAAAATCAATATCTTTAATAATAACCGAGTTTCCCATTTAATCCCATCGAAAATGGGACACGCTGTACATGACAACCAAGTCAATCTTCTTTTGGTGAATCTCACGATGGTTGCCCCATCTATTATTTGTTCTAATTCATGATTCATCCGTATCCGCCAATAACTATCTTTCCAAAGATATTTTTAGTTGTTCTTTATTTGCTTTTGTTAAGACGCTTGTTTTCCTTAAGGAGTGGTTTCTATATGTCTGGTATGTCCGTGCTTGGTTAACTAAAAACTTCTTTATTCTGCATTATAAATGTAGATTTCATAAATTTTCTGTTTTCGCCAATGCGACTCCTTATGCAAAACATTAGCTTCAGACCATTGAATCCTGTGATCATTTGACCATGCATGATCCGTTTAACCGGATTTTTCAATATCTCCTAATTGGGTAGATGTTCAATTTTCTTTTTTGCCAAACCAGGGCGTTTTTCGCTTATATTCTGCATGAGTTGGTCCAGTAAGTAGCTGTAGTACTCTGAATTTATTGTTCTTCCTTTTTCGAGATAATCTATGAGGAGTATTATCGTCCCAAAAGACCGTTGCCATGACCTTCCCAGCAGACGGTACTGCCTTTGCCTTCTTTGGAACTGGTTTGTCCTTTGCCGTGCATTGTTTGGACTGTTGCTTAGTTTTAGGGGTATAATGATGAACCCATGTTTCATCAACCGTAATAAATCTACGCAAAAAGTCCCTTGAATCACGTCTAAACATTGACACTTTGAAATGGTTAGACGCACGAGCTTTTGATCTGGCGTGAGCAAACGCGGCACTTATCGAGCGGATAGCTTTCTCATACCTAAAACTTCACATAAAATATGGTAAACTCGCTCTTTTGATACGTCCACAGCCTCAGCTACCTCTTCCAGTCTTAATCTGCGATCTTTTAAAATTAGTTTGTGAATGGTTTGCACCATTTCTTCAGAAGTTGCGGTTTTTGGCCTGCCAGAACGCGGCTCTTATCTTGTTTTTTCCATCTTTTAACATTGACACACTGTATAAACTTTCAAAATAAGCAGGACACAAACTAATTGACACACTCACTTTAAACTTCGAGCGTATACTGATCACAAGCAAGGCTATACAAACAGGTTGGAACACAAAAGCAAATCGGGCCTTCTATAGGCTAGGCCGGAAACTTTTCATCCCATCCGTACTCAATCATTGTCTACGAGTTTCAAACAAAGAACTGTTTCACTGAAAGATCTTTCGTCTCTACTATGAGCACCAATATGATCCGGGTAGCTAGCTATCTGCGTTGAAACGCCACTGTATTGTCTACAATATATTGTGTACTATAGCTCAAGATGACATGTAGAACGAGTAATAAATTTCATTCAAAATGGTATTTTATTTTCTGATTAAACTTGATCTAATTTTTTTTAGTTAATTTTGCAGTTAGTCTAACAAACATATGGCAATAGGAATTTGATGCCTAATTGGAAATTAACCCGTTACTTATTCAAAAACTATAGTTTTTACATTTTTATCTCTATTTTTCGGGAGTAAATCTCACCTTTTATACCTGCCATTTAGAACAGGAGCAAAAAGTAAACAGGAGAGGGAAAAATACAATTTTTTTTCTTCGTAGCCTGCGCAGCAGTGGCTAAAAAAGGTATTGTTGAATTTTAGCTCACACTACTAATTAATATACTATAGTAGTTTGAGCTATGATGATCCTAATTTTTTCGAGAAAAAAAAGTTGCTAGAATTTCAATTTTTTTTATATATCTTTGCGTTTCAGACGATTTTCAAACTTTTTTGTCTGTCTGTATGTCTCTCTGTAACGACCAACGTGCATAACTCAAAAACCGCTTCCCCGATTTGAATGAAATTTGGTACCTAGGCTAAGTCAGGGGTCGAGATGGTCCCATTTAAAAATGAACAAAATGCACCGAACAAGCCAAATAAAAGGGTGGAGGTAGATTTCAAAAACTAGACTTTTTGTGAAAATATGGCGTGTGTGATATCAAACGAAAACTAATTGAGTTTGGAGTTAAACAAAATACATTTTAGTTTATTTAAAAGAAAGGGTGGGGGTAGATTTCAAAAATTAGAGTTTAAGTAAAAGTATGGCGTGTGTGGTATCAAACGAAAGGTAGGTATTTGAGTCTGAAGTCAAACAAAATACATTTTGTTTTCTTTTAAGGTATATTTGAAAAATTGGAATTTAAGTCAAAACATGGTTTGTGTGGTATTAAACGAAAGGTAATTGAGTCTGGAGTTGAATAAAATATATTTTAGTTTTTAGTTATTTTAGCTCACAAGTACACTATAACTATAGTACCTAGTGTGAGTTTATAGGTCCCCATATATTGACAGAGTATTTTTTGTGATAACGCTGAAGATGTGTTTTTTAAGTGTATGGACCTAACTTAGCAATCTCGTTCTGACCTCTGTGTGCCTGTGTATGTGTGCGTCTGTCCGGCCTACGATAGCCCCGAAACCGCTGGACCGATTTTAATGAGATTTTTACTAAAAATAGTGTTTGGCACTGTAACCAATTGATTAATTTTTGGTAAAAATCCATCAATACTAATGACAGCTTTTTAAAGGTTAACAACTTTTTAACAGAACACAGCATCAATTTGCGGTTTTCGAATTATGATAGAACGCATTTTTGTCAATAATTTGTGTTTTTATAACCAAAAAGTTCGTAGAAGCTTTGGTGAGTAATTTGCAAAAAACTGTTTTCAAGGCTGATATAGCGTGGAGTTCACTTGGAGTGTGCTAATGGGCTAGGAATGTATCAGATCCGTTATGGATTCATTTATTTAACTTATTTTTTTCTCTTACACTTTGTCATAGAGTAGATGGATAGGACTGAATAACATTTTTACCTTCCTAGCCCGCGTAGCAATGGCTAGAGAAGGTATTATTTTCGACGAAAAAATTTTTTTTCAGATAACGCCGAAAATATTTTATTTGGGTGTATTTTAACCTATCTTAGCAATATCGTCGTTTTTTTTTTATTTGTCAAACACACTGTGTTTTTTTTTATTACAATCTAGTCAGTAACACTAATTAGCAATTTTGTTTTAACTTAATTTACTAGAAAAGTCAGATTTAAACTTAGGGTTTACTCAACAGTTCTCCCCGCTTTGTTTAGTCTGTAACTCACAATTGTGTTGTGTTTATAGCATTATTTTGTTTTATGTGTAATTCACTTAGTTTACTAGCTCAAACGGCTTCATTCTTTTTAGTCTTCGAACTAGCATAGTATTGTCTAGAAGCTGAATTGCTTCCACATTCACATGCCGATGGAGTCTATCTTCATGGCTTTTTGCGTACTTTTTTATAGTCTCTGCTACAGTTTCGATTTTTAGATCTCGATGAAGGTAACTATTTCGAACGTACCAAGGTGCATTCACAATGTTTCTTAATACTTTATTTTGAAATCTCTGTACAACTAAAATGTTACTCTCTGGGGCTCCCTGGTGGTCCAGATAGGAGAGTTGTCTGGAATTTAACGGTGTCAGATGTGGACTGTAATTTTAAGGGAATAAGGTCATAGGCTAAGCTGGTACAAGGGATTCTGAAATGGTCTAGTTTACCTTCTAGGTTAGTGTAGCAATAAACAAATGTATGTAAGGTAAAAATAATGCATTTTCACTTACCATTTTTATACAGGAAGTGGAACTCATGGGAGGACACGCTGTTTAACCGTATTCTTTGCACCCACATTCATGTGGTAGGAGAGTCGCTAACACGCGTGTATTATCGTTCGAAGGCGAAACGGTTCTCTGTGCTGCGGCAGCAGGTATCGCTGCTGCGTTCATTCTCCCACATGGCGCCCAGTGGCGTCGTTAATCCATAGGCGTAGGAGAAAAGGGAATAAGTAGGAGGGAATGAGATTACGAAGGTCCATATTAAAGGAACTAGGAACCTTAGTAATTCAAAATGCATTTTATGTAAAGTAAATTGATTATAGCAAATTGTAATATTTGCCTTTAAAACCGCGGGAGTTTCAAATGCAAATAACCCAGTAATTTTAAGTACTTAATTAGTTAATTAATACTAAATAAACAAAAAATAGAAAATGCTCTAGTGAATCACCAAATAGCCTAATTCGAACCAATTTGGTAAATTATAGTAAAAAGAACATATTTACAAAAAGGAAGGCGGGACGAACCATTTCCCACCCCCCTGAGAATGCCCAGGGGCATTTCAGAGAGTTTAATTTGTAGGCAGGGCGCATAGTTTTACCAAAGGCCGTTTGTAGGTACCTTTAGTAGTCTTTACAATAGCAACCCGTGGAATATTATCAGAACCTTTAATAAGGTCTTCAATGCGGCCTAGGGGCCAATCCAATGGAGTGGAATTTTCATCTTTGATCAGTACCATAGTACCAATATCAATGGAAGCAAGAGGTTGGTGCCATTTGGCTCGCTGTTGCAAAGTGTGCAAATATTCGCGATGCCAGCGAATCCAAAAATCGCGGTGCATTCTTTGCAACAGTTGCCACCTGGACAGCCTGTTTAACGCAATATCGCAGTAGTTTGGATCGGGTATTGTACCTGGAGGCCTCAAATTTAAAAAATTATTAGGAGTCAAGACCGCCAGATCAGTAGGATCGGTGCTTAAGGCACATAAAGGACGTGAGTTCATTATGGCTTCAACTTGGGTTAAAACCGTATTTAATTCCTCATAGGTGAGTATTTGATTTCCAACTACCCTGTGAAGATGAGTCTTTAAAGATTTAATGTTTGATTCCCAAATGCCTCCCATGTGGGGAGCAGCAGGTGGGTTAAAAGACCAAACTATACCTTCCCCCTTCACGCAATCAGAAAAAATTTGTCGCAAGTATTTTTCAGAGGCCACGAAGTTGGTCCCGCAGTCTGAAGAGATCTTTGAGCATAGTCCTCTTCTAGCTATGAAGCGGCGCAGAGCAGCCAGAAAGGCTTCTGATGTCATATCAGAGACTAACTCTAAATGCACGGCTTTAACAGCGCAACAGATAAATAAACAGACATATGCTTTCATGGTTTTTGCACCTCTGGTCCGACCAAGAGTAATCGTGAACGGACCACAAAAATCTATACCTACATTTTCGAACACCTTTGCTTCGGAAACTCTAAATTTCGGTAGGTTACCCATAGGGGGTTGAAGAGAGTTAGGTTTAGTTTTCCAGCAAATATGGCAAGAACTTAAAACTTTTCTCACTACCTTTTTAGCAGACAATACCCAGAAGTTTTGCATTAGTAAAAAAGTTGTGGTCTGTATACCACAATGAAGATTGCTGCGATGCAAATCTAAAATCAGTAATTCAGTGAATTTTGCACTAGAAGGCAAAAGAATTGGAAATTTTTTATCGTATGATAAATTTGAATGGCATAAACGGCCTCCAACACGAAGCAAATCGTAGCTTTCATTATGCAAAAATGGACATAATTTTTGAAAAGCTTTTGGAAGCTGTTTCTTATCTTTTAGTAATTCAATTTCTTTTTGGAAAGAAAAAGATTGTACGCATTTCGAAATAAAAAGTAAGCTTTTGTAGTAATCCTGATTTGTAAGGTAATCAGTAGCAAAATTGTATGAGGGATTTTTAAACTTTTGTAACCCTCGCAAAAAGTAAGCAACTATTCTCTTAATTTTAAAAAGAGAACTGTATTTTTCAAACAAGTTGTTTACATAATATTCAACTGTTTGTTCGCAAGTAAAAACGTTAAAAATATTTTTTCGCTGTTCTTCCAAAACTGCATTCCCATCGTAAGTAACTGTCATAAAATCCCAAGTATTTGTAGGTTGGTTTAGAAAAGAAGGCCCTTCTAACCAAAAATAAAATCTTTGTAAATCAGAGGGATACATTTCCCTAGTACCGCAGTCAGCAGGATTTTGTTCAGTAGGAACATAATGCCAAAACTCAGGGCTAATTCTTCCTTGTATATAGGCAGTTCTATTCGAAACAAATGTTTTAAATTTGTGAGGAGATCCCTGAATCCAAGATAAGGTCACTGTGCTATCAGTAAAAGCAAGAATTTTATCAAATTTAATTTTTTCCGAGAACGTTTCTAGTAAAAAATCCATTAATTTAGCCAACAAAACAGCTCCTAAAAGCTCTAGTCTTGGTAAAGTTAGTTTACGACGCAACGGTGCGACTCTAGATTTACTACAAACAAAAAAAACTTTAATGTTTCCATCAGAATAAAAAATTCGAATATAAGCGACAGCACAATAGGCCCGTTCTGAACTATCGCAAAATCCTACTAGCTGGATTTGACTAGCATTAGGCAAAATTATTTGACGAGGAATTTTAACAGAATGCAAAAACTTTAATTCATTTTTAAATTTTTCCCATTTAAAAACAATTTCCGGACTGACAGGGTCGTCCCAGTTTAAGTCTTCTGCCCAGCAGTATTGAACAATTAATTTTAAAATTAAAACTATTGGCGCCAAAAAAGACAGAGGGTCGTAAATGCGGGCCAAATTACTTAAAATTGTTCTTTTAGTGCATGTTTGGAGAGAACAGTCGAAAGTATAAAAAAATTCATCAGTATGAGGGTTCCAATTTAAACCGAGAATTTTCAAAGTTGAATTTTCAGCATCTAAATCGAGAGAAAGAGCCTTCATCGAAATGTGTGACTCAGGAAGATCGGATAGTAACTCGGGACAATTGCTCGCCCATTTACGCAATTCGAATCCACCTCGGCTAAGTAGCTCGATTAATTGATTTTTCATCTCAGTGGCCTTAAAAAAGTCATCACTTCCCGAAATCACATCATCGACAAAAACTGCCTCCTCAATGATTTTTGAGGCAAGAGGAAGGTCCTCATGCTCTCTAGCAAGTTGCAGCAAAGTTCTGATAGCCAAAAAGGGGCTACAAGAGACCCCGAATAAAACTCTATTTATTTCGAAGTCTTGAATAGGCTGGTTAGGATCAAACCTCCAAACTATTCTTTGAAAATTAGTTTGACTAGGGTCAACTAAAATCATCCTGTACATTTGACGGATGTCGCAACAAAAGCAAAATTTATGCAAACGATAAAGTAATAAAATTTTTTGTAAGTCCCTTTGTAAAGGGGGCCCAGTATAAACAGCGTTGTTGAGCGAGATTTTGCCAGGGGCGTGCATGCTCGCATCAAAAACCACCCTCAGGGGGGTGCTAGTAGAATCTTTTTTAAACACCGCATGGTGTGCAATATAAAAATGATTTGAAATTTCGGTCGGCAAAGGTGCAGAAACCGGTTGCATATGATTATTATCTAAATAATCTTGTAAAACAGAGCTGTAGGCAGCATAAAAATCAGGGTTTTGTAGCAATTTCTTCTCAAGGGAGAAAAAACGACGTACGGCAATGGATCGAGTGTCGCCAAAATCTGGAGCAGTAACTTTAAATGGTAAAGATACAATATATCTCCCCTCCTCATTTTTTGAGGTAGTTTTCAAAAAATAATTTTCGCAAAACTCATCTTCGGGGTCAATGGCCTTGACATTAGGTATGTCATCTATTTGCCAAAATCGTTGTAGATTTTTATCTAAATTGACAAAAGAATCGTTCATTGACGTAGTAAAAAATGTTTTAATTTGATTTGTAGTTGAAGGTGAAAGTGAAAGATTGCCCATTATTCCCCACCCAAAAATAGTATTAATGCAGACGGGGTTGTTGGGTCCCGTAGACAAACGACCATCTAGCAAAATGTAAGGGTACACATCGCCGCCCAACAATAAATCAATTTTATCGCTTTTATTAAAGCCTGGGTCAGCTAGTTCTAAGTTGGCGAGAAAAGGAAAACTTTTAATCGAAAATGAGGAATGAGGTAAATCACTACAAATTTTATCGAGTATTATCGCATCAAAATTAAAAACAAAATTATTATCACGCAAAGAGGATATATTGCAATTAATTCCAGATTTTGCCGAAGTTGTCATTCGATCTAAGCTTTGTAGAGTCATGGCGATATTAAATTTAGGAAGGCCTAAACTATCAGCACATGACTTAGATATAAATGAAGATTGAGCACCAGAGTCACAGATGGCGCGCACTGTGTGCCAATTTTGAAAAACATCCTGTATTTGTATTAAAGCGGTACAGAGAAGTACTTCGCGATCATTTAAAGACATACCAGTAACAATGGTGTTAGTGGTTCTATTAAATTCGGTAGCCACGGGGCTCCTCGGGGGTTGCACTGCAGAAGTAGAGGGGCTACTCGCAGAACTAGGTGTAGAATTAATAGGAAAAAAATGTAAGAGACTGTGATGAAATTGGCCACAATGTAAACATCTTTTTTCTGATTTGCATTGCTGGGGTAAATTATGCTTTGAGGCCAAACAGTTGACACACGCTTTATGTTGTTTAACAATCTCAAAACGTTGCTGGGGAGTTTTCGCCAAAAAATTAGGACATCTGTATATTATATGATCGCCACTTTTACAGAGAAAACAAAAATTTTGAGGGTTTGGAGTATTATTTAAGCCACTTTGGCCATTTGGAGACTGGGAGGCATTTTTGGAGGCTCTCTGAGTATTAGCAAACAAAGCAGATCGATTTTGAAACTTTGCTTGATTTTTCTGACCTGAAATTGACAAATCTTTATTTTTTAAGTAATCTTGAGTTTGTTGTATTTGTTCCAACGCAATGCAATGGCTAGAAACAAAAGCACGAATTTTATCATAAGAGGGGATCTCATTGGAGCAATAATTTTGCTCAAATGCCTTGCGCGTGGTTGGGTCCAACCTATCCAAGAGCATTTGTGCCATAATATAATCCCAAAACTCCGTTTTAAAACCCATGACTTTTAAAGCACTTAAGTTTTTCGAAAAACAATCAAGCAAATTCCTCAAATTCGTAGCATTCTCTTTAGTAAGAGGAGAGAAGCCTTCAATTGCCTTCCAGTGAAGGTAAGCTTGTAATCGTTTATTTGTATACCTATCCACCAAGGTGTGGTAGGCATTTAAATAATTTTCAGCAAGGATAGGAATGTCAGAAATGACATCCAGGGCAGGGCCCTTTAAATTAGAAAAAAGCAAATTGAATTTTTCAAAGTTTCCCAGCGACCTATTATTGTGCACGGTAGCATTAAAGGCTTGCAAAAAGGTTGGAAACTCCTTAAATTCCCCTTGAAAAAGAGGTATTTTTATCCTAGGCAGTAAACCATGCTGGTTTGTGGAGGCACAGGGACTGCCCATGGGATTTATCGTACTGCTCAAAAGCCCTACATCTTCAAAGGGTAGTTCGAAAAGTTCGTAAAATATAGTGGAAATCTCGTCACAGCGTTTGCAAAAGTCCATAGACACTTTGGTTTCTACTACTAAGCGATCCTCATCAGAGGCTACCAACGTCAACAAAGTATTATGGTGCTTTTCAAAATCTTTTTTGATTTTTGACAATGTCCGAAATTTGACTTTAAAGCCGCTGTGATAGGCAGGGTCATTTTTTGCGAGGGTCGCGGATTCAATGATCAAATTTAGCTGTGAAATCGCACTATAGCGCAAGGCTTTAGCCTTTAAAATTTTATCCGAACTAGACATGATTTAAAAAAAAATCCAAAAAATAATTGACAAAAATTAGGTAAACTGAAAAAAAAATCAAAATTTGGACACCCTGTATAAATATTAATGTCCTACGTTTAATTACAATAATCAAACTATAAGCGCACAAAAGTAAAGAAAATACCCGATGCAAACTAATGATAACAAAAAACTTGTGTATAAGTTTTTTTATCTTCGCCTCGCGAATTCAAATAAGTAGGTACCTATGTATTAAATTTAAAAATAAATACCTACAAATCAAAAGCATTTAATTTGGTAAAACTATTTATCTGCCTTTACACGAAAACAAATTCTCAAGTTAAGAATTAAATTTCCTTCAAAATTTATTATGCACGCAAAAAATGGATACAATCATAGCCATTTGCAGACAGATATTATAATAGTAAATTAGAAATAGATATATTCATAGCAATTTTTACGCAAAAACGAATATAGTAAAGCATCCGCAATCGGATATAGTCATAGCAATTTGCAATAAGCAAAAATGAATATGGCAATTTGGAGATTTTTTTTCGAGCAAATTGGATATAATTATAGCAATCCACAAATGTGAAGGCACAACGGCTAAAATAATAGCACTTTGCAGACACTATTTTAAACTATTTCCAGTGACAAACAAAAAAAACACCCAAATACCATACGGTTTTTTTTTTTTTACAAAAAAGAAACGAAAAAACTTGATTTATTCGAAACAAAAAAAAGCATAGTAGTTTACAGATTTTATCTGTGTTTGGTTTTTCGCATGAAAAGGTTAAATTTATTGGTAAAAATATTTAATTTTTACACAAAAAAAATCGCAAAATGTATTTTAGAAACCTAGGGGTTTTCTAAAGTAGGCATGTAAGAAAAACAAGGGTTTTTCTTGCATTTGTTTTTACACAAAAAAAAATCGCAAAATGTATTTTAGAAACCTAGGGGTTTTCTAAAGTAGGCATGTAAGAAAAACAAGGGTTTTTCTTGCATTTAAAACCAGTAAAAAAGGCATTTAGGAAAAACAAGGGTTTTTCTTGCATTTGAAACCAGTAAAAAAAACTAACCTAAAAAGGCAAAAAAACGATTCCAGAAATCCGGCTCGAAGGACCAAAAATGGGGCTCCCTGGTGGTCCAGATAGGAGAGTTGTCTGGAATTTAACGGTGTCAGATGTGGACTGTAATTTTAAGGGAATAAGGTCATAGGCTAAGCTGGTACAAGGGATTCTGAAATGGTCTAGTTTACCTTCTAGGTTAGTGTAGCAATAAACAAATGTATGTAAGGTAAAAATAATGCATTTTCACTTACCATTTTTATACAGGAAGTGGAACTCATGGGAGGACACGCTGTTTAACCGTATTCTTTGCACCCACATTCATGTGGTAGGAGAGTCGCTAACACGCGTGTATTATCGTTCGAAGGCGAAACGGTTCTCTGTGCTGCGGCAGCAGGTATCGCTGCTGCGTTCATTCTCCCACATGGCGCCCAGTGGCGTCGTTAATCCATAGGCGTAGGAGAAAAGGGAATAAGTAGGAGGGAATGAGATTACGAAGGTCCATATTAAAGGAACTAGGAACCTTAGTAATTCAAAATGCATTTTATGTAAAGTAAATTGATTATAGCAAATTGTAATATTTGCCTTTAAAACCGCGGGAGTTTCAAATGCAAATAACCCAGTAATTTTAAGTACTTAATTAGTTAATTAATACTAAATAAACAAAAAATAGAAAATGCTCTAGTGAATCACCAAATAGCCTAATTCGAACCAATTTGGTAAATTATAGTAAAAAGAACATATTTACAAAAAGGAAGGCGGGACGAACCACTCTCTTTAGCACAACCCCATAGTTGAATACCATATGTCCATACTGGTTTCAGTATTTGTCTATAAAGCAGTAACTTATTATGAATTGTTAAATTGGACTTCCTTCCAATTAGCCAGTTCATTTTTCTATACCTTATCTCAAGTTCGTCTTTTTTTTTCTTAACATGTGCTTTCCAGCGCAATTTGGCATCAAGTGTCATACCTAGATATTTTGCCTGATTCGAATATGGTACTGGAATGTTGTTAATTGTTATTTGTATGTGATTTATATTTTTGTTTGTAAAATCAACATGAATTGATTTGGTTTCATTTAATTTTATTCGCCACTTTGTGGTCCAACTGTGAACTTGGGTGACTGCATCCTGAATTTTTTCTATGCATTTTTCAATAGATTTTTCTACCGTCAATAAACCAGTATCATCGGCAAATGTTGCTAAGTGACAATTTTCTGGCTTTGGGATATCACAAGTGAATAATAAGTATAGATAAGGGCCTAGTACGCTACCCTGGGGCACGCCTGCTTGAATTTCTCTTAAATTTGAGTATGAGTCTTCCTGTTTTACTCTAAAATGTCTATCAGATATGTATGATTCCAAAATATCCGAATATTGTTTTGGCAGAAACCGTTTTAGTTTAAAATTAAGGCCTTCATGCCACACTTTGTCAAATGCTTGTGCTACATCTAGAAAAACTGCAGAACAAACTTTTCCCTCTTCTAGTGCTTTTTCTATTATATTAGTAATTCTGTGTACTTGATCTATCGTGGAATGCTTGTCTCGAAAACCAAATTGATGAGATGGAATAATTTCTTGTCTTTCTATGATGGGTTTTATTCTTTTAAGCAATAATTTTTCATAGAGCTTGGATATAATTGGCAGCAAAGATATTGGCCTGTAAGATGACACGTCATGGAGTGGTTTTCCCGGTTTTGAATATCGTCGTGATGTCTGTCTGTGTGTGTGTGTGTGTGTGTGTATATTATTTCTGTCCGTAACACGATAGCTGGACACTCTAACAAGCTGATTAGATTTTGGTCAAAATCCATTAGTGCTAATGACAGTTATTTGACAATTAAAAAGTTTAAAAAACTTTTTAATAGAGCGTCGTATCAATATGCGGTTTTCAGAATATAGTAGACTATATTGTGCTTAGTAATTTGTCTTATAACCAAAAACTTTGTAAGAGCTTTAGTTTGTGAGATATTTACAAAACTGTTTTTAAGGCTGCTATATTATATAGCAGAGTACGATTAAATAACTAAGCAGGTCGTGAGTAATTAATAACAGTTTTATTAATGTAAAATAGCATTACAAAACAATACGATGTTTACGCGGTCTGTCAGAAGAGCTGTTCGAGAACGACTACTGCCTCTAGTGGCAATATCCTAAACTAAACACAACCATATACATATGAGTTAAACAATAATGCCTATTTCTACTCATATAAGTATTACCTAGTCATGATAAACACAGAAGTGTCATTATCTCTAACATATCATGGCTTCACTTAAAGTTTGCTAATAGGCTAGCTAGCAAGGTATCAGATCCGTCATGGATCCATTTACTTAAAAAAAAAATCGTATCCAATATTTTTTTTCGTCTTGAATAGTTTTTTAGTTTCAATAGAACTTAAATCAAACACATTTTAAAAATAGAAAAAAATCGTAACATACAAATCCAGCATAAAAATAGGTTTTAGAAATTAAAATTTATTAGGATCATATTAATTCTATTTTGCAAAAAATTAAAAAAATAGAAAAATAATTAAACAAAAGTTTTTTGTAATGTATTTTCTCAAAACGACGTGAGTAGATACAGACATGAAACCTACTTGAGAAGTTAATAAACCCATTAAGAAAAATTAATTTGTTCAACTCCAGTTTTTTTATGTAAGCTATCATAAGATCTTAAAGAAAAATTACGTAATTTAAATTGAAAAAAAAAATTGTTTTTGTGCCCATGCCTCGGACCATGCTCTCGTAAAAAAACATAACACTAAATAATAAAGGCGTTACGGTATAGTGGGTTTACCTCAACGGCGTAGATACGATTTTTACTTGGGGGGACAGTATATAAAATTTTAGTAAACTTTTAGAAAAGATCAGAATTAGTTTTCATGCGTGACTGTAACAAGTAGCGACACCAGTTTGGGGAAGATATTACCCCCTTGTTCTCCCTGATCTACGCCCTTGGTTTAACTAGAATTAGGGTAACCAATGTCTTTTGTGATGCTATGCTTTAATAAGATACGTTGAAGATTAGTTGAAAGGTAAAAACCGTATCTATAGGCTAGAGGTGATTTTCAAAACATTGCATTTTGATAAAAGATATATAACTGCTAAACTCAATTTGATTATTATCACCATCGGTTTTTAATATATTACATAAAATTGTAATTTATTTAGAAACAAAATTTCGCACCATCCATATGTTTGGTATGTCCGTGCTTGGTTGAGTGAAAACTTCTTGGTTCTGCATTATAGATACAGCTTTAATAAACTATCGTTTTTGGCACCGCGGCTCCTTATGCAAAACTTTAACTTCAGAGCATTGAATCCTGTGATAATTTGACCACACATTTTTCAATATCCGCTAACTTGGTACTTTTTGATGTTCCTTTATTTTTCTATATTTGATTTCCCACAATGTCTCCACGGTAATTTTTTTATTGAATTTTTATCTTTTTTAACTTCTAATTTTCAAAATCAGCGTAAACTTTTCTTTGCAGTTTTTTATTTTGTTGTAATTTTATAAAAATATTATGTTGATAATAGAGGTGGGGAGTCGAATGGTACGCGGCTAAGTATAATTCCCTCTAAATGTAAAACTATTTATGTTACATATCTAACAATCTGAGAAATAATTATATAGGACGTTACCTTAATTAATAATTTAACCGCCCAGTTTTTTTTTTCCTCAAAAAGGGTGGGGGTAGATTTCAAAAATTAGAGTTTACGTGAAAATATGGCGTGTGTGATATCAAACGAAAGGTAATTAAGTCCGGAGTTAAACAAAATACATTTTAGTTTTTGTTTTTTTAAGGGTGGGGGTAGATTTCAAAAATTTGAGTTTAAGTCAAAACATGGCTTGTGTGGTATCAAACAAAAGGTAATTTAGTCTGGAGTTGAATAAGATATATTTCAGGTTTTAGTTTTATTAGCTCGCACATACACTATAACTATAGTACCTAGTGTGAGCTCAGGGGCCCATATATTGGCAGAGTATTTTATAATGTAACGAGCTGATTAGATTTTGGTCGAGATTCATCAATGCTAATGACAGTTTATTGACAGTTAAAAAGTGTTTAAAAAATGCCAACTTTTTAACGGAGCGTCGCATAAATATGCGGCGTTCGGAATTTAGTAGCGCACATTTTTTTTCAAAAATTTGTGTTATAACCAAAAACTTGGTAGGAGCTTTGGTTTCGGAGATATTTACATAAAACTGTTTTTAAGGTTAATATAGCATGGAGTTTACTTGGAGTGTACTAATGGGTTAGGAAGGTATCAGATCCGTCATGGATCCATTTATTTTTAAATAAAACGAATATGCAAAAAATATTATAATATATCCTTTGACATAATTTATTGTTGGGCAACACACCTGATAATTTTGGCACAAAATTTTTCTATTTAAATATACCTTTGGAACTAGTCATTATACGATTTACAAAATAAGAGATTCCAACATATCATATTCATACACAAATTTCAAACATAACTGCTTAAAAACAAAATTTCTCTACCACGATTCAACGAACAAATGGAAATAAACCAGAATTTACAGGTACAGTGAAACTTCCTATAAGCGGACACTCACGGTTTGGTCGATTTTGTCCGCTTATTGGAGGTGTCCGCTTATCGAGAGACAACTGCGAAATTTTAATATATATTTATTAATAATTTCCGTTGCTTGAGTTTTTCCAATATTAAATTTTTTAGCGATCTGTCGTGATGATAGATGTTCTTTCTCCGAAACGTTAACAATTTCCATTTTTTCACGTAAACTAAGAAGCGTTTACTAGTCGCCATTTTAAAGAGATCTATTACTACCCAACTGAACAGTAGAAATAAAACACAGCAGTCCCGTCGAATAAAATATGTGGCAAATACAACAGAAATATTTAATCTCCGCATTAAAACGGAAAGAGGTAATTCCCCGGGTGCAAAATGCGTTGTTGCCAACATACTACATAATATTTATGCTCATGTCGTGGAGCGCTCCGTCCCGTTGTCAGAGGTTCGCGTCCGGTTAAGGGAGGTTTCAGAATTTTTTAACCAAAAAAAAACTGTCCGCGTCCGGTTATCAGAGTGTCCGGTTATAGGAGTGAATCTTACATGTAAAGAAGTAGGGAAAAGCTTGATTCCAACAAATTTATCCGCCTTAAGGGAGTGTCCGCTTGGAGAGGTTTCACTGTAGTACGTTATAGAGTTTTGACACGTGCCTAAACGATGTGTGATGAAAATGAGCAATCCAAATATGCTGCAGAAAGTTGCGTACGTTTACCCGGTGCGCATCATTACCCTTCCCTCCCCTAATATATCAATACCTAAAAGTGACATGAAGATCGGTTTTGATAGCTGAGTTCTCTATTAAAAAAAAAAACAAATAAAACCAAAATAAAAATTTAAGAAATAAAGGTTGTGAAGGGGGGGGGTAAGTTTTTTTCTATTTGCAGAAAGAACCAGAAACCGCCTAAAAGTGCCCATTTTGAATAGCGCGATACTTGGGTCCCCAGATCTAAGTAAGGCACTTTTTTTTTAATAAAGAAAACTTAAATTTAATAATTATGACACCACTTAAAGTAGCCAATTATTTAGTAGAAAACAAAAAAAATTTTTGGAAAATTTTTTTTATTCCAAAAAAAATGATGCCTAAAAAAATACTCTGCCAATATATGGGCCCCTAAGCTCACACTAGATACTATAGTTATAGTGTACGTGTGAGCTAATATAACTAAAAACTGAAATATATTTTATTCAACTCCAGACTAAATTACCTTTTGTTTGATACCACACAAGCCATGTTTTGACTTAAACTCAAATTTTTGAAATCTACCCCCACCCTTAAAAAAAACAAAAACTAAAATGTATTTTGTTAAACTCCGGACTCAATTACCTTTCGTTTGATATCACACACGCCATATTTTCACTTAAACTCTAATTTTTGAAATATACCCCCACCCTTTCTTTAAAATAAATTAAAATGTATTTTGTTACACTCCAGACTTAATTACCTTTCGTTTGATATCACACACGCCATATTTTCACATAAACTCTAATTTTTGAAATCTACCCCCACCCTTTTATTTGGTTTGTGTTCGGTGGATTTTGTTCATTTTTAAATGGGACCATCTCGACCCAAGACCCAGCCTAGGTACCAAATTTCATTAAAATCGGCCAAGCGGTTTTTGAGTTATGCGCGTTGGTCGTTACAGACAGACATACAGACAGACAGACAGACAGACAGACAGACAGACAGACAGACGGCGCAACAAAAAAGTTTCAAAATCATCTGAAACGCAAAGATATATAAAAATTTTTGAAATCGGAGCAACTTTTTTTTTCTCGAAAAAATTAGGATCACTATAGCTCACACTACTATAGTATAGTATATGTGTGAGCTAATAGTAGTAAGGAAGGGCTTCATTTTTACTCTTTCTCTGTAAATTGACATAGAGATATGGAAAAACTAGTTAAAAATAATGGTAACCCTAAAATAGTTAGACACACTATAATTTAAATAAAATCAGACCATAGATTCATCATTCTTATACGGCCTGTTGTCTTCTGAAAAGACTAAAAACCCCGCAGGTGATGCCAGCAGAAAAAAAAATTATCAAGGTAAACCACAAAAGGTGTATCGAATTTTGATATTTGAGATGCTGCTTTTATAATATGAATTGGAATTGCAGAGCAAAACTATAAAAATAATCATGACAAATAAGTTATACAGGGTGTCCCAACTAAAAAGTAACACAGGTGTTTTTGAGTATTTTTCGTGCACATTTGGATAAGCGCTCGGACATTGGCTATTTTGAAATTTTTGTAGCACGCACTTTCTTCGAGGAATATACGAGGTGGAGTTATTTACCGCGCGCAATCGTGTCGCCTTTCCTCTACTAGTTTGGCTTACGCAGTGGTTTGAAGCGGATCGTGCCGGAATTATGACAAACGAAAAAATTGAGCAACGTATTAATTTAAAGTAAAACTCAAAAAAACGGCTACTGAATACTTTCAAATGCTAAAAGATATCTACGGAAAGCAGTGTATGTCTCGTGCAATGATTTTTATGTGGCATAAAGCTTTTTCGAGGGTCGTGAAGAAGTAAAAGATGACGAACGAGAAGAGCGCCTCAGTACATCCATAACAGCGATGCTCATTGTTTTTCTTTTCGATATTAGGGGTGTTATTCTTATTGAATGGGCGCGTGAGGGTCAAAGACTGAACCAACATTTATATTTGGAAGTATTTATGTAGCTAAGGCAACGTGTAAGAAAAAAAACGTTCAGATTTGTGGAAGAACAACGCATGGCTGCTCTACCAGGTCAATGCACCGGCCCACAATGCCCTATCCATAAAGGAGATTTTAGCTAATAAGAAGATCCCCGTCGTTAACCACCCACCATATTCACCAGACTTGGCCCCTTGCGACTTCAACCTGTTTCCGAAAGTGAAAAAATCGTTACACTTAATATGTTTTTAATGTGTTTTTTCTTGAATTAACGTTAAGAGGGGAATAGGAGGGGGGATCAATAATCCTGAATTTCTGCGTTACGTAATTTAAGGACGTTCCCTTAAAAGGAAACCGTTTTGAAATATTAGAACACGTCAAGGAAAAAACGGCAAGACTTTCTTAACAGCCTCTCTTCCTGATGATTTCTAAAATTGCTTCCAACATTGGAAAAAAACGCATGCGTCGCTGCGTCGATAGACAAGGGGACAACATTGATGGGGAACATCATTAAGTTGCATTAGTATTTAAATAAAGTAAATTTTTACAACAGTCTTATAATTTTATTGTCATACCTCGTAATTTACTCCTATATTTTGAATAGGGAAAGTGGGTCTAGTGATACCTTGTTTTGAAGTCTTTTTGAATGTCTTTACAACCGTGTAAAAATTTAAAAAATGTATCCATTAGTTTTTGAGATAATTGCCTTCAAACTTTAAAATTTAACATGAACTGAAAAAATAAAAATTTAATGAGAATTTTATTTTTTTCGGATTTAATTTTTATTTTATCATTCCATGTTAAATTTGAAAGCAAATATCTCAAAAACTGATCGATGGATCTTGGAAATTTTTACACGGTTGTAAAGATATTCAAGAGAACTTCAAAACAAGGTACTACTAAAATATAGGAGTAAAGTATACCTCTCGATGCAAAATCGATGTGTGCGAGATTTCTACAAGTTCGCACGAAAAATACCGAAAAACACCTCTGTTACCCTTTAGTTGGGACACCCTGTATAGTTTACAGCGTCTCTGCAAAAAAAAACTTAACACAAAATTTTCTCGGTTTTGATGTTAAAACTTGGAAAATTTAATTTTGAGTGGGTTTTACAGAGTTTTTCAACTAAAAAGATGGTTTTTCGTGCAAATTTGCACGTAAGCACTTTAAATTTGTTTTTGAGGGGCACACTTTTTGAGTAAACATTACCCTTATATTTTGAATAGGGAAAGTCCGGAAAGTGGGTCGAGTAATACCTTGCGTGAAGAACTCTTTAATGTCTTTACAACAAAATACAAATTTCGAAAATACATACAATTCTTTTTTGAAATATTTGCCTCCAAAAAAATAATAAGAAATAGGAGTCACTACACAAAATTATCATGATTATTTCGAAATTTTTTAAAAACATATCATTGAAATGTATACAATTTCTTTTTTTGTTTCGCTTTATAGCAACATTGGAGGCAAATATTTAACAAACGATTAAATGATTTTTTGATATTTGTAATCGGTTGTAGAGACCTTAATAAATAATAATATAAAATCTATTGTTTGCGAGGGCTATCTTAAAATTTTTGTAGCACGAACCATCTTCGAGGGGTATACTTTACCCCTATATTTTGAATCGGGAAAGTGGGTCTAGTGATACCTTGTTTTGAAGGCCTTTTGAATGTCCTTATAACCGTGTAAAAATTTTATTATTAGTTTTTGAGATAATTGCCTTCAAACTTTCAAAGTTAACATGGACTGATAAAATATAAATTTAATTAGAATTTTAGTATTTTTCGGATTTAATTTTTTCCATCATTCCATGTTAAATTTGAAAATTTGGAAGCAAGTATCTCAAAAACTAATCGATGGATTTTCGAAATTTTTACACAGTTGTTAAGAGCTTCAAAACAAGGTATCAGTAGACCCACTTTCCCTATTCAAAATATAGTGGTAAAGTATACCCCTCGAAGAGGGTTCGTGCTACAAACATTTCAAGCGAAAAAGTGTCCCCCTCACAACGTGTCCGGGCGTGTCTCCCAATTCGCATTCTAAATACCCAGAAAGGTCTCTGTCTCGATGTTCGTGAAACACCGTGTATATTACGCTTTAAAGTTGAAAAAAATTCGGGATTACATGCATTTTATAAAAAATGTTTTAGATATCGAAATTGCTTACATGTTTGAAAATGTTTAATCATTATATGCACTATAAAGTTGTCAAGTGTCATCTTGACAGAATGTTTATTATTTTAAACAAAACACCCAGTGTTTTATTAAATTTTTAGGCTCCTTGTATCTTTCTGATTACAAAAATATATAAAACGACATAATAGTACGTAGCTCAGAAAAAAAATTAACTATGGTAGGGACGTTAGAACATTAGAAGAAGTAAATCGACACATCATCTTCAATAAGTATATTAATTTATTTTTGAATTTTGTAACAAACAAGGAATTTAAAAATGTAATTAAATACAGACAACTGAAAAAGTTACGATTTAATTGAAAATATTTTTGATATAATATTATAAGTGGTGTCCCTGTGTTATAAACAAAAGTGTTATAAATATGTAAATTCTAGCAAATTTAGATGTTGCTAAAAACACGCTTACCTTTTTCTAATTTAAAAATCTTCTAATAACCAAAAACTATTTTTTGCACTTAAAAAAACTCTGTTAAAAAAAGCGCGCGAAAAACTCCTGCAACTTAGAGCATACAGAAAGCTCCTGCGATCTTTAACTGACACAACTCAGAAATAAAATACGGTTCTGTCTGTGATGGCTTCCCAAGCGGTCGTGCTTTTATCGCTAGTATATCGGTTGTTTGACGCACAGTACGATCACTTTTACTATAATCATAGCTTTATTGAAGAAAACAAAACCAAAGACATGTTAACTAAGTTTTTTACCCAACTGCAGCACGGCGAAAGGAAGGATAATGTTTTTCGCTTGGGATATATATGTATGCATGGGCGCACCCAGAAGGGAGGGCTCGGGGCCCGGACCCCCCAAGCCTAAGAACTTTTTAGATATTTTCTACATATTTCATGAATAAAAAGATAAAATAGTATAAAATACGACAACCTGAGGTCTCACCCCCCCCCCCCCCAAGAGGCCTCGGGCCCCCCAAGACATTTAGACATTTATGGGTGTACCACTGATGTACCTATGTAATTATGTAAAAAATGTAGCGATTTCAAAAATGATTTCTGCGCACACTTTAAAAAAAATTTCAACACCATTTTACTACTTCTCTCCTGCCTTTCTCTTCCCCCACCTTCACTCAATGGAAGGTAACACTATTTGCGTCCGTAGAAAATCTACATGTACTTTTTGGGTAACGCTAAATGAATGGTAAAAGCAAAGTGCTTTTTATAAGGCTGAATAAGAATTAAAGCTAAAAGTTGGAGAAAAAAAAACTACAAGTCGCAGTTGGGTACAAAGTTCCCAATAACCTGATTCATAAAAATACAAAACCGTATAATTTCGTAAGTGCGCCTTGGGCATCTTAACTCAAAAGTTGAAGCATCGTACATTATAGCGTTGTTTAATGGACCTCAAACAACGATTATAGGTATACCTATGAATTTTGTAACCAACTGCGACTAGTAGGTAAAAGTAAATTTAGCAGTTGGGTTTTATTATTTTTTTTTTCATTTACGGGCTTTCTTCTTCAGAAAAAAAAATTTTTTGGTCGGACCCCTGGAAATTGCTCTGTTAATATACAACTTTTGTTTTTCATAAGGCATGACCCTACTTCTGTCATTCGAATGCTTATGAAAAAAGAAAAACAAATGTAATTTTTTTTTGACAGATTTCAATTAAAACGTAAACCATTTTTTTTTCACAGATCTTATTCAAAAGGTTATGGAAAAAGGAAACAAAAAAATGTTTGGTGAAATAAAATATCAAAAAACATTTTTTTTTTACTTTTCGTGTTTTCGAAAAAATTAAAAACACGTCAATAAATATTTCAAATTTTTATTTGCTTATATGAAAAATAAGTGTCGTTATTCTTTGTTCATACGCTTTTAAATAGGACAGCAGAAGTAAAAAATTTCAATTTTGAAAATATAATTTTGACTTTGTAATTGTCTGTAAAAAATATTCCGTTGTTTTTCTTTTTTTATTAGCTTTCAAATGAGTTACCAAAAGTGTGGTAATACCCCCTAAAAAAAAATGTTATGTGAGTAGACCCCTTTCCGGTGTAAAGAAGAGGTTGTTAGAAAGAAACATTTGTTATAATTGGAAACATTCAAAATTAATCAAGTATAAAAGACAACTTCATAGGGGTATAGTCAACCACTGACACCGATGTTTCGGAAAAAGGCATTTCCATCCTCAGCGTGGCTTGCTTGACACAAAGTAGAACAAACTGACTACAAGATACAAGGTAAATCAAAAAGAATTAAAAAATAGGTGAAACCTATTTTTAATACTACGAGTGAACGACTGCGAACTAAGGAAACTTAGTCCATGGCAGGACTTGTATCTTGTAGTCAGTTTGTTCTACTTTGTGTCAGGCAAGCCACGCTGAGGATGGAAATGCCTTTTTCCGAAACACCGGTGTCCGTGGTTGACTATACCCCTATGTAGTTGCCTCTTATACTTGATTAACTCATTGTTTTCGGTTACAAACCGATACCGTGGAGACGGTGACAGCATGGTCTGGTTGAACTGTGACGAAAAGTCTTTCTTCCTTATAGACCGGTGAACGTTTTCGCCCGCCATGGACTAAGTTTCCTTGGTTCGCTGTCGTTCACTCGTAGAATAAAAAATAGGTTTTACCTATTTTTTCATTCTTTTTGATTTATCTTGTATCTTGTAGTCAGTTTGTTCTACTTTGTGTCAGGCGAGCCACGCTGAGGATGGAAATGTCTTTTTCCGAAACACCGGTGTCCGCGGTTGACTATACCCCCAAAGATTATAGATTATAATATATATTATTATACCCCTATGAAGTTGCCTTTTATACTTGATTAACTCATTGTTTTCGGTTACAAACCGATACCGTGGAGACGGTGACAGCATGGTGTGGTTGAACTGTGACGAAAAGTCTTTCTTCCTTATAGACCGGTGAACGTTTTCGCCCGCCATGGACTAAGTTTCCTTGGTTCGCTGTCGTTCACTCGTAGAATGAAAAATAGGTTTCACCTATTTTTTCATTCTTTTTGATTTACATTCAAAATTAAGAGGTCTTTGTCTGCTGATTTCGTATTAATATGTCGGTTTAAGGTATTATATTGAATCAGAAAAATATTTACCGAAAGATTCGAAAAATTTAATTGCCTGATATTATTGTACGCAGGATGTCCTTGAGAAAATTAGAAAAAACTTGCCCCCCCAAATATAAACAAAAGTTAGAAATGTCAAAATTTCAAATTGATAAAGTAAATTAACTAGTTTAGATTAGGTATTTTTTTTAATTCTGTGCAACTTTACTGTTTTTAAAACTGTTCTTACTGCCTTCTTAGATGCACCATACACTGTGACTTTGGTTTAACTGTTTTTTCATGACAAATTATTTTTTGCCAAGGGAACTTCAGTTTTTCAGAAAAATTCATAATTATTTAAGTCAGTCATAACTTATAATTGGATTATAGGAAAAAATATTTCCTATTTACGATAGTAGCACGTGTGACTTCCGCGATGTTCGGTAAAATACCTAGCACTTTTTTGTTTTCATGATAATTGGTACTTATAGAATTTGTAAAATTTTGTTGGTAATAAAAATGCAAAAAAATTGATTTTCTGTAACATTTAATAGACAGACCGACAGACAGACACCTGTATCACAAAATTTGGTAGCCTGGATCCAAATAACTTATTTTGAAAGAAAATATTTTTTTTTAACGATCCCAGTAGTCTTCTGTTACCTACAATATGGGATGTTATGGGTGAAAATGAACTTTTTTTATGTGACTTTTGTAATAATCACACTCAAATATTTTTAATGTCTTTATAGGGGTTTTTTGTGATTATTAAGGTTTCCTTTTTTTATAACACTCTGTATTTCAAATTACAATGCTTATAACTCATAAGAACACAAGGATGATGATACATGTTACTTATACACCTCCACAATTAAATAGTGTCATCAAAACAAAAATAAACAGCAATTTTCAATTTTCACAATAACAACAGGCGTTTCAAACTATTTTCAAGTCTATCATACTTATTTTGGTTAAATTATTCTGTGGGTCGAAACCTAGGAACAGGCAAATTCGAATAATACAAATGGTCTATCTACTAAGATATTTTCAGACTTAAAAAAAAATGAAATCATAATTTTGTCTATTGACTTTTTTGTCTCCAATTGATATTTTTTTTAATTTCCACTCGACATGAGTTATTTGGGTCAAAATAAGACCTAATTAGGTACTAAATATTGTAATGACAGAGAAAAACTATAGCTTATAGCTGGTTTTTCTGTGGTAATGGTGTCTGTCTGTCAGTCTGTAGGTAACGCTATAACTCAAAAACATGTGATCAATTCAGTGGCGGATCCAGGGGGGGGCACTAGGGGCACTTGCCCCCCCGAGAATTTTTTGAATATACAAAAAATGAGTAAAAAGTAATGTTCTTGCTAATAAAAATTCAAAATTTTTGCCTGCGGCGCATGAAAGTGCCTATTGTTATTATCACCGAAATTACAACCACTGACTAATTCAATAAAATGCTGTTTAAAAAAATATATACCGTTTTTTACCAACAATGACACCTAAAGTGCCCCCCCCCCCCGAGAAGTACCTCTGGATCCGCCCTTGGATCAATTTTAACCAAATATGGGCAAAATTTCTTTGGTACACGTGGATAAGACCATTACTTTTTTGTGATGGTGGGGGGTTTCTGAGGGGGTTGAATTATAGAGTATATCTAGATAAGTTGGAACCATATGGAAAACATTTTTATTATTAATTTTAGCAAAAAAAGTTATTCTTTATAAAAATGTTCTAAAACAGAAAATACAATGATCAGATATAAAATTTTTACCCTTCTAGCCCACGCACAAATTATTAGCTCACACTACTACTATACTATAGTAGTGTGAGCTATGGTGATCCTAATTTTTTCGAGAAAAAAAAAGTTGCTCCGATTTCAAAATTTTTTATATATCTTTGCGTTTCAGATGATTTTGAAACTTTTTTGTTGCGCCGTCTGTCTGTCTGTCTGTCTGTATGTCTGTCTGTCTGTCTGTCTGTCTGTGTGTCTGTATGTCTGTCTGTAACGACCAACGCGCATAACTCAAAAACGGCTTGCTCGATTTTAATGAAATTTGGTACCCAGGCTGGGTTTTGGGTCGAGATGGTCCCATTTAAAAATGAAGAAAATCCACCGAACACAAGCCAAATAAAAGGGTGGGGGTAGATTTCAAAAATTAGAGTTTATGTAAAAATATAGCGTGTGTGATATCAAACGAAAGGTAATTGAGTCTGGAGTTAAACAAAATACATTTTAGTTTATTTTAAAAAAAGGGGGGGGGGTAAATTTCAAAAATTAGTGTTTAAGTGGAAATATGGCGTGTGTGATATCAAACGAAAGGTATTTGAGTCTGGAGTTAAACAAAATACATTTTAGTTTTTTAAAAAAGGGTGGGGGTAGATTTGAAAAATTAGAGTTTAAGTCAAAACATGGCTTGTGTGGTATCAAACGAAAGGTAATTAAGTCTGGAGTTCAATAAAACATACTTCAGTTTTTAGTTATATTAGCTTTCACGTAGATACACTATAACTATAGTACCCAGTGTGAGCTTAGGTGCCCATAGATTGGCAGAGTATTTTTTTTTGAGATAAGGCCGATAAAGTGTTTAATGAGTGTATTTTGACCTTTCTTAGCAAGATCGTCGTGACGTCTGTCCGTGTGTATGTATGTCTGTGCGTAACACGATAGCTCCTAAACCGCTATACCGATTTTTATGAAAGTTTCAGGTAAACTAGCGTACAATACTGTTAAGAGCAGGTTAGATTTTGGTCAAAATCCATTAACGCTAATAACAGTTTTTTGACAGTTTAAAAATTTAAAATATCTATATATCTAACTTCATAACGGAGCATCGTATCAATATGCGGTTTTCAAAATATAAGTAGTAGAGCACGTTTTTCTCAATAATTTGTATTATACTGGAAACTTCGTAGAAGCTTCTGTTTCTGAGATATTTAGAAAAACTTTTTTTAAGGCTGATACAGCCTGGAGTGTGCTAATGGGCTAGGAAGGAATGAACTCCATCATGGATCCATTTATTTTAGTTTTATAGTAGTTTGCCCAAAAGTAAAGTACAGCGTGTCCCATTTTCGATGGGATTAAATGGGAAACTCGGTTATTATTAAAAATATCGATTTTCTGATTGCACCTTACCGTGCTCTTTTTTGGAGGTCTTAAAAATGGTGTAATCAGATTTTTGCTATACCCCGTGGTTTCGCTAATACAGGGAGTTTTTTTAAAAAATTGCATTTTAATTAATTCCTTGTATCTCGCTTAGTTTGCAAGATATTTTTATTCTGTAAAAACCTTTCTATGGCAACTTTTTAGAGCAAAATAATGACGTTGTCAATTTTTGAAAATATTGTTTAGTTTTTGAGATATGGTATTTATCATAAAAAAATTAAATACGGACCTGGATTTTTTTTATTACTATTTTGATTGGTTTCATGCTAGTATTATCATAAAATAATAAAAATTTAAAAATTTTTTGTTTTAAGGTTAAAAAAACTATTTAATATTTGAAAAAAAAATTATAGTCCCAACCTGGAAATTTCCAACGTAATTATAAATTAAAAATTGCAAGACACACTAGTTGAACGATTTTTAGTTTATCTGTTTTGAAATGATAATTAAAAGATTTATAAATAAAGTAAAAAACATTAAAAAGTTACAAAAATAATATCATACTAATTATTTGATAACCGAACAGCAGGTCGTGAAATTTACAAAACAAAAGCGTGGAATTGACATTGTCATTTTACTTGTCATTTTTGTGAATGGCTAACAATTATTTTAAACTGGCTAGAAATCGACCATATCCAGATTTTGAAAATGTGATATGTTTGACTGCTTCATTCAAGCAACAAAATCCCAATATTTAAATGGCAGAAATATTTTTGTGCAAAATGCGTTAAGAAAAATTACTCAAAAATGCCAACAATGTCTTACACATAATGGTAATCAGAAAAATTAGTTATTTTTTATAATTTGTTTTTTTTTTGTATTTTTCGTAGACTTTGTTTCAAATAAATCTGTAAATTAACGTAAAACCATTTTAATATGCTAAGTATCAAAACAGTTGAACTAAAAATTGTTTAACTAGCAATTTTTAGTTTATATTTATGTTGGAAATATCCAGGTTCGGACAATTTTTTTTTTAAATATTAAATATTTGTTTTTTACCTTAAAACAAAAAATTTTTAAATTTTTATTATTTTATGATAATACTAGCATGAAACCAATCAAAATAGTAATAAAAAAAGTCCAGTTCCGTATTTAATTTTTTTATGATAAATACCATATCTCAAAAACTAAACAATATTTTTAAAAATTGACAACGTCATTATTTTCTTCTAAAAAAGTTGCCATAAAAATGTTTTTACAGAATAAAAGTATCTTGCAAAATAAGCGAGATACAAGGGATTATTAAAAATACAATTTTTTCAAAAACTCCCTGTATTAGCGAAACTACGGGGTATAGCAAAAATCTGATTACGCCATTTTTAAGGGCTCAAAAAAAGAGCACGGTAAGGTGCAATCAGAAAATCAATAGCTTTAATAATAACTGAGTTTTCCATTTAATCCCATCGAAAATGGGACACGCTGTACAGTAGAACCCCGATTATCCGTGTGCGGATTATCCGGGCTGCGGATTATCCGTGCTATGATTTCCCATCATCGAAATTATGTTTTTGAAGTTTTATCGAAATAGCGTTACCGGAAATCACTCGACCAAAACCTTATGTAGAATTATATTTTTGTTCTGTTATCTTTTTATGCAATACATACATATAAACTTAGTTTGGACTTATGGGATCTTTTTTTTCTGTCATATTTTGAGTATATATACATAATATGTATGTAACATGTAATAAATGAATGTTCGGATTATCCGTGCTTTTCACTTATCCGTGCCTCGTCCGGTCCCGTGGAGCACGGATAATCGGGGTTCTCCTGTACCTTTATTTTTAACATTATCGAAAATTGATATTAAGAAAAGTTGATCGGAACTAAAAACCATATTCAAATATGCAATAACACCCACTTAGAATTAAAAAAATATATGTTATATTGTTTGAAATGTATGTCTACACATAACAATGCAAATTTAACTGTAGTTACACACAAGCGCGGATTTGAGGGGGTAATGTGGTAATTACCCCCCTTTAAAAAAAAATTATGCACTTTTTGTTAACAAATTAAGGGCAAACAGGAGAATTACCCCACCTTGAAAAAAAATTATATTACAAATAATTTTCTCGTTGACTATTACCCCCCTAGATTTGGACCCAGATCCGCGATTGGTTACAGGTAACCCATACAAATAAATTGTTGCGACCGTCGAAACGCGTTAGAATTTATAAAACATAAAAATGGTGGGCGTGATTAACTTTTCAATTTATCATGTAGAAATTTTTTTTAAAAATAACTAAAAATCATTTTTTTATTATAAATTAATGTAATTGCATACTTAAATATAGTTTTTAGTTCTGATCAACTTTTTCAAATATCTATTTTCGATATTGACAAAAATAAAGGTTCTTTACTCTTTGGCAAAATTCCTATTTTTTTGATAAACCTCGTATCAGGCAAAAAAAATGATGTGATGATTATATTTTAAGTTTTAGAATATGCAGAACTTTTATTGAAGAATAACATTTTCTTCCTAAAATTAATAATGAAAAAGTTTTCTATATGGTTCCAACTTAACTTGACTTACTCTATAAAAAATCATAACTGAAGAACTACCGAGCGTGGATCTGGGGTAAAATCTAGGGTAATGGTCGACGGAAATATTATTTTTGTCTAGGGGGATAATTATAGGATCAGTCCGATATTTATTAACTAAAAGTCCATATTTTTTTTATAGGGGGGTGATTACCACGTTACCCCCCTTCGACCCCGCTTGAGATCTACAGCAGCCAGCAAAATGCGATTTTAACATTTATAATAAAAGTTACATTTTCAACGAAATTTGCTTTTTGTATTTGCAGTGGGCTATGAGAGGAAGACCAGGGGAGGGGCTAAAATATAAAATACTCTGGCAATATATGGGCCCCTAAGCTCACACTAGGTACTATAGTTATAGTGTACGTGTGAGCTAATATAACTAAAAAACTGAAATATATTTTATTTAACTCCAGACTAAATTACCTTTTGTTTGATACCACACAAGCCATGTTTTGACTTAAACTCAAATTTTTGAAATCTACCCCCACCCTTAAAAAAAACAAAAAACTAAAATGTATTTTGTTAAACTCCGGACTCAATTACCTGTCGTTTGATACCACACAAGCCATGTTTTGACTTAAACTCAAATTTTTGAAATCTACCCCCACCCTTAAAAAATACAAAAAACTAAAATGTATTTTGTTAAACTCCGGACTCAATTACCTTTCGTTTGATATCACACACGCCATATTTTCACATAAACTCTAATTTTTGAAATCTATCCCTACCCTTTTATTTGGTTTCTGTTCGGTGGATTTTGTTCATTTTTAAATGGGACCATCTCGAGCCAAGACCCAGCCTAGGTACCAAATTTCATTAAAATCGGCCAAGCGGTTTTTGAGTTATGCGCGTTGGTCGTTACAGACATACAGACAGACAGACAGACAGACGGCGCAACAAAAAAGTTTCAAAATCATCTGAAACGCAAAGATATATAAAAATTTTTGAAATCGGAGCAACTTTTTTTTTTTTCGAAAAAATTAGGATCACCATAGCTCACACTACTATAGTATAGTATATGTGTGAGCTAAAAAACATAGCTAGAAAACCATAGCAGCAAAACACGATTTTCAATTTTATGTTTCAATTTCAATAAATTTTTATTCACACTGTCGTATTAAATGTTCTATAAATTATACGTACTAATTTTTGGAATATTAATATTTTATTGTCGTATGGACGGCTTCATGTGACTGCTGGTGCCAATTTTTTCACACCATTTTCTCAATGTGTCGGAAAGTACGATATGCTACGTAAAATATTCAACAACAAAGTGCAAACTTTTTTAAAAAAAATTTACTTATAAAAATATACAATATATAATATGTTTTATTTGTTCTGAGTAACAAGTCCCGCAGGTCCCCTAGGCAGTCCCGCCTGACCTTCAGGGATCATTCTTAGGGGCGTAAAGCCTAACTCAGCCTTAGAAATGCCATAGAGTTTGAGTTTTTCCTCAAAAGTTTCAAGTAAGTCGTCATGGGCTTTACATACTCTTGCTAGTTCGTATTGTAAGTCAGATATTGTAGCGTTTTTTCTTGATAATATTTCCTAAAAAAAAATTATAACTTTTTATCAAAAAGTATAAATAATGCATTGCATTACTTAAAGCACACAGTGGGCCTTTGGACCTGATTTTTGGCCAAAAGTAGAAAAAAAGGTTTTTTGACAATATTTTGTTTTGAAATAAGTAAAATATAGTTGAAATAATTTCAACAATATTTTATTAGCAAGAAAATAGTAATTAAGCCAAGTGTCCTATTTATTAGCCGATAAGTGTGAAATTTGAAACATTAGGGTGTTGGGTCGCTAATTATAATTATTGACTCAAACCTAAAAAAAAAACAAAACAAGGCCTTCTAGTTTTTTTTCACTTGTTTATCTACTCTAATTTAGGAAAGGTGTTTAGGAGTTTCAGTATGTTCTTAACTTAACCCTTTTTGGCCTAAAGTGAGGTTCCAGAGACCACGGTGCAGCGCCCTGAAATGAATATAGTCCAAACAAAGGCATAGAAAGAGGGATTTACCTCCAACTTTAGGTTACTCCTATCAGGAGGTCGTTGGGCAGTAGCTGATAGTTCTCCAATTATAGCGTCCTTGTGTTCCGTCACGTGACTTAATGTTTCAATTCGTTTTTGAAGAAGAATATTCTTTACTCCAGTTTTTTGTTGAACCTCCAGCACAGCTTTGACGAATCTGTCGTGAAGCTCGTTGCGTTCCGACTGCAACTGAATTAAAAAAGTTTGAAAATTAGTGCTAAGTACTGAACCCTGAGGCACACCCCAATTAAATCATTTTCAATTTGCTTGTTTCTAAAGGGTACTAGTGTACGACTACATGTAATTGGTTAAATTTTTAAAACTAGGGTTTACCAGATCAAATCTTAATTGTAGTGCATCATTCGACCATCTTAAGTCTTCTAAATCCTTGACTGTCTGATGGAGTTTCGCCTTGGTATTCTAAAAAATATGCACATGAATTAGTAGGTAGTTTTTTGAAATATCAATTAAATTTTTTTGTCATTTGTGTTAAGTTTAACTTACTGCTAAAGAAATTTTATCTTTTTCATAATTCTGCAACTGCCTTTTGTATTCCTTTACATCGTCTAAAGCCTGTTTTAATGGAAGTGTCAATTTCTTGTTCTCAGCAGTTAAATCAGCAACTTGCTTGTTCATACGTTCATTTTGTTTTCGCAGGACTTCCATTTGGTCCTTAAAAATTTGTAATAGTATAGGACTTGTTCTTCCTTAAATGTATTTAAATGTATAAAACTCTTTTCCTGATTGAACAAGTTTTCGTTTTGATAATGGTTTTTAAAAAGTATCTGGAAGAGAAGAGCTTCAGCCGCTTTTATAGATAGACGCAGCTATCACTCACCTTTAAGCTACTAATCAGAGCCAAATTATTTAGAGTAATATCATTGTAATAGTTTTTCATTTCATTGAAAGCTTTGTCGTGATGTTTATTAAGTTCTGTGATTTGGTTGTTCTTTCTTTCTTCCACTTCCGAGATTTCCATACTAAAAACAAATACTGTTAGGTGTAATGATACTACAGAATTTATTTTGTTTAACAAATATCTCTTAAAATATATCCAACTTACTCATGTTGAGTATTAAGTTGTGTTCTAAGCTCGCTGTATTTTTTCTCGTATTTTATTTCCAGTTCTTTTGCTTTTTCTTCAAATTCACTCCGAATTTGAGTAATTTCTTTTTGATGATCCTACAAATACAACTTGTATTTAATAAAAAGTAACACAATACAAATGTTTCTAAATTACCATTTTTAACTGCTTAGTTTGATCCTGATGGGATACTTCCTGCTCTCTTAACTGTTGTTTTAGAAACTTCTTATCTTTGAGCAGTTCTTTTTCCTGGTCAGTATGCTCATCCTGAGCTAATTTTAGAGAAACTAGAGCTTCTGCCTTGCTTTCTACAAAAAAAGTAAATATATTTTGTAATAGAATTTAAGATTTAGTGTAATCAATATTCTTTCTTCTCTGTTTAATTTAATTTTATATTTTTTTACCTGTAAGATGATTTTGGTGTTCATACTGAAGATGTTTAACTTTCTGTTTGTAGAATTTTAATTCTTCTTCATTTGTTTCAGCTGCTTCTTCAATGTGACGATCTTTGTTTCTAAAAGTTGGTTCTTAATTACTACAAAACTACTTGGCTAAATTCAAATTTTTAAGATTTTTCCTACCTTAGTTTAGCTCTAGCCTCTTCCAGCTCGTTTCTTGTAATTTCCCAAAAAGTTCTAAGCTTGTCTCTTTCCATTTGGAAAAAGTTTCTTTCTTCCCGTTCTCTTTCATTTTCTTCTTTAATTCTCCGACAAAAAACCTTAAAAAAAATTACAAAATCAATGCTATAGATTGTTTAAATAAAATTATCTATCAACAATTACAGGGGCGCAATTAGGGGGGTAAGGGGGGGTTAAGGGGGGGCTAAGCCCCCTATCTTGAAATTAGCCCCCCAAAACAGATTATGACTGACTTAGGTAATTACTTGTTATATTATTTTAAGGTCCCACCAAATCATCGCTTATGATAACCTGGCACAGTAGCCCCTCAGCATTTACCGAACTAGTTGCGACCCTGAATAATTTTAGATTTAAGTTTTGTTACCTCCAGTTGTTCACGGCTCATTTGAGTAGTGTCTACCCCATCTATTATGTTTCCTGCACCTCCTTTTCCTCCACCCTTCTTTTTTGGTGGCTAAAAACAAAAAAACATAATCTCAACATTATCAAAAAACACTTGAATATTCAATTTCATAGCTTATTTTTTTAGTGTGTTAAAGTATTACCATGTTTGGACTTTTTTTTACTCAAAAGTTCCTTTATATTTATAGAAAAAACTTGTTGTTATACTTTAGAAGTCTTAGGCGTGACAGGAAAACAAGAAATAATGCAGTTTGAGGTTGAGAAGTGAAAGTCAGTGTTAGAGACAGGAGGTTTTGGATAGAGCAGTTTTGTTTTGTCAATAACTTGTATGAAGCTAGGTGAGAGCCCTTAAACGTGAACATTCTTCTATTAGAACTTAATAAATGTTGTTGTTTTATCGTTTTTTTTTATACATTTTTTTTTAAACGATATGTCGACTATAAGGTCATTTTATTACTGACAGACGTCTTTTATAATGACTGTAATTTTCTTTTCTCTTCAGAGATGCATAATAGTGACTAGGCATTTTGAATGTGCCGTTATAGAGTTGATTGGAAATCTATACAAAAATCCTTTATTCTTATATGAATATATACATTGTACAGGGTGTTATTGATAAAAATTATCAAGTGAAAAAATAATTAAAAAATAAGGTGGCAATAAAAATATTTAAAAATAATAAAAAATTTAAATATTGAGTGTAATATTTTAAAGAAACTTTAGCGCTCATTCCAAAAAGCAAATAAAAAGAAGGTCATTCCATCAAAATAATACCAACGTTTTGTTAAATTCAAAACAATCGATAAAATTCAATTTGACACTTAGTTTCTTTAAGACAAGAGAAGACAACTGATATGGTTCGGCCATGTACAACGGATGAACAGGGAAAGTTGTACAACGGATGAATTACCACAGCAGGTCCTAAAATGGGAACCAATAGGGCGTAGAAAAAGAGGGCGTCCTAATCTGGAATGGCAGCAGTCAATCCAAAGATCAATCAGTGAAAAAAACCTGAGAGATAATTGTCACGATAAAAGGAGGTGGAGAATAGGCGTCGGACAACGTAAATAAACGTTCTAAACCGACATAGTAGTAGTAGATTTCTTTAAAAAAGCCCTGAAAAAATTGAAACTCGCAAGTTGGTAGTAGATAATATTTTACAACAGATTTAACTGTTAATTTTCGCATATAGGAATGGGCCTATAGATAAGTAGGTATTTTGTTTATTAGAAAGAGTGTTTTCAATTGAATAAAAGGAACTTACTTATAGCTATAAAGCATATTAACTATAGTCCTAACATCAAAGCTTTTTCAAATATCTAAAATGGTTTTTATAGCTCATTATATTTAGTTTATTGTCATAAAATTTTTAAATCATAAGTGTTAAAATGATGTAAGAGAGATGGTTTTTAAAAATGATCTCTTTGATGCTAATTGCACTTTTTCTTAAATAATGTTTGAACAAATAAAAATTTTGATAGTCAAGTGAAAAATTACAAAGTTTTCTTTGTATCTAAAATTTTCAAAATTAAAATTTTTTATTGTCCTATAAACCTCAAAATAAAATTTTCCAATTCTTTCTTTGACGTAAAAAATTAAAAATTCACCAGTGAATATTGCAGCAAATAATTTTTTAGAATTTCTGGCACCTAATTTTATGGCTCATAATTATATTAATAATTTTTGAAAATTATGCAAAAATCGAAAAATTAAAAATTTTATACTACCACGTGTGTAAATATTGGGTTAATTTCGACGATTAGGGTGCCAAAAATAAATCTTTGCATCATTCAAATGCGTTTGGCGCCTTGGAAACTGCATTAATCGTCCTCAGGGCCGGTACTAGAGATTTTTGCGCCCCGAGCAAAAGCAAAATTGAGCTGTCTCTTCAGTTTTTTTCCTTGCAATTGTCTAAGGATTTATAATTTCGGAAAATTTATCATATTTCTTTTTGAAAAATGCTAGTTTAAAGCAAAATATCACTTATTTTACGTTAGGTATTTTTGAAGCGAATGTTCACTTGTTTGCAATCAGACATTCTATGCATATAAAACGTTGTGGACCCAAGATTTTTTTATTTGACTTTTTCATTTTATGAAAACTGATCATTTGTAAACGCTTTTGCCTATTGGGCCAGGGCAAACACCAGTGGCGGATCTAGGGGGGCCAGAGCCCCCCCCCCTCCCAGACACAACTTATTTTTTAATTTGTCACAAATTCTACTTAATTTTTAAAAAAACTTCACCATACGTATCCTTTAGCCACTAAATTTCACACCTCAGATCTATGAAAAACCGCTTATAAAAATATTTTGATGTTTGCTGCCACTTTGGCCCCCCCCCCCCCCCGGAAATTCTGGATCCGCCACTGGTAAACACAAGACGGTTTTTCCACAGAATAGTTCGGTTCCGCTTTATATGTTATGGGTTTTTCTATTCCCGTTTTAGTCTGTGATTAACAAAAGGCGATTCATTGGGTAAACTTTTTTAGCGTAAATAATTACAAGCCGGCAGCACCGCGCGGGGCAAGATTTCAATTTACCCCGTTTTTCAGCGGTGTATGGGTGCCTGTTCTCGCGCGGGGGCGGGAGGGATGTTTGTTTTAGTTGACGTCGGCCATATTCATTGTGCGAAAACGTTCGTTGCCCCTCCTACGTGTTGCCGGAACTATCCTTAGTGAAGACGTATGAGTTTATTTTGATTTGGGGTAGGTCAGTAGTTAAAAGCCTTGCCGACCGTGTGTCCATTGTTTGTTTTTGTTTTTGTTTGTTTTCAAAATGGAAATAAGTATATATATTTATCGGTTTCACAACGTTCTACGTCTTCCGATACCCAATCTCCACTCGTTTCTGTTTGCCCATAATTCATCATCTAGGCCTCTTATTCTTATTTCACTATCTATTCCTTCTCTCCAGCTTCTCCTTGGTCTTCCTCGTTTTCTTCGGCCAGTTGGTTTCCATTGTAATATTTGTTTAGGTAGTCTTCCATCATCCATTCTTTGTACATGTCCGTACCACACCAGTTGTTTTGTTCTTATATCATCCACTAGAGTACGTTCACCCACTGTCATAATTTCTCTTATTCTTTGATTGGTAACTCTTTCTCTTTTTGATTTCCCTGCTGCTCTTCTCCAATAGTCCATCTCCGTAGCGGAAAGCATTTTTTCTGTTCTATCTTTGATTGGCCATACTTCTGAGCCGTATGTAATAATACTTTTTACAATGGTGTTATATATAAGCTTTTTGTTATGTTTTGATATACTTTGGTCCCAAATTATTCCATTTAATAAAGTTATTGCTTTTCTTCCTTGTACGTTTCTATCTTTTATAGCTTTGTCTAGTGTTCCGTCAGCTGTAATTTTTAGACCCAAGTATTTATACTCATCACAGGACTGAATTCGCTGCCCAGTATTTAAGATTAGATCCTGTTTCGTTCCACCAATACACATATACTCTGTCTTATTGATATTAACCTCTAGTCCCCACTTATTGTACTCGTCTATTAGTTTTCGTGTCATATATTCGAGGTCGTCATAATCCTGAGCCACCACTATCTGATCATCGGCGAAACATAAAGTATACAAGGTGGTTTCATTCAACGGAATTCCCATGTTTTGGCATTTTCTCTTCCAGACTTTAAGGACCTGTTCCAAATATATCTTGAAGAGCGTAGGCGACATACAGCAACCTTGTTTAAGACCTTTATTTACTTGAAAGCCTTTGGTTAGTTTTGCTTTTATTTTAACTTTTGCCTTACTATTGCGGTATAACTCTTTGATGGCCTTAATTAGTTGTACGCTTATGTTTGTCTTTTCCAACGCTTTCCAAAGTAGATTTAGTGGTATACTATCATATGCCTTCTGCAAATCTACGTAAAGCAGATGGAGCTCTTGTCCGTATGCCATTTTCTTTTCAATAACTTGGGTTATACAAAAGAGAAAGTGGAAATAAGTACCTTCGATTATATAATTAACTGTGCAAATTTAAATACGTTGACATATGAACTTCGAATACAAATAAAATCTTTAGGGCCACATACACCGGACCTAAAACTCCTAAAAATTAACCAAAATTTTTGTGCAAGTAGTAAAAAATTATACGATGCTGAAAACTGGTTGTGCGGTTGTGAAAAACGAAATGCTTTTTTTCCGTACGACATGTCTAGTTCTTTTTTTTAGTCTGTGATTATCAAATGGCGATTAAACTGGGTAAACTATTTAAAGCGTAAATAATTACAAGCCGGCAGCACCGCGCGGGGCAGGATTTCAATTTCACCCGTTTTTCATCGGTGTATAGGTGGCTGTTCTCGCGCGGGCGCGGGAGGAATGTTTGTTTTAGTTAACGTTGGCCATATTCATTGTGCGAAAACGTTCGTTGTCCCTCCTACGTGTTGCCGGCACTATCCTTAGTGAAGACGTATGAGTTTATTTTTATTTGGGGTAGGTCAGTAGTTAAAAGCCTTGCCGACCGTGTGTCCATTGTTTGTTTTTGTTTGTTTTCAAAATGGAAATAAGTACCTTCGATTATGTAATTAACTGTGCAAATTTAAATACGTTGACATATGAACTTACGATTACAAAAAAAATCTTTAGAGCCACATAGACCGGATCTAAAAATCCTAAAAATTAACCAAAATTTTAGTGCAAGTAATAAAAAATTATACGATGCTAAAAACTGGTTGTGCGGTTGTGAAAACCGAAATGCTTTTTTTTGCTTTATTTGTCTTATTATGAACAATCCACGAAGTGATCCTGCGTGGGTGGCAAATGTGTGATATCAGGGACTTTAGTAAAAAGTTAAAGACATAAAGTAAGGGTTACTTATTTAAATAACCACAAAGAATTTCCTATGCTAGGCAAGACTGATATTAGGTGCCAATTGAATAGTGCCTGTAGGCAAAACATTACCGAACATATCGAAAAGGTGGCAAAAAAATAGACATATACTTAGTAGGTTAATAGACTGTTTAAAATTCTGTGGGATTTTTGAGGTTGCTCTACGGGGCCATGATGAGTCTGAAACTGGTGCTAATCCGAGCACTTTGCGCATGTAAAAGAAGGGCGAATAGACTTTATCTAAAAACAAATAAACTAAAGGCTACACCAAGTAGCTGCTTATTTCTAAAATGCTAAAATAAAAATGTTTAGGTAAGTTTTTTTATCTCCTTTTCCATGCAATATAAATTTCAGCCCCCCCCCAATTTATAATGCTAAGTTTGTAGTGCATCAAGTGGTTCAGGGTCTTACCTATTTTAAACGTGTATAAAGTTTGTAAATTTTAAACGAAACAAAAAATCAAGACATGTTTGGGAGAAGAAGAAGAATCTTTGTAATCGATCTACCTACTCTGTCAATAAACAAATAAGTAATTGTTTAATCAGTTTTTTTTTCCAATAAATATTAAAGTGCAATCTATTTGCTATCTTTATTAGCGAGTTTAACTTTGAATGAAGCCATCGACTTCTTTCAAGGTGAAGATATATTATATGGGTGCACCCTTTCAGTTCAAATAAAAATCTTTCTTTAATCTATTCCATCATTCTTTGTCTATGTATTGTAACAAAACAGGATTTGAATATAAATGGTATTTTTGCAATTTATGGGCACCTAAGCTCACACTAGGTACTATAGTTATAGTGTACGTGTAAGCTAATATAACTAAAATGTGAAATATGTTTTATTCAACTCCAGACTCAATTACCTTTCGTTTGATACCACACAAGCCATGTTTTGACCTAAACTCTAATTTTCGAAATCTACCCCCACCCTTTTAAAAAAAACTAAAATGTATTTTGTTTAACTCTAGACTCAATTACCTATCGTTTGATATCACACACGCCATATTTTCACTTAAACTCTAGTTTTTGAAATCTACCCCCACCATTTTTTTAAATCACCTAAAATGTATTTTGTTTAACTCCAGACTCAATTACCTTTCATTTGATATCACACCCTTGCGTTGGGGTGGATTTTGTTCATTTTTAAATGGGACCATCTCGACCCAAGGCCCAGCCTAGGTACCAAATTTCATTCAAATCGGGCAAGCGGTTTTTGAGTTATGTGCGTTGGTCGTTACAGACAGACAGACATACAGACAGACAGACAGACAGACGGCGCGACAAAAAAGTTTCAAAATGATCTGAAACGCAAAGATATATAAAAAATTTTGAAATCGGAGCAACTTTTTTTTTCTGGAAAAAATTAGCTCACACTACTATAGTATAGTATAGTATATGTATGAGCTAATATTTTAAATTATATATTGTTTTTGACATCAACAAGCATTAATTATATGCAAGACTAGGTTAAGAATAAGTAAAATTTATGGCAACACCAACGACTTGTTTTTTGACATATTTTCAGGTTCGCTGTGTTTTAATAAAAGCTATATTTGGCTAATGAGCCACTAACATCACAATAATTTATATTCTGTAACTGGAAATAAATTTGCTAAACTATTTTCAATTTTTTAAAAAACACTGCATAATTTTAACTTCTATCGGGTTTCTAAGTCCACGCGTCTTTGGATTGCACTGGTATTTTGTCTCTATGACTTTCTCGCCAAGGCGAGAAAGCTTAGATTTTGGACCAATCAGCGGCAAGCTAAGAATGCCTAGAAAACAGGGTGGTTTTGGCTAAGACAAGAAAATCGTTAGAGAAAACATTCTTTGGTTGAGTTTCGTTTATACCACTTCTTAAGGGGGATTTTTTTAAACTGGGGAAATTTATCAATTATTTTAACTTTGCATAAAGCTATTATAAACCTTTATTATTCATAATAATTTTTTTTTCTGTTTTTTTAACATCAAACACAAACCATTCTTTGCCCTAAAATCGGCATTTTTAATCAATAATACATCCCAAACCTAAACAGTAATATTTAAGTAAATTAAACAGTTGATTGGATCTTCACCTATTCACTCAACTTTAAAATGTTGATAAATTAAAATATTTATAACAAAGACACAAAAGGTTCTAAAACCTAAAAGTTTAAAGATGGTGAATATTTGAATACAAAAGTTTAATAGTAGTAAAATTTGATATTTGGTTAATAAATATAAGAAGTGAAAATTGTGAAGTTTCAAGAAGAAAATTGAAAAGCTATGTATGATTTTCCTACATTGTTTATATTACTGAGAAAAACGTTTATATCATATTGCTCCTCCCAGAACCGTCAAATTCCCTTTCGAGATCGTGTAAATTTAAGAACATATAGTAACTTTTAATAACTTTTATCAGTTTTCAAATTATTGCACAAATTGGTAGCTCGCAACGTTTAAGCCTTGGCCACTTGAGTTGACAGAACCACCATTGTCAACGGCCCCTGTTACAGTACTATCTAGGTACAATCATTTAATGTACAGTTATTCCCTTTGAAGATCGAAGTGACGTATCGCAAGATTGAAGCTTCATTGGGGATTTCATGAACCTCAATTCAAAAAAATTTCCATGAAGAATTAGAGGTAAGAAAATTTGTTTCCCGCAAAATACCGCATCTGGTAACCGAAAAACAGAAGGATCCTAGGGTCAATAGGCGTCAGAAAACTTTAGACCGCTTTGAGGCAGGTACAGCATTGTCAGAGGTTCGATAACGTCAGTCGTCTGTTTGGGTGTTCCAAGTTGAAGAAAAGCAAACAAAAGTCATCTGTTCTTGAAGGTCATGTAGCAACGATTCCTCTGGAAGATCAAAGGACTGTTACCCGAGAATAGCAAACATACTTCTTGTCGGCTGTTACTGCCATTAACATATTAGGAATACGTTAATGGTTACTGTCAATTGGTACATCACCATTTGTTTGAGAACGTCATCGCTGAGCTCCGACGACGAATCATCCTACACCAAGACAATACAACTTTGCCCAAAGCACAGAAAACCATTGAATTTTTAACCCAGCAAAACGTTGAATTGTTGCTCCATACAGTTCCGACCTAAGCCCCAACGATTTCTATACTTTTTCGAAAATCAAGAATGGACTGCACAGTCAACGATTTCAGTCGCCAGAGGAAGCAGTCGACGCCTTGAAAAAAGAAATTTTGACAGTACCAACAAACGAATGGAATTACAGCTTTGACAACTGGTTTGAGCGCATACAAAAGTGCATTAAATTTCGTGAAAAATACTTCGAGAAACAATAAGTCTTTAAAAGTAATCTACTGTTTTATTCCAACTGTATATATCGAGGGTCCAAGTGCAGTTCCTCGTAAGTGCATTTTTAAAAACTTTACAGTAGGAGCCTGCCTATATCTGAGGCGCATAGAATAACAGTGGGCTAACTCCACCAAGACTGGTTTTGAGATAATAAGGGTTTTGTGAATTTTGTCACAGTTAATTAAATAAATTCAGTAGTTACTTTAAAAAAAATTATCCATCTATTAGTAACACCGAAAACTTAGAGACCAATTTTGTTCTGATAAAATCACATAAAGCAATGCGTTTAAGATTAAATTTGGCATTTCCGAAAAATTGGAGTTGGCCCACTGTTATTCTACGTGCCTCATAAGTAACATACAAAACGATTTCGAACAGACTAAATCAAATATGACTATTCAGAAACGAGCGTAAAGTTGATATGGGTCATAGATTGTAAACCTATACTTTTAGCTGTATTCAAGAGTTAATTTTCCTAATTAATTGCCAGCCTTTAAACTACTAATTAGCACAAATCTTTATTAATTAATTAGGCGCATTGAAGATGCGTTAATTTCTAAATTTAATTTAGTGAGTGATATGCACTTTTGTTGATTGGCGTTAAGAAAATTGCATATTTTTTTAAAGCAAAACACAGTGGATTTCTACGAAAATTTAATAGTCTTGTTTGGTATCAAAAAAATAGTTTAGTTCGAGGGGTGGGACACTCACGAAATAGGAGTACAAATTTTGTTTAAAATACTTTGAAATACATTAAAATATTTCGAAATAAATTGAAACAGTTTGAAATACATTGAAATACTTTGAAATACATTGAAATAGTTTGAAATAACAAAAAAGTGAAATACATGAATTTCAGACATAGGGGGGGCAATTCTTCAAAATTTGAAATAATTTGAAATAATCTGACGAAATTTGAAACAACAGAATTTAGGTGTAAATCTTGACAACACTGCAATTTCAGCTTTGTGTAAAACGTCTTACACCACACGGTAATGGGCCAACCTTAGATTAATAAACGTTAGTCTGAGGGGCCAACTTAGGAAATTATGAAAACCCCAAAAATTTAAAATATGCGGGAAAATTTAATCTAAAACCTACCTTGAAACTCGGCTACTGATAATTCACAAGTTCTTGATAAATTGTATTTTTCCGAGCACCTCATCATACAACGGTTTTTCTATCTGGCAAATTTGACAACTGTCAGTCAAAGATCACCAAGGGGACTGTCAGTTACGAAATACTATGTTGCCAATTCATTGTTTCCAAGTGAAACCAATAAAGGTACCGTTCACAAGTTGGATTCACTTTTTAAATATGTTGTTAAAATATTTTTACGAAAAACTCTTACAACGTAACGTGCAAGGTGGTACCTAAGGGGGGATCAATCTCCCCCCGATATTTTTAGGAATAAAAAGTAATCAAACATTTAATAGTGATAATAATAGTAGAGATATGGATAATTCGCATTTTTTACGGCGGAATTGATTCTGATTTTTGAGATTTTTGCTTATAATAGCTGAAAACATGCTCAAACTAAAGTTTGGTTAAGTATTTTGTTTTCTAAAAAATTTAAATCTTAAAGGTATTTTTTTATACCTAAATGCATGGAGAGTGGAAAAAAATTTTGTTTTCTAAATCTCATAATTTTATTCATAAACATTTGTGTGTTTTAAATAATATTACTTGACTTGACTGCAAAATCAATCCAAGATTTGAGCAGCTGCTAAAAAATTGTTTTTCTTTGTCGTGTTTTTGAACTTGATTTTAAAATAAATTTGAATGAAAAAGGATGCTTGGCTGACTTATTTTTTAGCCACTCATAGGTAGGAAGGCTATTGGGGACCGTCAAAAAAAACCTTTTTATTTTTGCTCAAAATAAGTTTGGGCCAAAAAAATCAAATTGGCTGTCTGTCTTTATTCATAGTTCTTTTAAAAATAAAACCAAATAATTTAAATAATTAGGCACTTTGTCTGCAAGTTTAATGAAAATTTTTACTTGGTTTTATTTTTAAAGGTTTAAAAAAAAACAAATTCAATTTTTTTTTACCCTTATTATATTTGTTATAATCAAAACCTTAAAAACTATTTTATTTTTTTTTATTACTTTTTCAAATTAGGTAGCTATTCAATGAACCTACAGAGTAAATAATTTTGCACTGGAATTTATTCTTTAGCTTTTTAACTATTTCTTCAATTTCAATATATTTTAATTATAGTATCTAAGGTTTTAAACCCGTTATATTTTGTTTGTGTATTTTATTCCGGGATTAACATTAATATTGATAAAGGTACACAATTGACAGGGTGCAAAATTTTTTGCCGACTTTTTTGGACGATAGCTTTTCTAAAAGGTTCGATGTCATCACATTTCGTGCATTTCCTAATACAAAAAGCAAATTTTGCATTTTTTTTTATTAAACCAAACCTCACCTTGGTCGATTGATGGCAAACTTATCCTAACCTGTTAATTCAACTCTGGTTAATTGATCGAAAACGTGACCTAACCGGTCCATTGGACACTTTTTTTTTTGGTGGAAAAGGGGCGTGTATGGACAGGTAATGATAAGTTTGCGATCAATTGAAGGGGCGACGGACGAAACATCGAAACACAAAATGTCGAAAGTACAAAATGTCGAAGAAACAAAAATACTAATAGTTGAAAAATTTAAAAGACAGAAAATAAAACCTAACCAGATCGGGTTAGATTGGTATACGAAATAAAAAAAAAGCAAACCTAATCCGGTTGGGTAATTATAATTTCAAAAAAACTAACTTGACCAGATCAGGTTACTTTGTTTTGTATAATAACCTAACCAGGTCAGGTTTAAAATCTAACCTGACCTGGTTAGGTGAAAATTATAAAAAAAAAACTAACCGTTTCTAGTTACTTAATTACACTGAATCTAACCTGACCAGATCGTAATATGTTATTAGGTTTTATTTCGCATTTCGATATATTTTTTTTGACATTTTGTAATTTCGATATTTTGTAATTTCGACATTTTGTAATTCCACATTCTGTAAATTCGACATTTTGTTGTTTCAACATTTTAAATTGTGATTTGTTTTTTGACATTTTGTAATTTTGATATTTTGTAATTTCGACATTTTATAAAATTGAATATTTTGTGGTTTCGACATTTAAAATTTTGATGTTTTGTTTTCTACATTTTGTACTTTCAACATTTTGTAATTCTTCTTCATTCGCACACACAGTTTCCAATATAATCTACATTTATTTTTATTTTAATATTTATTTTTATCCTTATAAACCAACCAACAGTAACGTCTTTTAGACGAAAATTGTTCGTAGCACCCCTGTAATCTTCCGCCGGCGGCGACTGTAGCAAGTATTTCTGATTACCCTATCCAAAACCTCATGGGCCGTCACTGAATAACAGCAGTTTCTATATGGGAGGACCCCCCAGAATAAAAAACTATATACGTGCCTAGCTTTGATAAGAAAAGTAAAAAAATAATCACCACTTCAATAATTTGACCAGTATCCCACTTAGTCAGATTTTTCTGGCAGATTTTAAAGAAATAATTTGACATTCCCTTAAAAATCCGTTCAAATATAACGGTGGCAACAGCGTAGAGCTAATTTTGTAGCGACCCTTCCACGACATGCAGTTAGTCCCTCTTTGTTAATTTTACCGTGAAAAACAAAGAAAGAAAGTAAACTTAGCTGACCTCATAAAGAAAAAACGAATAGGACTCATAAATTTGAAAGAAATGTGACGAAATGTGACGAAATCTGACATTTCAGTTTGTGTGGTTAATGGTTATCTGCTTTGAATTTATTTACAATTTTTAAATTAAAAATTTTTAATAAATTAGGCGTTTTTAATTAAAAAAATATATTATATCGTGAAGCTACATCTATCAAAAAGTGGGAAATGGCCTTTTAAGTAAGTTTTTAAGTTTAAAATTGCCTTTTAAACGAGAAATCTTAAGCGCCAGATTATGTCACATTTTTTCAAATTTCGTCAAATTTTTTGAAATGTAAAGAATTGACCCCAGGTATTCAAATTTTGCAGTGTCCTACCCCTCGGTTTAGTGATAATATGTTCTCTGTTTTCTGGTATTTTTTAATGGAAATTGGAAAAATTTTTGGACCATGCGGCGTTGCCAAGCTTTACAGGATTTTTTTGGATTCTTTAAATATGGAGACGTTAAAAAAGTGGGCGAGTTTACAAAAAAAAATACTCTGCCAATATATGGACACCTAAACTCACACTAGGTACTTTAGTTATAGTGTGCGTGTGAGCTAATATAACTAAAAACTGAAATATATTTTATTCAACTCCAGACTCAATTACCTTTCGTTTAATACCACACAAGCCATGTTTTGTCTTATGCTCTAATGTTTGAAATCTACCCTCACCCTTTTTTTAAACTAAAATATATTTTGTTTAACTCCAGACTCAATAACCTTTCGTTTGATATCACACACGCCATATTTTCACTTAAACTCTAATTTTTGAAATCTACCCCCACCCTTTTTGTTTAAATAAACTAAAATGTATTTTGTTTAACTTCATACTTTTAAGAACTTTTAATCACCTTTCGTGTGATATCACATACACCATATTTTCACATAAACTCTAATTTTTGAAATTTACGTTTTATTTGACTTGTGTTCGGTGGTTTTTTTATTTTTAAATGGGACCATCTCGACCCAATACCCAGCCTAGGTACCAAATTTCATTCAAATCGGGCAAGCCTTTTTTGAGTTTTGCGCGTTGGTCGTTACAGCCAGACATACAGAAAGACATATAGACAGAAGCAGAGAGACAGACAGACATACGGCGCGACAAAAAAGTTTCAAAATAATCTGAAACGCAAAGATATATAAAAAATTTTGAAATCGGCATAGCTCACACTACTAGAAGTAGTGTGAGCTAATACAATATATACGACTCATAAAAAGTATTTTTTTACATTGTTAATTAAGTAAAGAGAAGTGGTAATAAACCATCTCTCTTAACAGATTTATGTGTCATTTATTATTCTGTGCTGGTTTTTTTAAATTATCAAACTTTTGTATTAGTTTTTCCTTAAACAATTTATTGTATTTAGTAAGCGCATTCTTTCGATTTTTGTTCCAGACACTTGTTTAAATATTTGACATTCTTCGTTATTAGGAGGCACCTTCTAAAAACTGATTTATATATTATATAATTTGCAAAATATAGAACAGGAAAAATCCGAAGGATGGTAAATAACAGAATTATATTTACTTATTAGCAAAAAAGTTAATTCTATAAACAAACATACATTGTAACATTCGCACAGACGTATTTAAAAAAATATAAAAAATTGATCCATAAAGATTTTAAAGCTTAAAGGAGATTTATCCAGGTGTAAAGTCAAAGGACATTAAAAGGGGTTCACAGCTAAATCATCAAAGGTCAAGTGTAGCTGGGAGACGCTATGTTTCTGCGTTATTAGGCTTGATTTAGCCGGAGACTAACCAAAAAATAGAACGAGTTGGAAGTATCTAAGGGAACATTCATAAATTACATAATGCAGAAATGCATTGTCCGGCCAGAATTAGCTCTCTGTCCAGTGGCGGGCTATAATTTTTTAATTCATCATTTTTAGGTTTTATCTTATATTTTGCTCCTACTAAGCCTTTTTTGCTGAAAAACTCCATAGGTACCTACCTATTTTATTAGTTAGGTGTGTACGAATCTAGAAACCTAAAAAAAAAATACAAATTGACTTTCTAAAAATTTCAGTTTCATTAAAAAATTAAAAAAGAGTAAATGATACGCCACTTTTTCTTTTTGTTGGTCTAGAATGTGTATGAAACGTGCCTAGTCATTGAGCGCAACGAACAATAGAAGCTCAATAAAAGGGTGTGAATTGTGAACGGTGCGGATTCGAGTTGAGCCAGCGGCAACAATAGAAACCCAATAAAAGGTTGTGAATCATGAACGGGCTGGAGTCGATTTCGTTAAACGTACCAGACGAGTACCGTTTTTTCTTGTTATATTAAAATTTTGTTTATGGTAAATTTGCTAAAAATGAAGACCACCCATTAAGACCAAAGTGCTATAAACAGAGGGAGATAGATTGAGTTGAGCCATCTCTTTTTCGTCTCATTTTATTCTGAACCGCTCTTCGCCCTTGAGCGTTACCTTCGCAATTTGGGAACTTAAAAAACAAAGCTGAGCCATGGAGGTTACAGGCATAAAGCTTGTAAAAAAATGCTAAAAGAAGACCCAAAGAGCAGGATTAATTTTTAAATAATAACACTGTGGAAGGATACTGAAATCTAGCCTTACTTAATAACCTAAATTTTCTTGTTTTGTTTTATTAGTTGTTGGATTTGTTTAGATAAATATCATAGACGTGCGCACGGGAGGAGCCGAGGGGGCAAAATTCTCCCCCCTCACATATATTCACGAGTAGGTACCTATCTTGATAACTCACAAGCAAACTGTTTTCTGATTTTTTAGTTTCGACTTTTATGTAGGTAATTATGTTAGTTGATAGAGTTATAGAAAATAACAAAAATATGAAATGTCTAAGGCTGACTCTAGGTAGATATGAAATAATTAAAATAAAGGATATTAACGTCGTAGAAACTAACGTTAAAGAGGATCATAAATATCACACAACTATTCTATACAAAATTATACCAAACAAAAAGTAAACCATCACGAGAAACCATAAAGAAACTCCAAACAAAAATAAAGAACATAAACTCAGAGTCACAACCTGAAATAAGTAAAGCAGAAATAAAGAGAGCATTAAAGAAAATAAAAAATAACAAATCACCTTAAAAAGACGGAGTAACGGCAGAAATGCTCAAGTACGGTAAAGCCGAGGGCTCGGTATTTCCTTTTGGTGTACAGGTTAGGGGAAATACCATGAAATACTTGGGAAGTACTGGGAAATATACTAGGAAATATCATTGAAAATACTAGAGGGGGAAATACTAGGAAATACCATTGCTTGGGAAATACTAGGAAATACCATTTAAATTTGAGGAAATACTGGGAAATACCAGCAAATACCGTAGGTATTTTCTTTTGGTGTACAAAAATCGGCGATCGAGCCACCCTTTGGGTAAAGCTGTAGTTAATACCCTCCATATTCTCCTGGATAAAATACTAAAAGAAAAAGTAATCCCAATCAACTGGAAAACATCCATAACTATTATTCTACACAAGAAAGGCGATAGAGCAGACCTAAAAAACTATCGACCTATTATAATACCCCTCAATGTAATTTATAAGCTTTTCAGGAAAATATTAACAGATAGACTAACAACAAAATTTGACGGATATGAATCAAAGGCGCAAGCAGGCTTTAGAAAAGGCTTCAGTAATGTTGACCACTTATTAATCATGAAAATTCTAATAGAACGAACCAACGAATATAATATTCCGTTATATATTGCATCTATAGACTTCGAAAAAGCCTTCGATAGCATTGAGCACTGGGCAGTAAAAGCATCTTTAATTAATAGCCGAATAGATCACAGATATACAGACTTAATAGCCAATATATATAGCGAAGCAACAACATTAATCAAAATACACGAAGGAACCAAGCCAATCCTCATAAGAGGAGGTGTTAGACAGGGTTGCACAATATCTCCTAAACTACAAATTGTGAAAGGCTTTCGCGGCCATCGTCCAATGGTGGGTGTGCTTTCGGGCTGTTCGGCCGTCGTCGTTGGAAATTCGTTCTCGACGTTTCACCATCTCGAGTGGATGGCATCTTCAGGAGATGTTGACTGTTTGTCGGCTTCTCGAAGACTGGTGGTTAGTCTGTCGCGGGCGCAGGTTATATACGCTATGGTGGGCGGGGCGTATATCAGAGCTGGTCGGTGATTGGTCACATTCCCTTGATTCAATTTTGTTATTGTAAGCGAGCCGTTTAGTGTTTTTATGAACCCGTACCCATGTTCTGTTAATTTTAAGAGTTTCTTCAGATCTGTTGAAGTTCTGCTGGTGTTTATGAATTTCGATTGCTTCTCTATAGAGTCTTGGATAGTATGAAGAGGAGGCGCACAGAACTTGTGTGTCTTCGAATTTTATTCGGTGGTCTTCATTGTTTAGTGTGTGGTCTGCAACTGCGGATTTTTTTTTTCCGTATGTCCGAGTCGACAGTTGGCTTTGTGTTCTTTGATTCTTGTGTTTACGGACCGTTTGGTTGTTCCGATGTAGACACTTCCACAGGTACAGGGAATGCGGTATACCCCCGAAGAACTTAGTGGGTTCCTTATATCCTTCGCAGATCTGAGGTGGTTCTCGATCTTCTTAGATGGCTTGAAGATCGTTTTTATGTTGTGTTTTCCCAGAATACGTCCGATCCTATCTGTCACTCTGGGGATGTATGGCAGAAAGGCTCTTGAAGTAACTTCGTGGCTGCTCAGTCCACCGCTACTGTTACTTCTAGTGCTCGGCTTTGGTCGTATACATTTATCTATGTCGCTTTGAGTGTATCCATTTGCTACGAGGGCGTTTTTAAGATGGTTTAATTCTTTGTCTAGATGTTCTGGTTCGCAGATTCTTTTCGCCCTCTCTACCAATGTTCTTATTACCCCTTTTCGTTGGCACGGGTGGTGGTTAGATGTGTTGTTTAGGTAGCGGTCTGTGTGAGTAGGTTTTCTGTATACGGTATGTCCTAGTCGTCCCTCTTTTCTCGTTACTAGTACGTCAAGGAATGCTAATTCTCTGTTGTTCGTATAATCAATGTATCCTTCCTGTACAAATCAATGTTAAGACTAATGTTACATGTAAAGATAAATGGATATGAAATAAAACAAAAATAATGGATGTCAGAGGAGAAGTAGCAAAATTAAAATGGAAATTTGCCGGTCATAATATCAGACAGAAAGACGATCGATGGAACAAATATATTGTAAACTGGAGACCTTGGGAAAATAAAAGAAGTAAGGAAAGACCCCAAATGAGATGCGCGGACGATTTAAAAAAACACGCGAGAGCTAGATGAATGAACACGGCGACAGACAGAGAAGAGTAGAAGATATTGGGGGAGGTCCAAAGATTGATTGAAGAAGGCTAAATAGATAGATAGATAGACAGAATTATGTTTGAATGTTTTTAATTTTGACTACGCACGCCTATGATTAATATTGTTACCACAAGCTCATCAACATCATCATCAATCTCAGAAACACGCCCTAAAAAGAAGAGACCAAATTAAAACATCTCACGTAATTTTATTTTTGCGACATTGAACCAAAAATCTTAATTTTTTTAATTTATTTGTTTTGATGCAAGGCTTCTTTTGCAAAATATTTTATTTTTATCTGATGGCATAAAAATTGGTAATCTGGTATATCACCAGCATCAAACATAAATAATATGTTCGATGACATAGGTCCAGTACAATTTACTATATACATATAGGTGATTTAGTGAAGCAAATCAAATTTTTAACCGGGTTTTTGAAGATGTATTTTAACATATTTACAGTGGAGCTACACCCAAATTTACTTTAAAAAATATTAAAATTTGATTATCCTTTAATTATTAATTTTATCATAAAGTAGCAATAAACCCCAAAAGGAATTCACCAAAGACTTGAATACTAACTAAAAATAAATACTCGCATGTATGTGTTTGTATTCGTGTTCAAACCAGGATACGGTTGATAGTGGATGCGTAGGCCGTGTGCACTGTAGATGTTGTGCCGCATTCTGATTACGAAATATAAAACAAGAGGACGACATGTCCCTACAGAATTTTACAGTACATAGAATCTGAGCCTTACTTTGGATGTGCTCTTGCGCAGACATTGCGAGGATCGATGCCGCCCACACCTCCGTGATGCTACCCGCGTTACCGTTGACTGTTAAAGCACCTAATGTGCACTTTAAATTAGTTCACGGAGACAACTTGGCGTTATCGGTAAAACGTTTTGTTTTGACTTCGACGATTTCATAGTTACGAGAATGGTGCACCCCCAAAGTTTTACTCCACCCACCGCCATTGCCTCTTTATTATATCTTCAAGATATATTTACATAAATAAGAGATGTTATTAAAATCTTAATACATTTTTTTATACCAATAAATATATTTTGCTGTATTAATAAACCGCAGAAAAGTTAACCTCTTACCTAAACCTAAAACATAAGCAATAATTGTAGGTTGGGCAATAGTTAAAAAACAATTAGCCAAAATTTTTTGCAAACATTTATACCTACGCAAGAAACACAGTTTGCTCATCATGTTGAACCTACATTAGCCGAAAAAACTGTGCCAAACTTGGCACAAAAAATCACGATCAAAATATACAAAGTTGATGATTCAAAGAAGTTAGATTATTATCAATTTCTACGTTTAGACGTTAGCATAAGATTGATCTCAATATGAGGTATATGAAAGCATATTGGTCGTCGTCCGTAGAGCAATATTTGCTTGACACACTGGCGGTCCGAGTTCGATTCCTGGCTAGTTACTTGGTTGTTTGTGATTGTTTAAAATATGCTTTAACCTTGCTCAAACTCTGCGAAACTGGATTGGATGGAAAGTCCCAGTATAAAAAAAAATACTTATAATGGGATTCCCTACCCTAAAATTCGCTAAATGACGTTTTTCAGAATCTTAACTCAGAGTATGGGGTTTCCGCATCTCTATGGCCCCACCATACTGCAACTCGGTGCTGTTTTTGATAAACTGTATAGTTCTTGAAATATGAATTTTCAAAATTTGGCCATTTTGGTCTTATGGGATTTCCTACCAAAAAGTTCGCTAAATGACGTTTTTCCGAATCTTAACTTAGTGTGCGGTTTTTTCGCATCACTATGGCCCCACCATACTGCAACTCGGTGCTTTTGTTAATAAACTGTATAGTTTCTGAAATATAAATTTTCAAAGTTAAACCATTTTGGACTAAGGGATTCCCTACCCTAAAATGCACTAAATGACGTTTTTCCGAATCTTAACTTAGTGTGTGGTTTTCTCGCATCGCTATGGCCCCACCAAGTGCGGATCTGGGCATACATTTAGGGAGGTGGGGGGGGGTAATTAATAACGATTTTTTTTTGCATTAATTTTTTTCTAGTAGGGAGTAATTATCCTTTAAGCCCTGTATTTCTTAATTATTAAAACATATATTTTTTTCTACGGTTCAGGAGGCCGTAAGGGTGCTTTTTGGGTAGAGAGCGGTGTGTGACCGAACCCCAAACAACGAAGCTCCCTTAGGTTGAACCTAATTGTACCGCACTGTCGAATCGAGATAACAAGGTTAACCCGATTCGACCGTATCGATAACGATAAGGGCAATGTTAGCCTTGGCGTCCGCCGGGAAATTACTTGGCGGATGGATCAAGACCAAGGCTAAAAATCAACACAGTTTTAGAGGGCTACAACTTGTTTATTGAGAGTGAAGTGGAAACTTTGAGAGGAGGTTTGTCCACCCACTTACCCTTTTTTTCAGTCGACAGTGCTATAACCACTTTGTAGAATAGGTTTGTCTTCTCTCTGCCACAAAAGCTGTGGTCGCTACACACCCGTGACACTCACTTGTCGATCGACTTGCTACCCCAAATTCAGACTAACCCAATTACAGACCCCCAATTACAGACCCCCCAGTTACAGACAGAGAAGGTATTAATTACGACGTTACATTAGTTTTCTCTCCCTAAGCAGGCTTTCCACGGCTAGTATAGCTTTTTTCAGTGGGGTATATACAGGGGAGGGCCTGCGGGCCTGGGCCCCCCCCCCCGAAGCTAAAGTTTTTTTGGATATTTTCCACATATTTCATGAATACAAACATAAAATAGCATAAAATACGGACTCATGGGGTCTGGGCCCCCCCAAATCTGTTCGCCCCCCCCCCCCGAAATATTTTTCTATATACGCCACTGGCTTTTTTCTTACATGGTATAGTGCTTTCTACACTATGAGTCGAGTGATGAGGTTTATATAAGGAACTTAAATCAATTTTAATTCGATTTCAGATCGTTTTTAATACTAGTAAACGTGGTAAGCAGGTAGTGGGTATTCACATGCCTTCGGACATTGCAATGATTTTGCAACGATTTTTTTATTAAACCCGAATTTTAATTTTTGTTTCATTCATGTACGCCTTTTACACTTATGGAGTGGGTGATAATTTGAGATATCCAAAAAACGTATTTTGTTACACAAAAACTTTAGCTAAAACTTTGGCGATTTATTGAAAGTAAAAAATTGGGTGAAAAGGGTAAAAGTCCTAAAAAACTCGGCAAAGAGACAAAAACTGCGAAAATTTTTAAGCGGACTATAACGCCTGACCAGCATTGACTTATGCCACACTGAGGAGATCACAATAAGTTCGAAACACGTGTCTGTGGCTAGTCAGTTTTTTGCTCCTTGTAGCACATGCGAGGCCCCCCCTGCTGATGAAACTTTGTAGGTTCGATGCATGAAGAGAGGGTGGAGTACTAGTGGAGAAGACGATTTTTTATTTTTTCTATTACTCCACTTTGAGAAATGGATTAGTTTTCAAGAAATATTTTAATTCAAAACAAATTGTCTTACAATTTGCTCAAGAAAAGAAAGTGTTTTCGTTGCAGACAAAATTTTTTACCGTGCAATTACGCCTGCTTTTGAAAATCATAAAATATCGAAAAATGAATGTTTTTACACACAGTGTGCCTGGATGAAGTATAGGTTACATAAATGTGGTTCCAAAAACTAATTGCACATTTTGAATATGGACTCTCTCCTGACTTCAGAGCCATATTCATGCTGCGGGACTTTATTAAGCACCCATAGAAGTATAAAAAAAGTTTGGTCACGTGGTCGAACTCATGGTCGTTTGGCCGCCATCTTTGAAAATGGCCGCCAAATTAAAATATTTTTTGTTTAATCGTATCTCCCTACCCAGTGGTCCTATTTTAATTTTTTAAAGCGTGTTTTACGCCTTTTTGAAAGGCAAACAAATTTTATCATATCACATTTTTTGATAGATAACGTAGTTTTTGAGATATACCAAGATTATTAGTATTTCCGCTCGCAAAAGAGTTAAAATAACACCCATGCTCATTTTATTGTAACTACAATATTATTGACATTTGTTTTTTTTTTGTTACATAGAAGGCTATAAACCTTTCACAGAAGAGGGTATTGACTATATGATTTTAAAGTTCGTTGGATGGTACTCCTAAAGACTGCCTTAAAGAGAGTGGTTTCTGAAACTGTTCACAATATTATAGAAAAACTGAATTTGCAGCGAAACGATAAAATTAATTTTTTATAGTACTTTTAATTTCGCTTCTTCTGATGTATCCTAGCTTTGATAGTTAGCAAAATCGATTTTTTTCTTAAAAATTGTAAAAGATACGAGAATGATCGGAAGAAGTGGAATTAAAAGTACTGTAAAAAATTATTCCGCTAGGATGCATGGTTTCGCTGCAACTTCACTTTTTGTATAATCTTGTGAACAGCTTTAGAAACAACCCTCTTTAAGGCAGTCTTTAGGGGTATCACCCATCGAACTATAAAAACATAAAGTCAATATCCTCTTCTGTGGAAGGTTTAAAGCCTTCTATGTAACAAAAAAAATAAATCAATAATATTGTAGATACAATAAAATGAGCATGGGTATTATTTTAATTCTTTTGCGAGCGGAAATACTAATAATCTTGGTATATCTCAAAAACTACTTGATTTATTAAAAAATGTGTCATAACAAAATTTATTTGCCTTTAAAAGAAGAGTATAACAAGCCTTAAAAAATTAAAATCGGATGACTGGGTAGGGAGATACGCATACACAAAAAAATATATCAATTTGTCGGCCGTTTTCAAAGATGGCGGCCAAACGACCATGAGTTTGACCACGTGACCAAACTTTTTTTATACACCTGTGGGTGCTTAACAATGCCCCGCAGTCAAACTGAGCGCACATATTAGGTCACACCTGACAGGAGCCAGCGCCTAGACTAACTAGCAAAATGGTAAAAAATTGATAAAATTTCGAGAAGAGGATCAGCTAGGATTTATATGACTATCGCTCTAAAGTCGGGAAAGAGTCCATATTCAAAATGTGCAATTACTTTTTGAAACCATTGTGTACAACACAAAACGTTTTTCATGGTTAAAACAAAAATAGGAATTCAGGTTCATTGTCAATGGTACTTCGTGACATGACATTAGACTACCTAATTTCGTTTTTTTTGCCATTTCCTTGGGAAAATAATTATTGTAAATTTTTTAAGAACAAACAAAGCAATAAAAAACAAACTATTGTCTTTACTAGATGTATGTGATGATGATACGCCAATTAAGTATACCCAGAGGTATGTTATTGTGGTTTTTTTTTGTAATGCTTCTACGTAATATGTGATACAGACTAAAATTTAGATAATTGGTGTCATTATAGAATTTTTTTTTTAAATTCTCAAAAATAATTGCAATATAATTTTTTTTTGTCTTGTCTTATATTCAGGCAAGTGATCCAGGGGTTTTGGAAATTTTTTACGACATTCGAAGGAAATTATGGACTGCAATAAAGCCAAGCAATAATAGAGCCGAGTACTAATCTAATTCATTGAAAACTGACAGTTGAGCTTTTATTTTAACTTTTGCCTTACTATTGCGGTATAACTCTTTGATGGCCTTAATTAGTTGTACGCTTATGTTTGTGTTTTCCAACGCTTTCCAAAGTAGATTTAGTGGTATACTATCATATGCCTTCTGCAAATCTACGTAAAGCAGATGTAGCTCTTGTCCGTATGCCATTTTCTTTTCAATAACTTGGGTTATACAAAAGAGATGATCTGAAGTTGATCTACCCGCCCTGAAAACCGGCTTGTTCTTCTGCCTCCATGTCTTTATATTCGCTCTCCACTTTATTTCTTATTATTACACACACAAAGTATACTTTGTCTAAATGGTGATAATGCATGTGTAAATGGTACTAATCCAATTTTGGATTATTTATTTTGATGGTCTGTATTAATATTAAAGTATTTACACAGTCCATTAGCAGTAATTAGCAAGCATGATTTAATAGAAAAAAATCGATTTTTTTTTTGTTAAATAAGCTCTAATTTTTTAATCAATTAGCACCTAATCTCATGCATATTTGGTGTTGTTAAAACCAGAAGTAAAATATTATGAAAAATTATATCATTTGTTTGCATTAAAAATTAGTTAGTTTTGGGAACTAAAATATTGTTTTCATTTTTAATTTAATTTTAACTCACACTACTACTATACTATAGTAGTGTGAGCTATGGCGATCCTAATTTTTTCGAGAAAAAAAAAGTTGCTACGATTTCAAATTTTTTTATATATCTTTGCGTTTCAGATGATTTTGAAACTTTTGTGTCACTCCGTCTTGTGTTGTCTGTATAGTTGTAACGACCAACGCGCATATCCCAAAAACCGCTTGCCCGATTTGAATGAAATTGGGTACCTAGGCTGAGTCTTGTGTCGAGATGGTCCCATTTAAAAATTCACAAAATGCACCGAACACAAGGCAATTAAAAGAGTGTGGGTATATTTCAAAAATTTGAGTTTATGTGAAAATATGGCGTGTGTGATATCAAGCAAAAGGTAATTGATTTAGTTTATTTTTAAAAAAGGGTGTGGGTAGATTTTAAAAATTAGAGTTTAAGTGAAAATATGGCGTGTGTGGTATCAAACGAAAGGTAGTTGAGTCTGGATTTAAACAAAATACATTTTAGTTTAAAAAAAAGGGTGTGGGTGGATTTTAAAAATTAGAGTTTAAGTCAAAACATGGCTTGTGTGGTATCAAACAAAAGGTAATTGAGTCTGGAGTTAAATAAAATATATTTCAGTTTTTAGTTATATTAGCTCAAACTTACACTATAACTAAAGTACCAAGTGTGAGCTTAGGTGCCCATATATTGGCAGGGTATTTTTGCTGTCTTTTGTTTATCTCTCCTTTCTCAAATTATAGTTTTTATTCCCTTTTTTATTCCCTGCTCCAGGCGTATAGGTACTAAAGTCAATTTAAAAAGATGATTTTCCAGGAAAACACTTGTTGAAAAACTTATTATAAAAACTAGATTTCGGGGAACTAAATATTCCATTATTTTCCTACCATGCAAAATTTAAAATGATCATAGAAATTAGATGACTCCACAGTTTACTTATTTTAATTAAAATAAATGAACCCTTGACGGATTTTCTTTTCTAGCTTATTACCTTTGACTATACGTGTCTTGTAAACATTGCTATTACCTACACGTGCAGAAGCGTTATAAACCAATAAAACAATTTTTTGTACGAACAGTCATTTTGTATATTACATGGCTTCTAAAAGCGGGCCAAAAGTGGTACTTTAAGGCCCTGGAGATGGTAAAAATATTTTCACGCCCGCAAAAATTTCATCATTTACTTTTGGATAACCAGACTATGCCAAACGAGGAGCTTAATGTCATATTTAAATGCCTTAAACAATGCATAACACACTATGTTATGTAACCATTCATATTTAATTAGTTTTATACATTTCTCGTCGGAGAAATTTGAACTCTAGCGCCGCCTATTGGTAAAACTAGTAGATTATAAAAAAAGTATTACATTTTACAGGGAAGTAATTTTTTTTATTTTTGTCTTTTGGTACAAATGAAAAAATGTTATTCTTGACGCCCTTGTTGCAAAAATAACTATTTAGTTGCAAAAAAATATTAATAAGCAAATAATATGTTACAGCAAATTAAAAATTGCAAAAAACAACATATATCTTAGATGTAATAAAAATGCCTTTTTATATCTCCACTTATTGCAGCATTTGCTACGCTCATGCTACAAACTTTTCATCCCAAGTGATTTATTATTTTTTGCCTATTTTCGTTGGTATAGACTGTAAAACAAGCTACACTTATATTGCTTCTTTGTTTTTCTTTAAACACACAACTTCTCTATCTATAAATTAAACCAAAAATAATTTACTGCTCCCTGACGTAGTTCGGTAGGCAGGTAGGTGTAATTTTTTATATATATGTCTGGCGTGTGTTGCTGGTAGTGAACGTTCCTATAATGGGCCAAGTATTTATAGTCGTCGCACCACTTAAAAATTGCCATAAAAGTGGCAAATTTATTTTCAATTTTGGCAAATATTTTGTTGTTTTAAACACATCTAGGATTCTCAATCCTTTTAAGGTAAAGTATCGATCGTACCTAATTCAATTCTAATCCCTTCTCGAAAAATAATAAAAGCTATTGACAGGTACCGGCCCATTATTTTATTTGTTTAGAGAACGTCCAAAAATTCAGAATTATTGACCCTCCCCCTCCCTCCTCATATCGCATTTTTAAGAAAAAACATATTAAAAAAAACATTGAGTGTAACGCAAGGCCAAACCCCCCTTCCCCCTAGAGCGTGACGTAATTTAAGGACAGGCCCTTAGGATTCCTTTTCACACTTCAAGTTTTATTACCACTTTTATATGGCATTTCTGGATGGGGCAAGTATACCAGCACTTAAAACTTTTGACTTCACAAATACCAAGCTAAATTATCAAAAATAAATATTTTCGACTACTATTCGAAAAACAGAAATAAGAGGATCCATGACGGATCTGACAACTTCCTATACCAACAGCAAACACAAAGTGAACTCCATGATATATGTATCAGTATTGAAAAGAATTTCATGTGAATATCTCAAAAACAAAAGCTTCTACGCAGTTTTTGGTTATTATACAAATTACTGAGACAAATGTGTTCTATTACATTCCGAAAGCACACTGGAAAAAATGTTGTTAATTTGCCATAATTTATTTTTTAAATAACATATATTGTAAATTTGTTTTTTTTAGTACTATACAACTGGATTGAGAATTGTCTTGTAAATTTTCATTTTTCATAAAAAATTTACAAAATACTTTACTAATAATGCAGCTTAACACAAATGCAAATTTAATTTGCTGCATTGAATATAAAATGTAAATCTATTTTTTTAAATTAGTAAACAAATTTTGTAAATCTTGTATAAATTTATAATAATAAAAAATCTTGAATCTTGTAATGTGAATGTAAGTGTAAGTTTTTGTGGCTCTGCAAAATTACAGTAAATAAGTTTGGTTCAAAGTTGCCAACGTTTTTTACTGGAATTTTACAAAACAATTTTTTCAGTGCAGCATGTTGACGCGATTCTCAGTTAAAAAGCATTTTTTAAATTTTTTAACTGTCAAAAAACTATAATTACCATTAATGAATTTTGATCAAAATCTAATCAGCTTGTTAGAGTGTCGAAATAGTAGTTTACCTAACTAGTGCGGAAAGTGCCTCTTTTCCGCACGCGATTGCAGAGTTTGGCCAGCCATCAAGTGCGGAAAAGACACTTTACGCACGAGTTAGGTCTCTCAAATCAAATCTAAAACCACTAGTGTTCATTGTTGTTTGACATTGACAATGACGATATTTATACCGCGGAGGTTTAAAACTTATAATTTGAACCTATTTTACTGAAAACTTTATTTTATCGAAAATATTGAAAATATAGCAGAATTTTAGTCAATTTGAATATTTTTAGGATATTTCGTGTGCTAGGAAAGATACAAATGTATTTTGAACGGTCTAAATGTTATAGAACACCTCAAAATCGTAACAAATTTACTTTGCGGAAAAGTGGCATTTTCCACACAAAAATGCATGCGGAAAAGTGGACTTGTCCGCACGCTTATAGAAAATAGTAGTTTACCTAACTAGTGCGGAAAAGACACTTTACGCACGAGTTAGGTACACTATTTTTTCTATAAGCGTGAGGAAAAAACTAAAAATTAATCAGAAAATTATTTATATTCAAAACGTTTTAATCAAATCAATTATTATTATTCACATTCTAGCGGCTTCTAGAACTGACTGGGGTAGATCTTCGTCCGAAGAATCCATTGAAAATCTGATTTTTTTGTTTGAAAAATTCAAAAGACGCTTGTATCTGCAAAATTGGCTTTGTTTTGACAGTTTGTTTGTACTTTGTTGCTATGGTGATTTAAGATGCCAAATCTAAAACCACTAGTGTTCATTGTTGTTTGACATTGACAATGACGATATTTATACCGGGGAGATTTAAAACTTATAATTTGAACCTATTTTACTGAAAACTTTATTTTATCGAAAATATTGAAAATATAGCAGAATTTTAGTCAATTTGAATATTTTTAGGATATTTCGTGTGCTAGGAAAGATACAAATGTATTTTGAACGGTCTAAATGTTATAGAACACCTCAAAATCGTAACAAATTTACTTTTCCGCACTAGTGCGGAAAAGTGGCACTTTCCACACTAAAATGCGTGCGGAAAAGTGGACTTTTCCGCACGCTTATAGAAAAAATATTTTTCGTAACATCTCATGAAAATTGGTCTAGAGATTCCGAAGCTATCGTGGATCGGATAGATACACAGACACACACACACACACACACACACCACAAATAACACATTTTCGGCGTTATATCAAAAATATTATTTTTTCACTGTTTGAAATTAGAATAATCTTGTCGTAAAAAAAATTAAACTAAAAACTGTCCACACACTAGGATCTTTTACCTATTATGTTTTGGAATCAATGTTGTTATCAAACTAGGCAAACATAATTTGATAAGTTCTTTTATATATATGTAGATAACAAGTGCTACTATATTTGCATTTGATAAATCTTATGTAACAAATAACGTATAAATCATGAGATAACAAAAGAAGTGCCCGCCTTATTGGAACCTATGGAGAAGTTAATACAGTTTGTCAATTTTTATCAAAAAAATTAAATTTTTCATCTTAATCGAATAATCTGCTAAAATTTTTTTAAAAATTAAATTCTCATTATTTACATTCAGTAAGATATCCAAATGGTGAAAATTCGGGACGATTTTCCGTTAGAATTTTTGTTTTAATATAGTAAACATATTTTTGAAAAATCGTTCTAAAAAAATGATTTTTTTGTTTTTCAAAAAATTGCTTTTTGAATTTGTTTTTTGTTTTTTTTTTAAATAAAATTAGTGCTTTTTGAAAAAGTATTATTAAAAAAAAATTAGTTTTTTGTATAAATTACTTTTTGGAAAAACTACTTTTTAAAAAATTATTATTTTCAAAAATAATTAGCAATATTTGATATTTGTTGTGGTGTTTTTAGATTAGACGGCTTAATATAAAATTTTAGCGCTCTGTAACACCATCACCATATCAGGAGTATGCAAATAAAAATGTATTTTTACATAAAAGCTTTTGTTTAACACCAAGCAGATCACGGCGCCAAATTATAAAGGTTCCCAAAAAAGTGGAGGGGGAAGCATTTCAAAAAAAGTTTTCATGTTGTGTAATTCCTATCTTAGTATTTTATAATTCCTACAAATTGCAAGATCCGTTGATTTTTAGGTGTTTGTTTTTTTTTTGTTAAAATTGTTTTTATGTAAATAATTTTTTTAAAATTTTGTGTTCCTTATAAGGTAGCCAAAATTGCTGAACTAAAGCCTTTAAAGCAGGAAAAGATGGGTAAGCAGATTTTTAAAAAAACTAAAAGTAGTGTAGGTACTTATTGGTAATTTTGAAACAATAAAAAAGTTAAACAAAAATTTTCCTTTTTTGTGGTGGCAATATTTCATCCGCCTATGAGCCCTTGGGGGGGGGGGGGGGGGGGCTAGAGAGATCGATACATTTTATTATTGATTTTTGAAGAAAATTCTTGTTTTAGGGGTCACTATTCAGTGGCCCAAGAAGGGCCTTCATCCCCTAAGCCCCCCTGCGTGCGCCATTAAAAATACTAAAAAATTTTACCTTCCTAGCAAGCAAAATCGTCGTGACATCTGTCCGTGTGGGTGTATATGCGTATGTCTGTCCATTAGACGATAGCACCTAATCCGCCAAATCGATTCCCATGAAATTTTCAGGTAAAAACAATGGCGTATATACGGGGGGGGGGAGGCCCGGGCTCCCTCCCTCGAAGCTAAGATTTTTTTGGATATTTTCCACATATTTCATGAATACAAACATAAAATAGCATAAAATACAGCCTCATGAGGTCTCGGGCCCCCCAAAACTGTCTCGGGCCCACCCCGAAACTTTTTTCTATATACGCCACTGGCTAAAATACTGTAAAAAGCTGATTAGATTTCGGTCAAAATCCATTAATGCTTTTAACAGTTTTTTTACAGTTTAAAAATTTTTAAACGGAGAATCGCGTTTGGTTTTTTGGTGGCAATATAATATCCACCAATTATGTACTGAAATATTAAAAATCAATTAATATCTGTCCATCAATCTAAATTCCTGAAGCTTTGATATCTTCATTTAATAAATTCATTAAAAAGTATTTCTATAAAAAATGTAATGCAATCTACAATTCATCACAGAAACGTCAAATTGGTCTATAAATGTATTTTGATTATTATTAGGGGAAACCGGGGTAATGCAAGCTAGAAACAGATGATTGAGTCTTGCAGTTCTTCCACTGCGATCATTAGTGGGTCTATTACGACTCACTTTTGAGTGGTTCCTCTCCGCGGTATGCCTAGTTCTTCAAAAAGGCTAAATCAGTTCGGGCGAGACTCTGTTTAGATCAATTTGAAGTTTACCGAAACTGTACTCCTTCCCGATACAGAGTATACATTCGGTATCTTCTGTTAGTCCCATTCTGTGCATGGGTAACCTTAGTGGGCAGTGACCCGCAAAAAGTCCAGTCACTATACGGATTTCCAGTTTGGTAAGTCCAATGATGTTCCTCACTCTTTTTTTGTAGAAGGTCCTTTAATGAACTCTTTACAATGAGCCAGTTCTTGTAGATTTAGCCAGTATTAGAAGCTGTTCGCCATTCATTTTAGTATGGTTGATATAGCAACATTATATGCTATTTCCAGAACTGGTTCTGGGGCGCTTCTTCCACTATCATTACCCCGATTAGCTGATTTGTGAAGTGATTTATCTAAACATGTGGCAAGGTATTACAAAAAGGTTTAAGGAAGCCTCACTACCCCAGTCCTCCCGACTTTCTGTGTTTTTTTCCCACTTTTACTTGATAACCTATATAAAAGTAGAAAAACATATATTTTTGACATAATCTACATCCAGGATTTGGGGGGGGGGGGGTTATGTCTCAAGGCCCACCTTTTATACGTTCTTACAAATAATATAAACTTTTTTAACGTATTGTGCAAAAACCGCGCTTTGATATTTATTCAGAACATTCTAAGTACAAAGATTTAAAAAAATTATGGACAGTTAAAAATTTCATTCATATTTTGTTGTGAAAAAACTATAAATTATTGTATTAACAAATAACAAACATCCATTCATAAAATTAAAAATTAAATTAATTAAATAAAGCATCCAGGGTCAAACACCTTTCGTTTTTACCCCAGGGGTGTAATATAATCAAATTTATTTTGTTTTATTGTTTTATTAATAAAAAAAAACAGAGCCGCATCGACCCTAGTTTATAAAGGGTTTAAATGGTATGATTAACAATATTTTAATTAATGATAGGGAAGAAAAACTTTTTCATTCTCGAGATACACAGCCTCAAAAAGTTGATGATTTCGTCGTGTATGAAAATAGGAATAATAATCAGATATAAAAATCATTCTGAAAAAATTATTGAGGGAAATTCGCTTATATTGATCAGCTGGTCTGCGCCTAAACGGTAAGTGTCCTTAACCAAACCAAAACGACAGGCGCCCAAACAATCTGCGCAAAAAAAATGAGTGTCAAGGAAATATAATTTTTTGTTGTTTACGGTTATTGTCCAAACAATCAGCGTTTAATGATCATCGCCCAAATGACCAGCACCCAAATTGATAGCGCTCAAAAGGTCTGCGCCTATGATAAGTGTGCCGCTCTTAGTCGTGTTAATACAGCTATGCAGCTGTGTCCTAAATTAGGAAGGAGAGATGGAAACAGCTCTATGAGATTATGATAAACATTAAGCGTTGATTAAATACCAAAGTCAGATTACTCGATCAACCTTTAAAATTTTTAGTTATAGTCTTTATTAAATGTATAGCAACCCCAGAACTGTTATTAAAACAATTTCAAAGCCAAAATAAAACAAGTGTAAAAAATTTTTCGCAAAATCTTCAAACCCGCAATGAAATACAATGCAACTGCTGATTCCTTGGCTAACTGTGACGTAGCACTGACGTAACGGACGCCATGACACACGAGTTACCAGGCAACCGGTTTCATTACGAAACGTGGTCATCGAGAGCCGACTATTCCAAAAAGTGAACTAGAGAGACCCCTGGTTTACGAAAAAAAAACAAAGATTTCATTGAAAAAGCCATCAAGATATTTATAAACACTAAACATAAAATTATTCACCATTAATTATAACGGGGAACATGATAAAACTTATGTAAGCTTTAGTGTTCATTTAAATGTCTTTGGGGCACAATAAAAGTTAACACAAGATTAATTTGTTAGGTCGAAATTTTCGGATCATTGCAATATTTAATACTAATAAAGATGTAAAAAAAATTTCAAAACTTAAAAAAAAAATCTCGTGCAAATTTTTGATGCTATGAATGAAAACTCACTTATTATAAAAAATAGAGGATTGGGGATTTTACATTACCTCAAATTTCGAGACCTAAAAAAATATGACAAACGTTTTTTTCCAGCCCATGTAGTTTTGAAGCTACGAAGGAAAATTCAAAAATTCTGAAATCTAAAAATTATATCTTTGTTATCAGTGCAGATAATTCAAAGTTGACAGAAAATTGATTCTGCCAACAAAATGACGTTGTCAGATTTTTGGTCCTTCGAATCGGATTCGAGATTCAAAAAAAAATTAACAAGTTAACTACAGATCTAGATTTTTCAATTTTTTGCTTCACGTTGAGTCACCAATTCATTTAAATGACACAATCAACTTTCTGTAAAGAAGTTTTAACAGAATTGAAATATCTGGCCTAATAATGAATTTCTGTTGAGCAATGTCGGCTGCCCATAGAGCGTATTATCCGAGCGGATTTATCTTTTCTTGGGCTCTGACTGGTTGATTTAAAAATTTGAGCCAATCAAAGCCTGAGAACAAAAAAACCGCGCGGATAATACGCTTCAAGGACAGCCGGCTTAAACTGTGGTTCCATATTTGAAAATTCTTCATAGAGCACAAATTTAAAATAGTACTCTCAAATAACTATCGAGAGAATTTTTTTGCGATTAATATCATGTAGACAGGTACCCAAATCCACAAAAACTGCATTGCGATTTTAGCTCACACATATACTAACTATACTATAGTAGTGTGAGCTATGGTGATCCTAATTTTTTCGAGAAAAAAAAAGTTGCTCCGATTTCAAAATTTTTTATATATCTTTGCGTTTCAGATGATTTTGAAACTTTTTTGTCGCGCCGTCTGTCTGTCTGTCTGTCTGTCTGTCTGTCTGTCTGTCTGTCTGTATGTCTGTATGTCTGTCTGTAACGACCAACGCGCATAACTCAAAAACCCCTAGGCCGATTTTAATAAAATTTGGTATCTAGGCTGGGTCTTAGGTCGAGATGGTCCCATTTAAAAATGAACAAAATCCACCGATCACAAGCCAAATAAAAGGGTGGGGGAAGATTTCAAAAATTAGAGTTTATGTGAAAATATGGCGTGTGTGATATCAAACGAAAGGTAATTGAGTATGGAGTTAAACAAAATACATTTTAGTTTTTTTTTTCTTTAAAAAGGGTGGGGGTAGATTTCAAAAATTAGAGTTTACGTGAAAATATGGCGTGTGTGATATCAAACGAAAGGTATTTAAGTCCGGAGTTAAACAAAATACATTTTAGTTTTTGTTTTTTTAGGGGGGGGGGGTAGATTTCAAAAATTTGAGTTTAAGTCAAAACATGGCTTGTGTGGTATCAAACAAAAGGTAATTTAGTCTGGAGTTGAATGAGATATATTTCAGGTCTTAGTTTTATTAGCTCGCACGTACACTATAACTATAGTACCTAGTGTGAGCTTAGGGGCCCATATATTGGCAGAGTATTTTGTTCGATTGCAAGCTTATAACTATAATTATTCGTTTACAAATTATTATTATTAAAAATGGGAGAAAATAAATTTTTTAAAAATTTTCTATATCTAATTCATAGAATTTCTTTTAATCCATTTCTTGAAATCACTAATTAGTTTATTATAACAAAAAGAATTACCTAATTTTTCCTAATTGTTAGCAACCACCATGATTTTTTCTTTATAAAGTTATTTAAGATTTCATTTAACAGAGTTTCGATCTGCTTTTGCAGTTTCGTTGATCAAAGGATAAAGCATTATTTAAAAAAAAATTATACTGGATCTTTCTATCCATCTCGTGTCGTAAAGTTATCTCAGCTGATCGGTTGTCGACCACCGTTCGTCAATGATCAGCTGTTTCTATGAAGCCGGCTGCATATTACCTTTTTTTCTCGGTCTTTGATTGGCTAACATTTTTGAAACAACCAATCAGAGCCCGAGAAAGATAAATCCGCGCGGATAATCGACCTATTAAGGTCATGTGATCCCTCGAGGGACATACAGCAGGTTGGATTCTCCTAGAATCGTATCCAAGCACTAGTTTTTCCCTAAATTCATAAAAGCGAAAGAGATCTAGGCTTTAATTCGACCCAATGCAAATAATTATAGAAACTTTCTACAAAGCTGTCATTTTCTTGCTTGATAATTTTTTCTATGTAAATTTGAAAGTGCCACCATTGTTTATAACCTGTTTTGGTTTGTGTGCCCCTCCTCCTAATAGGTCTATTCTATTTAGCTCTATGTAAACCGAGCCTTATAGGTTATTAACTGTAAAACCCGGTTCCCACCTACGACTTTCTCGTGCGTGCCCGCGCACGTCACATGACTGTCATAACATTTCATATTGAGATCATGTGATGCGTGAGCGGCCACCCACGAGAAAGTCGTAGGTGGAAACCGGGTGTAACAGTGTTGTGCATGTCTGTCTGGCCAACGATAGCTCGTAAACCGTTTAATCCAATTTGTGACGCATATAAAATTGCGACACTATAAAAGCACGTCGGGTGTCAATTTATGACGTATAAAAAACGTTGTCGCCAATTAAAAAACCCTTGTAATCACTCTATGAATTACTGAGTAATTAAACAAATATCTGGAAGCAGAACTGTATTTTCCAGCTAGGTAAAACATTGATATGCCCGGTAACCTTTATACAGTGGAGAAGGGGGGTTCAGAAATAAGAAAAATTCATGAGCATGAAGTTAGCGAAGCACCCATCGCAGATCGAATCGTGACTAGGTGGATAATTTGCCGTTAATTAGTCGCGAATTAGTTGTGGAAAAATTAATTTTGTCGCTCTTATTTTTGACCCTTTTTTTGGGTGCTTCGCTAACTTCATATGAAGTTAGCGAAGCACCCTCGTAAAAATGGCTTTTATCAAAATCGAATATGGTGGATAATTTGCCGCTAATTAGTCGTGAATTAGTTGTGGAAAAATTAATTTTGTCGCTTTTATTTTTGACTGTTTTTGAGGGTGCTTCGCTAACTTCATATTTTGGCACCCATCGCAAATCGAATCGCTACTAGGTGGATAATTTGCCGTGAATTAGTCGTGAATTAGTTGTGGAAAAATTAATTTTGTCGCTCTTATTTTTGACCGTTTTTAAGGGTGCTTCGCTAACTTCATATGAAGTTAGCGAAGCACCCTCGTAAAAAGAGCTTTTATCAAAATCGAATATGGTGGATAATTTGCCGCTAATTAGTCGTGAATTAGTTGTGGAAAAATTAATTTTGTCGCTCTTATCTTTGACCCTTTTTTTGGGTGCTTCGCTAACTTCATATGAAGTTAGCGAAGCACCCTCGTAAAAATGGCTTTTATCAAAATCGAATATGGTGGATAATTTGCCACTAATTAGTCGTGAATTAGTTGTGGAAAAATTAATTTTGTCGCTCTTATTTTTGACCGTTTTTGAGGGTGCTGCGCTAACTTCATATTTTGGCACCCATCGCAAGTCGAATCGCCACTAAGTGGATAATTTGCCGTGAATTAGTCGTGAATTAGTTATGGAAAAATTAATTTTGTCGCTCTTATTTTTGACCGTTTTTTAGGGTGCTTCGCTAACTTCATATGAAGTTAGCGAAGCACCCTCGTAAAAATAGCTTTTATCAAAATCGAATATGGTGGATAATTTGCCGCTAATTAGTCGTGAATTAGTTGTGGAAAAATTAATTTTGTCGCTCTTATTTTTGACCCTTTTTTTGGGTGCTTCGCTAACTTTATATGAAGTTAGCGAAGCACCCTCGTAAAAATAGCTTTTATCAAAATCGAATATGGTGGATAATTTGCCGCTAATTAGTCGTGAATTAGTTGTGGAAAAATTAATTTTGTCGCTCTTATTTTTGACCGTTTTTGAGGGTGCTTCGCTAACTTCATATGAAGTTAGCGAAGCACCCTCGTAAAAATAGCTTTTATCAAAATCGAATATGGTGGATAATTTACCGCTAATTAGTCGTGAATTAGTTGTGGAAAAATTAATTTTGTCGCTCTTATTTTTGACCCTTTTTTTGGGTGCTTCGCTAACTTCATATGAAGTTAGCGAAGCACCCAAAAAAAGGGTCAAAGATAAGAGCGACAAAATTAATTTTTCCACAACTAATTCACGACTAATTCACGGCAAATTATCCACCTAGTAGCGATTCGATTTGCGATGGGTGCCAAAATATGAAGTTAGCGAAGCACCCTCAAAAACAGTCAAAAATAAGAGCGACAAAATTAATTTTTCCACAACTAATTCACTACTATTTAGCGGCAAATTATCCACCATATTCGATTTTGATAAAAGCCATTTTTACGAGGGTGCTTCGCTAACTTCATATGAAGTTAGCGAAGCACCCAAAAAAAGGGTCAAAAATAAGAGCGACAAAATTAATTTTTCCACAACTAATTCACGACTAATTAACGGCAAATTATCCACCTAGTCACGATTCGATCTGCGATGGGTGCTTCGCTAACTTCATGCTCATGAAAAATTCAAGCGCCACATTTGTTTTAATACCAATGTTTTACAAAAAGGATCTTGATTAAAATACAGTTCACCTCAAATGTTGTAGCTAAACAATGAAACTCTACCTACTTCCGAGGCTTCCAGAGTATTTGTGTAATTAAAAAAACCAAAAAGAAATTGACTTATTGACAAAATAAAATTTTAAAAGATTCCTAAATGAATTGAAATGGCACAAATAGGACACACAAGGTTTTGGTCAAAATCCATTAGTTTTTTGACAGTTTAAAAATTGAAAAAATGCTAACTTTTAAACGGAGCATCGCATCAATAGGAGGTTTTCAAAATATAGTAGAACACTACTATTATATCGGTTTAGAACACTTTTCTACGTTGTCCGACGCCTATTCTCCACCTCCTTCAACCCTGACAATCATCTTCTGTCAGATTTTTTTGACCCATTGATCTTTGGATTGACTGTTGCCATTCTAGTTTAGGACGCTCTCTTTTTCTGCGCCGTATTGGTTGCCATTCTAGCATCTGCTTTGGTAATCGTCGTTCATCCGTTGAACATGGCCGTACCATATCAGTTTTCTTTTAGTGATGTCATCCGTTATGCTTCCCTCGATTCCCATTCTTTCTTTTATGATCTCATTTCTTATGTGATCTGTTCTAGATATTCTCATTGATCTTATTGCATCCATTTCGATACTTTCCATTTTTGTTTTGTATTTTGCTTTTACGCGACAAGTCTATTCCATACAACAGCGTGCTTTTCACCATTGTTACATATATGTTCAATTTAACATTCTTTTTTATCTCTCTGCTCCATAAAATACTGTTAAGACATCCAATAACCTTTTTTGCCTTTACTTTTCTTTTTTCCAGTTCGTTACAGTCTGTTTCTGTCTTATCAAATGTGACACCAAAGTACACATACTCATTGCATGGAGATATTGTTTGTCCATTGTCTAGTTATAACTTACTGGATTCGTTTCCAATACATAAGTACTGTGTCTTGTCCACGTTCACTGTTAATCCCCACTTTAGGTATTCTTCGTAGTAGAACAGGGTTTTGAAAATAATTTACGGTGGTACTAAAAACTTAGTAGGGCTTCCATTTCTGAGATATTTACAAAAAACTGTTTTTAAGGTTGATATAGCGTGGAGTTCACTTGGAGTGTGCTAATGGGCTAGAAAGGTATTAGATCCATCATGGATCTTTTTATTTTTATTTAGGAATGTAAAAAGTTTCTTTTTAATAAAAGTAGAGTCTAAAGATATAGTAAAAAAAAATCAAACTTGTATTTTAAAATTTTTAAAATTATCTCTCCAGGCACACTTATTCTTATGGAAGGCAAAAACTAAATTTCACTTTGACAGGTCGGTTTTTAAATAAACTGCACTGCAGTAATTTTTCTTGGAATTTCAGATACACCACCAATATCTTGCCAAAATTAGTTTTTCTTTTTTAGATTTTAATCCAATAATTTAACAAAAAATACTGTTTTTGAAAAGCGGCAAGTTTTTATATCTTCACCCTTTTAACATCCACCTCGACGGTATTACCAGCCCACATAGCACAATCACCTGTTTAACACGTAAAAAAGGCGTGAGAAAAAAAAACGTTGATTTTAAAAGCTGCTAGAAAAAAACGTTTATTTCATATATGAAAACAAGCTTAATAGGTCATTCATTAACGTTATAAAAAATAACGTTGCTAAAAACTGCGTTTTAATAACGCCTGTATCAAATTAAAACAGCAATGTTTTTACGTTAGTTTCATGTGATTTTTATCAACGTTAAAATCACATTAGATTCACGCCTTTTCTACACGAATTTTAAAACGCTATTCTACCAAATATTTTTGAGATTTTACTAGTAGTATCGACACCTATAGTTAAGATTTTTCACTTTGACGAAATCTATCAGGCAGTGCTTTGGTCTCCAAAAACCTGTTATGGGACTGATCCCTGATCCACGATCACGACGCATCTGTGAACCTGATACAAACACATTAATATTCTGTAAAAGTGTTTACTGTTCATAAATCTTGTTGAGCTTTTAAAAAAAACATAATGTATATAGATAGATACATAGATATTTTGTCTTGCCTTGAGCGCCATCTTTAAAATTGTCTTGAAGTGTTGTAGTCTTGAACTAGTGAACTTTTATAACTTCAGATCTTCCAGGGTATCCATTATGTGGGATTGTTATAGAATAGCCAGATAGTTTTTTAAAGTCTTTATTTTCCCACAGTCTGTTTATATAGACTAGAGTGTACTGGTGTGTGTGACTTGTGGGTCCGTTATTAGTTATTATTAGTTATTATCCTTGTGTATTTCAGACAACTGTCTAATTGAGAAATCCCAGGTCAACTTGCTTTATTATTTTTAGTTTTTCATTTAATATTTTTAATGTTATTTTAATTTGTTTTTGCGGTTGGTTTTCCTTTTTCTTGGTTTTCCTTCTTCTGGTAAATCTTTATAAAAAACATTATTCCAATTAATTTTTTTAAGAAACATTGTTTTAAATAATGGTTTTATATATTTGTTATATGTTGTAATTTCTAATATTTTGTTTTTGTTTTATAAATTTTTTGATCATTTGATTTTTCAGCCTTTCAAGACTAAAAGAACCTAGTAAAATAGTAAAATTTATTAACTCTTATTATCAATATTGTAATATTGATTATTGTTTGGATTGCACATTTAGTTAAATTCATATTGACTTATCACATTTTCTATTCCTTAAAATTATAATATTGATTTTCTGTTCGTACCATGTACTTGGTAGTATCAAATATGGATTGTTAAGGTTTAGTGTTCTACTTTAACATAATTTGCAGTTCAATTGTTATCAGGTAGATGTCTCTGATGCTCATCGCCATTTTTATTGTTTTCCTTTTGTTGTTAACGGTGCACCATTTCAAAGAACTTCTAAAATTATATAAAACCAAATATTAATACCTATTTATAGATAATAATATATTGTGTAAGTGTAGGTGTATTGATGGAAAACAAAAGAAATTTGACGATGTGCACGCAGGACAATTTTTTTCGACGGTTATTTAAAGTAAGGTAGGTGGTCATTTTTTGTATTTTTAAAGATTGTTTCTGGAATATGTGGTTCTTTTGGTTTAGATTGGGCGATTATAAAAAACATAATCAAGATTATATTCTGACCTTTGTGTTTTTCCATTTTATTTTTTAATTAAAAAAAAAAAAAAATTAAACTTTTATATTTTTATATTTTTTACGTTTTTATCAATAGTACTCATTGTTCATAGGATACTTAAGGATAATTTTATAAAAAGTGCTATATCATATTGATTGACCATGTTTGACAAAATTTGTAATAGAAACGTTTTCTTAATTGTAGTCTGGCCTGAGGATGGGAGCTATCCCGAAACCGGTCGCCGCAATTTATTAAACAGACTGTGGGAAAATAAAGACTTTAAAAAACTATCTGGCTATTTTATAACTTCCTTTCGCGTCTCTTTTAAGTTACAAAAATGTTATTAAAAAAACGTGACCAAAAAAGACGCAGAAAGTCAGTAGGTTTAAGAAGTCTTAATCTCGTGGCGTTTTAGAACATGTTGTGGAGGACTTTTCAAGTGTGAATTTGGTACATGAAAATAACGAGGGTAAAAAACACGTTATATACACAGCACTAGAAACTTCAGCAAAAAGTACATTTTTATAGCTTGATTTCTTCTTGTTTTTAAGTTATCTTTAAGCATGTAGATTTAACAAAATAAATATTACATGGTATGAGGTTGTCTTCAAGTAAAAAAAAACTTTGTTATTTTTATTCACGTGAATTTAACGTTGATGTGATTTTTGTGCTATGTGGGAGTGCTTTTCTCTGATATAATAAACTATAGGTTTATGATAATTCTCTTGGCCGCGTAATTTTTTATAATTTGTTACAATAATAGTTATTAAATAGTGCGGTTGGAGAAACGAATCTTTTGTCATTAAAATGGGCAAGCGACCATAAAAAAATTAAGAAGAAAGCACCTAAAAACCGATTGGGTACCGTGGTACCTATTTTAGTTTACTTAAAACTAATTATTTATTTTTTACTTTCGATTAAAAAACGGCGCTTTCATCAAGTTTTAAGCTACGCTAATTTCTTTAAACTATCGTGGTATATTAGTTATTTATAAAGAAAATTAAGTATTACTTAGGCGAAACTTTTAGAAAAATAAGGTACCAGTACTATTCAAAGAAAAAACGTGTCGTAGAAAAAAAATCAAAAAATGAGACGCAGGCAAAAATTTTTAAAAAATTAACTACATTTCAGAAAATAAAAGAAGAACATTTTTGCAATCTAAAAATACTTTAGAAAAAAAATTTCCCGCATGCGAAAAGAGAAATTAGGAATTTTAAAAAAGAAGTGGTTTTATGTCAAAAACAAAATTTTAGAAAAATAAATTTTAAAGAGAAAAAGGCGCCGGCCAAAAAGTTTTCGGAAAAATGGTACCAAATGCAATATGTAGGTTCAAACATTTTGCTATAATAGCAAAGGTCTTTGCAACGACCATATAAAAACTTCTTTTTAACGTTGGTTACAAAATATTTTGCTGCCGTAGGCCCAGAAAAATGGCAGAATTTCTCCGTCAGGTTTTTAAATTAAAAAATGCTCTTATTGCGATTTTAACATAACAATTGCAGGAAGGAGAATAAAAAGTTTTAAATAAAATATGTTTTTATGTAAAGCAGTGTGTCTGTAGTGTAGTCTTATTGTCTGATAAAACAGATGAAACGGTCCACAGAGATTTTTAATTATTTGGAATGTTAAAATTGATTGAGTGATTGAACCCAATTAAGCATCCATCATAGTATTTAAAATCATTTAAATTTAATTTAATTTGTTTTCTTTTTTCATATTCAGAATGCGTCTTTTAATTTTTTAGTAAATAATTTGTTTGTAAATCATTTTATGAAATTACTTCACTCCCTCCTATATTCAAAGGAGGAGAATGTTCGAGAGAAAAGTATAGGAGTAAAGTAACAAGGAAAGGATGCTTACTTGCCAGGTCTGGAGCTATCTTTCTCTACTCTTACCCCTACTGCTATTCTTAAAATACTTTCCTAAAACAGTTATTCTATAAAAATAGAAATTAAAAGCATTTTTATCGAGGGGTCATCGGCACCCTAAAATTTTGTACAGCGTCCAACAGGACTTGGGTCCTGACGTGTACTGTTGGGTCCTGTTGAGTACTGTTGGGTACTGTCGTGTACTGTCGAGTACTGTTGGGTACTGTCGTGTATTGTCGAGTACTGTTGGGTCCTGTCGGTGTACTGTTGGGTACTGTCGTGTACTGTCGAGTACTGTTGGGTCCTGTCGGTGTACTGTTGGGTCCTGTTGAGTACTGTCGTCGTGCCTTGGGGGGGTCCGACAGGGACAAAGCGCGCCCTCAAAAAACATGCAAGCAAAAAAAAAAAAAAAAAAAAAAAAAAAAGCTCATCATCTTTGGGGACCCGCGCCGCGCACTCAAAAAACTTGCGACCAAAAAAAAAAAAAAAAAAAGGTCATCCTGTCTTTTTGCATCTACGCCACTGTTTCGGGTAAAACGGTTGTGTCGAGTACTGTTGGATTCTATCGTGTACTGTTGAGTACTCTTACGTATTGTCGTGTACTGTTGGGTACTGTCGTGTACCGTCGAGTACTGTTGGGTCCTGTCGTGTACTGTCGAGTACTGTTGGGTACTGTCGTGTACTGTCGGGTACTGTTGGGTCCTGTCGTGTACTGTTGGGTACTGTCGTGTACTGTCGGGTACTGTTGGGTCCTGTCGTGTACTGTCGAGTACTGTTGGGTACTGTCGTGTACTGTCGAGTACTGTTGGGTCCTGTCGTGGTACTGTCGAGTACTGTTGAGTACTGTCGTGTACTGTCGAGTACTGTTGGATCCTGTCGTGGTACTGTCGGGTACTGTTGTGAAATTTGTACAGTACTGTTGAAAGCTGATGACCCCTCGATTTTTATTCATCTTAATATTTTTAGAGAAAATAAGGGTAAAAAACTACCAAAAACTCAAAAAAGGCAGGTTTGATTTTAAGCCTTTAACAAAAATGCTTTCACAAAAATTTTCTTAAATCTAAGGAAGCTATTTTTTTGTAATATCGTAAAAAAACCTCTGAAGCCTTCAGTAAGACTAGGACTGTGAGGAAGTAATTTTCGAAAAAGAAAAGCGTTTGAAATGAGCAATAATGACCAAAACCTCTCGTTTTTTTTAATGAAAAGTTTCTAGTAAATACAAGTGGTAAGAAATGCATAAAAAATTAAAGAAAAAAAGAAGTTTGTAATCTAGACTAGACAGTGTTAACTAGATTGTTATTCGGACCACAGATTATTATTTTTTCTTTGATATTAAACTCTACACATATTACGTACCGTAAGTAATATGAAAAATCAGAAAGCTTATTAAGAAGATGTATCCATTGCGAGGAAAAAATATATGAACATTGGGTGATAGGGTCCTTAGTGTACGAATGGTACGAATTCTTAAAAGAGTGCGAAGGAGTACTCCCTCAAAAGTGTAAGTCAAACTGCGCATGCGATTTAATTTGATTTCCGCATCTCTATTGGTCCTCGCTAGAAATTGGAGGAGTACTGGCTTGGGGAGATTTCAAGAATAAAGACAGACACAGACAGGCAGCATTTTATACTTTTTAGTAACTAGATTTTTAATTTTTTTGTATTTGTATTTTTTTAAGTTTGCTATGTTTTTGTTTATTTGATTTGGATTTTAAAGCTCCAACGGTATTTAAAAAAGTATAAAAATATGCATATTTAAAAAGAACTTGTGTACCTACAAAAAGCATATGATACCGTTCCAGTAGAAAAATTATGGACAGGAGCAAACTAATCTCATACGTACATACATAAAAGCGATAAAAGAACTATACAAAGGGTCAAAATCTAAAATTAAAATTGAAAATCGACATTCAAAAGAATTCCTGGTAACGAAAGGCTTTAGTCAAGGATGTTGTATCTCTCCAACTCTCTTTAAAATATATATGGCAGTTAGTCTAAAAACCCGGAAACGTAAAGTACACGGCAAGATAATACAACTTAACGACCGATTTATCATATACACACTACAGTTTGCTGACGACCAAGTAATTGTAGCTAATGATAAAGAAGACATGGGGTATATGATGAGAAAGTTAATGGAAGAATACCAAAAGTGGGGGTTAACAGTGAACGTCGACAAAACACAGTACTTATGTAATGGAAACGAATCAAGTGAGTTAGAACTAGACAATGAACAAACAATATCTCCATGCAATGAGTATGTATACTTGGATGTCACATTTGATTTGAAGACAGGAACAAACTGTACAGAACTGGAAAAAAACAGTAATAACAGAAAAGGCTATTGGATGTCTGAACAGTATTTATAGCAGAGTGATAAAGAAAGATGTAAAATTTAATATATAGGAAACAATGGTGAAAAGCGCGTTGTTGTATGGAATAGAGACTTGTCGCATAACAGAAAAATACAATACAAAAATGGAAAGTGTCGAAATGGATGCAATAAGAAGATCAATGATAATATCTAGAACAGATCATATAAGAAATGGGACCATAAAAGAAAGAATGGGACTCGAGGGAAGCATAACGGATCACTAAAAGGCAATTGATATGGTACGGCTCTGTACAACGGATAAACGGCGAAAGTTTACCAAAGCAGGTCTTAGAATGGCAACCAATAGGGCGTATGTCTGTCTGTATGTCTGTCTGTATGTCTGTCTGTATGTCTGTCTGTATGTCTGTCTGTATGTCTGTCTGTATGTCTGTCTGTATGTCTGTCTGTATGTCTGTCTGTATGTCTGTCTGTATGTCTGTCTGTATGTCTGTCTGTATGTCTGTCTGTATGTCTGTCTGTATGTCTGTCTGTATGTCTGTCTGTATGTCTGTATGTAAAGAGGACGTCCTGAACTGGAATGGAAATAGTCAATCCAAAGATCAATGAGTCAAAAAAACCTGACAAAAGATGATTGTGAGGATTGAAGGAGGTAGAAAATAAACGTAGAACATCGTAGAAAAACGTTCTAAACCGACACAGCAGTAGTAGTAAAAAAATGTAAGAGATCAGAAATGTAAAAGAGGACGTCCTGAACTGGAATGGAAATAGTCAATCCAAAGATCAATGAGTCAAAAAAACCTGACAAAAGATGATTGTGAGGATTGAAGGAGGTAGAAAATAAACGTAGAACATCGTAGAAAAACGTTCTAAACCGACACAGCAGTAGTAGTAAAAAAATGTAAGAGATCAGAAATGTCAGGAGCCACAATCATTTCGTCTGCATGTCTTTCCGTCGTGTGTCCGTTCGGAGGTTCGCGCCAGGTAACTTGAAAAAGCCTAAACCTATTTTAAAACATTTTATGCGAATTTACAAGGTCATATTGTTAACAGCCCTATATTTTTCAGCTCATTCCATCTTTTTCCAGGAAGGTTTTGAGAAGAGAGTCAATTTAGCTCATTTTTTTTGGCATTCTCTCTTAAAACTTAAATTATCTTAAGGTAAAATAATGCAGACTTCTATTTATGACGAGCGAAGTTACGGGAATCTGATTTCGATTATTTTTCTGTTTATTTTATTGATTGCAGTATCTGATATTTGTTTTAATCTGTGACTTTCGGATACAACGCTACTCAGGAGATGCCTCTGATTCCTGTCGGTGGTACCTTATAATAACTGTTTTTCGTCTGCGGGTACCATTCATTTGATACTCTTACATTTAGCGGTTCTCTTGCTTCTCGCGTGGAAGTAAAAGTGGTGTCCGAATTTGGATTGGTGCAATTAGTACATGTCCGTGGACTAATTATAAAATTTTGCATTTTTTTAAAAATATTTAAACTAGTTTTCGAATTTTTAAAACGTGCCGAAAAATTTTTCTTTTGTGATATTTTTTGGAATAATCTTTTAACATGACCGAAAAGGGTAAGATTTTAAATTTAAACATTATTTAATTATTGTAGCTTATCGCCTATTACATTAAAAAATAACCGATACTTAAAAAGGGATAAAAGTTATATTAAAGCATAGTAAAGGCTACAATTTGTCAATAATTTTTCTTAGCCCTATTTTTTATACTCTTTCTGACATTTTATATATAAATTATTTTTGCATGACAATTTTGTCTTTAAAATCAGTTGATTTTATGGAAAGTTTTTTAAATTGTATTTTATAGACTTTCTCTATCAAATTTTTGTATAACTTATTCGGTCTGACCGTAGATTTTTAGATATATTTTACACAAATGCAACTTAAGTTAAGGAGTTGTGTTCTTTACTTATGCAGATTTATTTTAATTTTTATTAATTGAGGATATTCTTTAAAACTCCGTTTTTATTTTTATGGAACGTAGGTGGGTAAAAGTGGTGTCTGAATTTGGATTGGTGCAATTTTATTTATTCCAATTTTTAGTGATTAATGATATTCTTTAAAACTCCATTCTTATTTTAAACGTAGGTTAAAAATTCTGACTAAATTTGGATTGGTGCCCGACATAGCAAAATCACGTGTTTAACACGTAAAAAAGGCGTGAGAAAAAAAAAACGTTGATTTTAAAAGCTGCTTGAAAAAAACGTATATTTCATATATGAAAACAAGCTTAATAGGTCATTCATTAACGTTATAAAAAATAACGTTGCTAAAAACTGCTTATTATCAAATTAAAGCAGCAATGTTTTTACGTTACTTTCAAGTGATCTTTATCAACGTTAAAATCACATTAGATTTACGCTTTTTCTACACGAATTTTAAAACGCGACTTGGATGGCTTTTCTACCGAATATTTTTGAGATTTTACTAGCAACAGCGCTACATATTGTCGGCATTTTTCACTTTGACGAAATCAATCAGCCAGTGCTTTGGCCTCTAAACTCCAAAAACCTGTTAAGGAACTGATCCCTGATCCTTTACGATCACGACGCATCTGTTATTAACCTGATAAAAACACATTAATATTCTGTGAAAGTGTTTAATGTTAAAAAATCTTGTTTAGCTTTAAAAAAAACATAATGTATATAGATAGATAAACAGATATTTTGGCTTGCCTTGAGCGCCATCTTTAAAATTGTCTTAAAGTGTTGTAGTCTTAAACTAGTGAACTTTTCGCATCTCTTTTAAGTTAAAAAAAAATTATTAAAAAAACGTGATCAAAAAAGACGCAAAAGTTAATAAGTTTTGTATAACTAATTCGGTCTGACCTTGGATTTTTAGATATATTTTAGAAAAATGCAACTTAAGTTACAAGGAGTTGTATTCTTTACTTATGACTTAATATGCAGAATTATTTTAATTTTTATTGATTGAGGATACTTTTTAAAACTCCATTTTTATTTTTAATGGAGCGTAGGTGAGGTGTGGGTAAAGGGTGACTGAATTTGGATTGGTGTAATTACTACAAATCTGTAGAACAATTTTTAAAAAAATAAAATTTTTGAAATTTTTTTAAACGGGCTTTTCAATTTTTGAAGATTTCGAAAAAAAAATTTAAGTAATATTTTTTAAACATGAACGTAAAGGAAAGTTTTTCAATTTAAAAATTCTTTTATTATTGAAGAAGTAACTTTATCGCCTGATAAATATAAAATAAAATATATTCAAAATCAGCTCATTTTATGAAAACATTTTTAAATCTGTATTTCATAAACTTTCTCTGACATTTTTTTGTATAAAACTAAATCTATCTTAGCTTTAGGTTTTGAAATCTATTTAAAAAAATGCAACTTAGGATACAAGGAGCTGTGTTCTTTTCTTATGCAGATTTATTTTGATTTTTATTGATTGAGAGGATATTCTTTAAAACTATATATTTATACGGAACGTAGGTAAGGTGGTGTCCGAATTTGAATTTGTGCAACTAAGACCTGTATGTGGACTAATTTTAAATTTTGTGCAATTTTTAAAGGGTTTTCAAACGGGTTTTTGACTTACTTAACAGGTCGAAAAAAATCAATTTTTTTTAACATGATCGGATATTTCAAAATTATTTAAATATTGTAAAAGCAGCTTTAAAATAATTGAATCTATGACGGATCTGAGATCTAGCCTATTATTACACTTCAAGTGAAGCCACGATAATATATTAGCCTTGCATACAGTTTTTTGTAGATATCTCAGAAACTAAAGGTCCTACGAAGTTTTTGGTTATAACACGAATTATTGAGCAAAATATAGTCTAATATATTCCAAAAATATTATATTGATGCGATGCTCCGTTAAAAAGTTAGTATTTTTTAAAGTTTTTAACTGTCATTAGCAGCAAAATCTAGTCAGCTCGTGAGAGTATCAAACCCTATTTTACCTAAAAATTTTATGAAAATCGGTTCAGCGGCAGCTATTGTGTTACGCACAGAAATAATATATACACACACATACAGTAATTAATTTTTTGGCGTAAAAGTTTTATCTTTAAAATCAACACTTTTTTGTAGTTTTTTAAATCTGTATTTCGCAAACTTTCCCTAACAAATCTTTATTTATATTTTTGAAATAATTTTTTAACTTTTGTTTTTTTGATGACATGACTGAAAAGGGTAAGATTTGTTGAGAATACTCAAAAGATATAAAAGTTATACTTTTTATTAATTTTTTTGCATGATAATTTTATCTTTAAAATTAGTACATTTTATGTAAAGTTTAATAAATCTGTATTTCGCAAATTTTCTCTAACAATATTTTCTATAACTAATTCCACCTGAGCTTTTTTTGGTTTTGAGATATATTTTAAAAAGTGCAGATTTTTGTAACATGGTTATGTTATTTACTTTTATGCAAATTTATTTTAATTTTTATCGAATTAGGATATCCTTAAAAACTCCTTAATGATTTTTAATGGAACATTAGTTTCCAAATCTGTATTATTTATATTGCTGTTGTTTTTATTATTTATACAAGTACAGTTTATTTTATTGTTTGGATCATATTACGAATACTAAACCAAAAAAATCATCGATATTAAATTTATTTTTTTGCAATATTTGACAGAAAAACTATTGTTTCTTGATAGTTAAAAACACTCTGTAACTTCCATTCATAATAACATTCTTTTGCTGTACTTAATAGTTTATATAATAGCAATGAGTAGCAGGTTGAATTTTTGCAAAAAACCTTTATTTTGGCGAAAGGCCCAACTTTTTCGTCTGCGAAAATTCTATAATTCCTAACAGAGTGCGTAGGTGCAGCCATCTTTTGAGTGTCGGACTGACTAATCTAAACATGCTATTTATAGGACAATTTTGCAATATGTTTTTAAGCACATTGTTTAACCCACAGAAGAAAAAGTTTGCCGGTTATCTGCTACTTTTTCCGTTTCGTTATTTTGACATTTTTAGGGTTCGGGACACATCTAGTTCATAAAAGAAACATATTTTACGTTATAGCATAAATACATGTTCAAATAATCAAAAAGTGAAGCGCTCATAGCTGGGTTTGGAAACAATGGCAAATTTAAATTCGCGGATGCGAATTTTCAAGTGCGCATGCGTGTGTTTTGTAATGTAGACACACAGCTGCTATGTGGATGGAGGCCATATTGACATTTTGCGGTGTTTTGCGTTTCTCGTGTAAAATTATGCTATTTTTCTGTGAAAAATGGGAAATAGTTTACCTAAACCATGTGCGGTTTGTAGAAAAATGTCCGGAAAAAGTAAGGGAGTGCCATTCCAACGTGTATTTTTCTTTATAATTTGTTAAGAAAGTGAAGAGTGGTTTATAGATGCCATTAAACACTCTTCATGGTGTCCACAATAAATCTGCACAATTAATTTTAGAAAAACTACAAAATAAATCCACAATTTGATAAATTTTCACCCAATCAACTAGTCTTTAGAAAAAAATAATAGGCATAAACCTAATGTGACGTAACATTTCAAAACCACCGAAACTGACGCATGCGCAGTAACTGATATCCTGTCCACCCGAAAAAGGAACATTCAGAATAGGGTATTTGACAAATTTTAGAAAAGAGTTTAGAATAATACATAGATCCCTAATTTGCTACGCAAAATTATTAAAATAGTATATTTTATCATTGACTACATTTAAAATCAAGTTTTCTAATTTCCGATTTGAATTTGCCGCTAAAACGCTCATTTCTAGCATGGCGTTGCAATGACGTCACAGCGCAGTAAACTCGCGGACAGATACACGGCATTCAAGTGTTTATTTGTTTTTGGTCTGTGTTTTTACTGGTTTTTTACGTAAAAAAATGTCCTATAAGTGGTGTGTAGTGCCTTAGTATTCGAATACTAGCATAAAAAAACCCGAAAAACTATTTATTCATGTGCCTACAGCAGTAAAAGAACGGAAAAAGTGGCTAGAGCTTGCTCGAAGAGACCCAAGGGCCTTATCTAATACATCTTCACTTTACATTTGTGAAGATCACTTTGATGTGAGTATAACTAAATTATTTCTATTAATTTTTCTCACGTTGTCTATAATATATATATATAACTATTTCGTAAATGACGACGAAATTTTTGAGGTTATGTTTATTTCAAGGGGTGAACAACTATAATAGGCAGAAAGGTGTACAAATTTTTAGGCGGTGCTAGGCAGTTATTAGGCAGGACTAGACCTCTAAATGCAGGATTAGGCAGTGCACATGCAGGCTAAATGTAGGACTGAGCAGTGCATATGCAAGACTAGGCAGTGCGTAACCAGGGCTGGGCAGTACCTACGCAGGACTATGCAGTGTAACCTATGCAGTACTTCGAGTATTGCTGGTCGTTGTCTACTTTTTGCCTACCTGTCCCCACCTGGGTTTATTACATGATTTTTAATTTAGTTTTTTTTTCTGTGAATTAATTGAATCTATTGTAAGTGGCATAATTAAACAAAAAAGCAAACATATGAACCTAACTTCAAAATCTAAATGAGTAAAAGTAGGCGAAGAATATCATAAAAAACCTTTCAGTTATATACAAAACAACTCAATCGAATACTTACATCAACATTTTAACGTTTCTAAAATCCGCAGAACAAAAATCACTGTCGCTGGCAAAGAAGCCTGCCAGCATCAAGGAATTCAGCATTGGCAAGTTGGAGCTATCGGCTTTGGAGAATCCGATTTCCATTGAAAATGTTTTTTATAAGCAAAACACAAAATAAAATTTAATTTAGGACGATAATTCGCACCTTAAACCAAAGCAAAACAAAACCATCCATAAGAAGATAACACAGAAAATAGGTTCGTTCGAGGCGTTTACTGTTTTGTGACGTCACTCGCAGGTGATTGGATAGACCGCCTGTTTTGAATCACGTGGCTATTTGTTTTAATTCAATGAATTTATTTAATTAAAAGAACTATGAATTTGAGAAAAAATTAAACAAAAAAGTTTGTTTTTATCATTTCCAAGACCTAAAGAGATATCTAAAAATAAATATATATTTATTTTTTACTACTGTCAAACACATTATTAAATAGGGGTTCTGGCTTTAAGAATCGCGTGTAAGAATGCATGAGTATGCCTCATATTTATGCTCTAACGTATCTGAATTTAGCGAAACAATTAATTGTTACCATCTAATCAGTTTTTCGCAGCACCTAAATTAATATTTATTACCGCCTTCGCCCTCTCTTAGAAATTACTAAAATATCGATAATAAAGATAAAACTACTTGTAATTTTTTTTTTATTTAAGTGCTTATTACACAATCATATCCAATTTTTTTGTAATTAAATAAAAATTGAATTTTCTGAAAATGTTTTTTAAGTATTTAACCGAGACAACTTAACGATCTCTATACCTTAACAGTAGCAAAAAAAAATCAAACAATCAATACTCAATCACGTTTTTAAGTAAACTATGAGATGCTTATTTTTATCAGTAATTTCAATGTAATTTTTTAATTGCTATATCGTTAAACAAGCACAATTCTATGATTTTTTTAACTTAGAAATACCTACTTAAACCAGTGGACTTATTTTTGTAGATTCACCAAAAATAAGAAGAAAAAGAAACTAAAAATTTTAATTTAATTTAAAACATTTTGCATTTTTACATACAAGTTTGTAAAAAATTAAGAAGGCTAGAGTCATTAGCTAAACACTTTACAAAAGATCCATTTTTTTTAATTACCAAAAACATTAATTAGTTAACATAAATGTGTGCTAGTAATTATACAAAATTAGTGTCAAAATATAATCTTCCTTATTTGCAAAATTTATTTTACCTATATTTTATTTAAATTGTACACCTGTTGGGCTCAAGGCCGTATCTGGGGGAGGGATCAAAGGGGATCAATCCGCCCCGAAATAGTGTCTAAAGTGTGTTAAAATAAATTTCTTAGCAACACAAATAGGAGAAAAAAATTTCACAATACAATTTTTTTTATTAAAATGTTTTAATTCTACCCCGAAATTTTTTCTTGCGTACAGCCCTGGTTGAGCCTGACAACTCTTTCGCAGCAGGAAGATCAAGGTCAACGATTATATAAAAATAATAATTTAAATAATAAAAAAAAAATTATTCTTTAGTGACGTATCCCAAGTATTTAGCTGGCAAAGGCAAGGCCACAGAAAAAAAATTATGTCAATTTTAGAACACGTGTGTTATCGATAATATTATCTTAGTTTTCTATTATCTAGTTTTAAAAAGAGACTCAGTATTTCAAAACAGAACAAGTGTTTAGGTTTTTTTGAATATTTACATGAAGAAAAACCATTCTTAAAATCAAACAAAGACTTATTGAAGCTAAAAATAAAAATATTTTTAAAAAATAATAATTTTCTTGATCGGACAACAAAAAATATTTTAAATCAAGGTAACGATGGAAGGATCATTTCATTTTCATCTTTTTTCAAGCAAGTCGTTCCTTCTTTTTAATATAAACCATTATCTTCTCAATTAGAAAGCTATACTTTCTTGACTCAAGAAAAAAAAAAGATTTTTTACAAACAAGACATTAATTTTTTTTAAATCAAAACAAGTATTTTCATCGACTTGAAACAAGCGTTATCTCGATTTGAAATATTTTGTATGTATCTCCCAAGGGCGGATCCAGAGGTGCTTCTCGGGGGGCACTTTAGGTGGCATTCTCTGTTGGTAAAAAACGGTATATATTTTTTAAGCAGCATTTTATTGAATTAGTCAGTGGTTGTATGTCTTTGTAATTTCGATGATAACAACAATAGACACTTTCATGCGCCGCAGGCAAAAATTTTGAGTTTTTATTAGCAAAAACATTACTTTTTACTCATTTTTTGTATATTCAAAAAATTCTCGGGGGGGGGGGGGCAAAGTGCCCCTAGTGCCCTCCCCCCTGGATCCGCCACTGGTATCTCCTATTTACACTTTCCGACTGAACAGAACAAATACAAGTTGGTTTCAATCTTTGGTATTCATAGTTTAAGTTTAATAGGTAGTCTGTAATGGTTTAAGGTTTACCTAATTGTCTTGAAAGAAGAATCAAAATGTGTTCATGCAAGAAAGTTTTTTTTCTAGAAATAACCCAACCTGATTTTTTGGCAACGAAACATATATATATTAGCAAACAAAACTCTGAAATTTAGAACTACAGGTAAATAAAATGACCCACAGGCAAATTTTTTTTTAAATTAAGTCATTTATGTACAAAACTTTGTGGAAAAATTGAAATTAACTGGGCAGGAATATTTTGTAAGAACTTTTTATGCTGTTTAAACTTTTACCATTTTTTCACTAACAAGTTTTATGTCAGGAAGGGATTCTTTTTTGGTACTTTGTAACTAATGATCTGTGCTAGTTATGCAGATCAATTGCGAATCCAGGATTTCCAAAGATTAGGCGCCAAGGAGACAGGAAAAATCAAAATGTTTTTTGTTGTGTTTTTTTACTGTTCTTTAAGACGTAAAATTTAGCAGCTCAAAACATTTTTCTAAATAAAGTAAAGAATAAAGGGGGCCGTCGCGTGCGGTATAGCATAGGCACACCCAGGGGGGGAAACCAAATTTTTTTATGCATTTTTGACATATTCAATTAATAAAAAAATTAAATGGCATAAAATACGGCATCATGGCATATTCCTGGGTAAAGTATCACTTTCCGCACTGCTTCGGTAAATACCTATTGTTTTTTACCGTGGTGAACATAACATCGAAAATACACAATTTTTCTATATGTAGATAGTAAATACACAAAACAATGTTAAAAAGTAATAAATTTTTTATTTATAAACCATAAAATTGTTCTCCTCAATGGCGCACTAACCAGGTGTATCGTACATTGTTAGATACGGCAAAAATAGAAAGAAAATTAAGTGAAATTGCGAGTGAATTTTTACTTTCATTTAAATAATAACAAAGAGATAGATAATAACAATAATAATGGTAACAACATGAGTAATATAGAATTATGAGCGTGTTTTCATAAACTTGATTCTTTTAGCTATTTTAAATAAAAAAAATGGATCCATGACGGATCTGATACATTCCTAGCTAGCCTATTATCACACTTCAAGTGAAGCCATGATAAACTATTAGGCTTGAAAACAATTTTTTGTAAATATCTCAGAAACTAAAGCTCCTAGGAAGTTTTTGGTTATAACTCGACTTATTGACCAAAATCTAGTCTACTATATTCCGAAAACAGTGTATTGATATAATGCTCCGTTAAAAAGTTAGCATTTTTTAAAGTTTTTAATTGTCAAAAAACTGTCATTAGCATTAACGGATCTTGACCAAAATCAAATCAGCTTGTAAGAGTGCCGAACACTATTTTACCTAAAAATTTTGTGAAAATTGGTTTAGCGGTTTAGAAGCTATTGTGTTACTGACAGGAATAATACACACACACACACACAGACAGACATCACGACGATATTGCTAGGATAGGTCAAAATACATCCAAATAACACAATTTTGGCGTTATCTCAAACAAATTTTTTTCGTCGAAAGTAATACCTTCTCTAGCCATTGCTACGCGGGCTCCATGGGTTTTTGGATATTTTTTAATTTTTCATAATCTTAATAAACGAATTGGAAATCTTTTTTTATTTTTACAATAAGATTAATTAATAAAAAAATTATTCCTTCTTCTTAACATATCCAATATGCCCCAGGTTCCCCTATTATTCTTCGGTACGTACGCCCACGTCTTAGAAGCTTTAAAGTTCTGTGCTCTTAGATTTCTTTTTATTCTGTTTCATTTTTTCATTCTTTTTTTTCTCTAGATTCAATATTGCAGGTTTTTAATAGAAATAGAAAAATTATTGTCAGTAATTTTGTATATAGGTGTCTTGTTTTCAAACATTATTTAAGTATTTGCTTACGGTATTTATTTAAACAAATATTGGTAATTTTTTATGTCTTAAATGTAATAACACGACATTTTCAACTAGACAATAATTATTTATTTATTAAGCGCAGAATACAAAATGAATGACACCCATGTTTATAGAAATTAAAAATACCAGGACCAAAATAATCCAAGAATTAATTTAATCGGTTGTCACAATACCTTACATCTTAGTAAACGAATTGCAAATTCTTTTTTATTTTTTCAATAAAATTGAAGCGTTTCATAAATTTTGATTTTTGTTAAAAATCCCTTGGCGGGATGTCGTCACATCTAGTGCATCTATTTTTAACGAAAATCAAAATTTATGACATGGGCTGTTTTTGAAAAAAAAACGCTTCAATTTATTATTAAAAAAAAATATTCTTCCTTTGTATGCCCTTTATGCCCTGTGTTCCCCAACATATTATTCTTCTGTACGTACACCCTCATTTCAAAAGCTTCGATCTTATATGCGCTCTTATTTCTTTTTATTCTGTTCTATTTTTTCAATGATTTTTTCTCTAGATTCAATATTGCAGGTTTTTAATAGACTTCAAAAAAATTATTGTCAGTTATTTTGTATGTATAGGTGTCTTGTTTTCAAATATTATTTAAGTGTTTGCTTACGGTATTTATTTAAACAAATATTGGTAATTTTTCATGTCTTAAATGTAATAACACGACATTTTCAACCAGACAATAATTATTTATTTATTAAGTGCAGAATACAAAATACATGAAACCCATGTTTATAGAAATTAAAAATACCAGAACCAAAATAACACAAGAATTAATTTAACTGGTCGAAGGCATACGACAAAAAAGAAGTCTTACTTTTAATATTTCTGGTATTTGTTAGATGGCGCCATTCTCGCTTAATAGGCATATTTCTCTCATAAATAACGTTAGGTAAGATTTATAATCGTTGAGTTAGTTTTGCGAGTTTGTTGATAAAGGGCGTCTAATTTTGGGATGCAGCAATTGTGTTCCATTTAGGACGAAACAGTGTTGGAAATTGTAACTGTTGTAAGTTTTAATTGCATTGTGTAGTTAGTACTTCTGTGTCCGTTTGTGTAAAGGGCTTAAGTAATTCTTGAAAAAAATACAAGAGAAACAAAATATTATTTTTACCCGATAGCTATGCAAACTTTCGACTTGTAATTCAAGGGTACTAAAATTTGCGTATGTCAATAATAAAATATTTATGTATGGGTAGGAACACACTTTACTTTCTTGTTCTTCAATTTTTACTATTATTATTTTTTAACAATCGTCTAATTTTTTAAATATTTATTTGGTTAAATTAATGTTTTACCACTTAATACTTTGTTTCTAATCTATTATTTAATTTAATTTTCAGCAAGGTTTATTTTGCACAGATTTTTTACGAAAAAAAAAATCATTAATTTAACATTCAAAATGAATAACATTTAATATTGTTTGTATGTAATTTCAAATGGTAATGTTAAGTAGTGAAATGTTTTCATCATATATTCACAAGATAGTATAATAGGTACCTAAAATATCCACTTATCTGTAAAGGATAAACTTAATGAGACTTAAAACTGTACAGTATTTTAAATCATAGTTGATATGTCATATTTATCAAGATGTCTGTCAACTTGATTTTTATTTTTGTTTTAAAAGGTTTACAAAATATTTATTGTTGTAGAAAACATAAAAAAAGAAGAAATCAAAGATAGGAAACATAAATCTAAAACTAAATCAGTTTTTAATTAAAATATTAAAAATACAAGAAAGGCCAAAATACAGTAAATAAAATGTCACAAAATAAAAATAATAAAAATAGAACATTAAGAATTTTGACAGGACTTTTATGGCCTTTGATATGCATATATTAGCTCACACTACTACTATAAGTAGTGTGAGCTATGGCGATCCTAATTTTTTCGAGAAAAAAAAATTGCTCCGATTTCAAAAATTTTTATATATCTTTGCGTTTCAGATGATTTTGAAACTTTTTTGTTTGCTGTCTGTCTGTCTGTCTGTCTGTCTGTCTGTCTGTCTGTCTGTCTGTCTGTCTGTCTGTCTGTCTGTCTGTCTGTCTGTCTGTCTGTCTGTCTGTCTGTCTGTCTGTCTGTCTGTCTGTCTGTCTGTCTGTCTGTCTGTCTGTCTGTCTGTCTGTCTGTCTGTCTGTCTGTCTGTCTGTCTGTCTGTCTGTCTGTCTGTCTGTCTGTCTGTCTGTCTGTCTGTCTGTCTGTCTGTCTGTCTGTCTGTCTGTCTGTCTGTCTGTCTGTCTGTCTGTCTGTCTGTCTGTCTGTCTGTCTGTCTGTCTGTCTGTCTGTCTGTCTGTCTGTCTGTCTGTCTGTCTGTCTGTCTGTCTGTCTGTCTGTCTGTCTGTCTGTCTGTCTGTCTGTCTGTCTGTCTGTCTGTCTGTCTGTCTGTCTGTCTGTCTGTCTGTCTGTCTGTCTGTCTGTCTGTCTGTCTGTCTGTCTGTCTGTCTGTCTGTCTGTCTGTCTGTCTGTCTGTCTGTCTGTCTGTCTGTCTGTCTGTCTGTCTGTCTGTCTGTCTGTCTGTCTGTCTGTCTGTCTGTCTGTCTGTCTGTCTGTCTGTCTGTCTGTCTGTCTGTCTGTCTGTCTGTCTGTCTGTCTGTCTGTCTGTCTGTCTGTCTGTCTGTCTGTCTGTCTGTCTGTCTGTCTGTCTGTCTGTCTGTCTGTCTGTCTGTCTGTCTGTCTGTCTGTCTGTCTGTCTGTCTGTCTGTCTGTCTGTCTGTCTGTCTGTCTGTCTGTCTGTCTGTCTGTCTGTCTGTCTGTCTGTCTGTCTGTCTGTCTGTCTGTCTGTCTGTCTGTCTGTCTGTCTGTCTGTCTGTCTGTCTGTCTGTCTGTCTGTCTGTCTGTCTGTCTGTCTGTCTGTCTGTCTGTCTGTCTGTCTGTCTGTCTGTCTGTCTGTCTGTCTGTCTGTCTGTCTGTCTGTCTGTCTGTCTGTCTGTCTGTCTGTCTGTCTGTCTGTCTGTCTGTCTGTCTGTCTGTCTGTCTGTCTGTCTGTCTGTCTGTCTGTCTGTCTGTCTGTCTGTCTGTCTGTCTGTCTGTCTGTCTGTCTGTCTGTCTGTCTGTCTGTCTGTCTGTCTGTCTGTCTGTCTGTCTGTCTGTCTGTCTGTCTGTCTGTCTGTCTGTCTGTCTGTCTGTCTGTCTGTCTGTCTGTCTGTCTGTCTGTCTGTCTGTCTGTCTGTCTGTCTGTCTGTCTGTCTGTCTGTCTGTCTGTCTGTCTGTCTGTCTGTCTGTCTGTCTGTCTGTCTGTCTGTCTGTCTGTCTGTCTGTCTGTCTGTCTGTCTGTCTGTCTGTCTGTCTGTCTGTCTGTCTGTCTGTCTGTCTGTCTGTCTGTCTGTCTGTCTGTCTGTCTGTCTGTCTGTCTGTCTGTCTGTCTGTCTGTCTGTCTGTCTGTCTGTCTGTCTGTCTGTCTGTCTGTCTGTCTGTCTGTCTGTCTGTCTGTCTGTCTGTCTGTCTGTCTGTCTGTCTGTCTGTCTGTCTGTCTGTCTGTCTGTCTGTCTGTCTGTCTGTCTGTCTGTCTGTCTGTCTGTCTGTCTGTCTGTCTGTCTGTCTGTCTGTCTGTCTGTCTGTCTGTCTGTCTGTCTGTCTGTCTGTCTGTCTGTCTGTCTGTCTGTCTGTCTGTCTGTCTGTCTGTCTGTCTGTCTGTCTGTCTGTCTGTCTGTATGTCTGTCTGTCTGTAACGACCAACCCGCATAACTCAAAAACCGCTTGTCCGATTTTAATGAAATTTGGTACCTAAGTTGGGTCTTGGGCCGTGATGGTCCCATTTAAAAATGACTGAATGAAAATCCACCGAACGCAAGCCAAATAAAAGGGTGGGGGTAGATTCCAAAAATTAGAGTTTATGTGAAAATATGGCGTGTGTGATATCAAACGAAAGGTAATTAAGTCTGGAGTTAAAAAAAATGAATTTTAGTTTATTTTTAAAAAAAGGGTGGGGGTAGATGTCAAAAATTAGAGTTTAAGTGAAAATATGGCGTGTGTGATATCAAACGAAAGGTAATTGAGTCTGGAGTTAAACAAAATACATTTTAGTTTTTTAAACAAAATACATTTTAGTTTTTTTTAAAAGGGTGGGGGGTAGATTAAAAAAATTTGAGTTTAAGTCAAAACATGGCTTGTGTGGTATCAAATGAAAGGTAATTGAGTCTGGAGTTGAATAAAATATATTTCAGTTTTTGATTATATTAGCTCACACTATAACTATAGTACCTAGTGTGAGCTTAGGTGCCCATAGATTGGCAGAGTATTTTTCTTTGTTAAGGTACGTCCATACCAAAAAAGAAAATGGCAAAAGGGCAACCCCAGTGCCGCACCAAGGCATTTGCCTTTGGGGGGGGGGGGTTATTTATGAAATATGTGAAAAAATATATAAAAAAATCTTAGGCTTGGATGGGGGGGCGGCCGGGATTCGAAGCGCACTCCCCTGTGTGCACCCCTGGCAACAAGAACAAAGTGTTTACCAATGTATTTCTATATCGCAGTCCAATACATTTTGTTCTCAGTGTTGTGGCATGGGCGCACCCAGGGGGGCCCCCGGGGCGCGGGCCCCCCCCCAAGCCTTAGATTTTTTTACATATTTTCGACATATTTCAGAAAAAAACACAAAAAATAGCCCCAAGAGGCCTCGCCCCCCCCCTCCAACCCATATTCCTGGGTACGCCACTGGTTGTGGGAACCCGATTCAGCATTCTCAATTCTGAATTCCCATTTGGTATTTTTCTACGTGCTGCTTACTTCACAAATCAAGCTTTAAACGGGTTCCTGAGCTGTCAGTTATGCTTAAATCGATTGACCCTTGGTTTTAATCAAAATAGCGAATAGGAACTGAGTATTAAGAATGTGTTGTTTAGCAGTGGCGGATCAAGGGGAGGGGCCAGAGGGGCCTGGGCCTCCCCTCCCAAACATAAATTATTTTTGAGTTTAGCAGCATCACTTATTTAAAATTTGTCACAAATTCTACTTAATTTTTTTAAAAATTTCGCCTGCGGCGCAATTAATCTTCTTTGGCTACTAAATTTCACACCTCATCTATGAAAAAAACAATTTTTTTTTTTTGATATTTGCTGCCCCTTTGTTTCCTCCTCCCCCCCCGGAAATCCTGGATCCGCTACTGTTGTTCAGTCGCCCGCATATACGAGCAACACATTGTTTTTGGCAAGCAATGGTCGGTTGGATGTACCCTTAAACTACTCTGATCTTCGAAAGAAGTTTTTCACAGTTAACTGAGGATGTTGAAAAACTTGTGTGCTGTGGAGCTTTATCATAGCTTGATAAATATATGGTCTAAATGATATGCTGTTAGTAATTTATATTAAAAATCGATGAAAACCATTAATTTTCTAGACTTTATTCAATTACCATTTCGCGAATGGATTTGATGGGAAACTTATAAATGCACTTAAATTTTTTTCTCTTTTAATGTTCTCTGATATTAAGAATAAGGTCACTATATCACGAAGTTTAGAAGGAACTTCGTGATATAGTGGCCTTAATTAAGAAGGCCTTCGATAAGTCAACTCTAAAGAGGTGCTCACCTTTTCTATTTAAATCTTGGAGGTAAATTTTACCCCGTTTATTTATTTATGGATTGAGAGCATTTTTTGTGGGTTGCCTAAAATTTTTTGAAGGTTCCAAATGTATTTAGTGTTGCCGCGAGACGAGACGAGACGGGAAAAGGCCTTCTCTCGTTTCGTCTCGTTATGCGAGATAAAATGGGTCTCTCGTCTCGACGATAGGACTCTTCTATCGCCCGAGAGAGTTTTTCTCTCGTCTCGTGTCTCGTGATTTATATCAGCTATAAAACGTTTTTGAGACACCCTGTGTTAAAGTGCTTTTTTAAGGAGAATCTTATTATTTATGGTATTTACTTTTTTCCAAAATAGAGTGTTAAGTCCATTTTGGGATATACTCTCTATAAACATACATACAATAAATAAAGAAGTAAATACAATACATGTACTAAAATACCAATGCCGATGAAATAAAAGCTGTGAAGAAGTTTTGTATCGTTTTATTTATTTAAAACTCTATCTAAAATCCCAAGTGTTCGTTGTTTAAAGATTATTTTGTGTTACGCCAATAATATAAATCTTTAAAAATAAAGCAATAAATGTATTATTTAAAATACTTGGGTCTTTAAGATCTCTATGGAATTTCCAGATTCTGGAAACCAGACCTTTAAACTTTTTTTTTTAATTTTCCATATTTTTTAAAATAAAAACAAACTAATTTCTGCAAAAAAATTATTTGATTTTCAGAATTTTAGCTCTTTAACGAATCGTCCAAAAACATTTTTTTTAAATCAACAGATTTGTAAATAAGAAAAATTCACGCCAAAAGCTAGGACAGAAAATTAAAAATTCCCGCTAATGAAGAATTTCCGAAAAAAAAAATAAATTCAGTACGTTAATAAGCATCAACAGTAATAGTACAATTTAATTACACTTTTGGATTTTCTCCATCTGATTTCAAGTAAACGAAAGATAAGCCACAGTACATGTTGTCAAGAAAGTAATATATGAAAATTTTTGCATACCTTTTATTTTAAAAAAGCAGTACATAACTCTATAATAGGTCAATACGAACAGATGGTTAAACCATAAAAATTTATAAAACCATCCTTTTTTTCTCGAAAGGACGAGAGAAACGAGAATCTCTCGACGAGAGAGTCTTTCTCTCGTGTCGTCTCGAGCTTTCATTCGAGAGAAAATATCTCTCTCGTCTCGTCGAGAGAGGGCGAGACGAGACGAGAGGCAAGAATCTCTCGTCTTGGCGGCAACACTAGATGTAATGGAAACCAACAAGAGTTAAGTCAAATGTTTCGTACTTAAGGGACCCTTCAGAATACGGCATGGTCAATTTAACACTCTTATAAAACTAAGAATACGGTTATGAATGTCGTTTTAATATGTTCTTGGCAAGAAAGATTTTCTGCCAGCAAAACCGTATGTTTTTAAGTTAGCGCCAATCGCAATCGACCAAATATTAGACAAAAACTCCCTAACCATGCCTACACATTAGATAGTTTAAGTTGTGCTACGTATTTTTACGTAAGCATGAGATTTGACAGTTACGCAAGCGCACTTCGTCACACCGTCGTCAAGGTCACGTTAGGAGCTTACGTATTTACGTTAGCTTACGGCAGTCTGCGGGCACCTTAACGTTACCAAAGAATAAAATTGGTTGATTGACCGATCGAAAAATGAGGCCTTGACGATAATTTCCGCTTCTAGTACAAACGATTCTTTGCAAATATATTACTACTGTAGTTGAAAAGACAAAAAACAAAATTGTAACATCAAAAAAACACAGTACCGAATTCCATATTCTCTGCTATTAGTAGACTTGTTATGGTAACGTAAAAACATTCAACTTAAACTCAAATTTGAAACAAAACGTAGAGCGCCTAACGTGCTGTGTTACGTAAAAATACGTAGCACAACTTGAACTATTTATTGTCTGTCAGACCGTTTTAACACCGTATCACTCATTTGAAAGTCAAAACCGTGTTATTTTTTTAGTTTCAGCTTCTGACAGTATAGTAGGCATCTCGGAGATCACAGAAAACCGAGCAATATGGAAGATGTTGGTAGCAGAATTCCTGGGCACCTTAATTCTGGTCACGGTCGGCTGCGGCTCGTGCATAGGCGAACCCACCACAGTTCAGATTGCTTTGACGTTTGGATTGACAGTTGCCACCTTGGCTCAGGTATGTCCGTTCATTTACAATTCAATAAACAACCCTGTAGCGCTATTCTTGACTTTCGGGGAAATGTTATTCCTCTCCCTCGAATATACGCTCTGATTGGTCCAAGCATGTAATTTCTCTTACTTTTAACACTATTGACAATGGACAATTAATGGAATTTTTTGCCTTAATTTCCCCATACAAACGATCGGTATAACAAATTAGACCGAAAATAATCTCATCAATGTCACACCCGCGAGAAATAAGCTGCGTGGACTGAATAGTAGCGCTATTCCTGATTTTCGCGGAAACTTTATTCCTCTCCCTCAAAAAATTATCTGGCTTGTCCATGCATGCAATGGATCTCACTTTAAACACTAAGTATATCTTTTTAAATGGAATTGTTTGTTTTTATTTCTCTTTCTATTTTATTTCTCTTACAAACGACCAATAAAACGAAATTCACCAAAAACAATGTCATCTGCGTCAAAAAAGAGAGAAATTAGCTGCGTAGACCAATTAGATACGTTGTTAAAGGAGAGAATAAAAATTTTAACATAACAAGTGAAGAAAATCGATTTTTCTGCACGTAAATGCCGTTGACAGAATGAGTCTCTATTTCATACAACAGCGTGCTTTTCACAATTGTTTCATATATGTTAAATTTTACACTCTTTTTTATCTTTTTGCTCCGTAAAATAGTGCTAAGACATCCAATAATCTTTTTTACTTTTACTATTCTTTTTTCCAGTTCTATACAGTCTTTTTCTGTCTTATCATGTGTGACATTCAAGTAGGAGACATTGTTTGTCCATCGTCCAGTTCTAACTCACTTGATTCGTTTCCAATATATAAGTACTGTGTCTTGTCCACATTCACTGTTAATCCCCACTTTTGGTATTCTTCCGTTAACTTTCTCATCATATACTCCATGTCTTCTTTATCATTAGCTACAATTACTTGGTCGTCAGCAAACTGTGGTGTGTATATTGTAAGTCGGTCGTTGTTGTATTCCCATGCCGTGTACTTTACGTTTCCAGTTTTTTAGAGCTATATACTGCGATATATATTTTTAAAAGATTGGAGAGATACAACATCCTTGTCAAGGTTTATTTCCAATTTTAATTTTAGATTTTGACCCTTTGTATAAGTTCTTTTATCACTTTTTTGTATGTATTATTAATATTCATTGCTTAGTATATCATTTAAATAAATCTGACCTAGTAGACTACGAAAGTGCACAACCTTTTATAATTGTAGCGTATTTTTTGCGGAAAAATTCATACCTAATATACGTTGTGCACGAACGAACGACACACTTTTTCAAAAACCAAAATATATAAATAATTTATTATCCGTAAGTAGTTGACCTGCGCCGATTCGATGCCAGCGATGTCTTGTAAACTTGAATTATTTATAAAAATCAAGTTTTAAATTGACGAAAAAATAAACCACATCTACAGGGTGACATTTCGTGCATCAAAAAATATATTGCTCTTTTTTTCCAAATTTATTTCGACTAATTTTTTGCCTGTCGGGTAGGTCCTTAGATCCTTAGAGTGTCAGTCCGACGTGGCAACGTGTCTTTACTCTGTTCAGACCTCAGAGTAATAAGACATATTTTATTACTCTAAGTTCATATGTCAACGTATTTAAATTTGCACAATTAATTATATAGTCGACGGTATTTATTTCAATTTTGATAACAAACAAAAACAAACAATGGACACGCCACCGGCAAGGCTTTTAACTACTGACCTACCCCAAATCAAAACAAACTCATACGCCTTCACTAAGGTTAGAACTGGAACACGTAGGAAGGGCAACGAACGTTTTCGCACGATAAATATGGTCGACGTTAACTAACTGCCGGCTTGCAATTATTTACGCTAAAAAAGTTCACCCAATTAATCGCTTGATGTTAACCACAGACTAAAAAAAAGAACGAGACATCTCCTACGGGAAGATTTAACTTTTTTTAAATAAATCAAATAAAAATACTGTTTGTTGTCTAGTTTTGGGAGGGCACTGCCCCGTTACCCCCCTGTAGCAGCGGCCACTGCACCAAACTTATGCATATTTCATACTCTTTCATGTTTTTTGTCTTCTAACTATGTACAACTTTTTGGGAAAACTAAAATTAATTGGAAAAACAATGGTGTGATCATCAGGGCCTCTAATTTGTTTTTATATTAATCAAAAATTACATTTATTGTTGCATATATGTGGAAATGTTAAGAGCGTTTGGTAAATAGTCTGAACAGGGTTTTACTTGCGATCAAAACTTCTCCTTTGTGATTTATCGATATATTGAATGTGTGGTCGAAATTTTTATAAATTGAAATGATCGAATCAAGGACACCCTGTATAGTCTATACGATATAGCTTTAGGGTGTAATAAATATAAAAAAAAGCACAACTAGATTTCATTGAGTAGAACGATTTTTCGGTGAACGATATATCCAAAAAACTAGAACACATGGTACTGCGTTCCAGTGGCGTCGATGACTTTTTGTGATGAGGAAGGGAATCTGATGAATTAATTTACAGCAATGAATTAATGATGGGTTGCTGAGTTGTAAATTGATTTTTGAAAGCTGCCTTTGAATCGAAGCAGCTTTCAACTGCTATCAATGGTCACAAAATCTGCTTTTTTGAAAAACAGAGTTTGAGTAATGAAAAGGAAATTTTTTTTGGTAATCAACTTTTTTTGAGGACAAAAAATAAAGTGACTTTTTTCTTTTTGGTTATCAACTTTTTTTGTAAGAAAATTTAAATTTACAAGAAAAACTGGACCTTTCTTTTGGTTTTTTTTTTGTTAATCTGGGGGCATTTTTCGCGCAAACCACTGTAGCATCTTTTCTTGAAACATTTCAGCCCATATTTGACCTATCTAAAACTCTACTTCGGAATGAGCTACGAAACTGAAACTTTACACAATCGTAGAGTTAACAACCCCTCCAAGTTTCATGGACTTCCATAAAGTAGTAAAGTAGTTACGAAATTTCAAAAAACGTCGAAATTGCAACTCACTCACTCACTCATGTATAGATCATCAAAATTCTATTGTACTTCCAGACATGCTACAATGCTGAAATTTGGCAGATTGATGAAAATTATGACCAATCCCTTGGAAAAAATTAAAACCCCCAAAATTTTAATTTACTTCCCTCCCCTATAAATGTAAAGTTTTGTAAAAGTAACATTGCCCACTTCCAGAGACCAGAGCTTTAGAAGACTATGATAAAACTATAGGAAAAAATGTAAAAACACAAAAATTTTAATTTACTTCCCTCTCCTAATAATGTAAAGTTATGTAAAAGTAATATTGCCCACTTCCAGAAACGCTAGAGAGCTGAGCTTTGGAAGGCTGATAGAAACTATGATAAAACCATAGAAATAAATTTTGTTTTGAACAATATTCCGTATATTTTACTACTTTAAAACTTAAATATCTAAATCCTTTAGAAAAGGAGTGAAATCATAACCAAAACGTTTTATGTGAAAAAAGCCAAGTACGCGAAAATGGTATTCCGTAAAAAGAATTGAGATAAAAGTAAAGCCAAGTTATCCAATAGAAATTTTAAAATGAAAGGTTCATGTACTAGTTTGGAAATGTTTTTCTAAACTTGGCTATTTCGGCTGCAAATGATGCTTGAGCACAGTGCTAAATTGAACATAAAGAAGTTTGGCTGTAATAGCAAAGTTTAAAAAAACGTTTCCAAACTAGCAAGAACCTTTAATTTTAACATTTGTATTGGAGAACTTCTCTTTACTTTTACCTCAATTCTTTTTACGAAATACCATTTTCGCGTACTTCGCTTTCTTTTTAATTAAATTTTTTTGTTATGATTAACTTTTTAGGTAAAATTATAAAACGTTCATTGCAAAACTGCTATTGAAAACCAGGTTTTCTAAAGCTGCTTTTTAGAAAACAAAAAAGCATTTTTATTATTAAAATAAAGCATATGGTTATACCAAAACATTTTAATTTGTTCTGGGAACGTCCTTAAATGACGTAACGCAAAAATTCAGAATTTTTACCCCCCCCCCCTCCCCCTTCGTAACGCATTTTCAAGAAAAAACACATTAAAAAAAACATTAAGTGTAATGCAAGGCCAAACCCCTTCTCCCCCCCTAGAGCGTTACATAATTTAGAGACAGGCCCTCAGACTGATATGAGGTTGATCATCTGCTTAATCCCCCCTTATCTACAGCACTGCTACGCTCACTAAGTACACATACACACATACACATTCGCACAGGTTTCGCAATTTTTTTTTGCACTGGCAGATTTATAGGTCTAAACTAGATTTTGATAAGTTTAAGGATACAACATACAATGTATCTACAAAGTATATTGCCAAAGATATTAAACTGCTTTGGAATGTGATCCATCCTGAAAATGAAATATATAAGCTATTTATTAGCTCACACATATACTATACTATAGTAGTGTGAGCTATGGTGATCCTAATTTTTTCGAGAAAAAAAAAGTTGCTCCGATTTCAAAATCTTTTATATATCTTTGCGTTTCAGATGATTTTGAAACTTTTTTGTTGCGCCGTCTGTCTGTCTGTCTGTCTGTCTGTCTGTCTGTCTGTCTGTATGTCTGTCTGTCTGTCTGTCTGTCTGTGTGTCTGTATGTCTGTCTGTAACGACCAACGCGCATAACTCAAAAACCGCTTGGCCGATTTTAATGAAATTTGGTACCTAGGCTTGGGTCGAGATGGTCCCATTTAAAAATGAACAAAATCCACCGAACACAACCCAAATAAAAGGGTGGGGGTAGATTTCAAAAATTAGAGTTTATGTGAAAATATGGCGTGTGTGATATTAAACGAAAGGTAATTGAGTCTGCAATTACACAAAATACATTTTAATTTATTTAAAAAAAAAATGGTGGGGGTATATTTTAAAAATTAGAGTTTAAGTGAAAATATGGCGTGTGTGATATCAAACGAAAGGTAATTGAGTCCGGAGTTTAACAAAATACATTTTAGTTTTTGTTTTTTTTGTAAGGGTGGGGGTAGATTTCAAAAATTTGAGTTTCAAAAACATGGCTTGTGTGGTATCAAACAAAAGGTAATTTAGTCTGGAGTTGAATAAAATATATCTCAGTTTTTAGTTATATTAGCTCACACGTACACTATAACTATAGTACCTAGTGTGAGCTTAGGGGCCCATATATTGGCAGAGTATTTTTTGGGGTGATCCAAATTAAGTTCACTAGATAATGAAGTTATAGGAAATTTCAGTAAAAATATAAACCATGTCTTGAAATATCAAGCCTTTTCCGAGCTATGCATGGAGAGATTTTCAGTAGTTTGCATGTTGTCAGAGGATCTACCTATACAGTGTGTCCCCGGATGAAGTTGACAAGAGGAAAAAATCCTTTATTTTTGATTTTACGAAAAAAACTCCCTCCTTATAAAAAATTTGGCTTTTTGAAAAATTAAGAATACCATAGTAAAATCTTTGATTAGATATACAGGGTGAAAAATCTTTATTTTTATTTTCACGAAAATCAGCACTCTATAAAAAATTCTGCTTGTCAAAAAAATGAGATAACGATGATAATATGTTTGATTAGAAGTAAAGGGTGTTATCGAATTAAGAAACTTAAAATAATATAAGAGGAAGAGGATCGTATTTATTCAGTAAAGCAAAATGTTATGTAAACAAAATTGCTTACTTGAAAATTAATATGACAATCAACAAAATAAATCTATCAATGTCGCATTATAAAGAGCCATGTTTTTCGTGAAATTAATAATAAAGATTTTTTTTTCTCTTATTAATTACATATTTCTTAATTTGACAACACCCTGTACATCTAATCAAAGATTTTATTATGGTAATCTTAATTATTTAACAAAACAGAATTTTTTATAAACAGTGAGTTTTTTTCGTAAAATCAAAAATAAGGGATTTTTTCCTCCTGTCAACTCCATCCGAGGACACACACACTGTATATCTAATATTATACATACAAAAAATTTGGTTTCATGTAGATGACGTTTTTATATTTGTTTCTATAAAGAATCCAACTGTGGAACTTAATGTTAACTGTTAACCTATCTTAATTAAATTTTTAAAATCCGCAAGTCTTTTTCTAAATTTTATTTTTTTTATATATCTTATTCCTTATATTCTTTGTCTTCAAGTGGCTCAAAACTGAAACATCGAGTCTGACACGTCGTTTAAAGGAACGAATTGGAATCGGAAGGAATAAGAAAGTCATTCCAGAAAAAAACAACTTTATATAGTTAATACCTCATAACCTAAAAGTGACAAATCATCAAAATGGGTAGTTTTCTCTATATCCGCTGAAAGTAGCTTAACTCAAGCCCCCCAAATTGTCCATTTTAAATCACCGTGCACAAAAGAAACAAAATTAAAAAGATGAAGATTAATTATTTTTGCAATTATAATTATTATTATTCTTTAAAAAAAAAACTGTATCAACACCCAATGGTATAATAATACTCATTATCCCATTCATCAGTAATTTTAGCAGCTTTAAGGCCATTGGCGTACTCAGAAATAGGCCTTGGCAGGTGATCTATCTATCTATCTATTTAGCCTTCTTCGATTCATCTTTGGACATAGGCCTCCAACAATATCTTCCATTCTTCTCTGCCTATCACCGCGTTCATCCATCTAGTTTCTGCTTGTTTTTTCAAATCGTCCGTCCATCTCATTTGGAGTCTTCCCCTACTTCTTTTATTTTACCAAGGTCTCCAGTTTACAAGACATTTGTTCCATCCCATCTTAACTTTGCTACTTTTCCTCTGACATCCCTTACTTTTGATCTATTTCTTATCCATCCATTCCTTTTTCTATATGTTAGCTTTAAATGTAACATTTCTCTTTTAATTGATCTTTGGGCTTTTGTTACCTTATCCATGTTTTATTTTGTAAGTGTCTAGGTCTGGGATCCATAGGTAATTACAGGAAGGATACATTGGTTTCTTGGCCCTTTCCTTTTAAAGTACTGAGGATATTTTTATATTTTAATGCAGCTTAATTTACCGAATGCTGCACAGGCCAATCCTAACCTTCTTTTGATTTTAGTTGTTTGGTTTTCTATTTTTAGTTTAATGATTTGTCCCAGGTATATATTGCTCTACTTGTTCTATTTTTTCTTGGTTTATTTTGTTCGTGATATATTCATCTGTGCTTTTTATAATTTTAATTTTAGTGAAGTTCATACTCAGGCATATATTTTTGGCTGCTGTATCCAGTTCTTCCAGCATTTTTATCAGTTCTTCTTTATTATCTATAAAGGCGATATCGTCAACATATCGTAGGTGGTTTAAGTACTGTCCGCTTACTTTGATGCCCATTTCTTCCCAATCTAAGTTTTTAAAACCATCTACGGCTTCGTTAAATAGTTTAGGGGATATTGTGTCACCCTGGCTGATACCTCTTCTTATGCGGATTGGCTTGATTCCTTCGTGGATTTTGATTCTTGGCAGGTGATATTTAACACTATACCTGTATCTTATGTATGTATGTAAATATTTATTTAATCTATTTCTACCTATCTTTTTATGATAAAATATGTTTGCACTTGGTCTACAAGGGGGATTTATCCCCTTGCCCCCCTTTCACTAATGTGTTCGCCGCTGTTTTCAGCTCATTCAAGTTTGCAAGTGATTGATTGTGTGTCGAGGGTGTTGCATAATTTTTTTAAATATTTTTTGACAAGGTCAAAAAGATTTTTTTTTGGGTGTTGAAATTTCACAATTTTTAATAGGGAGTCGTTTTTTAATAGAATTGAAGTCTGTCTTATAGTTGTGGTTATCATAAAATTTTACGCTCAATTTGGCACGCTATAAAACATGGTAAGCACAGAACACCTTAGAGATGTCTTGCTTATATTTATTTTGTATACAGGGTGTACCAGGTAAAAGTAAATACATGAAGAGTTTTTAAAAAAGTTGAAGGCCTAGAAAAAAGTTATTTGATTGACCATGTAGTCGCTTATACAAAACTTTATTTTGAATTGCTTACAAGATTATTGAATTTTTCTAGTAAAAAAACTATTTTTAATTTTTGGTCAATAATTGGAAAAATCCTGTAAATATTTTTAATTTTGTTTGTGTGCATTTTGTGTCCTATTATAGAATCAGTGTTGATCAAAGAACATTGTACTTTTGAAAGTAAAATGTTCTTCGATCAACACTCACCCCTGTTCGCTGTACTTATGGACCCAAGAAACATTTCTATCTGAGGCTTGAAAAAGGATTAATTAAATCCGAAACGTTGCCAAAGGTACCTTAGTTTCTTTTTGGTCTGTCCTCTACCCACGAATACCTACCTGATTTTTAATTTTGATTTAGCATCTACTTGAGCTCGGAATACCACCATATTTGTCCATTTATTCAAAATTATATATATATGTCTTAAGCCCGGTCTAGACATAACATTTTACCTTACGTCTTGCCTGTCAGTCAAAAGGGTCAAGTATGACGGTTGAAAGACTAGCGTACACTTGATAGTATTAACGCACGTTTTTAGATCAGTTTTTGATACACCATGGAGGAAGGAAGCACTGCTTTTGTCAATAATGTTTTTTGTTTTAAATGTCTATGACTTAACCGTTTCAGTAGCTAAACATAGTTTTTTAACCAGTCTTCCAAAATGTTGTGTTGATTTAGTTTGGTAATGTCCCCTGAAGATGTAAGTTTCTGCTTACGAAACATGTCGGGACTATTTGTTTAAAACAAATTAAAAATTAGTGGAGGAAGTCAATAATCTGTTTGATTTCCTAAAAAATTATCTTATCTAATGTCGGACGTTTCGTATACCAACTTCTAAGTTGCACTCGAAAGGAATTAAAATTGTATGCACTACCACAAGAAATGCCGCCAAAACTGACGTTTAACCGGAAACAAAGCCTCTACCGATCAGTATAACAGGTCCGACTTCAGTCTTGTTCAGTTCAGGCAAAATATACGTTTTATTGTCTACACGAAAGGTTTTGCCTGATCCGTTTTACCTGATCAAGTAAAACGTCAGGCAAACGTTATGTGTAGACCCCACTTTACAACAACAAAAGGTGATCCGTGTTTTTACTATTGCGATTTTAATGAAATAAAAAGCATTGTGGTATGGATGAAATGCGCTTTAAAAATAATTATTAATATTTTTAATGAACCAAAGTTGTCGGACTAAATTGAATTTGACCGTTTAAAATAAGGTACCAATCATTAAAATCGCTTCAGTAGTTTTTGAGATTAGTTTTTGTTCTAACGATTGTTTGCAGCTTGCATCTTTCCTGCATGCAATCGTTATTAATAATTCGATCTTTATGAAATGCAAAGATTTTTAGCTTTTCAATTAATTGAAATGGGTTCAGTAGTGCTAAAAAATTGGCAAGGAAATTGTATAGTCTGTTCTCCAATGGTTGAAACAAGAAATGTAGGTTTTAGAACCACTAGGCCGATTTTGATGGATCGCACCTCTGTGTTCGTGGCGGAGACAGAGCTTTTCTATGATTGTAAATAAGTCAAAAAGTTTCTTATAAAATAAAAGAGCATCTTTAAAGTTTCAAGTCTGATTTTGCCCGCCATCTTGGATTTTAAAATGACGGGAAATTTCGGTTGCAATCATTAATGAGCCTTGCTTCCTCACGATTACGCTTTTTTTTTAAATCGATGCTTTTATTTTTTTCAAATCGGTTTGCAAACAAAATTGAGATACGATTGCCCGTATAATTGCTAAAACAATGGTTGCAAAATATGTAATTTTTCAGGAACTACTAAACCAATTTTAATAATTGGTACCTCTTTGTGCGTTGCGGAAGTAGGGCTTTTTAACTAATTCAAAAAGGATTTTTAAAATTTACAGAATTTTGATTCTGTCTATTATCTAGGAATTTAAAGTGGCGGGCACAAAATATTTTTGTTCAAAAGCCTGGTTCCCTGCAAAGTGTAGTTTGTTCCATTCAAATCGATGGTATAGTCTGAAAGTTATAATAAAACACAATTTGGCCCACTTATAGTATGTGCCAAATACTAGTGTTTAAACATCTCAACGATGTCTTTGCTATATCTCTAAATTTTCGGCTGATGTGTAAAGACTTCTCTCTAAAAACATGATAAAATAGGTACGGTCGCCCACGTTTTAGATGTCCTCTCAAAATTGCCTATAGACATGTCCGGAAAGCCCGAAGTTTTCGCGTGCTTTTAAAACCGTCAAAAAAAATCTTCTTTAAAATGATAATCTACATATCTATCTATTTAGCCTTCTTCGATCCATCTTTGGACATAGGCCTCCCCTAATACTCTTCTAGTTCCCGGATTTTTTTTAAATCGTCCTCCCATCTCGTTTTGGGACATTCCCTGCTTCTTTTATCGATTTCAATTTTGCTACTTCTTATCTGACATCCACTAGTTTTGTTTTATTTCTTATCCATTCATTCCTTTTTCTATATGTTAGCTTTACATGTAACATTTGTCTTTCCGTTGATCTTTGGGCTTTTGTTACCTTATCCATGTTTGATTTTGTTAGTGTCTAGGTCTGGGTACATATGTAGCTTAATTTACCGAATGCTGCCCAGGCAAATCTTATTCGTCTCTTGATTTCAGCTGTTTGGTTTCCTTTTTTTAGTTTAATAATTTATCCCAGGTATATATCTCTAAGTGTTCTATTTTTTCTTGGTTTAATCTAATCGTGATATCATCTTCATCTGTGTTTGTTATCATTTTAGTTTTGGTGTACTTCATATTCAAGCCTATATTATTAGCTGCTGTAATACAGTCCTTCCAGCAGTTTTGTCAGTTTTTCTTTCTTATCTGTTATTAAGACGATATTATCAGCATATCTTAGGCATATACATAATATTCCAATACCCACGGTAACTGCCCATTCATGATGCAAACATGGGGGCCTTGGGGTCTTTAAGCAAAAAAGACCTGATTGGTTGCTTTCAAAGACATATGCATATTATTTCCATATAGTACGTTTTATTGCAATACCTACGGTACCTTACGATGCAGAATGCAAACATATTTGAAATAGCAATATCAATGGGTATAAGTCTATCCTTTTTGCGGTCCTTTAGATAAAATGTCCTGATTGGTTATACTTTTATGTTATGTGATGAATGTTTGCATCAAACGCCAACCATTGTGTAAATAGGTAACAGGGAGTATTGGAATATTACGTATATGATCGTAGGTGGTTTGTCTGCTTATTTTGATGCCTATTTCTTCCCAATCTAAGTTTTTAAAAACGTCTGGTATCTGGTAAATTAGTTTAGGGGATATTTTCTCACCCTGTCTCAGTGGCGTATATAGAAAAAAGTTTCGGGGTGAGCCCGAGACAGTTTTGTGGGGGGCCCAAGACCTCATGAGGACGTATTTTATACTCTTTTATGTTTGTATTCATGAAATATGTGAAAGATATCTAAAAACATCTTGATTTCTTATATACGCCACTGCTCTGTCTGATACCTCCCAAAGGATAATACTTATTTATAAACATGCGGCAGGCGCGACGCTGCTAAAGCACACAAAATTTATTTGGATTTTTTAAACATAGGAAAAGTAGGACGTTAAACAAGTGGGTTAGTGTACCTTAAAGTAAAAAAAATAAGATCTTTCAGTTTTAGATGCAAAAATCAGTTGCGAAAATTGCAATCATCACCGAGATTTTTTTATTGCCAAATCATCTTTCGTCTTTTGTGCGTCATTTTAAATAAGGAGTGTTTTCTTGGTCCCAAAAAAGGCATGGCAAATTTGTTAATATCAATATAAGTATTAAATAATTTTTTAACACTTGTCAAGTGATGAAATTGATGCAATATGGGGAACAATGAGAATACCCAGAATAGACTTTGCAACCAATAAAACAATATCAAAGAATGGCTATGGATAAACTTACAAGTTACTCAATCATCAAATGCTATAGGCATCATAGAACGTTTGCTGTGCATCATGTGTGTAAGGGAGAAGTAAAAGAGAGAAAAATATATCTTGGGCGGTGTCTTGAAATATTTTTTGCTGTTTTAGGCCAGTATTCGGCTGGTAGTAGCCTTTACAAAGTTTTTCGAGACCCCGTCGTGTGCATTAAAACGGGTGGGAAGTGAGTATTTGTTCTTCACGCAAATTCTATTACGTTTAGAGTTTAGTAAAAAGTACAGATGGTTTTAAACGACATGGGTACCGTAATTTTAAAGTAAAGAAAACGAAACCATAATTGAAAAAGCAAAAAAAAGTACATATTTGCATACTGCAGAACGGACCCAGTATCCTCAAAAAATTAATATCTAAATAAAAATAATCACCTCACAACAATCAGTGACACCTGAAATGCTAAGGAATATCTAAAATAAATTTTATAACAGGCTCGGATACTGTTAAGCACAGAGCGGTAATATTTTTGAGAATTTAATTCATTAGGTAGTTCTTGGACTTAATAGCCAATATATATAGCGAAGCAACAACATCAATCAAAATCCATGAAGAAGCTAGGCCAATTCGTATAAGAAGAGGTGTCAGACAGGGTGACACAATATCCTCTAAACTATTTAACCAGATTTTGAAGAAATAGACCTCAAAGTAAGCGGACAATAATTAAACCACCTAAGGTATGCTGATGATATCGCCTTAATAACAGATAAGACAGAAGAACTGATAAACATGCTGGAAGAATTGGATCCAGCAACAAAAAATGTAGACTTGAGTAGAACTACACTAAAACTAAAATCATAACAAACACAGAAGCATAAACCAAGAAAAAATAGAATAAGTGGAGGAATATATATATCTGGGACAAATTATTAAACTAAAAAAAGAAAACCAAACAGCTGAAATCAAGAGACGAGTAAGATTGGCCTGGGCGCATTCGGTAAATTAAGCTACATGTTAAAAAATATTCTCAGTACCTCAAAACGAAACTGTATAACCAATGTATCGTTCCTGTACTCACCTCACCTATAGATCCCAGACCTGGACACTTACAAAATCAAACATGCTTAAGGTAACAAAAACCCAAAGATCAATGAAAAGACAAGTGTTACATGTAAAGCTAACAGATAGAAAAAGGAATGAATGGATAATAAATAAACCAAAAGTAAGGGATGTCAGAGGAGAAGTAGCAAAATTAAAATGGAAGACGATCGATGGAACAAATGTATTGTAAACTGGAGACATTGGGAAAATAAAAGGGGTAGGGGAAGACACCAAAGAAACACGCGGGAACTAGATGGATGAACACGGCCACAGACAGAGAAGAGTGGAAGATATTGAGGGAGGACTCTGTCCAAAAATGGATTGAAGAAGGCTAAATAGAATAAAATAGAAAAACGAGAAATTACACATTAGTGAAAAATGGTCTATACTTACAAACTTTCAACTTTATCGAACCTAGTAGTAATTAGTAGTAAGACCCTATGCGACAAATTTATGTTGTAAATAGATAAATTATTATTGTTGAAATAGGTGTGTCTGAATTTTTTCAAAAATATAATTAGGTCTTACTGACCAAGAAATATTATTTGAATCAATCTTCAGAACCATTAAGTACCAGATTTTACAATATAATTGGAACTTTTGACAGATTTTGTCCGACTGCCATTTATTTAAAAGCTTAAGAGACCGTGCCCTAAAAAGGCCTATACCGCTTATTTGCGCTTTTAATTTATAAAAAAACTGGTGTAAAAGTATACATTCGGCTTAATTTGAACGAAATATAAATTATAAATTATAACAACATTTCAAAAAAATTAACAATATACAAATCGCTTCGAGAAACACAAAAAGGCTTCAATACAGCGGAGTATTAATAGTCCACAGTAGGGGAAGATGGGGTGAGTTTGGCCCCGGGGTGTAAAGGTATACATATTCGGCTTAATTTGAATGAAATATAAATTATAAATTAAAACAACATTTCAAAAAAATTAACAATATACAAATCGCTCCGAGAGACACAAAAAGGCGATACAGCGGAGTATTAATAGTTCACAGTAGGGGAGGATGGGGTGAGTTTGACCATGTGGAGCCTATAGACGGTCGTGTCTTCTGGATATTCTGCTATAGCCACCATGGCGACGCGTCCAATTGGAGATTCTCCCCTCAGTGTAAGACCACTGCATAAAACAGACTATAATGTATTTTTTTTTTAAACTTCAGGCACAGATAGTTACATTTAATATAATACCACAAGAGTTATATTTTTAAAAGAACTATAGTTTGTGAAATCAATCCCCAATCGAACCCAATGTTTGGGCTTATGTGTGGAGAATTTTATTTATTTTTAAGTATGACCATCTAATGCCAACATCCAATGTAGTTAGTAAATTTTATCTAAAACACATGTAATATTATTATGAGAACTCTAATTTTTGAAATCCACCCCCATTTTCTGTCAGTTTATGTCCGGTGGTTTTTATTAATTTTTAAATGGGTCTATCTAGTGCCAACACACAATCTAGGAACTAAATTTCATTAAAATGACAGATACATAGACATACAGACAAACATATATAATTTCTTTTTAAATTAGACCCTAACTTTTTTTTCTTATTTTTGACTCGATCACCTTACACTACTATATGTAAACCCCATATCATTATTTTTGAGACAACTTTTTACAACTTTTTTTTCGTTGGCCTATGGTATTTGTTATGGTAAACAGCTGATAACTGTCAAAAAGTTATCTCAAAAATTATGATATGGGGTTTATACTATACGTGTGATGTAATAATATATTGAACTATACAGGGTGTCCCAACTAACGACACGCAACTGTTCCATCTAACGCGCGAAACTGGTTCTAATGATACCTTGTTTTGAAGTTCTCTTGAATAACTTTACAAAAATTTTCAAATTTAACATGAAATGAATGATAAATTTGAAAGTTTGAAGTTAATTATCTCAAAAACTAATAAATAGATTTTTGATATTTTTACACGGTTGTAAAGACATTCAAGAAACCTTCAAAACAAGGTATCACTAGACCCATTTTCCCTATTCAAAATATAAAGGTAAAGTGTACCCCGTCGCAGATGGTGCGTGCTACAAAAAATTTAAGATAGGCAAGAGGTGTCTCCCTCGCAAACACAGTCGACGTGTTCGAGAATTTTTCCAAATTCGCACGAAATGTACCCAAAACCACCTCTGTTTCCTCTTAGTTCGGACACCTTGTATTAAGACAGCAAAATGATTTTTGTAATGGCTACCCGCGGGAAGACTTTCCCCATTTCGTCCAGTGTGTTCTTCTCTCTCTACATTTATTTGTATTTATTTTGGAGTTCAAATGCCAAAAAGGTACAACAAAAGGACATATAGGTAGTTTGGTCTTGCATAACGCAATAGGTTCTAATATTACTTTACGCAACAAGTAGGTAGTACCACTTCATGTGTTTTTGTTTATTTTCACTTGTTTTTCTATTTTCACTTCTTTTAATTTAGTTACTTAAATTGCTGTACCTAGGAAGATTGAAAATAAACATTTATTTATTTTATTACTGTTCAATGTTTGAGTGACTTTTTTTTTGTTTTTTAGCTTTGTAACTCATTTGTTTTATTTGTATTTTTAAGAATACTTTTTAAAATAAGTATTTTTGCTATGATTCTGCCAGAATTTGTTTCTAGTATCAACTTGAAAACAGGCCTGATGCTACTGCTTATTGGTTGCTTCCTGATAAATATTTTTTTCCTGATTTGGTAACCGTGACTCTTTCGCCGACACTAAGGCCGCCATTTCGGAACGCCTAATTGCACGGGTCATCGGCCACCTTTGGAACCCCAGACCGGGTATTTTTTTTATCCGGTCCTTTTGTCCCTTAGAATGGCCTACCGACTGAAGGAGTGTGTAACAAAGTCCGCCTTCAAGAGATATCCGACCTCATCCGGCCTGGTTACCGGCGTGAATGAAGGGGTAGGACAATATTACATTTTACACTCCCTAGGAATCCTATAAATGTCTGCCGCACCCGACCTCGGCAACCGACGGGGATCGAACCCGCCACTGTAGCAAGCGAGATTCCTTAACTCACTCGTGTTCAATGCGCGAACGCACTGAGCCACCACGGCTACTTCCTGATAATTATTATGTATATACGAAATATTACAAAAAAAACTAAAAGGCTCCAAACTCACTCCACTCTCCCCTATAAAATTATATTAGAAAGGATCGCAAACAATTCTTTTTCCCACAATAAACGCAATTTTTTTAATAAATCACTTCAAATCAATTACACCGAAATCAAAATTAAAACTCAAATAAAGCTGCTTATAACTTATTAGGCGTACAATTAATAATTTAGTCTCATGGGCGCACCCAAAGGGGGGTCGGGGAAAAATAATTTTTTATTTCTTTTTCCACATATTTCATGAATACATAAATAAAATAGAATAAAATTCGGCATTATGCGTTTCCCCCTCCCCATAGACATATTCCTCTTTAATGCTGCCAATTATTTTTGTTTTTGTTTTATTTTGAATTTTTGGGAAAACCTAACCTTAAATTTTGTTTTGATATTTTTGGACTCTTTAGCCAAAACCTTCAAAAAATAAACTCCTTGTTTGGGAAAAATTCCGATCAGGTGATAATTTTTCTCTTTGTTGAAAGTTATTTTCGTTTTGATCACCTGATCATTTTGGCAAAAAATCATGCGCGTTTTGCACACGCTGGGAGTTTGAAGCGCCCCCCTGTATTTGACAGGGGCACAGAAGTCACACGTGTTTTATGATTAAGACCGAAATTCCAGCCACAAGAAAACCCGTGGTGCCGCGAGTGAAATGTGGAACTGCTGCTAAATGAAAGAAGGTAAGCTTCTAGCGTGTTGTCGATTTTTTTCCTTTGTTTTAGTTCAATAAACGTCTGTTTTCCCAGACGGGGTGAATTTAACTCTGGGGTAATTTTTTTGTGATATCTCTAGTTTTCTCCCCTTCAGGCACAGTCGTCTTCTGGGTGAGCCACTGGTAGTCTATTACATCACTTCAAACTATATTTAAATCTAAGTGTATATTATTATTAAAAGTTCAAAATCAAGATCACGTATAGGTGGCATATGTGTATGTATGTTGTAACCCACATTCATTTTATATTAAGAACTATTCAAGTCTTGGATATTAAAAAGTAGAATCCAATGAGAGTTTTGTGCTAATTTTGTTTTGTTTTTATTTTATTCAGTTTTGTTTTGTTTATATTTTCGTCTCAAAGGGGCCATTGGTTTAAGCAGATGGAAAAAACTGAAACCATCAGTACAATTTAATGGCCGTTGGGGTACTTTTCCTCGGAGTAGTTGTTTTTGTTGGTTTCACACACACGAAAACTCTATTACAGAGGAAATAGAGTTAAATTCTTTTCGGTTCAGTTCAGTTCGGATTCACACCCTCTAGGATTCCGAGAAAAGTATCGCATGGCTAAAATATATTTTGTTTTTCGATATCTTTTCGCCCGACCTTTTCCATATTGGCCTTTGCTATTTTAGTTATACGCTATTTTGACCTGCGCTATTTTGGCGATGCGCTATTATTCCCATGCGATATTTTCGTCATACGCTATTATGACCTGCGCTATTTCGTCCTGCGCTATTTTGTCCTGCGCTATTTTGTTCTGCGCTATTTTGTTCGCTTTGATTTGTCCTGCGCTATTTTGTCTGGCGCTATTTTGTCCGCGCTATTTTGTCCTGCACTATTTTGTACCAGAGCTTATTTTTTTGTTGACAAACTTATATTTACTCCCTCGACTTTTATTTGCATGGAGTAAGTAACAATGCCGTTTTTATTTGTTAATAATAATTAAACAAATAAATAAATTAATAGTCGAGTAAATAAATAAAATAGTATAAAATTGTATTATTATAGTTAAATTAGTACGAGGTTAACACTACTCTGATTGAATTTTTTTCTAATCTTTTAAAGCAAATAAGAGATAAATAAATAAAGCACCGAAAATAGATTTTTTTTTAACTCCACAAAAGGCGGAGTATATAATGTTGTTTTTTATGTTGCAAATATATGCAAATACAAAAATCTTCAGCGATTATTCTTTGTATAAATAAACTATATTATAATTAATAACCTGTAACCAGTGGGGTACTAAAAATTGATCTTGGTGGGAGGGTGACATCACTAAAAGACAACTGATATGGTACGGCCATGTACAACGGATAAACGACGAAATATTACCAAAGCAGGTCCTAGAATGGCAACCAATAGGGCGCAGAAAAAGAGGGCGTCCTAAACTGGAATGGCAACAGTCAGTCCAAAAATCAATGAGTAAAAAACCGGATCAAAGGAGGTGGAGAATAGGCGTGGGACAATGTAAAAAGAGAAAATTAAATTTTTAGGGGTCACTAAAGGAATGATTTATTGTAGTGTAAAATTTTTTTGAGAGATCTTTCGCGATGGAATCTTTGAATTGAGCAGTTTTTGATGATCGTAAAGACTGTGTTTCCGTTGATTATTCTTTGATTTATTATTTTCTCTTTATGGGCCAATATTCAGTCAGTATGACTGAGGGTGCTTGAGCCCCCAAGTCTCCCTTTTCCTCCCTGCGTACGCTCCTGTTATAAAGTACCTATAACTGCATTGAGCCCATATTTTGCAAACCTACACACAAACATACATACAGGTACACCCAGAGCCAAATAAGAGATCTAGATCTATACGTCATCTCTAAACCGAACAAAAAATGAATTTTGCATTTGAATCAGTAAGCCAGACCAAGTCCATTCAAATGTCAATCAAGAAAATTGATTCAATATCTCAGGATTGTGTCTTGTCTTGCATATTAATTTGCTTCTATTTGTCAAAGATCATTGATCACATGCACTTTAAGTTTTACCTTCGCATTAAGGGGGATTTACACGGTTCTAGTAACTGATGCCAGTAACTAAAATTTAGTTAATGGAACCGTGTAGACTTTATGATTTACAAGGGTGCGCCCATAGGGGACTTTGGGGCTCGTGCTTCTCAAGCCTAAGATTTTTTTAGATGTTTTCGACATATTTCATGAATAAAAGCAAAAAATATAACAGAATGGTTATTCCGATAAATTAATAAACTCAACGATCTCTAAAATGAAAAACAAACCAAGTGTAGCAAATTCTCAAAATAATAATCCGTTGGGTGTTATTAACATTCCATCTGTTCAAGGGATTTCAGAAAACAAGACGAATAGCCAAGCACTATAATATAAAAACAGTATTTTCATCGGGAAATACGATAAGGAGTTTTGCTACTAAAACAAAACTAGACAAATCCCTCAAATAATAAGGAATGTATTTACCAAATCCCGTCTGAATGTAGGAAATCATATGTAGGTGAAACGAAATGCCCTCTTCAGGTTAGAGTAAATTAACATGTAAAAAGTACCCAATTAGGGGATATTGAAGAATCCGGTTTAGCGGATCAAATAATCACAGGATTCAGTGATCAGAAGCTAAAGTTTTGCATAAGGAGTCGCACTGGTGAAAACGAAAGTTTATTGAAGCTGCGTTATAATGCAGATTAAAGAAGTTTTCAGTCAAACAAGGACGGACATACCAAACATATGGAAACCACTCCTTAAAGAAAACAGGCGTCTTAGGATTAAAAAGGGGGCGAGCCGTTACGCCTGACTGCACACCAAGTAGTATAAGTAGTAGCCTATAGACTGGATTGTTTACTTTACACTTGAAAACGGTTAGAGATACTTACTAACCGACAAGACAATGGAAGTCCGAAATTTTATTTCTACTCAATTATTGTCTGCGAGTTTCAATCAAAGAAAAAATATGACATCATGGGGATGTCTGAGATAAATTCCTGGGTGCGCTACTGATTTAGCAGCTCGTGTACTTAAGTCATTATGGCGGATTTACACGGTTTTAGTAAAAAATTCAGTCGTTTACTCATCACTTAAGAAATAGAGCGGTGTACTGCGTACTAGTGCAATAGGCCTTAGGCTGCTTAAACACTAAAATTTAAATGGATTAGTAATTTAGTAATTTTATCATTAGCTATTGATCTAAACAGGTACCTTTAAGATAATATGAGATAAATTATACATATGTATAGCACCTACCCATAATAATTCATATCTTAAGCAGATTTGTACGCACTTAAACCAGGTTTATCCTTGACACAGAATTGCCACTGCTCATTCACCAAAGATTTTTTATTTTCTTTTTATTTTAGCCTTTTAAAATTGGAAATACCCAATACATATATCTTCATATAACTCATGAAGATGCAATTATTCTTCTTCTTCGATATGTTCTATTTCCTAAAGAAGTTTTGAAAAAATCATTGCAATTCGAATTTTGCTTTTTGTAGCTCTAAACAGTTGATCCGACGTCTTATTACAACAGTTTCTTAAATTATTAAGCCGGGATGTTCTTCGTCTTCCTTGGCTTCTTTTGCTTTTAGTTTTCTTTCTATTACATTTTAAAATAGCTTATACATTTAGGACCTCTCATTACGTACTCCAACTTTTTCATGTTTATGGTCAGTAAAACTTTTTCCTCTTTTTGAATTATCTACATCACTTCTTGTTGGATGACCCTATCCGGTCTCTGCGAAAAGCCTATAGACGTTTTTGAGAAGGTTTTGAGTCATTTATAATAAAAAAATTAAATGGGGATCTGCAAATTTTTTTATGAACAATAAGATGTGGTGGACGGAGGAAATACAGGAAATGGTCAAAGAGAAAAAAAGTCACATACTTAAAATGACTCAGTACCAAAGAGCAAAGAGACCTAGAGGTAGAAGGGTAGGCAGAGTTCTGAAGTATGGAAATTCATTTCTACAGTAAAAAACCCAACAAAAGAAAAAGTAAACATCCAGATCATCAAACCAAAACAATGGACAGAACACTACAGGCGACTGCTGCACAAAACGAGACCCGAATATCTGTCAGCCTCTCCGAGAAGAGACATAAAATTACATGCGGAGGAAGTAATCATCTAAAAAGAAATGTGAAAGATTAGTTTTAAATCCGGAAAAGCTAGCGGACCTGGAGCATGCTGAAATGGTCAAATATGGATCAGAGAAACTAGTAGAAAATCTCACATATATTTTCAATCAATGCATAAACGAACATCCAGTACCTGATGATTGGAAAACTGCATTAATATTCTCAATGCATAAAAAAGGAAACAAGCTGGATTGCAACAATTACGGTATTGTTACGGCAGGATTCTTAGAGATCTAATAGAGAATGATTTTCATGAAACAGAAGAAGAGGAAGAGCAAAGTGGGTTTCGTACAGATAGATCTTGTAGTGATAATGTGTTTTGTCTTAAACAATTAATTGGGAAAACAAGCACCAGAAATATAGAGACTCATCTTATCTTTGTGGACCTACAAATCAAAATTGGAAATCGATATTCAAAAGAATTCCTTGTAACGAAAGGCTTAAGACAGGGATGTTGTTTCGCTCCAACTCTTTTTAAAATATATATCGCAGTAGCTCTAAAAAACTGGAAACGTAAAGTGCACGGCATGGGAATACAACTTAACGACCGATTTATTATATACACACTACAGTTTGCTGACAACCAAGTAATTGTAGCTAATGATAAAAAAGAAATGGAGTATATGATGAGAAAGTTAACGAAAGAATGCCAAAAGTGGGGATTAACAGTGAACGTCGACAAGACAACAGTACTTATGTACTGGAAACGAATCCAGAGAACTAGACAATGGACAAACAATATCTCTCTCTTGGGTGACACATTTAATAAGACAGGAACAGACTGTAAAGAACTGAAAAAAAGAATAGTTAATGCAAAAAAGGTTATTGGATGTCTTAACAGTATTTTATGGAGCAGAGAGATAAAAAAGAATGTAAAATTTAACATATATGAAACAATGATGAACAGCACGCTGTTGTATGGAACAGAGACTTGTCGCGTAACAGAAAAATACAAAACAAAAATGGAAAATGTCGAAATGGGTGCAATAAGAAGATCAATGAGAATATCAAGAACAGTTCACATAAGAAATGATATCATAATAGAAAGAATGGGAATCGAGGGAAGCAAAACGGATGTAAAAGATAACTGATATGGTATGGTCATGTACGACGAATGAACGACGAAAGATTACCAAAGCAGGCAACCAATGGGGCGCAGAAAAAGGGCGTCCTAAACTAGAATGGCAACAGTAAATCCAAAGATCAATGAGTCAAAAAAAACAGACAGAAGGTGATTGTCTGGATCGAAGGAGTTGAAGAATAGGCGTCGGACGACGTAGAAAAACGTTCTAAACCGACATAGTAGTAATTTGCTTTAAGTTGATGATAATTATGATATGTAATTATTAGAAAATCTTCATCTCATATGTGACCTAAATAACAGTTATAATTGTGTTGTGTTGAAGTGAGTTCTTAAAAAAAATGAAAAAGTAAATATCGCACATAACATTATATACCTACGTTTATATATAAGTGGATAAGTATACAGGGTGTCCTTGAAAATGTACCTCATCATTACTTGACATTTAAAGGCTCAAATAAGATCAATAACCGTACAATATCGACGTATTCAAGTTCCAGTTTAATTTTTTTCTGCAAAGAAAAATTTCGTAATATGTCATTTTGCCATTATATTGTTATAAAGTGTATTACCTATATCGAAAATGAGCGTATTATCTATATATCCAAATATTGGAGAGTTTTAGAAAAGAACACACGTATACGCAACTATTATAGTTCGATACAATCAAAAATAATAGGGCGTTCCTGCGCTGTTAGACTTTGATACATAAACGTATCTACACTTTCCTATATCTCTTTAATATATAAAAATCGTTAGCGCAGTATCAAATATTTACTATTAAGTGAGCACCCGCTGTTAGAGTTTGACACATGAACGTATCGACAGTTTGCTATATCTCTCAAATATTTAAAAGTTTCTTATATTTCTACAAATCATTATTGCCGTACTGTAAAAAGACAATCCAGAATCCAGCAAATAGTGTTACTATTTCATGAGCAATTTAGATCCGCTGCATGCACTGTTGGATTTTGGCACATAAACACATTGACAATTTTCATTTATCTCTCTAATATCCAAAAGCCTCTAATAATAATATACCTGGAGCTCACTATCGCGGTACCGTAAAATTACAATTCAGTGAATAAACTTACTATTTGATGGTGAGCGATAGAGAACAGCTGGCTGCTAAACTTTGATACGTAAACGTATCAACAAATCCCTATGTCTCTCCAATATCTAAAAGCCTCTAATATTTCTTCAAATCCTTATTGTAGTACTGTAAAAAAACAAACCAGTAAACGGTGTTAATATTTCATGACCAATTAAGAACCGCTGGTTGTTAGACTGACAAATAAAGGTATCGACAGTTTTCTCTGTCTTTCTAAAATCAAAAAGCCTCTAATATATATTAATGTTATGTGTAAGAATATATTTTTACAAACAAAGGACATTAATGAATAATGTTACCATTTGATGGTGAGTAATTAAGGACCGATGGCTGTTTAGTACTGTAAAAAGACAAACCAGAAAACGGTGTATATTTTGACTTTGACAGATAAACGTATTGACAGTTTTCTCTATCTTTCTAATATCAAAAAACCTTTAATATATATTAATGTTATGTGTAACAATATATTTTTACAAATTGTTATCGCAGTAATGTAAAAAGAACATTAAGTGAATGATGTTACTATTTGTTGAGCTATTAAGAACTGCTGACTGTTAGACTTTGACACATAAACGTATTGACAGTTTCCTATATTTCTTGAATACATAAAAGCATCTAAAATTCCTGAAAATTGTTATCGCGGTAAAAAGAACATTTAATTAATGTTACTATTTCGTGGGCTATTAAGACCTCTGGCTAGTTAGACTTACTTAAACGACTCGACAATGTCTAAAAGCCTCTAATATTCCTACAAATCATTATTGCAGTACCGTAAAAAGACATTTCAAAATTCAGTATGTAGTGTTATTATTTCGTAAGCAATTAGGAACCGCTGCGCTGCTAAACTTTGACACATAAACGTCTCGACCGTTACATTTATCTCTCTAATATTTAAAAGCCTCTAATATTCCTACAAATTTTTATCTTAGTAAAGTAAAAAAACATTCAATGAATGATGTTTCTATTTCGTGTACTAGTAAGAACCGCCGGATGTGAGACTTTGGCACCGAAACCTACATAGACAGTTTCGTATGCCTCTTAATATTTAACAGCCTCTAATATTTCCACTAATCTTTATCGCAGTGACGTAAAAGGACAATTTAACGAATGATGTTATTATTTCTTACATAAACGTATCGACAGTTTCCTATAACTCTCGAATATCCAAGAGTCTCTAATATTCCTACAAATCGTTATCGCAGTACCGTAAAAAGACAATCCAGTGAATGGTGTTACTATTTTGTGAGCTATTAAAAACCGCTGTTACATTTTTTTTCTCGGTTTTACTCCAAATGAGCTGTACTTGTACGCACCGTAGAACCGTACTAGAACACAAGTTATTTCAAAGGTATTAGAAGCATCCTGCCAGATAATGCAATACATAATCAACATCATCAGACATGTAGGAACCTTTTGCATGTTTACCTGGTTTGAACCTTATCTTTTATTAAAGGAAATTATTTGACCTTATTTATGTTAGAATTACGTAGGCTACTGGTTCCTTTATTTAGAGATAGTGTTGCCACACATATAACGTTATGTCAAAATGTAATGTAACTAAAAAATATTTTTGATACCAGACAATTATTTCAAGAGTTACCAATGCAGGGTAATCCGCCGATTTAATTTTATGGCAGCTATTGAAAATTATTGTTTATAAAAACTGGTAGGTATGTGTTGTGTGGCAACAGTGTTCACCAACTGACCAATAGTCATCAATGTACTATGAAGTGCGTAAAAAAATAAGAAATACACAGTAAACAGACCTAATCCTATATTTTCTTGGCAGTTTTTCACTGGTACTGCTCTTTCAGTTTTCCCTAGTTTTTTTCAGAACGTTTTTATTAATTTTGCGTACAGAACACAAAACAGGCTTTTGACAGATAAATAAAAGATAAAGGATAAAAAATTGTGTCTGCAAAAAGGTCAAAATTTGGCTTCTAAATACCACATGACATCACATTCATAAAGGATAAAGTTAGCTATAGGAGGGCGTGCAAAATGTCCATGTGTATAACGTGTCTCATTAAGCGTACCTTAAAAATAATAAAATTCAAGGATTCGTTCTTTACGACGTTATTTTCTCATAATATTTAGGATATTAGACATTTATTGGAATAAAACCTGACCTTATTTAAAAATCGACCCTACGGTGACAGATTTACATATATAAAGCAGCTGCTCTGCTTCAAAATTCGGCCTTTGTGTATTTAAAAACTGGATTTATTAGTGTCGGTATTTATTTAATGAAAGTTTGCGTCTTTATTATTAAATTTGGCTTTGGTATGTCAATTTTGAGAGGTCAGCTGTTAGTTTTCTGTGTAAATGTGTCAAAATAAAGTCGACTCTAAAATAAAGTCAGGTTTTATTCCAATAAGTCCCTATTGTCGGGAACGATTTTGTGTTAAATCGAACCCTTAAACGAGGGTACCGTAGTAGATCTCTTGTGTATATAAAATAAATATAAAACAATTTTAAAAACGTTACAAACTTTAATGATTACAAAATAAAACTCTGTTGCAATTTACAAATTGTTACAAGCCTTTTCTTATGACCCATAAAACAAACAACCCAAATATTAAAATAAATTCTTTAACTTACCAAAATAACAAACTGCAAAATATTCTTTAAATAGAAAATTCCTATGTTTACTTACTGATAATTAGTTTAGAGGTTTTAGTTTAATTTCAACAAAACTTAGAATGTGACTACCGACTTGTCTCCTCAAAGTTTGGGTTTATATAAACGGTAGGTTGGACCTAAGTAATCCATTATCCCCTCTTTGAAGAGCTTGGAGGAACCAAGTCAGTGGCGTTTCTAATAATCCTAAAGTTTACTTTAAAATCTAGCTAATGAGCTAAACAAGTAAACCTAAACGAAAACAGAGATAGCATGACATTTTATAGACAACACTTTCTTATTTCACAGTTTTTCCATAGCCAATCATTTTGAAGGGAAAACCCTCTAAGCTGGTTTCGTACAGAGGCACACACAAGGGTAATTTACATTCCTGAAAATATCTTTTCGTTAATACCAGACGTTCCTAAGATGTCAGTTAGGTATTAGAATGAATATCTTTAAGGCATCTTTAAGGCGTCCTAAATCTGGGAAATGAGTCCGTATTCGATCCAATTATTGTTCGCTTTCAATACTTTGTTGTGACACATTTTCAGTACCAGTTCACACTACTTTTATAACCCATTGAAAGCAGTTAGTACCGAGAGAGAGGTCAATGCTTCTTTGCTTTGGTTCTTTTTTAAAGTGAAGGCTGCCGCGATTCTGTGAATTAAAGATAATTGTTGTCAACAGATAAGGCGATAATTATTTTATTATTTAATGCACGACATGCACATTATCGATGCGATAAATTGCCATTGTTGACTTCACAATGCTTAGTCTCTCTCCCTCTTGTTCATTTATTGGTTCTGTTTTTAATATTGTAGATCGTGATTGTAGATCATTTGATAGCTCGGACTCATGTCGGTGGGCACTTGGTGCCCAAAATGAACGATAGAAAGATAGGCTCTGTTTATTTTGACAACTTTTTGGAGTTACTACTACTATGTCGGCTTAGAACGTTTTCCTATGTTGCCCGACGCCTATTCTACACCTTCTTGGATCCTGACAATCGTCTTCTGCAAGACTTTTTTTAACTCATTGATCTTTGGAGTGACTGTTGCCATTCTAGTTTAGGACGCCTTCTTTTTCTGCGCCCTATTGGTTGCCATTCTAGGACCTGCTTTGGTATTCTATCGTCGTTCATGTACATAGCCGTACCATATCAGTTGCCTTTTAGTAATGTCATCCGTTATGCTTCCCTTGATTCCCATTCTTCATGTTATGATCTCATTTCTTATATGATCTGTTCTAGACGTATCATTAATCTTCTTATTGCATCCATGTCGACATTTTCCATTTTTGTTTTGTATTTTTCTGTTACGCTACAAGTCTCTAATCCATACAACAGCTTGCTTTTCACCATTGTTTCATATATGTTAAATTTTACATTCCTTTTTTATGGTACATCGGTCGTTAAGTTATATTCCCATGCCGTGTATTTTACGTTTCTAGTTTTTTAGGCCTACTGCGATTTATATTTTAAAAAGAGTTGGAGAGATACAACATTCCTGTCTTTCGTTATCATGAATTCATTTGAAAGTCGATTTTCAATTTTACTTTTAGATTTTGATCCTCTGTTAGTTCTTTTATCGCTTTTATGTATTGTATGTATGATTAATATTAGTTTGCCCTAACACTGTCCATAATCTTTCTACTGGAACGGTATCATATGCTTTTTGTAGGTGCATAAAGGTAACATGGGTCTCTATATTACTGACACTCCTTTTCTCAATTACTTGTTAAGACAAAAAACATTATTACTACAAGATCTACCTGCACGAAACCGACTTTGCTCTTCTTCTTAGAGTTTACGACTAAAAATCACGAATTATTGAAAATTAACGAATTGAATTTGATCAAAGTTAAAGCAAAATGGGTCACTGTTCCGTTCTTTTTAACCATTAACATTTCATTCTCTGTTTTAGAAGTGTCAGTGGCGTATATAAGGGGGGGGGGCCTGGGGGGCCCGGCCCCCCCCCCCCGAAGCTAAGATTTTTTTAGATATTTTCCACATATTTCCTGAATACAAACATAAAATAGCATAAAATACGGGCTCATGGGGTCTTGGGCCCCCCCAAACTGCCTCGGGCCCACCCCGAAACTTTTTTCTATATACGCCACTGAGATGTGTCCAGTTCTTGTCAGCAGCTGTTTTTGTCTATTTGGGCTATTGCCAGTTTTTTAAAATAAATTTGGAATAAAATCTAACTGTAAAAACCTGTTCAGGATCTTGAAACATTACTATTTTTATTAAAGTAGAGAAATTGCTTTCTTTTCCAACAAAAATAACAACGACTGAGAGCCTCTGCCATTTTGACAAGGTTGCGATCAAATCAAAGTATACCAAGTTTGGTTAGGCTGTCCAAACCAATTTTCCGCGTTTTCAATGGTAATGTCAAACCAAGCGCGGATTTGAGGGGGGGTAACGGTGTAATTACCCCCCCTAGAAAGAAATATATGCACTTTTTCCTAATAAAATAAGGAAAAACAGGAGAATTACCCCCCCCTAGAAAAAAAAATTATATTACAAAAAAAAAATCGTCGACTATTACCCCCCCTAAATTTTGTCCCAAATCCGCGGTTGTGAAATCCAATCAATAGTTGTTCTATAATCTCTGCTAAAATGACTTAAAAAAAGAAAAATTAATTATAAAGCATTTTTTTATCTAAATTGAAACGTGTAAAAACACAAAATCTGAAAAATGAATTTTTTAAATTAAGTTACAAAAATTCTCTACTTTTGGCATCCCATGCCAGGCTTTAAGAACCCTGCAGATTTTTTTAAAGAAATCTGAATATGTTTATGTATATTTTATTTTGTTTTTTTAGTGCATTGGTCACGTGAGCGGATGTCATGTCAATCCAGCGGTCACTGTAAGCATGTTCTGCACAGGAGACATCAAACTTATTAGGGGTGTTTTGTTTATTGTTGTCCAGTGTATTGGAGCCATGGCTGGATCGTCACTTCTTAAGGTAAGAATCATATTATACATTTTTGGAATCAGAAAGTAAAGAAACATTTTAAAATGTATCAAATTAGAGGGTGATGCATTAAAAAAATTAAAACATCTCTAATATCGGACAAGATATTTAAACTTTTCTAATTTAAACTAACATAGAGTGACCAAAATTAATGCAGATACTAGTCCAGCCAGAATAAAATGAGGCGCAAAAGAGGTGGCTCAACTCAATCTATCTCCCTCTGTTTACAGCACTTTTGTCTTACTGGGTGATCTTCATTTTTAGCAAATTTTCCAAGAACAAAATTTTAATATTTCAAGTAAACACGGTACTCGTCTGGTACATTTAACTAAATCGACTCCAGCCCGTTCATGATTCACACTCTTTTATTGTGTTCCCATGTTACCGCTGGCTCAACTCGACTCCGATCCGTTCACAATTCACACCCGTTTATGGAGCTTCTATTGTTATCGCTGGGGTCAAACAGGATGACTAGACATATTTTATACAGATTCTAAAATTCAAAAAGTGGTGTATCATTGTGGTGGAGTGCCAATTTTGAAGATGTATCGAATGGCAATTTTAAGAAAATCAATTGGTATTTTTTTAGGTTTCTAGATTCGTACGCACCTACCTAATGAAATAGGTAGGTACCTATATAATATAATAAGTATAATTAATAAGTATCGAAAAAATAATTATTTTTAAGAAAAATTCCAGAGAAAAAAAGGCTTAAGAGGAGTAAAATATAAAATTATTACCTAATAATGATGAATTAAAAAATTATAGCACGCCACTGGACAGAGAAAGATAGCGCTAATTGAGCCATCTCTTTTGCGCCTCATTTTATTCAGGCCAATTTTTTTTATTTTTTATTTTTAAGAAAAAAATGTTTATGCTTTCCTTCTATTTTATTTATTTATTCACTTTACTTTACAATAAACTGCAATTACAAAATAAATAAATTAATAGCTATTCGTTCAAAGAAAGTACACATTTTACAAACAACGCACCGAGTTCTTGGTTCTAAGGCCAATTAGCTTCGAAAAAACCAAACAGTGATTTGAAACTCCGAGCAACGACATTAACGGTTTTTTTGGGGTATCAAAACCGATAAGCTCCATATGGTAAAACTTTGAAAATTCATATTTTAGAAACGAACCGTCTAAATATGAAAAACCCCCATAGTTATTTGAGATTCGGAAAAACATCATTTACGGTTTTTTAGGGCATTAGCTTTATATGGCGAAACATTGAAAAATATACATTTTACGAACAAAGGCACCAAAATGTGGTGTTGTCGGGTTATCTAGATGCGAAAAAATCACTTAAAGATTACAGGGGGAATATACGCTGAAATGCTCAAATATGGATTAGAGAAACTACTAGAAAATCTCATATATTATATTAATTCTTAATCAATGCTTAAACGAACATCCAGTACCTAATGATTGGAAAATAGCATTCATATCTTCAATACATAAAAAGGAAACAAGCTGGATTGCAACAATTACAGAGGAATTTCAGTAACCAGTACTCTAAGTAGATTGCACGGTAGGATTCTTAGAGACCTAATAGAGAATGATTTTTATGACCAAGAAGAAGAATATAGTAAAGTGGGTTTCGTGCAGGCAGATCTAATGTTTTTTGTCTTAAACAAGTAATTAAGAAAAGGAGTGCCAGAAATATAGAGACTCATGTTACCTTTGTGGACATACAAAAAGCATATGATACCGTGCCATTAGAAAAATTATGGACAGAACAAACTTATATATCAATCATACATATATAAAAGCGATAAAATTAGTTTACAAAGGGTCAACATCTAAAATTAACATTGGAAATCGACTTTCAAAAGAATTCCAGGAAACGAAAAGTGTAAGACAGAGACGTTGTATCTCTCGAACTCTTTTTAAAATATATATCGCAGTAGCTCTTAAAAACTGGAAACGTAAAGTAAACGGCATGGGAATACAACTTAACGACCGATTTACCATATACACATTACAGTTTGCTGACGACCAAGTAATTGGAGCTAATGATAAAGAAGACATGGAGTATATGATGAGAAAGTTAACGGAAGAATACCAAAAGTGGGGGTTAACAGTGAACGTGGAGAAAACACAGTACTTATGTATTGGAAACGAATTAAATAAGTTAGAACTAGACAATGGACAAACAGTATCTCCATGCAATGAGTATGTAAACTTGGGTGTCACATTTGATAAGACGGGAACAGGCTGTAAAGATCTGGAAAAAAGAATAGTAAAAGCAAAAAGGGTTATTGGTTGTTTTAACAGTATTTTATGGAGCAGAGAGATAAAGAATAATGTAAAATTCAACATATATGAAACATTGGTAAAAAACACGCTGTTGTATGGAATAGAGACTTGTCGCGTAACAGAAAAATACCAATCAAAAATGGAAAGTGTCGAAATGGATTCAATAAGAAGATCAATGAGAATAAAAGAAATAATGGAAATCGAGGGAACCATAACGGATCACATCACTAAAAGACAACTGATATGGTACGGCCATGTACAACGGATGAGCGACGAAAGATTACCAAAGCAGGTCCTAGAATGGCAACCAATAGGGCGCAGAAAAAGGGGGCGTCCTAAACTGGAATTTCAACAGTTAATCCAAAGATCAACGAGTCAAAAAAACCTGACAGAAGATGATTGTCAGGATCGAAGGAGGTGGAGAATAGGCGTCGGACAACGTAAAAAAACGTTCTAAACCGACATAGTAGTAGTAGAAATTTAAGGTGCCGAAAAACGTCATTTACGGATTTCAAATGACGAAATTTTGAAAATTATTATTTTGAAAGCTATACATTTGACGAATAAAAACACGGAGTTGTGGTATTGTTGGGTCATCCCCATTATCTTAGGTAGGCAGCTGATCACGAATTTTTTAACTCTTTGTGTAAATAATAACTAAAGCATTTGCGTATTAATTTACTAGAAAGGAAATGTATTTTTTTTTGTCGTAAGAAAGTACAAGAATATTTTTTAATACTTATTGTAGTGTATAAAGAATGATTGGCAAATCCTTTCTTTTAAATGCAAACTTCTTCACACAAGACTGACCATCACGGTCAAGACAAAGTGCGGCCATTTTTTGCCCTTCAAAATGCGCGTAGCAGTCTAGATGTTAAGGCTACTGCAATTATTGACTTTTCACGGCCTACTGCCCCACACACATGACAACACAATAATCACTTTTGTTTTATCATCTTTTCTTTTCTTTTTATGGCAGGGTTACCTAAACCCAAGAACAATAAAGCTCCCAGTATCGTTATTCAAGACTTATTGCAATAAAAATTCGGGCCCCCCCCAAGCCTTAGATTTTTTTACTTATTTTCGACATATTTCAGAAAAAAAAAACAAAAAATAGCTTAATATTCGACATCATGAGGCTTCGGCCCCCCTCAAGAGGCCTCGGCCCCCCCAAGACATATTCCTGGGTGCGCCACTGAAAGAAGACAGGTGTTCTTGTAATGGATGGTGTTCATTTGAATCCAATATGCCAGAATGCTTGTAGTATCAGTCATTTTAATACGCGTATGCACATAAGCACGTTCCTAAACCACTGATGAATGTTAAATTTCAAAATTATGAATTTTAGCTCACACATATACTATACTATAGTAGTGTGAGCTATGGTGATCCTAATTTTTTCGAGAAAAAAAAAGTTGCTCCGATTTCAAAAATTTTTATATATCTTTGCGTTTCAGATGATTTTGAAACTTTTTTGTTGCGCCGTCTGTCTGTCTGTCTGTCGGTCTGTCTGTATGTCTGTATGTCTGTATGTCTGTATGTCTGTATGTCTGTATGTCTGTATGTCTGTATGTCTGTATGTCTGTATGTCTGTATGTCTGTATGTCTGTATGTCTGTATGTCTGTATGTCTGTATGTCTGTATGTCTGTCTGTCTGTCTCTCTGTCTGTCTGTATGTCTGTAACGACCAACGCGCATAACTCAAAAACCGCTTGGCCGATTTTAATGAAATTTGGTACCTAGGCTGGGTCTTGGGTCGAGATGGTCCCATTTAAAAATGAACAAAATCCACCGAACAGAAACCAAATAATAGGGTGGGGGTAGATTTCAAAAATTAGAGTTTATGTGAAAATATGGCGTCTGTGATATCAAACGAAAGGTAATTGAGTCTGCAGTTAAACAAAATACATTTTAATTTATTTAAAAAAAAGTGGGGGTATATTTTAAAAATTAGTTTAAGTGAAAATATGGCGTGTGTGATATCAAACGAAAGGTAATTGAGTCTGGAGTTTAACAAAATACATTTTAGTTTTTTTTAAGGGTGGGGGTAGATTTCAAAAATTTGAGTTTAAGTCAAAACATGGCTTGTGTGGTATCAAACAAAAGGTAATTTATTCTGGAGTTAAATAAAATATATTTCAGTTTTTAGTTATATTAGCTCACACGTACACAATAACTATAGTACCTAGTGTGAGCTTAGGGGCCCATATATTGGCAGAGTATTTTAAAACTGCGCATGCGTCTCTCTGTCATTTTGTCTCTTTTCTCTTTAAGAAAATGTTCTGTTTCTTTCCTTCTCACGTTAATCGGTCTCGTGGAGAATTGAAGTAATCGGAAAATAAAACTCCTGGGAAGAGATTTATATTTACTATTAATCAAAAAACTTTAAAAATATAAAAAAAAATATACAATTTTTTTTTTAATCGTATGTACGTTTTTTCAAAAAATATTTTTTTTTCGAAAAAAAGGTTTTTAAATAAAACTATTTCGAACATAATTTTTTTAAAAATCGAACGAAATATAACACCGGTTTCGACCTCTTCGATCGACCGAAAACGATAATTACAGAAAAGCTATATAGTTTAAGAAAAAAGTTGACTCGAAAAAAATTTTTTTTTAAATGTTCCGAAATTTATAGTTTTTGACAACAATATTTTAGCAAAAAAAATTTGCTTTTCAAAAAAATGTATTTCAAAAAAATTTTATTCGAAAAAGGTTTTTTATATTTTTACCATTTTTCCCACAACATTAACAGCGAATTTATTTATGACTAATATTTTTCATTAGCAAAAAAAAACGTTAAATAACTTTTAAATAAAATGGCAATGCATTATCCCGTTGGTTAAAGTTTATTGCAATCATGGCATCGATACCCAATAATTATTTGAAAGCATGATAAATTAAAAGGTGCAATAAAATTTTAATAAAATCAGAAAGCAAAAAAAATGTTTTAATGTTTATCGTGTAATTTTAAACATCCTTCCTTTAATTTAGTGTGAATTAGTTCTTAGTTTCAGATTTAGTTTCATACCAGAATTTGTTTTTTTTTTATTTAAAAAATAATAAAAGAAACATTCATATAACAACAATTAATTGAGAAAAGGAGTGTCAGGAATACAGAGAATCATGTTACCTTTGTGGACCTACAAAAAGCATATGATACTGGAACAGTAGAAAAATTATGAACAGTGTTAGAACAAACTTATATCAATTATACATACATAAATGCGATAAAAGAACTATACAAAGGCTCAAAATCGAACTTTCAAAAGAATTCCTTCTAACAAAAGGCTTAAGACAGGGATGTTGTATCTCTCCAAATATTTTTAAAATATATATCGCAGTAGCTCTAAAAAACTGGAACGTACATATCATGGGAAAACAACTTGACGACAGATTTACCATATACACACTACAGGTTGCTGACCACCAAGTAATTGTAGCTAATGATAAAAAAGACATGGAGTATATGATGAGAAAGTTAATGAATAGCAAAAGTGGAGGTTATCAGTGAATGTTAACAAAACAAAGTATTTATGTATTGAAAACAAATCAAGTGAGTTAGAACTAGACAATGGACAAAATGTATACTTGGGTGTCACATTTGATAAGACAGCAACCGACTATAAAAAACTGGAAAAAAGAATAGTAAAAGAAAAAAGGTTATTGGATGTCTTAACCGTATTTTATGGAGCAGAGAGATGAAAAAGAATGTAAAATTTAACATATATGAAACAATGGTGAAAAGCACGCTGTTGTATGGAATAGAGACTATGGCGTAAAAGAAAAATACAAAACAAAAATGGAAAGTGTCGAAATGACTGCAATAAGAAGATCAATGAGAATATCTAGAACAGATCATAATATAAGAAATGAGATCATAAAACAAAGAATGGGATTCGAGAGAAGCATCACGGATGACACAATAGGGCGCAGAAAAATAGGGCGTCCGACGAGGTTTACGCTATTTTTCGCAATTTTAACATTTTTTCGTAATCATTTTTTTTTCAGTTTTTAGTTTTAGAAATTTACATTAAATATTAATCTTCTGAGCTTAGCTGCCCATAGGTTGTCCTCTAAGCCATCTAACAGTTATAAAGGACCTCTGAAGTAAGATTGTATGGATTGGATATCACCCTAATTTTATTTAACTGAATGTTGTATTTTCCAAAATTTTCAGCATCCTCTACGATAAGCTCCTTACTTAGTCATTTTCCTTTGTCATTCTCTGAGATCTATTTTGTACAATTTTATCTAGAAAGGTGTATTAGATAGAGAAGGGGAATGTTTAATTTTTATTTTACAAGTACGGTCGCCCACTTTTTTAATGTCATATAAAAATTACTTAAATTTATCTGGAAAGGCAGGTATTTTAGTAGATTTTATAAACTGCTAACGAAAATCGTTTATTAAGTTACCTTACTTATTTGAAATCAAAAAATGCATTGTTTCTTGTATTTTACAAATTTTAGAAAAATAAGATGACATTAAAAAAGTGGGGACTGTACATTCTGTACATTCATAAAAATTGCATCCTATACTTAGTTTTATTAGGTATAATGTTATACATTTTTTAGAGAAAGTACTAAACAAGTATAGTAGTAGTATCCACTTTTAAAACAGATAGATCAATTTACACTTACCAATCTGTAGTTAGTAGATAGGTACTTTCAAAACACTAAATAAAAGCAAAAATTTAATAAATCAAGTTATAAGAACTAAGTAGTAATTATTTATTGATTGCATCTTTTTGCTACATTGCATTTCTTTTACAATTTCCATCAGTAAAATTCATTGACCTAACATTCACTAAAGTACCTCACTTTTCCTCTTCCAAAAATTCTGACGGAGGTTATAATCATAGCGATTTCTGTTTGATGCTGCGCACCAGTCTTTTAAATTCTTAAGCAAATTCTGTTAAAAAAAGAATTATAAATGCAAAAAAGGTTAATGGATATCTTGAACAGAGAGATAAAAAAGAATAAAAAATTTAACAAATATGAAACAATGGTGAAAAGCACGCTGTGGTATGAAATAGAGACTTAGCGTAACAGAACAGTGTCGAAGTGGATGCAATAAAAAGATCAATGGGAATATCTAGAACAGATCATATAAGAAATGAGACCATAAAAGAAAGAATGGGAATCGAGGGAAGCATAACGGATAACATTACTAAGTATATGGTACGATCATGTACAACGGATGAACGACGAAAGATTACCAAAGCAGGGTTTAGAATGGCAACGAATAGGGCGCAGAAAAAGAGGGCGTCCTAAACTGGAATGGCAACAGAATGACAGAAGATAATTGTCAGGATCGAAGGAGGTGGAGAATAGGCGTCCGACAACGGAGAAAATCTTTCTAAACCGACATGGTAGTAGTGGTATTTTTAATTGTGCCTTCTGTCTTAGGGACACTTACCTAGCCTAGACATTAGGGACTTAATGGAATAAAAGCTGACCTTATTTTAAAATCGGCAGTGTTGTGACAGATTTACATATAAAAAGCAGCTGTTTTCTTTCAAAATTCAGCCTTTGTGTATTTAAGAACCGGATTTATTAGTACCTGTTTTTATTAAATGAAAGTTAGCGACTTTAATTTTAAAGTTTACTTTGCTATGTCAATTTTGAGCTGGCAGTTTTCTTTGTAAATCTATCAGAATAAATCCGACTCTAAGAGACAGTCAGGTTTTGTTCCAATAAGTCTCTATTATCTACTGCTTTAGATTTCCATAAAATTTAGTAAGTCTTAATAATCTCAACAAAAAACGTTAGAAGACACAGTGGCAAGTAACAGCATTGATTATACAACTCTCATACTTGTAAACATTCGTAACAGTAACTAATAAGATACTTAGTAAATAAATAAAAAAAAATAGCACACAAAAGTTATCATAGGCATGTGATTTAGTGTATTTCTAGGTACTTTAGTCACATAAAAACTTAATCTAGATTTTCCGTGTTTTAATTGAATATATTTTGTAAAATCTCTCCAATATTTGTTAGTAAACTTAACAATATTAATTAACTTTTTTTTACTCTCGTTACAAATTTCTCATTACACTTTTACGGATTTAATCCGATTTTGTAAGGATTTTGTAATTTCAATTGTGTTATTTTTGGTTTTAAGACAAAATTGATCAATTATTCAATAGCTTAATTAAAAAAAACTATCTATTTTGTTTTAAATCGCGAACATTGACAAAGAGTTTTTTTTTGCAGGAAAAATAAATTTCCTGCATTTGTTTTTCATACTTTTCATTCTTAATATTTAGTCTGTATTTCGAAATATTACTTCCTTGTTTCAAAAATGGTAACGTATTGAGATGTAGCGGTTAAAAAACGCGCGAATAAATGGCATGTCAAAAAAGCGTCAAGTTTTATATAAAAGTATTCAAGTGATTCAGTCCGTGATAAAAGTACGAGGGTGGATCAAATATAAACAAGCCTTTTAAACTTTAACGGAAAAGTCATTCAAGATGAACGTGGCCGTTATAATTTTGGAGTAGGGATATTCAGCAGCATGTAGGCGGCTGGTATAGCCGCGATGCTCATTTGGCCAGGAGCAATCGCAATGAGCGAGAAGAAGGTACACAGCGGTGTTGCGCAAAGAATAATCATTAAATTTATTACACGCGAAAACGTGAAACCTGCTAAAATTCGATGCAGATTGCGAGCACAGTTCGGAAATAAGACGCTTTTGTGGGTACCTGTAAAAACTTGGTGCAAAGAAATTAACAACGGCCGTGAGCGTGTCGACAACGTGAGTCACCCACGTCGTCCGCGTACCATCATTTCTGCAGGCAAAGTTCTAACGACCGTTTTCTGGGACTGGAGAGGAGTTTTGTTGGTCGATTTTTTGCACGAGCGAATAACAATAAACGCGGCTTACTACTGCAACTTACTCGACCAGGTAAAGCTTGATTATCGCCAAAAGAGGAGAGCACACCCCATCCAAGACGTGTTGCTCCTGCATGACCACGCTAGACCTGATACGGCAGCTTTAATACAGGCCAAAGTCAATGAAATGCACTGAACTGTGCTGGAATACCCTCCATACAGTCAAGATTTGTCACCTTGCGATTTTCATATGTTTGTTTGGCCCACTCAAAGATTCACTGGGAGGCGAGCTATTTCAGACCATTCAAGAGGTGGAGGCATTAATGCGCAACTGGTTAGATACCCGCCCAGCTTCCTTTTATGAAAACGGGATTAAGAAACTGTCAAACCGTTGGGAAAAGTGTATTAACAAAGAAGGGATGTGTAGAAAAGTAGAAAAAAATTTCTGTTTTGTGTCATGTTTCTAAATAACTAGTTTATAAACAGAGGCTTGTTTATATTTGATCCACCCGTAAAATCAGCGAAATTACTTAGGTTATGATAGTAGCTTTACAATGAAATGGTAATTTAATCTTAATTTTACTGTTGTGAGGCGAGTTCTTCTGTTCTTTAAATTTGCTAACTTATTTAAAATGTTATCGTCAAATGACTGTGAAACCATTAATTAACCTTGATTAAGATTTATCTAGTAAAGCAGAAACTGCATCGTACACATGAAGTAAGGAACACCCCGGGCACGATTTTTGTAATGTCCGCAGGTTAAACATAACTGATTTAGTAACCCGCGCGACCAACCGACGTTGTCATGACAACCACCGTACGCTTTTACCTCTCGACTTGACGACTGGACACAGGCGAACGAAAAACGGAAGCTGCTTCAACAAACAGTACTGTTTATCAAATACCAAATTGCAAATAATGCAAGGACCTAAAACTATAAACAACAAGTGAAATTAAAGACAGAAAATTAAGAAAAAAAAGTTTGTGCTTCGGCCGGGACTCGAACCCGGGATCTCTTGCTCTCTAGGCAAACATTCTAAACATTGAACAACCGAAGCCATACATACATTTTCGGAAAACTTGTCTCTTGTCTCGGTATACTGGTTTCATAGCAGAGCAGGCTAGCGATTTGTTTATCGGTTCAAATATTAAAAGGTTCGGTTTTGCAGGCTAGCGCGGCGCAGTCCTGATTTTTAACTTTTTGTCCTATTTTTGACTATTTTGTTCAGTCTGGAAAAAAGAGGTGAAGTAGCGCTACACCTGCCTAATCAGGCGTACTAGGGAAAGAATTGGATGTGGGAGAACGGGTCATTTATCGTGTCCTTTGAAAAATGTTTTATTTTTTTAGTTGATGATACCCGAAGAAAAAGTTGGTTCCTTAGGAATGACATCAGTGAACCCAGAAATCACTCCAGTTCAAGGTTTTCTCTTCGAAGCCGTTTTGACATTCGTTCTTTTGTTTGTCATCCATGGAGTATGCGATCCCAGACGGAAAGACATCAAAGGCTCTGTGCCTCTAGCTATTGGCTTGGCTATTACTGCCTGCCACTTAAGTGGGGTAAGTGCATATAGCTATAAGAGGGGTATATAGGTGACATACCTGTGTGAAATTTATGCGTGATAAAATTGGCTAACATAAAAATAAAATATATATCGCAGTAGCCCTAAAAAACTGGAAACGTAAAGTGCACGGCATGGGAATACAACTTAACGACCGATTTACCATATACACACTACAGTTTGCTGACGACCAACTTATTGTAGCTAATGATAAAGAAGACATGGAGTATATGATGAGAAAGTTAACGGAAGAATACCAAAAGTGGGGGTTAACAGTGAGCGTGGACAAAACACAGTACTAATCAATAAAAGCACCGAGTTGCAGTATGATGGGGCCATATTGATGCGAAAAAACCATATCCTGAATTGAGTTTCTAAAAAACGTCATTTAGCAAATTTTAGGGTAGGAAATCCCATAAGACCCAAATGCCCAAACTTTGAAAATTCATATTTCAAAAACTATGCAGTTTATCAACAAAAGCACCGAGTTGCAGTATGATGGGGCCATATTAATGCGAAAAACCCCACCCTGAATTAAGATTCTGAAAAACGTCATTTAGCGAATTTTAGGGTAGGAAATCCCAAAAGACCAAAATACCCAAATTTTGAAAATTCATATTTTAAAAACTATACAGTTTATCAACTTGTTGCATCGAGTTGCAGTATGATGGTGCCATATTGATGCGAAAAAACCACACCCTGAATTAAAATTCTGAAAAACGACATTTAGGGAATTTTAGGCTAGGAAATCCCATAAGACCAAAATACCCAAACTTTGAAAATTCATATTTTAAAAACTATACTGTTTATCAACACAAGCACCGAGTTGCAGTATGATGGGGCCATATTGATGCGAAAAATCCACACCCTGAATTAAGATTCTAAAAACGTCATTTAGCGAATTTTAGGGTAGGAAATCCCATAAGACCAAAATACCCAAACTTTGAAAATTCATATTTTAAAAACTATACAGTTTATCAACTTGTTGCATCGAGTTGCAGTATGATGGGGCCATATTGATGCGAAAAAACCACACCCTGAATTAAAATTCTGAAAAACGACATTTAGGGAATTTTAGGCTAGGAAATCCCATAAGACCAAAATACCCAAACTTTGAAAATTCATATTTCAAAAACTATACAGTTTATCAACAAAAGCACCGAGTTGCAGTATGATGGGGCCATATTGATGCCAAAAACCACACCCTGAATTAAAATTCTGAAAAACGTCATTTAGGGAATTTTAGGGTAGGAAATCCCATAAGACCAAAATACCCAAACTTTGAAAATTCATATTTCAAAAACTATACAGTTTATCAACAAAAGCACCGAGTTGCAGTATGATGGGGCCATATTGATGCGAAGAATCCACACCCTGAATTAATATTCTGAAAAACGTCATTTAGCGAATTTTAGGGTAGGAAATCCCATAAGACCAAAATACCCAAATTTTGAAAATTCATATTTCAAAAACTATACAGTTTATCAACAAAAGCACCGAGTTGCAGTATGATGGGGCCATATTGATGCGAAGTAACCACACCCTGAATTAAGATTCTGAAAAACGTCATTTAGCGAATTTTAGGGTAGGAAATCCCATAAGACCAAAATACCCAAACTTTGAAAATTCATATTTCAAAAACTATACAGTTTATCAACAAAAGCACCGAGTTGCAGTATGATGGGGCCATATTGATGCCAAAAAACCACACCCTGAATTAAAATTCTGAAAAACGTCATTTAGGGAATTTTAGGGTAGGAAATTCCATAAGACCAAAATACCCAAACTTTGAAAATTCATATTTCAAAAACTATACAGTTTATCAACAAAAGCACCGAGTTGCAGTATGATGGGGCCATATTGATGCGAAGAAACCACACCCTGAATTAAGATTCTGAAAAACGTCATTTAGCGAATTTTAGGGTAGGAAATCCCATAAGACCAAAATACCCAAATTTTGAAAATTCATATTTCAAAAACTATACAGTTTATCAACAAAAGCACCGAGTTGCAGTATGATGGGGCCATATTGATGCGAAGAAACCACACCCTGAATTAAGATTCTGAAAAACGTCATTTAGCGAATTTTAGGGTAGGAAATCCCATAAGACCAAAATACCCAAACTTTGAAAATTCATATTTCAAAAACTATACAGTTTATCAACAAAAGCACCGAGTTGCAGTATGATGGGGCCATATTGATGCCAAAAAACCACACCCTGAATTAAAATTCTGAAAAACGTCATTTAGGGAATTTTAGGGTAGGAAATCCCATAAGACCAAAATACCCAAATTTTGAAAATTCATATTTCAAAAACTATACAGTTTATCAACAAAAGCACCGAGTTGCAGTATGATGGGGCCATATTGATGCGAAGAAACCACACCCTGAATTAAGATTCTGAAAAACGTAATTTAGCGAAATTTAGGGTAGGAAATCCCATAAGACCAAAATACCCAAACTTTGAAAATTCATATTTCAAAAACTATACAGTTTATCAACAAAAGCACCGAGTTGCAGTATGATGGGGCCATATTGATGCGAAAAAACCATACCCTGAATTAAGATTCTGAAAAACATCATTTAGCGAATTTTAGCGTAGGAAATCCCATAAGATCAAAATACCCAAAGTTTGAAAATTCATATTTCAAAAACTATACAGTTTATCAACAAAAGCACCGAGTTGCAGTATGATGGGGCCATATTGATGCGAAGAAACCACACCCTGAATTAAGATTCTGAAAAACGTAATTTAGCGAATTTTAGGGTAGGAAATCCCATAAGACCAAAATACCCAAACTTTGAAAATTCATATTTCAAAAACTATACAGTTTATCAACAAAAGCACCGAGTTGCAGTATGATGGGGCCATATTGATGCGAAAAAACCATACCCTGAATTAAGATTCTGAAAAACATCATTTAGCGAATTTTAGCGTAGGAAATCCCATAAGATCAAAATACCCAAAGTTTGAAAATTCATATTTCAAAAACTATACAGTTTATCAACAAAAGCACCGAGTTGCAGTATGATGGGGCCATATATGTATTGGAAACGAATCAAGTGAGTTAGAACTAGACAATGGACAAACAATATCTCCATGCAATGAGTATGTATACTTGGGTGTCACATTTGATAAGACAGGAACAGACTGTAGAGAACTGGAAAGAAGAATAGTAAAAGCAAAAAAGGTTATTGGATGTGTTAACAATATTTTATGCAGCAGAGAGATAAAAAAGAATGTAAAATTTAACATATATGAAACAATGGCGAAAAGCACGCTGTTGTATAGACTAGAGACTTGTCTCGTAACAGAAAAATACAAAGCCAAAATGGAAAGTGTCAAAATGGATGCAATAAGAAGATGGCAACCAATAGGGCGCAGATAAAGAGGGCGCCCTAAACTGGAGAGTAGGAGGTGGAGAATAGGCGTCGGACAACGTAGAAAAACGGTCTAAACCAGCATAGTACTAGTAAAGATAAAATGAAGCAACCTGTTTTTTCGCAACTGCGCATGTGTCAGACGTGTCTTTCGCAAAAGCATCCACTGGTATTGGATGTTACGTCATACATGCCCTCTCGCGCTTGCGCAAACGCGGGTGGTGCACTCGGCGCAGCCAACTAGATTAATCTTTTTTGGTCAGGAAATATTTTACTTTGGGCACCTATATCACTAAAGGCCGGTTTTTCAATAGAGGGTTAGCTCTGACCTGTGGGTTAAAAAAAGAGATTACTGACATATTTACCACATGCTAAAAAAAGACAGCTATCAAAGATAATCCACGGGTCAGGGCTAACCCTCTATTGAGAAACCGGCCCTAAGTGTATAAAAATGATCCGTCTCTGTTCCTAACTATAATAGAGAGTGAACCATGCCGTATTAATTTATATTTTTTGATTATTCAATAAGTATTACAGAATAACGGTTTTACTTCCTTAGCAAAACAAATTTGCATACCGACCTTCAAAAAATGCGTTATTTTGCATTGCTAGTATGTCTGGCTACTTTTCTGTAAATAAGATCACAAAATTTAAATACAAATTAGTAGGTAATTACCAATAATAATTAACTATTTAGCATAGGTACGCTTAAAAAACTAACTACGCATCCTTTCTACGTAGATAAATTTAAAATAAAATTATCGTCAGAAAAGAAACAATCCATTTGAACAAGATGACAAACTAATAAGCGGTTATACGTTATAAATTTTAATGTTTTCTTGAGCTTCTTTATCTGTTTTTTCTTTTAATAAAAAAACAAATCACGGCTTAACCTTAGACAATTGCAAAAAATGTGAGTCTAATTAAATAAAATATCATATACAGGGCGAACAAATTTAAAAAATATATATTTAGTTAAAAGCCTCTTGTTAGTAAAGTAACACTTGGCTAAATTCTACTCAGCAAAGAAACACTTAGTTAAAAGATACTTGGTAAAGAAAGACTTAGTTAAGTGAACCTTAAATATAATTTTTACATTTTTAGGTTATAAAAAACTTAAATAAAGTTGTTTCGCCCTGTAGGGCTTTTAGACAAGAAAATAATAATAATACGAATACCTGCATAATATACAAAATAAAAGTAATTGTTATATTGTTGTTAATCCGTCGGGTAATCATGTAAAATGGCGGAATCCTTCCTCGTTTATGCGATTAACTCTTAAACTTTTTTCTAGTATTGAAGGCACTTTGTTTATATGTATTAGTAAGACATTTTTATAAAAGTATTTAGTTAAATTCCTCTTGTTAGTAAAGTAACACTTGGCTAAATTCTACTCAGCAAAGAAACACTTAGTTAAACGATACTTTGTAAAGAAAGACTTAGTTAAGTTGATTTTTACATTCTTAGGTTATATCAAGCTTAAAATAAAGGTTTTTCGCCCTGTAGGGCTATTAGATAAGAAAATAAGAATAATACGAATACCTGCATAATATATAAAATAAAAGTAATTGTTATATTGTTGTTATTCCGTCGTATATTTATGAAAAATGGCGGAATCCTTCCCAGTTCATGCGAATAACTCTTAAGATAAATGAGTTTTATTTTTTAATTTGACACTAAACATATATTTTCCACTTTTTTCTAGTATTGAAGGCAATTTGTTTATACGTATTAATAAGACATTTTTATAAAAGTATTTAGTCAAAAGCCTTTTGTTAGTAAAGTAAAACTTGGCTAATATCTACTCAGCAAAGAAACACTTAGTTAAAAGATACTTAGTGAAGAAAGAGTTAGTTAAGTGAACCTTAAATATGATTTTTACATTTTTAGGTTATAAAAAACTTAAATAAAGTTGTTCCCGCACTGTAGGGCTTTTAGACAAGAAAATAACAATAATACGAATACCTGCATAATATACAAAATAAAAGTAATTGTTATATTGTTGTTGTTCCGTCGTGTAATCATGTAAAATGGCGGAATCCTTCCTCGTTTATACGATTAACTCTTAAACTTTTTTCTAGTATTGAATGCACTTTTTTTATATGTATTAGTAAGACATTTTTATAAAAGTATTTAGTTAAAAGCCTCTTGTTAGTAAAGTACCACTTGGCTAAATTCTACTCAGCAAAGAAACACTTAGTTAAAAGATACTTAGTAAAAAAAGACTTAGTTAAGTGAACCTTAAATATGATTTTTACATTTTTAGGTTATATCAAACATAAATAAATTTATATCGCGCTGTAGGGCTACTAGGCAAGAAAATAATAATAATACGAATAGCTGGATAATATATAAAATAAAAGTAATTGTTATATTGTTTTTATTCCGTCGTGTATTCTTGTAAAATGGGGGAATCCTTTCTCGTTCATGCGATTAACTCTTGAGATAAATGAGTTTTATTCTTTAATTTGACACTAAACATTTATTTTCCACTTTTTTCTAGTATTTAAGGTAATTGGTTTATATGTATTAGTAAGACATTTTTATAAAAGTATTTAGTTAAAAGCCTCTTGTTAGTAAAGTAACACTTGGCTAAATTCTACTTAGCAAATAAACACTTGGTTAAAAGACACATAGTAAAGAAAGACTTAGTTAAGTGAACCTTAAATATGATTTTTAAATTTTTAGGTTATATCAAACTTAAGTAGAGTTGTTTCGCCCTGTAGGGCTACTAGACAAGAAAATAATAATAATACGAATACCTGCATAATATATAAAATAAAAGTAATTGTTATATTGTTGTTATTCCGTCGTGTATTCATGTAAAATGGCGGAATCCTTCCTCGTAAATGCGATTAACGCTTAAGATAAATGAGTTTTATTCTTTCATTTGACACTAAACATTTATTTTCCACTTTTTTCTACTATTTAAGGCAATTTGTTTATATTTATTAGTAAGATATTTTTATAAAAGTTTAAATTTGCATTCTACTACATGAGGGTATATAAGAATTTCGGAAACGGCAAGCCATACAATTTTGCGAGGCCAATAAAATGCTGTATCGAAATTAAAAATATCTACAGGGGTTTTCATAATATCGAGTAAAAACTAAAAATTGTATTTTTGTTAGAAAAATTGAAACGTTGTCGCCATCTTATCAACAAAACGAATTGAATTACATTTTAACTCATTTTCCAAGGCCTTCTTCTTCTTTGAGGCATACTTTCCGAAATCCCTATGTAGTCATTTGGGACACCCTATATATTTTTTACGCTATATTATTATTTTTTTATAGATTCAGTTTACCGGTTCCAGTATTAACCCAGCTCGTACTTTTGGCCCAGCAGTGGTCATGAACTTATGGGAAAATCACTGGGTAAGTCACGTCGGTAACACTTTTGTCGCGTATATATGGAATACGAGACGTGCATAAAACATTGCACGTGCCAAATAAATATGTTCCGGGTAAGACAATTTTGTCACGAGTGGGACAAATTTGTCACGGATGGGCCAATTTTGTCACAAGTGGAACAAATTTCTCACGAGTGGGATAAATTTTTCACAAGTGGGACAAATTTATCACAATAATTGGGACAAATTTCTCATGAGTGGGACAAATTTTTTGAATGGGACGAATTTCTTACGAGTGGCATATTTTGCTTACGAGTGGGACAAATGTCTCATGAATGGGATAAATTTGTCACCGCGAGGACACATTTGTGACGGGGAGGACAAATTTGAGATCTTGTATTTCGCCAATAAAAAATAATTTATATATGATAATTATAAAATTGAACTTTTATAAAAAATCAAATTTTAATGTTTTTATTATTTTTAGGTTTATTGGGTTGGGCCAGTTGTTGGAGGAATATTAGCCGGTTTTGTCTATAAATTTTTCTTCAAAGTGCAGAAAGGAGAAAGTGACTCTTATGACTTTTAAAAAATTGCGTTTTTTAAAAAGAATCTCAAAAAAATACTTTATTCATTTTATGACTCATCAATCTCTTCAAAAATTTTTTCACAATTACTCAAAAATTTTTCATCTTGGACACATAACATCTATTTTATTACAATTTTTTTTTGTTTTTAAGTCTGTATTTTGCTTTTGCTTCATTTTCTTAAAAAATCATCACAATCTTACCTTTTTCAAAAACTTTTGTTACAGGGACACGTAAGAATGACTTTTAAGTTTTTTTAAAGTTACTTATTTCATTTGAACTTAAATGAGAATTAAAAAATTGTTAAAATGTTTTTAACAAAATAAGTATTACAATGTATATTTATATAAATTTAGTGTTTAGTTTGTAAGGTAGATTTTAGTTTGTAAAAATTTATTTTGTAAATAAAAATTATCAGTATTGTTTATTTTTGTAAGTTTTCTTTTTATTGTACAGTCGGGGACTTTTTAAATTGCCTCTCTCAAAAATAAAAAATATTCTTATTTGAAATTTGTAAAATTAATTTGAACCAAAACAAAAAAATTGTGAACTTTACTTCCGTTTATATAATTTAAAAATTTATATTTTTTCATTTTCTTAAATTTAATTTTGACAGAAAAAAATTTACCGGCAATTTCCCTGACTGTACCTACCTATCGTTTTTCCTTCCTATTCCTAAAGGTGTAAAAAATCAAATCTTTTTATTTAGTATTTATGTTTCTACTTAGTGGATATAAAAACAAAAAAACACAAATTTATAACAAAAAAAAACATATATTAATAAGTCCACAAACGGGCGCGAGAAAAAATTTATACACACTGAGTAATAAAAATTAACAAATCTTACACAATCATCATGGCTTAAGTATACTATAATGTAGTTCAGTAGTTTTCGAGATATACATACATTTGACATACACATTCAGTTTATTTATGTTGAAGCTACTTTTATTTTAGGAAAAAAAATTGGAAATTTTCTTACATTTTTCCTTTGTGTGGTTATTTTGTTTTTATGTTTATATACTTACAATATTAATTCATTAATAATAAGTAAAATAAATATTTTTCACAGACATTTAAAAAAACTAATACTGTCATTTGTTATTTTTTTACATTTCTTTTTTTTTGTTTTTATAAAAATGTAACATTTATAAATAATGTGTCAAACTAAATAAAATTCCCAATTTTTTTTTCAGTAAGTACAATAACCTATGGTCCATATTTATTTTTACTTTTAATTATTCATTTAAATTATAATTATTTAGATAATACTTTGAAGGTGAATATATACAGAACAAAATATTTTTTTTTGCTTTATAATATAATAATATGTACAAAGGGGTAAGAATCCATACATTTTTCATTATTCACGAAAAAAAAAACATCATTAAAAAACTAGGCGCAAAGATACTTGTTATTTAATTGTTATAATCAAATTGGAATAACATTGTAAAGGTACCTATATAGAGTGTCTCAGCTAAAAGACAACAAAGGTGTTTTTGCGTATTTTTTGTGTGAATTTGGAGAAACGCTAGGAAACGTCGATTTTGTTTCCGAGGGGGATACTTTTTGGCTACATATTTTTAAATTTTTGTAGCGCTCACCCCCTTCGAGGGGTATATTTGGAATAAATAAAGTGGGTCTAGTGATACCTTGTTTTGAACACCTTTTGAATGTTTTTACAACCGTGTAAAAATTTCGAAAACCTATTCATTAGTTTTTGAAATAATTGCCTTCAAACTTTCAAATTTAACATGACTGATAAAATAAAAATTTAATCAGAATTTTATATTTTTCGGATTTAATTTTTATTTTATCATTCCATATTAAATTTGAAAATTTGAAAGCAAATATCTCAAAAACTAGTCGATGGATTTTCGAAATTTTACACGGTTGTATGAATGAACCACAAGTTTTTGTTATTCAAAATTAAACCATTTTAGTTATAAAAATCATACAAGTAGTGTTTAAAGATAAATTTTGACTTTCTTATCGTTCAATGAATTTTTTTTTTAGTGAAATTATTTCTGCAAGCACACCAACATTATTTTCTTTATAAGAAAAAGCCTGTATAATGGTTCGTCTCCTTCTCATTTTTTTTGTCCATTTAATTATGAAAATCAAGTATTACAGGCAGGACAATATGAAATAATTATTATCTTATCTATTTCTCTTGAGGGATTTACCGGGTGAGCCAAAAAAACCGGACAATTTTCTACTCATTATAACTTTTCAACAATACAATCGATTATAATGGGGCAACACATTTTTTTTTATAACTTTTAAACTATACAATCGATTTTAATCAGACAAACTACACTTGGTAGAGAATTAATCAGAGTTGTGACTTAATATATATTTTTGTCCGCAGTCTTAAAATCCAAGATGGCGGACGAAATTAAAATGTCCCCTTCAAAGATGCTCGTTTTTTCTTGTGCTGCGAACATGTTTTAATTATTTTTTTAAATCGGTAAAAAGGCTGCGTAAAATTGCAATAAATTTTGATCATGATCTTTAAAGAGCAATCAATTCTCACCAAGATGTTTTTATTTAATTAAAATCGGTTCAGTAGTAATGAATTTATAAGGAATTAAATGCAAACATAGTCAAAACAACGGTTGAAACAAAAATATTTTTCTTTAGAACCACCGAACTGATTTTGCTGATTCGTACCTTTTTGTGCGTGACAAGAATGCAGCTTTTTACTGTTTTAGAAAAATAATTTAAACATGTTCGCAACACAAGAATAAACGAGCATCTTTGAAGGGTACAATTTTATTTCGTCCGCCATCCTTGATTTTAAAATCGCGGACAAAAAAATATATTTAGTCAAAACTGTGATTAATTCTCTGCCAAGTGCAGTTTGTCTGATTAAAATCGATGGTGTAGTTTAAAAGTTATAAAAAAAAATACGTCCGGTTTTTTTTGGCACACCCGGTATTTCTAAAATCCTCTTATGTTATAATGAAGTTGAATAATACGATAATGATACGATACAGTTTTTTTACAATTTTTTTAAAGATAGAATTAACAGTTCTAAAATATTTAAGTTTTCAGAAGTATTATAAAGAGTTTCCATGCGTTTTTTTGCAAAGAAGTTTATAGATACATTTTAACAGGAGAAAAATTTGGAAATAACATTTATAACAATAAACATTAGGATTTAAAAAAGTACTTTGTGCTGTGTTACATATTTCTTAAGTTATAAAATAACTTATAAAATTAAAAAGTTGTTGTTAACAAAAAAATCACTTTACATACTCAGTTAAAGAGGCCCGCACAAAATTCACTGAAAAAAGTGCAGTTATTTTTGTCTTTAATAATTTGTAAATTTTGTAGGGTCCTCTTTGAACCAAAATAAAACTAAATCCCATATTATGGTCCCATTTAACAAATTTAAATTTAACGATATATATTTTTATCTGTGTAGTATCTATTATTTTTTAAGTTTCAAACGTCAACAATTTTTTTACGATTTTTAGCTAATACAGTGAAAGCACCACGATACTGATATGGATATGTCGATACAGTTGTTAAAAAAAAAAACAAATAAATTCGAAAAAATTAAAATGTAGTAAAATTTTAATTTTATTAAAAAATTAAAAATTCATTAAATTTTTGTACATAAAACCAATAATTACAACTTGCTGGAAACGAAATTTCGGGCTTACAACATGTTTATTTATTTTACACAAGGGGTTTCGGTTAGTAAGTATCTCCAACCGTTTTCAAGTAATGCAGTCTACATTACGGAATTAAAAATCCGGCATAGCGGATCATATATGGTCAAATAATCACAGAATTCAATAGGCTGAAACTAAAGTTTTGCATAAGGAGGCGCATTGACGAAAACGAAAATTTAGTGAAGCTGCGTCATAAAGCAGAACAAGAAAGTCTTTAGTCAACCAAGCACGGACATACCAAACATGTGGAAACCACTGCTTAGATGGATGATTCTACAAAAATGGTGCTGTGGAGTGGGAATGCATATTTTTCAAACACAGACTGCAAATGAAGCATAGTTTTAGTTATAAGATTTAAAACGAAATGTTTTCTTCATGGAGCATTTGAGTTTAATGTATAAAAAAAATTGCTGTTTATAATTTTTTTTATTACAAAGCAAATACCTCATTCCTCTGGTGTAGTCCCAAACCAAATATTAAAAACTCAGATTGTAAAAAATATCCTAATAAATAATATTTAACCAAGTCTTAACTATTTATCAAAAAATTGATAAAACTTAAGTTTGTAGTCATATTTTTGAAAATTCGAATTTACATTTTCCCGGAAAATTTTACAATCTTAAACGTGCTCCATTTTTAATAACACAATATTTGTGAATACCACCGGTTAATTTCTAGAGAAAGAGACGGCCCTGGATATCTAATTTACTTGTGAGGGTGACAAGTTGTGACAGATAATGTCAACTTTAGTTTGGTTTAAGTTATAGATCTTTTTATTTTCGGCAGAAAATTAGTTTTTTTCAGAGAAATCAAAAAGAAACGCTTCAATTACCATTCCTCTGGTAAGTAAATATTCGACTGATATCAATAGTATAGGAACTTTGTTTATATAAAACTTAAGTTAAGTAGTCTAAATAGATTTTGATTTAAATTGGAAAACCATTAAAAAACTCATTCCTCTGGTACTCATCCCTTTAAAATTTTTATGCAATAATTCCTAAAATTCGGGAAAATAAATGTTTCTTAGCTTACACCTAATTAGTTACATAAATTTAACAAAACAAAATTATTTACTGTGCTGTACTGTTATTTAAAGGCAATGACCAAAAATGATATCCATATAGCCCACTTTTGGTAGAATCATCCTTATAAAAGAAGCATCTTAGGATTACGTGGGTGTACCGTCAAACGTGACTTAAGTCTATCTATCTATCTATCTAGTCTTCCTCGATCCATCTTTGGACATAGGCCTCCCCCAATATCTTCCATTCTTCTCTATCTGTCGCCGTGTTCATCCATCTAGGTCCTGCATGTCTCTTTAAATCGTCCGCTCATCTCATTTGGGGTCTTCCCCTACTTCTTTTATTTTCCCAAGGTCTCCAGGTTATAATACACTTGTTCCATCGATGGAACAAGTGACTTAAGAAGTAGGCTGTATATTCTGAATTGTTTAATGTACACTTGAAAACGGTTAGAAATTCTTGTTACTAGCCGAAACTTCTCATTTAAAATAAATAAATACTATGAAAGTTCAAAATTTTGTTTCTACTCAATCAAGTTTCAAACAATTTTTTTTATATCGTAGACATCAACGAAAAAGAATGGGGATCAATTATGGCAGAACTACAGTAATTTTTAAACTATATCGACAAATATTTATATTCTTTTTTATTCTTTAAGCTGATAACTAAATATTTTTTCGTATGATAAGGTTGTGTATTTTATTTCAGATATCTTTATTATTTTATATTATCTCTATTTTCTACAATATTTTTAGCTACTTTTTTAAATTAAACTTGTAATTTTTTTCTAGCTAATATGAATGATCTTTTATGGGTGAATATTTATATGAAAATTATAAACGGTTTTCTAAAGAAAATAATATGATTAAAAACATTATTTAATTATTTAATAATTTATGCTTTTTTGTATTTTTTTTTTATTTGTGTAAAGTCTATGCTTTTTATTATTAAGATTGTCTAATAGACAATTTTCAATTTATAATTTTGCCTAAAAATTTTACTTTTTTAGATAAATTAATTAAGTAGGTACAATTAATGTCAATTTTATTTTTAGTATAAAATTTAGGAAAATTATAAGAAAACAATTTTACAAAACAATTTAACAAAATTTGATATTTAAATGTTTGCATTTTTAAATATTAGTGCGTTTAGTTTTATGTATTTTTATACAGAGTGGTGCTGCTCTTTCTTACATTGTTTATTTTAAGTTTATCTTAGTTTAAACAGTCAACATTTTTCAAAACACTGGGTATCCAGTGTTTCTTACAAAAGTGCTTAAGAGTCACAGTTGGTTAAGTAGGACGGGGCCTCAAATTTCACGTTTCATAAATCAGTCAAAATATAGAGTGTCCCAAAAAGTTCTTACCACTTACTCCTACCATAGATTTCTAAAATTTCAAAATAAGTCGATTTAAGAGGACATGCTTTTGTCCAAACCTGCTCCGTTTCCGAGATACAGGGTGTTAAATTAAAAAGTTTACAATCAAATTTTTTAATCTTAAGGAAAAACGTCCTTACTCCACAAATTTCTGATAGGTTAAGAAATAAAAAGCGTAGTTTGGATTAAATTATGCTTAATTTATTTCTAACAACCATCAACCCGACGAGTTTCGGCTTTTCTAGCCATTTTCAAGGGTTATTGAAGTTTCTAAAACCAAAATTTTGGAAAACAAACAAACACTAATTATAATGCCACCATTATCAGTTTAACGTATAATTGTGGATAGTAGTGGACTAGTAGAAACGTGAACATTTTATTTTTAAAATTTTATTAAATGTGAGTGAGAAATCCTAAAACACCTAGATCGGATAAGAAAATAAATTGTCTGTCTCAATACACGATAACTCAAGAACGCCTCAAACGATTTTAACCCAATGTGATACACATTAGATCTTGGTAAAAAAAGGGTTAGTTAAAAGTATTATTTAACCCATTTTACCTTAAAACAATCTTTACTATAAACTTTTCTTGTTGTATCGATTTTTGTTTAAAAATGTTCCTTTTATATTTAAAACATTTTTATTTGTGGGGCATGTCGCCTGCGAGCATTTAAAGTAACATTACTTCAATATTTTCTGAACATTTTTATTTTTAGTTTAAAGGGGATTAGTACTCATAATAATTATGATATTTGTCTTCAAAAAGTACTAAATGAGCTCCGCGGAACTACTTTTGAGGCGGTGTACCACCTTTGCCGCCCCCCAAAGGTCTCGACCACCCTCCCGCGTCCTATAACCACGCTGCGTTCACTGTGGTCTACCATTACCTTCACTGGCGTATATATGGGGGGGGGGTTCGGTTCGGTTCGGTTCGGTTCAAAATCAAATCGGCGCGGACCCCCCGAAGCTAAGATTTTTTTAGATATTTTCGACATATCTCATGAAGACAAACATAAAATAGCATAAAATACGCCCTCATGGGGTCTCGGCCCCCCCCCCCCCAAAACTGCCTCGGGCCCACCCCGAAACTTTTTTCTATATACCCCACTGATTACCTTTGTTAGGGTTAGACTAAAAATGCATAAAAAAAAACCTAAAATTAAATAACAGTTAGCTTACCAAAAGATTCGTACACTGTGGTGTATAAAAATTAACTTTAGTGAATGTGAAACTATAATCAATAACAAGAAAAACACTTTTACAAACAAATTCTGTTTGTAAAAATTTTCATAACATTTCATAAATATTCGATTATTAAATTTTAAATTCAACATCTTGTATCTCGAAAACGGAACAACTTCAAATTAAAGTAAATTGACTTAAATGTACTAATTTTGGTCTAAAGAATCTGTGGAAGGAGTGTGTAAACACCTTCTCGGGACATTGAGAGATAAAAGAAAACAAATTAAAAAAAAAATTACTGAGGTGGGGCATCTTCTTGTCGAATGTCAGACTTCAACTTCACGAACTCCTTGGCGACTTCGTCGTTTGTGCGTTGAGACAGTATCCTTAAAATGGTGTATCCAGTTTCATCCATTTGGATTCTTTTGCCTAGGGATAGCCAACAGGCGCAGTTACCCTAAAAAAAGGTAAAAAGTTTGTTAGAACAGAGAGAGAATTAACAAAAAATTTTGTGAGAAAATTCAATATTTTGAATTTATTATTTTAAATCTTGATTATCTTTTATTTTAAAAATTCTAAAAAATTTGGAATTTTTGTTATAATTTGCAGAATTTTTTTAGAATAAAATTTTATATGAATGATAGATATGATATATGAATTTTTTTAGAATAAAAAAAAATTCGAGTCTTAAAAAAGTTTAAAAAATTCAAAATTTAAATTAATATTTTTAAAATGTTGAATTTTCCCCTCACCAATTTAAACATTTTCAAAATTCTATAATTATTTGAAAAACTGAAAAAATAAAAAAAATCCTAGTTTTGAAGCGCGGATTTGAGGGGGTTGGCGTGGTCATTACCCCCCTCCCCCTAGAAAAAAAAATATATACACTTCTATTTAATACATAAAAGGTTAACCGAATAGTAACTCCCCGCTAGAAATAAATTAAATACCCGAATAATTTTTTGGTCGGCCATTACTCCCCCCCTAGATTTCGGCCCAGATCCGCGCTTGCTAGTTTTTAAGATTTTTATATATTTAAAAATTCAAGATTTAAATTAATATTTTTAAAGTATCGAATTTTGTCACAAACTGTCACGATTTGGTCCTATTAAAATAAAACAAAAAAAATCATTATTGCTCTTCACCACTAATATTAACAATAATAAAACACCTTACTACCTTAAATTAAAAAAAAATAGGCATTAAAAAAGATCATTGCCAATCACTATACCTTATCAACAATGTCCTTCAACTGCATTACTGCAACCCCAACAAGTCTATCTTCCCTGGCGAAGCAGTAGTCTTTAACGCAGATATGAAGCTCGTAAAAATCTAGTTGTTCTTCACCACCAATTATGCTAAAATAATGGTAAATATTATAAAAGCATTAGAATTAAGTGAGCTTTCCGTTGTCACATTCGTGACCGTCTATCTGCAACGTCTATCACCTACATAATTGTCTACTTGTCACAGCTGTAACGTTCCGTTTTTCACATCTTCGCCTGTTGAATTGTCACGTTTGTGATTTTTATTTGTCACGTCTGTAATCTTTTATTCATAAACAAGAACTTAAAATAGTCAATGAACGATACTCAACTAAAGACTGACCCAGCTCTGACAGATAGATTGTTGTTTAATGTGTGTTTTATTATAAAGGCTGTCAACAATCAGCAATTTCTTTATATTTAACTATAACTTTTAAGAAAAATTCTCTTTGAATTAGAAATAAATAAGCTCTTCTCTGTCACATCCGTGACCGTCTGTTTGCCACGTCTATCACCCACATAATTGTCTACTTGTCACAGCTGTAGTCTTCTATTTGTTACATCTTCGCCTGTTAATATGTCACGTCCCTGATTTTTATTTGTCACGTCTGTAATCTTTTATTCATATACAAAAACTTAAAATGGTTATTTAAACAATACTCAACTAAAGACTGACCCAGTTTTGACAGATAGATTGTTGTTTAATATGTGTTTTTTATAAAAACTGTCAATATTCAGCCATTCGTTTATATTTAACTTTACCTTGTAAGAAAAATTCTGTAATTTTCTTAATATTCAGCGAAAAGCTATTAAAAATAGGGAAAAGTATTTTAAAAATCTTACAAGTTAAATGTCTCATTGTACTTCGGAGACCAGTTATTGGCTTTCGACTTGGTAGCATGTTTTCTCTTCTTATCATGAAGATGTGGGCCGATAAGATTGACTTCGACAAAAGGTCTGAACATGCCTGAGACTAGGTTCCATTTCAGATCGTTGGCAGCGACCACTGTAAAATAAAGTAAAGGTATCATATCGCGAATGTGATTCAATAACTATTATGTCACATACGCGACGCAATGACTTTTTTGTCAAATACGTGACGTAAAAGCCATTATGTCATACACATGACGTAACAACCGTTGTGTTACATACGTGATCTTATGACCATTACCGTTACGAGCGTGACATAAAGTCACATACGTGACAAATATAAATAACTCACCTTTAACTGTAACTTTGTGTTCGTTTGTACCAGGATGGGTGAATAGGTCCACTTGGATAGACACCTCGCCTACACTTCCTTCTTGTCCGTCCACAGAATCTGGAAAGAAGATGTAAAATTTTTGTCACGCTCGAAACATTGTTTTCTGTACGTGACAATATGTCGTCTAGGACAATTAAGTCTAAATAAATTTCTATGTAAGCGTTTAATCGTATACTTAACTTGACAGACATGTAATAATAATGGTCTTTAGATAATTGTGAAGATAATGACCATTACCAATGATTATACAACTTGTACATAGATATGCAACCCAACAAACTTAATAACAGTAGCGGACAGATGGCTCTACCGTATATTCATGTAATTCCAATGATGACACGGCAGAGCCATCTCTCCGCTGTTGTTATTAAGATTGTTGAGTTGCCTATCTCTGTACAAATTGTGTAATCATTGCCATTACATACAAGTCATATAAAATACTTTACTTACGACCAGTTTATTTGTTTTACTTAACGTGGTACGTCTTTAAACTTAGCCTTTTTTGGTGGGGTAGAACGTCTTCGCCTATAAAACGCTATGGATTTTTATCGATCGTAAATAAAGTATTTTTTGCACGTGTAGCTAAAAAGCTATGCAGTGACATATTTTGTAATTTTTTTAAGCTAAGTATTTTTTTCAAGACTTCTTTTGTTAGCGATTTTTTAAATTCTTAATCTAAGCACCTTTTTGAATACTACATTATTAGGTTGGTTGGTCAGGGTTTGTTTTAAATTATAGGTACCTACCTAAAACATGCTTTTGAAATTATTCTAATAATGTAATTAATGTACCTACGCTAATGTAAGATAATGTTTAGGTAGCTCAACTAGGGATGTATTAAAGATATAACAAAAACAAAAAACCTACAAAACACAATATTTTTTAATTTACATTTTTGAAGTTCTGTATCAAATGTAAAATATGTTTGGAACAAAGCTAAAAATTGTAAAAATGGTTTTAAAAAATGTTATTTTACAATAGTATGTCTAAATGTAATTTTTACAAAATTTCTATAATTTTACTATATAGTTCCGTATTTCGGAAAAATGTGCACAAAATTTGGCTAAAGGTAAACTCCACCAAGTTTTTGGAATCAACCAAAAATCTCATTAATCGTTACCCCCGTTAGGGGAAATGGGGGCAATATGGAATACTTGATATTTTTGTAAGAAAAGTTTTATTTATTAAAATACTGACCAAATTTCAAATACTAGGTTTTATCCTTGCGCAGTTTCGTATCCCGTTTTACCCCGTATCCCATTTTGCCCTTCTTTCCCCTAACATTTTTATTGATACCAAAAAAATTATTTGGTTATACTTAATAACCAAAGTATTTTTTACCAAAAACTTGGCACGTTCAACCAAATTTACTCTTTTAAAAATCATAAAAAATAAGAAAAAATAAACTAGCAAAAATCGTTAAAAAATCATGAAAGCCAGCTGAAAGGCCTGTCGGCCAAATGTTCGGCTACCTGGCCACTTGTCCCTGGGCTTTTTGGCCTTAAGAGGTTCCTCCAGAGCCTCAGAATCGTCCTCGTCTCGGCTTGTTATTGACACTTGACGTTGCAGCATCGTCTCTTTGTTATTTAGCGGCACTTTAGGATAATTCGTTAGTGTTATATTGTGTAAATACAGTACAACTTCGATAATCCGGACACAAATCGGTACAGCTTTCGCCAAATTATCGGGGTATTCGGACTAATGAAATCTTTTTTTTTTGTTAAAATCTACCTACAGTTTAGGTTTACTTATATTTTTTTTATTTAGAAAAAAAAATATCACAAAATACATTTAGATAACGCAAAAAATATACCTATACAGAAAGTTTATCTCCCAATTTTCTTCCGCCCGAACAGCTAGCTGCTAGTGCTTTGTTGTCGAGCGCGTTGCTTCTCAGTCTGCCTGCATTCACGATGCGTTTCAGCCAACGATAAAGACCGGCAATGGCGCGTTATAAGCAAGTCGGCGGTCACGTGATCTTAGGAGTCCCAGGATTCTTATTGTATTGCTTAATATATTATATGTTTTTACACAATTTAAATAAATTAACAAAAAATGTTTGTTCTTTTATAGGCAAAAATTGAAAAAAATATTTTGCTGATATATGTGTTTATTATGGATAAAAGAACTGAATCTATAAAATAAAAAATTATACAAAATTTACACTCTAATATCTCCAGGTACATATATTAGGTACATAATATCGTTAGTAACTTCAAATCTATACAAGTCTTTCAAAATTGGACATATCAAACCTAAGCTTTTAGTTTTTTAATTTTTTTTTGACTGTCATCATCTTTGAGTTCCTATTCAAAGATTTATTAGCAGACACTAAATCATTGTGCTTTTTAATAAAATTATTTTAAAAAACTTTACATGCCCTTAAACTAATTTTTTTAAGCTTTAACCATAGTTTTTCTCCACAAAAGCACTCGCTAGAGTTACCTGAAGAAAAATTTTCAATATAAAACATTTCACAATAATTTATTAAAAAGAAACAAGTGATTTTGTGAATAAGTGAGATGGTTTTCCCATTCAATGAACTGAATGTAGTGGTCGTCAATAGTTTTTTGAAAAATTACCCAGCACAAAGTTTAATATCTATTTCAATAAAGTGTAAGTTAACTACCAACTCATGTTCTTTTAAAAGCTGTATCTAACTTTTTAAATATTTCACACTACCAGAGAGATTACTATCTGTTAACAATATTTTACAAATCAGTTTTTTAATATTGCGAGGGTGCGGAAGACATATTACCTTAGAATTGTAAATTGTCGTGTATGCACTGGATAACTGGATAAACAAAGATGAAGCCAACATTAAAGTGTATCCACCATATCTTCGATTCTCAGGTTACCTTTCCAAGAGACCCAATTGTTCAATAAGAAATGACAAATGAACACATTTTTCTCACTATCGAAAATGTCACTAAGGATGTCTATTACTTGATCAATCTTTTCCAAGATCTTATCTTTTACCACTTATTTCCCGTTTGCAACATATTAGGTTTCAGTTTTATAGTTGGACCGACAAGGAACAACACTAATTACACGTTCGCGGCATTGTTTATCTTATAGGAATTTTCTTTATAATTTACTCATTAGTCAGATAAAAATTAATTATTTTAACGCAGCCCACTACAGTCTTTTTCGTGGGCTGCATTATTTTAATAACTTTGATAAAATTCACATAAAATTCGCGCCCAATTTAAAAAAAAATCGACGTAAACAAACATACCAAAACTGAACACACACATGTTTTATAATGACAGCGGGCCGTGAGGCGCTTTTTTGTGGGACTCCTACAGTCACGTGATATTTCCGCGCCCGGGCCGGTCTTTCTCGTGGGCTGCGACGATGCGTGTTAAATGTACGCAATACGTGACAAGGTGGGGGTCGGGCGGAAGAAAATTGGGAGATTAATTTTATATTTACCTAGTAGAATAAGCCTGTCTGTATACAAGGAGATACTGTTAAAGTACTACCTGGTAGAAATTTTCAACAAAATTATGTTTTCTTCCTTGTTAAAACAATGCAATATCACAGATTAATATATCTTTGGCAACATCTTGGATTTTTTGGGAAATTCAGCTTTTTATGGGACCGTTTGTTTGACAAAGCGGCACGAAACACTCCTGCACGACCATAAATAGAGGACTACATCAAGCTACCTGCGCCCACGGTCATTAAATAAACTCGGTGTCATGACGGCCGTGACGCCAGAACTACGTCACAGTTTTCCTAGGAAACAGCAGTCAAACGCTGTTTATAGCGTAATTTCGTCTTTTGCCAGGAAATTTTATATAGCTGTTCCGTGCTTGCTATAAATGTTATTAAGACTAACTAAAAGAGATTTTAGAAAAATATGGTTTAGTTTATATTGCAGGATTTTAGCACGAAAGCATCACAATGAGTTCCCTCAACATGCATTCATATGCCATGCCATCTTGGGTGCAAAGCCTATCTTTTTGAGGCTTAACTGAGCCTTTACCATCATGGAAAGAAAATGTTAACAAAATGGACAAATGGTTCATAAAATTGCATGGTGCCAATTTTAAATTTAAAACAAATATTTCTATTCCATATAAATTAGTACATTTATTTGTAAAACAGAGAGTGATGATAAGAATCAAATTTATAAATAACAAAAAGCAAAATGAATCCACAATGAAACAAAAGTTTGATGATACAGGGACTGATGAGAGTCGAAAAACAGTAAAAAAGTTAAAGAAAATTATTTTGTAACTATTCTATAATTATATAGGTATAGTTTTTTGTTAATTGCAATATGATTTAAAAACAAAACTGATGACGACGAGTCTTAAATTATATACTGGGTGTTTCAAGTTAAATGTCCACCATTGCTAACTTTGTTATTATTAAAAATAGCAAAAAAAATTAATTGGCAAATTGGTAGAATTTTTGAAAATTATAAAATGCAGGATTGGTTTTATGTTTTTTGAAATAAACTCAAAAACATTTTTTTATTTGAGCATCTTAAAGAGCATCAAAATGTCTACTAGTTTGCCAATTTAAACTTTTTTCTATCTTTAATAATAAAAAAGTTAGCAATGGTGGACACTCAACTTGGAACACCCTGTATAATGCTCAAGCAGAAGGAAAGGAATATCAGCGTTACAACCAATGTATTTTATTATAATTTTTCTTGAAATGTGTCAAGGGGGGATCAAAAATCCTGAATCTTTGCGTTATGTAATTTATAAATGTTCCCTAATACCCTGTTTCCACCAATGCATGCCCACCCCGATTCAAATCACGTGATGGGCCATGGCTTTGCACCGGTTTTAAATGCAGCGTCACCTGATGCGTTTTTTGAATCGGGGTGGGCATGCATTGGTCGACTTACTGCCATTGACTTAAAGTCATTTCAATTTCCTTTCCTTTAATTTTTTTGATAAAATTTCTCAAAAAAAAACTTATTTTAATTACCTCCTATCCACAAAAAATCTATATTCCTTTAGTGTTCGGCGAAAAAAGTTAAATTAATATGAACAAGAGAGTCGAATTAACTTAGGAAAACGTATTTATAATCGTGTCCTGAATCTGACATTTATAAAACTGGAATTTTTATCATAAATTTTTAAATTATTTAATTTTTTAATAAATTTTGATATTTTTGCGGCATCTATCTTTATTTCTCTCATCATATAACGTAGAAGTCTCTCTTTATTGATCGTGGAGCAGGCATATTGCCGCGTCATAGGGTGCCGAGTTCTTATTGGCTGGGAGTTACCAGACAACCGGTTTATTTACGGATCGTGACCTGCGCCGTCAGTCCAACGGTAAGTATGTATATGATTGGGCAAACCTAATTTATGGTTTACCATACCACATATCATGGGAATCCGAAGTTCGCTTTGGTTTGTGCACCAACTTTTCGTTCCGGTTTCCCAGGACATGCGGTATGGCAAATCACAAACGAAGTTTGCCAAATCGCATACTTATCGTTGGATTCTGGCTTAATGCATCAAGTAGCAACTGGTTTTTACTGGTCTTTAAGCAGAAATATACTGGATTAATTTTAGTTTGCTCAAATAGTTAGCTTGTGTCCGGATTACAAAGGTAAAAACTGCAAAGTATCCAGTTAATAAGAGGCGCCGGATTACTAAAGTGTCCGATTTGGCGCGTGTCCGGATTATAGAAGTTGTACTGTAATGTGTTTTTATCTAATCAGTGAATTGTGCTTACTTAATTAGGTCAATCAGTTAAAATCATTCACTCAAAGGTTATTAACATAAAGGAATATATATACAGGGTCTTTTAAAATTCAATAACATAATTTTAATGTTAAATTCCTTGACTGATTTGAAGACAAAAAGTTCATTTGTGGACTTTTCAAGATAATATTTTTTCCTATATTTTGATATTTCATAGTGAAGCATTTTTTATTTTGATGATAGCAGCCTTTAGTGCAACAGCGATTTTCAACAAAACAGTTAAAGATGCGTAAAAATCGCTAAAAAAAAAGCCGGGGAAAAGTTAACTTGTCCGTTAAAAAAGTATCACCCTGTAGATTTTTACTCTAATTTGTCATGTCTAATAGTGTACTGCCTATAGCTAAAAAGACGTGTGAAATTCGATATAAATAACACAAGAACTGCACGAGTTATAAACAAAAAACTAAAAAAACTATGTTTACAACAACGTTTTGTCTTAATTTGGTTCAATCACTCAAGGAATTTAACTCCAAAATTATGTTATTGAATTTTTAAACACCCTGTATTCTCCTCTTTGTTATTAATAAGTAGAATAAATGCCCGCCAACAAAAAATTTTAGCAACAAATATTCATATAAATAATTAGTAAATAAAAAATCAATCAATTATTAGTCAAAAAATTAACAACCTGATTCAAACACTACCAAATACGTCAGAGCATAAATACTGATTAAAAAAATCTAAAAGTGAAGCAATCATAGCTTGCTTTGGAAACAATGGAAATTTAACTTCGTAGACGCAAATTTTCAAGTGCGCATGCCTGTGTTTTGTCACGTAGACACACAGCTGCGTTTGTCGTGTAGAATTGTGTTTTTTCTGTGAAAAATGGGAAATTATTTACATAAAACATGTGCGATTTGTAGAAAAATGTCCGTGAGAAGTCAGGGAGTGTATTCCATAGGGAAGTACTCGTATTTTTCTTAATAATTTGTTAGTAAAGTGTGGTCTACGAGGTTTGGCTATTAAATAACGAGACTGGTTACGAAAAAGGGTTTTATTATAAAAATTATTCTACATTTCAATGCTCCCCTTCAATTTACTTCCCTCCCCTCGCCACACACCTCTTCATATATTTTTCCATTGATCGAAGCAGTGCTGGAAGTCTTCTTTGATGAGGGCCTTTATGAGCTCTGCCGTTTTTTGTTTTACTGCTTCCATCGACTTAAACCGGGTCCCTTTCAAAGCAGATTTTATCTTCGGAAACAAAATAAAGTCGCACGGTACCAAATCTGGTGAGTACGGCCGCTGTTCGAGCACTAGAGTGCACTTACTGGCCAAATACTGCTTCACAGATAGTGCGTTATGGACAGGTGCGTTGTCCTGGTGCAAAATCCACGAGTTGTTATTTACGAACTCGTTCTCGGAGTGTTGCCAAAACTGACAAATAGTAAGTCTGGTTGACAGTCTGACCCTCTGGAACCCATTCAGTCAGCACGATACCGTTAATGTCGAAAAAAACGATCAACATTGGAGTTGAAACAGTCACAGGGCGACCTGGGCGTTGGTCATTTTTAGTAGTCTCTCGGCCCTCACTAAAGCGCTTACACCACTCAAAAACACGCGCACGAGATAGAGAATTGTCCCCATAGGCCTCTTGTAGAAATTTATAGCACTCAGTCGGAGTTTTTTAATTTAATTTAACGAGAAATTTAAGATTGATACGTTGCTCCTGTTTTTCGTCACACATGGTTTTCGGCACGAGAAAAAAACACGTTCGTTTCAAACCACTACTGCACAAATACTATAATAGCAGTGGCGCACCCAGGAATGTGTCTTGGGGGGGGCCCGACAGCTACAAAGCGCGCCCTCAAAAACCTTGCGACCAAAAAAAAAAGGTAATCATGTCTTTTCGCAACTACGCCACTGCTTGGGGTTGGGGGGGGCCCGAAGCCTCCTGATGTCAAATTTTAAGGTATTTTTCATGTTTTATCATCAAATATGTAGAAAATATATTCAAAATCTAAGGCTTGGGGGGGGGCCCGGCCCCCCCCCCTGGGTGCGCCCATGATAATAGTGACGGAAAAGTGTTTTGGAACGTGCATAGACAAGATATCTAGATACCCAACGCACTATTCGTTTTTTACCCCACCCGTCTAGGGCGCCATCTAGGCGCGCAGTCTTTTTATTTAATAGCCCAGACCTCGTATAGATGCCATTAAACACTTTTTATTCCGCAATTTGATACATTTTTACCCGATCAACTAGTTTTTAGAAAAAAGAACAATAGACATAACCTTAAATTTTTACCCATTGTTTAATAATGTAGTGAAGTAATGGAGAATGTTCCATATATACCAAAACTGACGCATGCGCAAATACCGAAATCCTGTCTACCCGAAAAAAAACAATAATAATTAAATGGGGTCCTGGCTTCAATGCATGCGTACGTCCTGTATTTATGCTCACAGGTATTTGAACACTACTATTAAAATTTAAACTATTAAAATTTAAAAATCCATTATGAAAATATGGTTTCGTTTTTGTATTTTAAGTAAGTCGAATTAGTTAATCAGTTTAAAATGTTTTCTTAAACGCTATTAATAAATTAACTGAAATTGAGAATACTTCATTCAAAAAACTATTTCAATCAGTAAAATATTCAATCAGTTACAAGCATTCATTCAAAATTTATGAATCCAAAACAGTTAATTATTAGTAAAACACAAATATAAATTTTTTTTTCTAATTAATTAATAAGTTAAGTAAATTTAATTACCTTCATTAATTTGCGTTGTAACAAACGTTTTAATTAACGTATCCGTAGTTTGCGTATACAACGATAAGGCGTATCTTAAGCTCTGAAGTTCTGCACTTTTGTCCAGGAAAGCTTTTTTTAATCCATTGCCACCTTAAAAATACAAAAAAGGTCCTTTTAAAAATTTCCAAAAATTTCAAAATTGTAAAAGAGTTCTCCAAAATTTTAAAATTGTAAAAAAGTTTTCAAAATTCATTCATTTATTTTTACTCTGGTAGTTTCTCTTGTATTTGTAGATGTCGCCACTTATGTGAAAGCATACGGTATCGCAGGCATTATTTATTTATTACTCTCATTCATATGGATGATTCTACCAAAAGTGGGCTATATGGATATCATTTTTGGTCATTGCCTTTAAATAACAGTACAACACAGTAAATAATTTTGTTTTTTTAAATTTATGAAACTAATTAGGTGTAAGCTAAGAAACATTTATTTTTCCTAATTTTAGGAATTATTGCACAAAAATTCCAGAGGGATGAGTACCAGAGGAATGAGTTTTTTAATGGTTTTCCAATTTAAATCAAAATCTATTTAGACTACTTAACTTAAGTTTTATATAAACAAAATTCCTATACTTATAATTTTAAAACAATCAACAAAAAAATTATACTATTGATATCAGTCGAATATTTACTTACCAGAGGAATGATAATTGAAGCGTTCCTTTTTGATTTCTCCGAAAAAAACTAATTTTCTGCCGAAAATAAAAAGATCTATAACTTAAACCAAACTAAAGTTGACATTGTCTGTCACAACTTGTCACCCTCACAAGTAAATTAGATATCCAGGGCCGTCTCTTTCTCTAGAAATTAACCGGTGGTATTCACAAATATTGTGTTATTAAAAATGGATCACGTTTAAAATTGTAAAATTTTCCGGAGAAGATGTAAATTCGGATTTTCAAAACAATGACTGCAAACTTAAGTTTTATCAATTTTTTGAAAAATAGTTAAGACTTGGTTAAATATTATTTATTAGGATATTTTTTTCAATCTGAGTTTTTAATATTTGGTTTGGGACTACACCAGAGGAATGAAGTATTTGCTTTGTAATAAAAAAAATTATAAACTTGCAATTTTTTTTATACATTAAACTCAAATGCTCCATAAAGAAAACATTTCGTTTTAAATCTTATAACTAAAACTATGCTTCATTTGCAGTCTGTGTTTGAAAAATATGTATTCCCACTCGACAGCACCATTTTTGCAGAATCATCCATATACTGTCTCTATAGCTTTACAAAAGTGTCACATTGACCATGCAGTGTTCTGAAGATTCCCTTAAGGACGAAACAGTTAACTGTCAACACTTAATATGTCCATTTGATGTACAGCTTTCGAGCTGCCCACAGAAAAATACAAGAGAAACAAAATCTTTCTATGCACGCTTAGCCACAAAAAATTGTAGTTTTTTTTAATATTACTATTTTCTTACATACCTGCATGGAAGTATTGCTTGATAGTGTCCAAAGCAACATCCAAAACAGCACATTGCTTCGGCGAAAGATTTTTCTCCACCTCCTTGGAAATGTCCATGACTCCACTGAGCGCATTCTTGACATCTTGCTTGCCTGTCATATTTTTAAACACCCTTGACATATCTTCTATCTTCGTATTGGCTGCCAAGTTTTTGGCGTTATCTGTCAAGTTTTTGAACATCATCTAAATAAAAAATAAATTGTCATTACTTGATATAGACAGCATTATTTGATTTGGATGCAGTTTTATTTAATTTTTATTAACTGTTTACGTTTAAGGTATTATATTGATTAAAAATACTGATTTTAGGGCAACGAATGGTTTGTATTTGATGCTAAGAAAACCAGAAAAAGATAGAAGGAATATTTTAAAACACTGAAAACAGAAATAATCAATCAATCAATAAACTCCAAAAGTAAAGACCATAATAGTTAATAACATTTTTTTTATAAAAAGTTAAAATAATTGACAAGTTTAACATTTCCCTAGTTGAAAAAAGGTCCCCTTAAATCAAACGAAGTGAAGCCTACGGAAAACGACTCATGAATGCTTTATAATTGTTTGAACTCTAATGCTAAAGCGATTTGCAAAGAAAGAAATAGACTGTGCTTTAAACGCTCTATACAAAGAGGCAAGACACCAGCGTCAGTCAGAGAATCGTCGGCTTACAAAAACCGTTACCAAACAAAATTAAATTTTTTTGATGTTAGTTGCTCAAAGAAAGTTTAGCCGAATACAATTTTTATTAAAATACAGCGATCCTGAAAATATGCCCAAAAACAAGTCGCTGGTGTTATCATAAATTTTACTTATCCTTAACCTAGTCTTGCATATAATTAATGCTTGTTATGAATAAAACAAACAATTTAATAAAAAAATTAAAAAGTTAAAAAAGGCAAAAATACCGTTTATATGGTTATAAGTAGATCCGTTTTGACTTTTGACAAAGGTATAGCCTATTTCATATATTTTTACCATTGCTTTACGCAGTTTTCTATTCATTCTAATATGCATCGTGTCTCGTTTACGTAACGTACAATATGTTTACGCAAGGTCGTGGATGTTAGTCCCTTAACTGTGTATAAATCCAAGGATATTTTTGAAATGGAAATGTCTGTTATGGATTGCCTATATTTGACGTACCGTTTTGTCAGTCATTGGTGGCAGCACAACGGTCTTTTCCAATATCCTCATAACGATCTTCCATAATTCTTTAAGCAGTCTTTTAAGTACAGTCTTTTCACAGGATTGAGCGTAAAGGGATAGCGAACCTGCAAAAAACATATTATTATCGACAGAGAAAAATAAAAAAATTATAATAAAAAAAATAAAAAAGGTGAAAAGAAAAGATAAAAGGAGAAGAGAAAAGAAAAAGAGATAAAGAAAAGAAAAAAATAAGAAAAGAAAAAGCAAGAAAAAATAAGCTAAACAAAAATAACATCTACTGACCATCCAAGAGGTCCATAAGAGGCCTCAAAACCTCATCGGCCTCAACTGCAACTTGCTGTCGTGCTGCAGGTTGATTTAAGGTTCCTGGTTGGCCGCCACCCTTAATTGCTAATAAAAGATCACAGAGCTCTTTGACCGATTGGGTTATTCTTGGTTCCAAACTGCAAAAAAAATGTTTCTCAAATCAAAAACTTAAAATGACAAAAGTCAGTCACTGAAAAACTTGAGGTGTGCTAATTGATTAGCAAGGTATCAGATCTATCATGGATATTTGTTATGTGGGGGTGCAGAAATAAGATTACCTTATGGCAAAATCATGAGCCAGTTCATCTAAACTCCCATTAAGAGTTTGTTGAAGTTCGTTCAAAATGTTCGCAGCGTCTTGTTCCAATTTTTCTCCACCCATAGATTCGAACATTTTTTCTAGCTGAACTCTCAGCTGCTGGATATTGTTCATGAGAATACACGCCTATCAAAAATTAAGATGACACTTTCTAAAATGCACTGTCATTAGCACTCATAGAACGGTGTTCGGATCTTATATTTATATGTCGAATCACCACACTAGCTGATTTTTGTAAACCAGAGTTAGATATGATATGAACAACTAATATTTTTTGAAAACTAAGGCTTTGTACATGTCCCTACCACACCAGTTGTTGTGTTCTTATATCATCCACTAAAGTACGTTCACCCACTGTCATAATTTCTCTTATTCTTTGATTTGTAACTCTTTCTCTTTTTGATTTCCCTGCTGCTCTTCTCCAATAGTCCATATCCGTAGCGGAAAGCATTTTTTCTGTTCTATCCTTGATTGGCCATACTTCTGAGCCGTATGTAATAATACTTTTTACAATGGTGTTATATATAAGCTTTTTGTTATGTTTTGATATACTTTGGTCCCAAATTATTCCATTTAATAAAGTTATTGCTTTTCTTCCTTGTACGTTTCGATCTTTTATAGCTTTGTCTAGTGTTCCGTCAGCTGTAATTTTTAGACCTAAGTATTTATACTCATCACAGGACTGAATTCGCTGCCCGGTATTTAAGATTAGATCCTGTTTCATTCCACCGATACACATATACTATTAAAGTACAAAGAATGAATGATGCAAGACTACCTAAACAAATACTACAATGGAAACCACTGGCCGAAGAAAACAAGGACGGCCAAGGAGAAGCCGGAGAGAAGGAATAGACAGTGAAATAAGAATAAGAGGCCTAGATGATGAATAATGTCTCAAAAATATTATATTATTAGAATATACTAAAAAATAGTAGAAAATTGCCTTATTTTTCAAAAAATTAAAAAAATATTGAATTGTTTATAACATATCTAACTTTTGTTTACAGAAATCAGCTAAACCAAACCAAGTTGAGGTCATTTTTTTTAATCTCCCCTAGAAACACCATTAATGAACCTTGTACACAATAATATCTTTAAAAAATTAAAATATTATCGTAATAAATATTGTCAATACTCACCACTCGTTCTTCCTTCAACTGTTCAGGAAAATCCTTCTTAGCAATGTCTGCATACGCTGTCAAAACTTTGACAATGGTCTTAGCGAACCTCTTCATATACCTCTTCCAGATTTCTGGATCAGGACACTCCAGTTTGGAAACCACATCGAAGCACTGGGTGAGTTGCGTGAAGACATCCACGACAGAGTTGGAAAATAGGGCGTGTTCACTTGATTTTTGGAACTAGAAACAAAGAAAAAATCAATTAAGATCAGGAAGAAACTAAGAAAATTTAAGTAAACTATAGTCTAAGAAAGAAACAAGTATTTTTTTTTTGTTTTTTTAAACTTTGATAGTGCGTCTGAAAATTCAGTAGGGACTGTACGCAGGATTTTGATGTTCCTAGTCTCCAGACTTAGTACATTGTAATTTCTGTTCGTTCTTTAACACCAGTACTTACTAAAAAGTTTAACGTCTAGATTTTGGTTGAAAGTTTAACTAATTTTTGTTCCTCATTATTGTGCCAAAGTCTATTTTCGGCCTAGCATACCTGCTAGCAGAGCGTGAGACTGCGTTCTGGCAATTAACTTTATAGTGGCAAATGCACCGTCTGGTTACTATATCGTTATTTTTTAAACCTATAGCAGGTGCTTCGTCTGGTTATAGGTCTTTTATTCAAAACTCATAGCAAGTGCCTAGTCTGGTTGCGAGTTCTTATTTCCGACTTACAGCAAGTGCACTAGTTTGGTTGTAAATCAATTTTTGACATTCCTTCTGCCTTTTTCCAAGTGCCGTGAGGTGAGTCCCGTTTGGTAATAAGGCCCCTTTCTCCCCTCTACTCTAACAATCTTAGAGAGTCTTAAGTAAATTAGCCTTAGAGCGACAAAGCTATACATAGACCCTAGTCCAAGTGCTACGATTTAAGATCTTAGTAAATACTGGTGTTAGTTTTTATATCACAACTCACCCCATCCTTTTTATCCCTATTGAAAGCACCATTGAGATATTCTAAAGAGACATCGTCGTTTTCATTTAACCACTGCATCACGAAGGGTTCGAACCACGACGGGTATTCGGGAACAGCCCCTTTGTACGGCGGGACGTCTTTTACGTAATTTGTGTACAGCCATTTGACCTAAAAAAATAATTATTTATCATCACGTTCTTATAATAAAAGCTGCGTTACTTTATTTAATCTGTATGCTCCGAGTGCTATGAGTCACGTGCTTCAGTCATCTAACCAATAGATCGAAGGTCACGTGACCAAAAGTGCACGGAGCTCACAGATTGAATAAAAAAACGCAGCAATAGATGCATTACTAAAGCGTATTAAAACGATGTGCTGGAGACAGTCGAAAATTCTTAGGGGGTTAGGTTGGGTCAACAGAGGTTGATGAAAAAATCAACAATGTGGTCGAGGAGAGTTGCTTTATTGTCTGAGCTTGAGCTAAATAGGAAAAGACCTGCCGGTGGGGTCACCTCGAGGAGGTTAAACACCAAAAACAATTGGTTCAAAACCATAAATAACTCAAACAGATTTAGTTGCGAAGCAAGTGCGGATCAAGATGGCCGAAAAAGAAAGACCGATTTCTGCTACAAGCGTTCGGGCATATTCGATTCAAGTTCAAAATTAGGGTTAACGTTTATTTTTAATTTAAATTTAAAAAAAAAATCGGTTTATATTTGTACAAGTTTTGTTTGTTATTGGAGCGTATATATCTTCCTAAATAATTTAGAAAAGCCGAAGTTTGTAAAAATTTCTTACCTTGAAGTGAAGATTCATATATGCGGAAGATTTGCAAAGTCTGTGCGTCTCATGTTCTTCTAAGGCATATTTCATATCTACTGCAAACTGACTCCACATTGTAGCTGCAGAAAGCTTTAAAAAGAGAAAAATTTGTGTTTATTAAAGATTATTAGGTCAGACCAGACGTTTACACTATCTGTGTTGAGCAATTTTCAAGATGGCAAAGTACATAAAAGAAAACGATACGCAACTTCATCTACTTCCTTAAAAAAGGTTTTTATTTTATACAGATGATATAAATCTACAAGAATGCTGGAATATTCGGGAAAAGTTCAAGAAAAATCTTGCTCATTTAGAACATAAGGGTCATAGGTCACAACATTAAAACAATCGACTATTACCTGTCCGATATTTAATTCCTGCGGAAACTGGTTCAGAACCGGTCCATAACTATTCTTGTCTTCCTCTATCACAGATACGATAAGTGCTATAAGTTTATGCCAGAAGTCAACACTGTCCAACCGCGGGCCATGGTCCTCGGGGTCCCTTTTGGGTTCGTTCGGGTCTGATTGAAACTCCCGATTGTAGAGTTCGTAGGTGTTCTCGAAGAGGAACTGATAAGTTGACCTAAAAAGTACAAAATATATAGCTAAGGAAGGAAATCTATCAATATTGTGCCCTGCTTTGTTTTTCCAGCATAATTCAAAGACTATAAAAGTAGTGGTCTCTGCTCTTTATCAGCTGGTAACAGCTGTGTCTCCAGTTCATTTGTGCATTCTTCCACTAAGGCCTCAGCAATGTTAAGGTAGGTATTTCAGTTCACAAGTTCGGAGTGTTTTGTTGCAAGTGAATACGTATCTTTAGGTGCGCTGAGTCCCTTCAGGGTGACCTCGCTATCAAAGTATTTAAATAGTATTCAAAGACTCTAAGTCTAGTCTAATTTAATCAAAACTCACCCAAAGATGCATGAAATTTTTTCATACATCTTTGACTTACCTTAAACAGGCTTTTACGCAGTCTTTAACAACAGTACTGGCCCTGGGCGGGCTACTTAATTCCTGAACCTTCATCCTAAAGAAGGTTATACTAGTTAACAGGTCCACCGTAGACTTAAGATCCATCAGTTTATCAGGACTACTGGCAGGAAAGTTGTTTCTGTACATCGAAAGGTCTATTCTTAGGGAGTTGTGGAGTTGGTCTAGGAGTTTTACGAATTTTTCTTTCTGAAAAATATAAATACTTTGTTAGTACTGAAGTAACGAACAGAGAGAAATAGAAATCTACAGGGAAAAATAAAATGTTTGGACGTTAATGCTACGATATAAATACAGACGTAGGAGGTAAGCAGAGTTCTGAAGTATGGAAAAACATTTCTACGGTAAAAAATCCAACAAAAGTAATCATTCAGATAATCGAACCAGAACAATGGACAGAGCACTACAGGACTGCTGCAGAAAACGAGACCAGAATTTCTGTCAGCGTCTCCGCGGAGAGACATAGAAGTACATGGAGAGGAAGGAATTATCGAAAAAGAAATGATAAAGAATAGTATTAAAAAGCTTAAATCTGGAGAAGCTAGCGGACTTGGGGGAATATACCCTGAAATGCAAATATAGATTATAAAATTTAACATATATGAAACAATGGTGAAAAGGACGATGTTTATAGAATAGAGACTTGTCGCGTAACAGAAAATTACAAAGCAAATATGGAAAGTGTCGAAATTGATGCAATAGGAAGATCAATGTAAATATCTAGAACAGATCATATAAGAAATGAGATCATAAAAGAAAGAATGGGAATCGAGGGAAGCATAACGGATGACATCACTAAAAGACAGCTGATATGGTACGGCCATGTACAACGGATGAACAACGAAATATTACCACAGCAGGTTCTAGAATGGCAACCAAAACGATGCAGAAAAAGAGGGCGTCATAAACTGGAATGGCAACAGTCAATCCAAAGATCAAAAGTCAAAAAAACCTGACAGAATATGATTGTCAGGGTCGAAGGAGATGGAGAATAGGCGTCGGACAACGTAGAAAAACGTTCTAAACCGACATAGTAGTAGGCCCAATTTTCGTTTTTCTATAATTTCTTCTTTCTAATTTTTTATTTGTTTCCTCTTTTTGATGTAGTTTCTTTATCTTTTTTTGATACTTACTCCAAAATTTGAGGCAGCAAACCTATCACTCGCTGATACAGGAGTGATTGCTGTCGTATGAGCATAGAAAGCGTTTATGTTGGCTAGCAGCATGCTCATAACTGCTGGAACACCAGGGCACAGGTATTTTGTTGACAAACAGTGAAAATGCCTAAAAGAACAAGATTCCTCAGAATGTATTTAGTTTTTTGCACTTGTATTTGACTAGCCGGCCAGTAGTATGCAAGAATTTAATTAGGGAAAATTACCACGGATCACCTAACAAATAGGTGATCCGTGATATAGAGCAGGCGCTGTAGGTAGTTGAGTATGCAAAATATGAGGACCGCAGTTTGACAATCGATTCTAGCTGACAAAAGATCACAGATTAAAGTCACAATGACAAAGAAATGAATCAAAAATATGTAAAATCCAACCTAAAAATAAAATTATATTAGTTTGTTAAATTTTAGCTGCAAAAACCCCCAAAAACCCCTCAGACCCCTTAAAACCTGATATTTTGAGGTTTTCTTCAAATTTTCTCAAAAACTAAGCTTCTTAGGGAAAAATATGTAATTACCTTTATTATAGATAATAAAATTTTCTTTTTAACGATGTATTAGTCAGTGGCGTATGACCAATAACAATCCCTTCAGAGGCGTCTGTTGATTAAGGTGCTGTAAAAAATTTTAAAAAGAAATATGTCTATTACTTGATTTACCCGATTTTATTGAAAACTAAGCTCTTTGTCAAAAAGTGTGTCTTGTAGTCGATTGTAGAAAATTAAATTTTCTTTAGGACGATGCATAACAAGGAAATATTATTTTTATTTATAACAAATCAGGGTCGTCTGTAAATTACATCAATTTTGAAAAATCACTAAACTTGCGGGTAAAACATGTGACAAACATGTGGTTTTTTAAAAAAAATTTACATTTTCTCAATAAAAGGACGCCGCTGAAAAATTTTGTATTATCTGACACGCTCTTAAAAAGGAAATTTGATTTTCTACAATAAAGTGTAAAATAATTTATTTCCCAAGAAGCTTAGTGTTTAAGAAATGTGGGCAAAAAAAATTGGTAGGTTTAGTCATTTTTTAAAATTGATGTAATTTATGGACGACCCTAAATTGTTATAAATAAAACTAATGTTGCCCTATTATACATCATTTAAAAGGAAATTTCATTATCTACAATCGACTATAGGCAATTTTGACAAATACCTTAGTTTTTAAAAAAATGGGATAAAACTTGTAATAAACAATTTAATTTTTTAAAATTATTTTACATTACCTCAATAAACGGACGCCACTGGAGAGTGTGTCATTAGTCGTACCGCATTGAGTTGTATATCGGTAAAATGGAAATTTTATTTTCTATAATATAGGCAATTTCATATTTTTTTCTAAGAAGCTTAGTTTTTGAGAAAATTTGGAGAAAAACTCAAACTTTCACATTTTGGGGCCTGGGGGGTTTTTAGGGGTTTTTAGAGCTAAATTTTAAGAAACTAATATTTTTATTTTGAGGTGAGATTTTACACATTTTTGATGCATTTCTATGTCATTGTGGCTTTAGGGCGTCAACTTAGTTACATTTTCAGAAATTTCAACATAACTTTAAGAGGAGAGGGGCAAAAAAAATTGGACCAAAATCTGGCTTGGCAACATCCAGATCGTTAATTTGTGACCCAGTGGCGTATATAGAAAAAGTTTCGGGGTGGGCTCGAGACAGTTTGGGGGGGGGGGGCGAGACCTCATGAGGCTGTATTTTATGCTATTTTAAGTTTGTATTCATGAAATATGATGAAAATATCCAAAAAAATTTTAGCTTTGGGGGCGGCCCGGGCCCCCCAGGCCCCCCACCCCGTATATACGCCACTGCTGTGACCTATTGTCAGGTAGAATCCATTGTCAAACTGAGGTTTTCATATTTTGCATATTCAATTACCTACAGCGCCAGCACTAATATTACTTTACTGTTACTTACGTCATGGCTTGATAGATGAACTCAATTCCATATCTCATTGCAAATTCGTCAACGATTTGCTCTGGAGCTTCATCAAAGTATACTTTCCATGCATCATCACCTTAAATACACAAGAATATTTCAAAAACTGTAAAAGATATGTCTATTTTTTTTTGCTGAAAAGTAACAATATTTATCCAATTTACTTACCCTTGGCTGGAGGTAAGGTAACAACCCCATTGTTCTGTTCACAAAGGTAATGAAACAAATTCTCGTGCAAGCAAGTGTATTGAACATGATAAGGTGCCACTTTTTCTTCACCCTTGATTTCTACAGATATGTGAAGCTGAAGTGCTCCAGAAACTGCCGATTTGTCCGTTCGTTTTTCCAAGTTGTACCAAACGTCCATCTCACCGGACAGAGTTCGCACCTACAAGAATTAAGGTGGGAAAATTTTAAAGGAGAAAAAACGCACATAAGCTTAAAATGGCTCAGTGCTAAAGAGCAAAGAGACCTAGAAATCTACAGGGAAACCAGAACACAGCTAAGAAATTTGACAGGCATGGAAAAAAATTAAATGTTCGAGCGAAAATACCACGATATAAATACACACGTAGGAGGTAGGCAGAGTTCTGAAGTATGCAAATTCATTTCTATAGTAAAAAACCCAACAAAGAAAAAGTAAACATTCAAATCATCAATCAGAACAATGGACAGAACACTACAAGAGACTGCTCCAGGAAACAAGACCCGAATATCTGTCACCCTCTCCGAGGAGAAACATAGAAGAACCGGGACTCTAAGTAGATTGTACAGTAGAATTCTTAGAGACCTAATAGAGAATGATTTTCATGACCAAGAAGAAGAAGAGCAAAGTGGATTTCGTGCAGGCAGATCTTGTAGTAATCATGTTTTTTGTCTTATACAAGTAATTGAGAAAAGGAGTGCCAGAAATATAGAGACTCATGTTACCTTTGTGGACCTACAAAAAGCATATGATACCGTTCCAGTAGAAAAATTATGGACAGGGTTAGAACAAACAAATATCAATCCTACATATATAAAAGCAATTAAAGAACTATACAAAGGGTCAAAATCTAAAATTAAAATTGGAAATCAACTTTCAAAAGAATTCCTGGTAACGAAAGGCTTAAGACAGGGATGTTGTATCTCTCCAACTCTTTTTAAAATATATATCGCAGTTGCTCTAAAGAACTGAAAACGTAAAGTACACGGCATGGGAATACAACTTAATGACCGATTTACCATATACACACTACAGTTTGCTGACGACCAAGTAATTGTAGCGAATGATAAAGAAGACATGGAGTATAATATGATGAAAAAGTTAACGGAAGCATACCAAAAGTGGTGTCTAACAGTGAACGTGGACAAGACACAGTACTTATGTATTGGAAACGAATTAAGTGAGTTCGAACTAGACAATGGACAAACAATATCTCCATGCAATGTATACTTGGGTGTCACATTTGTAGACAGCAACAGACTGTAAAGAACTGGAAAAAATAATAGTAAAAGCAAAAAAGGTTATTTGATGTCTTAACAGTATTTTATGGAGGAGAGAGATGAAAAAGAATGTAAAATTTAACATATTGCAACAATGGTGAAAAGCATGCTGATGTATGGAATAGAGACTTGTCGCGTAACAGAAAAATAGAAAGCAAAAATGGAAAGTGTCAAAATGGATGCAATAAGAAGATTAATGAGAATGTCTAGAACAGATCATATAACAAATGAGATCATAAAAGAAAGAATGGGTATCGAGGGAAGAATAACGGATGACATCACTAAAAGACAACTGATATGGTACGGCCATGTACAACGGATGAACGACGAAAGATTACCAAAGCAGGTCCTAGAATGGCAACCAATAGGGCGCAGAAAAAAAGGGCATCATAAACAGGAATGGCAATCCAAAGATCGATAAGTCAAAAAAACCCGACAGAAGATGATTGTAGAATAGAAGGAGGTGGAGAATAGGCGTCGGGCAACGTAGAAAAACGTTCTAAACCGACATAGTAGTAGTAAATTTTAAAGAACTTCTAGAAGAAGTATGGTCAATTCAGTATATTTTTTAACTAAAAATAATGTTTTTTGTACCTCAATTATTGTTTGTCCCAAAAAGTCGTCTGATTCTCTTGTAAGTTTTTGCCGAAGCTTGCTTTTTAAGTCATTGTCCTCATCCCAAACTCGAACTTTTATTCGATCCGAAGAGTTGTGACATTCACTAAAAATCATAAAAAAATAAAATTAATTTTCGCTTAATTTAAACTTAATTTATATATTAAAAATAAAAAAATATATATAAAGAAATAAATAATATAATAAAAAAGATAAAATACATACAACAGTATAAAGATACATACAAAAGTTATAAACAACTTACAAAAAGAACTTTTCATCCCAAACAGGGTTTAGTTCTTGTGGCATTGTTCTTGTGCGTTTTTTCACCTTTCCCACTTGAACTGTGACGTAAGGATCTGAAGTTCCACTTTTGTCCTTTGCTATCAAACCTTGTGCCGATTTGACTATGTTATTTAAAAAACAAAATAATTAGTACATATTTATTTTAAATAAATAAATTATTGTATCAACCCTTATAAGAATTATTTGCAAATATATCATCCTTACAAAAGTTGTAAGGTTTTCATATTTTTATAATTATATATTTTTATTTATACAATTGTTTTTTAATATTTATTTTAAAGATAGAAGGTCAAGCTCTACATTTAGTGTACTTACAAAGAGGATAGCGGTGAACAATAGAATTAAGGTGAAGAATTAATTATTAGGTTTTCTATTCTCTGAAAAACAAAATTAATTTCAACATGCTACATATCGTGCAGTTTTTGCTACATATATAATTATACACACAGACAAGAAGTAACATGCTATTATTTACAAAGTTTTCTTTACGTGAAATATATCTACACAATTTTTTAAAGTTTATTTTTATAGCAACAATCACTGTGAGACAAAATTTAACGAAAAAATTATATCCGGGGAATTTTCGACAGAAATTTGTGTTCAGTCCCTGATTCCACGACCAAAAGAATTTATCAAAGTTAGCTTGTATAACACAAACGGAATTTAAAAATAAAAAATGCCGCATTGGTTTTTGTTCTTTTATCGTAGAACCAACATTTTTATGACAAAATGTGTAGACACTTCTTTGGAAGGGAATTAAATTACCTTTTAAATGATGTATCAACCTTGCAATTCGGTTAAGAAATGAAGATGCTTTTAATGTACAATTTAAAAATTAATATTTCTACTACTTGGATTTTGAGATATACGCAAAATAATTGTTTATCATCCCACATAATATATTTTACTTCTAGGCCAAATCCTTCATGCGGTACTTTGTTTTGGCGACAATTTTATTGGCTTCAAATTAGCTTTCGACAGATTTTTTTGAGAAAAGTTTACTTTATCAGTTATACCGGAAAATATGGTAGGGCGCTCTTCGTTCTTCAATGCCGAATATTTCGGAAAAAAAACTAACCTAGCTGAATTCTCTTGGTAGTGAGTTTCAGGGGTCAAGTGAATTATATTCCAAGTGCCAGTTCCCCGAATATTTTTTGTATTGCACAGTGAACTAATAAAAAACAATTAAAATTAAAATGTTACTCCATTTTTAATGGTTGAAATTTTACAACATTAACTACATACAAAGATACAACATTAACATTGGAAATATGTACATCAAAAGCTTGTCAGCCAGCAAAATGTATTTACAATGAAAAAAACTTGTGTTTTTTGTATAAACATTTTTTTAGGTATGTTGTGTACATTTTTTTTGTATTCTTTGTTACTCTGTATATATTTGATGATTGTGTATTGTAATTAATTATAAATATATTTTATATATTAATAATTTTTATTCATATTAATCTTTATTTAAATTCTATATAATTTAAGTTTCTATTTATTTTCTAGACGCTACTTTTTTATAAACTTTTCTTCTATACTAAAAAATATTTTCCTCTTTTAATTATCAAAAATTGCATGCTCTTAATTTTAATCCAAGTCATTTTTACTTTTTTGCTTATACAAGTAGGTATGAAATAACTAATTTTTGGAACCCAACCGAACCCTAATTTTTTTGAATTTATTAGAAAACATTATTAAATTACAAAACGCAAAAATTTTGTCATTTTAATGTTCCTCCTTTCTTCGTAACGCATTTTAAAATTATTAAAAAACATTGAATGTAACGCAAGGCCAATCTCCCCCCCCAACCATTACGTTATGTAATTTAAGAATATTTTGGCTACTGACTGGAATTTTAAAAAATTTTTACTGCAAAAATACAAATGTCAGGCGCATTTTTTTTAGTCGCAGTAAAATTGATCTATTTTCCAGGATCCCTGAAATTCAAAAAATTAAATAACAGACTAAAAAAAAAGAAAATTGCAACGAGTTGAAGCGAAGTGCTTGTTTTGATTTTAAATATATTAATTGCTAACTATATTAATATTTTTATATAATTTTTTTCTTAATTTAGTTCTTCTAAACTCTTATTCTTTTCCCCTCTGTTAAAATTTTATCCGCTTTTGACTCTTTTTTTGGGTGTAAAGTAATAAATGCGTTTTTATCTCTGAAGAGCGAAAAATGTTACTACCATGTATAGTACTTACCTTTCTAGTATTTTTTGACCAAAGCAGCCACACAATAAGCATTAAAAAAGCAAAAATGACCTGTTAAAAAATTTCAGCAGTAAAACTAGGGGTCCTGTTATTATATATGCCTGCGAAAAATGCAGAGGGGACCACTATCTAATTTTAGTCCGAAGAATCCTGCACACATTTCAAGAAAAAAACTTAACGACAAGTATATTGTCCGATTATCCTAACTGACTGGCTTCGTTATTAACATTAATAGGTACATTCTTTGTTAAAAAAATAGAACGTAATTTTAACGTTGATTTATGTATTAAATTATAGGCTTTTATATTTTATTTTGTAGTTACTAGAGTTCTTAGTAATTTACGGTCAAAGCACTATTGGGATAAATGGATAACATTCTTATCATAATCATATTTCTTTAGTTAATAAAAGATACTTATTGGAATAAAATCTGACCTTATTTTAAAATCGGCAGTATTGTGACAGATTTACATATAAAAAGCAGCTGCTTTCTTTCAAAATTCGGCCTTTGTATGTTTAAGAACCGGATTTATAAGTGTCTGTTTTTATTAAATGGAAGTTAGCGACTTTATATTTAAATTTGACTTTGGTATGTCAATTTTGAGAGGTCAGCTGTCAGTTTTCTTTGTAAATCTGTCAGAATAAAGCCGACTCTAAAATAAAGTCAGGTTTTATTCCAAAAGTCCCTAAAGTTTTTCTCGATGTACACAGGGTTGTTTCGACTAAAATATTAGAGGCCCTATTACACTTTTTCTGAAATGTGCCTGTCGAAAAGGGCGAACAGGAGCATACAGGACCCCTACTGACCATAACCAGGACAAGCTAAGTGAGCAGCAGCAGTCAAATCAGTATATCTATATAGAAAAATTTTGAAAAAAAAAGTTTGTAGAAAGTAGACGGCATTCCAAACATTTGTGCAATTTTGAAAAGTTATAAAAAACGTGAAGAAGAATTTTGAAGAAAAAAACTACTTGTGTTCGTGAGTGTTTTGTGATAAAATTTAATTTTAAATTTTTTAATAACACAGCTAAAAAAAAATGGAGATATAAATAATTCATTCATTCATAAACATCATTTTTGTTTAGCTGTCTTAAATTTTAATTAGATTTGTTAGGTACCTAATCATATAATTTATATTATACACAATAATTTTACTTATTTAATCTTATGGTTTTGTATCTCCTGTAATTTCATTTCATTACAGGATGATACATTTTCGTCCAGTAGAATTTAAAATTTTTTACTATAGTGGTAATAACTTAATAATGCTTTAGTTCCTAAAATATTTAGATTTAATGTTTTTTTAAACCTTTAAAAAGTCTTTAAACATCATGATAAATGAGATTGAAAATTGGAAAAAAAATTTAAGGTGGATAAAACTGAATCACCTTGTATAATAAATTATATCAGATTATAAGGTTTCAAAAACGTTTTACAACTAATCTTTATCAAATTTAAACAGAGAAGAAACTATAAATTGAATTTTTCCGTGACTCGCTATCGAAAAACGAAAAACTTTCGATGTTTTAAAAGAAAGTAAAATTTTCTTTTAGTAAGATTTTCCATTATTGATATTGAGAAAATCTTTTCGTTCTTTTTGTAGGTACTTCATAAAAATAAATCTGAAAAGTATTATCAAAGAAGGATAAGGTATCTGCGGCAATTAAGGCCCAGTGGCTAATAATGCCCAGTAGTCGTAATTTAAAACATACGCGTCTGTATTAAACTCCATCATTAAGCCACAATAATTTGTTTTATTTTTATGAAGGATTTATTTACCGATGCTTCTTCAAAGTTTTTGTACATTTTATAGGTTTTTGTTGTTTTTTTAAACTTTTTTAGAAAATAAAGTATTTTTTTCTTAAGTGAACATTATTTACCACAAATACCTTATTTTGCTCAAATGTGATAAAGTTCGTAGCTCCGTTTTGAAAATATATATCGCGAAAAATCTCAATCCTAATCATAGGAGCCCATGTTAGTCACACCTCTAAGAAATCAGCTGATTTTTTACACCTTTAAAAAAGTCTTTAAACATCATGATAAAAGAGATTGAAAATTGGAAAAAAAATTAAGGTGGATAAAACTGAATCACCTTGTATAATAAATTATATCAGATTGTAAGGTTTCAAAAACGTTTTACAACTAATCTTTATCAAATTTAAAACGAGAAGAAACTATAAATTGAATTTTTCCGTGACTCGCTATCGAAAAACGAAAAACTTTCGATGTTTTAAAAGAAAGTAAAATTTTCTTTTACCAAGTTTTTCCATTATTGATATTGAGAAAACCTTTTCTTTCTTTTTGTAGGTACTTCATAAAAATAAATCTGAAAAGTATTATCAAAGAAGGGTAAGGTACCTGCGACAATTAAGGCCCAGTGGCTAATAAGGCCCAGTAGTCGTAATTTAAGGCATACGCGTCTTTATTAAACTCCATCATTAAGCCACAATAATTTTTTTTATTTTTTTATGAAGACTTTATTTACCGATGCTTCTTCAAAGTTTTTGTATATTTTATAGGTTTTTTTAACTTTTTTAGAAAATAAAGCATTTTTTTCTTAAGTGAACATTATTTATTATTTCGCTCAAATGTGATAAAGTTCGTACCTCCGTTTTGGAAATATATATCGCGAAAAATCTCATTCGTAATCATAGGAGCCCATGTTAGTCACACCTCTAAGAAATCGGCTGATTTTTTCATGCTTAAATCATCAAAATCAAACTAAAAAAAACTAACTTAGAGTGGAAAATGTGACACTATCCAGAGAAAGATGAAATATTCATCAGTTCCTGTCAGTGGCGTATATAAGGGGGGGCCTGGGGGGCCCGGGTCCCCCCCCGAAGCTCAGGTTTTTTTGGATATTTTCCACATATTTCATGTATACAAACATAAAATAGCATAAAATACGGACTCATGGGGTCCCGACCCCCCCCGAAACATTTTTCTATATACGCCACTGGTTCCTGCACTATCTTAACACAGCAACTGGCTTTTTTCCATTGCCACACATAAAATCTGGACGATAAAAAATCTAATTAAAAAAAATTAATGCTCCGTACACAAAAATTGTTTTAAACATTGGAGAAACCTCTAAAAAATCCTGGTTACGACCATGGATGGATACGAATAACTTCCGAATGGAAACTATGGAAAGTTTAAAAATTCTAGTAATGGTCTTAATATCCAGCGTAACTTTGAAAATAGCTAGCGCGTGTTTCCAATAAAATGCGGATTCTTTTATTGTTTTTGAGTTTTTACACATTCAGAGTTTTTTATGATATTTTTATCTTCACTACTATTATACACATTGTCCAAGAAAGAGGAAAGTTAAACTTTTTTTTATATTCTAGTAGACACCGATAGAGAACAAGAAAATTCCTTCCACCAAAAAAACCCCAAAATAAAAAAAAATCTTAAATCAAATTTCAATATTTCTTGGGCTAATAGTTCAGGCCCTCCAGAGTCCGATACTGCGTTTAATGATAGAAGCAACACACTTGGTATGGATAGACACGACTTGCCCGAACATTTTACGAAAGGGAACCACCCCCCAAACCATGACAGGGGGTGGTTCCCCCCCTTAAACGTGCTTTATGACGGTTTTTTGGTAATAACTTGAAAACGGTCAACTTTTCCAAAAATATTCTAAAGATTATTTTGCAAGCGGATAAAATTTCCTTTTTAACAAAGTACCTTAGTACCCTCTAAGGTTACTGGTGCACGTTCCATAAGCCGACGGAAAAGGGGGAAAATGTTTAAAATATCTTTTTTTTATTTTTCTTGTAGCCCCACCCCCACTTTAAAGAAGGTCAACTAGAAAAAGTTAGTTTTAAGTTATAACTAACCAAAAATAATTTTTTACTTACTCTCTTTTTTATTTACTGTGTTACAAAAATTTTCAACATTTTTGTTTAATTTAAGGATTTCTACAAACACATTTATTTTTATTTCAACACGGCTATTTAAAAAAATATGACTAGTTTAATAAGTATTTAACTCTATACAATGGGCTTTTAACCAAAAATATTTTTTTAAGAAAAAAATAGTGTTAAGGATAAAAATAACACAAAAAAATATAAAAATATAATTAAAAAATTTGCCCCTTTTTTTCGTACGCTAATGGAACGTGCACCACTACCGTCAGAGGGTAATAACATCGTTAAAAAGGAAATTGTATCCTCTTGAAAAATGATTTCCAGAAGATTTTTGGAAAAGTTGACTGTTTTCGAGTTATTAGCAAAACAACTATCAAAAAGCACGTTTAAGGGGGGGGGGACCAACTCCCTGCCAGGGTTGGGTGGGTGGTTCCCTTTTGTAAAATGTTCGGGCAAGTCTTGTCAATCAACTGTGTCTATCATTAAACGCAATAGCTAATAATGCAGAGGCCTTAGTGGTATATCTTTGTGTCAAAGTATTAAAACTAAATCGTTTATTGTTGTAATTGCAGAGTTTTTTTATGTGCTGGGTGGAAAAAAATATGCCAGTTTAGTCAAACTCAGTATTTAGGTACGTCGGCACAATAGATCCATATGTGGTCGCACTGCACGGAGGTCCAGTAGGGCCTGCCACCACTTTCGAATAAATACATACAAAACTAACCAAAGGCTTTCAAGTAAATAAAGGTCTTAAACAAGGTTGCTGTATCTCGCCTACGCTCTTTAAGATATACTTGGAACAAGTCCTTAAAGTATGGAAGAGAAAATGCCAAAACATGGGAATTCCGTTGGACGAAACCACCTTGTATACTTTATGTTTCGCCGATGATCAGATAGTAGTGGCTCAGGATTATGACGACCTCGAATATATGACACGAAAACTAATAGAAGAGTACAATAAGTGGGGACTAGAGGTTAATCTCAACAAGACAGAGTATATGTGTATCGGTGGAATGAAACAGGATCTAATCTTAAATACCGGGCAGCGAATTCAGTCCTGTGATGAGTATAAATACTTAGGTCTAAAAATTACAGCTGACGGAACACTAGACAAAGCTATAAAAGATCGAAACGTACAAGGAAGAAAAGCAATAACTTTATTAAATGGAATAATTTGGGACCAAAGTATATCAAAACATAACAAAAAGCTTATATATAACACCATTGTAAAAAGTATTATTACATACGGATCAGAAGTATGGCCAATCAAGGATAGAACTGAAAAAATGCTTTCCGCTACGGAGATGGACTCTTGGAGAAGAGCAGCAGGGAAATCAAAAAGAGAAAGAGTTACAAATCAAAGAATAAGAGAAATTATGACAGTGGGGGAACGTACTTTAGTGGATGATATAAGAACAAAGCAACTGGTGTGGTACGGACATGTACAAAGAATGAATGATGAAAGACTACCTAAGCAAATACTACAATGGAAACCAACTGGCCGAAGAAAACGAGGACGGCCACGGAGAAGCTGGAGAGAAGGAATAGACAGTGAAATAAGAATAAGAGGCCTAGATGATGAATTGTGGGCAAACAGAAACGAGTGGAGATTGGGTATCGGAAGACGTAGAACGTTGTGAAACCGATAAATATATATATATATATATATATATATATATATATATATATATATATATATATATACATCATTAAACGCAGCATATCGAATGTAGCAAGGTATCACTAGAGATTTTTTTTATTATAAAAAAAACCCAAAATAAAGAAAAATTCTTAAATTACATGAAATTTTAATATTTCTTGGACCAACTTCTTACTAGAAGTAATGTATCACTAGAGATTTTTTTTTATTATAATTTTTTTAATTTAGGATAGATATTTTAAGTACTATTTTAGGTGAATAAAAACGTGTAAAAAATGTGTTCTTAAAACCATTCCAGTGCTAATGCAAAATGTTAAAAAATTTCTAACACTTTCTAATAGAAACTATAGAAAGTTAGTAAGTATTTAGGAAAATAGTTTAGTTCTAATAGAGTTTTGGTTGTAATAATACTATTACCAAATTACAAGGAAATTTATAAAAATAGGAAAGTAATAGAAAGTAGAAACTATTAAGGTTTGTGCCAAAAGTAAGGTAGGTACCTAGCTATAGACAGGATACAAATTATGAGGATTATTTTTTATGTTTAAAATTAAAATTGATTTTATTTAATTTATTTTTTATTTTAACTTTTTTTTATTATCTAGTAGTAAAGTGGCTAGGATAATTTTCATTAAATAACTTCGGAAAAATATTCTTTAAAAAATTAGTCATACAATAAATATAAATAAATTGTAGAAAAAAAATACAAGAAAGGTAGGTATGTAATAATGACTGCCAAGGAACCCACAAAACTGGTTGATTAATTGCAATTATTTAATTTTATTATTTTTTTATTATCTCATTAATCAAAAAATCTAAAAAATATAAAAGGCCAAGAATTCTTAAAAACTATATATTAATATTAGCCGTTTCTAAGCTGTTTGAGTTTTGGGAGGGGGTCTATAACTTTTATGTTTTTAAAAATTTTACTTTTGTAAAAACTGCTTTTGTATTTATATTTTTTTATAAATAATTCAATTGTTAAACTGAATTTTATCTATTAGTTTTAGTTTTTTGGATATTACATAAAGTTGGTATTTGTTAATAGAATGATCCTTTTATTTATTTATATATTTGTTTATATTTTATATTTTTAATAGAATATTAAGTGTAATATGCCATTTTAAAGGAAATTTTATGCTGATTTAAAAAATCGAATAAAATAATAAAACGGCAGATAAAATAAATAGTTTAATAGTTAATTCCTTATGAAAAATACAATAAAAAAATAATTTACACCAAAATAAAATTTTCATAAAAGTTATTTATTGCCCCCTCCTCAACACGTATTTCCCCATTAAGCTTTTCTTGAAAATCGACGTTTGCAAGTGTGGGTAAGGGACAATTCGCCTCGGGGACCATTCGCCGAGATAATTTTTGTTTAATTTTTATTTTAATCTAACTTAACTTATTTTTTCTTAAATCATAGCTCCCCGGTCCTCTTGTTGGGAGGTCAAAATCTGTGTTAAACATAACCGTGGTCAATTGATCGCAAACATATCCTAACTGGTGTCTGGATCACCAACATTTTGCAAAAAAAAATTTCCTCACAAAAAAAATTGTTTGTGAAAAATAACTGCTTTTGCACTTAGTTTTAAAAAAACTAATTTACGAGGTCTGACAATAAAATTATAAGACTGTTGTAAAAAATCTACTTTATTTAAATACTAATAAACATTTTTTTCCAATGTTGGAATTAATTTTGGAAATCTTCAGAAGAGAGGCTGTTAAGAAGTGTTACCGTTTTTTCTTGACGAGTTTCTTACATTTCAAAACGGGTTCCTTTTAACGATTTCTTCACTTTCGGAAACAGGTAGAAGTCGCAAAGGGCCAAGTCTGGTGAATATGGTGGGTGGGTAATGACGGGGATCTTCTTATTAGCTAAAAACAGCTTAATGGAAAGGGCATTGTGGGCAGGTGCATGGTTCTGGTAGAGCAGCCACGCGTTGTTCTTCCATAAATCTGGACGTTTTTTCCTTACACGTTCCCTTAGCTACATCAATACTTCCAAATATAAATGTTGACTGTTTGACCCACACGCGCCCATTCAATAAGAATAACACCCCTAATATCGAAAAAAAAACAATGAGCATCGCTGTTTTTGATCTGCTGGAGCGCCCTTCTCGTTTAGCTTCTTCACGACCCTCGAGAAAGCTCTTATGGCGCATAAAAATCATTGCACGAGACATACACTCCTCTTTGTAGACATCTTTTAGCATTTGAAAGCATTCAGTAGCCGTTTTTCTTTAAATTAATACGTTGCTCAATTTTTTAAATGTTTTAATTCCGGCAAATGAGATATGCACGATCCGCTTCAAACCACTGTGTAAGCCAAACTAGTAGAGGAAAGACGACAAGATTGCGCGCGGTAGTAGAACGCACATCAAGGTGAATAACCCGAATGCCCAAGGCTTGGAGATATAAAACCCTTTAGTACGGGGGCCAGTCTTATAATTTAATTGTCATACCTTGTAAACAAAACAAAAAAGAAATTTTTTTGATTCCTTTTAAATAATACTTTTGCAAAAAGCAGTTTAAATATTTTGTTTTAAATTTAAATATTTGTTAAAAAAAATTTTACTACACGAAATAAACAAAAATGTACTGTAAAAAGTTTCACGGGCAAGTTCTCGAGCTACTTTTACGTCTGAAGATTTGCCCGTGAAACTTTTTTGTTAAGACTTTTTTCTTCGTGAATTTCCTTCAAATTCAAAAATGTACTCGTAAACCTCGTGGCGCAAATTGTCCCTGCGGCGAGTAAGAACGCGGCAAATTGTCCCCGTGGCATATTGGCCCACGGCGAGTCAGCACGCAGCGAATCGGCCCATAACCAGCAAGTGTAGGTCAGTTTTTCTTTAATAATTAATATGCCTTCCCTAGAAATACCCAACACGCCCCAAAAATATCGAATTTGTGACACCCTGGAGTCTAGTAAACATAAAAATTAATTAATAAAAATTATCCTAAATTTACGTTTTAGTACTGTAAGAATAACTTTCCTTTAACACGATTTCATAAACTAGAAAAAAATAGTCTCTATTTTCTCCGAAAGTTTTTTAATTTAATTCTCCACATAATTACTCAACCCTCAACATGATTTAAGATAAGACCCAGAACAAAACTTTTTTAAAGAAAACTTCAAAACTTTAAACAGAATTCTCCTAGCCACTTTCCTTTCTAGAGTGCCTGCGAGGCGTTATTAGTCCAATCATAAAAGATATAAAAAAGCCGTCTTGGTGCAAAAGGTACAAAAGGTTTGAAACTGGGCGCCATTATAGTCCGCTCGCGCTACCATCTTGGAAATATGACGTCCAAATTGAGTTTTTTCGAGGCAACAAAATTTCCTATAAAAATGTTAAACTTATAGTTTCTGAGTTATGATATTAACCATTTTTCCGCCATTTTGGATTTTTCAATTTTTTTTTCTTTGGCGGCCAATAAATTAATTCTTAAAAAGTAAGCATTTTATAGAAAAATATATACACGGTGTTTCGCATGGAAACAGAGGCCTTTTTGGGTATTTACAGTGCGAATTTTGAGAAACGCTCGGACACGTCGATTTTGTTTGCGAGGGGGACACTTTTTGGCTATCTTGAAATTTCTGTAGCACGAACCCCCTTTAATAGTTTACCCCTATATTTTGAATAGGAAAAGTGAGTTTAGTGATACCTTGTTTTGAAGCTCTCTTGAATATCTTTACAACCAAGTATAAAATTTCGAAAATCCATCGTTTAGTTTTTGAAATATTTGCTTTTAAATTTTCAAATTTAACATGGAATGATAAAATAAATATTAAATCCGAAAAATAATAAAATTCTAATTAAACTCAAACAAAAGCAGTTTTTATGTTAAAGAAAACTATGAAAAAATGGGCAAAATCCAAAATGACGGCAAAATGTTTGATATCAAAACTTGAAAACTATTAGTCTGACAGAAAAACATAATTTAGGATTTTTGTAAAAAATTTTATTATCTTCAATTTTTATTCAAAACTTTTTTTTATAATCCACAAAAACCAAGTTACAAAAAAACGAAATTTAAGCTCCATTTTCCAAAATGGCGGCGTGAGCGAACATCGCTTGAGGTAGCAAACTTATTGCGATATATAGAATCATCAACCCTATAATCGTGCCAAGTTTCAATACTTTCGAGACTTTTGCAGCCTCAAATGTATACAGGGTATTTCAGAGTTGTATTATCAAAAGTCCAAAGTAGATTCCTATCATGAAAATATGAAAGAAAAAAAGTTCATATTAAGATGTGTAATAAAATGCCTCGTTTTAAAAATACAGTATTTTTTTAAATATCTGCTAAACCACTCTAGATATTTATCTAAAATTTGGCAGAGGCATTCTACCTATTAAGGGGAAAAAATCTCGGAAAATCAAAAACCAGAACTAATGTAAGTAATGAAAGAACTTTTCCACTATCGAAAATTACTCATAAATAATCAATAAAGTTTTGGCGACCTCGCCATGCATGTAAGTGGTTTTTATTTTTTTAGGTGAAAATAGTGTGGTTTACAAGAAAAACTCAAGAAATATAATTCGTTATAAAATAAATAGCGATTTTAAAAATAATTTTAATTTTACAAAAAAGCAGTGGCGTACTATTTTTTTCATCAAAAAATTGAGTCCAGGTCCCATGCGGACGGCACTGGTATAAATTAAAAAAGGTTGCTGTCCTTAAGAAAATTCCCCTTAATAGGCAGAATGCCTCTACCAAATTTTAGACAAATATCTAGAGTGGTTTAGCAGATATTAAAAGAAAGATATTTTTTTATAAAACTTTAACACCCTGTATTTTTAAAACAAGGCATTTTAGGACACATGTTAATACAAACTTTTTTTTGAGGGAAATCTACCTTGGGTTTTTAGCATTACAACTCTGAAACACCCTGTACAATGACTGGCCTATATCGTTATGTAAACTTTGCTGTGCTCATCTTAGAGTACCTGTAATGGCAATCTTGCAAGACCATTTACTGGTGCCCTCGATAGTCATTTGTTTCGCCTGCTCGATCGAATCAATGTGTGTGTCTGGGTCTACGTTGAATGTGGTTCTTTGTAACCAAAGAGAACCAACACAGCGTACCGGAAACAAAATATATCATATTAGATTTTTAAATGTCAAAAAGTGTAATGAGTTCCCTTGAAAATCCTAAAAACCCTAAAATTCTAAAAAATTTCGTAGTTTTTATGTTAAAATTGGTTTCAGGTAACCCAAAATAAGCGCCGGCAAAAAATTATATAGATAATACTAGATTACATTAAAATGATAAAAAGTTTATTTATAAACTGTATGTACTGGTTATTCAAATTTGTAATTTTTTTTGGGATTGCTACAGCTATCAATATACTACGATCCAGTTCCTGCTTATGCAGTACACTAGTATACTTAGAAATAGTTAAAATGCGTTGTTCTGTATTTACAAAGTCTACTGGTGTACAAAGCAGATAAGTTTTGTACAATAACAATTAGAAACTACGTGTTCTGGATAAGAGGGCTTAGCAAAACAATAACAATTAGAAACTACGTGTTCTGGATAAGAGGCCTTAGCACCGTACTATTTACCCTGTACGGAGGCCTCAATATATGAATGAACTCTATATTTGGCGCCCTATTTTTGAGTTTTAGTATAACATCCATTATGAATCAGGGGTATATAATATTCTGAAATTTTCAAATATATCACATAAAATTAGTAAGTCATACTTTAAATATAAACCAAAAAATAATTGATACAAATTTTTGTAAGCAGCAAACATGTGTTTCCAAGTGTATTTTATAAAGATATTGTCTATTAATTACTATAAGTATAAGTAAAGTAATTGTGACAGTAGAAGAGATTAGTATATTGGAGGTAATGTCTATAAAAAAAAATAAACAAAAACTAAATTAGCGCAGCGCAACTAAAAAGTCACTACAGTAAAACACAATAATAAATCAAAAAGAGGTATATACAGGGTGTTCGGCACATGAACCGTCAACATTTTTTGGGATATTGTTGGGGTCATTTGCTACCTTTTCAACCTTGGAACTTGGGTCCTTAGAGTCACGGCTAAAGAGATAGGAATTTTTTAATTTTTTTTTTCAAATTTCCCAAAATCCCACCTTTAAACCCTCGTAAGCTTTTTATTAATGTCTCGAAAAGCACCATTTTTTTTATAATTCTGTAATCTTATGCTACTTTAACTAATTAATAGATTTGTTAAAATTTATGTACCAAAGGGACATACGAGGTTTTATATTGAAGTACATTAGTGATTTTGTGAAAGAAAATCAATTTCAAAATTACAAAAAAAAAAGTATCTACACTTGAGAACTTCATTTTCTAGTTGATTACCTTTCTAACGGTATGCTACACATTGATAAAAAAACAATTCTGCTTTAAAATACGGATATTCCGTGAGACGGGCAATAATCGTTCGGACTTGATAAGAAAAGCGATTTGATGTTTATGATCGTTTTGAACAAAATTTATAAATAAAGAACACAATACATTATTTTTAAAAGTTTAACATTTGTTTAAGTAGGTAAACGATCATAAACATCAAATTGTTTTTCTTACCAATTCCGAACGAGCAGAAATGTTTTTTTTATCAATGCGTAGCATACCGTTAGAAAGGTAATCAACTAAAGAAGTTTTTAAAAGAAAATGAAGTTCTCAATTGTCGATACTTTTTTTGATTTTTAACTTTGAAATTGATTTTCTTTCACAAAATCACTAATGTTCTTCAATAAAAACCTCGTATGTCCCTTTGGTACATCAATTTTAACAAATCTATTAATTAGTTGAAGAAGCATAAGATTTCAGAATTATAAAAAAAAGGTGCTTTTCCAGACATTAATAAAAAGCTTACGAGGGTTTAAAGGTGGGATTTTGGATAATTTGAGAAAAAAATTTTTTAAATTCATATCTCTTTAGCCGTTACTCTTAGGACCAAAGTTTGAAAAGGTAGCAAATGACCCCAACAATATCCCAAAAAATTTTGATGGTTCATGTGCCGAACACCCTCTATAGTTTAACGAAATAAAAAAAGAAATAAAAGTCCGTTTACAAGAGTAAATGATTCGAAAAACACCATTATTTTCTCGCAATTGAGTCAAAAAAGTTTCCCCACACAAACCGAAAAATAAAAGAAATCAAAATAGTTTGCCGACCACAACAGGTTTTTACTTTTGTCGCAAATTGCCCACATATTGGCGCAGTGACAAAAACTGCTACAACATGGAGTTTTTGGAAGTTCATTTAAAGTTTTTTGATGTGAATCGATCCTTTTTTAAAAGCAAAATACATAGATATATACACATCTAAATTTAATAGAGAGAAAAAATACGTAAAATCAATCAGTTGTACATTAGTTTTCCGACAATTAACGGGAAACATGTACTATTTAGCAATTCGGTTCGTTGAATGAAAATTAATTTAGGTATGCCGTACATTTTGTCTTTGCTGTGTAGGAGGCAACATCTTCAGGAGTTGTTAAGGTTACTTGAGGAGAGCGCTTTAGTTTGCTACACTGATGGATCTAAATTATCAGAGAGGCAAACCACAGGAGCGGGAGTATACGTGGAAAAACTAGAAGTTCAGAAGAGCTACTCGCTCGGTGAGCAGGCTACTGTTTTTCAAGCAGAAGTTTACGCTATAATAATGGCGGCAAGAGGTTCGGAACAGCGAAGAGGAGCTTATATATATATATATATATATATATTCTCTGACAGTCAAGCCACCCTGAAGGCGCTAAACGCACCCAAGATTGCTGCCGGCTTGGTGGAAGAATGCGCAGAGGCGCTGGAGACCCTAAGCGATGGCAAACGGGTGACGCTGGTTTGGGTTCCGGGACATACGGGGGTACCAGGCAACGAGAAGGCGGACGAACTCGCACGACTCGGGGCAGGAACCGCCTGTGTAGGACCGGAGCCACTTTTGGGCGTGACAAAAAGACATGTGCAAAACTGACTCAACAAATGGGCCCAGGACGCGCTGTTAAACTCCTGGGAAACAGGAACGGGTTGCAGACAGACCAGAGAATTCGTAGACCGTCCAAAAGCGACCAGAATTAGATGGATGCTGGGACGGACACGAAAAGACCTCGGACAGCTGGTAGGTACTCTAACCGGAGGTTGAGGAGGCACATGACATGTATAGGAGTCGAGAATGACCCTACCTGCCCAGCCTGAGGACAGGAAGAAGAGATATCAAGACACCTCGTGGCAGAATGCAAGGCCTACGCAAGGATGAGACAACAGGCACTCGGAGCGCCAACTCTGAGCGAGGAAGAACTGCACAACATGCTCAAATGGGCAGACTCTGGACTTTGTAAAGAGAACAGGAAGGGCCAATGAGTTACCCGACCATCAAAGGGAAGTGCAGAGAGTGGGTTAAGTGACAGACTTGGGGCATGGCAAAAAGGGCCTACTCTGGCCTACTTGTCAGACCTGCGGGTCAACCCCCCACCACTACTACTACTACTACTACTACTACTACTTGTAGCTGTAACTCTTTCAAACGTAGGAAATAATAGAATTACTTGTTTAAGCTGATAAAGGTCGCATTACTATGTTCTTGTATTTCATCTATGGGCAGATAAGTTAAATTGATTAGAGATATAATGGAAACTGGTCAGAGAATAGTAGCTATGTACACGACATCAAATAAGATGAGCAACAGCTAGTTCCAATGAAGAATTCCCGAAACAAAAAAATAAACCACCACATGATTCAATCGGAGATAATAAAGTAACATAAAAAATATATCGCACCCCCGCTAAAAAATAGGCACAACTCAAAAAACTTTGTTTTGAGAAAATCGCTGTTAAAGAATTTAGATCATTAGAGAGATTCATTTTTCACTTACATGACAAATTACGAGTTAACATGTTATTTTATATCAACAGGAACCTATTAACTGTGTAATTGATGCAGTACGTTTCTCAGAAAAAATTATTTTTGTCGTTTTTAGTAAAAAAAAAGACAAAAACCCGATATTGTGACACTTTTTTAGAACAAGGCATCATGACGTTGTAAATCAGGATGTCACGCAGGATGGTAAATAATATTAAAAAAAAAAAACAAATAAAGAAGAAACTTTGTATTTATTTTTACAACGAGTTCAAAAATGCTGAATAACAACTGAGAATGTGATTATTCTCTAATAAATTCAAAAGATTTTTTTCTTATTCTCCTTAATTCTAAGTATACTGAACAATTCGAAAAAACAGTCACAACACAAAAAGAACAGTATTTTGCTTGTTATATGGGTCAGATTTAACCAAAAGTTCACACGGAAACCTTCACAACTCGAAATGTGACTCTTTTCAGGATGAAACTCCACGTTCACGCTGTTATAAAGTCAAAAGTGACACTGTAAAGGAACGTATCCTCAGCTAAACTAGACAAAATAAAAGAGTCACATCGCCTTCTCGCGGTGAATTGTCGAAACATAAATGTGACGCTTTTATAGAAGAAAGTGCAAGTTATTTCGATGATGGCGGCAGGTTTATCACAATAACGGCGATCTTTGAGTTGTGAAACTTTTTCAGCGGGTGTGCGATATGTTATATGAATTTAAAATTATAATTTTTCAGCATTTACGATGATACTGGCTTATTGACATTAGAAGAAAGTATTGTTATAAATATAGAAAAAACTGCAATAAAACAATTTAACAATTAAACCAAAATATTGGAAATTTAATTAAATGAAACCAAAGCAAAAGCAAAGCATGTTGATTTGACAAATAAAAATGTGAGTCACATACAAGTTTCAATTAACAATATTCCCATATTTAAATCAAGCAAAATATTTTTACGGGACTTGATGAAGAATTGTGCTGAATACTGCTTTTTAGATAAATACTGAAACCTGTAGAGATTAATGTATTCAGCTTTGTGATTGTTCTAAAGGTTAAAGAGAATTCAAAGTAAAATACTAAAAAGTATTTTAAATTCAGTTTCCTAAAATAAACTTTGAACGGTATCCAAATATTTTTATAGTATTACAGACCATAAAAAAGTACGCAAAATACCAAATCAGCATACGAATGTGGTAGCTATTGAGCTTTAAGGCAATACTGAACTAGTTCAAAGAGTAAAGAAAGTAAAACTGTTTGAGCTACTAAACTAAATAAAATAAAATAATGGTACATAGACACAAAAAATTGTGAAAACTGTAGAGTGAGTCCTCTTTACCAGTCAGTTGAGTTAAAAAAAATTATAATTAGTCTTAGTGACTAAATTATAATAAAATAAACACAGTATGTCTAATAAACAAAAAAAGGAGTGTCTGATGGAGAGAAGATCTATCTATCTATTTAGCCTTCTTCGATCCATTTTTGGACATAGGCTTCCCCAATATCTTCCACTCTTCTCTGTCTGTCGACGTGTTCATCTATCTAGTTCCCGCAGGTTTCTTCAAATCGTTCGCTCACAGGCACGGCTCGTGTCGCAGGCGAGGAAAGGCGGTACATTATAAACACCAGTATACAAGTTATTAGGTGGCCATACACACAGAGGTTGATCCGCCGGTTTGGAACGGCGCGGTTTAAACTGGCGGATTTGTCTTTCAATTAGTGGACATTCCACGCGCCAGTTCTAGCCGGCACAGATTTATCTGTGAGTTCAGACCGGCGGGCGAAACTTGTACGTTCCGCGCTCACATATATTTTAACCGGCGCAGACTTCTCTGTCGGTTTAATCGCTGTTCTGGCCAACGGCTTCTCTCATTTGGATATCTTGTTTCGTAAGATCCTCTCTTACCAAATTTAATAAAAAATCATACGTGTTAATAGAGAATTATTGAAAAAAAGCCAGGCTATAATGGTGCCAGGTACAATTTTGACACTTTTACATTGTAATATCAGCTGTGATATTTTAACACACGGCCTTTGTTTACTATATGAACCGGAATAAATAGTGCCTTCTTTTATTAATTGAAAATAAACGACGAAAGTTTTAAATTTGACTTTGATATGTCAATTTTGAAGGATCAACTGTCAGTTTTTAATGTGAATGTGTCAAAATAGGGCCTGGCACAATTATAGCCTGGCTGTCTTTCAATAATTCTCTGATATCCATTCTTAAATAATTTTTAAAATCGTCTGGATCATTTTCTCGTAACTCTTTTAATAGAAGGTCATCGCTAAATAGTTTCCTCTTAAGCAAATAAGTTTTAACCCACTTGGAACGTCTCTCTTTTACACCACTATGCATTATTTTCATATTAATAATCATTCCCATACACAGAGTCTGCTTCTATTTAGCACGAAACAATTTACATACGCTATGCTTAAAATACCGTGCCGCATAAAACTTTCGACTTGACGAAATTCCACAGTTTTGGTTAAACCGGCAGATAAATCTTGAGTTTTAGACCACTAACGCGCGGTTATGTCTGCCACAGACCGATATGAAGGATCGATTCGAAAGATTTTTTTTTTGTGTTAGTGGACTGCAGCAGTTTTAAACCGTTACGGACAAAACGGTCAGACTTATCTGTGCCGTTCCAAACCGACGGATCAACCTCTGTGTGTATGGCCAGCTAATCTCTCTTAAAACTGGTGGCGTCCTGGAACTTTTAGAGCATGGTACGTCAGTTGAAACAGAAAAACGACATTATAAATAAAACTTTTTGCCTACAAATATGTTGCTGATCTCTTTCAACTGGTGTAACATGCTCCACGTGTTCGTTGACGCAACCAGTTTTAAGAGAAAATATTTTGTATACTGGTGTTTATAATGTATCGCCTTACCTCACCTGCAGCACGAGCCGCGCCTGTTCGCTCATTTCATTTGGATCTTCCTCTACTTCTCTTATTTTCCCAAGGTCTTCAGTTTACAATACTTTGATCATCTTTTTTTTGATATGCTGACCGGAAAATTTCCACTTTAACTTTGCTACCTTTCTTCTATCATCCTTTACTTTTGTTTTATTTTTTATCCATTCATTCTTCTCTATCTGCTTTATATGTAACATTTGTTTTTCCATTAATCTTTGCGCTTTTATTATTTTATCCATGGTTGAATTTTTAAGTGTCCAGGTCTGGAATCCATAGGTAGTATAGCGTGTCCCATTTCCGATGGGATTAAATGAGAAACTTGGTTATTATTAAAAATATCGATTTTCTGATTGCACCTTACCGCTGTTTTTTTAAGACCTTAAAAACGGTGTAATCAGATTTTTGCTATACCCCATACTTTCGCTAATACAGGGAGTTTTTGAAAAAGATGCATTTTTAATAATCCCTTATATCTCGCTTATTTTGCAAGATATTTTTATTCTGTAAAAACCTTTTCATAGCAACTTTTTTAGAAGGAAATAATGGCGTTGTCAATTTTGTAAATGATTGTTTACTTTTTGAGATATGGTATTTATCATAAAAAATTAAATACGGACCTGGGTTTTTTATCACTATTTTGATTGGTTTTGTGCTATTATGATCACAAAATAATAAAAATTTAATATTTATTGTTTTAAAGTTTAAAAAAATATTTAATATTAAAAAAAATTTAGTCGACCTGTGTGTGCGGCAAAACAGTAGATAAATATGGCCTTCACGGGCTCAGTTGCAGAAGAAGCGCAGGCAGGTTATCTCGCCACAGTCAGATCAATCAAATTATCAGGCGAGCTCTGGGTTTGGCAGGAAATCCTTCCAAACTCGAGCCGCCAGGTATTTGTAGGAGGGATGGAAAGAGGGTCGATGGGGTGTCCTTAGTTCCATGGCAGGCGCGCAAAGCTCTCATGAGGGATGCAACTTGCAAAGACACATTGGCCGAGTCCTACATTTTAAAAACATCTAAAAAGGCCGGAGAAGCGGCTCTGGAGGGTCAATCAATAAAATCTAAGAAATATTCAGAACTGACAGCTCGCTTTAAATTTGTACCATTCAGTGTTGAGACCTTGGGTCCTTGGGGTGACGAAGCAAAAAAACTAATTTCAGAGATTTGCAAAAAAATACCTAATGCTAAAAGTTGCGTCACCCTGAGGATCAGTCTCGCCATCCAAAGAGGAAATACCGCTAGTATTCTGGGAACTATTCAGAGAGATCCGGATTTGGAAGAGGATTTTGATTTTTTGTGATGGTGTGAATGCAAGTATGAGTTGAGTTGAGTAAATTAATTTTGTTTATACATTAATTTTCTACATTAATGTTCATTCATTATTTTTAATTAATTGTATATTTTATTTTAATGTTGTTAAAATAAAGTCCGAACCTGGAAATTTCCAACATAAATATAAATTAAAGATTGCTAGTTGAACGTTAATTTAGCGATTTTTTTGCAACAAAGTCTACGACAAATTCAAAAAAATAACGAATTACAAAAAATAATAGCTCATTTTTCTTTAAATATATGAATGTTCAAACTAATTGCTATTATGTGTAAGACATTGTTGGCACTTTCAAGTAATTTTTTATAAAACATTTTGCATAAAAATATTTCTGTCGTTTAAATATTGGGATTTTGTTGCTTAAATAAAGATGTCAAACATATCACATTTTTCAAAATCTGGATATAGTCGATTTCTAGCCATTTTAGGATAATTTTCAGTGAGTCATTCACAAAAATGACAATGTTAATTCCACGCTTTTCTTTTTCCATGTTAATGTTAATTTCATAAGTTGCTGTGCTTCCATCAAATATTTACTATGATATTATTTTTGTAACTTTTTAACGTTTTCTACTCTATTTAAAAATCTATTAATTAACGTTTCACGACAAATAAACTAAAAATCGTTCCACTAGTGTATCTTGTCATTTTCAATTTATATTTACGTTGGAAATTTCCAGGTTCGGACTAATTTTTTTTTTTAATATTAAATATTTTTTTTTTAAGCAAAAAAATATTACATTTTTATTATTTTGTGATAACAATAGCATGAAACCAATCAAAATAGTAATAAAAAAAATCCAGGCCCGTATTTAATTTTTTTATGATAAAAACCATATCTCAAAAACTAAACAATATTTAAAAAAATTGACGTCATTAATTTGCTCTAAAAGACTTGCCATAAAAAGGTTTTTACAGAATAAAAATATCTTGCAAAATAAGCGAGATACAAGGAATTATTAAAAAGGTGCAATCAGAAAATCGATATCTTTAATAACAACCGAGTTCCCCATTTAATCCCATCGAAAATGGGACACGCTGTACAAGGAGACATTGGTTATACACTTTAATTTTGAAGTACTGAGGATATTTTTTATTTTTTACTATGTAGCTTAATTTACCGAACGCTACCCAGGCCAATCTTACTCGACTCTTGATTTTGGCTGTTTGTATTCCTTTTTGTTTGTTTAATAATTTGTCCCAGTTATATATATTCATCTTATTGTTTGTTTGTTTTTTCTTGGGTTATCTCACAGATGTGTTTGTTATGATTTTAGTTTTATTGGAGTTCATACTCAAGCCTTTATTTTTAGCTGCTGTATCCAGTTTTTCCAGCATTTTTATCAGTACTTTCTTCTTATCTGTTATTAAGGCGATATCTTCAGCATATCTTAGGTGGCTCAAGTATTTTCTGGTAAAAAGATATTAATAATAAATAAAAAATAAGATAGAGGGGTTATAAACTATTCAATTTTATAAACGTCATTTGCACTTGCCTATACTTTGGTAGCCCACTTTACAACTCAAAAGTTTTAGCGTCTTTAAAGTTAAAGCACTCTTTGCTTTTAGGAAACTTGGGAAACTTAACACGATATTAAAAATAGAATCTATACGTCTTCTCGTCTAGTATAAAATGTATTTTAAAGAGTTTTACAGAATAAAATAAAATTGAGAAATATGCAGGTCTTTATGAGAGCTTTTTAAAATTAATAACAAAAACAGGCTGACAAGGGTTATTCTTTTTTTCTAAAAGCAATAAATAAAAAATTAGGAACAAAGAAAAATATAAATACAAAAAATACAGAATTGAAAAATAATTTTGCCCAAAAAACAATGTATAGATTGGTTTTGCATACCATAATAAGAAGTAGATAAGAAGGTAATGTAAGAGACAAATTAAAAAATGTCGATTTTTTTACTGTAGGTGGTTAATAAAGTCAGAATCGTTGTGATAATAGAAAACTTGCTAAAGCGAAATAAGTAGAGTGAACCTTTTGAAAAACTCTAAACTTAATAGAAGCACACATACATTACTAAAATAAACTTTATAAGCCCCAGGGACTTGCGAGTAATCTTTTGTGAAAACTTGTTAGAGGAAAAATGTGACACAGCAAGATTATATTTTCATTTTCATCTTATTTAGCGTGTATATAAGTATGTAGAAAAATCAATTTTCTTAAAATTGGGTTTCAGAAAACTAGGTTTCTGACATATTTTTATAAAGACTGTTATTTTTTGTAAGTTTTGGATTAACTTTTTTGAGCTCAAAGCGAAGTCTACGAAAAAAGTCATAAAAAATAAAAACAAAAAACAGCGAAAGCAGTTTGGTTAGTTATACGAGTACGCTTTACATCTATGAAAAATATTTGTAAAAACTGCGCTGATAAATTTTTGTTAATTTTATTTCCACAATTTATTTAAAGTGGGTTTTGTCATTATCGCCTTCATTCAAAAACCTTTTAAAAGTAATATTTAAATAACAAAAAATGGCACCACAGTTTTTGCAAATTGCTTTTTGAAACATGGTGACCTATATTTTCATTTAGCATTATATTATATATACAGGGTGACTCTAAAAGGTCTGTACAAAATCTTAGCACATATTCCTGAGGTCAAAATAAGTCGATTTAAAGCAACTTACCTTAGTAAATTTAAAAATTAAAAATCGATTGTCTTAAAATTTATAAAATTGACTGATAACTCCCAAAAATGAATAAACGACAAAAAAAGAATTAATAACTCATTTACTGACTAATTTTAATCATTAAAGGTAGCAGTAAAATCTTTTGATCCAAAATAATTTCAATATTCCGTTGCTGCATCGAACAATAAAAACGGAAATATCTCGAAAACGGCTCACCATAGCAGATTTTATCAAAAGTACCTTTTTTGCTTAAAAAAGGAAATTATTTTATCAACAAAAAAAGTTAAAAGTTACACTGAGAAAAAAGTTATAGTCATTTTAAACTATAAAAATACCATTGTCAAGCGCCCTCTAACAGCCACAGTGAAAAGGTATCCATATTTAGGTTTCGCACCCCCCCCCGAGTACCAATTTTTAAAGTAATGCGTTGAGAAATGTTCATAAATTTTAATAAAATCGATTTTTAATTTTTAAATTCACCACCCTGTATCTGTGAAACGGAGCAATTTCGGACTAAGGTAAGTTGCTTTAAATCGACTTATTTTGACCTCAGGAATATGTGGTAAGATTTTGTACAGACCTTTTAGAGACACCCTGTTAGATTTTACAAACAAACTCAATTTTATAAACCTTTGTAAAAGTCGTCCCGAATTTTCAAGTATGGAGGTTCAAAAAGTTCTTAAGTCTCAAATAGCTAAACTTTAATTTTTCAAAAATCAAACTTTGCAAAAATCACGTTTCGTAAAAGCAAAATTGTTTTCACAAATCAAATTTTTTCTAAAAAGCAATTTAAAAAAAAAATATTTTTATAATAATTTTATTTTGAAAAAAGAAAAATTTTTCGCGAAATACAAATTTGAAACTCTATATTTTTCTTTTTTGCCAATATCTTAAAATTAATAAACTTAAAAAATAGTTTACAGAATAAAATTTGTTTGTTTTAAAAAAAAATCTAATTTTTAAATTATGTTAAATCAAACTGGGTCACCCTGTATACTCAGGCAATCACACACCATAAATGTTTTGTACAATCAAATTCCTTATTGAACTTTTTTCGTTTGTATTATTATACGATCACGAAACACAGAGACAGATATGTCACAAAATCTCTAAAAACTATAATTTTTATAAAAAAAAGCTTTTTTTTTGCTAAAAAGTACATTTTAAACGATTTTGTGACGTGACGTATAACACGAGACATTGTGTTCATTATCACACTTCATAAACACAAAATACATTCACACACACATGGTACGCTTGTGACACGTGACATCAATAATGGCCGACACCTAAATATGTCAAAACTGACAGTTAACATTCTGGCTATGAGCGGTGGGGACAAACCTGTTATGGCGATTTTCGCCGACCATTTGGAAGTGCCGTCCAAAACCGATTGTTTCACGGCTTTCATATGACCTGCATGGCTTTTTTCTTCTACTCCAAAAACATCCCTATAGATTGGCAAAATTGGATCTTGAAATATCGGTTTACTCTCTCAATAAACTTGTCTAAACCAGAGGTTTATATCAATAGCCAGATAGTTTTTTAAAGTATTTGTTTTCCCACAGTATGTTTATTAAATTGCGGCGACCCACAGTGATCTCGGGCTAGGTCATAAGTGGTCAAATCCAACATCCTGATAACATCCTTAACTTAAATGCTAATTGAACCCTTAAATGACCCCAGGGATTCTAAGCATTAAAAGTTAAATCCTAAATCTATTTTTTTTCAAGTTATGGAGGGTTCATTTAGTATAATTTTGGTGAATAATCGCCAGAACCCTAAAGTAAAAAAATAAAAGAAATTATAAGTAAAGCAAAAATTGTTCGTGGAAGAAACTAAAGACATTTGCTAGTGGTTTAAGGGTTGAGCTTTTAAGCAGTATCGAAAAGAGTGGTAAGAGTGTTTTGGTCTTTACGTAAATTTTTTTTAATGAAACGTTATTTTAAAAATAGTTCCTGCTACTTTGATAGACTAGATCTTTTAAATTCCACTTTGGTCCGGCTTGCTGATAAGTATGATATCCCAAGGCTTACTGAGTAAATCTAAATTATACATTTATCCGGCCTGATCCGCTCATAAGGACCACATAGATAAACTATTATTGCCACCAAGCATTTCTTACGGGATTTACTGGTGACATCATTATGACGGACACGGACAAACTTCATTCGCCAGACACAATTTTGTCCGTTACGTCATAATAGTGCTCAAAAAATCCCGCTAGATACAGTTGGTTGTAATAAAAGTAAAATAAAGTACATAAATAAAAATGTCAAGTTTAGTGTCCATGAATGAAGAAAGAACAATTTTTCGTGGCTAAGCGGGCATAGAAAGATTTTGTTTCTCTTGTACTTTTTCATGGGCAGCTCGAAAGCTGTACACTCACGGGGGTCCAAGATCTAATGGACACCTATAAAGTGTTGACAGTAAACTGTTGCCCTTAAGATACTGTATAAACATGTAATTTCGATATTTACCTTAAAAAAAATATCGTTTTCAGTGTATATTTTCTACAAGTTGTAGTACAGTAGGACCCCGATTATCCGTGCTCCAGGGGACCGGACGAGGCACGGATAAGTGAAAAGCACGGATAATCCGAACATTCATTTATTACATGTCACATACATATTTTGTATATATACTCAAAATATAACAGAAAAAAAAAGATCCCATAAGTTCAAACTAAGTTTATTTGTATGTATTGCATAAAAAGATAACAGAACAAAAAATATAGTTCAACATAAGGTTTTGGTCGAGTGATTTCTGGTAACGTTATTTGGATAGAACTTCAAAAACACAATTTCGATGATGGGAAATCATAGCACGGATAATCCGCAGCCCGGATAATCCGCGCACGGATAATCGGGGTTCTACTGTATTAGAAATTATTGGTAACGAAACGTTTTTACTTTGATGTACTAATGTGTATTCTTAATTGTGGTTAAGTATAATACCTATGTCTTGATAATAAATTGAGTATTCTGAAACATGTTATATTTGTTATATATTATTTTCAACAAATACATTTGTTTTTTTTTTAATATGCCAACACTCATTAAAAATATTAACAGTTCTTTAACTTTCTATAAACAAAAAACTGAAATGAAATTTCCTTGATATTGAAAATATTTGGCGTTCGGATTATGTCATATTCCCTAGGTGTTTGCACTTGCGCAGTATAAATATTAAAAATATAATAGGTATGCAAAAGGTTAGACTAAGAAAACAACTAGCGAAACCAAAAAATATCCTTAAAGTTTTCTTTATTAATGAAAAAATGACTTTTGACCGCTTTCTGACCCTGCCAGACTGTGTGACCGATTTCGGGATAGCTCTCATCCTCAAGCCAGACTTACTTTAAATACTTACTTTCGACTGTTATTTAAAGTAAGACTAAAAAACTATCTGGCTATTCTATTACAATCCGACATAATGGATACCCTGGAAGGTTTATATCAATTATAATTTGATGTTAAGGGTGTTTCACAATATTGGGTTTGACACAATAATATAATAACACCCTGTATACAATAAAGAAGAATATATCTTATACCTTGACAACATAAGGTATCTGAAGGTATTTTCCTCAATATATTTAATCAAATCTCGGAAAAACAAAATGGAGATTGGTATAAGCACCTATTTCAAGAATAGACACCTAGGACGCCATCTTTGATATTATGACGTTGGTTTTATTGCCTAACTAAAAACTTTATAATTTATCAATTTCTTGGAAGCAGAACAACGAACAACAGCTGTAAAAAAACTAAATGTACAGACCTGCTGAATAAAAGTGATATACGTGACATTCGCATCCAAACAAAAATGTTTTTTGACACCCTGTATCTCAAAACTGAAAAGATTTACCTTTTGACAAAAATGCACAAGTATGTTGTACATTTTGCTAGAGTTTTAAAATATTCTGCTAGCGAATAGCTTTTTATTTGTTTGCTCAATAAGGGTTATAGATACCACAAAAAAGGTATACGAAATAATATTATTTTTTCTATGATAGATACGAAAAAACTGCAAAAGACATAAAAGTTTCAAAAGACAAATGATTTATTTAACAGGAGTATATCATTATTTTTTTTAAACTGTAGGACTTAGTTGTACAGCTACCAAGATGCTTAATTTTGGCCAGAACAAATTAAATAATAAAATAAATTGACCAAAACTTACAATTTTAAAGAAAACATACCTGAAAGGAAAAAATGATTACTTATCTAGCTACAGAATTATTCTATGCATAATTTAAGGCTGAAACTTTACACATTTAACAATTATTTTGGTGTAAATTTAATACTCTCCACAAAAGGTATCATTATCCCGTCCCACTGTTATCAAAGTTTAAAGCATTATTTTGGGGCTAACTTCGGGGATAACTACCATTTCTGGCATAGAATTGATTAACAAGTAACTTAAGACGGTTGCTCTGCTCAAGATTTAATATTATTTTTGTATTATACAGTCGAACTTCGGTAACTCGAACTTTGATAACTCGAAATCTTTGTCGAACCAAACTGTTGGCAATGGCGTCAAGGATAAGAAATATATGTAATTTGGTCTTAATAACTCAAACTTCGATTAGTCGAATATCTTGATAACTTGGACATTGTATGTTACGCCAACTTCGATAAGTCGAATTTTTTAAGGGAATCCCCTAATTACGAATCGTTCTAACTTGTTTGTTTGCATTGAAATGTTTTAAAGACGCCATTCAGTGTAACTTGTATTCGATTTGCTATATGTTTAGAGATTGTGTGTATGTTACTATGTCACAAAAACCGACTTTTTTTCGGTAAAATAGTATGTACATTCATGTATAAGAAACAAAATCATATATTCAAATGTATTAGAGGTGAATGTTTTTAATATAGACTTGGTTGTATCAGAATTAATGCAAGTATACCAATTTTTCCGTAAAAAAACGCGTAAATTTTAATTCACACATATCAAAAAACGTCGCAAAATTTTTTGTTTATTACCTATTTGATAAGTCGAAATTTTTATTTGACACATGGTTGTTCGAGTTATTGAAGTTCGACTTTATTTCAGAAAGATATCAATTCTAAGACGTCAAAGACATCTTACGGGCATCTCTCTTATTAACGAAAACATGTTTAAAGTATATATGGTCCAAATCCTTAAGATGTTAGGTTAGGTATTACTTTTATTGTTCAATTTCAACTTCTTAAGCTCCACGAAGGAGTTTGTTATAAGACTGAGAGTACCATAAATAATCGGGTGGTGGACATTTTTTCGAAAATAAGTTTTGAAACGCTGTTTTAAAATGCACATTTTTTTTAAAAAATCAATTTTTGTAACAACAAAATTTTGAACTACATTTTTACAAAAAAACTACTTTTTGAAAAGCAATTTTTTTAAACAAAGTATTTGAAAATACAACATTTTTTCGAAAAACAATTAAAAAAAAAATTCAAGAAGCAATTTCTTCGAAAAACAATTTTTCGAATACGACATTCAAAACTCATTTTTCCGAAATTCACCTTTTTCAAAAAACCATTTTTTTCGAAAAGCAATGATTCTTTTAATATAATTTTTTTTTTGAAATATTATGTTCCTTTCTTGCGAGTTTGAAATGTTATCCTTCCTTACCTTTGTCAATTGATAATCAGAAAGCTATGATCCTCTTAACCTTAACTTCCGTGAATTTTTGAATGAAAAAAAATGTCCCCAATGTAAAGGTTAGAAAACGTTCAGTTTACAAAGGTATAATACTTATAATTTTGTGAGAGGAAAAAGGTAAAAGGGGCCTCTGGACAGGTTAGGATACGTTTGCGATTAATTGACAAATGTTAGGATAACACCCATTTTAAACTCTCAACAGGAGGGCAGGAAAGCTTGTTTAAGGAAATTATTTTTCATAAAATATGTCATTCGAAAAAAAAGATTTTTTGAGTAATACAATTTCGAAGCATAAAATTTGAAAACATTTTTGAAAAAAATATTCCCTTCAATTTTTTTTTTTAATTGTTTTTTGGAAACAAAGTTTTTCAAAAAAGACGTTTGCAAAAAAAATATAAAAAAACATACAACAAACAAAATTTCCTTTAGAATTTTTTTAAAAATATTGTTGTTAAAAACTTAAAAAATTTATGCTGCTGGTAATAATCATTCCAAGCTGAAATTCGACTAGACTTGAACCATCTTGTTTTATTTTCAATCAAAGCACAAAGCTCTAAAATTGTTGTATGTGTGGCCTTGGCATTCGATGCTTCAACAAAGTAGCTTTTGCTACAACTTATCCTCCAAGCTATACACAGCTTTTGAAACAAAGAGCTTTTCAACTGTACAATTTGGTCAAAATATGGAAAATGCAAGTCGCTCGAGACCACGCTACACGATATTGTTTTAGTTTTATAGTTTGTAATTACTAGAAATTTAGAATCATATGTTATGATGGTACAATCAGATACTTTTTAAATTACCTCGACATAAAATAAAACAATTTCCTATTTAAAATATAACAACTTAGTTTGATGCAAAATATAGTAAACCTGATCTGTTTGTATGTTATGTTGATAAACATTTTTGTATGTTTTCTTTAAATGATACATTTTAGCAAATAATATATTTAAAAAGTCCCTGACTGTACATGGAGAAACATAATGAGTCGTCGACAAAAGTGACGCTCTTAACCTTTCAGACTCCAAAATAATGCTTTTTGTAAGTTGTATATGTACAGGGAGTTACTAAAATAAACACGAAGAAGGATTGATGCCTTGACTTATTCTACCACTTTAAATAAAAATAAATCCAATATTGGTTTGGTTTGGTTTGTTTGCAGCACCGCAAAATATATCCCTCTGTAGATTCCAATTACTACAATGATGTATGCCTCATAAGGTTCTAAATTTGAGCTAAATATCTCAAGAAATACAAAAGGTATGAAGAAAAACTAACAAAAACTTATAATTTTAACACTATGTAGATCGGCAACGCATGATTTTTTTGCGTGTTTATATTGATAGGAAATTTTAGTCTTACAAGTCAAAGAATCACACCTCTTCTTCTAACTAAAGACTTAAAAGGATAAGGTGCCTGGGTGAAATATTCCTACCCTAAGAAAAAACGCAAATTTTCTTTAGCTTATAACTTCGAAAATCATACAAATTTAATGATCTGATTTAAATTATTATTTGATTTTATAGCAAACTGGGCATATTAACAACCGGGTCATAGGTGATAGGTCTAACCTAACGTTAATAAAAACCCAAACTTTGAGGAGACAAATCGGTAGTTACATTTTAAGTTTTGTTGAACGTAAACTAAAACCTCTAAAATAATTGTCAGTAAAGAAACGTAAGCTTTTTCTATTTGAATAATATTTTGCAGTTTGTTATTATGGTAAGTTAAGGTTTTTATTTTAATATTTTGGGTCTTGTTTGTTTTATAGGTCATAAGGAAAGTCTTGTAATAGTTTGTAAATTGCAATAGAGTTTTATTTTGTATTCATTAAAGTTTGTAATGTTTTAAAAAATTATTTTATGTTTATTTTATACACACAAGAGATCTACTACGGTACCCTCGTGGGTTCGATTAAAAAAAAATCGTACCCGACAATATTAACAACGGGGTCGATTATATGGCCATGGTGTGTAATATGCCCACAGGCTAATTATAAATCATAAACATATCGAATAATACGTTGCAAACGAACGTACACAAAATATGTTTTTTTTTTAACTTAAACTTTTTTTTCAATTGCACAATGCCAAGGACTTTTTATAGCAAGCACCTCTAAAATACAAAAGATCCTGATATATTGCAGGAACATACTTGACTGGCGTTTGTCGATTGGGAAAACGCAGCATTTGTTCTCTGAAACTGAACCGGATACAAGGACTGATGAATTCTATCTGTCCTGCCGCCTACCATTTTGTGTATTAGAGAGTGGGCATATTTTAAACGTAGGCATATTTGACCCAGGTACCTTAGCAGTGGGATAAGTAATTTAATTAACAAAACTTTTTTGCTCTCCTGTAAAAAGTTAAATTTTTTGTTTGTCACCTTGTTGCTACACACAGGTAATATTACCCTTAACAAATTTTCGTCCTCTGGGTTTCATTTCCTTTTTTCTTCTTATCTTTATAAAATAAAATTTTGAAATATTCGTAAAGAAACCGACGAGACTTACCTTATGAGTTCAAAAATTTCCGGTTTTTCCCTCTCTCTCTGTTTCATTCTTTCTTTCATTGCCGTTATAATACTGTTGGCTTTATCTTCTGCCCCGTGTTTTGAACTTTTTTCCGCAGCCCCTAAAAAAAAACATAAAAAAATTACGTATATATAAGTAGGACAAAAAAAGAGCTGAAGAGAACGAATATATAGAGTGAAATTTACATAACGCACCAATTTTTAAGGAGTAATTGCTGGGAAAGGTTATCAAAAAGTGGACAAAAACTTCAAATAACTTATAGTTAAAAGTTATCTCTTTCCAATTTATAGCTTTTGTCAAGTTTAAAGAGTGGGGGAAAACTGTGACTTTAATAAATTAATTACACATTTAATAATAATTTTGTGATTTTTTATAATCAAAAAATATTCTATTATTGCGTTTTTTAAAAAAATATATGGGTTAAGGCGATACACAGTTGCCAATAGGTATTACTTTACAAATTGTGAAAAGCTTTCGCGGCCATCGTCCAATGGTGAGTGTGCTTTCGGGCTGTTCGGCCGTCGTCGTTGGAAATTCGTTCTCGACGTTTCGCCATCTCGAGTGAATGGCATCTTCAGGAGATGTTGACTGTTTGTCAACAAACAGTCAACATCTCCTGAAGATGCCATCCACTTAAGATGGCGAAACGTCGAGAACGAATTTCCAACGACTGGTGATTCCAGTCTTCGAGAAGTCGACAAACAGTCAACATCTCCTAAAGATGCCATCCACTCGAGATGGCGAAACGTCGAGAACGAATTTCCAACGACGACGGACGAACAGCCCGAAAGCACACCCACCAGGTATTAGTTTGTAATTTTTTATAAAAATAATTTTTTTATGAACTATTAAATTTACAAAAAAAAAATTGAGTTTTTAATATTATTAATTAAAGAAAATAGTAATGTTAGCATTATATTTTAATATTTTTTTATTGAAAAAGAACATTCTTAAATTACGTAACGCGAAAATTCGTAACATTTTAGCCCCTTCCCATTTTTGTAACACATTTTCAAGAAAAAAAACGTAAAATTCATTCAGATTCACTAAGTGTAACGCAAGGCTAAGTTCAGTGGCGGCTGCTACAGGGAGGGCAAGGGGGAGTGCCCTGCCCAACAACAAACAGTATTTTTAATTGATTTATTTAAAAAAAGTTCAATCTTCCCGTACGACATGTCTAGTTCTTTTTTTAGTCTGTGGTTAATAAAAGGCGATTAAATGGGTAAACTTTTTTAGCGTAAATAATTACAAGCCGGCAGCACCGCGCGGGACAAGATTTCAATTTCACCCATTTTTTAACGGTGTACGGGTGGCTGTTCGGGCGGGAGGAATGTTTGTTTTAGTTCACGTCGGCCATATTTATCATGCGAAAATATTCGTTGCCATTCCTACGTGTTGCCGGTTCTATCCTTAGTGAAGATGTCTGAGTTTGTTTAGAACAGTAGTTAAAAGCCTTGCCGGTCGCGTGTCTATTGTTTGTTTTTGTTTTTTTTTTCAAAATGGAAATAAATACCGTCGATTATATAATTAATTGTGCAATTTTAAAAACGTTGACATATGAAATTCGATTACAAATAAAATTTTTAGGGCCACATAGACCGGATCTAAAAATCCTAAAAATTAACCAAAATTTTAGTGCAAGTAATAAAAAATTATACATTGCTGAAAACTGGTTGTGCGGTTGTGAAAAACGAAATGCTCATTTTTTTACAAGCTTTTATTTAGCTTCAGATGTTCTGTCTAACTATCTAACTATCTAACTAACTAACTATCTATCAAATCTTGTGAAGCGTTTTTGACACACTTCCCATTATCCAATTTGGATGAAATTTGGTACACACATAGTGGTCCCATGACAATACAACATTAAGAAAAAAATATCCTCCCACCCCTACCCCCACCCCCTTCTACAGAAAAATGTATTTTTGACACACTTCCCGTTTTCCGATTTGGATAAAATTTGGTATATACAAAGTAATCCGATGACAATACAATATTTATACGAAAAATATCCTGCAATCCCTACCCCCACCCCCTTTAATAGAAAAATTAGTTTTTGACACACTTCCCATTATCCGATTTGGATAAAATTTGGTACTCACATAGTGGTCCGATGACAATAAAACATTAAAAAAAAATATCCTACCACCCCTACCCCCACCCCCTTCCATAGAAAATGCGTTTTTGACACCCTTCCCATTATCCGATTTGGATGAAATTTGGTACACATACAGTAGTCCGATGACAATACAATAATAATGAAAAAATGTCCTCCCACCCCTACCCCCCACCCCTACCATAAAAAATGCGTTTTTGACACACTTCACTTCAAATGACTTTTATTAAATTTGGTATATGCATAAAGGTCCGATGGCAATACAGCCCAAACAAAAAATATATTTCTACCTCTACCCCCACCTTCCCCTTTCCCCCAACAGAAAAATGAGTTTCCAAACAACTCACGATCAGCAATTTCATTATAATCTAGAATAAACTCTTCTGTTCTGTTATTGAACAAATATTTTCATTTATTAGGGTAGATAGCTGAGACTAAAAAGTAGAAAATAAATTGGTAAAATTTTTTTTTTAAATCACAAGCTTTTATAAAATGCACTAAAAATTAAAAAATAATTTTCTAACATTCTACTATTATCATAATAATAAAAGCATGGCCGCAAATCAAAGCATAAGTTAATCTAAATTTGTGATCTAAACACTTAAAGAATATTCAACATAGCAGGTCATCAAAGATATGTTTGATGTGTCGCAATGTTATGCCATTGCCATACCTATGTCAGAGAAATGCTGGGGTACCTTGGGTCGGGTTGGGTGGTTTCGGTACCTCTGCATTTTTCTGCTAGATTGATTCTTGCAAATAGTGATATTTAATTGATACGGATATCTTATCGTGCTAACATCGTCAAAATTTCAATCAGTCGGCCATCGCTTTTATTATTATGATAATATTAGAATGTTAGAAAATTATTTTTTAATTTTTAGTGCATTTTATAAAAGCTTGTGACTTAAAAAATTTTTTTTGCCAATTTACTGCTTTATTTGTCTTATTATGAACAATTCACGAAGTGATCCAGCGTGGGTGGCAAAGGGAATGTGTGATATCAAGCACTTTAGTGAAAAGTTAAAGACACAAAGTAGAATTTTCTATGCTAGGCAAAACTAATAGGTGCCTATGGGCAAAACATTACCGAACATAAAGAAAATGTGGCAAAGAATAGACATATACTTGGTAGGTTAATAGACTGTTTAAAATTCTGTGGGATTTTTGAGGTTGCTTTACGGGTTTATGATTAGTCTGAAACTGGTGCACTTTGCGCATGTAATAGAAGGGCGAATAGACTTTTTCTATAAACAAATAAACTAAAAACTACACAAAGTTGCTGCGATATAAATTTCTGCCCCCCCTCCAATTTATAACGTCACCAGTTGCCACTGGCTAAATTTCCCTCTCACCTTAAGCGTTACGTAATTTAAGAATGCCCCCCCCCCTACCTTCTAAAAAAGAAAAGTTAATAAATGTTGAAAAAAAAAATATATAAACTTATGAAACAATAACACTATTAAATAAATTGTAATAAATTTAACAGATTTAACAAAAACAAAATAGTATTTTCAACAGTTGAACCTTATTCCTACTATGTATTCGGACTATATATTTGGACTGATGCACTAATTATCATTCGAAATTTGATTTCCGTCAGCTGAACAAACCAAAAATTAAACCGCAAAATGGGTTTATTACAGAGAGGTGAACCGCAATATACAAACCGTCGAATACTTCAAGAATTTTAAGCAAATAAATTTTAAACATACAAAATAGGTAAAATCTTTACTGGCCATAGGGAAGCCTTCTTAGAAGAAGAAATGCTAGTTCTTACTATTTTGTGATCTATATGACGTAATGCGCGGTAAAACCGCGTTTTTTCCATGGATATACGCAGCGAGGTACAGGGAGGGGCATTAAATAATTTTTAGAATTTTTTCATTTCAACAGGATTGTGCAGAGCAAAAAATTAATAAAAAGGAGTTAAAAAGTTTGAAAGTACCAGAAGTTGTAAATCAAGCAGATTTTTTTTTCCATCAACAAAAACTGCTCTATATTTTGCCAGCATTGCCATGTAGAACGATGTTTTCAGAGGATATATTAAATGGTTTGTGCATGCTGATTGTTTACCGGAAACCAGTTCCAGAAAAGAAATAAACAAGTAGAAAAAGATGAAGACCCCAAACGTTTCGTTTTATCATAAAATAAGTGCTCACTTTGTGGTTTTACTGTAATAGGTTAAGATTTAGAAAAATGATGTGTTTGTATATTCGTTTTTCTCGTTTTGTTTTTTTTTGTTTATTTCAATAAATACCTATTTTATTTTTAATTTTTTGTAATTGCAATCTCCCTTCCCCCTAAGTTTCATGCAGGGTACGCCCGTGTTTTGGTCCAAGTTGCTGACATACCCTGTACATTTTAGTGTATCGGGTTTATAAGAACTTATTTTGATATTGTTTTATAGCATACTTCGCTATAGTGGTTGTTTTTTCAGCTAATCGATTGATTTTCGAGCTTCGGCTCTGTACAAATATTTAAACTATCCGATCGGTCCAGCATAAAAGCTAAAGCTAGTAGCTTGCTTTTAAAATAGCTTCTTTTTATATACTTTAGCCATTTTAGCTTGAACCGATCGAAGTTTTTTTTTATCTATGAAATTTAATCGTAATTGTGAAGAGTAAAGGAAATTTGTACAGCTTAAGAGACAAATAGGTTGTATATTGTTTGGTAAGACCAGAGAACATATACCAGTTATTTCTTCGATGGTAAGACCTAAAAACAATACTCTGCCAATTTATGGGCACTTAAGCTCACACTAGATACTATATTTATAGTGTACGTGTGAGCTAATATAACTAAAAACTGAAATATATTTTATTCAACTCTAGACTCAATACCTGTCGTTTGATACCACACAAGCCATGTTATTACTTAAACTCAAATTTGTGAAATCTACCCCCACTTTAAAAAAAAACTAAAATGTATTTTGTTTAACTCCAGACTCAATTACCTTTCGTTTGGTATCACACACGCTATATTTTCACATAAATTCTAATTTTTGAAATTTACCCCCACCCTTTTTTTGTTAAATAAAATAAAATGTATTTTGTTTAACTCCAGGCTCAATTACCTTTCGTTTGATATCACACACGCCATATTTTTACATAAACTTAATTTTTGAAATCTACCCCCACCCTTTTATTTGGCTTGTGTTTCGTGGATTTTGTTCATTTTTAAATGGGACCATCTCGAGCCAAAACCCAGTTTAGGTACCAAATTTCATTAAAATCGGGCTAGCGGTTTTTGAGTTATGCGCGTTGGTCGTTACAGACAGACATACAGACAGACAGACAGACAGACAGACAGACAGACAGACAACACAACAAAAAAGTTTCAAAATCATCTGAAACGCAAAGATATATAAAAATTTTTGAAATCGGAGCAACTTTTTTTTTCTCGAAAAAATTAGGATCACTATAGCTCACACTACTATAGTATAGTATATGTGTGAGCTAATAGCAAGGAGTTGCAGTATGGTGTCGGGTGTGGCCATCTAGATACAAAAAACCAGAAAATTCAAAAATTCGTCATTTAGTAATTTTCGGGGTATGAAGTTCCAGGGACCTTAAAAAGCGAATTTTGATATTAATATTTTTTAATGTAAACATTTTCCAAATGGCGAAAATTAGTAAATTTATATTTTGCACACTAAATTTATATTTTCCAAATTATAAATTTTACAAAACTATAAATTTTTGGTACTTAATATTTTTTTTGCAATACATAATGTTATACGTAGCTATTATTTTTTTAATTTAATATTTAATTCTGAATCCTAGGGAGAAGAAACCCTGACATAATCTATTTACCCATTTCCCGTTTGCTCCAGATATTTTATCTCGCTCCAAATTCCTTATTTTCCTACATGAGCAATATAAACAATACAGTAGGCACGATACCCTATCTCTAACACCATTTTCTTACGCTGATGCTCTATTTTAACACGCATATAGCTCAATAAAATTAAAGCGGTTTATTGTACCCCCTGCTACCAGCAATGCAGTTTTTATTTGTAAAAAATGACATAACACACAAAAGCAAACGCTTCATCTCTAGTTCCTTCTTTTGTATGTGCAAAATTAATCCCAAGAGAGAGCAAGAGAAATAGAGAGAGATATAGAGAGATATATAGAGATATAGAGAGATATAGAGAGATATAGAGAGATATAAAGAGATATAGAGAGATATAGAGAGATATAGAGAGATATAGAGAGATATAGAGAGATATAGAGAGATATAGAGAGATATAGAGAGATATAGAGAGATATAGAGAGATATATAGAGATATAGAGAGATATAGAGAGATATAGAGAGATATAGAGAGATATAGAGAGAGATAGAGAGATATAGAGAGATATAGAGAGATATAGAGAGATATAGAGAGATATAGAGAGATAGAGAGAGAGGGAGAGAGATAGAGAGAGAGGGAGAGAGAAAGAGTGAGAGAGACTGCAAGAAGGAGGGATGTAGATCAATAATTTACGTTCTAAAAAATGATAAACGGCATATTGTGTAATTTTTCCATATCAAACGATTTTCGTCGTTCTACAAAGGTAACAATTTTTATTTAAATTTAAAAAGGCACGTGTTTTGCTAGAATACGCATAAACTTTGTAAGAATTGCGGCATCCATTGCGGAAAAATCTAAATTTTTCTTTTTACGGTATCCTTCGCAATATTTTAAAAATAGGAAAATCGAATATCCAGGCTTTCTTGTACAGGATAGATAAAAGGGTTTACTAGTGGATGTACAGATAGTAAAAATATTTGATTTATCTCTAGAATAAAGATGCTTCTGCTGGTTTCGATATCAGCATACAGCCTTTCTACGTAAGCAAATGTTTATTTTTTAGACAAATAAGTTGTTCATTAATTTCTTTTTGTAAATAGGGACGATTTTCAAATTACAAAACTCTAAAAATGATGATTTTTAATCCGCTCCCGTCTTTGTAACGCATCTTCAAAAAAAAAAATACATTAGATAATTATTAAATTTAATGTAATTATTATTGTGTAAGTGTGACACAATATCCCCTACTATTTAACCGGGCCTTGGAAGTGTTTTTAAAAATTTAGATTGGAAAGAAATTGGCATCAAAGTAAACGGACAATACTTGAACCACCTTAGATATGCTGATGATATTGTCTTAATAACAGATAAGAAAGAAGAACTGATAAAAATGGTGAAGGAACTGGATACAACAGCTAAAAATATAGGCTTCAATATGAACGACACTAAAACTTAAATCATTACAAACACAGATAAAGATATCACGTTTTTTTTTACGGTTAAGCGCACTCGCAAGGAGGTCTCTATCACGTTCGAGAAGCGGCCAGTGCGCGGAAATGTTGGTGTGTGTTGGTTTTGAAACGGTTCAGGTTGTAACCTGCAGGGAAAACTGTCGCAGGGAGTTTATTCCACAGCGATGCTGTTTTCCAGAGATATGAATTCTGATATAATGAGGTTCTTGGTGCCTCTATTTTGACAGTAAATTGATGGTTACCGTCTATTTGACGTGTTCGCCTAGTAGGTGCTACTCCCGGGGGGATCATACGTGCCAACTCTTCAGAGCATTTTCCGTGATAATATCCAAGCTACGGGTAAGTGCGGGGTCATTGATCAGCTTGATAGCTCGTTTTTGCACGGTGTTCAAAAGCATTGAGGTATGTTTGGGTGCCGCACTCCATATATGTGAGCAATACTCCATAGTTGGTCGAATCTGGGCTTTGTAGAGTGTCAGCAGTTGGCTTGGTGTATACAGATGTCTTGTACGAAATAGCACCCCAAGCTTTTGGGACGCCCTTTCAGCTATATCTGCCACGTGACTGTGCCAAGACATGTTGGTCTCTGCAGTGACTCCTAAGATGTTCAGAATTAACCAAGAGAAAATAGAACAAGTAGAAGAATATATAAACCTGGGACAAATTATTAAACAAAAAAAAGAAAACCAAACAGCTGAAATCATGAGACGAGTAAGATTGGCCTCAGCAGCATTCGGTAAATAAAGCAACATTTAAAAATTTTTTAAAAAAATTCAGTACCTTAAAACGAAAGTGTATAACCAATGTATCCTTCTTGTACTTACCTATGGATCCCAGACCTGGACACTTACAAAAACAAACAACAACAAACAAGATAACAAAAGCCCAAAGATCAATGGAAAGACAAATGTTACACGTAAAGCTAACAGATAGAAAAAGTAATGAATGGATAAGAAATAAAACAAAAGTAAGGGATATCAGAGGAGAAGCAGCAAAATTAAAATGGAAATTTGCCGGTCATAATATCAGACAGAAAGACGATCGATGGAACAAATGTATTGTAAACTGGAGACCTTGGGAAAATAAAAGAAGTAGGGGAAGACCCCAAATGAGATGAGCGGACGATTTGAAGAAACACGCGGAAACACGGCGACACACAGGGAAGAGTGGAAATTATTGGGGGAGGCCTGTGTCCAAAGATGGATAGAAGAAGGCTAAATAGATAGATAGAATGCAAGGCTATACCCCCACCTCCTCCCTCTCCTAAGAATGACCCATTAAATAATTGTCTGATTTCTTCAGGGTTTTTTTGTGAAAGCGCCCGTTATAATATAAAAAAGTTATATAAACCTTTCGAAAAAAATATCATATTTTGTAGTCGTCTGATCTGCCCTAAATTATAAATATGAGTAAAGCAGAATTTTATTAGTAATATCAAATAAGAAAAAGTTTTTTAAAAATATTTTGATTTTCTCACAGTGTGCCTGAATGAAGTATAGGTTACATAAAAATGGTTCCAAATACTAATTGCATATTTTGAATATGGACTCTTTCCTGAGTTCAGAGCCATATTCATATAAATCCTAGCTGATCCTCTTCTCGAAATTTTATCAATTTTTTGCCAATTTTTCTAGTTAGTCTAGGCGCTGGCTCCTGTCACATGTTAAGCACCCAAAGAAGTATAAAAAAAGTTTGGTCATGTGATCGAACTCATGGTCATTTGGCCGCCATCTTTGAAAATGGCCGCCAAATGGATAGATTTTTTTGTTTAAGCGTATCTCCCTACCCAATCTACCGATTTTAATTTTTTAAAGCCTGTTATACTCCTTTTTTGAAGGAAAATAAATTTTGTTATTACAAATTTTTTTGATAAATCAAGTAGTTCTTGAGATATACCAATGCTTATTTTATTTTAGCTTCAATATTATTGACATTTGTGTTTTTTTGTTACACAGAAGGCTTTAAACTTTTCACAGAAGAGGATATTGACTTTATGTTTTTAAAGTTCGATGAATGGTACCCCTAAAGACTGCCTTAAAGAGGGAGGTTTCTAAAACCGTTCACAAGTTTATAGAAAAAGTGAATTTGCAGCAAAACGATGCATCCTAGCGAAAAACGTTAAGAATAATTTTTTATAGTACTTTTGATTCCGCTTCTTCTGATCATTGTCATATCTTTTACAATTTTTAAGAAACAAATCGATTTTGGAGGGAAAACATGAAATTTTTACAAAATTGTATATTTTAGCTGGCTTGTCCATCTATCGAAGCTAGGATGCTAAGTGATACATCAAAAGAAGCGAAATTAAAAGTACTATAAAAAATTAATTTTATCGTTTTTCGCAAGAATGCATCGTTTCGCTGAAAATTCATTTATTCTATAATCTTGTGAACATTTTTAGAAACCACCCTCTTTAAGGCAGTCTTTAGGGGTATGAAATGAACCCATCGAACTTTAAAAACATAAAGTCAATATCCTCTTCTGTGAAAGGTTTAAAGCCTTTTTTCTTTTCCATCAAAAAACAAATGTCAATAATTTTGTAGCTACAATAAAATGAGCATGGGTATTATTTTAATTCTTTTGCGAGCGGAAATACTAATAATCTTGGTATATCTCAAAAACTACTTGATTTATCAAAAAATATGTAATAACATAATTTGTTTGCCTTTAAAAAAAGAGTTAAAGAGGCCTTAAGGAATTAAAATCGGACTACTGGGTAGGGAGATACGCTTAAACAAAAAATCTATCAATTTGGCGGCCATTTTCAAAGATGGCGGCCAAACGACCATGAGTTTGACCACGTGACCAAACTTTTTTTATACTCCTATGGGTGCTTAACAAAGCACCGTAGTCAAACTGAGCGCACATGTTAGGTCACACGTGACAGGAGCCAGCGCCTAGACTAACTAGAAAAATGTCAAAAATTTCGAGAAGAGGATCAGCTAGGATTTATATGAATATGGCTCTGAAGTCAGGAAAGAGTCCATATTCAAAATGTGCAATTAGTTTTTGGAACCATTTTTATGTAACCTATACTTCATTCAGGCACACTGTGTTCTTTCGACTCTCAAAATTTCCCATGTTCCAATTTTATTATCTCAAAGCTAAGTTTTTTGTTGTTTGTCACAGTTTACATTTTATTTTATGAAAGATATTTTTCCATGATAAATCACATAACATCATCAGTCTTATTTTATATGAAAAATATTTCCTTTCGCAATTCTGGAAAACTTTATCCAGATACGTTAAATGCATTTATAGGAGGATGAGGTATATGTTTTCAATATTTACACTGAATAGTAGTAGAGAATTATTGATTTTGTGTCAGTCTGCCTTTAGTAAAGGACAAACTTTTTAGAGAGATTGGAAAGTTGGAAACTTGGATAGCATGGAAGTAATTCGAGTTTTTGTAATCAATATATCATCCGAAAGGGCAGTTTTTGCTCACAAATGAACCTAAACCATACTCAATTAAAATTTAATTATCTGGTCTGGAGGCGACAATTAACAAAAATAGTTTATAAAGAGTTTTAATTGTTTCAGTTTAAAAAAAATTTTAACATAGCTTTTTTATTCATTCAACATAATGGCCATAGGATACCACAACTCTAAAATCCAGTTCGTGAAACTTATTTAAAATATGTTAAAACGAACAAAAAATACAATCAAAACTGGGCGTCGGATAAAAGGTGGAAGGTGTAAAAGGTCGAAAGTACAAAAGATCGGAAACATAAGCAAAAAAAACTTCTCTGGCTTCTTTCCCGAGATCCTAGAGGGTGTGAGTTCCGAGAAGAAGTCAGGGAAGTTGTTTCTCGACATTATGTTTTCGATCCTTTGTACTTTCCACCAGTTGCGGCTGCTACAGTTCCGTTGACGTCGGCCATCATCATCGTGCGTAAACGTCCGTCCCTTCTATACGTTGCCGGTTCGTTCCTTATTGAAGACGTATTAGTTTGTTTTGATTTCGGTTATGTCAGTAGTAAAACGGAATGCCAGTCGCGTGTCATTGTTTTTATTATGGTTTGTTTATAAAATTGAAATAAATACCGTCGATTACATAATTAACTGTGCAAATTTAAATATTTTGACATATGAACTTCGATTACAAATAAAATCTTTAGGGCCACACAGACCGGAATAAAAAAATCTAAAATTCCTAAAAATTAACCAAAATTTTAGCTCAAGTAACAAAAAATTATACGATGCTGAAAACTGGTTGTTCGGTTGTGAAAAGCGAAATGCTTTTTTTGCTTTATTTGTCTTATTATAAACAATCCACGAAGTGATCCTGCGTGGGTGGCAAAAGAAATGTGTGGTATCAAGCACTTTAGTGAAAAGTTAAAGACAAAAAGTAAGTGCTACTTATTTAAATAACCACATAGAATTTTCTATGCTAGGCAAGACTGATATAAGGTGCCAATTGAATAGTGCCTATAGGCAAAACATTACCGAACATAATGAAAATGTGGCAAAAAATAGACATATACTTAGTAGGTTAATAGACTGTTTAAAATTCTTTGGGTTGCTCTACGGGGCCATGATGAGTCTGAAACTGGTGCTAATCCAAGCACTTTGCGCATGTTAAAGAAAGGCGAATGGACTTTATCTATAAACAAGTAAACGAAAAACTACACCAAGTAGCTGCTTGTTTGTAAAATGCTAAAATAAAATTGTTTAGGTAAGTCCTCTAAAATCTCCTTTTCTATGCAATATAAATTGAGCCACTGCTTTTGACATTTGATACTTTCGACTTTTTATCCGCCGGCCCAAAACTATTGATATTTTACTTACTCTGTAAGCAGTCAGCATTGAGTAATTCCTTGCATTTTTCGTGGCATTTGACCCCACACTCAGTGCACCTGACCCCTTGTCTGGCAATGCCCCACAACAGTCCCTCGCATTCGTAGCAGTACGTGGGGGAAGTTGCTGTCCATGGCACGAAATTGTGGGGCGTCGTACAGCTGATCGGATAGATTAAAGCTTGGAGGGTTTTCTTGTACACGTGCATTTTCTAGAATTTACAAAATTAATCTCAGTATTTTTCTTTTTTATTGGTGTATACACAGTATTTCATGAACATCGAAACAGAGGCTTTTTTGGGTTTTTAGAGTGCGAATTTGGAGAAACGCTCGGAAACGTCGATTTTGTTTGTGAGGGGGACACGTTTTGACTCTTGAATTTTTTGTAGCACGAACCTTCCCAAGGTCACGTTTTTTAAACGTCAAAAACAGGTAATTTTTAATGACCATTGACGTCTCTAATCTGACGTGTAAATGACCTTTTAATGACGTTCAAAAGACACACCCAAAATGACGTCATTTTTAGACGTTTTAAAGACGTCAGCAATATGACGTATTTGGGACCAAATCAGAACATTAGACACACAGACACAAACCTATTTATAACTTTTTTTAAACTCGTCTGAATATATGAAATATTCCCTGCAGTTGAGAATACTGAAGGAAACTTGGACACAGAAGGTGACTCTTCTGTGACTTAGACCTGGAAGTACTGGAACAGTTACTGCGATGTTCGTCTTTGAGGTACAGATCAAAATAGACCTATACCTAGGCTTACACATCTCCACCTTGAAGCGAAAGAAGCCTCGAAGTTTGTCTTGATTTAATATATAATTTATTTTACATACGTACCCCCACATTCCGTATAAATCCGGTCAAGTACTGACTGGGGCACCATCTGTGTAAGTATGAGTGTGTCCCTTGGACAAGGTGTGTAGTGTGGGTAGTGACCAATATATGACGTTTTTCAGACGTCAAAAACTACACTACGAAAAGACGTCAAGTAACTGACGCCTTAAAGACAACATTTTTTGGTAGATGACCTGCTGGTCATCCAAATGACCACTTTTCGACGAAAAAAAGACGTCATTTGATGACCCCTTGCTACCTGGGTTCTTCGTTATTTATACTTTACCCCTATATTTTGAATAAGGTAAGTGGGTCTATTGATACCTTGTTTTGAAGGCCTTTTGAATCAGCGGCGTAGCGTGGGGGGGGGGGCGCGGGCCCCCCCCCACGCCTCAAGGATCCTGGCGCCCCATGGGCACTCTAAGCTTTATTAAGTAGTAAAAACTAAAAATTGGTACAACCATAAAAAAATAATACCTTAAGCAACTTATTATTTAGAGTTAAGCAATATTACCCATCTTTTCAGGCAGTTTGGAAATTATACAATTTTACCGGCGCCCCCGTTCGTAAAATCGGAAGACCTTTTTGCTTGCTACGAGAAAATTAAAGTTTGCCGTTCAAAGCCCAAAGCATCATGTATCGCGGTAAGAAAGACAAAACCAATTCCTAGGGCGCCAAGTGCCCGGGGACGCCCAAATGAAGAATTAAATAAAAATTTTTGCCTGTAATTTTTCTTGCTTCTTACCAACAAATTTTTTCTAGCGCCATTTTTTCCAAAAAAGATTATGTTTCTCTCTTGTTTTCGTTAAATCTACAAGTTTTCTATTGCTGTGCCATTTTTGTTCAGATACTTAATTAAAAAAATTAAAATAAAAATGTGCGCTTTATTTTGTTCAATAATTTTAGTTTTCTAAAATGTTTGTTTTCGTTCTTATTAAAAAATTTCTTCTTTGGCACCATTTTGTCCAAAAAGTATTTGATTTTTCAAAAATGTTCGCTTGCGGCGCAATTTTTTTGCGCCTATATCTACAAAAAAATTTTTTTGGTTCGATTTTTTCCAAAATTATTAGTACTAGGTGTAAAGTGTTTTTGTTTTTTTTTTCAAAAAACAAAATATTAACCCGCTAGGGTATTCATAGGGTGCCATTAAATTCGACACCATATTAATTAAGCAATTTAATTAATAATAATAAAAAAAAGTAGAAAGCTATTTTAATTTGATACTTATTTAATCCTCTGCCCCCTCCGCCCTATTAACCACGCTACGCCGCTGTTTTGAAGATCCTTACAACCGTGTAAAAATTTCAAAAATCTATCTATTAGTTTTTGAGATAATTGCCTTCAAACTTTCAAATTTAACATGGACTGATAAAATAAAAATTTAATCAGAATTTTCGGATTTAATTTTTATTTTATCATTCCATATTAAATTTGAAAATTTGAAAGCAAATATCTTAAAAACTAATCGATGGATTTTCGAAATTTTTACACGATTGTAAAGATATTGAAGAGAGCTTTAAAACAACGTATCACTAGACCCACTTTTAATATTTAAAATATAGGGGTAAAATATACATCTCGAAGGGGGTTCGTGCTACAAAAATTTCAAGATAGCCAAAAAGTGTCTCCCTCGCAAACAAAATCGACGTGTCCGAGCGTTTCTCCAAATTCGCATTCTAAATACCCAAAAAGGCCTCTGCTTTGATGTTATTGAAACACCGTGTATATAAGGCCGGATAAAATACTCCGTTATGATTAGTGATACCTTAAGTCCAAAAATTGAGGAAAGAAATCATAAAATTTTTAGTTTCGAATAAAAATTACTTCTGTAAAAGTGTAGAAATAAAATTAATAAATATAAAAAAAAATATTTCAATTTTAAGTTTTTTTGTCAGTTAGGGTTATTCTGTGAAATTCCAGTAATTGATACTTTTTTTGCTTAAATTACTTTACTATCAAGAGTTATTAAAAACAAAAAAATATTTCAAGATACATGTATTTAGAACACATTAAAACTTTGATATTAGGACAATACTAAAAAAAAGAGGTTAAGAAAATTTAATTCGATCTTCTGATGTTATAATGGATGTGTATCAATAATTTGAAAATACATTTTTTATTTATTAAACAAAAACCGTATTTTTTAGTCCGTATTTCCCTGTGTATAATAAATCACTAAAATATGTTCAAACACAAAAAAGTTGTATGGCTTAAGAAAATGTGCACCTTTAAATACAGTTTAAGGCGTATAGAATTCTTTTTTTGGGTAAAAATTTTCTAGGGTATCAATTATACTGGTCATTGTATCTTGTACCCAAAAAGTACAAAAGAAACATTAATAACAATAGTATTCCTAAAATAATGTGAATAAAAGGTATATTCAAGTCACATTTGGGTATTATTTTAAACAGTCATGGAATGTTACTAGAGAAAACATTAATATTCCCACAATGTTTCAAAATAAAAAAATATCAATATAAAGTTACGTTTCCACAGAAGAACATTGAGAATCGTTTAAGTTTTTGTTGCCTGTGTCCAATAATGTCTGTAATGGAGACAAATATTTTCTATAATATTCTGAGAGATTCATATTTCCAGAAGAAACAAATAGTAACAAAAAGTTTCTCAACGGAAACATGTGTAACTAACCAACTAACAGTTTTGGTTTTTGCAATGAAACCGAACATTTTATAACTGTTTCTGAAAAGATCATGTTGATGTACTTTTCAGGGGATGATACTCATGATGATATTCACTTACCAATTCCTCATCGTTCAGGGTAGCTCTCGGAACGGCCGAAGTGAGTCCAGCATTTCTTTTTTGGGCCATTGTCTGTTTGAAATTAAAAAAATAATTAGCGGATTGTCATGACAATATTATATTCGAAATATTTTCGAAATTAAGCAGTTCGATGTATTATAACTGCATACTTTAGTATTAAAATAATATGTGGTTATAGCCACGCCTTCATTATGTGTCAAAAAGAATATTGCGCGAGATTATAAAATATTTGTGCGCTTGGAGCCCGCGAGAATTTTTAAAATATCTTCCACATGTTTAATGAAAATAGCATAAAATACGGCATTATGGGCCTTGGCTCCCCCCCCCCCCTAAGACATATTCCTGGGTGCGCTACTGGATTTGCGCACGAGATTTCAAAAGAATTGCTCGTAAGATTCAAAAACAATTGCGCGAGAGATTGCGTGAAACAATATTGCACGTAATTGTTTTGAAGTTATGATCGAAAAAGATGTCCTAAACATCATTTTTGTGTCAGAATTTGACTTTATAGGCCAGTGGAATTACCATATTTTAAGGCAATTATGAACAGGGCTTGGAGTATTGGAAATTGTAGAGCGGCAAAAAACAAAGTAAAAAAAAAAATTCCTGAGCAGGGGCGTTGCGGGTTAGGTTTGGGGAGGCAAAAAGGGGCAGAGAATCGTATTATTGCGATTTGCGGCGAAAGTTGATGTCGGAGAAAAAAGTGACATACAAAAAAGTCATATGTAGCCCAATTTTTTTGAGCAGTTTTAAGTAATATAGTCAGTTTTAAAAAATATTTTAAAAGTTATAAAATAACTACAATAACTTAAAAAAATATTGCGACAATTTTTTTCGGACATGTTTTTAAATGACAACTTTTATTTTTTTTATTTCGCCAAAAAGTATATCTCAGTGCTAAAAACTGAGTACCGGGAGAACTAGATACGATGATTTTCTAAAGGAGAAATTTTATTTAAAAAAAGTGTTTTTCAGCGGAAAAAACAAATATCTTAGAAACTTCTTATTTTTTTGTTTGTAAAATATTGTAGACATTTAGCATCCAAAGGGCTCTACTCTTACCAAGTTTTGTTAAACTGACATTATTTTTGCAAAAATAATAAATAAAAAACAAAAAATAAAATAAACTACGGTTTTTTAATTTTTTGTGATCATTTTGAGGTTATGTAAATAACTACATTTACCAAAGTTTTAGATATCTTTATGACCTATGACTTTAATGTATGTCACTTTTTTCTCCGACGTCAACTTTCACCGGAAATCGCAATAATCCGATTTTTTGCCCCTTTTTACCCCCCCAAACCTAACTCGCAACGGCCTTGCTCACGCATTTATTTTTTTTAACTTTGTTTTTAGCCGCTCTACAATTTTCAATGCTTCAGGTCCTGATAATATTTTTTTTTCTCTCAAAGTGTAATTTTACTATAATTCGAACTCAACTGGTTCTGAAGGCGAGGGAATAGCCGCAAACTATACCAAACTATTCGGTAAAGTGGGGGAATGTCGACTAATGTCGAAAATGCTAAATATTTTCGACAATTTTAATTTGAAGAACTTTCAGAAAAATCAAATGATTGACATTTACTTTCATGGCCGGAATTCCCCCACTCTCCCCTAAACTATTTTTCTCTGCATCGTAAGAGATTGTAACTCTATTTTAGTAAGTAAAAAACTACCATGTTACCTTATACTCTTCGTTAATTAAAAATTCAAAAAAATTACCTCTGGGCTAAATTTTTAATTTAAAAAACTAAGCTACAAAGTGCTTTCTGGTGCTGTAAAAATTTACAAAAGTCGTGAAAAAGGAACTACAGTCGCAAGCAAAATTTATGTGTAAAACATATTAAAAAATAAATACAAAAACAATATAACAGTAGCAACTATTTACTACAATGTTAAGACTTAAGTACTAAATACTGTCTTTCTCAGTGTATAATTCAATGTACTAAATGTCAAAAATACAGGGTTTTATTAAATAAGTAATATTGAAGGGAGTAATTCTTAGGTCAATAGGGACTTATTGCAATAAAGCCAGGCAGTAATAGTGCCGGGCACTATTCTGACAGTTTCGCATTATAAGAACAGCTGTCTTCTTTCGAAATTAGGCCTTTGTGTATTATAAGAGCCGGAATTAATAGTGCCGCCTTTATCCATGAAAAATAAATGACTGCATTTATAAATTCGAGTTTGGTATGTCAATTTTAAAAGATCTACTGTCAGTTTTCAATGGAAAACTCTCAGAATAGTGCCCGGTAGTATTACTGCCTGGCTTTGTTGCAATAAGTCTCTATTTTTGAGAAAAAAAAACTTTAAAAGAACATATGTCCTAAACGTCTAATTTTTGAGATACAGGTTATAATATTTTAAGAAAATCCCCGCTCTAGATATGCATCGGTGGTTTGGACCATTCAGGAGGAGCAGGATCTGGATGAAATTTTGTATTTTTAAATTGTTAAACAAGGTTTTTCCTTTTTTTTAATAGTTCTAAATTTTATATTTTTAAAGTTTTATATTAGGTTATTATTTAATAAATTAGACAGAATGAATTTAATATTTTTACACAAAAACTGTACGCCAAACGAAAAAAAATCCAAAGCCAATATTTGCTCGGGAATCAATAAGAATTTCAAAAATATTTTTGTGTTAAAATAAAAAAACATCTTATACATCAAAAAGTTCTACCAAATTTCACAAAAATAGATAAAGCTGTATCACAAATATTAATAAAAAAAGAGATAAAAAAAATTAAGACCTTGTATCTTAAGACTTAAGACGTTAAGGATATATCGTCGGTCTTATTACGTACGGGCCTATCTCAGTTTTGATGATTTTTCGTAAGAGCGATTTTAAAAATTCTGCGTTGTTTCACTTTGAATAAGTCCTGAGATACGACCATTAAAATTTATGAGGAATAGCCATAGCATAAAATATTGAGATACGCCCATTCGTTAGGTGAAAATATGAGGCTTAAGTTGTCTATTTGCGTTCTTAACTCAATTTTTAAATTTTATGAGATAGGCCCATACGTGAGAAGACTGACGGTATGTTTATGTAAAGTTTGACTTTAAACATATAGACCCAAAAAGCAGTATCACAAATATTAATAAGAAAAGAGATTTAAAAAAAAATAAGTTCTTGTATTTTAAGACTTAAGACGTTAAGGACATATCGTCGGTCTTATTACGTAAGGGCCAAATCTCTGTTTTGGTGATTTTTCAGAAGAGCGATTTTAAATACTCTGCGTTGTTTCATTTTGCATAAGTCCTGAGATACAACCATTAAAATTTATGAGGAATAGCCATAGTATAAAATATTGAGATACGCCCATTCGTGAGATGAAAATATGAGGCCTAGGCTGTCTATTTGTGGTCTTACACGGTAAAAGAATTTGTCTTAGATCAAAGCAAATTGGTTTGAAGTAAAATAATTTGTGCTTTCCTATTCACCACGAGAATATTTTCTAGATATAGCACAAAAAATGTCTTGCATCTTTATTATAATGTGAAACAGAAATTGTTTTATTATAAATTGGAACTGAATTAATCTAAAGCACCGTTTTCTCTGGAAGAAAAATATTACTTATATGAAGACAATTTCCTTTGTTACAAAATGGAGTATACTGAAACAAAACAATTAAAGAAGAAAAATAAAGTCTTCAAGATTAAACGCTGCGTTGAACTAAATAGAAATATTTTGTTTCAAAACAAATTGTTTTAAGGTAAAACAATTTATTCAAGAAAAAAAACGTGTTTTCATTGTAGACAAAATTTTTTACCGTGTAACTCAATTTTCTAATTTTATGAGATACTCCTTTATGTGAGAAGACAGACGATACATGGCCGTATCTGAGGGGGGGGTTTGGGGGTTTAAACCCCCTCCGAAAAATAGATAGGAATGTGTTTTTTAAGTTTAACTTTTTATCATTAAAACCCATTAAAAAATTGTAGTTCTTTTTTAAACCACAATTTTTCAAATTCCCCTGACCTAACCCCCCCTAAAATTTTGGTCCAGATACGGCCCTGGACGATATGTTTATGTAAACTTTGATTTTAAACATATGGGCCCAAAAAGAATAACTCCCTGTATGGTATCTTTAATATTTTGAAAAAACTGTTCGGAATTATTTAAAAAGTAAGTAAACTAAAAATATTACTTCAATTCAAAAAAAATAATATACCTAATTTATATGTTGTGCAAATATAATGGAACATACTTTTGCTTATGACTGTACTCGCCAGTGCTAACTTGACAATATGAATACAGTGAGGCATGGAAAAATGTTTTAAAGTTTTCATGTCTCAGGGCCATTTTCTGTATAAATTACCTAGCTATAGCGCGTTAAATAAATAATGTTTAAAAGTGTTGAATCATGAAACGAAATGAGGTGTAAAAATACCCATTATCTTTTGAAAAATATGAATAAAACAGTTTAAAAACCTTAATAGAGACTTATTGCAATAAAGCCAGGCAGTAATTGTGCCGGGCACTAGTCTGACAGTTTCGCATTATAAAAACAGCTGTTCGACTTTGGTATACCAATTTTGAAAGTTCAACTGTCAATTTTTAATGGAAAACTGTCAAAATATTCCTCGGCACTATTACTGCCTGGCCTTATTGCAATAAGTCCCTATTGCAATAAATTTGGACAGTAATAGTGCCGGGCACTATTCTGACAGTTATCCATTAAAAACTGAGAGTTGATCTTTTAAAATTGACATACCAAAGTCGTATTTATAAATCGAGTCAGTTATTTTCCAGTAATAATGACGGCACTATTAATTGCGGCTCTTAAAATACACTAAGGCCTAATTTTGAAAGAAGACAGCTGTTCTTATAATGAGAAACTGTCAGAATAGTACCTGGCTTTATTGCAATGAGTCTTTAATAATGTAAATGGAGTAAGTACAAATCAGATGACTTAAGAATGATAAAAAACCGAAAAATTTACAAAGGGAGTACCTAGTTTAAAATAATTTTTATTTATTATGTTTAAAGTGCTGGTATTATTTTAAAAATGTATAAATTAGTTTTTGAGATCTTCGCATGTAAAATGTGTGAAAAAATATCTCGAATGAGAAAATAAATGCCAGTAAAAGCCGTTCCTCTCAAGTTGCCACTTGACCTATTTTGTCTGTTTCAATTTCGGACCTGAAATTCACGCCTAAAATTAAAATAAGGAAGACTTATTAGTCAAGTGGCCGTTTGTTGGAAAGGGCTTTTTTGGACTTTATATAACTGTCCTTTTTTAAAATTTTTATTAAGTAATTTTTCACAAAAACAAAAGGTATTAAAAATAAATAGGTGTATATTTATTAATCTGGTACATAAATCCAATATTTTAAAAAGTTCTGATATAAATTATACTACTTTTTAATATGCATATATTAGTTTTTACTAAAAATCTTCGCGTGAAAATCCTGTACCATCTTTTCTTGAAACATTTCAGCCCTCTACTTCGGAATGAACAACATTGATAGAAATGGTGACCAAAACCTTCAAAATCAAAAAACCTCAAAATTCTAATTCACTCCCCTCCCCCATACATGCAAAGTATTGCCCACTTCCAGAGGCGCTAGAGGCTTCTGCAGACTGATAGAAAATATGACAAAACTATAGAAAAAATTAAAAAAAACCCAACATTTTAATTTGTTTCTCTCCCCTATAATTGTAAAGTTATATAAAAATAACATTGGCCACTTCCAGAAACGCTAGAAAGCTGAGCTTTGGAAGACCAATAGGAACTATAATAAAACTATAAAAGAAAATTAAAAAAACCCAAAAGTTTAATTAACTTCACTCCCCTATAAATGTAAAGTTATATAAAATTAACATTCTCCTCTTCCAGAAACGCTAGAGAGCTGAGCTTTGGAAGACTGATAGAAACTATGGTAAAACTATGGGATAAATTTAAAAACACCAAAATTTTAATTTACTTTCCTCCCCTATAAATGTAAAGTTATGTAAAATTAACATTGTCTACTTCCAGGAACACTAAAGAGCTGAGCTTTAGAAGGCTGATAGGAACTATGACAAAACCATAGGAAAATATAAAAAAAACCCAACATTTTTAATAAGGCATTGCAAAATTTTTAAACAATATTCCGCATATTTTACTACTTTAAAAATTAAATATTATCCAATTCCTTAAAAAAAAGGTAAAATCATAACAAAAACATTTCATTTAAAAAAAAGCCAAGTACGCGATCATGGTATTCTGTAAAAAGAATTGAGATAAAAGTAAAGCCATGTTCTCCAATACAAATTTCAAAATGAAAGGTTCTTACTAGTTTGGAAATGTTTTTCTAAACTTTGCTATTAGGGCTGCAAATGACTCTTAGGTACAGTTCTAAATTGAACATACAGAAATTTGGCTGTAATAGCAAAGTAAAAAAAAACATATCCAAGAACCTTTGATTTTGAAATTTGTATTGGAGAACTTGGCTTTACTTTTATCTCAATTCTTTTTAGGGAATACCATTTTCGCGTACTTGGTTTTTTTTAAATTAAATGTTTTTGTTTTGATATTAGTTTTTAATATAAATGTACTACTTTTTAAAATATTGGATTCCTGTAACATATACTAACAGATAATAATTATTTAAGTATTAAATATTATATTTATTTATTTTTTGGTGTAGTAATACTAGTACTACAATTTTTTTAGAAGGTTTTTGTCCTTAAAACCTTGTAATGGAAAACCCAAAATAGGGTATAAAAAAGCAATAAAAAATTTATGTGAACATATTGATTGACTGTATTTTCAAATGTGTTTATAAAGCTTTCGAAAAACGCTTTTAAAACAACCACCAGCCGCATTAAAATAACAAACACCATATTTTTTTAAATCTGTTTACAAAAATATTATGGAAAATATGCTATGATTTTTATCATGCAGGCTTATTTTTTATTCACTAGGAGCAGTAGAAAGTCAATTTAAAAACCTATAGCAGGTAACAACTCTATTGCTATTTGCTCCTAAGAAACAAATCTGATACTTCAGGCGCTTTCTCAGGAAGTTTGGCTATTATCTGGTTTACGTTACGTTTTTTACCTTCCCAGCCCGTGCAGGTATTATTTTCAAGGAAAAAATTTTATTATTTGGGTGTATTTTGACCTATTTTAGCAGTACCGCCTTGGCTTTTGTGTATATGTGTGTATGTCTGTCCGTAACACGATAAATCCTAAACCGCTAAACCGATTTTTATGAAATTTTTTAGATAAAGTAGTGTACAATACTGCAAAGGGCTGATTAGATTTTGGTCAAAATCCTTTAATGCTTATAACAGTTTTTTGGCAGTTTAAAACTTGAAAATGTGCTAACTTCCTAACAGAGCATCGCATCAATATACAGTGAAGTCCGGATATAACGAACCTCAAAAATGAACTAAATACGGTTCGTTATAAACAGTAATAAATAAATTTTGTTTAATTTTTTGTGTTTCTTTTTTAATAGTATCCAAGATTAAGAAAACTAAAAATATTACAAAAAATACTATAAATTTTTATATTTTTTGAAAAGGGCAGATTATATACGAATAAAGACGTTTATTATTATTGTTATACATATAAATATGTAAAGTACATAATATGGTGGTATGCAATACATACATAAAAGAAGCCTATATCTTTTTTTTATTATTATGAAATCCATAATTTTTGTTTGTACATTTATTTCTACTTAAAAAATATTCCCTGTTTATATAGCTTTCAAGGTTACAAAATGATGCCCATATTTTATCAGGAACTTGGCGTGATTCCAAAAAGTTTTCGAAATTTTGTTTTCTATTTCACGAATGGTTGGAATATAAACCTTAGTGACTTCAACAGAATTATCTTGAACAGGATCATCATTATCTTCGTCATTATCACTTGAAACCATGTTTGAGGTTACGGAGAGATTATAATTTGCTCATCAGTCAACGTTTCTCTTGCTACAATGTCTTTATCAATAGTCACATAATCGTTAAAATCGAAGTCACACATTTTTCTCTTAGCTTGTTCTTCTACTAAATCAAGCATATCATTATCGAATTCATACTCGTGATCATATTCTGGGTCTTGTGCATGTCTTTGCAACCATTCGTGTCGTTGCCGTATCGTCTAGTGTGAAAACGCCCATTGTCTGCTTATATAAAGTTCGTTTTAAAAGAAAAATGCATATTCTAGATTATTAAAATTAGGTTCGCTATATCCGGAAGTTCGCTATAAGCGGGATCGTTATAACCAGTAAGACAATACATGAGTATTTATGGACGACTTTTCGTATAAAGAAAAAAGGTTCGTATTAACCAGAAGTTCGCTATAAACGGGTTGGTTATAAGCGGACTTCACTGTATACAGCGCCTGAAGTATTTTAACGCCCCATTATTATAGCGAGCATGACCGAGCGAATTCGTTTGTTGGCTTGTGCTTGTTTAGTGTAAACAGCCTGCGAATCGATGTAGAAAAAACCTATGAAAAATATACCACAAGCACGAGCGATCGAATTCGTTGGGTTGTGCTTGCTAAAATAGATTCAGAAAGAAGCAAATGATCTACAGCAAAAATTCTTAGAAAATCTAAAGTGGAGTCAATTTTGAATGAACTGAAAGCAAAATTGTAAATAATACAAAATGATTTTTAGCTAAAATCTACATTTCAGTCAGTCCACACTAATCACAACCCACATAGCACCGTAACGTGTTTAACACATAACAAACTCGTAAGAAAAAAAAAGTTTATTTTAAAAGCTGCTAGAAAAAAGCGCTTATTTCATATATGGAAACAAGCTTAATGGGTCATTCATTAACGTTATAAAAAATACCGTTGCTAAAAACGCCATTATCAAATCAAAACAGCAATGTTTTTACGTTATTTTCAAGTGAATTCTAAGTAGATTTTTATCCACGTCAAAATCACATTTTAGGTTAGCGCCTTTTCTACACGAATTTTAAAACGCGACTTGCATGGATTTTCAACCAAATATTTTTGAGATTTTACTAGAAGCCTACTGGTGACCTACTGAAACCTATTGGTGACATTTTTCACTTCGACGAAATTTATCCGGGAGTGCTTTGGCCTTTAAACTCCAAAAACCAGTTAATGAACTGATCCCTGATCCTACACGATCACGACGCATCAGTTATTAACCTGATAAAGACACGTTAACATTCTGTGAAAATTTTTAATGTTGAAAATTCTTGTTTAACTTTTAAAGAAAATATAATATATTTATAGAGATTTTAACTTGCCTTAAGCGCCATCTTTTAAAATTGTCTTAAGATGTTGTAGTCTTAAACTAGTGAGCTTTTACAACTTCCTTTCGCGTCTCTTTTAAGTTAAAAAAAAGTTGTTAAAAAAACGTGACAAAAAAGACGCAGAAAGTTATTACTTTTAACAGGTCTTTATCTAGAGGACTTTTAGAACAGGCTTTTGCACCTTTTTTTTATTAAAAAATATAGATTAAAAATATGAGAAAATTATACGCAAAAAGTTAGTAGTTTAAAAAGTCGTAATCTAGTGGCGTTTTAGAACATGTTGTGGAGGACTCTTCAAGTGTGAATTTGGCACATGAAAATAACGAGGGTAAAAAAGACGTTATATACCCAGCACCAGAAACTTCAGCAAAAATTACATTTTTATAGCTTGATTCCTCCTTTTTTTTGTAATATGGTATGAGGTTGTTTTCTAGTAAAAAATGACTATATTATTTTTTTCACGTTAATTTAACGTTGATGTGATTTTTGTGCTATGTGGGAAATTACCTATTCATATTTCTTTTCTATTTGTAATGTCAGTTGCCAGAATGCCTACTTGGTTTTGTAAAATTTTCTAAAAAATACCAAGCACTAAAAGCGCACTGTGAGGCCGAATAACTTGGATTGACTGTTTGAATTAAAAGTGTTATGTTATGTTTTGGGGGGAGCGAGGCCTCTTGGGGGAGGGGGGCCAAAGCCCCATGATGTCGAATTTTAAGCTATTTTTTGTTTTTTCATAAAATATGTAAAAAAATCTAAGGCTTGGGGAGGGCCCGGGCCCCGAGCCCCCATCACCCTGGGTGCGCACATGAATAAATATTGATATTTTATCTATATCTAAGTGCGGTCCTGATTGAAAAACATGCTTTAAGCTCGTTCACCACCCTCGGTACAAAAGCCTTATAAGTTAATTTGAATCAAGAATTAACTTTTGTTTCCCTAAAGGCTTATGTATCGACGGTGGTTATACTAAGTGCAAGTAGCAGAGAATTTGGAAAAAAACTAAATAAAAAAAAACTAAAATAAAAAACATATACCTTGAGCACCTGCACCAACACATGATGAAGAAAGAGGGAACACCATCAAAAAGAGACAGGAAAATCACAAAAATACATTAGTTTTTGGGAAAAATAAAAAATTTTAATATTAAAAAATTGAGTTCAAAACAGATAAATTTATACTGTTATTATAATTTTAGTATGTTGACTTAAAACATTTTAAACTCATTTTTTTTCTGAGAATAAAGCAAAACATAATAAAACGAAGGAAATAAATAGTAGATAGGAATGTATATCGAATACCGGGTGTCCCTGATAAGAGAAACTACATAAGGACTTCGTAAACGGTAAGATAAATAATTCGAAAAATCTTGACAGACAGTTACGTAAGTATGACAACAAACCAATTTGCGTCATTGGTTTCTAAGCCAACTAAACAAAAAACTGTTTTTTTAATAAATTTAGTTTTATGTTATCCAAAGTTAGGCTCGTTTTACTTGGTTAAAATTTTTTATGCCATATTTAATGACGTATAAATCTAATATGGCGGTCATGAAAAATAGAAAAGTTGCCTAGGTATCAATAAAACCAAAAAGCATGGAAAGAATTCGTTGAAATCAATGACGTCATTCGATTAACTGTAGTCGCTAATACAAAACTACTTAATTCTAAATTCCAAAAACTCAGTTATTAGTTTTTGTTCGATATTTTTAAAACCCCTGTAGATATTTTTAATTTTAATACAGCACATAATTGTGTTTAAAATAACGCATCTCTTTTCTTTTTTAACAAAAATTGTATCTGTTACCGTTTCCGAAACCCATTGTAGTTAATTTTATCTGGGATACCCTGTATAGAGAATTCCACAATTTAAAATATGAAATAAAATATAAAGATTTTTCTGTGGGAAATACAGAAAGAAAATTTTATACAAAAAGATTTGACACAAGGACACAAATAAACACAAAAAGAAAATTAAAACAACAAATCGGACTAGGATTACATAAAAGAGACGAACACAAAAAACATCAATTATAAGGTAATGTAGACGATACACATTTAAATGAAATAATGGAACATACCAACAAATTGGGTTCTTTAAAAATAAACTTAAAAATATAAAAGAAAACAATTTCTTAAAAAAAAACAAAATATAAACAATTGAGCTTAAATAAGTCTTTTCATGTTCATTATCCTCAAAAATTGATTTGAGCTATAATCAGTTTAATATTATTTTGTAAAGTTTAGTTAACCTTTGAAAAAAAATATTTATAAGAGAAGACATTATAGTATATTTTGTGTTAGAGTCAAATCATCTTAAAATTTAAAACAAAGTGACAAAAACTCTTTGCAAAAACTTCGGTTTTAAAGTATAGTTCAAAAAGTAAACTAATTTTGTGCAGATTTTACCACCCAAAACTTTGGTAGCTACACGACGTTATATTAGTTTTGTTTAGCTTTAAAGTTGAGTTTAAAAGAGAAAGATGGTTTTTTTAGCTTTTTTAATTTTACTTTTTATTTTAGTCTATCTATCTATATATTTGGCCTTCTTCAATCCATCTTTGGACGCCGAGTTTATCCATCTAGTTGCCGCATGTTTCTTTTAATTGTCCGCGCATCTCATTTGGGGTCTTCCCCTACTTCTTTTATTTTCCCAAGGTCTCCAGTTCACAATACATTTGTTCCATCGATTTTCTTTTTTTCTGATATTATAAACGGCAAATTTTTATTTACATTTTGCTACCTCTCCTCTGACATCCTTTACTTTTGTTACCGTTAGATATAACATTTGTCTTGTCCTGTTTTTCCTTATTTTAGTAACCTTGTTTATATTAGGTAAAATATTGACTATATAAAAACCAAAACAAAAAACATAATATTCATGAAGTATATTTAAATTAATTTTATATTTATTTATTTTTATTCTATTTACCTTGAAACCATATTATCTTAATGTTTTTTATTAAAAAAATTACGCTTCAGATGTAATATATCTATAACTGTTTAAAAAAACCATCTTTGTTCTTTTTGTAGTCAGCTTTTTGTTTCAACTATTTACAACTTTTAAGCTCTACAACAAACAAAACAACTGCAAAATGATATTGTTTAAAATTTATTTCTTTTGTTTACGAACTTTTGTTTTGTTCTTTTATCCCTTGTTTTTAAAATTGAGTTTCTTGGGAAGTTAAGATATTTGCGGATTACACCACAACAGCTGCAGTTTCTAAAACTTTGTTTTAAAAGAAGTTTTTGTGTGGGATTTAGTCACTTTGTGAAAATTTAAAAGACTCTTTTCTTATTGAAGATTGAGCAGTAGGTGCTTTAAATTTGCGTACAAATAACGAAGTAAGGTAAAAAGTTTTATTTGAAGTTTTTTTTATAAAAAATTTGTTCTAGAATTTTATAAAACGGAGAAAGATAAATAGTTCAGATTCTGAATCCGAGATTCAAGCGATATGCTGCGTTTAATGATAGAAGCAACACACTTGGTATGGTTAGACATAAGACACCCCTCCAACCCTGGCAAAGGGGTGGTTCCCCCCTTTAAACGTGCTTTTTAATAGTTTTTTGCTAATAACTCGAAAACAGTCAACTTTTCCAAAAATCTTCCAAAGATCATTTTTCAAACGGATATAATTTCCTTTTCAACGGTGTACCTAAGTACAAAAAAAGGGAAAAAAATTTAAAATAATTTTTTATATTTTTTTTTGTGGTATTTTTTATCCTTAACACTATTTTTTTATAAAAAAATATTTTTGGTTAAAAGCCCATTGTATACAGTAAAATACTTATTAGGCTAGATATATATTTTTTAAATAGCAGCCTTGAAATAAAAATAAATGTGTAGAAATCCTTAAATCAAACAAAAAGGTTGAACATTCATTTTTGTAACTCAGGAAATAATAATGAGAGTGTGTAAAAAACTATTTTTGGTTAGTAATAACTTAAAACTGACTTTTTAAGTAAACCTTCTTTAAAGTTAGGGTGGGGGGCATCCCCCCTCTCATCGTTCTCAAAAGTGCTCTCTTACGGTATTTTCCCAATTATTTGCAAACTTTAACTTGGGAAAAAACGACTAAATAACCAAATTTAACCATTTTTGGTGCGTCTATGCTAGATCTACCGCTTCCTTGAGGGGGGAGTGATATACATCACTGGAAAAGAAATTTTTTCAGCTTTCAAAATGAGTTTTAAAACAAGATATGTAGGGCAATAAAATTCAAGAAAATTTAAAAAATATTATTTTTTCCACACCTCTTATTTATTTAAATGCCTATAAAAGGTGCGTCACTAATGTAAGGGGGGCGTGTTATACATCGCTAGAGAGGAGTTTTGGTCAACCTCAATAACTATTACTTAGTTGTTTTTGGCTAAGTTAAAAGTTTGCAAATAATTAGAAAAATATTTTAAAAGATCACTTTTAAGGGGGGCGAGAGGGGGGATGCCCCCTCCCCCCAATTTAATTGAATTCAACTCGAAAAATTAACTTTTAAGTTAATACTAATCAAAAATATATTTTTACTCACATTGAGTATTATTTACAGAGTTGCAAAAATGCATGTTAAAAATTTTTGTTTGATTTAAGGATTTCTAGACACACATTTATTTTTATTTCAAGGTGGCTACTTTTAAAAGTTATGTGTAGCTTATTAACTATTTAACTGTATACATTGGGTTTTTGAACAAAAAAGCTTTTTCGAAAAAAAAACAATGTGTTAAAGATTCAAAATTCCAGAAGAAAAATAACATAAAAAAAATATTTTAAACATTTCCTCCTATTTTGTGTAGGCCTATGGAACGTGCACCACTGCCTTTTAGAGGGTACTTAAGAACATTGTTAAAAAGGAAATTTTATCCGCGTACAAAATAATCTTTAGAATATTTTTAGAAAAGTTGACCGTTTTGGAGGTATTAGCAAAAACCATCAAAATGCACCTTTAAGGGGCGGGGGAACCACCCCCCTGCCGGGGTTGGGGTCCTTTTTCGTAAAATATTCGGGCAAGTCTTAAGTCTATCCATACCAAGTGTGTTGCTTCTATCATTAAACGCAGTATCGGACCCCTTAGAGCCGAATTAAAAAGGTTTCTATATTTTAACAGATTGCCGTCAAACAATTGCTTTATTATAATTTAAAAACTTAAGAGCTAAATAAATAAAACTCTCAAAAAATTAAAAATAATTTAAAAGGCCTTCTTAATTTGAAAATGTTTCCCTGTCCTACTTGAATTCTGTAGCAAGAATAATTGCGGATAACTTTCCTTAAGAATATCCAAAATCAACTCATTTGCGTAATTTTTTATGCTATACTAACACCCGTTCTTCTTTTAATCTTAGCGATTTTTAGTCTTTTCTTTTAAGTTTTTACTCACCAATTCAGACACCAAAGTTGGCTTGTTCCTCCGTGCTGGTCGGATATCAGGTTTGATATCGATATTGCTGTAGAATGAATCTCCTGGCCTACAAATAAATAATTTAACTAATTAATTTATGTAACATAAATATGCTTTTAATTTTAATTTTGTTTTCATGCATTTAATTAGGCACCATTAGGAAATTTTTGGCAACGCTTGACTTGTGTAACAGTTATTTATTAGGTTTAAGGGCATGTCGAAGGAAGGGAGGGGGCAAGGAGTGGCAGATGCCACCCCTTTTTTTTAGTTTTTTTCTAAAATCAGACAATTAAATTTAAATATATTATGAGTTTGTCCCGAAGACCATGTAATTGAGAAACTTGCGCCCCTTCTGCTGTGGGCTCGATACGCTCATGATTAGGTTTCTATTATCAAGCGCGAGTCTGGGTCAAAAAATAGAGAGAACGTCCACAAAAAAAATTGTGTATAATTTTATTTATTTCTGTACATATCTCTTTTTCTAGAAGGGCATAATTACACAGTTTTCTTCCTAAAATCTGCGTTTGATTATTTAAAAAAAAAAACATCGTAATGTGTTTAAGATGTTATGGGAGGAGCTTAGCGGTCTTAAGACGGTTAAAGGAGGAGCCTAAGCTCTTTAAGATGGTTATAGGAATATACCTCAACTAACATATGGTTGTAGGAGGAGCGTACCGATGTAATGAGAAAAAGAATTAAGGAGTCAAAAAATAATAGATATTAGTAAATTTTGGATGTTTCACATGGATTTGTTAGTGAAAATTTTTAAAAATCCTTAATAAAATTCAACATTTACAAAAACTTTCTAATATTTATACAAATTTCAACTAAATCTCTTCACAAATATAAAATATTTATTTAATTTATTATTTAAAATATTTGGTATTTTGAAAATATTATTTAAGCAGCACGCCAATTAATATTTAAAAACTGTATTGACATTTATAGAAACCTTTGACCTTTAACTAATATAGTTTTCGATCAAGGATCAAAAATTGCTCCAGAGCCATCCGAGATCAATCTCAAAAATATTAGTCTGTTCGATTTAAGCGTCGCGTCGCACAGAGGTCAGCTTGTGTAATTTAGACGATCGAAACCTCAAGATCGAACTATTTTTTATTATAACCACTAAGTCTTAAAGTGCCCAATTACCTTATTACTTAACTCCAATGCAGAAAATCGATCAACTAAGTCGTTGTCACTTGTCACGACGACAAGTCATAGGCCACTTGATAGCCTGTATAATGATCCGCACTTATTTGGCGCGGAAAGAGTTTATATGGTGATTTCTTCACGTATATTATAAATATGGGTTAGTATCTTTCGTTTTTACTCTTAAACCATTTGCAAAGTTTCAATTTGCTTATTAAAAAAATTAGATAAAAGTAGTGTATTGAATTATTATAATTTTTCAAATATGTATTACACTGACTGAAAAAGTCCGTATCATTACGTATCAATTGCGTTTGTGACTTTATTATTTTAATCATCTATCATGGGTTGTATTTGTGCTACATTCAGCTGCCGGCTCTTGCCGGAGTATTAAGGAGAGTTTACACATGCATGGATTTGCTGGCGCCAATAAAAACTGGCGCGCCAGTAAGTTAAATTTGCAAGTGTAAACACCGACTTGCACACAAGTAATTTTTTTGCATGCATGTATCAAAAAAGTCTACAGCTGACTGAATTTGCTGGCGCCAGTGGTGACGCATGCGCACAGAAAAGGAAAATTTTCATGTGTAAACAAGTGCTTGCACGTCGGCTCGCCAGTTTTAAGTTCATTATTTTACATTATTTTTTATTTTCATTGTGTTTGAGCTTAAAAATTTTGTTTATTTTTGTTTTTATAGCTTAATATGGCTAAAAAAAGTGGTCAGCAGAACTGACCATACAGTTTCTTGAAGGCTATGAATGTTTTCCTTGTTTATGGGGTGTACACAGTAGTTCGTATAAAAACAAAGATAGTCGAGATAATGCTTCCCAAAAAATTAGTAAAATAATGACTATTGAAGGCTTTGAAGTTGCAGAAGTAAAAGCAAAAATATGATCCATAAGAAACACATATGCTTTGGAATTGACAAAAATTAAAAAAAGCCAACGTTCCGGAGCCGGTGCAAATGAAGTATACACCCCAAAAGTACCATGGTTTAAAGTAGCAGACCGAATTTTAAAGAATGTTGTTTAAATAAGAGAAACTCTAGAATAATATCAAAATGTTGCTTTGTCATTTGAAGATGGTTTTTATAGCTCGCAGGATCTTCTGCTGCAAGTCCTCCTAAAAGTTTTTCGGAAGCACCCAAAGTAGATCGACTAGCAATCCATGCTTTAACCCATGCAGATACGGCCTTTTCGTTGTTCCTTTCCCTGAATCTCTTTTATTTTTTTTTTCAATAACAGTTTAGCGACTATTTTGCAGGCTTCCGAGAGTTCAGCCGACATATCGCGTATCGTGTACACTTTAAAAATGAAACTGGCGTGCCAGTCTTTTTAATTTTCGCTCAATAGTGTAAACCTTTACTGGCGTGCAAATAGAACTGGCGCGAACACTGGCGCCACTAAATTCATGCATGTGTAAACCCACTATTAGCTATGATTTATTGTTTCAGCGTTGGCGCATGGAATTGGCTGACGTAATTTATTTAACGTGTGGCACAAGACACCGGTTTCACAGGATAAAAATCAATTTGTTATGAATTATGCATGTGAAAATAGTGAATATAAAGATTACGATGAAAAATATCAGTGCATGGTAAAAAAACCTTGCAAAATTTGATAATGATTGATCTATATTGATATATAGTATAGCAAGATTATTAAACTTAGTTAAATTTTTATGAAAAAATTATGTTAAATAAAAAAAGCTTTAAGCTAATTACGTACACACGCTCTCAAAATATTAATTTATCAAGTTATTTTTTTTGGAGGTGACTGTACCATCTGTAGAATGCACAATATATTAAACTCACATTTTTTAAACGCTAGTTGACATTTCCTAACTTTTAGCATCAATTTGTCAAAATTACAACCTAAAAATAATTTTGATCGTCCAAAACCGACAAGCTGACCACCGTGCGTCACTCCCGCTGAGAGTTCTTTGTTCGATTAAGCAAAACATTTGCTCTCAAATCACGCGTTGATCGATCTCGCTTGCTTTTAGTGCTGAGACGAATCAGCGAATTTGAATTAGAAAAAATAAAAGAACCATACGTTTTTTATTGTGTTTTATTTGTGTTTTTTCTTTTTGCGTTTTTGTGAAGTGCATCAAAATAAATAGAAAACCTCTAGGCCAGTCATTAGACCGAAAAAAAACCCCCAGCTTGCAAAAGGTGGTGTAGTCGCAATTTTAACATATGTTGTTCACATTGGAATCCTAAAAAAAAATTGAGTTTTCGACCTTGGGGGTGGGGGGCGGCTGCCCCGTCATCTTTAATTTAGTGTGCACGACAAGTAACTTTGTTGCTGTACATTTTAGAAAAAAAAGTTTTTGGGAAAAGTTGAAAATAATAAAATTTCCTATAAAAACACTGTTGCACGTTTTTTTTGTCAGACGAATGATTTTTGAGTTATGACGCTAAACATTTTACCACCATTTTGGATTTTGAGTATTGTTTTAATTTAGTGGCGTTTAACGAAAATGCTTATTTAAAAAAAATCACACAAGATGAAGACCAACTAATAGCCTTCTCTGGGTAGTACCTTTGCTGAGATATGAACCCTGAAGTGTTAGTAGTACACCCGTTTCCTATGTATTTCCATAGTATATGTTTGTGCTTAATAATCAAAGATAAAACTTTAAAAAACATGATTTTTTTTCGTGATCCTAAAAAAAACCCCAATTTATGGATGTCAATTAAGTGCTAACCGTGGACTTGGCCCACTTAGGTGATACATAAAATACAGGCAGCGACGTATATAGGGGGGGGGCTTGGAAGCCCCGGACCCCCCCCCTCAAATCTAAGATTTTTTTAGATATTTTCCACATATTTCATAAATACAAATATAAAATAGCATGGGGTCTTAAAACTGTCTCGAGCCCACCCCGAAACATTTTTCTATATACGCCACTGGGATCAGGGATCAGTTTGCAGTTGCCCTCACAGAGATCAGCTCCAGCAAGAAGCGATTTCTAAGCAGTCGAGAGCAGTGTTATTCGAAAACATTCCATCAGTTTCACCCCCGTGAAAATGTCATACGGAATATAACAGCGCGAACAGCGCCTGCGATCTGGACAAGGGACTAAATTGGAACTAAACATAATGACGTTTGACAGTGTCCTCCTGTTCTGTGGTTTGACTGCTGTTGTGGGAAAGAGAGAGAGCCCACCAGAACAGACAGAAAGAGAGACACGCGACACACCTGAATTTATTCTGTGGTGAATGTCATTTTTGTCGGGTGTTCCCCTCAATCTGATTTTTGATAAAAAAAAACTAAAATCAAATTATTGTGTACTAGATCGGCATATTTTGTGAGTCTAACAAGCAGTAGCAGTGTAAAAAAGAAGCAGCAGCAGTATAAAAAACAAGGAGCAGCATATAAAAAGCAGTCAATTCAACGACCCCATACCAGTGAGTTTTAAGGTGGATTTATTGTTCGTTAAAGTAAGGTAAGGGGTAAGTTCATTTATTTAGGCTTACTTCATACTTTCCACTATGAACAATGGAAATTTCTATTTTAAGTAAGGCCGCCTTGTTTATGATAAAAACAAATAGGTTCTAACTTATAAGTCTAAGCCGTTACTACTTCTGAAGAGTTACAGTGATCTATCACTCAGCTGCGACACAGTTTTATGCCAAAAACCACCTTCGCTTAGTTTCTACCACCAAAAAACCAACTACTACCACCTTCTGTGGCTTCTATCCCCAAAAAACCAACTACTACCACCTTCCCCTACTTCTAACCCCAAAAAACAAACTACTACTACCTTCGCTGAGCTTCTACCTACTACTGCCATCTTCTCCTAGTCTCTGCCACCAAAAAACCAACTTCTACCAACGCTTATCTTCTACCACTAAAAAACCAACTACTACCTCCTTTGATAATGATTGTAGTATTTGGTTTTTTGGTGGTAGAAGCTAGGGGAACTTGGTAGTAGTTGGTTTTTTGCTGGTAGAAGCTAGGGGAAGGTGGAAGTAGTTACTTTATTGCTGGTAGAAGGTAGCAAAAGTTGGTAGTAGTTTGTTTTTTGGTGGTAGAAGGTAATCCAAGGGGATAGTAGTTGGTTTTTAGTGTAAACCTGATCTGTACCTAAGTGATAGATAGATAGATAGGTAACTGTTTGGGAGTGGTAGCAGCTGTGATTTATTAGTTAGGGTTTGTTTTAACCTCAAACAATACGCTCCAATATCGAAAAGTATAAAAAGGTCATTAAAATTTTGATCTGTAAAATATAGGTAGGGGGGGGGGGGTGGTACCCCATGAGGCCATATTTTATGTTTGTATTCATGAAATATGTGGAAAATATTAGAAAAAAATTAGCTTTTGGGGGGGGGGGGCTGCCCCTGACATATATGCCACTGTGTAGACCCATGTTTGTAGGATAATACATTTTTTTGTTGCATCTTACTGCTTACTTTATGGCAATATGGCTTTGTTTGTTATTGTTATTGCTATATAGCTTTAAAATTCCCGCCTCCCTGCTTAATAAGTTTGACTTAAGCCCTGTTCTGACTGCATCAAACCCATGTCACTATATCCGATGATGGCACTTGGAATGAGATGGTTGCATGCATTTTAGAGAAACTTTCATAGTGACAAACCAGCTTTACAGCCCTAACTATAAACTCAACTTTACTGTATCAATTTGATCATGGCACATACCTGTTCTTTTCTGGGGAGAAAGAGATGTGTCAATATGGAACTGAAACAGTATCCTTGAGTTTTATAAATAGCATTTTTTATTGCCTAATACCCTGTTCGGACTGTGCAACTTTTCCATGCATGCAACTTTTGTGTCCTCTCTCTCACTCAGATGATGTTAGTTAAAGAGAGACAGAACAAACAAGTTGCATGCTTTGTTTGGAAATGAATGAAAATTTGTTTTATTTTTAAGTAAAACAAACACTGTTTTTTAATTTTGCAAAGGCAGCTTTGTGTTCCCCTTAGATAGTACTAACCAAGTGGTAACAGCTAACCTGTAATTTGTACTGTTTTGCCAATAATGCCATGTAAATCTTGGGCTAATGTCAAGAAATCTGTAATGCAATAAGCCATGGGCGCAGCCAGGGGGGGGGGGGCAAACCTAAGATTTTTTTTATATATTTTCCACATATTTCATGAATAAACACAAAAAATAGCATGAAATACGACATCATGAAGCCTCGCCCCCCCCCCCAGACATATTCCTGGGTGCGCCACTGCATAAGCTGTAAAATAATATTTTATTCTGCATAATTACCGGACAATGTAATCTCAAAGCTAAATTTGTATTCAGGGTAGTAATGCTATGTTTTTTGAACAGGTGTCAATTGGAGCTTCAGCAGTCATGTTTTTTAAGGTGGTTTATAAAGTTTCACTTAGTTTTATTTTAATAAATCTAAATTTTTTAACAATCTTAGTGGAAAGTTTGGTTTGGTGAAGTCAAAAAATAATAATAATTTCTTATGGTAGTGATAGTAGTAATTATTTATTTTTCGCAATTTTTACTGTAAAATCTTTTAAAATAAAAATTTTACAAAGTTTTTTTTTGTTTTATTTATTTTTATTTAATTATTTTAGACAGGTTTTCTTTCTAACATAAAAATTTATGTTGGTCCCCCAAAAGAGGATTCTATTCACAAACAATATTTTATAGCTTGTGAAAAAAGAAAACAACTAAATAATTTTTTTTACATGTCAATTGTAATGTCAAAAAATGTTTTTTTTCACTTGTTGACACATGTAAAAAAAATATATTTTTTTAAAACTTGTGAATATGGTGGGGGGTGTGACTGTTCTATCTGAGAAAGGTAATTGTTATTTTGTCTGCAAATTCTATTGCATGTCAAAACTTCAGAAATCTTTAAACTAGAACAGGTCATTATTCACATAACTTATATTATCATGGCATTTTTCTAAGTAAGGCCTGGTTTACCCAAAAACTTAATGCACAATGAACAAACTCATTGCTTAATTTTAATATATCTGTTTCCATCTCCTTAGTATTGTAGACATAAAGTATAAACACTAAATCTTTCCATTGTGCATTATGTTATGGGTAAATTAGGCATAAAATAGAAAGTTCACATTACTTTGTTAAGTAATCTTATCTATAGTTTGACTAATGGTATCCGACCCTCGGAACCGAAATCAAAAAATATATTTTTATACAAAACATAAAGCCCAATTGTGTAAAATTCTAAACTATACAATATCAGGACATCCACAAAATCATATAAATTCATAAAATTTGACTTGTGTATTGTGTAAAAACATATTTTTTGATTTCTGTGCTGAGGATCAGATACAATAAGTCAAACTGTATATACAAGTGGCCCATTTTGTCTTATTTTTATTACATATAATAGTGAGTTCATATTGCTCCAATGAAAGCTCCTAATTGTATTGTATTTAACATTTGGGGATATGTTGTGCCTATATTACCTAATGAGTTTGACTACATTCTTGAAATATGTAATGCTCAAGGGGGAGAGGATTTAGCCTTGCATTATATTCAATGTGCTTGTTTTTTAATGGGGGAAGCAGGCATATTTTTGTCAACCGCTACAAAAAACTGCAGACTACAACAAAAAAATAAATAGGATTTGTATTATAGCACTAGTGCAATATTGAAACATTATTCGTAATGCATGTAAGCCAAAATGGGTTATATAGGGTGTTATAAAATTCAATAAAATATTTTTAAAGATAATTTCCTAGAGTGATTTCAAGACAAAAAGTTTTTATAAACAAAGGTCTACAAACACTTAGTAGTAGAGATACAGGGTGTTTAAATTTACTTTTTTTATATAGCTTTTACAGTTTTTGTGATATTTAGCTCAAATTTGGCTCGTATATTTACTTATAGGCACTACAAGTTAAGGCATGTCAAATAGGTTTTAATTAATTTGTTTATTTTGATATACTCGCCATACCATACTGGAGCATTTTTTATTTTATGATAGCAGCCTTTGGTGCAACAGCGATTTTCTCTAAAATGGTTAAAGATGCAAAAAAATTTCAGAAAAACAAAAAAGTTTGCAAATGAAACAAAGATTTTATTTCTTGTTTTAAAATCCCTACTTCTCCCTACCAGTGGCTTAAAACAAAAAAATTCTGGGGGAAAAGGCGACATGACCCCTGAAAAAGGGTCACTCTGTACATGTTTACTATTATTTGGCATGTCTAAAAGTGTAGTGCCTATAGCTTAATATGCCAAATTTGAACTAAAGATCTCGAAAAGTACAAGAGCTATAAAAAACTAAATAAAAGAAACTTTAAAACAAGGCATTTAAGGTTATATAAAAATTTTGCCTTGAAACCACTTAAGGAATTCAACACTAAAATTATGTTATTGAATTATGAAACACCCTGTATAATGTGTATTTTATAAAAACTTATTTCAATATGTAAATAAACAGTGGCAGAACTACAATGCAGCAAGGCACAGGGTTGCTGAGAGGCGTATGCTCCATAGAGAGGCCGAAGGGCTGGAGTGATCACACACAGTGATAAGTAAATAATGATTTCAGCGAAATTAAAAAGGTTTAGTTGGTGGGAGCACCTCTGCCCTGCAGAAGGTCTTGCTGTATGGTGGTTCTATCACTGCTTGTCTTGCAATTCATTGCAGGGAGAAAGGCTGATCAATAGCAAAAATTGTGTACAGTTCTTTACATAATCCATATTTTTGTTGGTCCTGTAAGTCCTTCTTGGTCTTAGTTAGGTATAAAGTGATAAAAAAAGACAAAAATGACTAACGAATAATACCAAACCAAAGGTCCTGCCAGGACCTAATTTTTACTGCCTCGGCGCAGGATCTGTCCTGAGAAGGGTTTTAGTTGAGCGAACTGTCTATCCGGAAAAGTGTTTAAGTTCAATAAACTGTGTCTATCACGGAAAGTGTTTTAGTTTACTATCTGCTCAACACTGAAATAACAATATCACAGTTCGTATAAATGTATCTTTAGCAGTAAAAAAGCTGGTAAGTACTATAATATGTTTATTAATTAATTTTTAAATATTAATATAATACTGTTCATTGAATATCAGCTGATGATGGTACAAAAAGTTTGTTTTTGTTTAAAATGTATTTTTTCAGAACCATTTCATATAAAGTTTTAATATTTTCCATAAATTTTGTAAAAAAAATATTGTCCACAAAGTTTTACTATTTGACGATACTTTTGTGCAAATTTGATGGAAAAAGAAGCCATGATTTAAATGGGATGGTTCTGAAAAAATACATTTTAACAAAAACAAACGTTTTTCCCATCAACAGCTGATTTTCACTGACCAGCAGATTTATTTTAACAAATATCAGCTCAGCTGGTGTTCTGTGATATCAGCTGATTTATTTTGACAAAAATCAGCTGTGTCCCGACATGTTTGATCTAGACAGAGAGCTATAGTCTTCTCTCTTTCTGGACCGTGTTAAGGTTATTCTCGTGTTACCAACGGTTTAACACGTAGTTTGCATTTCTTCCCTTTGGTGTTCTGTGATCAGTTTCGTAAACATTTTCAAACTGTCAGTATGTCAATAGAGTTAATATGATTTTTAAACTATTTTTGTAAAAATGTTTTGTGGTTTTTGTTTAAGGCAAAGATTAATAAACCCCAGCCTACATATTTTCTCAAAAAGTAAAACGAAAACAACCTCTTTATATCAAGCAATTTAATTAAATCTTTCCCAGTTCAGTGTTTTCTTAGTAAATTCAAAAACATTCCTTCTATGCTAAACATGTCGTAGCTTTTTGGTTTATTTTCATTTTAAAACTCAGAACAAGAACTTATTAAGATTAAGAAAATAAGTGTTTCAATTAATCTAATCTAAACATTCTATCTATGGCTTGGGGCGCTTAAGATGGTTAGATGAGCCTGCTGCCTTTATGGTGACCACACAAGATTCAAAACGATATTACAATGGTAATAGGGGGAGTCTAGTGTCTTTAGTGTTTTTAGGATGGTTAAAGGAGGAGCTTAACGACCTTGAGATCGCAATGGGAGGAGCCAAAGCTTGTTAGGTTGGTTATAGGAGGATCTTGACTCGCAAAAATGGCTTTAGGAGGAGCGTTAGGTCCTTACAGTAGTAGAGATCCTTTTTTTAATGTTTAGGAGCGTATAAGCATTAGATAATTAACAAAATTCTTTAGAAAAATGCTTCTAGAATTAAAACTTAGTCAACCAAAGATGGTTTGCAAGAACAACAATGGAAATTTTCGAGCAGGTACTTATAAGCAACGCTTTTTTATTTAAATGCACACATGTCTTTGCTTTTCTTTTTCTAACGCTTTTTCGACAGCTATTCTGTGCGCTTGCCAAAATGGCATTTCATGGAAACTTTGCGTGAACGAATCTAAACAACAGGCTGCATTCATCTCCATTGCAAATTTTCTCCATGTTTTCCCTTTTCTCTTTTTTATCCATTTTAACCTCCAAGTTGTTTTCTACTTTTCCTTTTCCAGACAATGCATATTATATTCTTTCTTACCAGCGTCGAAGGCTGCTGTGTGAAAAAGGCATGAGTTTTTGCCACACAGAGACTTCCATTTCCCATTTTCTAGAAATTTGCATTGGCAAAAAATAAGGTTTTCATAGAAATTGTTTGCATTTTCGGCTTGATTTTAATAACTAGCTAAAATGGCGGAGAGCATTTTTTGTTAAAAATAATGTTTAAATTTTGCCTCAAAGCCGTTGGGTAACCAGGAGTATACGAGGTTTTTAAAAAAGTAAAAATCTTTGTTGGTAGCTTTAGAAGGAAGTTCGTGATCTTACATAGAGGCCGATATAAAATATTTTAAATCGGGATAGCGCTTATAGTTTAGGCAAGATTCGGGAAAATCCACTTTCTAGAAGCGTTTTATATTACTTTTTGGCAAATGGGCAATTTCCCCTATTTTGACCCCGCTGAATCCGAATATCCCTGTTGCCAACTCCAAATATTGACAGGGACTGAGATATTCAAGATGGTGGCCAAAATGGCAGCGGAATTTTAAATTGCCGCTGGAAAGCCCAAATAGTCACAGGTGTACATTTAAAATATATATTTTATAATTAAAAAATAATAACATATTATTTTTTAAATGGCTGCAAAAACCTCCAAAAACCCCGCCAAACCCCTCAAAATCTGAAAGTTTGAGGTTTTTTCAAACTTTCTTAAAAAATAAGCTTAAGAGAAAAATGTATAATATACATTATTATTATCGAAAGTACAAAAGGTCGAAAATACAAAAGTTCGAAAGTTCAAAAGATCAAAAAACAATAGGTCGAAAGTTCAAAAGGTCTAAAGTAAACCGTTGCAGAAGATTCACCACTTTATTTTTAGTTTCATATGCTTAAAAAAATAACCAAAAACACCTGTGTCAAAGTTACTACTGTTACTTTCTGCACAAAAATATTGCTTAGGGGGGCCATGACCCATATGCCCCCTCCCCTTATAACCACCGGTGTTTTTTTGCTTTAAAGAACTTATTTAGATAAATCAAAATATCTAATCTAATCAAAAAACAGTTTATTTTAATTTGGAAACATTTTATTTTAGTAGGTATAATTTACGAAACTTTTTGAAGTATTTATCATAACATTAACCTCAGTTTGTAATATATCATTTAAAAAGAAATTGTCTTATCCTCAATAAAGAATAAAGGCACATTTTTTTCTGAAAATCTTAGAAAAGATATTTAAATATGCAAGAGTAACTGTTTCAGTTATTTTTGAAAATAAGTTTATATTAGTACGCCCCTGAAGCCTTAAATATGGCAACACCCCGACATTTTAATAAAGTTTTTAAAAGAAAATGTTATGTTCTAAAATAAAGTATACTACATATTTTTTCCTAAAAAGTGTAGTTTTTGAGAAAATTTTGAAAAACCTATAATAAACATGTTTTTTCTAAAAATCCCAATTTACGTACGCCACTGAAGAGCTACTTGCTTTTCCTAACCTTATTGACCAATACATCGTTGGAAAGGGAATTTTATTCTCCACAAAAAACTGTTCTTTGCAATTTTTGATAAAAAGGTTAGTTTTTGAGAAAATTGCATAAAACGAAAAAAAAAAACAGGTTTTTGGGGGTTTGGGGGGGATTTTCTCCGTCCCTGTCGATTTTTCGAGTTGGTAACAGAGATATTCGGATTCAGCGGAGTCAAATTAGGGGGAAATGGTCTGTTGCCAAAAAGTAATATGATTTGCTTCTAGACCGAAAACGGAAAGCCTTTTAAAATAATATGCTCTGACTATTATTTCAACAAGAATTATATTAATAAACGTGAAATTTAGTACCCGTGAATTTAAAGAGTTTTTTTGTTTCTTTCATATTTTTCCGTGGATAGCTCAAAAGTTTAATCTCACGGGGGTCCAAGATCTAATGGACACCTACTAAGTGTTGACAGTTAACTGTTTCGTCCTTATGAGACTCCTCAGAACACGGCTTGGTCAATGTGACACTATTGCGAAGTTAATTAGACGGTTTTGTCTCTAATCCTATGTAAATAGTGAGAAAACTTTTGCAAGAAGCGCCATCTACTATATCTATATTGAGTTTTTTTCGATCTAGGAGTGACGAAAATTTTAGGGCGTTGGAGAAAAGTTAAACAGGAAGCAGAATAAGGAATAAGGAAAACTGTTAATAAATAAAAACCACCATAAGAAAGGTAGTAAACGGCAATGCAGTAAAATTCATCAAAAGGAAGGTGGCAATCAGCTCTATAACAAAACTTTAAGAGCCTCCTAAAACAAAAGAGCTATAAACGTTTTCCAGCCCATTAAAAACCGCGGCTTTAAATTAAGGGCTAGTTGTAAAATACTCGTAAAGATGGCGTTATTAATCTATTCGAGCGGCCATTCCGTTTTATGTTGTTGATTTCATAACTTAAGTTCCTTATTTACTGCCCCAGAGTTGATAAAACCCCCATTAGTATATTTCTTAACAAGTGAGGAAATTATTACTTTTCCGCAAGGGAGTAAAGTTGACATCGGTCGACCAGCAATCGAGTGCGAAAAATAAACTAAACGCAAGAAGTAGGAACAATACTTTTCCTTCGAGCGTGTGGAAAACATAAAAGAACGTTTATTAAATTCATAGGTTTTGGATGCCTAAATATGCACACCACATCACAAAACCTATGAATGAACTGTATATTTGTCAGATCATTGCCATGCGGATAAATCATTAAAACCCTGATTGACGCTCACGTGTCTAATGGCGGGTAAAAACGCAATAAGCGTTGATCTGGCCTGAAAGGCAGAAGAGCTGTCGTAGGTCACGGAGTAGTTTGTTTCTTTTTAATTGTAATCGATCTTTTCATTGATTGATATGTATAGCAGTTTATATTCGCCTGCTCTTGTTCTGGTTTCTATCATATCTCGGTAGATGGCGCTTCTTGCGAGAGTTTTCTCACTATTTACATAGGATTAGAGACAAAACCGTCTAATTAACTTCGCAAGGGTGTCACATTGACCAAACAGTGTCCTGAGGAGTCCCATAAGGACGAAACAGTTAACTGTCAACACTTGTTAGATGTCCATTAGATCTTGGACCCCCTTGAGGTTAAGCTTTCAAGCTACCCACGGAAAAATATGAGAGAAACAAAAACTTCCTTTTTACCCGATTAGCCACAAAACGTGTTTGATTGATAACCGCGTGAACTTCCTGAATATTTTCTATAATTCCGTTAGTCTTTATTTATGATAAATGTTCTACAAATACCTTAAAACCATTTGAGCAAACAGAAAACTTGAAACTTGTTGCCCTATGTACATACCTTCCGGCCTCCAGTTATAACCGGTTATAAGCTTGCTCAGTCAGCTAAAAGTCTGCTTGTAGCTGACTTCTGATCGAGATAAGCCGCACAGCTCAGACAGGCGACTAATTGCCTGACCGACTTTGGACAATTAATTTTATTAGTGTTTTCAAACGCGGCATAAACTGCAAACTTTTGGATGTTTAACTACCTATTTACTTAATTTGAAATATTAGAGATTTATTGAACATTCCAGAAATAAGGCAACAACTTTATTTATTCCCAAATACGAAATTGCAAATAATGCAAGGACCTAAAACTATAAACAACAAGTGAAATTAAACAAAGAAAAATAAGAAAAAAGTTTCCTGTCTTCGGCCGGGACTCGAACTCGGAATCTCTTGCTCTGTACGCAAACGCTCTCTACATTAAACCACCGAAGACTATAAATAAATTTTCGAAAAACTTCCATCTATGCATGTCTGCGGTGTTTTTAATACAGGAACGAGAAACTCTCAGGGTATTAACTCGACCAAGCCATCCAACTGATCTCTATAATTCTTCCTTCCCACTGTCAAAGGTATAAAAACTCAAATTAGACGTAAATTATCAACGTCTGAAAAAATGAGATCACCTTTTCGTGTGGTAAAATTTCTAATCGTAATGGCGATTGCCAATATAATTCTCAAATACAAAATTGCAAATAATGCAAGAAGACAGAAAAGTTTTTTCTTATTTTTCTTCCTTTCTTTAATTTCACTTGTTGCAAAATGAGTTATTTCAACATGTTTGTTATCCGGCCAGTCGTCCCTTATTTTGAACCACATTTTAAATGTTTTATTATAAGGTTGGTGTATGAGGTTCTTTTTTATGTTATGCTATGTTTATTGTTCTGTTCGTCATATTTTTAAAACAATAATAAAAATTGAAGATTTGTGGAATGTTATTTTGGCCGAGAGGGACAATGATATCATTAAACATGGGTAATGTGTCTAATTTGAACACAGCATTCGTTTTAAGCCGTGTCCACACGTGAACATTTCGGCGAACATTGAGCCGTACGAGCAGAACTAGCAAAACCGCGAATGGGTTTTTTTGAACAACAAACGGAGCGCTTGTGTTGTTCCCATAAATGCTTTCAGTTTTTCTTTCGTCGATCCATCTTTGAACATAGGTCTCCCCTAATATTTTGCAATCTTCTATGTCTGTCGCCGTATTGTTCTATCTAGGTCTACAATTTTACAATACATTTGTTCCACCGATTGTGTTTCTGTCTGATAATATGACCAGCAAGTTTCCATTTTAATTTTGCTACTTCTCCTCATCCAACATCCCTTACATTTATTTCTTATCCATTCATTCCTTATTCTGTCTGTTCTCTTTAAATATAACATTTGTCTTTCCAATGATCTTTGGGCTTTTGTTACCTTATTCATGTTTGATTTTGTAATTGTCCAGGTCTGGGATTCATAGGTAAGTACAGGAAGGATACCTTGGTTATACACTTTCGTTTTCAGGTACTGAAGATATTTTTTATATTTTTATATGTAGCTTAATTGACGGAATGCTGTCCAGGGTAATCTTACTCGTCTCTTGATTTCAGCTGTTTGGTGTTCTTTTTATAGTTTAATAATTTCTCCCTGTATATTCCTCTAATTTTTCTTTCCATCTTTTTCTTTGCATATTCTTTCTTGGTTTACTCTGATCGTGATATCTTCACCAGTGTGTGTTATAATTTTAGTTTCAATGTAGTTCATTCTCAAGCCTATAGTTTTAGCTGCTGTATCCAGTTTTTCTATATTTTTTATTAGTTCTTCTTTCTCATCTGTTATTAAGGCGATATCAACGGCATTTCTTCATCAGGTGTTTCAAGTATTGTCCGCTTCTTCCCAATCTAAGTTTTTTAAAATATTCAGGGGCGTGGGTAAATGGTTTGGGGGATATTGTGTCATCCTGTCTGACACCTCTCCTTATGATTGATGTTGTTGCTTCGCTATATATATTGGCTATTAAGGCGTATCTGTGATCTATTCAGCTGATAATTACATATGTTTTTACTGCCCAGTGCTTATTTCAGTGTTACTGAATAGCATGGTGGTATTTAGGGAGATCATTTTTGGTTCAATTTCTAGTAAAAAATATATTAAAATATGTCCTAAACGTCTAAACTTTTGAGATATATGGTGTTAAAGATCGCATAGAACCACATGCACTGTGTCCTATTTAAAAATCTCAACCCGAGATTTCTCGAGAACTGCTGAAAATTTTTAAAAATGATGAGACACGTCGATTTTGTTTGCGAGTAGGACATTTTTTTGAAATTTTTATAGCACGCACAACCTGCGAGGGGTATACCTTACCCCTATATTTTGAATAGGGAAAATGGGTCTAGTGATATCTTGTTTTAAAGGGCTTTTGAATGTCCTTACAACCGTGTAAAAATTTTAAAAATATAGCCATTAGTTTTTAAGATAACTGCCTGCAAACTTTCAAAATTAACTTGGACTGATAAAATAAAAATTTGATTTGAATTTTATATTTTTTGGATTTAATTTTTATTTTATCATTCCATGTTAAATTTGAAAATTTGAAAGCAAATATCTCCAAAACTAAACGATGGATTTTTGAAATTTTAACACGGTTCTAAAGACATTCAAGAGAGCTTCAAAACAAGGTATCACTAGACCCACTTTCCAGATTCAAAATATAGGGGTAAAGTATACCCCTCGAAGGTTGTACGTGCTACAAAAATTTTAAGAGCCAAAAAGTGTCCCCCTCGCAAACGCAAACAAAATGGACGTGTCTCGGCATTTTTAAAAATTTTTAGCAGTTCTCGAGAAATCCCGGGTGGAAAGTTTTAAATGGGGCACAGTGTATATAATTGACCAAAAACATCGATATTCAAACATTCCACTGAGTGCTCGCAAGAAAGAGATGCTAAAGGAGAATCTAATAACAATGCATGAATAGAGACAGATAGAGGCATGGTTATAACCAACAAAAAAAAATAGCAGAATTAATAAATAAAAGATTTACATTCTGTTTTTTTTTCGATAATCCGCGACTCAAAACTGGAAGCCAAAAACGTTTAAAATCAACAAAAATTTTTGATCGAAAATCGTAAAAGCACCTGATGATACGGATAATTACTTCTGGCAATTTGTCAAATTAAAAATTGATTTTAACTGACTTTTTATTTTGAAAAGTAATTAACTTCTGTTTCTTTTTTAACAAAAAAGACAATTTTCGACTGTACCTTAAAATACAGCTGCAAAAGTGTAGGGATTTAAAATTTCCGGAAAAATTGAGTCATGGAAAAAACTGGGTTTTTTTTCCGGAAAAAAACGGTAAAAAACGGAAAAAAACGGAAAATTGAAATTGTGTTAACAATCAGTGTAGAGTACTCTGATAAGGAAGTTAGCCCATATAAGCCTTATAAAAATTTATAATTTTTATTTAAATCATTATTAAGTAATTTTAATAAAAATTTTGATGAAAAACATTGTGGATTTAATTCAAGATGAACAAGAGGGTATTGTGGAGGCAGATTCACATGTCGATGCTTAGTCAGACTCAGAAGCCGAAGACTCAGGATCGGACTCGGAGGAAGATCTTCCTCTTAGTTTTTTTGCCAAATAATGTTTTTGTTTTTTAAAATGATAATTTAGTTTAATTTTTAATATTTTTTTACATTTATTTTGTTTAAAAACTTGAAACTAACGTTATTTTTATATTATTGACCCCACAAGAAAGTATAATTTGGCTAATTTACGTTTATTTGAGCTATTTGTGCTTCTATAAATATAATTTGTGGTTTCTCATTTTTTTTTTCCAATTTTTCCAAGGTATGTGAAAAAAACAGTAAACATCGAGGTTTTTTTTCAATTTTTCCGGTTTTGAACCAAGCGTTAAATCACTAGTCCACAGTAAACCGGTCTATTTTTTAAGGGATGTGTAACAGGCTGAGTTTTCGGTCATAGCTTTATTTCGCCAAGAGAACAATGTCCTCTAAAAAAAATATTGAAAGTAATTCCCAACAGAGTGCGCAGGCATTAAAAGCTTCGGACTGAATAAAACTAGCATGCGATTTCGGGGACACTATTGCCATTTGCTTTCAAACACATTTTTGAAGCCTTAGAAAAGAAAAAATGCCAGTTACTAATTCTATATTGGTACTTTTTCGTCTCATAAATTATTAAAACTATATTTACCTTTGATATACAGAATGCACCTTCTGATCACAAAGTAAAATAGTTTTATGCAAACGTGAAATTATTACCCGTGAATTTAAAAATCAGTTTCTTGACTAATCGGGTAAAAAGGAGTTTTTGTTTCTCTCATATTTTTCCGTGGGTAGCTTGAAAGCTTAACCTCACAAGGGTTCAAGATCTAATGGACACCTAATAAGGGTATGGGACTCCCCAGAACACTGCCTGTTGAATGTGACACTTGCGAAGTTGATTAGACGGTTTTGTCTATAATCCTATGTAAATAGTGAGGAAACTCTAGCAAGAAGCGCCATCTACCGAGATACGAGAGAAACTAGAACAAGAGCAGGCGAAAATAACTGCTATACATATCGATCAATGAAAAGGTCGTTTACAAATAGAAAGAAACAAACCATCCGTCATCTACGACAGCTTTTCTGCCTTTCAGACCAGATCAACGCTGAATGCGTTTTTTCCCGCCATCAGACACGTGAGCGTCAATCAGCGGTATTTTTAAGCCAAATAATGCTAGCATGCAATATTTATTATATTTTCCCCCCAAATAAAGTTCCTAGATCCGCGCTTGAAAGAATAAGTAACCGGCTATTTTTTTCTGCGTCGACGCACTCCATTAGGAATCACTTTCAAGAGTTTTCGCAAAGGAAAAAGTTGGGCATCACGGCAAAATAAAGCTATGTACAAAAATTCACCATTAAAAAAATAGATCGGTGTACTGTGGATTATTGCTTTGTCATATTTATACTCGTGTCTCACAATCTCTTTATTTGCTGACATAAAAAGTGGTGGGGAATACTTGCCAGCTACTTGTAACTACTGATAGTTTAAAAACATTAGCTTAGGAAGACATATTCAATGCCTCATTTTTATTGTCGCCGTCGTGGTGTAGTGGTGGCAATGTTTGTTTCCCACACCGGCAGTCCGGGTTCGATTCCTGGCTAGGTACTTGGTTGTTTGTGTTTGTTTAGAAATGATTTAACCTTGCTGGAAATTTTTCGAAACTGGGCGATTGATCCTGATTGGATGGAAAGTCCCAGTACAAATAAAATAAAAAAAATGCCTTATTTTTATTATGCGCGTTCAGTGTGAACGGTTTTAAACAAAGAAATTCAAAACTTTTCTTGTTGTTCGTTGCGATTGCCCGAAGAATAAATATGGATTGGAATGGGGTGCTATATTGTTATATTAAAAAAGATCTTTAAGTCGTTAGAAAAGCCTTTGTGTGTGCCCTTCTAACCTCTAATCTATCTCCAGACTGCGGTGCTTAGCTTTGCAATTTAACCCTTTAATCTGAAATCTTAAAATGCAAATTTCAACCCTTAATATACATGATTTTTTCGCGCAAATAAGCCCTTTTAGATTTGCATACTCCTTATCTTACAAACGACGCGACCCCTTGAACTGTTTTAATGCGGCTGTTAAATTGCGTCAAAAAATTTAAGCATACAACATTTTTAACACGTCGATTTATTTCTTTAAATATCTGCTTTTTTAAGCCTTGTTCAAGCCAGGCAACAAAAAATTGCCGACACAAGGCCAACACCAACAACATGTTGACCATACTGACCGATAAAAATCTTCTAAGCAGCAGTGTTGCCACCCTCGACCTTGAGGTCTTCGGTAGAAGGCTTCGAGAAAAATCGGTAGATTTCGGTAGATTTTTTAATCATCTCAGCAATCAGTGCTGGAGAACTATCGATAGTTTGGATTGATTTAGTAGGTAAATTGTATTTCTACGATTTGTTTTTACTGACAAAATACCAAAATTTAGAATTAAATAAAAAAATTAGGTACACACTAGGGGCCTATTGCAATAAGCTATATTGACAGTTTCGCATTAAAAACTGACAGTTGATCTTTCAAAATTGACATACCAAAGTCGAATTTAGAAATCCAGTCGTTTATTTTCCATTAATTGTGGCGTCACTATTAATTCCGGCTCTTATAAAATAGAAGACAGCTGTTTTTATAATGTGAAACTGTCAATATAGTGCCCGGCACAATTTGTGCCTGGCTTTATTGCAATAGGTCCCTATTAGGTAGATAATATTATAAAAAAAACCTCAGGGTTTATAATAGCGTGATCTTTAATGCCGCTTGCGGCTGCCTGCTGAGTATATCGCAAAATCCAAGAGATAAATACACTTTTAAAAACAATGGCTTGAAATAAAAATTTTATTCTTAAGGATCTTACATAAAAAGAATATTTTATTTATGGTGTTTTTTTTAATCGCGATTACAAGGCGTATCAAAAAAAAAACAAGTTTATATTGAAAAAAAAATCGGTTGAAAACTATGGTAATTCGGTATATCGTAAAGTAAAAGGCTAAATCGGTAGAGGTGGCAACACTGCTAAGCAGCCTTAAGAGCGCTTGATTCCTATACGGTCTTATCGAGAACCGTGAGGAGCTGCAGGGATTCGCTGAATGCGCTTGGTAGGGCTAATAAGGTGTCCTTAGTATGGATACCAGGGCATTCTGATCACGAGGGAAATGAGGCCGCAGAGCAGGCAGCGACGGAAGCGGCAACTGCCCAACTTTTTGGCCCCGAACCAGCCCTGGGGATATCATACAATGCTGCTAAATTAACATTGACATAGATGGAAAACAGCTTCCAACAATACTGGATGAATATATGAATTCATTAAAGGACCTTGTCAAAAGAGAGCCAGGAATATCATTGGACTTACCAGACAGGAGATCCGTATAGTGACTGGACTTTTTACGGGTGACTGTCGACTAAGAGTATCCATGCACAGAATGGGAATAACAGAAGAGACCGAATGTAGACTCTGTATGGACGATGACGAAACAGTTGGACATGTACTGTGCGAATGTCCGGCTATTGCACGATTACGTCAAAACACTTACGGTAAACCTCAGATTGATTCAGAAGATCTTAATAGTGTCTCACCTAAACTGATAGCTAACATTTTTGTAGGATTAGGCATACAGTGGTGAGAAACCACTCAAAAGTTAGCCACAATAGATTCACTAGTGGTCGCAGTGGAAGGGCTGCAAGGCCCACTCACATATGAATCATCATCACGTCATAGTCGTCGAATAAATTTTTTTTGTTGTCATTGTTACGGAAGCACGGTCTAGCATCATCACTTCTGAGTTTCTACTTGGCTTTAATCTACGACACACTCAGAGAAATATAAGAGACTCACTGACCAAAAGTTCACAATATCTATTTGAAAAATATGTGTACTGTCCAACCTTACTTCAATGTAATCGTTTGGCTTTTCATAAAGTAATCTATCCATTCTATCTATTTAGGCTTCTTCAACCCATCTTTGGACATAGGCTTCCCCCAATGTCTTCCACTCTTCTCTATCTGTCGCTGTGTTCATTCATCTAGTTCCCGCGTGTTTTTTCAAATGGTCCGCCATCTCATTTGGGGGTTTCCCCTACTTCTTTTAGTTTCCCTAGGTCTCCAGTTTACAGTACATTTGTTCCATCGATCGTCTGTCTATCTAATATTATGACCGACAAATTTCCATTTTAATTTTGCTACTTCTCCTCTGACATCTCTTACTTTTGTTTTATTTCTTATCCATTGATTCCTTTTTCTGTTAGCTTTACATGTAACATTTTTCTATCCATAAAGTTATACTAGTTTGAATTTGGGTATTTGTAAGAGTTATTCTTACGTTTAACGAGTTTTATAATGATAGTGTACTTTAATCCTTTGCCTTTAAGAAATGTTCAACTTATTTAAAGTAAATTCAATTAGATCTCTTTAGTTCAATAATTTATAAATACCTTTGGCCCGTTTGGAATTTACAATTTTTTTAAATTATCCTGTTTTGGGTGTTTTCACCTTGTTAATAGCTATTATCGAAACTGCAATATTTGTTTTTCAATTAATCACATAAAAGGCCAAAATGAAAGTATGAATAATTTTAAAAATTACTCCTAGTTAAATCTATATCTACCTAATGATACTAGAAAAGGCTCACCCAAGAGGGGGCCCTAGGACCCACCCCCACAAGCCTAGATATTTTCCACATATTTCATGAGAAAAAGCGAAAAATAGCCCCTCTCCCTCCCCAAGACAAATTCTTAGGTGCGCAACTGATAATAGGTACTGCAAAAAATATAATAAAAAAAAAATTTTTTTTGCAAAAAGAATTTTTATTTGAAAAAATTTTTTTTTGTAAAAAAATATTTTATTGCATTTTTTTTTTAAATATATTTTATCTATTTCTTTTATACATTAATGATTTTGTACTTACCCTTGACCCCTTCCAGCGGCATCTCCACCAATCGAGCCATTCTAAAAAAACAAAAACAAAAAAAATCAATAAGCGAACATCAAATTTTTCCCCTAGCCCCAAAAATGGGGAATGGGGATCCAAAACAACATTTTTTTGTAACAAGTAACATCTCATTTATTTTTGGTAAACAAAATAAAAACCTAAAAAATGTTTTACAATAAATACACCTATAATAAACACATATTATTGTACACTAAAACAGTGTACCTACAAATATAATAATAACAGTAATAATAATATCATTAATAGCTGTACAAATTATCAAAATACATTTTTTTTTAGGATATTAGCACAATTTTTCTGGTAAAAAGCGATTCTACTCTACGATTTTTATTAGACACTTAAAGTGGATACACACTTTGTATCCCGTTATCGTTGTCGTAACGAGGTAAATCCCGCAATTTGATTGGTCAGGCGAACAGTCCCTTCTGTGTCTACGGGGCTGGCGAAAATACGCACGGGTGACAATGCGTAGCTTTACCAAGCAACCCGTGTGTCTCGCATGCAGCGACGGGTCGTGACGTAGCAGAGTTGGGCAGATTACTTGAAAAAGTAGTGGAGTGTAACTAAGGTCACTCATCGTCAAGCAAGCTTTACAGGTAGCGAAGCCTAACTCTGATTTTCTATTTTTTGGTTATAATTTTTGCCATGTTTTCCTCGTTTTCGCATTGGCGGCTCGTTGTTATTTTAAAAATGTGGTTTTAACACAGTCTAAAGATCTACTTAATAATGATACAGTTTCAAGATAGGCTGCAGCATAACTTTTTAATTCTAATTACATAAATATATAAACTTGAGTGCATAGAAATCGGCCCAGTGTAAATCTTTGGACTTTAACTATATTTTTTTAAAGAATTATGGCTTATCGGTTATATGCGTAGCAACCGGTAAACACATGAAACGTGTTTATGTGGTGATTGTAACGAAAATAACAAATTTGTAAAATTGCCTTTGCAACTAAAATTTGCATATTATTCGTTTTTTAAAATGTCAATAGTGTTCAAGTGTGTAAGTTTAATGCATACTACACCACAAAAAACCGCCCAAGTTATTGCTTTAATCGAAAATGGACTTAGTCAGCGAGCTGTTGCCAGACAATTGAATATGACCCGCGCAGCGGTTCAAAGAGTGTACCAGCATTATAAGGAGACTGGAGACTTTCATAGGCGACCTGGAAGAGGCAGAAGGCGATTTACAACCGCTCGTGATGACCGCTTTATTGTGTCAACAATATTAAGAAATCGTCACCTTAATGCCGTTCAAGTGCAATGACAGCTCCGTGAGGTGCGAGTAGTGGCTATTAGTCAGTGGACAGTAAGACGAAAACTGCAGGAAAATAATCTGACCCCTAAAACACCTGCGATTGGTCCAAAACTTACTCCAGCTCATCGGCAAGCACGCCTGCGTTTTGCACGGGGTCATCTGAATTGGACGTTGGAACAATGGGGATCTGTTCTGTTTTAAGATGAGTCCAGAATATGCCTCCATGTTAGCGACCGAAGAAGGAAACTGTACCGAAGACCAAGAGAACGATTTGCAGATTGTTGCTTTGAAGAGCGGAGTGCTTATGGAGGTGGCTCCTGCATGATCTGGGGTGCAATTTACGGTGGGCCGATTTCTATGCACGCAAGTGTATATAGTTTAGGTACCTTCATACTGTGTAAAACAACATCTTCAAAATAAAACAGAACCGCCAATGCGAAACCGCGGAAAACATGTCAAAAATAATAACCAAAAAATAGAAAGCCTGACGTTAGCTTCGCTACCTGTAAAGCTTGCTTGACGATGAGTGACCTTAAGTGTAACTATTAACTACTTTATCAAAAAAGTAGTTTAACTACCCTTTCAGAAAAGTAGTTAATTTTAAACTACTTTTCCTAAAAAGTAGTTAAATTTAAACTACTTTTTCGAAAAAGTAGTTAAATTATTAACTAATAGTAGCTAGTAGTTAGAATTTTAACTACTTCTTTGATTATAAGCCAGTAGGTAGCGAATTTAAATGGAACACCTTCCTATTTTTATTCTGCATAAAATAATCGCAAAGGTACTTTAAAAAGTAGTTTAAGTACATAGTTTTTTACTACTTTTAAAAATATTTAACTACTAGTAGTTTCGAATTCCGAAAAAGTAGTTATGACAACTAGTAGTTAACTATTTTTAAAAGTAATCAAACTCCACAAAAGTAGTGAAATTACGAAAAGTAGTTAAAATCAAGTAGTTAACTTCTTTTTAGAGTACTATTTACAATTATTTTATGCAGAATAAACATAATCGAGTATAACTACTAGGAGAATACTGTCTACTGTCAACTAATGCCCAACTCTGTCGTAGTGAGCTGTCATAACACAAACCTGACCAATAAGATTACAGCATTTTCTACTTACGCCACCGACAACTCGTTGCGAAGTGCATATTAACTTAGTCTTAGGGTCTATTTATCTAAATGATATTTATACCTATGGGTTACACACCTTAATTTTTTTTCCAAATATTACACATACAGGGTCCCTAATATGGGTAAACCATATCGATTAATCCATTTGTTTACCTTTTACGTTGACTAAAAGCTCCAAAATTTTTTTCTACTTTCAAAACTACAACAGTATTATGTTGCGCATTTTAGCGGTGTTACAAATGATTTTTTTTTTAATAGTTTACTCAGGGTGTATTTTAAATGATGCACCAAACTTTAAAAGGTGGTGGGGAAGGTCAAAAGTGGACAAAAAGTTCAAATAACTTGATCATAATTTTTTGTTTTTAAGTTGAATGAAGTGAAGGGAATTATAAAAATAACGAATTTGATAATGCCAAATAAATTTCTGATTTATTACAAACTGTGTGGCCAAATAATCGTTGTATCAATTTGTCATTTTTTATATTCTCAAATGGTTATTACCTAACAAGTGCGGAAAGTGATACTTTACCGCAAGCGTTAGGTACTAAATTTTATCTATCTAAGTACCTTTTCTATTTTCGAGGGAAATGAGGCCGCAGACCAAGCAGCGAGAGAAGCGGCATCTGCCGAATTTTTGGGCCCCGAACCAGCCCTGGAAATATCACACAATGCTACTAAATCAACCATATTAAAATGGATGGAGAATAGCTTCCAAGAATACTGGATAAATATACTAGAACTGGCTCACTCTAAAGAGTTCGTTAAAAGACCTTGCAGAAAGAGAGCCAGGAACATCGTTGCACTTACCAGTCAGAAGATACACATAGTGACTGGTCTTTTTACAGGTTACTGTTGACTGAGAGTACCCATGTACAGAATGGACTAACATAAGAGACCGAATGTAGACTCTGTATGGAGGATGACGAAACAATCAGACATGTACTGTGCGAATGTCCGGCTATTGCACGTTTAATTCAGAAAACTTGTGGTAAACCTCAGATTGATTCAAAAGATCTGAACCGTGTCTCACATGAACATGAAGTTAGCGAAGCACCAAAAAAAACGGTCAAAAATAAGAGCGACAAAATTAATTTTTCCACAACTAATTCACGACTAATTAACGGCATATTATCCACCTAGTCGCGATTCGATTTGCGATAACTTCATGCTCATGTGTCTCACCCAAACTGATAGCCGGCCCTTTTGAAGGATTAGGCATACAGTGGTGACCAGTGCCAGAGTAAAGTACTACTTTCCGCACTCAAATAAGTGCGGTAAAGTGTACTTTACTTTATGCAAAATGTAATAGGATTTTTTTTCTTCTTTTGACCTTTCTAACACCTTTTAAAGTCTGGCGCCCTATCGAAACAACACCCTGATTTAAACAGTTTAACAAGCAAAACAGGCGTGGCCGAAGACTCTTTGTATAAGACGTGAGAGGTTCAAAGTTTGCAATTGCCCGAAGCTCTCCTGTTCTCTCAAAACAATCTAATATATCCTGCAAGGTCCAGGAATAAGGGTCCCTGTAATGCTGTGATCCAGTGATTATTTCCGCTTAATAACCCTTTCAGGACGGCTAACTGTAGTACGTGTCGTGCCCCGCGACCGGGGACAAAATGCGTTGCAGCATGACCGGATGACGGATATATGCGACGCTATTTTTATATGCAATTTTCAATGAAAAATCATATTTCTAACATATTTTTTTTTATTTTGGCTTTTTTTGAGCAAGAAGGCATTTCTACTCATGGCTTTACTGCAGTTTTTTTCAAAAAAGATCAGAAAGAACGAAAAACAAACGAAAAATAATGTTTCACCATGTGTTTCCGAAAAAAGCAGTCTGGACGGCCGGCTAACGCAAATATGCTTCGATACGGCGCACCAGCTCAAAAATTATTGACGCACTGATGCGTCAGCCGGCCGTCGACCGTATCCGACCGTTTTTAAAGTATATATCAGTAACACACATGTGCGTCAGCCGGCCGTGCGGCAAATTCTGTGTTCTGTTCTAACGCAAATGTGCGTTCGTCGTCCTGAAAGAAAGTCGACAACGGACCTATTTTGTCTGTTTGTATTAAGGGACAGGGACATTTTTTTGCATATTATTTTGTATGTGTTAGTGTAGCTCACGGTGCCTATAATAGACCGGTGTTCGGATATAACATATATATATATATATATATATATCGATTTTTTTATGTCACTGGTGGTCCAGCTGATTTTCCTACTGTTTTTTAGTATATGCTTATAAAATAATATTTTTGAGACATTCCAGTCGTTATTTTTTTTAGCGCGCTTCATTTTTCTTTACACAAAAAATTAAATTTGAAGAAAATAATGTGTTCGTTTCAGTTTCAAAATTAATCCGCTTTGTTTACTTCCCAAGTCCTCGGTTTACCTTTGATAATAAACGATCACATTCAGTTTGACTTGTATTTTAAGTTCTGCGTAATAAAAAATAAAGCGGGCTAAAAAAAAATAATGACAGTGCGTCTAGAAAATTATATTTTAAAAGGATGTACTAAAAAATAGAAGGAAAATAGTCTTATTTTTCAAAAAAATTCAAAAAATATTAGTTGTTCATATCATATCTATCTTTTGTTTACAAAAATCAGCTGGACCACCAGTGACGTGAAAATTCGACATATATAAGATCCGAATACAAGGGCCGTATCTGAGGGGGGTTTCGGGGGGTTCAAACCCCCTCCGAAAAATAAATGGGAATGTGTTTTTTAACCTTTTTTTCGTTAAAACCCATTAAAAAATTGTAGTTCTTTTTTAAACCCGCAATTTTTCAAATTCTACTGGCCTAACCCCCCCTAAAATTTTGGTCCAGATACGGCCCTGCCGGTCTATTCTAGGTACTGTGAGTGTAGCTCACTCTTTTTAGGTTAAAACTGTTTATGTTTTCTAAACATCTCTTCTACGTTCATTGCAAAATAAGCGTGTATGTTTCTAATACTGCTAAACATTGACTTACGTTGTATTATTTTCAAACTTTTTTTAAATAATTTTTTTTCTAAAAAGCTGGTTATTATTGTTTTGCGTTTGAATTCTAATAGCACACGTGATTTTGTTTTAAATATAAGTAAGTACTAACTTTAAAATTAGTTATTGATTCTTGACAAAATCTTAAAGAGTATAAATAGAAAATGTTGAAACTTTGAGGAACAGGACGGACTATACTAGATAGGTATTTTATATCTAAATTGACTTATTGGAAGCAATAGTATAAAATATGGAGTTAATTAAAATCAGTGACGTCACAAACAATAAAAAATCAGTCTAATATTAATTATTTTTTACGCAAAATCTCTGAGAAATATCTGTAAAAATTAGCTACAAAAAATTTTATCAAGAATCTTTTTTAAAGGATTTCGTTTTAAGTTAAACAAAAATTGAGTTAAGGATTGTCCGATAAATATATAGATACTTAATATAAATAAATAGATTAGGGATGCAAAGACTCAAATTTTTGCAAGTATTATAGGTTTATAGGTTATCAGTTAAGTGGGTATATAGTTATAAAGTATAAAGTATAAGTATAAAAAGCTCGTTACAAGGTTGCTTTTTTAGCTGTCATTCAGTTTTTTAAAAGGTTAAAAATGTTAGATTGGGTAAAAAAGTTTAAAACGTTTTTAAAAATATCTTTAAAGTTGTTGCTTTAACCAAGGCCAACAAAAAAACACACGCCACAACCCTGAAAAAATCAGCTGTTCTCGGGGGGGCTGACTTTTACATTGGGTCTTATGGGAGGTCAGACGTTTTTTTTAATGATATTTTCAAAAAGGCACTACAGATTTCCGCGAAATTTCAGTCAAATATTCTAAGACACCATCCCGATATTCCATCAAACTTTTGTAAGGATGCAAGATGATTAAAAAGGTTAAAATCTTCAAAATTTACCATTCCTTATTTTGAATTCAAATTACCCGCCATGCACCGCATGCCAACTGTTATATTTGACATGTATTTGACTTTGTCATCTGTGTTTGTCATGGCATTTGTTTATGTGTTTCTATTGTAAAACTTTTTCGATTTTTAATGATGATTGAATGACGGTTCATGAATATTTGAGTTTTTAAAGAATAAAGCCAGTTTTAAGAATGTTTTTACTATATTCTTGTAGAACATTTTTTTTTAATGTATAGTAATCCTTAATTTTTCAGAGCCGCTTCATTAGTATCACACTAAAATTAAATTTAAAGCAGAAGCGAATGTGACAAACACAGATGACAAAGTCAAATACATGTCAAATATAACTGTTGTCATGCGGTACATGGCGGGTTATTTGAATTCAAAATAAGGAATGCTAAATCTTGAAAATTTTAGTCTTTTAATTATCTTGTTGCATCCTTACAGAAGTTTGTGGAATATCGGGATGCTTTCTGAGAATATTTCACTGAAATTTCGCGGAAATCTGTAGTGTCATTTTGAAAATATCATAAAAAAACCTCTGAGCTCCTATAAGACCCAATGTAAAACTCAGTCCCTTGAGGTCAGCTGATTTTTTCAGGGTCGTAGCCCCTATTTTTTTGTTGGCCTTGCTTTAACAAATAACTTTTATGAGCACGTTTCTATTTAGTAAACAATTGTGTTTCTAAAAGCAATACACATATTAGTGCCTTATTTTAAAAGCGGTAATGAGACACCATAAAACAACACGCTTTAAAAGCGGTATTTGTAACAATTTTATGACCTTCACATTATGTTTCAGTACATTACATTTTATCTACGATGCTATAATTTGTTATTATACTTTGTTTTATAACATAATGATATTGGATGATATTGCTGATATGATGAGTGAGGTAATGATAAAGAGTAAATAGTTATATTTTTCTCATAAAATATGAATTTTTTTTTTTAATTACTTTTTTTTTATTATAATATTTAAATTGTTTTTGTGATATTTATGGTCAAATTTTGGTAAATTCAACTATTTTGCTATAAATTACTTGTTTTTCTACCAAAATTTAAATCAAATATGAATAAGCAACATGAGGATTCTTAAAAAAATTGTTCCAAAAAATTGACATCAAGTTATTGTTACAAGGGTTTCTTAAAAGCATATAAAAGCTCGTTTGAATTAGCCTAAAAGCTCTAAAATATTGTATTCTTTGGTATATTTTTTTTTCAAGCTTTAATAATGTCTTCAAACTTTATTTAAATACTTTTTTATCTACGCAAACAAACATTTAATAATCTAATTAAAACTTTCTCAAACTTTTTTCGGAGATAAGTATACCTTAAATCAGATATTTTTCTTCTATAAAACATGTTTAAAAAATATCGACAAAAATTATTCTTTTTCCGTGGTAAGCCGTAAAAACTTATAAATAAGTTTTAGGTCGCTATTTTTTTTTAAATGCGAATGTTAACTTCATAAAAATTTCTAACCAACCCGAACATACTCGAACTAAAACTATCAGCACCATTACTAACCTCCTTTTTCTCAACAGGAGGCGGAGTTTCTGCAATACCTTGCTTCTTTTCTTCAGCTTTCTTCTCTTTTAATGTCTTTAACAACTTCCATTTACTACCAGTTCCAGGAGAACTAGAAGCAGCAACACCTTCTGCTACAATAGCTCCACCTTCTTTACAATCTCTAGGTGCTTCTTCTTTGGAGAGCGAAGCGTGACCAATTTCGATTGAGGGGACATCTCTGTCATGATGATCAAGGGCATGTGGATCCACTCTCAGCAGATCCCTGGGGAACAGGTTGGGATTAGACAGAAGTAAGGGTTTTTGACCACACTAACTAAGACCAGGTTTGACTTGTTAGTTTTACAAAAATATTAAAATAAATCAAAGACATTTCGTATGACTTATAATAATTACTTTTAGTCTTGTGTTTAAAATAAATTGAAAGATAAATAAGTTAATATGTTTTTAGTGTCATCGAAAACCCATACCTCGAAGAAGCATTAGGATCCCTTTTTAATTTCTGATCAGCTTCTTCTCTGGAAATCTGGCATCTTGCAAAATCTTGCGCAAACTCCTGGTTAACATGAGATGATTTCGTTAGCTCGGTTGCTCTCGCCATTAATTCATTTGTTCGTTGAGAGGCTTCTAGACTTCTTTGTCTTTGCATCTGTTCTAGTTCTCTTGATTTGGTTTCCTTACTACCATATCTCATTTCGTTTGCATACTCTTGGTTAATTCTCATTTCCGTTTCGCTATATTCGTCGGTTGAATGGTGAGGACTATCAGGTCCTGAAGTATCACCTGAAGACCTATCACCATCATCTTTGGGCAAGTTTAATGTGAATTTTTCAGCCTCTTGTTTTTCGCGTTCTTCGACTTCATGATGATAAACCTGTATAAAAACAACCACATTAGTTTCTTGTAGAATAATTATTAAGTATTTTAAAATGTTTATTAAACGTCTACGACTGACTCAGTTTTTATACCTTGCTTCTTTGCTCTTATTTTGTATGTTTTGTTACCTTAATCTTTTCAAACAAATCTGCAGCTTCATCTAAGTGAAAAGAGTTTCTGTGATCTCTTCTCTTGGCGGAATTGATTACGTGTAAACTATTATCTTTTTCATCTAAAACTCCGTCGATTACTTTCGCTTTCATTCGCAGTTCACGAAGAACAAACGACATTCTTTCTTTTACTTCTTCTTCTGGTTCATATATTTCTTCACCTTAAAATTTTGATTGTGTATATAGTTTTTAATTGAGAGAAAATTATAAAATTGTATTTATTTTGTTCAAACATTTTCCTACCTGGTTCAGAAGATTCGTGTAACGGTCTTCCCATTTCAGCTTCTAACTCTTTTTGTTTTTCCATTTCTTCAAGTTTCCTTAATTCGTAACAGTACCATTCATCTTCTGAGTCAATACTATCTTCTGTGCTTTGTCTTCTGGATGATACCTAAAAAGAGACAAATTTTAAATTGGTTTTGATGTATTACACGATAAGTTCTGATGTGAAATAATAAAGGAGTATCGAAATACTGACCCTTGAAGTACTTCTCCAAGAATGTGTACTCCTGCTATCTTCATCATTGTCTCTATGAGGGATGTCTAGACTTTGCTGATGTTTGGGTAAGAATCTGTTCATGTGAGAACGAAGAATTGGACTCCCTTCTGCGGTTGGAACTTCATCATATTTATTTGAATCCGTACTATTTTGACTATCGGTAGATTTTTGCTCAAGTATTCTTAGCGGAGAAACATCATTCCTGAGTGTACCGTTTCTATTATTTAATTCAAATGGACTTGCCTCGAAATTCGTTTTGTCGATTGGTAGTTCTTCGATTTTTAGCTCGTTGTCTTCTGACTCGTTGCCTAAAACAATTACCTCATTACGCCTATCAAAATTAAGGTTATCTTCGTTTACAAAATTATCAAATGCTTTAAGCAATATTTATTTACCTAAAAGTTGTTGTTCATCCGAGAATGAGTTACTTTGTCTTTGTCGATATTTTCCCAGTGCTCTTGACACAGCAAACTCCATACTCGCACCACTTCCTACAAGTACGACTTTATTTTTACCGTCCGTCACCACAGTTTCGTCCGATTTTTCAGAACTATTGCTACTTTTCTTTGTTTCACCTATTGTGGGAAATATTGAGCCTGATTCACTCCCTAAAAATTTATAAAATAATTTTTGTTTGCATCGATATTATGTAATATAGATTTACCATTGCTCTTTCCGGAGACGACATCTTCAAACTCGTCCCTACTACTGTCAGATCTTTGATTGGGTGACTTTTGGTTTAAAGTCTCGAAAATTTCCCTATTTTCGTAAATGGCCTGAGCCTGTAAACTTTCTTCATCTGTTTTACTGCCTAAAATTATTTAGAATGTTTGGTAACCTAATATCGAAACAAATCCGTTATCAAATGCTTTACCTTTTCTACTTTTAGGTTTAGGAGCGATTTTTGTAAACAAGTCTTTCTCAAACTGATTAGTTTCTGAGATACTACAGCTATCCTCAGACCGATCATCTTCGGAGGCTACTGAGCAAGCGCGTCGGTTGATTATCCATTCATTTTCTGAGTGTTCAGGATCTGATAAAGATTGATGTTGCAGGCTCGCACGTCTCTTCGCTTTTTGAAGAATTCCTAAAAAAAGTCTTATCTGTGAGGAACGAACACTAAATAATAAACTATGGCTTTTTACCTGACACTGTTGCAACAATATGGTTTTTCTTCTTTTTCCTAGGTCCTTTGCTACTTTTTTGAGTCTTTTCCATTGTTTTCTCTACGTCTTCTTTTTTGATGCCCGGTAGAGAAAAAGATCTGTTTCTTTTAGGTAAATGTAAATCAGGCATCCAATGGCTAACTTGGTTTATAGCGGACTTAATTTCTGTTTTTAAAGTGTGTCCTCGTTTCAGCTTTTTCTGTTTCTGTGGTTGATCAGTATTGTGACCTTGGCTCAATGAAAGACCTAATAAAAATAAGAGTGTAATATTATGAGTCTCTTTACACTTAAAACCTTTCATAAATAAATTTGTGAAGGAACTTAGATAATTTTTCTGAAATTTTGCTCCTGAAGAATTAACTATTTGCTCAATTAAAACATATAAGGGAATAATGAGCTTACCACCACTGTTTTCTCCATAGTATTCTTGCTGCTGATGAAACACGTAATCAGGAACATTTCTATTTCTTAAATCTAGATCTAGTTCTTGACGTTGATTAAAATATCGGTTTTGTTCGTTTATTTCTTGTTGATTTTCATAAATCGGTTGACCTTGATGATTTTGAGAACCGTTTTGAGAACCTAATAGAAAACCATTATACAAATTCATTGATGTACATTAAACAAGACTATAGTAAATATTTTATAAAGAAAGATTTATATTCTTAATAAGTTAAAAAAAAAACAATAACTTTTAATAATTTTTTACCTTGCTGATTTTTTCTGTTGGCATAGGGACTTTGAACATAATTAGTACTAGCAGTTTCCTGGGTTTCTGCTGATTTCATACTGCTTGAAGTACTATTACTGTCTAACTGCTCCTGAGGAAAATTTATCCAGTTCTGAGGATCTTGAGAACTAGATGCTTGTGAAGAACCTAAAAGATATTCGACAAATATAGAATCCAACAAAACTAAATTTACAAACTTTTTCTTTGTTTAAATCCCAGGAAGCTGATATGTTACCTGGGTAACCATGAGGTGGATTCTGTCCATCATATCTGGATGACGTTGGATAATAAGATAATGCATCCGTTATGTTACCCGTGGGAAACATTGTACGATACATGGCAGTTTTGTAACCTTGATGATTTTCAAGCGTTTCTGGAGCTTTGTTTGTTGAATATGATCGTGATAGTGATCTTCTTCTGGATGGTTGTTGAACCTTAAAATAGTAAATAATGCTTAAGCATTACGTTTATACATGTAAAGCCAAAACCTCTGCCAACTTGCAACAAAACTTCCACTCTCAATCTTCCAACTCGTTTAAATAGCTAATCTAATTAAATAAAAGTTTTGATACCTAAGTTGACTTACCTCTTGATTCATTTGTGGGATCTGGCCCATACTGTTATACATATGTCGCTGTTGTAAATTATAAAATTCGTTGTTTTCATACGGCTCTACTAAATCAGGATAGTGTATAGTTTGGTTAATGTAATCGGCACTATTACTTGTATAAACACTAGTATACGAGTCTTTGTTATTGCTACCTGCTACAGAATAAATCGCAGGTTGATTGGGGTAATAATAGTATTCAATAGTTGTTTCATCTGGGTTATTTGGAGTAGGTTCTTTTGGGGTTTCTGAAGACTTAGTCCTAAAAAATAAAGAAAAAATGGGATGGTATACATTTTCTAAATATTTGTCCTAAATATTCATGGCATTTTACTACCTACTAAGTAACTTGTTAGTTTGAGTATTGCTCATAGTGTTATTATTTTGCCTTATTTAGTTTACCTCTAATATCGATGTTCAGTTAACTAACCTATTAGGACTGATGTTTATGTCTGAAGCTGGTGCAGGAGCAGGAACAAAAGTACCATAACCCTCCATTTGGAGATTAGAAGGCGATTTAACATTTGTGAAGGCTGACAAGCGGTGACCTCCTGGAAGGGTATCGGTAGTACCTAAAAGAAGGATTTCAAAAAAATTAGTCTTCATGTTTTTTTGAAGAATTATTAGTCTTAACTAAGGGCTAGCCATTGCGTCATAAATATGAAGAAATTTAAGGTTGATACTTCTTTTCTTGTGAGCACTTACCTTGTGGAATTTTAGAGTCAAGACTACTCTCTGCATATGCAGCATTTTGCCTTCCGTTATTTCCATAACTAAAATACCCATGTCCACTTTTATTCATAGCTCCATTCTTGGGACTTCCAGGACTTTTTTCCAAACTACTCCACCCGCTCATAGACGATAAACCACTATCACTTTTGGCGGTATGGATATTTGAGCTATGACTTTTGCTACGTTTTGGGGAGGTTTTTGGGGAGCGGGGAGAGTGGGGCTTAGGGCTAAGGCGTGATGTGGCTGAGTCTAGAGAACCTTTGGGACCTAAAATAGTTTTTCACTGCTATATTTATTACACCTAAAGGTTGTGTATCATTGGTATTAGTTGAACTAACTTTTGTATATATATTAGATAATAAATCTTACCAAGAAAAATATTTTTTCCTAACAAATTATCACACATCCCCATAGGCGCAGGTGGCGGGGGACTTTTGGGTTCCAACGGATCCAAGTATCCATCTTGTCTAGTGCGGATACTACATATACTTAAAGTGGGACTGGGAGGCTTAGAGGACATTTGGAAAATACTTGGAGTGCTACCCAGTTGGTACGCTGAGGATAAGTCAAAACTACTGTTGTAGAAAGGATTGTTTTTACTTCTGAGGGCTGCCTCTTGGTTTTCTACGTTTTGTACTGCATTGCTATATGCTAACCTAAAAAGAATAATTCTTTAATTAATTTTTATTTCAGATTTATTTCAAAAGAATACAAAGTTTGATGTATTTTTCACGTACCTTCCAGCAACGGTAGAAAACGGAGCACTACATGTTGTAATAACATCACTTCTTCTTCGAGGTGACGTAGGAGTTCTTCTGCCTCCTCCAAGTGCTTCTGCTACCTCTTTATCAGTATCAGTCACAGACAATCTTGAGCTGGGTCTTGTAAAAATTGTATTACCTAATAAAAATATACAATTTAAAGCTTAAACAGTTACAAATATAAGCTTATCATCAGCCTAAAATTTAAAAATTTTGCATTGCACAAAATCTTACCGATATCACCACTTCCCATTAAAATGGAATTAGATCCTAACTCTGTACTAGCCAACATAAAAAGATCGTCTTGGTTTCGAACTTCACTGGTAAATGACCAATTCTGGTCCTCTTGGGAAGGTTTAGGTTCTTGAGTGACTTCTTTTATAGTAGGGTGATGAATTGGTGATTCTAAAATAAAATCGAATTACATTTGGATCTGCGTTGACTAGTGAAGTTAGCAAATACCTACCTAATAACTTTCTTTGTAAATGCTTGATAGTGTTACTATCCTGTTGCAGTTTGCTGCTGAGCATATCTAGTTCGTTTAATTTTTCTATAGCAATATGATCAATACTATCAATTCTTGCCAGTTCAGCTATATCTTGCTCACTTATACAAGACCTAAAAGAACATAACATTACCAAAACCTAAGAGAGCACAGGATTTATATGTTCTACGTAATGATTTAAAACTTTGGGAATGGGAAGAAATGGGCATTGAGGTAAGCGGACAATACTCGAACCACCATAGGCTGACCATATCGCCTTAATAAGAGATTAGAAAAAAGAACTGATAAAAATGCCGGAAGAACTGGATACAGCAGCTAAAAATATAGGCTTGAGTATGAACTACACTAAAACTAAAACCATACCAAACACAGATGAAGATATACCAATCAAAATAAACCAAGAAAAGATAGAACTAGTAGAGGAATATATAAATCTGAGACAAATTATTAAATTAAAAAAAGAAAACCAGCTGAAATCAAGAGACGAGTAAATTAAGGTACGTATTAAAAAATATCCTCAGCACCTCAAAACGATAGTCTATAACCAATGTATCCTTCCTACAGTTACCTATGGACCCCAGATCTGGACACTAACAAAATCAAACATGGATAAAGTTACAAAAGCCCAAAGATCAATGGAGAGACCAATATTACATGTAAAGCTAACACATAGATAAAGGAATGAATGGATAAAACCAAAACACAAATAAGGGATGTCAGAGGAGAGGTAGCAAAACTAAAATGGAAATTTACCAGACAAACAGACAATCGATGGGACAAATGTATTGTAAACTGGAGACCTGGGAAGATAAAAGGAGTAGGGGAAGACCCCAAATAGGTTGGACGGACGATTTTAAGAAACATGTCAGAACTTGATATATAAGCACGGCGACAGACAAAGAGTGAAGGATATGTCCAAAGATGGACTGAAGAAGGCTAAATAGATATAATAGAAAAAAGTAACAATTAAAGAAAATTGTAAAACCGTCAAAAAATTAGTTTGAATTAACATGCTTTAGGAGTTCTTTAATTTAAGAAAAAAGCAAAGATACTCACCTATCTCCCCTAAACTCCTTATAATCCAAAGCGCTATAAATTTCCGGTTCTTCATTTAATGAAGTATTTTTATTATCGTGAGACTCTTCTGGTTCTTCCCAAATCATACCAAGTTGACTCTGAGGTCTACTTGGATCATGCCCTACCAATTCTTCTTCGTAGGCTTGATTGAGACTACGATAAAAGGCTTCGTCGGGCATGTTTAGTTCATCTATTTCTTGAACCTAAAATGGAATTCTGTTTTAGACGATATTTTATTTAGGTTATTGGATAATGGTACATAAGTTAAAGAGTGGATCTTATTTTAAACTTTTTTTATGTCGCAATAGAGGATTCTGTGCCTCTTCTCAATTTTTATATTGCTTACCAGTAAAGTAAGTTTTCGATTTATTTTGTTCTTTTTCAGCACACTTTGCAGGTTTTCTAAGTTTGACTACTCCTGCTTTATTAATTTGATTATTTGCATTTTCTGCATCTTTAAAATTTTTAATATCATTTATTATTTCCTTGTGTGGCCGTATTAATTTTTTATGTTCATTTTGGTATTTATACTGCCATATAGGTCATATCTTACATCTAAATCCCTATGTATTTAGGGCTCACCTCACAAATATTAGGTTGTGACGTTCTTGACACATCTAATCCCTCTTCCAGACCGTCTTCCACTGTACCGTTTCCCAAGATTTCCCGAATTACCTCTAATTCACCCAGCCGACCTAAAATTATTAAGAGATTTATAAAGATTTCTGTCATGACCAATAATCTTATCTTTATTTTTATTTGACAAAACGGCCTATCGCTTTAACTAAATAGATTCCAATAAAAATAATAATAGTCAGATTCTTTTAAACGGCAGCCGTTTATATCAACGTCAATTTAGGTTTAAGGACTTGGTTTTTTCTCCAAGAAAAAAAGTGCCAGTGTTTACCTTCGAGCATACTTGAAACACTGGGTCTTAGTCCGCTTCCAGCAGTATAAAAATCCAACAATTGGGAAATAACACTTTGCTGTTCGTAGAGTAGACCTTCCAGTTTTTCCAGTCTTTCCCACATTTTTATGTATTCCTGCGATAGCAAGTCCAAAGCTCTCCAGGCGTATTTTAGTTCGGTTTCTAAGATGTTTAACCGAGTTCCTAAAAGTTTAATTTTAGTTAAAAACATACATACAAAGAATATAAATGATCATAAATCAGAAAAATACATTTAAACAATACAGACTGGATAGACAAAAAACTTTCATAGAGGGTGTCGCAGCCAGCTAAATACCCAGCTAATTGTAATTCAAAAATGTGGTATTCCTTTTTTTAATAAAATTACAAGTTAAGAAGATACAGGCTGTCAAAGTAACCTCCAAAAATTTATAAAAAATAATACCTTAAAAAAAAATGCTTACTTATTCTTTTAAAAATATCAATTATATTTTATTATTATGTCTCGCTAGAGACTTTTTCTATTAACAAAAAATATTTAAAAAAACATTGCGTTTAATTTGGCATTCATAAAAGTTAATACTAAAAAAATAATTTTTTCTAAGAAAAATTGACCGACTATTTTTTTTTTATTTTTTTTATTTCAATTCTATGATCTTGTTCTAATACATGACTTTACCTAATTTCATATTTTTACTGCGTTTTTTTAAAAAGTTATTATCAAAAAAGTTTCAAAATTCGCCAACTTTGATGCTCTGTATCTCGACAAAGAAAGAGTTTTGACCCATGCATTATAGGAACTTTTTTATCAGACATGACTTTCTCTATCACCTGTTGGCCTATGGCCTCTAAGTTATGAGAAACCCTGTATATATCTAAAAGAATCAGCTGTAGACACACTTTTAGATATATATATTTTATAAAGTGAAAATTTTTAGTTCTCATAACCAAATCAATTTAAACAAACATTTTTTCGTGGCTAACCAAATATAGAAAGATTTTGTTTCACTTGTATTTTTCCTTGGGTAGCTCGAAAGCTGTACACCCATGGTGGTCCAAGATCTAACCCACATAGCACAATCACGTGTTTAACACGTAAAAAAGGCGTGAGAAAAAAAAACGTTGATTTTAAAAGCTGCTAGAAAAAAAACGTTCATTTCATATATAAAAACAAGCTTAATAGGTAATTTATTAACGTTATAAAAAATAACGTTGCTAAAAACTGCGTTGTAATAACGCCACTATAAAATTAAAACAGCAATGTTTAACGTTAGTTCCAAGTGATTTTTACATTAAAATCACATTAGATTCACGCCTTTTCTACACGAATTTTAAAACGCGACTTGCAAGGCTTTTCTACTGAATATTTTTGAGATTTTACTAGCAGCAGCGCCACCTATTGTCGGGATTTTTCACTTTGACGAAATCTCTCAGGCAGTGCTTTGGCCTCTAAACTCCAAAAACTTTTTAAGGAACGACGCATCTGTTATTAACCTGATAAAGACACGCATTAATATTCCGTGAAAGTGTTTACTGTTAAAAACTCTTGTTTAGCTTTTAAAAAAACTTAATGTATATAGATAGATATATAGATATTTTGCCTTGCCTTGAGCGCCATCTTTGAAATTGTCTTGAAGTGTTGTAGTCTTAAACTAGTGAACTTTTATAACTTCCTTTCGCGTCTCTTTTAAGTTAAAAATTTTTTATTAAAAAAACGTGATCAAAAATGACGCAGAAAGTTAGTAGGTTTGAGAAGTCTTAATCTAGTGGCGTTTTAGAACATATTGTGGAGAACTTTTCAAGTGTAAATTTGGTACATGAAAATAACGAGGGTAAAAAACACGTTATATACACAGCACCAGAAACTTCAGCAAAAAGTACATTTTTATAGCTTGATTTCTCCTTGCTTTTAAGTTATCTTTAAGCATGTAGATTTAACAAAATAAATATTACATGGTATGAGGTTGTTTTCAAGTAAAAAAAACTTTGTTATTTTTGTTCACGTTAATTTAACGTTGATTTGATTTTTGTGCTACGTGGGAATGGACACCTATTAAGTGTTGACAGTTAAATTTTTCGTCCTTAAGGGACTTTTCAGAACACTGCATGGTCAATATGACACCTTTGTAAAGCTAAAGAGACGGTATATACAATTGATCTTACGATATTCATAAGAGAAATGATAAATATTGCCTGATATACCGTATGCTTTTCAAAGAAGTGGCGACATCTACCGAATACAAAATAAACTATCAAAGTAATTAAGCAAATCAATTTAGTTATGACAACTAAACTAATTTCCTTCCACTATTTAAGATTGATGGTACCTAGTATGAGAGTACTCACCTAAGCGATCCATGTACTCATTGATAACATAATCAACGCTACTGTCCTGGTACTGCGGATGGTGACTGGGTACTGCCGGCGCCATGCTTTTATTGTCACTGGTACCACTAGTGACGCGCCTGTCGCTCATCTCTTCCCGAATATATCTGTCTCCCTTTTGCTCGTTTGTCTTGTATCACTTTATCTTTTTTTCGTGAAGTTCTCAATGCATTTTTTAAATTAAGTGAACACTATATTTTTATTTTTGTACTATAAATATGTTTGTCCTCACTTTTTCTTTGTTTTTAGAATTTCATGTTATTTTGTACTTAAATAATACACTTTTTTTATTGACTGTTGTTAATTTTTTTTTAAAATTCAGATCATTAACTACTTTTTAACATTTTTAAACAAATCTATCTACCTTCGATATGTCCAAGAAGTAGGTATACTTTTTGTGACCACTCACGATATGTAATTTATTTTACAGTTGTCTGTACATTCGTTGTATTATTTTTTTGGCCATTTGCACTAGTGATTTTTTAATCCAGGTCAAGTAATGTCGAGTCTGGTAGCAAACGTAAGAAATAGAGTTCGTTCTCTGTTGTCCCCTAGAAATATTATATTTTGCCGCATTTTTTCACGTTTTTCAATTGTTTTATATTACATCGAACCTCACATATTTATGCAGTCCGTTGATAATAAACTAAGTTTAGTCACGTTTCAGCTACACAACTTCATTTATTTAAATTTTGTTTAATAAAGTTCTTCAACGTAATAAAATTTTTCATTAAGAAGACAAGACATTGCGGTTCTGAAATAAAACTGGGTTAAGTAAAAAACTTTAACACTACTAGGCCAGTCAATAAAGACATGCAACGTTGCAAATACGCATGTATCTACGATTTTTTTTTATGTTGCTTGAATCCTTGCGGGAAGTTCATACTCAAGTTTGTAATCATGAAATCCCTGTGCTACTCCCGTAGGATTCGAAAATCTCGCAATATTTGTAGTTTTTGTCAAAAAACTACCTTAAAGAAGCATTTTTCGGATATTTACGTTGTGTACTTTTACAAATATATATCGCAGTAGCTCTAAAAAACTGGAAACGTAAAGGGCACGGCATGGGAATACAACTTAACGACCGATTTACCATATACACACTACAGTTTGCTGACGACTAAGTAATTGTAGCTAAAGATAAAGAAGACATGGAGTATATGGTGAGAAAGTTACCGGAAGAATACTAAAAGTGAGGATTAACAGTGAACGTGGACAAGACAAAATACTTATGTATTGGAAACGAATCCAGTGAGTTAGAACTAGACAATGGACAAACCATATCTCCATGCAATAAGTATGTATACTTGGGTGTCACATTTGATAAGACCGACTGTAAAGAACTGGAAAAAAGAATAGTAAAAGCAAAAAGGTTATTGGATGTCTTAACAGTATTTTATGGAGCACAGAGATAAAAAAGAATGTAAAATTTAACATATATGAAACAATGGTGAAAAGCACGCTATTGTATGGAGTAGAGACTTGCCGCGTAACAGAAAAATACAAAACAAAAATGGAAAGCGTCGAAATGGATGCAAGAAAATCAATGAGAATATCTAAAACAGATCACATAAGAAATGAGATCATAAAACAAAGACTGGGAATCAAGGGAAGCTTAACGAATGACATCACTAAAAGACAACTGATATGGTAGATCCATGTACAACGGATGAACGACGAAATATTACCAAAGCAGGTTTTAGAATGGCAACCAATAGGGGGCAGAAAAAGAGGGCGTCCAAAACTAGAATAGCAACAGTCAGTCCAAAGATCAATGAGTCAAAAAACCTGACAGAAGATGATTGTCAGGATCGAAGAAGGTGGAGAATAGGCGTCGGACAACATAGAAAAACGTTCTAAACCAACATAGTAGTAATACTTTTATAAAGCCAACCAAAGTCTCTACAATCTAAGCGCAACCTAGCTTCCTAGGTTCTTTGGTTGCGGAGATACGGGTGGGTGAATATGTGAGGATTTTTACAAAAACTGAAATTTTACCGTTAGAGTTATTTTTCAAGGCACGTACCGGCTAAACTAATCGTCAATATTATTAATTTTACCATTTTTGTATCTGTTGATAGGTTAGTCAGTGTTGGTTGCTACCAATTAGTAATTGACTAAGACAGGTGTTAGAAAAACTTGGGTTGGCCTTTATAGTTTTCAGAATTATTTAGTGCAATGTTATTTTTGTTTTCTGTAACAACGATGTTTTAATATTTTTTAGTTTTTGCTTAAACTCTAAAACCTAGAGGTACAGTTTTAGTACTGTGTTAAAGCCAATATAATTATCTACATATTCCTTTCTTATCACATTTCTTTAGGACAATTGGTTGAGCGAGTACGTGGCTTGGAAAATGACCCCAACAGAAACAAACTCGTTTCTGACCCTACCGATAATATTTTACTTTTTATAAAAATCTTTACATATTTAACCATATGTATCTCTGCAACTAATGAACAGAGGAAGCTATGGTTGTGCTCAGATTGTAGAGAATTTGGTTGACTTTATAAAAGTACAGAACGGAAATACCCAAAAAATGCTATTTAAAGTGTTTTTTTTTCGAAAAACTGAAAGAAGTACGCGTTTTTTAAATCTCACGGGAATAGCCTACGGACTTTAGGATTGCAAACTTGAGGATGAATTATTCTTAAGGATCCTAACAGTATATAAAAGTTTGCAATGTTTGCCTTTTTAGCTCACACATATACTATACTATAGTAGTGTGAGCTATGGTGATCCTAATTTTTTCGAGAAAAAAAAAGTTGCTCCGATTTCACAAATTTTTATATATCTTTGCGTTTCAGATGATTTTGAAGCTTTTTTGTTGCGCCGTCTGTCTGTCTGTCTGTATGTCTGTCTGTCTGTCTGTCTGTACGTCTGTAACGACCAACGCGCATAATTCAAAAACCGCTTGGCCGATTTTAATGAAATTTGGTACCTAGGCTGGGTCTTGGATCGAGATGGTCCCAGTTAAAAATGAACAAAATCCATTGAACAGAAACCAAATAAAAGGGTGGGGTAGAGTTTATGTGAAAATATGGCGTGTGTAATATCAAACGAAAGGTAATTGAGTCTGCAGTTAAGCAAAATACATTTTAATTTATTTAAAAAAAAAGGGTGGGGGTATATTTTAAAAATTAGAGTTTAAGTGAAAGTATGGCGTGTGTGATATCAAACGAAAGGTAATTGAGTCCGGAGTTTAACAAAATACATTTTAGTTTTTTGTTTTTTTTAAGGTTGGGGGTAGATTTCAAAAATTTGAGTTTAAGTCAAAACATGGCTTGTGTGGTATCAAACAAAAGGTAATTTGGTCTGGAGTTAAATAAAATATATTTCAGTTTTTAGTTATATTAGCTCACACGTACACTATAACTATAGTACCTAGTGTGAGCTTAGGGGCCCATATATTGGCAGAGTATTTTTTATGTCCATATTGACTGGCCTATATAATACTCCATTTAATCCGCTATAAAAACCTATAAAAAATTACTGTTTTAATTTTATCTGCAGAAGACTTTAAAATTTAAAAGGATTTCAATTATCTTATCCGACTAGAAACAAGATTTAATAGTGTGGGTCAAGATGGCGAGCCTAACTTTTGACAAATTAAAAGCATACAGCATTATTTGTTAGTTGTTTAAAAAGTATGCATGTAACGTAATGTTAACTTAATGTATTAGATTTTTTTTAATATAAGCAAAAAGCTCTCTTTGAAAAATCAAAAATGTAATTTTTTTAGTTTTTATTTATTTGATTGACTGGAGATAGTGATTTCAAATGGAATGTTGCCTCTAGCGGGTTAATTGTTTTAAAAAAAAACACATTAACTGAGTTTTTTCATGGGCTTTCTTCAATTTTTTGGTCGAACCCCCGAAAAGGGGTCAACTTAGGTGCAGCGTTGTTTTAGACCTTAATTGACCCTACTTGCGGTATCTTATTCAAAAGTTTATGAAAAAAGTAAAACAATGGATTAATTTTTGTTTGGCATACGTCAAAAATATTTTTAAATTTTTTACATGTAGTAGATACCCCTGCTTCGGAAAAAAATGAATACGACTCTTGTAGTATTAGGAGCCATTTTATAAAAACTGGTAAATTTATTTTTACTTTTGATAAGTTGCCAAATAAAGTTGGAATTGCGACAATGTCAAAACAATAATTATTAGTTTGACACACTTAAAAGAATAGGCTATACACAACGCAAAATTTTCGAGGAGCAGTACTTGCCGTATTCATTTTTTTCCGAACCGACTGTACCTCATTATGAAAAATGGAAAACAACGCAATAATTTTTTTAAGATACCCCAATCAAAACGTCAAAAAATTATAATGAGATTATGTTTTATTTTTTTTAAACCATGTCAAAAAATAAATAATTTATTTATTAAGTGATGCATTAAAAAGGTTATACGGCTTTTGAAAAAGAAATTCATTAGCTTTCGAATGAAATAACACAAATATTATTGAGAAGTTAAAAACATTATTTTCTAAAATTCCGTTGTTTTATTGTTCCGTAAGCATTGAAATGCAAGTAAGTTCTTTAAATAAAGTGGTACCTATGTGTGTAGATCCCAAGAAAGCTCGTGAAAAAAATCGTGTTAAAGTATTTTTGTTTTTTTTCATAAACCAAATATTGACCCGCTAGAGGCAGTGTTCCATTTAAAGTCGCCACCTTATACAATAAAATCTGTACCTTTAATGGCCGGTTTCTTAATCAAGATAACCTCGGGTCAAGACTAACCCGCACTTTTATGAGAGGTTAACAGGTTGACTCTTGGCTTAGATTTCCTCATAAATCAAGGCCAACTTAACCTTCGATATATGCGGAAATTTAACTAAGATCAACTCCTTAACCCGTCACTAGAAAGCGAGTTAGTTTGACCCAGGGATAACCCGCCATTGAGAAACCGGTCCTAATCGAGGTAAAATTAAAACAAAATATTTAAATTAGATTAAGTATACCGTTTTTTGAAAATACTTACTAGTTTATCGAGTAACAAGTATCAACCAAGTTGATTTAAAAGGTACTTGCAAGTATAAACTAGGCATTAAGAAAGCTATTAAAAATCGGACGTTAAAAAATATTTTCCTCGAATTCACCACCATAATTTAAACGTGCGAAAATTTACATTTTACCCTGAATAAAAATAAATCCTAGAAGTTATAAATAAAGTAAGGTACTAAAAACAAATAAAAATTCAAATCTAGAAAATGTTAAATATGCAAAAACCAGCCTTACACTGTTCTTTTTGAAGTTATTTTTATATTCAAAACTAACGGTAGTTTTTCATTGCCCGAATATTAAAATGCGAAAACTTTGAAAATTTTAACTCGGATCGTCGAAGAGAAGTTGCGGTAAAAAAGTTGCTTAAAATTCATGAAAATTGTAATTTTTTGCTCCATAGTAGCACAGTAGGGGGTCAATTCTTCCTGAAAAGCTTTTGGCCTTCCAAAAAAGAGGCGTAGTTTAATGTTCTAAGTACAAAGGAGTACAAGGCACTTTTTTTAGGTTTAAGGTACTTTCGGGTCTCATATCATGAAAACTGAGCGCCCCATTTGCCACGCTGAAGTTCCAGAGAATTTAAAAAATGAAAGACGTCTCTTGATACATCAAGCAATTTTTGAGATAGGGGGGGTTTTTCAAAACTTTGCGTTTTGGGAGTGATCTATAACTTTTTTATTTAGGAAACTCTATTTTGTTATAAATTACTTTTTTATGGTTTTTTTAAGCTACACTAAATTTTATTTGACAGACACTGTTGGTTTTCAAGATATTACGTAAAGTTCTTAATTTTTTGAGAATGATTTATTATTCGTCTTCGAAAATTTGTGTTAAAAATAATTTAATTAATTAATAAATTAAATTATTTATATTACTTTTTAAATATTGGATTCCTGTAACATATTTTAATAATTATAAAGGGTAGCCTGGCTAAAACGTACCAGAGACCATTGTGTTTAGAGTAAAGTAAGTTTTAAAAAAAATAATATTTATTATAAAAATCTTATATTATTTTAAAAATATATCGATTAGTTTTAGAGATATATGCTTTTATAAAGGGTATAATCATTTTTCAAAAATTTTAAATGCAAATATTTTGAAAACGAATTAGTAAAGATTTAAAAAAGGACAGAATTGTATATTATACATTTGGCCTTGGTTCCAAACATTAATTTTAGGACCTGCTAACCCCTAACATTAAAATAGGGAACAGGTATTAGGTGGCACATCATTTAAAAAAATCATTTTATTGTTCTTTCATCAAATGTACTTTTTTTCATTTTAAACGACCTGTTTTCAAGATATTTGCGTTTGAAATCATTATTTTACATCTATACAACAAAATTGATATCATAAAGTAAGTGTAACTCAAAATGGCCTCTGGTATGTTTTTGCGGTAGGTATATTTTTTTTTCTGTGTATTTACAGTGAAACCTCCTGTAAGCAGACACTCACAGTTTCGCCGATTTTGTCCGGTTATTGGAGGTGTCCGCTTATGAGAGAGAACTGCAACATTTTAATATATATTTATTAACAATTTCCGCTGCTTGAGTTTTTCCAATATTAAATTTTTCAGCGATCTTTCGTGCTAATAAATGTTTTTTCTCCGAAGCCTTAACAACTTCCATTTTTTCACGTAAACTAAGAAATTTTTTACTAGGCTCCATTTCAAAGAGATCTATTACTACTCAACTAAACAAATAAAAATAAAACACAGTAGTCCCGCCGAATAAAATATGTTGTAGATACCACAGAAGTATTAGGCTCCGCATTAAAATGGAAAGAGGTGATTCCCCATCTGCAGAGTGTGTTGTTGCCAACATGCTCCATAATATTTATATTCATGTCGTGCAGCGCACCATCGCGTTGACAGAGGTTTGCGTCCACGTCCGGTTATTGGAGTGAATGTTACATGAAAAGATATAGGGAAAAGCTTGGTTCCAACAAATTTGTCCGCCTAAAGGGAGTGTCCGCTTAATAGAGGTGTCCGCAAGGCGAAGTTTCACTGTATTTTTTAATTTGATATTTATAAATTTTTAGTAAGAACCTTTATCTTAGAAATGGCATACGCCCCCTAAAAATTAACGCAAAGTAATTATACTTGAGTGCGATTTGATTTTATTTTTAATTAACCGGATTCTACTTTCTACGGGGGCATCAGGTCTCCCCCTGCCCCTCTCTAGCGACGCCCTTTTCCTTGGATCTCGTATTCATGAAATAAGAGATTAAAAACCAGGAGCTATCTAACCATTATTAGATTATAAATGAGACAGAATATATAGAGGTCACAGAGTTTTGAGCTCTACTCTATTTATGGTTGGCGAAGCTCAATTACATTCATGAGCAGCACTATAATTTATGATCCAGTTTATGAAATTTTAGTAGCTGTAACATAATAGTGTAAGCTTACACGAATACTATAACAGCTATATATTATCTTTTCTATCTATCTATTTAGCCTTCTTCGATCCATCTTTGGACTTAGGCCTTCCCCAATATCTTCCACTCTTCTCTGTTTGTCGCCGTGTTCATTTATCTAGTCCCCGTATGTTTCTTCAAATCGTCCGCGCATCTCATTTGGGTCCCTTACTTTTGTTTTATTTCTTATCCAGTCATTCTTTTTTCTATATAGTATAGTGTAAATAATATAAATCAAGTATAGTTAACAGAAGCACCGACCCAGGATGTCCAAATGCTCGAGCGTTTGATTTGACGACCCGAAGCACTCGGCAACTCTTCCTCCTTTTTTGAATGGGTTGCATTGAACAGCACGCAACCCATTTAAAAATAGAGGAAGAAATGTCGAGTGCTTCGGGGCTGCAAACACCCTCGGTCGTGCTTCTGCTAACTACCTTATTTATATATTACCTACAATCAAGTAATTGAGAAAATGAGTAGCAGAAAGATGAAGACTGATGTTACCTTATGGACAGTGTTACAGCTAACTAATATTAATAATACATACATAAAAGCGATAATAGAACTATACAAAAGGTCAAAATCTAAAATAAACATTGGAAATTGACTTTCAAAAGAATTCCTGGGAACGAAAAGCTTAAGACGGGGATGTTGTATCTCTCCAATTCTTTGTAAACGTAATTTACACGGCATGGGAATACAACCTAATGATCGATTTACCATATACACACTAAAGTTTGCTGACGACCAAGTAATTGTAGCTAATGATAAAGAAGACATCGAGTATACGATGAGAAAGTTAACAGAAGAATACCAAAAGTGGGGGTAAATAGTGAACATGGACAAGACACAGAACTTAAGTATTAGAAACGAAACAATTGAGTTAGAACTAGACCATGAACAAACAATATCCCATGTAATGAGCATGTTTACTTGGGTCTCACAATTGATAAAACAGGAACAGACTGTACAGAAATGGAAAAAGAATAGTAAAAACAAAAAAGGTTATGGGACATCTTAACAGTATTTTATGGAAAAGAGAGATAATAAAGAACGTAGAGTTTAATATATCGTCCCTAATTTTACAAACGGACGTATACGAAAAAATAAAGTTTATGATATGCCCAACTTTGATATTTTACTAAAATATACTTTGTGTTGAAACCAACTTACCAATATAAGCCCAAGGTTATATTTCTCGTATCACTGATGTATCTTAGAACTGCATATACGCCACATTGTGATTTGAAAGAGCAACGCATTTTACCCGAAAAAAAAACGATAAAAATGATTTTGGTAAATTTTATGAAATACGCCCTTTTTTAAAAGTAGGGACGATATGTAAATCATGTCGCGTAACAAAAAAATACAAAACAAAAATGGAAAGTGTCGAAATGGACGCAATCAGAAGATCAATGAAAATATCTAGAACAGCTTATATAACAAATGATAAAGTACGGCAGCGAAAGATTACCAAAGCAGGTCGTAGAATGGCAACCAATAGGCAGAGAAAAAGGGGGCGTTCTAAACTGAAATGGCAACAGTCAATCCAAAGATCAATAAGTCAAAAAAACCTGACAGAAGATTGTCAGTATCGAAGGAGGTGGAGAATAGGATTCGAATAACGTAGAAAAACGTTCTAAACCGACATAGTAGTAGTACCTACAATGAATGACGTCTACACTTCTCGCTTATGAATCTCAATGGATACAATAATATGAATTTGTGGATGTTACATGCTACCTTGTTAAGGGCTTCACACAGGATTAAAAGCATGCAACCTTTTAAAAAAAAAAGAGGAACAGCTGCCAAGCGCTTAAGGGCGTCAAATCTAACACTCGAACCTACGAACATCCTCAGTGCTTTTGTTAACTTCCTGTATGATAGTATTTTTTTTATACTGCGGGACTTTCCATCCAAGCAGGATCAATCGCCCAGTTTCGCAAAGTTTTAGCAAGGTTAAAGCATTTTTAAACAAACACAAACAACCAAGTACCTAGCCAGGAATCGAACCCGGACTGCCGGTGTGGGAACACCACAACCGACGGCGGCATTTATATGATAGTACCTAAGTATTTACTTTATTTAAGGAGGTAAAAGAGTTAAAAAAAACCTTTTTGAAGGCCCTTTAACGATTTTAATCGACTGGCCTGTCTAGAAAAATCCTACAGGAATATTTATTCCTATCCCAAAATAAAGCTACAAGAACCGAGATTAAGATTAAATGTAGCGGCACTGCAGAGAAAGGAATTGTTTATGTGGGCTTGCGTTTCGTTTAATCCCGAGATCTTTTGTTTTAGATTAAAAATTCTTTTTTTTTTCCAACAGCAAAAGAATTCTTTATTTTTAGATGATTATTAAAATCACTGTAGGTATACAGAAAAAACAAAATGGGTGGTGTACATTAGATTTTAGTCAATATTAATGTTCGTGTACATTGAAATAATTAATTGATTTTGGGTACTCTTTTCGTTCTGTGTTTTAACTACACAAACTACACACTACAGTTTGCTGACGACCAAGTAATTGTAGCTAATGATAAAGAAGACATGAAGTATATGATGAGAAAGTTAACGGAAGAATACCAAAAGTGGGGGTTAGCAGTGAACGTTAACAAAGTACTTTTTATTTATTGAAAACGAATCAAGTCAGTTAGGACTAGACAATGGACAAACAATATCTCCATGCAGTAGTGTAGTGGTAGCAATGTTTGTTTCCCACACCGGCAGGTCCGGGTTCGATTCCTGGCTAGGTACTTGGTTGTTTGTGTTTGTTTAAAAACTTGCTTTAACCTTGCTCGAACTTTGCGAAACTGAGCGATTGATCCTGATTGGATGGAAAGTCCCAGTATAAAAAAAATTAAATACTTGGGTGTCGCATTTGATAAGACAGGAACAAACTGTAAAGAACTAGAAAAAAAAACAGTAACAGCAAAAAAGGTTTTTGGATGTCTTAACTTTATTTTATGGAGCAGAAAGATAAAAAAGAATCAAAATTTTTGACATATATGAATCATTGCTGAAAAGTGCGCGGCTGTGTGGAATAGAGACGTGTCACGTAAAAGAAAAATACGAAACAAAAATGGAAAGTGTAGAAATGGATGCAATGAGAATATCTAGAACAGATCATATAAGAAATGGGACCATAAAAGAAAGAATGGGAATCGAGGGAATCATAACGGATGACATTACTAAAAGACAACTGATGTTCGTACCATACCATATACAACGGATGAATGACGAAAGATTACGAAAGCAGGTTCTGGAATGGCAACCAATAGGGCGCAGAAAAACGGAACACATCCTGAACTGGAATGGCAACAATCAATCTAAAGATCAATGGGACAAAAAAAATTGTCAGAATCGAAGGAGGTGGTCCATTCTTTCAAAATCTGAAAGAACGGATTGATATAGAGCTCGTTTTGCTTGTCAGATATTTAAACAGCGAGGATCGGGTTAACTGAGTATTAAGTTTTGTTTGATACCTCAACCATAGTTTATTTTCGTTAAGCTATTTTCATACACATGTGTTGCTAAAGCTGCTTCCTCCTATTTAAGAATGGGGGGAGGTTCGGTTTGGTTCAATTTAGTTTGGTTTGCCCCCTTTTATCGGCGCCCTTGTTTGTAGTCCCAGGAGGACTGACTCTTAGAAGTACTTAAATTTTTCTTAAAATTATTAAAGCTAGATTTATCCGGTTTTGCAGGGTTGCTTCCCAATTGAACAATACTCTGTTGGGGGACAATAAAAAAGGTCGTCATTAAATTAAACATGAATTCCAGTCAAGACGGAAAATATTTCGACCTTTAATTTTATTTATCTTGGATAAACCCGTCCTTTCCATAAGTTCACTTTGAAAGAAACGCAGAATAGTATTTAAAACAGAAGAATCCATAATTACAATTCACAGAAAATATAAATATTGATTGGGCAAATTATATACTTGAGCCCAGAAAATATATTCTTCAAACAGAGCAACTACATATTATGAACTAGAAGTAATTAAATAATTTTCTCAATAAAATTTTAGGACTGGCTCCCGTACTAACAGGTTTTAAATCTTAACGCCTCGGAGGGTCGGAGTTATTCACCTTGATGTGCGTTCTACTTCCGGGCGCAATCTTGTCGACTTTCCTCTACTAGTTTGGCTTACGCAGTGATTTGAAGCGGATCGTACATAGCTCTTTTTATGTGGCATAAAACCTTTTTCAAGGGTAATGAAGAACTTAAAGACGATGAACGAGACGGGCGCTCCAGCACATCCAAAACAGGAATGTTCATTGCTTTTTTTTATATTAGGGATGTTATTCTTATTGAATGGGCTCGTGAGGGTCAAACAGTCAACCAACATTTATGTTTGAAGTATTGATGTAGCTAAGGGCACGTGTAAGGAAAAAACGTTCAGATTTGTGGAAGAACAACGCTTGGCTGCTCTACCAGGACAATGCACCGGCCCACAATGCCCTTTCCATTAAGCAGTTTTTATATATTCATCAGACTTGGGCCCTTGCGACTTCTACCTATTTCCGAAAGTGAAGAAATTGTTAAAAGAAACCCGTTTTGAAATATTAGAACACGTCAAGGAAAAAACGGCAAGACTTTTTAACAGCCTCTCTTCTGATGATTTCTAAAATTGCTTCCAACATTGGAAAAAAACTCATGCAAAGATGCGTCGATAGAGAAGGGGACTACATTGATGGGGGGGTAGGGGACAATTCGCCGCAACTAATTCGCCGCGGCCGATTCGCCGCAGCCGATTCGCCGCGGCATATTCGTCGCGGCAGATTTTCCGCGGGCCGATTCGCCGCGGGGACAATTCGCCGCCGGCCGATTCGCCGCGGGGCCAATTCGCCGCGAGATTTTTTGTTTTATGATATTATCATTTTTTATTTAGCTTGACTTCATATATTATATTTTTTATTTGTCTGATCATAACTTTTTTCAAACTTTTTCAACTAGGTATTTGGTGGTTAGTATTCAATTAAAATTTTTATTTTTATTTTTTGAAAAATGGTGGATTTTCCCATTTATGAACTAATATGCATCAAACTCGGAAGTTTGCGATCTTTCAGGTCGCTGATTATTATTTTTAACTTAAACTAAAAAAAATCAAAATGGAGGATCAAAAATGGCGGACTTTTTCATTTATGAACCAATATGCTTCAATTCAAAACTTTAAGGTGTTTTAGGTAGCTGATTATGACTTCTAACTTAAACTTAAAAAAAAATCAAAATGGCGGATCCAAAATAGCGGACTTTCCCATTTATGAACCAATATGCTTCAAATTCGGAATTTTAGGGTCTTTCTAACTTAAACTTAAAAAAAAACAAAATGGACTCTCCAAAATGGCGGATTTTCCCATTTATAAACCGATTTGCATTAAACTCGGAACTTGGCGATCTTTAAGGTCGCTGATGATTATTTTTTACTAAAACTATAAAAAATCAAAATGGCGGGTCCAAAATGGCGGCTTTTCCCATGTATGAACCAATATGCATCAAATTCGGAACAATGCGATCTTTTAGGTCGCTGATTAATATTTTTCACTTAAAGTTAAAAAAAAAACAAAATGGCGGATCTAAAATGGCGGACTTTTCCCATTTATAAACCGATTTGCATCAAATTGGGATTCTTGAGGTCGCTGATTATTATTTTTAACTTACACAAAAAAAATCAATATGGCGGATCAACAATGGCGGACTTTCCCATTTATGAACCAATATTCAAAATATTGTTTTGGCATTAAAGTGCGCCGCGCGTGGAAATAATTGAAAATTTGGTAATTCTTGGGAAAAAAATTAAAAAATAAATAAATTTTCTAATAAATTGCAGTTCATCCATATGCTATCATTTTTCAAAACGAACACTTACTGACACTAAATAATTTTGAATCGAACATCGCCGAAACACGTAAACTGAGAACTGGAGTAACGTTTTCAAATGCCCCACTTGTTCCTTGATAGTCGGTACAGAATAACTTTTATATACAATTTTAGGTGGTTTCTCAACTTTTGGCCGGTACTGTATCTATAATCTACTATTTTTTAAAACCTAGGTCGAAAATTGTAGCTAGTGAATGACCTTAAACACTGCAAAGTTTCAAGTTTGAGTCATCCGCCATTTTCATGTTTTTTAATTTTAGTCAAAAATTGAATTTAGTTACTTTAAGCGCCGCGATGTTTGAAGTTTGAGTCAAATCGGTTTATAAATAACAAAGTGCGCCATTGTATACTAACTACTAACCACCAAATACCTAGTTGGAAAAGTTTGAAAAAAGTTATGATAAGACAAATAAAAAATTTATTATATGAAGTCAAGCTAAATAATAAATGATAAAATCATAAAACAATAAATCTCGCGGCCAATTGTCCCCGCGGCGAATTGGCCGGCGGCGAATTGTTCCCGCGGCGAATCGGCCAGCGGCAAATCGGCCGCGGCGAAGGGCCGCGGCGAATCGGCCGCGGCGAATTGTCTCATTCCCTTGATGGGGAATATCATTAATTTGTATTAGTATTTAAATAAAGTAGATTTTTTACAACAGTCTTATAATTTTATTGTCATACCTCGTATTTTTACTAGCAACAAGCATTTTAGCTCTTGAAACTTCTGATCATTAGCTTGATTTTTGTTAGGATTTTTTTGGTGAGAAAAAACTGTATTATTACAACATCACCTGTGTTTTTCTAGGTTTAAATCAGACTAGTTTTTTTTCCATAACCTAAATATTATATTTGTCTTAAGTGAATCAGCAAATTATTTGGCAAGTAAATGATTTGCGGATGGTCGATTTTTTTCTGTGTATTTATTTTAAAAGCATCAAGCTTTGTTGAAAATGAAATCTCTGTGTTCTGATCTATTCAGTGGTTCTATCTTTATATCCCAGCCTAGAGTTCTACCATTTCACTCTAGTTTTAAAGAGAGGTCAACTCTCAACTTTAACCGATTTAAGAATGAGAAAGACGACATAAAAGGCTCTACAGAAAAGAAACAAATTAATATAAAATGTCTGTTTTCAATGGAAAACTGCCCGACATTATTACTACCTGGCTTTATTGGAATAACTCCCTAATATTAAATTATAAAAGTGGGTATATTAATTTTGAAGGTGTAATGTTTTTTAATAAAATTAAAAAATAACGCCATAAAGAATAAAAATATCGTGGGCAGAAAATCTTCTTTTCTACACTGTATTCTGGTTTTAAATATACAGGCTCAGGCCCTTGGAGTAAGAAAAAATTAAATTAATAGGGACTTATTGCAATAAAGCTAGGCAGTAATTTTGTCGGTCACTATTCTGATAGTTTCGCGTTATAAGAACAGCTAGCTTCTTTCAAAATTAGGCCTTTGTGTATTATAAGAGCCGGAATTAATAGTGCCGCCACTATTAATGGAAAATAAACGACTGGATTTATATATTCGACTTTTTGGAAGATAAACTGTCAGTTTTTAATGGAAAACTGTTAGAATAGGCACTATTATTGTCTGGCTTTGTTGTAATAACTCCCTATTAAATTCATATTGATTACTCTCTTTCGATTGGTGGTGGTTTCGAATTCCGGCGCCGACCGGAAGTGACCTATTCAGGCTTAAAATCCGTTTATTGAGTAGGGATGGGCTTAATTTTAAAACGGATTCCGATTCTATGCAAGAAATTACGAAGCTTTATCTTACAATATATTTTACTCAAATGTCATTATTTTTTTTATTTTATGTCCATCCAAGGACAAATAAGATTCATTAGTTTTTGGTCCATCCCAATTCGAAAAACAGACTTCAGGCCTGAACAGGACACTTCAAGGTCTGAACGAAGTGAGCATCCAAATCAAACGCTTTGACCAATAGCAAACTCTGAGCGGTCGCGTGTTGTGCGAAATGATTTGTCTCGACCCATGGCATAGTCCCCGCTCTTCAGAGTTAGTGAATTTTACGCTTTTGAAGTGAAATCTGTTCTTCTACCCCGTACTTACTGAACGTTTCTCGGTTGGATCGTAGGAGAAGCTTGCGTAATGGAGGTCTTTTCGCATAGCATGTGACGGCTTGGAGCTAATTTAAAGCTTGCGATTGGCCAAACCATGTGATGGGAACTATCACATCGTTCAAGAATCAGAATAGCTACCTGGTCGTACCGGAAGTTGACATTAGCTAACACCATTCGTAAGAGATTTAAAAAGAAGTGGACGCGTGGTCTGAACCGAACTCGTAGGTATATAAAATTATCACATTTATCACCCTACATTTTTTCTTTAACCCATAGAGCTCTGCTATTGATTTCTAGAGAAAAATGTATTTAATATATAATGGACTCTATAATTCACAACTCAACAGGTGTAAACCGGCTGAAATTCCTAGGTTTAGCGAACGCTGCTTTCGTGCAACTTTTAGTTAGTTTAGTTTTTAATTTATTTAAAATTCGAACATGCAAACGTACTTTATTACTAATTTTAATTATAAATAATTAATTAGAAAAAAATAAAATCTAAGTCTAAGGATGCGAGTCCCTTTGATTAAAATTATTCTCCTAAAATTTTTTATTGATTGACGCATATTAGAGAGTAGGTAACTCCCAGGCAGCTTCAATCTGCTATCAGACAGGGCTCAAGTAGAAAGAGAGAGTAAAAACATAAGAGGAGATAATGAGTTTTGTAAATAAACCAAAACAGAAAATGCCTTAATTAATCAAGAATACATTTACTAAATCCCGTGTGAATATGGTAGGGGAACTCGGGGTATAACGGACATTGGCTTTTTTTTACTATTATATTAAGATATATTGTAAACATTTTTATGATAAGGTTTTCAAAAGTATATAATTTTTTTATTAAATAAAATTTGACTTTTGTGGTAAAATATGCTCAGGATATCTTAACGACTAAAACTTTATTTTTTATCTAAGATATGGTTCAAAACTATTAAGGGAAAAGTCTTATTTTATAATATAGTCCCATTGCCATTGTGCAAAATGTAGAGATGACGAAAGTTCTTGAGAATTTTGTAATATGCTTAAATGCTTAATATGATATTTTTCTAAATAAATAAATAACACTTTTATTTATAAATGTTAGAAATAATGGCACTGCATAATGCCGCACTCACCTGCCCATTATGCCCCATCGCTTTGAGGCAAAATGGGCAAAAGCAGTTTTTTAAGTTATATATTTAGAAAAAAAATAACAAACATTTGGGGTTATTTTTGCCGTTTACATAATAGACAACATGTTAAGAAACAAATTGCAATTTATTTTTAAATTTACAGTAAGTTTTAGTATTAAAAGAATATTCTAAAAAAGTTTTCAACCAAGAACAAATATATTAAAACTACTCCTTATGGAAAATAGGCGTCTTAGGATTAAAAAAAGAGGGCGAGCCGGCACACCTGACAGTATACCATGTAGTATAATAAGTAGTAGTATATAGACTGAATTGTTTAGTTTAAAAACGGTTAGAGATACTTACTAACCGAAACGTCGTGTTTAAAATGGACAATGGAAGTCCGAAATTTTGTTTTCACTTTGACATAATCGTCAAAACAGAGACTAAATAAATTTTTTAAGTACTTGAACTATATTAACACAAAATAGATAAAATCTTGTGTAAAAAGAAGGATCAGCTGCGCGGTTCTAAGAAAAGACCAACTTTTAGAAGGTATTTTAAGATCTCACATGAAAATCTGCATAAAATACAGTCAGAGGTGAGAGGATTTTGAAAAATCCACCGCTACGCTGGAGCTTGTAGTATTGTTGGTCCATATAGGGTAAATGCGGGAGAGATGCCGCACTTTTTGAAAAATAGCTGTAACATCTGTAAGTCTCGAGATTTTTTTCTTCAAAATGAATCAATGCACAGGTACTGCGTTAAACTTTATTAAAATATAAAAATAAAAAATATATGTAAGAAAACATGAACATAGCAAAAAAATATATTTTTTAATTAAAGTCGGCATCTCTCCCACACTGCTGGGGGAGATCCCGCGTGAAAATAGAAGATACTCCGCTGTAACCGTTTCTCTAAAAAACCTCTAATTTAATTTTTTTTCCTTAATTCGAGTCTGGAACGGATGTTACAAACTTCACCATACATGGTGCAAGTGACATGTAGCCATTTTAAGCATTTAATACATTGTAGCCAATCCACTTTTTTAGTTGTTGTTGCGTAAACTTCGAAGCATTCCACGCAGCGTTCCTGGTTTTTATTTTTCTTTTTGGCTAGAGGTTCATCATTGTTGTCACTCCATTGAATTTTTTCGCGGTCTTCTTGAAAATGCGAAATTAACCGAACCGAACCGAACCGAACTGTCCTTTTTGTTGGGGGAGATGCCGCACCTGATTATGAAGGTCACAGATTTAAAACGCAACAAAATACGGCATGGCACCTGTAAACATAACCCTAAAATACTGAATAAAACACACGAATGTGAAAAAAAACTACCAAATTGCAAAGAACCACACTTATTAGGACAGTACTTAAAATTTTGCTAAAAAAATTTTACCATAACGTCGTAAATTCAAGGATTGCAAGCGATATTTTAAAAAACAGACACGTCCGAAGTTATAACCGTTCACTAAATGATGACCTCTGAATGTGGGCATACTTGGTTGCCTATGTTATAGCGTAATCATTGAAATACGTGAAAAGCGGCGTCTCTCCCTCCGCGGCAACTCTCCCGCATTTACCCTAGATGCGAAAAAACCATACTGTAAATCAAAATAATATAATTTACTGTTTTTAGATTGTCAGCTTCTGGAGGCGCTATATATAGCTACGTTACGCTAGAGTTTGGACAATGGCAGATCATCTAGATTAGAGACCCTGTATATATGACATGTTTTGAAAAAATAGAGATGCGCCCAACATATCAAAATCACTGAAACTCACACATTAGGAATTTATTGCAACAAAGCCAGGCAATAATAAGGCCGGGCAATATTCTGACAGTTTTCCATTGAAAACTGACAGTTGATCTGTCAAAATTGTCGGCACTATTAAAGGCCTAATTATGAAAGAAGACAGCTGCTCTTATAGTGTCAAACTGTCCGTTAATATCCCCGAAATTCCTATCAAGTTTGTTTTTTGATTTTATTAAAAATTATAATTAAAACTGCATCGGTAATATTTTCAGGGCAGTATTGTTTGTTGTTTTTCCCTTATTTTTATTATCTCATTCTGTATATGTTATTCTAAAACAAATATATTCTCAAATAAAGCTTTGTTTACACAAACTTTGCCTCAGGATGTTATTTTGAAAACAGCAAAACAAGGAAGCGCAAATTTATTTCGATATCTCGTTGTATTTGCGAACATGGTCGTATGTAGCATAAATATTAGTAGGGGGGGGGGTAAATCCACAAAATTAAAAATAAAATAGGTATTTATTGAAATGAACAAAAAAAAACGAAAAAACAAACACACATACACATAATTTTTTTAACCTATTAGAATAAAACGAAACGTCTGGGGTCTTCAGCAAATCTGCTTAAAACCTCTTCTTCTTCTTCTACTTGTTTATTTTTTTCTGAAACTATTGTATGATGTACACTCAGAATGCACAAACCACTTAATCTATCCTCTGAAAAGATGGTTCTGTGGTACAAAATGGCAATGCTGGCAAAATATGTAGAGCAGTTTTTGTTGATGGAACAAAAATCCGCTTGCTTTACAACTTCTGCGACTTTCAAACTTCTTAACTCCTCTGATTAATTTTTTTGTCTCTCTCTATAAGGTGTACCATAATTTAGCCTCATCGTCAAGCCCGTTTAAATGATAAAATTCTGAAAATTGTTTAATGCGCATCTTAAATCACAAGTCCAGCATCACAAACGGAGTTAGTGCCATTAGTTTAAAAACTGGTAGGTTTTCATTTGACACGAAAACTAATAGAAGAGTACAATAAGTGGGGAGTAGAGGTTAATCTCAATAAGGCAGAGTATCTGTGTATCCGTGGAATGAAACAGGATCTAATCTTAAATACCGGTCAGCGAATTCAGTCCTGTGATGAGTATATATATTTAGGTCTAAAAATTACAGCTGACGGAACACTAGACAAAGCTATAAAAGATCGAAACATACAAGAAAGAAAAGCAATAACTATATTAAATGGAATAATTTGGGACCACAGTATATCAAAACATAACAAAAAGCTTATATATAACACCATTGTAAAAAGTGTTATTACACACGGCTCAGAAGTATGGCCAATCAAGGATAGAACAGAAAGAATGCTTTCCGCGACGGAGATGGACTATTGGAGAAGAGCACACCTACTACTACAAACACCTACAAATCAAAGAATACGAGAAATTATGACAGTGGGTGAACGTACTTTAGTGGATGATATAAGAACAAAACAACTGGTGTGGTACGGACATGTACAAAGAATGAATGATGAAAGACTACCTACACAAATACTACAATGGAAACCAACTGGCCGAAGAAAACGAGGACGGCCACGGAGAAGCTGGAGAGAAGGAATAGACAGTGAAATAAGAATAAGAGGCCTAGATGATGAATTATGGGCAAACAGAAACGAGTGGAGATTGGGTATCGGAAGACGTAGAACGTTGTGAAACCTGATTAATTGCTTGTTTTGTTGAGAATTATTAAATACCGTTTTTTTGTCCCTCTGTTGCGTAAGCCCATGTTGGCTAAACATATTTTCCAACAAAATTCACTGCTTTCTCTTTTTCCTTAAGGAAATTGCTTTTAGAAAATTATTTCCTCAAAATTTAATCTCCGTAAGAATTTCTAGCTGCCTCACATTCAGTGGCGTATCCAGGATTTTTACCAGCGGGTAAGCAAGTAAGCAAGCTTAAGACAACATGACGGGATAAAATATATTTTATGCACTTTAAAGACTACAGAGGTCACTTTGGTCCTAGTCTTAAGAACCAAAGTTATGTTTTTGTGATTAAAAATTCACTTGCCAAGTTGAGTGTTCACCATTGCTAACTTTGTTATTATTAAAGGTAGAAAAAAGTTTAAAATGGCAAACTACTAGAATTTTTGACGTTCTTTAGGATGCTTAAATCAAAAAAAAAATCAATCATCGCGTTTTCGAGTTTTTTCAAAAAAACATAAAACGAAATTCAATTAAACACCCTATATTTTATAAATTTCTGATAGGTTTTTCAATTCTAAATAAAAATTGTCTTTTGATTTTTTTCCCTAAAGTTAAAAATAACAAAGATACTCCAAATTCAAAATTACGCTTAAACTTCTTTCTACCGAATAAAATTTCAATACGTAATTTTCCATTTAAAATATCTTCTTTATTTTTAACTTTAGGAAAAAATATCAGAAGACAACTTTTGTTTAGACTTGAAGGAGCTATTAGAAAAAATTATAAAATACAGGGGGTTCAAATTAAAATGCGATACTCTATTTTTTTTTTTTTGATTTATGCATCTTAAAGAGCATTAAAAATTCCACTAGTGCTATCTTTATTAATAAAAAAGTTAGCAATGGTGGACACTTAACTTACAACACCCTGTATAGATGTACTACTAAAGCGTATTAAAATTATTAATGGAAAATAAGACACAAGAGTTTCAACATGTTGGATTCAAATGAACCGTATGACTTGGAATAGAAAAGTATCTGATCTGACTTCAAAATTAAAGCTAATTTTTTTATTTTTAAGAAAATTCTCTGACTTTTTAAAACAAATTAGGCCTCCAATGTCAGGGGGAGCATACCCTTCGATCCGCCTCTGAACCCTTTTAAAAGAAGATTATCTTTAAGCGACTGGCGATGGCGCTTTGAATAGGAAAGATTAAGTTAGTTTTTCTTTTTTGCAATTTTATCATCGATGGATAGATAGATTTTTAGTTGGACAACTTGGAAGGAACAAGGAGTCCACAGGTTGCAATAAAAAAAAATTTAATAAAAAAAACACTGCTAAATTTACTTAAAAGTACTGGTCACAGTTGAGTACAGAATTGAAAGGTATATGTAGTATATAGGTATAATGTACGACATGCTTCAACTTTTAGTTTTGATGCCCAAAGCGCACTTACGAAATTATACAGTTTTGTATTTTATAAATCAGGTTATTGGTTAATTTTGTACCCAACTGCGTGGGGGTGGGAGCAGGGAGTACTACAAAGTAACTACAGCAAATTAGAGGACATTTGCAATGGATAATCAAAGGAATTTCAATAAAATCGCCTGAAATTTAGATAATTTGTATTCCTTAAAGCCTACATCAAGTGACAAAATAGCGTCGGAAGACCGCCAAGTTATTCCTGTTTAAAAAAAATAGAGCCTAATAGCACCTCCGGGATCAGTAGCAATTCATCGACACCTTTTTTGTCAAAATCGGTTCAGCCGTTTAGCCTCTAGCGTGACACAAATTTACATATTTACTTACATACAACAATCGGAAAACATTATACTTTCTTTCGCTGTGCTGCATGCAGTTGAGTAAAAAGATCATTTTGGGGCGATTCCATGATTACTGACGGGACAAATCGCACATATTTACAGGCATTTATATCATTTTTTCTATAGCAGAAGTAATCATTAATCAATAATTTTTGGTTTACAGGTAAACATCAATGCAGGATATTTGGTCTAACGGGACAATTTTTGTCAACTTTTCAAAAAATGTATTTTAAATATTTAACAACACATAACTAACTAAATACAAAAAACATATTAACTTTATCGAAAACAATTGAATAATATTGATTTCTGTGATTGCCATGTCTTTCTAATTTCAATAGACTTGCCCTCAATGTATTTAAAATGATGTGACCTGCTTATTTCTGGAATGACTTTTCCAGTTTCCCACATTTTATTTAAGAAAGGTTTTACGTAGATTATTTCATCTGCTTCTACCATAAGAATTATTGAAATCGATATCTCCAAAGACGTTTGGTTCCAAATAGTATGTTGGATGCAAAAAATCATCATCAGATTTTGCAATTTTTAAATTGGGATCTATTGATGTTAAAACGCTTGGAAATAACAGCCATTTTCTTTTCTGTATGCTGCGGTAAAGATTTGTTAACTCTTTTCACAGCTTTACCTAAAGATTGAGCAGATATAAATGGAATTTGATCCAGTGCGGTCATTTAGTTAGGTAGCTTTGCTTCGTCGTTTCATTTGCAAAAATTTTTATGCGGTAGTTTCTAACATTATCTCTAAGTTTTTCTCTGCGACGAGTGTTTACTTTTCCCATTCTAAAAGCGGACAAGGAAATTTTAGTAAACTATGTATAAAATAACCCCAAATGGTTTAGAATTATTACACAGGAATAATTAACAAGAAACTAAGTTATATGGTTATTTCTATAATTTTGATTACTGACGGGACAAATTTGAAAAAGATTTTTTTAAAAATTGTGAAGCTTATTGAGGAAAACAAAAATGGCGAATAACAGAGTAACAGATGAGTTTACAGTTAACATTTATGTAGAAGTATGTAGTCAGGAGTGCACGCGTTATTAGAAGATTATGTATTTTTTGATTACTGACGGGACATAAAATCCTAAATACTAAAAAATAAAATAAATTTGTGCTAACTTACCTGACAGAAAAACCACGATACACGATATGTCACCAAAAGTGACACCATCAATAACAAATCAATTTTGACAGCGCTAGTAATTTGTTTAAATCACAGTCAACTTGTTAAAACTAGGAAATTCTTATACAAATATACACGGAGGAAAAGTAAAAGTTTTACTAATTATTTTCTTTACAAAAATAGTACCGTCAAATGGCTTTTTTAGTTTATATGGTAAAAATGGTCCTTAATTAAAAATATGTGCATAGTTTTTATTCAAAATTTTTAAGTTAATTTTTATAAGAAAATTTTTAATGTGCATGGAATCGCCCTTTGCTCTCTTTCTGTGGCCCGACCAAGATTAAGGAATTTAAAGCGCAGATTCCTTTCACTGAATTTTTTGCTGTTTACATTTTTGTAGTATTTTTTTTTGGCAATTTACCAAACCCAATGAGTTCTTACCCCTATAAGACGGACCCTGATAGTTAATTGGGCCTGCACCCCCTTTATAATCAGAGAGTTTGCTAGGAGAAACAATCGGGGTCAGAAATTTCCTACCTTTACTTTACCGGGGCGCACAGAGGACAGTTATTGGCTGTGGGTCTGGCTATCCTGAAACAATGGGCGTAACCACGTGTAAACTTCTATTCTTTTTTTTTCTTACATACGACATATTTTATACATATGCAGTTGTTTTATATAGCATTTAATTGTGCTGTATAAATAACTATATTATACGGTATTGATCTAGAAGTAGGTACTCAAAATTACACCTAATTTTTTAACTCGGATGTTTAAACTACAATTAAATTCTCATTTCGTGCATTGTAAAACGACTCTTTGTCACGAAAGGGTCAATTTCGTAATAAATGTTTTAATTTGAAAAATTGTCTGGAAAATTATTACGTTACGATTCGCGAATGCTGACCAAATCTTCTGATATGCATGGGCGAAGGCGGGGCAGATTTTTTTTTAAATATATTTAACAATATATTTGGATTCTAGAGTAAAACGCACAAAAGCAAAAACGAGAGGCTAGTATAATTTTAAGTACTTAGAAAAAGAATTAGTAGCTTTTGCCCCGTCTTCCCCTACATTACGTGAACTTAATTATGAATTATAAACCACGAAAAATGAAACCACTTTTCTTTAATAACGGGGATGAATCTTTAATATTATATTTCTTCTAGTCTTGATATGAAGTAAGGGCCGTAATTATGGCTACTACTATGTCGTCTACGTTGTTCCATGCCTATTCTTCACCTCCTCACAATCACATTCTGTCAGGTTTTTTTAACTCATTAATCTTTGGATTGACTGTTGCCATTCCAGTTTAAGACGACCTATTGGTTGCCATTCTAGGACTTTCTTTGGTAATCTTTCGTCGTTTATCCGTTGTACATGGCCATTCTATATCAGTTATCTTTTAGTGATGTCATTCGTTATGCTTCCCTCAATTCCCATTCTTTCTTTTATGGTCTCATTTCTTATATGATCTAATCTAGATATTCTCGTTGATCTTATTATTGCATCCATTTCGACAATTTCCATTTTTGTTTTGTATTTTTCTATTATGGGACAAGTCTCTATTCTATACAACACAGTGCTTTTCACCATTGTTTCATATATGTTAAATCCTTAATTCTTTCTTATCTCTCTGCTTCATAAAATACTGTTAAGACATCCTTTTGTGTTTTAGTATTATTTTTTCCAGTTCTTTATAGTCTGTTCCTGTCTGATCAAGTGTGACACCCATGTATAGATACTCATTGCATGGAGATATTGTTTGTCCATCGTCAAGTTCTAACTCACTTGATTCGATTCCAATACATAAGTACTGTGTCTTGTCTATGTTCACTGTTAACCCCCACTTTTGGTATTCTTCCGTTAACTTTTTCAACAAACTGTAGTGTGTATATGGTAAATTTAATATTTAAATTTAATTGTGTACTTTACGTTTTTAGTTTTTTGGAAAGATACAACTTCCCTGTCTTAAGCTTTTCGAAAGTCGATTTGCAATTTTAATTTTAGATTTTGACCGTTTGTATAGTTCTTTTTTGTATGATTGATATTAGTTTGTTGTACCACTGTCCATAATTATAGCAACTACCTAAAATTATATAAATATCCTACTCAAACTACCTCAGTTCCCGTGTTCTGGCGATTTTTTTATAAAAAAATGAAAGACAACTTTTTTCTGTGCAGCTTCAGACAAAAATCACTGGTCTCCATTTAAAAATGCAACTAAAGAGCGTACAATTTTACCAAATACCTAAACTTGGCAAGTTTGTGCACGCTCTCAGGGCACTGATTGATAAACCTAATGAATGCAAAACGAATGCTGGGTTGCCAAGATTCAGCTCCAGCGTCCTAGGTCGTGCTTTGCTAAAAAGCCAGTTGCATTTTCAAATGGAAGCTAAAAAGAGATTTAAAAAAATATATAAAATGTTAAAATATATATTGCAGTAGCTCTAAAAAACTGGAAACGTAAAGTAAACGACATACAACCTAACGACCGATTTACCTTATACAAACTATAGTTTGACCAGACGACCAAGTAATTGTAGCTAATGATAAAGAAGACATGGAGTATATAAGAAAGTTAACGGAAGGATACCAAAAGTAGGGGTTAACAGTGAACGTGGACAAGACACAGTACTTATGTATTGGAAACGAATCAAGTGAGTTAGAACTAGACAATGGACAGACAATATACATGCAATGAGTATGTATACTTCGGTGTCACATAAGACAGGAACAGACTGTAAAGAACTGGAAAAAAGAATAATAAAAGCAAAAAAAGTTATTGGATGTCTTTACAGTATTTTATTGAGCAGAGAGATAAAAAAAATGTAAAATTTAACATATATAAAACAATGATGAAAAGCACGCTGTTGTATGTAACAGAACATAGTAGTAGTAGTAGTAAAAAATTACACATTTATACATAAGGGATAGAATGGTGTCAATAAACTTATTTGCATAATTAAATCACTGGAGATATCGGAAAAGTTAAGAAACAATTAATCGACGTCTAAAACTTTTAAACTTTCACACTTCCAAGAGTTTCTCGTAATGGATAAAATATTTAAAAAGATCTTTAGCCATCCCTTGAAACTGTCAAAGAAGTATTTAGATATCATCAATAAAGAACATCCTTTAAGTATGGCCAGAAAAACAAATAAAGTATTAAAGAACTGAACTTCAGGGTGATAATTCAAATATTTTTGGTGAAACAGGGTCTTCCAAAAACTCTCACCCACCCCTGCTACCTTCCTTTCATACACTGAGTGAGGGGTGGCTAATCATTTGTAAGCTGTGCCACGTTTAAATTTAAAAATTCAAAGAGACAATTCAATGTCCCGATACACAGAGAAAATTTCTGTAACATCGAAAAATGGTGTTACCGAACGGGACAAATGTTGTTACAGATGGGAAAATTTCTTTAATTTCTTAATTTCTTAATTTCTTAAAAATTGAAAATGTTGATTTCAATAAATATTTTTTTTATGTGTCAGCCAAAACTAGGTTTTGTTTCAAAAAAAAAGTTCCGTAAACTTGTTCGTGTGCCTTAAGTCTTTATTCTGTATAATATATCTATCTACAACCAACGTAGGTATTTTACGACATGGAATCAATAATGGATAGACTCTTTTTAGGGTAATGGGATTTAATACGAGGTGCTCTTGGCATGTCTCCAGAAAGTGTGATACACGTGGAGCAATCTATCATATTACTGAATGGATGTACGAAACTATAACGAAATTTACATTTTCCTGCCCCCTGTTGAGCTTCGAAGAAAATGAAAGCGACAAAATAAATTACCAAACGTAAATTCCAGCATTCGCGAATTAAAATTCAAACTAGATTTCCGGGCTAATCGGGTAAAAAGAACGCTAATCAGCGTTGATCTGACCTATAAGACAACGTGTTGTCGAAGTTTATATTCACAAGGTGTTCTAAAACTTAGGTGCCATCAAGACAAGTGCGGATCTGGGTCAAAATCTAGGGGGGGGGGGATAATAGTCGAAGAAAAAATTATTTGTAATATAATTTTTTTTCTAGGGGGGGGAATTCTCCTGTTTTCCCTGTTAGCAAAAAGTGCATATTTTTTGTTCTAGGGGGGGTAATTACCAAGTTAATCCCCCTCAAATCCGCGCTTGGGGGCCATAGGCCAACAGGTGATAGAGGAGGTCATGTCTGATAAAGCAGTTTCGATAATGCATGGGTCAAAACTCTTTCTTTGTCGAGATACAGAGCATCAAAGTTTTTTTAACTTTTTTGATAATACCTTTTAAAAAAAAGCCAGGAAATGTATGAAATTGGGTAGAGTCGTGAATTAAAATAAGAGCAATAAATTGAAATTAAAATTATTTAAAAAAATTAGTCGGTCAATTTTTTTTAGAAAAAAACTATTTTTTTGGTATAAACCTTTATAAATGCTATATTAAACGCAATGTTTTTTTTTTTGTTAATAAAATCAAGTTTCTAGCAAGACATATTAATAAAATATTATTGATATATTTTAAAAGAATAAGTAAGCAAAAATTAATTAAAAAAAAAATTATTATTTTTTATACGTTTTTGGAGACTATTTTGACAGCCTGTATCTCTTGTAACTTGTAATTTTATCAAAAAAATAAATACCGCATTTTTGAATCACAATTAGCTGAGTATTCACCTGGCTGTAACAGATTTAATTTTTTTGTAAAACCCTTTTCTCCCCCACTCCTCTAACTTTGAATCTTAAAAACAGATGTTGACCCACATGTTACATAAACTTTTTTCTCGGGAATAACCTTCTCTTTCACCTGCTACACTATGGCCCCTAAGTTATGGGACACCCTGTATATAGCAGTTTTATACTCGCCTGCTCTTGTTGTAGCAGGGCTATCAAAATGGACGGGCCACGATCCTCCACTTTGTTGACGTCACATCCGGGGCTGATTTTTTTTTGATGGTCACGTTACGACACAGCTGATTGTCTTTAAAATATTGAAGTTGGAATGACGGTTCATGGATATTTGATTTTTTTTTAAATAAAGCCGTTTTTGAGATTGTTTTTACTTTATTCTGGCAGAACAATTTTTTTTAAATGTATAGTAAGCCCTAATTTTTCATAGCCGCTTCATTAGCTCACACAAAAATTAAGTTTAAAGCAGAAGCGAATGTGACAATTACATATGACAAAGTCAAGTACATGTCAAATATAACAGTTGGCATGTGGTACATGGCGGGTAATTTGAATTTAAAATAAGGAATGCTAAATCTTGAAGATTTTAACCTTTTAATCATGTTGCTTCCTTACAAACCTTTGGTGAAATATCGGGATGGTGTCTGAGAATATTTCACTGAAATTTTGCGGAAATCTGTAGTGCCATTTTGAAAATATCATAAAAAAACGTCTGACCTCCCATAAGACCCAATGTAAAATTCAGCCCCGGGAGAACAGCTGATTTTTTCAGGGTCGTGGCCTCTATTTTTGTGTTGGCCTTGGTTGTAGTTTCTCTCGTATTTTGGTTTTCTCACTATTGACGTAGGATGAGAGACAAAACAGTCTAATTAACTTCGCAAGGGTGTCACATTGACCAAGCAGTGTTCTGAGGAGTCCCATAAGCACAAAGAAGTTGCTTTGTAGCATAAGGATGAAACAGTTAATTTTCATCATTTATTAGGTGTCCATTAGATCTTGGACCCCCGTAAGGGAATGCTTTCGAGCTATACACGGAAAAATACGAGAGAAAAAATAAATTAGTTTGAAATATACTATCTAAGTACAATTTTGTCTTGATTTAATATTAAATAATTAATAGAAATCTAATGACTTCTTCTTCAAGTGGCATTACAATTAAGGACACTCATCGTAGAGGCAGCTTTACGATGAGTGACCTTAATTACAACCCCTGGTGGCTTTTAGCTTAATTAATTAGATTCATGTAATTAACGTTAAAGAGGATATTATTAATATCACAACTATTATATACAGAATTATGCCAAACAAAAAAAAAACCATCAAAAGAAACCCTGAAGAACCTCCAAACAAAATAAAGAACATAAACTCAGAACTACAATCTGAAATAAGCAAAGCGGAAATAAAGAGAGCATGAAAGAAAATGAAAAATAACAAGTCACCTGGAAAAGACGGAGTAACGGCAGAAATGCTTAAGTATGGTGGTAAAGTTCTAGTTAATACCCTCCATATTCTCTTGAATAAAATACTAAAAGAAAACATAATCCCAAACAACTAGAAATAATCCATAACCATTATTCTAAACAAGAAAAGCGATGGACCTAAAAAACTATCGACCTATAACACTCCTTAATGTAATTTATAAGCTTTTCACAAAAATATTAATTGATAGACTAACAACAAAATTTGACAGATATTAATCAAATGAACAAGCAGGCTTCAGAAAAGGTTTCAGTACAATTGACCACTTATTACCGATAAAAATCCTAATAGAACGAGCCAACGAATACAACATTCCACTATATATTGCGTTTATAGGCTTTGAAAATGCTTTCGATAGCATTGAGCACTGGGCAGAAAGAGAATCTTTAATTAATATCCGAATAAATCACAGATACACAGACTTAATAGTCAATATATATAGCGAAGCAACAACATCAATAAAAATCCACAAAGGAACCAAGCAAATCCGCAAAAGAAGAGGTGAGAGTTAGGGTGTAACAATAAATTCTAAACTATTTCACCAGGCCCTAGAAGATGTTTTTAAAAAAAGATTGGGAAGAAATTGACATCAAAATAAGCAGACAATACTTGAATTACATAAGATATGCTGACGATATAGCCTTAATAACAGATAAGAAAGAAGAACTCATAAAAACGCTGAAAGAACTGGACAAAGCAGCTAAAAATATAGGCTTAAGTATGAACTACACTAAATCCAAAATCTTAACAAATACCGATGAAGATATCACTATCAAAATAAACCAAGAAAAAATAGAAAAAGTAGAGGAATATAATTAACCTGGAACAAATTACTAGACTCTTTAGTAAAAAAACCAAACAGCTGACATCAAGTGACGAATAAGATTGACCTGGGCAGCATTTGGTAAAATAAGCTACATGTTAAAAAATAAAAAATATCCTCAGTACCTCAAAGCGAAAGAATATAACCAATGTATTTCTAAATCTTTTGACAAACTTTTCACTTGAATTTACACAGTTTTCTAAACGAATTTTTAAAAGTTTGTTGGCCTTTTATTTAACAACCTGTGTAACCATATTTCTTATTAATTCACCTCCACATTATGCTCTTTTTTCAGCTTTATTTTGCAACAAAACCCAGCCTTGTAACGTCATTAATCTTTTTAAAACTTCCTTGTACTTTTTACTTTGTGTGTTTTATTGTTGTTCGTAAGTTATTTTGATCGTTTGAAATGTTTCTCCAGTTGTAGGCAAAATGGGATTTTGTGACTTTTGCCGTTTAAAAAAATAACAAAACGACAATTTTTAAGCGTCGAAAAAGTATTTTATTAATAAGATAAGGGTAGAAATATACAGGGTATTTTTTATAAGACGTTTTATAGAAATCTAAGAGATATCATAAAATGTTTAGGCAAGACAGGACGAAATAAACAAGACAAGTGTAAACTGTTTCTTCATCTGGGTAGACTTATCAAAAAGAAAAAAAAATAACAGTATTTTTCAATAACTAAATGTTTTACAAAATCTTTTGACAAACTTTTCAGTTGAATTTACACAGTTTTCTAAACGAATTTTTAAAAGTTTGTTGGCCTTTTATTTAACAACCTGTGCAACCATATTTCTTATTAATTCACCACCACATTATGCTTTTTTTCCAGCTTTATTTTGCAACAAAACCCAGCCTTGTAACGTCATTAATCTTTTTAAAAGTTCCTTGTGCTTTTTACTTTGTGTGTTTTATTGTTGTTCGTAAGTTATTTTGATCGTTTGAAATGTTTCTCCAGTTGTAGGCAAAATGGGATTTTGTGACTTTTGCCGTTTAAAAAAATAACAAAACGACAATTTTTAAGCGTCGAAAAAGTATTTTATTAATAAGATAAGGGTAGAAATATACAGGGTATTTTTTATAAGACGTTTTATAGAAATCTAAGAGATATCATAAAATGTTTAGGCAAGACAGGACGAAATAAACAAGACAAGTGTAAACTGTTTCTTCATCTGGATAGACGTATCAAAAAGAAAAAAAAATTACAGTATTTTTAGTAACTAAATGTTTTACAAAATCTTCTGACAAACTTTTCACTTGAATTTACACAGTTTTCTAAACGAATTTTTAAAGGTTTGTTGGCCTTTTATTTAGCAACCTCTGTAACCATATTTCTTATTAATTCACCCCCACATTATGCTCTTTTTTCAGCTTTATTTTGCAACAAAACCAAGCCTTGTAACGTCATTAATCTTTTTAAAAGTTCCTTGTACTTTTTACTTTGTGTGTTTTATTTCTGTTCGTAAGTTATTTTGATCGTTAGAAAAAAATGTTTCTCCTGTTGTAGGCAAAGTGGGGCTTCGTGACTTTCGCCGTTTAAAAAAATAACAAAACGACATTTTTTAAGCGTCGTAAAAGTGCTTTATTAATAAGATAGGGGTAGAAATATACAGGGTGTTCTTTTAATGATAAGAAATGCTTTTTCAGGTATTTACAATAATTTATTTTTCAACCAAAAATATATTGTTGTATACTTAAATTTCTTCCTAAGGGCCTATCCTTAAATTACGTAATTACATAATGCTCAAGGGGAGGGGAGAGGGGTTTGGCTCTCCGTTACACACAATGTTTTTATAATAAGTTTTATGAATAGGTACCAAGAACTTTAAATAAAATTAAAAAGTTTAAGGAAAGAAAGGAGCTAGGTATATTTATAATGCATGTTTGACGCAGAATTAACAAGAACCAAAATTAATTTTTCATATAAAAGACGCCTATGCTTAAAGCTAATTCTAAGAAAAAAACTCATCAAAATATATTAATTTCTTAAAATCTACCATGAGATATGAAAACTTAATTTTTGGAAAATATATAAGAATATATTATTTAAACAACAACTTACAAGCTAACATTGGCTTCTCTACTTTATTAGGCTAAAAAATGCCTAACTTAAGCAAAAGAAAAATGAACTGTTGGCCTAAAAGGGTCAACTGATATATCCATTGTGTAAAAAATAAAAATATTTTAATTTCAACATTGAATGAAAATAGTTTTACGAAAGTAACCTTTACCATTTCTGTCCGGATGGGAGGGAGAGCTTGAGTGCCTAAATAAGGAAGACCTATAGAGCTTTAAAATCTCGTTCCGTCAAGTATCAGACCAATGACTGCGTGCGGCGCAATAGTCTGGTGTGATATAAAAAATTCCCAAGGGCTAGACTAACCAGCTTACAACGACAGGCCAGTCTTTCCATATGTGGTGCACTGAGCTTTAGTCCATCGACTGCGCTTAAATGCTTACTAAACTTACCTCCGCTTCACCTTTACTTAGAGGCGGAGGCACGAGAAGCAACATACAGAATAAGGGCCAACCACCAGGATGGCAGGGCAAACAAGGTGATATCAACAGCCCAAATGTGGACGTAACTCTAGGACTGAGATCCGACTTGTACAGCTATAGAACATTATCCTCCCGGAAGGGGGGACTGGTTAAAGAACAGGAGCAACTTTTTAAATAACGATAGCTTCTGGTATACCGACGGATCCAAAATACCATCAGGCGTTGGATCTGGAGTACCCAAGAAGAAGTCGATATTAAAGATAGTCTCGGCCAATTGACTACTATATTTCAGGCCGAACTCATAGCCATTGAACTGTGTGCCCGGTAAATTACTGACCATGAATGGACCAACAGGACAATAGAAATCTTCTCTGACAGTCAAGCAGCCTTCAGTGCGCTTGATTCCTATACGGTCTTATTGAGAACCACGAGGAGCTGCAGGGATTCGCTGAATGAGCTTGGTAGCGCTAACAATGAGTCATTAGTATGGATACCAGAGCATTCTGGGCACAAGGAAAATGAAGCCGCAGACCTAGCAGCGAGGAAAGTGGCATTTTCCGAATATTTCGTTCCCGAACCAGTCAGCCCTGGGGATATTTTACAATGCTGCTAAATTAACCATATTAAAATGGATGGAGAAAAAGAGTTCATTAAAGGACCTTTTTGAAAGAGAGTCGGGAACATCATTGCACTTACCAGACGGGAGATCCGTATAGTAACTGGACTTTTGACGGGTCACTGCCGACTAAGAGTACCCATGCACAAAATGGGACTAACAGAAGAGACCGAATGTAGACTCTGCATGGAGGATGAATTAGAACAAGTTAGATATATACTTTACGAATCTCCGGCTATTGCACGGTTACACTAAAATAGTTTTGGTAAACCTCAGATTGATTCAGAAGATATGAACAGTGTCTCACCCAAACTGATAGTCAACGTTTTTGGAGGATTAGGCATACAGTGGTGAGAAACCACTCAAAAGTGAGCTACGATTGTGTGGAGGTACATATTTAAAACATATCTTTGTTTAATTCCTTGTTATTCTGTTTCGGTGACATTTCTTGTGGGTAAAATGAAACTTTCTCAGGATGGAATTACATAAAGCAAAACTCAGTGGGAAACTATTGAGGAAACTCCTGCAAGATTAAGCTGTAACTCCGACTATAGAATGGGTAATTTATGGAGGCCCAAATTGTAATAACACAATTCTGTCTTACCTGGGTTACAGAAGACATTTTTAAGTCAATATTGGTAGTACAGACTAAAATAACCATATTTTGCAATGCAAATACCTACCATGGGATTATCCAGGGGGAGGGATAAGGGTGAAAGCTGTCCCCTCTTTACCAAATTTTTTAAAATCAAATTGTGAAAGGCTTTCGCGGCCATCGTCTGTTCTGAAGTCTTCGAGAAGCCGACAAACAGTCAACATCTTCTGAAGATGCCATCCACTCGAGATGGCGAAACGTCGAGAACGAATTTCCAACGACGACGGCCGAACAGCCCGAAAGCACACCTCTCATTTTTTAAAATCAGTCATTGAAATTTAAATAGATCAATAATTTGCTCCCTTCTTCTTTAAGTTAAGAGGGCCATGGAATTTAAAATTCTACCCTCCTTTTTGTTTTGAGCTGGATACGCCCATGTTACTGTACCTTGGTTAATAAAAGCAAATTAATTCTCGGGTACTAAAATTTGCGTTTGTTCAATAACAGAGACATTTGCATGTCAAAATATGGTTAATTACCCTCTATATAAAGGCTGTCTTTTATATTTTGTAGATAGGAACATAGGGGGCGATACTGATCGAATATCGTTACTAAAGCCTAACCTGAATCTTTACCTAACCTAAATTTAAAACGTCAGTACGATATACGGTCATTAAATAAACCGGTTGTCTGGTAACTCGGTGTCATGACGGCCGTGACGTCAGAGCTACGTCACAGTTTTCCTAGGAAACAGCAGTCAAACGCTGTTTATAGGGTAATTTTGTCTTTTGCCAGGAAATTTTGTACATTTTGTTTCTTGTCGTCTTGTAAGTCGTGTTTATACCTGTTCTGTGCTTCATTTAAATGTTTTAAAGACTTTAGAAAAAGATGGTTTAGTTTATATTGCAGGATTTTATTCATATGCCATGCTATCTTGGGTGCAAAGCCTTTATTTTGGAGGCTTAACTGAGCCTTTACCATCATGGAAAGAAAATGTTAACAAAATGGACAAATGGTTCATAAAATTGCATGGTGCCAATTTTAAATTTAAAACAAATATTTCTATTCCATATAAATTCGTAAATTTATTTGTAAAACGAAGAGTGATCAAATTTATAAATACCAAAAAGAAAAATGAATCCACAATGAAATGAAAGCTTGATGAAACAGGGTTAAGTTAAAGAAAATTATTTTGTAACTATTCTATAATTAGATAGGTATAGTTTTTTGTTACTTGCAATATGATTAAAAACAAAACTGATGAGGACCATTCTTAAATTATATACAGGGTGTTTCAAGTTAAAAGTCCACCATTGCTAACTTTGTCATTTTTAAAAATAGAAAAAAATTTAAATTGGCAAACTGGTAGGTTTTGAAAATTATAAAAAATGTTTAAATTAAAATTAATTTTATGTTTTTTGAAAAAACTCGATAACTCAATGCTCGATTTTTTTTATTTGAGCATCTTAAAGAGCATCAAAAATTCTACTAGTTTCTATCTTTAATAATAAAAAAGTTAGCAATAGTGGACACTCAACTTGGAACACCCTGTATAATGCTCAAATAGGAGGGAAGGAATATTAGCGTTACAGTCAAGGTATTTTTATTATCATTTTTTTTTAAATGCGTTAACAAGGGGAGATCAAACTGAACCTTTGCGTTATGTAATTTATGAATGTTCCATTACTGCCATTGCCTTAAAGTCATTTCAATTTTCTTTCTTTTAATTTTTTTGATAATATTTCTCAAAAAAAAATTCATTTCAATTACCTCCTATCCAAAAAAAATCAATATTGCAGTGTGATACGAAAAAAGTTAAATTAATATGAACAAGAGAGTCGAATTAACTTAGGAAAAGTATTTATAATCGTGTCCTCAATCTGATATTTATAAAACTGTTGGAATTTTTATCATAAATTTTTAAATTATTTAATTTTTTAATAATTTTGGTATTTTTGCGGCATCTATCTTTATTTCTCTCATAATATAACGTATAGGTCTCTCTTTATTGATCGTGGAGCAGGCATATTGCCGCGTCATAGGCTGCCGAGTTCTTATTGGCTGGGAGTTACCAGACAACCGGTTTATTTACGGACCGTGAGTACGATATACATGCAATACATATAGTTTTTATATACAGTAGAATTTTTAAGTTAACAAGTCAGCTAAAAAATGGAATTAAACCGAGAACACTTTTGGGCTATAATTTTTTACCATTTTCGAAGGAAATTATCTCAACAAGAATGCCTTGCCGAGTTGATTTCTCTTTTTGGTAATGAAGTACGACATGAGTCGACCGCTTCTCGTTGGTATGAAGAATTCAAACGAGGACGGATTACTGTCACTCAAGAAAATATTGATGCTGTGCGCATGGTCATCAGATCGAGATCTGGCATAACGCGAGATTGAGGCTTCATTGGCGATATCAAAGACCTCAATTCAAAAAATTTTGCATGAAGAATAAAGGTTACATCTGTTAACCGAAGAACAGAAAGAAGCTAGGGTCAATTGGTGTCAAAAAACTCTACTATTAAGGCAGAAAACTCAAAAAAATGTGTTAATTGTCGGTGGTGGTGCATAGTGGATTTAATCATATGAACCCGAAAATAAACGTCAGTCGTCTGTTTGGGTGTTCCAAGATGAAGAAAAGCCAACAAATTTTTTTTGCAAAAAGTGATGGCTGAGCTTCGAAAAACAAAACATTGTTGGACCATCCTCCATACAGTCCCAACGTAAGTCCCAACGATTTCTATACTTTTCCAAAAATTAAGAATGGATTGCGTGGTTAAAGATTTTAGTTGCCAGAGGAAGTCACAGTCGACGCCTTCAAGAACGCAATTTTGACACTACCAACAGACGAGTAAAATTACAGCTTTGACAACTGATTTGAGCGCATGCAAAAGTGCATTAATTTTAGAGAAACAATTTATTTATATTTATTTAAAAGTTATCTACTGTTTTATTCCAGCTTTATATGCAAAACTTAAAAGACGAGCCCCGCATATGCATTTTTAGACCATGTTTTTGTAGATAAAACTTTATCTGAAGGTGTTAATGTATATAGAAAGTCTGCTGAGATGTTCTTTTTGTTTCAAGAATTTATTAGGAGGGTAACATTCTAGTTTTACAGAGATTTCAAAATAAAGTACATATTAAGAAACATTGTGGATGCACCTTGGTACGTTCGAAATAGTGACCTTCATCGGGATCTAAAAATGGAAACTGTAGCAGAGACTATAAAAAAGTACGCAAAAAGCTATGAAGATAGACTTCATTGGCATGTGAATGTGGAAGCAATTCAGCTTCTGGACAATACTATGCTAGTTCGAAGACTAAAAGAGTGAAGCCGTTTGAGCTAGTAAACTAAGTGAATTACATAAAACAAAATAATGCTATAAACACAACACAATTGTGAGTTACAGACCAAACAAAGCGGGGAGAACTGTTGAGTGAAGTTTAAATCTGACTTTTCTAGTAAATTAAGTCAAAACAAAAATGCTAATTTGTCTTACTGACTAGATTGTAATACAATAAACATAGTGTGTTTGACAAATAAAAAAAAAGAAGAATTTATTAATAAAAATTTTAAACAAGTGGTTAACGAAAGGGTTGTAGACTTTTTTATTAGCTATAACTTTTGAGTTAAACTTTTTAAAACCGTGGAAAACCATTATAAATTCGCCCCATTTCCCTTAGTAACTCGGATAAAGTCCAATTTATTTTCCTGTTGACTGCGATATACATATGTTACATGGGCGCACCCAAACCTAAGATTTTTTTAGATATTTTTTTCATATTTTTCAGGAATATAAAGATAAAATAAAATAAAATCCGATATTATTAAGAATCAATCAAGTTTCGTGGCTAATTGGGCAAAAAGGAGTTTTTGTTTCTGTCATATATTTTTCCGTGGGTAGCTGAGCTTAACCCCACGGGGGTCCAAGATCTAATGGACACCTAATAAGTGTTGACAGTTAACTGTTTCGTCCTTATGGGACTCCTTAGAATACTGCTTGGTCAGTTTGACAATTCTGGCTTAAAAATTCCGTTGATTGACGCTCACGAGTATGCGTTGATCCGGCCTGAAAGACAGAAGAGCTGTCGTAGGTAACGGACTATAATTTGTTTTCTTTTGTTTGTATTCGATCTTTTCATTGATCGATATGTGTAGCAGTTTTTCGCCTGCTTTTGTTTTTTGTTTCTCTCCTATCTTGGTAGATGGCGCTTCTTGCGATAGTTTTCTCACTATTTACTTATGATTAGAGACAAAACCGTCTAATTAATTTCGCAAGAATTGTCAAACTGACCAAGCAGTGTTCTGAGGAGTCCCATAAAGACGAAAAAGTTAACTGTCAACACTTATTAGGTGTCCATTGGATCTTGGACCCCCGTGAGGTTAAGCTAAGCTAAGTTTCATTCCATCCATGTGGGGAAGTGAGAAAGATGTACAAGTGAGAGATCCATATTATGCAGAATCTTTCAAGGAATACGAATATGGTAAAATTTGTGTATGTTTATCATAAAGTTTTGTCATAAAATTCAATTTTTATAGTTGGGAGATGTTATTAGTGCCCCCTAGCGGGAAGCTACAGAAACAAAAATATTTTAGGTGAATTCACAAGGCCCGATTTTGTTATAAAACATTTTTTCTCGAAGTCGTAGCTGTACTAGTATCTGAGATAAATCCGGCTGCCATCCTTAATGGGACACCCTGTATATTAAAATGTCGCAGTTCTCTCTTATGACCGGACACCTCCAATAAGCGGACAAAATCGACGAAACCGTAAGTGTCCGCTTATAAGAGGTTTCACTGTATCTGCAATGGTCTATTAAGCAGAGTCGAATTTCAAAAAGCACTTCCGAAAAAATCTCGTATACCTAAATTCAAAATTCAACTCTCGTCCGATCGAACCGGATGTTAGAGCAATTTTGTCCGACAAACTAATCGTGTTTTAACTTGAAAATACACAGCAAATTACACTGCCCAGGAAGAAACAACAACACCACCAAACTATAATAACATGTAGTGTTATTGTTAGGTCCCTACGTCAAAAAATATTAAGCACATATGTTTCAGTACATATTAATCATGAAAATCCTAATAAAACGAGCCAACGAATACAACAATCCAATATATATTGTGTTCATAGACTTTGAAAAAGCTTTTTATAGCATTGAACACTGGGCAGTAAAAGCATCTTGAATTAATATCCGAATAGATCACAGATACACAGACTTAATAGCTAATATATTTAGCGAAGCAACAACGTCAATCAAAATCCACGAAGGAACCAAGCGAATCCGCATAAAAAGAGGTGTCAGACAGGGTGACGCAATATCTCCTAAACTATTTAACCAGGCCCTAGAAGATGTTTTTAAATACTTCAACAACCTAATATATGCTGACGATATCGCCTTAATAACAGATAAAAAAGAAGAACTGATAAAAATGCCGGAAGAACTAGAAACAGCAGTTAAAAATATAGGTCTGAGTATGAAATGCATTGAAACTAAATTCATAAAAAACACAGATGAAGATATCACGATCAGAATAAACCAAGAAAAAATAGAACAACTAGAGGAACACATATATTTGGGACAAATTAAGATTGGCTTGGGCAATGAGCATGAAGTTAGCGAAGCACCCATCGCAGATCGAATCGTGACTAGGTGGATAATTTGCCGTTAATTAGTCGTGAGTTAGTTGTGGAAAAATTAATTTTGTCGCTCTTATTTTTGACCGTTTTTGAGGGTGCTTCGTTAACTTGATATGAAGTTAGCGAAGCACCCTCGTAAAAATGGCTTTTATCAAAATCGAATATGGTGGATAATTTGCCGCTAATTAGTCGTCAATTAGTTGTGGAAAAATTAATTTTGTCGCTCTTATTTTTGACCGTTTTTTTTTGGTGCTTCGCTAACTTCATATTTTGGCACCCATCGCAAATCGAATTGCTACTAGGTGGATAATTTGCCGTTAATTAGTCATGAATTAGTTAAGGAAAAATTTGAGTGCTTCGCTTAATTCATATAAAGTTAGAGAGGCACCCAAAAAACACTCAAAACTAAATGCGACAAAATTAATTTTTCCACAACTAATTAACGAATAATTAGCGCCAAATTATCCACCATATTCGATTTCGATACGTCATGTCTAAAGCCATTTTTACGAAGGTGCTTCGCTAACTTAATATGAAGTTAGCCACGCACCCAAAAAAACGGTCAAAAATAAGAGCGACAAAATTAATTTTTCCACAACTAATTCACGACTAATTAGCGGCAAATTATCCACCATATTCGATTTCGATACGTCATGTCTAAAGCCATTTTTCAAACGGTCAAAAATAAGAGCGACAAAATTAATTTTTCCACAACTAATTCACGACTAATTAACGGCAAATTATCCACCTAGTCACGATTCGATCTGCGATGGGTGCTTCGCTAACTTCATGCTCATGCTTGGGCAGCATTCGGTAAATTAAGCTACATATTAAAAAATAAAAAATATTCTCAGTACGAAAGTGAGTTACCAATGTATCCTTCCTGTACTCACCTATGAATCCCAGACCTGGATACTTACAAAGTCAAACATGGATAAAGTAACAAAAGCCGAAAGATCAATGAAAGCAAATGTTACCTGTAAAGCTAACAGATAAAAAGAAATGAATGGATAAGATATAAAACAAAAGTAAGGGATGTCAGATGAGAAGTAGCCAAGTTAAAATGGAAGTTTCCTGGTCAAAATATTAGAGAGAAAAACGATCGATAAAACTTAATGTATTGTAAATTGGAGACCTTCGGAAAATAAAAGAAGTACGAGAAGACCCCAAATGAGATGGGCGGATGATTTGAAAAAATATGCAGGGACTAGATGGATGAACACGGCGACGGACAGGGAAGAGTGGAAGATATTGGGAGGAGGCATATGTCGAAAAATAAATCGAAGATAAATAAATAGATATACTTGAATCAAGTATACCGGTCGTCCCAGATAAGAGTAACGACACAGGGCTTTCGGAAACGGTAAGAGATACAATTTTGGTTAAATGAGAAAAATTTTGCGCTATTCCAAGCCTAACCAGGCGATGTATTGAAAATAAAATATTTACAGGGGTTTTCAAATTCACAAGCCAGAACTAAAAGTTGTCTTTTCGAAAAATTGAAATATCTCCGCCAAATTTTATAAAATGTTGTAGTTTTCTATCACCAACTATGGCCAATCGAATGATGTTAACGATTTTTTTCTTGGGCTTCTAGTTTTTCTATAACAATAGCCAACTTTGTGATTTCTTATGACCGCCATATTGGATTCATACGCCGTTAAATAAAGGATAAAAATATCTTTTACCACATGTATAACATTGGATCATAGAAAATATGAGTTTATTAAAAAACCAATTTTCCACAAAGTTAGCTGTGAAACAAATGTAAGTTTGTTTGTTGTAGTACCACAAAATTTTGTGATACATATACTTAAGTGAATGATGTATTTTTTACAGTGTATTGCTATAGGAAGAAGAAAATATTTTTTTTTATATAAAAAAAGCAAAACTCTATAGGTTTTCGATGTGGACTGAGTTTTTCCAAAGCAAAATTAAATACTTCGATCATCCAAAAATATTTTCTTTTGGGGAATTTATATATAGTAAAACGCTGGAGGCGGAGAAATTTAGAATGAGGATATTTTTGTCTTGTTTATATACAGAAAAAAAGGCAATTTTCCGTTAATGGAACCATCAAAACTTAATTAAGCATGGCCAAAAATAGACGCTAAATATTTTTTGACGTAATAACAACAGTTTTTATTCATTCTTTTTGTGATATTTGGTGTTGTTGTTTCAAAATTTTTCTAGCAGTGTATTTTAGATAGGGGAGAGCGGGTACAAAATAATCAATTTTTAAAAAGGTCAAAATTTTCATTGTAAGGAATTTTTGGAAGCTCGTAATTTTTATCTGAAAAGTATTCCGCAGAATACAGAAAAATAATTAAAATATGTTAACATTTTTATGTTTGAAAACAAGGTGTTAGAAATGAAGCTACCCAGAATAGGAGCAGTTCTTACATACCGGGGGTACAATAGTAACTTAACCATTTTTTCATTCTGTAAATATTACTAAGTAAACAAAAGTATTTTTATAAAAAGCTCTAATTAGCTTAAAAACCAAAACGGTAACGTGGATTAACTAACGTATAATTTGTTTAAAGTCATAAAATCATTATTTTCCCAAAGAAAACCGTTGAAATCTTGAACAAAGCTGAAAAGAAACGTGTGTCATACATTTGGTTTGGCTGCAAAATGCTAAAATATAATGTATTTTCAATGTTACAGAAATTGTCCGTGTGTTACAGATCAGGAAGAAAATTGCAAACAAAATAAAAAAATTTTCCTGACACAAAAACTAAATTTTTTATTCAAAAATATTGCTTTAAAAGTGACGTATAGTAAAACGTGGAGAAATTTTGGATAAGGCCATTTTTGCCTTGTTTATACAGAAAAAAATGTCAATTTTCCGTTAATGAAACCGTCAAAACTTACAACTCAATTAGTGTGGCCAAAAATCTAAAATCGTATATCTTCTACTCTTCCCTTCTCTGTCTGTCACCGTGATCATCCATCTAGTTGCCACATGTTTCTTCAAATTGTCCACTTATCTCATTTGGGGTCTTCCCCTACTTATTTTAATTTCCCAAGGTCTCCAGTTTACAATACATTTGTTCCATTGATCGTCTATCTGTCTGATATTATGACCGGCAAATTTCCATTTTAAATTTGCTACTTTTCCTCTGACATCCCTTTAGTTTTATGTCTTATCCATTCATTCCTTTTTCTATCTGAAAGCTTTACATGGAACATTTGTCTTTCCATTGATCTTTGGGCTTTTGTTACCTTATCCATGTTTAATTTTGTAAGTGTCCAGGTCTGAGATCCATAGGTAACTAACTACAGGAAGTATACATTGGTTATACACTTTCGTTTTAAGGTACTGAGGATCTTTTTTATTTTTTAATATGTAGCTTAATTTACCAAATGCTGCCCAGGCCAATCTTTTTCGTGTCTTAATTTCAGCGTTTGGTTTACTTTTTTTAATTTAATAATTTGTCCCAGTGTGCTTGTTATGATTTTTGATTTAGTGTAGTTCATACTCAGGCCAGAAACGAGATATTATACCCATTTCTGCTCAAGCCTATATTTTTAGCTGCTGTATCGAGTTCTTCCAGCATTTTTATCAATTCTTCTTTTTTATCTGTTATTAAGGCAATGTCGTCAGCATATCTTAGATGGTTCAAGTAGTGTCCGCTTTTTTTATGCCTATTTCTTCCCAATCCAAGTTTTTAAAAACATCTTCTAGGGCCTGGTTAAATAGATTAGGGGATATTTTGTCACCCTGACTGACACCTCTTTTTATGCGGATTCGCTTGGTTCCTTCGTGGATTTTGATTAATGTTGTTGCTTCAAATATATTAGCAATTAAGTCTGTGTATCTGTGATCTATTCTGATATTAATTCAAGATGCTTTTAATGCCCTGTGCTCAATGCTATAAAAAGCTTTTTCAAACTCTATAAACGCAATATATTGTGGAATGTTGTATTTATTTCCTTGCTCTTTAAGGATTTTCATTGTTAATAGGTGGTCAACTGTACTGAAACCTCTTCTGAAGCCTGCTTGTTCTTTTTATTGATATCCATCAAACTTTGTGGTTAGTCTATCTGTTAATATTTTCGTGAAAAGCTTATAAATTACATAAAAAAAGTGTTGTGGCTCAAGTATATATTCATTTAATTTGCTGGTTTTTTATTAAACAAAAAAAATTTAAAAAAATTGTCGCAACTTTTACTGCACTCCACTGTTTATGTCCCATTACAAACAGCAGTCAAGTGTTTTTCTTTTTAAAGCCGTTTTTGTAGGTGCAATTGTAATTTGTTGTGTTTGTCACAAATCACAATCAGGCCGCTATAAAGACTTCAAACGATATAGAGCTTGATATTGAGCAACGGAGAAATAGTTGAGTTCTAAAAGGATCTCCAACCGATTGGAAGAAAATATAAATTTATGTGTTCCAAGAAAACGGAAAATGGTTCATTTGTTACAAGTTTAGTTGGGTGTATGAAAGGGTGGTCAGAATATAACAACTTAAAGAATATACTATATACAACTAGCTGAAGTCGGTAATTGTACAATTGTTTTTGATTTAAACGATAATAATATCATAAAATATATACAATATGTCCCCCTAAGTTGGAATCATATGGAAAACTTTTTTATTATGAATTTTAAGGGGGACATACTGTACAAATATAATAAAATATTTATTAGATGTGTGTGTGTGTGTAGCTTGATTTTTATATTTTCAAACAGTAATTAAAAAAAAACAGGATCACCTTTCTCTCTGTAGACAGAAAGTTTAATTTATTCAAAAAATGCTTCGTTTCTAAGAAAATTGTGGAACTTAAAGATTTTGTTGTATGGCATATTTGGGATGAACATTGAACAAGTGAACGACTTTTATGTTTCTGTTGCATGTTTCGAAGAATGTTCCTCAAAGTTACTGAATGTTTCCTATGTTGCAAAAACAAGTGCTGATTGCTGCTTAGTGTCCGACATTGAGCCACTTGCTTGAGGGGTAAACTCCAAAGCAAAATCAGCATACATGACAAAAGGGAAACAAGTTGAGATGCAGTTACGGCGGAAACAAAAAGTTGATAATTATTTCGGAATGTTTACGAAACAAAAAAAATTATTTCTGTATGTGTTTACTGCAACAAGGAGCCACAAATTTCAACAAAAAGTGGCATAATGTTAATTTGATGGAAACCTAGCTTAACGGTGCCATAGTGACATTACCCGAATTTTGTAATTTTTTATTACCAGAATCAGTAATTAAAATCACAAAGTATATAGCATTTAAATTTCTTTAAATTTCATATTCAGTTAGGATCAATTTTGCCAATTATGTACTTGACTATAATATAATAATATTATTATTAAAAAACTTTTAAAAATTATGACAAATATCGTTGAAATGAGAGAGACGTACATTAACGTTTCAATTATGCAAAGGTTCCGGACAATTTATTTTGAATTTGAAAGGTGGAACATTCATTCAATTTTCACGACGCCGAAAATTGACGCCGTTTTCGCACAGACAAAGATCGATAAACCATGGAAATCTCAAGAGGAAATTTGAAGGGTCGAATCATGACATTTTTAAAGACAAAGTGTAATGCTGAATTAATGTCTAGTGGAGAAAATCTTTGATTTTTAAAAACGACAGAGGACTTTGATTAGGATGTAGAGCATGGATTGTCAAACTGGGTTCCGCGAAAATCCAGGGTATTTCCTAATGACTCTTTATTTCAATTGTCATCAAGAATAACTGATGAGTGGTTACAATGTTTGGCATATCTTGCCGATACCTTTTCATGAATTAAACCTATCACTTTAAGGAACTTCTGTCACAGTTATCTCACTACATGACAAAATCAAGGCTATGTTAAATAAAATACAGTTTTGTGAAACTTGTCTAAAAAAAAGGACTGACTGAGTGGAAAACTTCTATCTATCTTCTAGAAAAATTTATGTGTGGCTTCGGTGGTTCAGTGGTAGAATGTTTGCCTAGATAGCAAGAGATCCCGGGTTCAATCCCCGGCCGAAGCAGAAAACTTTTTTCTTATTTTTCTTTCTTTAATTTCACTTGTTGGTTATAGTTTTAGGTCCTTGCATTATTTTCAATTTGGTATTTAATAAGTGTGTAGTTTTAATTTTCATATGTTATTGTTAATAAAATTCGATTTCAATTTTTTTTTAAAATCTCTGACATTTTAACAATTTTAACAATTTTTTTTATTTTCAGAATTTGCTTTAGAACGTATTTTGCAATACATAACAATTCAGAATAGTACGTGAAAATCAAATTTAGGGCACTATTTTAAGTGTAAAGTGAGGTTAGGCAGGGTTAATTGAGAACTTATGCCTTGTTTATGTATCAAGAGAAATAAGAGTTTTAAAATCGATGGGGCAAGTAGGGATTTATTTTCAATTAGGGGAAAAGGGGACCAAATGGGATATAGGGATAAAACGGGATACCGCAGTTTCAGCTAAACTGCGCAAGAATAAAACCTCTAAATATCAGATATTTTTTCCCCATGATTAGTTCAACTCTCTGCAATATGATTGGTGCCGGTCGGCTGCGCTTAAGTTGGTTTTTGCTCAACATGTGATGTTGTGCGCTGTTTATTGTAAAAATAACTTGCGTATTTTGTGACGGTAAGTACATTATTTACAGACTTTTCAAAATTTTCTTTACGTTGAACAATTAGTGGGTTTATGTATCATTCATAATTAAACGTGTTGCCTGTAAAATAAGCGGTTTATTGGGTGTAATTTTTGTTTGAATTTAACTGGTGGTTTGGGGCAAAATATGCTTTTTTCATGGAGGCAAAATGGGGTACGTTTTTATAAGTAACCCCCAATTGCCCCATTTTTTTTGCTTTTTGATACCATTACTGAAAGTTGTTGTCTTTGCAAGAAATGGGCACAAAATTCGGGTAAGACAGTCGACAGTGATGACACGGTCGCTGTGATTCTATATAAATTTTGTAAATACTAAATTTAATTATTATAAATGTATTTTTTAATACAACTTTTTATTTTTTAAATAAGTATTTTAAGCTTGGTTAAAATTTTAATAAATAAAATTTGTTTTACCAAAATATTGATCTTAAGTTAAACAACCGTTCCGCCCGTTTTGCCATATATAGGTATTGTATTTTACTCCGTATGCTGGGAGAAATTGGGCAAACTTTTTATAAAAATAAAAATAAAAGTATGATGGAGTTCTAAAGCGCTCAAACTGAAACTTAAAACATAAAGATAACATATCTAGCCAACTTAATTCCAAATGACGAACGCAATGGTGATCATTTAATGGGAAAAATATGCCTATAAAATTAAGTACCCATTTTGCCCCCCTTTCCCCTATAGTGGATTGTACACTATAAGGTGACCTACACAAAAATAAATTGCTTGCAAAGTTGGTGCTGTCTGTGTAACCAAAAACTGTAGGACTGTTGAGTCCTAAGCGCCGCTCTCAAAAAAGAAGTCGCACAAATTAAATGGGCGTTGGGCTTTGGTGGAACGCTTTTAGACTCACGTATGTTATAGAGGAGATTCCCATACAATATCTAAATGGGACAAATCTTCTTGGCGCATTTGTTTATTTTTATTATGAAAACATTGTGAAATTACAAACTTTGGATGGAAATTATAAAGTTCCTGGAGCCCACCGGACGATTTGTCCCATTTAACGTTGTATGGGAGGATCTCGTTTAATAATAATAATAAGTTTTAAAGCATTTCACTGAAGCCCAACGCCTATGTTATTTGTGCGATATCATTTTTGGAATAAACTGCAGGATATTTTTAAGGGTCTTAAATGAATGAATGAATGTTATGTGGGCGGGAAAAGTCCCATGCACTTAGGTCACCTTTCTCGGCCCGTTGTACCCCATTATCCATTGTGTCATCCCTGAAAACCTGCCGCCTTGGCAAAGGAGCATATTTTTCCAGGTTAAAACTTTCTGACATCGCCAGGGCTAAGCACACAACTTCCCAGAAGCGACAGTCTTTTTGCGGCGGGTGCAGGGCACTCGGTTAGGATATGTAAAGGGGATTCTTCGTCCTCCATACACGAACGACACTACGAGTCTTCAACGATTCCCAAAAGGGTAAGGTCCTGTCGCCAGTCTCATATCTTTTCTCTTGAGTGTAAGAAAAGACCTTCTGGAGGAGCTCACCTCCTCGAAAAGAAGCTTGGCCTGCCTCATTCTGCCCATGTCATCCCAGAGGGCCTGAGAGCGCCTGTTCAAGTCACATTTTAGGGTCATCATGGCAAGACACTCCGCGATTCCCAGTATAGGTTCCGGCCCTACTGGATCAGCTGATGACCCCATTTCAGCTAGTTGGTCAGCCTCCTCGTTTCCAAGAATGCCCTTATCTCCTGGAACCCAGAGAAGATCAACCTTGTTGTGTCCTGCCAGGGTTTTTGGTGTATCCCTACACTCAGTTACAAGGGTCTTACACATGACATAGTTTGTCTTGAAAGTCTATCCGACAAAATATAAACCGATACGATTTACGATAAAAAATATTGCAAAGTACAAAAAATAGAAAAAGCAGCTTTATTAAAAGATTGATTTTCCGCCTTAAAAACCAAAATAAAATTAACTCTTTATATTTGGCAGAAGATTTTTTAAATTCTACTAAATATTTTACATAAAACTTGCCAAAGCGTCCTTTACAAAACACAGACGAAATAAATTTAATATTATACCCATTAGCTAAGAAAGCTAGGTAATGAACTTGAGACAGGTAACTAATAGATTAAGTGAAATAGTATGGAACTAGGAGACAAGATGAGTAATTTAATTGTTAAATTTCAAAGAAAACTAAAGCTAGCTTTGGAATTCCATTAGGATGTCTATTTTCTTTGCCTGTCAAAGTAACACAAGCTTTGTAAGGGTAAGGTTTCTATTCTATTTCCGTATTACCATGCCCAAAGCCATGTCACATGAAAATAAACTTACTCACCTTCTTTGCAGGGTTACAGTATCTTGTAAAGGGTTAAATAAACAATTAATCTTCTTTGCTTTTAACATCTCACGCGAAATAAGAAAAGTTGTTTTTAGTTTTAACTCTTTGTTGGTGTGTCTGAATGATGTCTGTACTATGTATCAAACAAACCCGTGATTGAATTTGGTTGAAGGTCTATCTTTAAAAAAAAAATCAGCTTTGTTCGGTGAAAATTAACTTTTCGGTTGCAGAGTTAAAAGTATTCTTTACTACGTTATGATATTTAATTATTTTAATTTTAATTTAATTATTATATTACTCTAGGTAGATATGAAATAATTAAAATAAAGTATATGAACGGCATAGAACGTCTAATGGAATACTATAAATATCACACAGCTATTCCATACAAATTATACCAAACAAAACAGAAACCATCGCGAGAAACGATGAGGAAATCTGAACAAAAATAAAGAACAAAACTCAGAGCTACAACCTGAAATAAGCAAGATGGAATTAAAGAGGTAATTAAAGAAAATGAAAAATAACAAATCACCTGGAAAAGACGGAGTAACGCCAGAAATGCTTAAGTACGGTGGTAAAGCTGTAGATTATACCTATAGATTCTCCTGAATAAAATACTAAAAGACCCGAACAACTGAAAAGAATCCATAACCATTTCTCTACATAAAAAAGGTGATAGAGAAAACCTAAAAAACTAGACATCTACGACTGTGCAAAGGTTGAGTTTCGTAGCTCATTCCGAAGTAGAGTTTTAGATAATGTCAAATATGGGCTGAAATGTTTCAAAAAAAGATTGGCGAGGAACTACCGTGCCCCCAGATATAAAACTTGTTAAAGCGTCCTTTACAAAACACAGACGAAATAAATTTAATAATATACCTATTAGCTGAGAAAGCTAGGTAATGAACTTGAGAAAGGTAACTAATAGATTAAGTGAAATAGTATGGAACTAGGAGACAAGATGAGTAATTTAATTGTTAAGCTTCAAAGAACACTAAAGCTAGCTTTGGAATTCCATTAAGCTGTCTATTTTCTTTGCCTGTCAAAGTAACACAAGCTTTCTAAGGGTAAGGTTTCTATTCTATTTCCGTATTACAATGTCCAAAGCCATGTCACATCAAAATAAACTTACTCACCTTCTTTGCAGGGTTACAGTATGTTGTAAAGGGTTAAATAAACAATTAATCTTCTTTGCTTTTAACATCTCACGCGAAATAAGAAAAGTTGTTTTTAGTTTTAACTCTTTGTTGGTGTGTCTGAATGATGTCTGTACTATGTATCAAACAAACCCGTGATTGAATTTGGTTGAAGGTCTATCTTTAAAAAAAAAATCAGCTTTGTTCGGTGAAAATTAACTTTTCGGTTGCAGAGTTAAAAGTATTCTTTACTACGTTATGATATTTAATTATTTTAATTTACTCTAGGTAGATATGAAATATATAAAATAAAGTATATGAACGGCATAGAACGTCAAATAGAATACTATAAATATCACACAGCAATTCCATACAAATTATACCAAACAATACAGAAACCATCGCGATAAACGATGAGGAAACTCTGAACAAAAATAAAGAACAAAACTCAGAGCTATAACCTAAAATAAGCAAGATGGAATTAAAGAGGTAATTAAAGAAAATGAAAAATAACAAATCATCTGGAAAAGACGGAGTAACGCCAGAAATGCTTAAGTTTGGTGGTAAAGCTGTAGATAATACCTATAGATTCTCCTGAATGAAATACTAAAAGACCCGAACAACTGAAAAGAATCCATAAACATTATTCTGCACAAAAAAGGTGATGAAGAAAACCTAAAAAACTAGAGATCTACGACTGTGCAAAGTTTGCGTTTCGTAACTCATTCCAAAGTAGAGTTTTAGATAGGTCAAATATGGGCTAAAATGTTTCAAGAAAAGATTGGCGAGGCACTACCGTGGCCCCAGATGTAAAACTTGTTAAAGCGTCCTTTACAAAACACAGACGAAATAAATTTAATAATATACCTATTAGCTAAGAAAGCTAGGTAATGAACTTGAGAAAGGTAACTAATAGATTAAGTGAAATAGTATGGAACTAGGAGACAAGATGAGTAATTTAATTGTTAAGCTTCAAAGAAAACTAAAGCTAGCTTTGGAATTCCATTAGGATGTCTATTTTCTTTGCCTGTCAAAGTAACACAAGCTTTCTAAGGGTAAGGTTTCTGTTCTATTTCCGTATTACAATGCCCAAAGCCATGTCACATCAAAATAAACTTACTCACCTTCTTTGCAGGGTTACACTTTTTTGTAAAGGGTTAACTAACTAATGAATCTACTTTGATATTGACGCCTAACGCGAAATAAAAAAAAACTGTTTTAAGTTTTAACTCTTTGTTGGTGTGTTTGAAGTGATATATCACACAAGCCCGTGATCGAATTTTGATGAGATTTTTTGTTGTTAAAAAAAGGTCTATCTTTCGTTCATATTTTCAGCTATATTCGGTAAAAAATAATTTTCGGTTGCAGAGTTAAAAATGTTCTTTACTACGTCATGACATAATTTAAATATCATATTACTCTAAGTAGATATGAACAGTGGCGGTTTCTCCATAAGTGCACATGTGCACGTGCACTCCCAAGTTATACTTAAAAAAAAATTAAACTTTGATCATTCCTTAATTTAATTAATAATTACCCCAAAAGGAATTCACTAAAGACTGAAATATTATCTAGAAATTAATACCCGGTATGTATGTGTTTGTATTCGTGTTCAAACCAAGCTCGAATCTAATTCTTTACGGTAATTTATTGGAACCAAATTCTATGCACCGTCCCAATAGAATTTTACAGTATATAGAATCTGAACCTTCATTCGGCACCTCGCTTATACAAAAACTAGCCTCGATGCCGCCCGCACCCCCGTGATGCCTCCCGCGTCCACGGTTCGCGTTGCATTTTAGAGCAGTTCACGCGCACTTTTCAGTAGTGCGCGCTTAGACAACTTCCTATTATCGGTCATGCGCTGGCGGTTTGTTTTGATTTCGACGATTTGGTATTTACGACAATGGCGGAAGTTTCTAATTCTGAGCATTAGCGTGCAATATTTAAAGGCAATCAAATTTTCATCTTTGCCATTAGAAGAGAAAATATATGTTAACTAGGTATGACACATTTATTATTTATTTATAAATACAATAATAATAGGTAGGTAACTAATATCTAACTAAATATCTGATTTTTTAATTATTTGCTCTAAATTATATGATATGACGACTCACTCGATAGCCCAAAAAGATAGCGCGGCACTCAAAAAAAATTTATGCCTGCGCCGCAATTTTTATTTATTTTTTTTGGTGTGCACCCCCAAAGCTTTTTACCACGCGCCGCCACTGGATATGAAATAATTAAAATAAAGTAAATTAATTTAATTATTATACCAAACAAAACGGAAACCACCGCGAGAAACAATGAAGAAACCTCGAACAAAAATAAAGAACAAAACATAGAACTACAACCTGAAATAACCAAGGCGGAAATAAAGGGAGCATTAAAGAAAATGAAATATAAACAAATCTCCTGGAAAAGACAGGCTAATGCCAGAAATGCTTAACTACGGTGATAAAGCTGTAGTTAATACCCTTCATTTTCTCCTGAATAAAATATTAAAAGGGAAAACGATCCCAAACAACTGGAAATAATCCATAACCATTATTCTACACAAGAAAGGCGATAGAGCGGACCTAAAAAACTATCGACCTAGAACATTCCTCAATGTAATTTCTAAGCTTTTCACGAAATTATTAACAAATAGACTAACAACAAATTTTGAAGGATATCAATCAAAAGACTAAGCAGAATATACGGTAAAATAATAAGAAATAAAGTGGAAAGCCAATATAAAGACATGGATGCAGAAGAACAAGCCGGTTTCAGGGCGGGTAGATCGACTTCTGATCATGTCTTTTGTATAACCCAAGTTATTGAAAAGAAAATGGCATACGGACAAGAGCTGCATCTGCTTTACCTAGATTTGCGGAAGGCATATGATACCACTAAATCTACTTTGGAAAGCGTTGCAAAACACAAACATAAGCGTACAACTAATTAAGGCCATCAAAGAGTTATACCGCAATAGTAAGGCAAAAATTAAAATAAAAGCAAAACTAACCAGAGGCTTTCAAAAATAAAGGTCTTAAACAAGGTTGCTGGATCTCGCCTATGCTCTTCAAGATATACTTGGAACAAGTCCTTAAAGTATGGAAGAGAAAATGCCAAAACATGGGAATTCCGTTGGCCGAAACCACCTTGTATACTTTATGTTTCGCCGATGATCAGATAGTAGTTAGTGGCTCAGGATTATGACGACTTCGAATATACGACACGAAAACTAATAGAAGAGTACAATAAGTGGGGACTAGAGGTTAATCTCAATAAGACAGAGTATATGTGTATCGGTGGAATGAAACAGGATCTAATCTTAAATACCGGGCAGCGAATTCAGTCCTGTGATGAGTATAAATACCTAGGTCTAAAAATTACAGCTGACGGAACACTATACAAAGCTATAAAAGATCGAAACGTACAGGGAAGAAAAGCAATAACTTTATTAAATGGAATAATTTGTGACCAAAGTATATCAAAACATAACAAAAAGCTTATATATAACACCATTGTAAAAAGTATTATTACATACGGCTCAGAAGTATGGCCAATCAAGGATAGAACAGAAAAAATGCTTTCGGCTACGGAGATGGACTATTGGAGAAGAGCAGCAGGGAAATCAAAAAGAAAAAGAGTTACAAATCAAAGAATAAGAGAAATTATGACAGTGGGTGAACGTACTTTAGTGGATGATATAAGAACAAAACAACTGGTGTGGTATGGACATGTACAAAGAATGAATGATGAAAGACTACCTAAACAAATACTACAATGGAAACCAACTGGCCGAAGAAATGGAGGACGGCCAAGGAGAAGCTGGAGAGAAGGAATAGACAGTGAATTAAGAATAAGTGGCCTAGATGATGAATTATGGGCAAACAGAAACGAGTGATGATTGGGTATCGGAAGACGTAGAACGTTGTGAAACCGATAAATATATATGTCAATCAAAAGCAGGTTCAGTACATTTGATCACCTATTAACTATGAAAATCCTAATAGAACGAGTAAACAAATAAAACATTCCACTATATATTGCGTTTATAGAAAAAGCTTTTAATTGCATTGAGAACTGGGCAGTAAAAGCATCTTTAGTTAATAGCTGAATAAATCACAGATACACAGGATTAATAGCCAACATACATAGCAAAGCAACAACATCAATCAAAATCAACGAAAAAACCAAGCCGATCCGCATAAGAAAAGGTATCACACAGGGAGACACAATATGCCCTAAACAATAAACCCTAAAAGATGTTCTTGAAAAGTTAGATTGGGAAGAAATAGAAATCAAAATAACCAAACCACCTAAGATATGCTGACGATATTGCCTTGATAACAGATTAAAAAGAAGAGTTAATGAAAAAGAAATTAAACAAAAGTAAGGAAAGTCAGAGGAGCAAAATTAAAATTGAAATTTGCCGGTCATAATATCAGACAAAAAGACGATCGATAACATAAATCTATTATAAATTGGAGATCTTGGGAAAATAAAAGCAGTAGGGGAAGACTCCAAATGAGAGGGACAGACGATATGAAGTAACGTGTGGAAACTAGAAGGATGAACACCGCGAAAAACAGGGAAGAGTGGAAGATATTGGAGGAGGCCCATGTCCAAAGATAGACTGAAAAATGGTAAATGAGATTACTCTTAACCTAGATTGGCATACTATAATGACCGTCAATTGGTCTGTTAAGATTATTAGCTACAAAGAAACAAAAAATAAATCAAGAATTTAATATTTTTTTATTTAACTTCTTCAAATCTATTTTCTCATCCTGTCAGAGGAATACAGGAGTGTAAATATAACTGCTATTTCCGGAACTCAAATCCACATGTCACAGTAAAATAAACCTACAAATACGGAATCTGGACGACAGGGTTACAACATCCAATAAAAATAAAAACTTTATCTACCTAGTGTTTCTGATTTGAGTTACCTTATTCCCTCAATAAAGACCAAAAGTTTACAATTAGCATAGCTAACCAGGTGTGAAAGAATTATTTTATGCTTTATAATGGCTTCATTTTATCTTTATTATTATTTATTTTTTTTTTAATTTGTTAACTTTTATATTATAAAATTTTTACAATTTTATTGTATCTAAAAGTTAAAAACGTAATATTTAGAGGATATTATGTGTTAATTTTCCGAAAATAAGGAGCACTGACTGAGGGCAAGATAGCTGATATGTCCTCGATTAATCTTAATACTTGACCAACACGTGAGCAGGAAGAAGAATCATTAAGACACCTCGCAGGTGATTACGTTGTTGAACCTAGCTGTCATTAGTGCATATTGCCATGTTCTAAAGGACTTCCTTATATAGTCCAGTCATTATAGAATTTTAGCTTGCAAAAGGTGATACAGTCGCGCTTTTGACATATGTTGTTGACAAATTTGGCTCCCCCCGCCATCTTGGATTTAGTGTGCACAAAAAGGATTTTTTCAAATTACTTGGTTACTGTACGTTTTACAAAAAATAGTTTAAACAATTCTTGAAGACAATAAAATTTCCTTCAAAAACGCTTTTGAAAGTTTTTTTGTCAGACGTATGGTTTTTGAGTTGTGACGCTAAACATTTCGCCGCCATTTTGGATTTTGACGAATTTTTTTTTAGTGGCCTTTAACTTCGAAACTTCTTATTTATGAGAAAACTTGTAAAAACATAAAATAAAGACCAACTAATAGCCTATAAAATGAGACATTATCTAGTTCCCTGGGTAGTACCTTTGCGGAGATACGAACCCTAAAGTGTTAGCAGTACACCCGTTTCCTATGAATTTCCATAGTATATGCAAAATAAACCGAAATTATTCAGTTTTTTGTCATTTGTTTTTAGTAGTTAGCTTGTTCATGAGTAGTAAAAAAAAACTTGCACCGAAAAAAAGGTATAACCAAAAAAAAAAATAAAGGTTATTTTCCCAAAACCTGTTTTCCGTCACCTACAAGAAAAATTAAAAATTGTCTTATTGGTTGCAGTCCGGTCGTATCCCGTTGGGTCTTGTCGTGTGTTGTTGGGTCCTTAGATCTGTCTTGATAAGTCGTTGTCAGTCTTGTTGAGTCTTAATATGTGTCCTGTTGAGTCCTTCTGGGTCCTGTCTTGTCCTGTTGGGGCATGACATGTGTCTTGTCAAGTCACGTCAATAAATTTGTACAGTACTGTTTTGATAAACTGATGACCCCTCGGAGTTAAGACTGTGGTCCCCTTAAACAAGGTAATTATAATATAAAAGTTTTTTTTATTACTATACTATTAAACTATTATTTCAAAAAATAAAACTAAGAAAAATGGATACAGTGACTATAGCAGATCGAGAAGACACACAGGAAATCGGGATGGTGACAGGGAAAATTTAACGGTGACAATATTTTCTAGGGGAGTGAATATCTCGGCTATTTTCCACATTCGCACCTGCGTCACCCTTTTTTTCCGCTTCTCTACTTCGCATAAAAAAAGGGGATAAAAGAATTGAGAAATTATTTCGAGACAGGCACAGGTCACCAAGTTAAACTCAGCACAGGGTGTGTTTCTACATTCAATTAATGACAAAAAAATTATCTTGACAGTTCGTTTTTCTTAAGTGCCCCTAGTGGGCTTTACCCTAATTAACCAGAGCCCCACATTCTGCCCTCTCTAGTGCGATTCTTCGCGACCTTGAAATCTTTGACTTTAACAGTTTTTGATGAGCTTAAAAGACTTTGTTTCCGTTGATGATTCTCTGGTTTATTTCCTCTGTAATAGAATTTTCTTGATTTATGTTTACTTCTAAGTATTCAAACCTTTTCACTTGCTTGAAACTATAACTAAGTACCTCAAAATTATTGCCCAACACGGTGTAGAGCAGAAAGCTATACAATATTATCCTCCCGGAGAGGGAGGAATGGTTAAAGAACAGGACCACTTTTTGAAATAACGAAAGCTTCTGGTATACCGATGGATCCAGATATGCCGTCAGGCGTTGGATCTGGAGTTGTTAGTGTCCAAGAAAAAGAGATTAAATATAGTCTCGGCCAAGTGGCTACTATATTTCAGGCCGAACTCGTAGCTGAACTGTGCCTTGTGGATTATTGACCACGAATGGACCAATAAAAATCTTCTCCGACAGTCAAGCAGCCTTAAGAGCGCTTGATTCCTATACGGTCTCATTGAGAACCGTCAGGAGCTGCAGGGATTCGCTGAATGCACTTGGTAGCGCTAAAAATGTATCATTAGTGTGGATTCTGGGCACGAAGGAAATGAGGTCGCAGACCAAACAGCGAGGGAAGCGGCATCTGCCGAATTTTTCTGCCCCAAACCAGCCCTGGGGGTATCATACAATGCTGCTAAATCAACCACATTAAAATGGATGGAGAATAGCTTCCAACAACTGGATAAATATATCAGAACTGGCTCACTCTAAAGAGTTCATTAAATGATCTTGTAGAAACAGAGGCAAGAACATCATTGGACTTAACAGACAGGAGATACGTGTACCTTTTTACGAGTCTCTGTCGACTGAGAGTACCCATGCACAGATGAGACTAACAGATGAGATCGAATATAGACTCTGTATGAAGGATGACGAAACAGTCAGACATGTACTGTGGGAATGTCCAGCTATTGCACGTTTACGTCAGAACACTTTCGGTAAACCTCAGATTGACTTAGATGGTATGAACAGTGAGAAACCACTCAAAAGTGAGCCACAATAGACTCACTGGTGGTCGCAGTGAAACGGCTGCAATATGAATCATCAATCATCATCACCTCAAAATTATGAGCAACTCTTGTTATTTTTTGAGAGGTAATGTATTTAGTTTTTGACTCATTTATTTACAGTCCTCGTTTTTTATCTTCTATATCAAGAACTGTCAAACTTTTGCCATACCAGTTGAACTGTCGAACACAGCATTTTTATTGGCTCAAGTTCAATAAATTATTTTCAATGATCTTGCCTGGTACGTACACACATACAAATATTTTTCTTTTCCATAACTACACACGGGGGCAAAAGCTCATCAATTTAATTTTTACACACCAATGAACCATAGCCATCCATGATCGTTATTTCCATGTTTCCATTGAAAGCGAAACCTTGCAATCGCACACATGAGCTTCAGAGGCCACGCTAGGGCTTATGCAAATCAGGGCGAGCCTGTTCAGAAAAGGCAGATGTTGTATATCTTCAACTCTTTTAAAAATATATAACGCAGTAGCTCTAAAAAACCTGGAAACGTAAATTAGACGGCATGGCAATACAGCTTAATGACCGATTTACCATATACACACTACAGTTTGCTGACGACCAAGTAATAGTAGCTGATAAAGAAGACATTGGGTATGTGATGAGAAAGTTAACGGAATAATACCAAAAGTGGGGGATAACAGTGAACGTGGACAAGACACAGTACTTATCTATTGGAAACGAATCAAGTGAATTAGAACTAGACAATGGGCAGAGAATATCTCCATGAGATACATACATAAATAAGAAAACCCGCCACTTTGGTGAGTTGATTCAAAAATCATAATCAGTGACTTGAAACACCACCAAGTTTTATATTTGATACATATGGATGCATAAATAAGAAACTCCCCCATTTTGGATCCGCCATTTTTATTTTTTTAGGTTTAGAGGATAAAACTGTATTAAGTGATCTGAAGCACTGCAAAGTTTGACACAAATCGGTTTAAAAATAAAGAAATCCGCCATTTTGGATCCGCCATTCTTGTAATAACAAACGCATATTGTCTGTTACCAGGTTACAAGAATACTACACGTAGTATACTCGACTTTCTACTTAAGAAAACGAAATTCCAAGAAAATTATGTAAAGGATTTTTTAAAGCTGTTTTTGCAAAAATAATAATATCTATTTTGTTTTTCATCTGCACATTTTATCGAAAAGTATTTTTTAGGCCGGCGCCCAGATGGCCCGGCGCCCAGTTGGCGGCGGCCAGTTGTCTTACACCGTCCTCTAGGAGCCTAAAAGGCATATCGGTGGAAAGGCAATTTAAACCTCTACAAAAAACTACTGAACCAGTATTCGTCAAAAATTTTAAAAACTTCAATATTTCATATATGTATTACTACCTAGTCGCTTATTGGATATCTGTCAAACTCATGCCCAATACAAGATGGCGCCTCAAAAATTAAAAAAAAAACAATTTTGGGAAATTCATTCATGTCATTTGTGAACCGATTTTTAGATTTTTGACGAACGCTGTAAGAGAAAAATGGTTCAGTAGTTTTTTAGATTCCTAGAGGATGCCCTAAGGTATAAAAAATTGTCAGGAAAACATTGGTGCAAAATCGTAGGTCGGCCATATTTAAACCGTCATATTTGACAGAATATAAACTACAAAAAAAATTGACCTACATTCATATCCATGCTGTAAGTATTTGCATACATTTTGTCCACACCTTCCCGGCGCTCCACCAAGCCGAAAGGTACTATTTAAAAAAAATATATTAAAGAGATGCATACTGTGAGAAAAACTTAAAAAAAGAAAAAACGAAGTTCACTTTACAAAATTGGTTTCATCCCTTACAAAGGCCACAAAAAATAAATGGATGAGAGAGAGAAAGAGAGAAAAACTTGGAAATAAAAAGTTTAAAAATAGAAATATACAGGGATGTTGACTAGCAATTGATTTTATAATGTATTAAATTATCATTAATATTATAACTAGTGAAATAATCAAATTAGAATTTTAATTAGATAATTGCAGAGGCTCATAACTGCAATAAAGCTTGGCACCTGTCCCAATCCAAATCTGGCGCTGTTTAAAGGATTAAATATATGGATTTGATGCCATGATAGGATTAGCTTTTATAAAGTGCGAAACGAATTGCTTTCAGGAATTGTTCGTTTGCTCCCTGCTGAATTTAAATACAGTTAACTGAGTCCAAATTGATTTTGACCTTTAAAAAAATTGATTCTGAACCAAGGCCAACAAAATAATACAGGCCACGACCCTGAAAAAATCAGCTGTTCTCGGGACGCTAACATTTACATTGGGTCTTATGGGAGGTCAGAGGTTTTCTTATGATATTTTTACAATGGCACTACAGATTTCTGGGAAATGTCAGTGAAATATTCTCAAACACCATCCCAATATTCCAGTAAACTTTTGCAAGGATGCAATATGATTAAAAGGTTAAAATCTTTAAGATTTAGCATTCCTTATTTTAAATTCAAATTACCCGCCAAATACCACATGCCAACTGTCATATTTGACACGTATTTGACTTTGTCATCTGTGTTTGTCATAGCATTTGTTTATTTGTTTGTTAAAACTTTTTCGATTTTTTAATGATTTTTTACAATAAAGTGCATTTAGAATACAAAAATACCAGCGTTAATCTTTTTAAAACAAAATTACACTACAAAAAAATAATTTTTTGATGTTGTAATTTTTGTAAACACATGTGAATAACTCCTATAATTAAGTCTGCCGAGTGCCGAATATAAATAAATAGATGTAGGTAATCCGATTACTTTTCACACAGAAACGAACACATTCGTTTCCGCTTTAAATTTAATTTTTGTGTAAGCTAATGAAGCGGCCCTGAAAAATTAAGGATTGCTATACATTTAAAAAAAATTGTTGTGCAAGAATATAGCAAAAACATTCTCAAAACCGGCTTTATTTAAAAAAAAATCAAATATTTATGAACCGTCATTCCAAGTTGAATATTTTAAAGACAATCAGCTGTGTGGTGACGTGACCATCAAAAAAAAATCAGTCCCCGATGTGACGTCAACAAAGTGGAGGATCCCCGTCCGTTTTGATAGCCCTGTTTGATCATTGGATAATAGACCAGTCTAGATATCTTTTCAAATGGAAATAGATGGATCCATGATGGATGTGATACCTTCGTAGCACATTAGCACAACTCCAAGTTATATCAGCCTTGAAAAGAGTTTCCGTAAATATCTTAGAAACAGAAGCTCCTACGAATCCTCCACATATAAATTATTGAGAAAAATGATGAGTTATACTGTATTCCAAAAAACTTTCATTAGCATTACAACTTTTGTATGGATTTATTTTTACATAACTTAAAATTTTACATTCCGCTACGCCTCGCTCTTTCAATGGCATTTGCGTGCGGCAAAATCGATTTTCTGCACTTGTTAAAAACATTGCTATTTCCTTTTGACGACTGCAGTATTTTTTTCCTTTTTTATTTATTTAAGTGTTATATGTGGCTCTGGTACAAAATAGCGCAGGACAAAATAGCGCAGGACAAAATAGCGTGGACAAAATAGCGCAGGACAAAATAGCGCAGGTTAGGGAATTTTTTTAGTATCTTTTTGAGATCTGCGCTATTTTGCGCTATTTTGTCCTGCGCTATTTTGTCCAGCGCTATTTTGTCCTGCGCTATTTTATCCTGCGCTATTTTGTCCGCGCTATTTTGTCCTGCGCTATTTTGTACCAGAGCCGTTATATGTACTGGTCTCTAAGCCCAAATGCATTACCTTTAAAAAATTATTCTGAACATTGGATACAGAATTTATTTGGTTGTGGAATCAGTTGAGACAAGAACCTCATTTTCAGTCTTCTTAGCGTATTAAGGAGATTCTCAGTTTGCCCTTAAGTGGCTAGGGAAACTAGATCAATACGGAGAAAATTAAGCTGGAAAGCAAACAGGATTTAGGCCACGAAAGGTTATCTCTAAGCTAACAACACCTGTTGGTCTCTAATGGAACTTAAATTGGACCGACAGAGCTCTGTTTATTTTTGGCGCTTGAGCCAAATGTTCTTGCGAATCTCTCTATTGTATAGGGGCCAAAGTCTATGATAATGATGATGTTGGTTTTGAATGGAAAGTCGGAAAGTGATCATTTGGATGACTAGGAGGTCATATATGTCCCAGAAAATGACGTTTATAGGACGTCAATTTTTTTACCTCTTGTCGACGTGTTTCTAGTAGTTGCAATGAAACGGGATTTGAATATAAGTGTTATTTTTGCCAGTGTGCAGTGTGGCCAATTTTTATTTAAAAAAGTCTAATATAAAGGTACTAAATAAAGTTCTGGCATTTTTTATTAAGGTTTATACAAATTTAGTTGTTGATGTTTTTTATGAATATTATTATTAGAGACATTTTAAGGAAAATAACAACACATATTTAAATTTAAATCAATAAAGCAACACAAGAAACTATCCGACTATATTAAATGCTTTTTATTTAAATGGGCACTCCGGGTGACGTCATTTCACGCGTTTGAACAACTGGCTCTGATTGATCAGAAAGTTACCAGGCAACCTATCCTCTACAGACCTTGGTTTAGGCTAATCTGTTAAACAGTTGCTAGTCTCTGCAAAATTGAAAAGGTCATCAATATGCGCACCCTAGCAACCCTCATTAAATGTTGTTTTATCTCCCCGCATATCGCATATGACAAATTTTGCAAATCCGAACGCCAAACTGCGATAAAGGGCATCAAAATTTATGTATTTTGCCTCTCAGCGCGGTGATGCTGGACCGACCCCTATTCCAAAACATCATTTTTGATTAAGAGTGAGGAATATGTCATGTTTTATCTTCGTTTAATATAAAAGATATAAGGGAGATGGTGCCTAAGGAAAAATAACAAGGTCATCAAGAAAATGGCTTGTTTTTATGGGCTTAGTTTACAAGGGTATCAAATGCAAGGTTGGGGAAAGTGTCTTTATAGCAAATCATTTAAAATACGAGGTAAAACAAAAAAAACTAAAAAAATAAACTATTCCAAAACGTAATTTTTGATTAAGAGTGAGGAATATTTTATGTTTTATCTTCGTTTAATACAAAAGGTTTAAGAGAGATAGCGCCTAAGGAAAAATAACAAGGTCATCAAGTAGGTGGTGTGTAAAAATGGATGTGGTGGTTGAAAATGGCTTGTTTTTATGGGCTCAGTTTACAAGGGTATCAAATGCAAGGTTGGGGAAAGTGTCTTTATAGCAAAACATTTAAAATACGGGGTAAAACAAAAAATACTAATAAATAAACTATTTTGCAACATTAGAGTGAGGAATATGTCATGTTTTATCTTCGTTTAATACAAAAGGTTTAAGAATAAATAACAAGGTCATCAAGTAAGTCGTGTGTAAAAATGGATGTGGTGGCTACTAGTAAGATATAATGCTTGTCCATGATAGGTATGATACCTCTTTCATTTTTAGTCTGTACTTTTCCATGTGGATTTACGTGAGCTTTAAAACCTCAATTTGGAGCCCTTGTGGCGCAACTTTGTTAGACATCCAGGGGCCTTTTGTAGGTCCCTGGCCTGTCTCCGTGCCGTACAGGAACGCGTCCTGTACCACGGTGTTTTGATGCCCCTCGACCCGTCTCATGAAACGATCCTTCTGCTCCTGGATCGTTCCTGAGATATGCTCAATGTTGAGCTCCCTCTTGATTTGTACGTTACGCACAAACCAAGGGGCTCCCGCTATTTGTCTTACGACTCTATTTAGAAAGCTTTGTAGCCTTCCCATTTGTGTTTTGCATACCTTGTTCCAGTATGGGGCTGCCTACGTTAGTAAGGGGCAAACGACTTGCCTTCATATTTCTAATTTTACTCTCCGGTGTAGAGTGCTCCTGACATTTAACAAGGGGTATAACGTACTGTGGGCTCCCCTTGCTTTTTGAAGTGCGTTCGATACCTGGTCGTTCCAGGTTAGTTTCTCGTCGAAAACTAACCCCAGGTATTTCACGTTCCTTCTTTGCCAGGGTATCCTTCGACCACCCAGAGCAAGCTCTTCGCGGATTGTCTCTTTTCCGTGTCAAGACAATCGCTTGAGTCTTGTCTGGGTTGATCTTAATTTTCCACCTTTTAGCCCAGGGGGTCGATTTCATGCAAGATTGACCGGCCAATCTCTGACTTTCAACAAGAGATTGACCAAAGGCCAATCTCCAAAGTATCTAGTAAGCTAGGAAAAATTTTAATCTATTATTATTTGCACCTAGTAGATATTGGAGTATTCTAATGTTATTAATAAATTAATTCCACTCTTTGTAAGTTTTCAAATTTTACTATTTTAAATAAATTTTAGTTAGGTTAGGAAGTTGTTTAAGTTGGACTACTATATTGTACACAAACCGGAAAATGCTTGTGCTCGGCACACTAACTTGTGTGAAGCCGTCCATAAATTACCTACGAAACACGTCGAAAATTGGAGAGGTTCAAGAAAATGATCACGGCAGTGCCTCGCCAAGTTCGCGCTGCTGTACCATCTTTTCTTGAAACATTTCAGTCCATATTTGACCTATCTAAAACTCTACTTCGGAATAAGCTACGAATCTCAAACTTTGCACAGTCGTAGATCTTCATAGAGTTAACAATCCCTCCAAGTTTCATGAACCTCCAGAAAGTAGTAAAGTAGTTACGAAGTTTCAAAAAACGTCGAAATTGCTTGAATTTGTACTTTACTACTTTTTGAAGGCCCATGAAACTTGGAGGGGTTGTTAACTCTATGAATATCTACGACTGTGCAAAGTTTTAAGATTCGTAGCTTATTCCGAAGTAGAGTTTTAGATAGGTCAAATATGGGCTGAAATGTTTCAAGAAAAGATGGTATTTGGCGCGAACTTGGCGAGGCCCTGCCGTGCCCTCAGATATATAAAACCAGCTACCTTAATCCGTAACTCAACATGTTTCCTAAAATTTTCTTGAACCTCTCCAATTTTCGACGTGTTTCGTAGGTAATTTATGGACGGCCCCACACAAGTTAGTGTGCCAAACACAAGCATTTTCCGGTTTGTGTACAATATAGTAGTTCAAACTAAACAACTTCCTAACCTAACTAAAATTTATTTAATTTGGAAATTTACAGAGTGGAATTAATTTATTAATAACATTAGAATACTCCTATATCTAATAGGTGTAAATATAATAAAAATATCTTAAACCCCCCCTGTCTCTGTTCAATCTATCAATTGACAGTTTAAAGAGAAAAACAATGAAATTCAATGTCGCAAAAACGGCAAAAACTCGGATAGTTGCTGGAAAAGGGACCTTTTGGGGACATATTCTGAAGCAAAAAACATAAAGGTATGTAAAAATATACAAAATGTTGCAAAAAATGAATAATGTCCCTATAACAATAAATTAAAATTTTTCCTAGCTTACTAGATACTCTGGAGATTGGCCTTTGGTCAATCTCTTGTTGAAAGTCAGAGATTGGCCGGTCAATTGTGCATGAAATCGACCCCCAGGTTTCAATTTCTACGAGGTGCCTCTGAAGCCTTGTGACGACGTATTGGATGTTATTACACTTTGACGTTGTCAAAGTGTTATCCGCGTACACATAGAGCTTCGTTTTCCGCTCTTTGGGGAAGTCACAGGTATACCATGCATATAAGTGTGGCGAGAGCGGGGAGCCTTGCGGGAGTCCCGCTCTTATTTGCCTTAACCGGGATCGTAAACAGTCTACCTTTACCATAAAATTTCTCCCTCCCAGGAACGACTGTAAAAACTTTAGGATATGTACTGTCACACCGTTATTCCGCAGTTTTAAAAGAAAGTCGTTATGCCAGACCTTGTCAAACGCATTTGACATGTCCAGGGCTACCGCTCCTATGTACTTTCTTTTATTGAACCCGCTGACTATTTCCTCTGTCAAGCGGGTTGCTTGAAGTGTTGGATGTGGTGGCTCAAAATGACTTGTTTTTATGGGATCTGTTTACAACGGTATCAAATGCAAAGTTGGATAAAGTGTCTTTATAGAAATACATTTAAAATATAGGGTAAGACAGAAAATAAAGAGAACAAATTCACAGTCGTAGAAAAAAATTATTGGGAGACATGAAAAAGTTCAGTATTAGTTTTCAAAGCTATATTCTTGTATTCCTAAAATGACATTTCCAATCCCAAAAAAATAATGAACTGGTTCCCAAACGGAGAACGGGAGGTACCACCCATATTTCTGAATGGCAATTTGATAATATTTTAATGGGTATCCCTTTAAGAGAAACTAGTTGTTGAAATCAAACTGTGGAAAAACTATTCTACCTATAAAAGAATACGCACGAGAAGCAAAAAAGCGAGGGCCAAGATATCTCCATTTAAGAAAAAAGACCCCATTTGCCCTAATGGGTCGCATTTCAGGACAGAAATTCCTTTATTGCTTTGTCTAATCGTTTCAAAATGGAGGAAGGCTTCATTATGCCTCTCATTTTCAAACTGCTTTGAATAAATTTTATTATTTTAATTGCAAAGTGCTCTTCAAAATATATTATTACTTTAGTTACAATCTATTCCACTTGGTCTAGACAATTATTAATTAACCTATGAACTTTATTTTAGACACAAAACATACACAATATATAGAAATATAGAAAAGGTATATATTTTATTCAGTTTCAATTTATTGGTGTAAATGAGTGCGCTCGAGTAGAAAACCCGTCGAGTGAGCGGGGCGTAGTGACGTCACGGACTGAACGCCCTGGTTTTCGCGGTTCGACTCGAACGGAAAAGGCATTCACCGGTTACAAACACAGATTAGGTTAGATAAAGTAAGTAGTGTTACAAATATCTAACCCTAAATTTTCGACAGAAAATTTTTGTTTATTTTTGCAATTTAAAACTGTTAAGAAATAAAATTTCGGACTTCCATTATCTTTATTTATTTTAAAACACGACGTTTCGGTTAGAGATACTTTCTAACCGAAACGTCGTGTTTTAAAATAAATAAAGACAATGGAAGTACGAAATTTTATTTCTACACAATCATTGTCTACGAGTTTCAAACAAAGATTTAAAACTGTTTGTAAATAAAAAAACCTAGATTAAAATCGCCTTTAAGTTTATACATGAGTGTAGCAAGGCTACAATTTGTTGAGGGATAAAAACACACTTTGATCACGCGGTTTATTTATAGGGTATTTTTCGCACATTTGGACTCTTTCCAAGTTTTTCTTTTTTTATGGGGGTTTTATGCTGGGTTTATACAGATAAAAATAAAAATAAAATAATTTTCAAATTATTTTTTTATTATCTTTAATTTTTACCCAATATCTTGTTAGTAGTTCAAGATATCGATGTGCGGTTTTCGGCATTAATTTTTTACAAAATTCGGGCTCGTAACATATGTTAGTTTTTTTCTAGCTCCTCTTAAAATGGGCGTTTTCTACCAAAAGTGTCCAATTTGGATTACTCTGTACATAAATGAAAAAAAGCGACAAAAGTTTGAAAAATGAGTTTAAATAAAATAGGCTTTTTATAGAAGAATTCAGCTATAATTTGCTCTAGTGCAATTTACCGATAATTTGTTTTAGTACAAATTACCGATAATTTGCTCTAGAGCGGAAAAATGGACCTCGGGGCGCCCGGTTTGCCTACTCGAACGCACTCAATATAAAAGTATTTTAGAGCTACGAGAGGCTTGAATCTATAATTATTTGAATTAAGATTATATTTTATTTTTAATTTTTCAAGTCGTATAGCTTTTCTTAATAACTCTAATGCCTAAATAAATCATACTATCAAAAAATAAATAATACTATCTGTATCCACGTAGTCTACTTAACGCGTTTTTTAATAGACAAAATCTAAGACCGGGGTAAAATGTAAAGGCAAGAGTTTAGGTTTAATATAACTAATAGGGACATTTTGAGTCAGGTCAAATAACAGAAAATTTGACAGCTGTTACCGTTATTGTTACTAAGAATAACGGCAACATTCAGGGAACACACACAACACAAACGTTAATTTAATAGTTTCACACACCTTCAACTTTTTGTTTATTTATATTTGTTAATTTATTTTTATTAGATTTATGGCTTTTTACAAACCAAACTACCGAATTATAGTAAAAAATTCGACTGCATTAACAAAACAATACAAAACTAACCTTACAAAATAGCGGTAACATTAAAGGCCGGCCACCGTAAGTACCGGGCGCCGTTACCGTACATAACAAAAAAGGAGCGAGAAGATGCTAATGCGCAGACTCAGTAATAACAATAACGGTAACAAAGTGTAAAATACGCGACCCAAAATGTCCCTATTAATAACTAGAAATTCCGTTTTATATGATACATAAAAGTCAGATAGTTAATAATAATGTATTTTACAATAATTTTGAGGAAAAATAAAGATTTGATTTGATTTATGAGTAGACAAAAGTTTGACAAACACACCTATTTTGTTTTCAAAAAATTATTAATAATGACGTATGGAACAGTTGTAAAATTATCAAAAGAAGTAAAAGCTGTATGTATTTATTTATTTAGAAGGGTAGACCGGGGCGGTTTGCCTCACGACTTGCTTCTCTTTACCGATCGATGTCGAAGATGCGCAGGAGCACTAACTCTCTTTTTAACTCTTATCAGCACGCTCTAAAATGTCAAAAAGAAGACATGCGACAAAATTATACTTAAATTTTGTATAAAAACATGCGTTTTCCTAATAATGTCAAATATGCGCCGATCTCATTTAGCAAATTTTTAGTGTAGGGAATCCCATAAGACCAAAATTGCCAAATTTTAAAAATTCATATTTTAAAAACTATACAGTTTATCAACAAAAGCACCGAGTTGCAGTATGGTGAGGCCATAGAAATGCAAAAAAACCACATCCTGAGTTTGGATTCGGAAAAACGTCATTTAGCGAATTTTAGGGTAGGGAATCCCATAAGACCAAAATAGCCAAATTTTGAAAATTCATATTTTAAAAACTATACAGTTTATCAATAAAAGCACCGAGTTGCAGTATGGTGGGGTCATAGAGATGCAAAAAAACCACACCCTGAGTTCGGATTCGGAAAAACGTCATTTAGCGAATTTTAGGGTAGTGAATCCCATAAGACCAAAATGGCCAAACTTTAAAAAATCATATTTTAAAAACTAGACAGTTTATCAACAAGAGCACCGAGTTGCAGTATGGTGGGGCCATAGAGATGCAAAAAAACCACACCCTATACAGTTTATCAACAAAAACGTCATTTGGCTTCAATAGCTTTAAGTTCAAAAAAATTTTGATAATTTCAAAATTTTAAAAAGGTTTAATAGGTTTAAAAACATTTCAAAAATTTCAAAAGATTAAAGTATATATTTTTAAAAGTATACAAAATTATGATGACAAAGTAATCTAATCTGATACAAGCGCGGATCTGAGACAAAATCTAGGGGGGGTTAATAGTCGACAAATTTTTTTTTTGTAATATAACTTTTTTTTTCTAGGGGGGGGGGGGTACTTCTCCTATTTTCCCCTATTTTATTAGGAAAAAATCCATATTTTCCTTTCTAGGGGGGGTAATTACCCCGTTACCCTTCCCCTCAAATCCGCGCTTGATCTGATACTTCTTTACATGTATTATTCTAATTTAAAAAATTTAACTTTATTTTATTGCATGATTTTATTTAATGTTAAAAATGTTTATTGTATAAATCAAACAAGTTTCGTGGCTAATCGGGTTAAAAGGAGTTTTTGTTTCTCTCAAATTTTTCCGTGGGTAGCTTGAAAGCTTAACCTCATGGGGGTCCAAGATCTAATGGACTCCTATAAGTGTTGACAGTTAACTGTTTCGTCCTTATGGGACTCCTCAGAACACTGCTTGGTCAATGTGACACTCTTGCGAAGTTAATTAGACGGTTTTGTCTTCAATCCTGTGTAAATAGTGAGAAAACTCTTGCAAGAAGCGCCATCTACTGAGATACGAGAGAAACCAAAACAAGAGCAGGCGAAAATAAACTGCTATACATATCCATCAATGAAAAGATCGATTACAAATAAAAAGAAACAAAGTAATCCGTGACATACGACAGCTGTTCTGCCTTTCACACCAGATCAACGCTTATTGCGTTTTAATCCTCTGCCATCAGACAAGTAAGCGTCTATCAGCGGAATTTTTAAGCCTAATAATACTAACAAATGTGAAAGTTAATACCCGCGAATTTAAAAATCAAACAAATTTCGTGGCTAATCGGGTAAAAAGCAGTTTTTGTTTCTCTCATATTTTTCCGTCGGTAGCTTGAAAGCTTAACCTCACGGGGGTCTGAAATCTAATGGACACCTAATAAGCAGTGGCGGTTTCTCCATAAGTGTACATGTGCACGTGCACTACCAAATTATACTTAAAAAAATATTAAACTTTGATCAATCCTTAATTTAATTAATAATTACCCAAAAAGGAATTCATTAAAGACTGGAATATTATCTAGAAATTAATATCCGGTTCATGTGTTTAAACCAACTTCGAATCTAATTCTTTACGGGAATTTACGGAAACCAAATTATATGCACCGTGGATGTTATGTCGCATGCTAATTACGAAAGATAGAAAGAGAGGACGACATGTCCCAATAGAATTTTACAGACCATAGAATCTGAACCATCATTCGGCACCGCGCTTATACAAAAACTAGCCTCGATGCCGCCCGCAACCCCGTGATGCCTCCCTCGTCCACGGTACGCGTTGCATTTTAGAGCAGCCCACGCGCACTTTTCAGTAGTGCGCGCTTAGACAATTTCCTATTATCGGTCGGGCGCTGGCGGTTTGTTTTGATTTCGACGATTTGGTATTTACGACAATGGCGGAAGTTTCTAATTCTGATAGCATTAGCGTGCAATATTTAAAGGCAACTAAATTTTCATCTTTGCCATTAGAAGAGAAAATATATGTTAACTAGGTATGATACATTTATTATTTAGTAATAATTACAATAATAATAGGTAGGTTACTAATATCTAAATAAATATCTCATTTTTTAATTATTTGCTCTAAATTATATGATATGACAACCCACTCGATGGCCCAAAAAATTAGCGTGGCACTCAAAAAAAATTTATGCCTGCGCCGCAATTTTTATTTTAGTTTTTGGTGTGCATCCCCAAAGCTTTTTACCTCGCGCCGCCACTGCTAATAAGTGGGGACAGTTAATTGTTTCGTCCTTATGATGAGCTTGTTTGATTTTTAAATTCACGGGTTAGCCTTAACCTGTGTTCGTGCCTTTTGGTTTTTGTCTAGCTAGACTCCCGGCTTCTTGCCACCCTAGATCTAGCTTTGGGAACAAAATATATTGAGAATTAGACATATGATTTTTTTTGCTATTTTTGGTCTTTGCCTACTTATGTTTTGCTTAGATTACGATACTACTGCTTTGCCAATGAAATTTTTCTTTCCGACAATAAAGCCTTTTTTGATTTGATTTGATTTGGGTACTAAATTTCACATTTGTTTATTGTATAGTTTCTCTGAGCGCTATTACCATTCCCCCCCTCCAGATTTTTGTTCCAGAGCCGCCGATGACTCGCTCGCACCGTTTAAGATTACGCTACCTCTGCATATTATCTAAAAAATTTACAAAAATATATGAAAATTTATTGTTTTTAAACGTATAAGTAAAGTTTAACAAAAAAGTTAAGTTTTTGATAAAGATTTGGTCTTAAGTTGCAAAATGGGAAATATGTGGTTTCCAGACGTTTAATTTCTTTAAACTTTTCCGAGGTGGACGTTTGGTAAGGGCCCCCAAGGGAGCCAGTCTGAGCCTGGACTGGTATTCTCATAAATTGGCTTAAAAACGTTACGTTTTGAAAACGCTAAGCGAAAGGCACACCACCCTTCTCGCATGGCATTTGCACTTACCGATCGAATTTGGTATTCACGTTGGTAAACGCGCCCTTGGGATGGAACTCGCTAAGCATCCCTCAAATTCTCGCTTTTTGTTCATGTTTTTTGACATTTGTGGCATATATTAGAGCTTTTTTTACCCCAGTAAATTAGTTTTGTTATTTATTGATAACAACATCAAAAATCTAGAGAAGGTGATGGTTAGAAAGGCTAGCGATGACTTAACATGATTGTAATGACCCCTACACTCCTAGGGTATACTAATAAAGGTTATATAGACGTAAATCATAAATTTTCATCATATTCTAACAAATAAAATAAAGTTTTAAAAGAAGATTTAGTTAAATTAATTAAATTTTAAATTTTTTAAAGTTTTGGCACGACTACCACCATTTCATTGTTCCAACTGAATACACTACTTGCTTATACTAGAGTGTTTCCAATAAGGCTCAAATGCTCGGTTACCTACTCTGCAGGGTATCTTTACATATAGAATTGTAAAAAACCTGCCCATAAACAATTTTTAATTATTAAATTATCTGTACCACTTAAATAGATTCCAGAGGGGAGAGAAATACAGTAAATCTTTATTCGCAAACTCCTTCCTAGAAAAGTAGCTATTTTGGTACCTTATTGTACTTAAAGTATAGGCTGAAGGCCTCCTTTAACCACTATAAATACAAAATTGGCCAAAAAAATTAATAAATGTGTGCATAATACTTTTTAATAGGTTTGAATTTTTTAAAAACGCCAAACGTTTTCCAGAAACAGATGCCAATTGGTAGGTGTTTTTAAACACGGTTACCGTTTAAAAAAAATGCTCAGCGCATTCGTACGTGAATACCATTTTTGCACGTTTGGTCAGGTGCTTAGCGAATTTGACGTCATAAAACGGTGAGCGTCTTAAAAACGCTATTCGTTTTTCATTACAAGAATACCTGTCCTGATCATCATCAAAAGCAAATGACTTATTTTTTGAGCTTATAAATGACGAATTATGTAAAATGGTTGGCTATATAGAGTTTACGAGTAAATGTCAACTAAGAAAACGTTATTTTGTATTTTATTTTTTTTCTTGCAGGAATTCAGATAAAAATGTTGCTAAAAGAATTAAGCTGGACTTATCCGAAAGCAGTATCTCTTGGCTAATAGCTTTCTAATGTTCTGCTTTTTGTTAGCTGAAGCTACTTTATTGCAAGCTGTAGCTTTGTAGCAAATTGCAAAAGGCAGAAGCTGTTGTATCCTGTACATTGTTAAGGAAGTTTTTATTTACTAAATAAGAAAATTAAGGAAATTTTACTTTTCTAAATAAATTGGTAAAAAAAAAAATTTAAGTCACAAGCTTTTATAAAATGCACTAAAAATTAAAAAATAATTTTCTAACATTCTAATATTATCATAAAAATAAAAGCGATGGCCGACTGATAGAAATTTTGACGATGTTAGCACGATAAGATATCCGTATCAATTAAATATCACTATTTGCAAGAATCAATCTAGCAGAAAAATGCAGAGGTACCAAACCCACCCAACCCGACCCAAGATACCCCAGCATTTCTCTGACAATGGCATAACATTGCGGCACATCAAACATATTTTTGATGACCTTCTATGTTGAATATTCTTTAAGTGTTTGGACCACAAATTTAGATTAACTTATGCTTTGATTTGCGGCCATCGCTTTTATTATTATGATAATATTAGAATGTTAGAAAATTATTTTTTAATTTTTAGTGCATTTTATAAAAGTTTGTGACTTAAAAAAATTTTTTTACCAATTTATTTTTTACTTTTTAGTCTCAGCTATCTGCTCTATTAAATGAAAATATTTGTTCAATAACAGAACAGAAGAGTTTATTCTAGATTATAATGAAATCGCTGATCGTGAGTTGTTTGGAAACTCATTTTTTTATTGGGGGAAGGAGAGGGTGGGGGTAGAGGTAGAAATATATTTTTGTTTGGGCTTTATTGCCTTGGGACCTTTATGCATATACCAAATTTTATAAAAGTCATTTGAAGTGAAGTATGTCAAAAACGCATTTTTTATGGAAGGGGGTGGGGGGTAGGGTGGGAGGATATTTTTTCATTATTGTTGTATTGTCATCGGCCCACTATATGTATACCAAATTTCATCCAAATCGGATAATGGGAAGTGTGTCAAAAACCCATTTTTCTATAGATGGGGGTGGGGGTAGGAGTGGTAAGATTTTTTTTAAATGTTTTATTGTCATCGGACCACTATATGTATACCAAATTTCATCCAAATCGGATAATGGGAAGGGTGTCAAAAACGCATTTTCTATGGAAGGGGGTGGGGGTAGGGGTGGGAGGATATTTTTTTCTTAATGTTGTATTGTCATGGGACCACTATGTGTGTACCAAATTTCATCCAAATCGGAAAATGGGAAGTGTGTCAAAAACGCTTCACAAGATTTGATAGATAGTTAGATAGTTAGACAGAACATCTGAAGCTAAATAAAAGCTTGTAATAAAACAATATATGCATATATTTTATACTTAAAAAATTAGTCCAAAAAACTGATAAAAATTTAGCTATTAAATTTTCAAATAAAAGAATATTTACTAAAAGATTTATTCTTTGACAAAAATATATTAAGTATTGATAAGAGAACTAAGGAAAATTTGTGGAGAAATAAGGTTTCATTAAAAAATACCTTTAAAAACATATCCTGAAATAAATTTTGGAGAATGCTGGTCAAAGAATAAATGATTATCAAATAAAGATGTTTAGTTTCAAATTAAAAAATAAGTCAAAATTTAGAGTCTAATCTGTATTATTTAAAGTTTTTTCAGGAATACCTTAGAACAATAAATGGATTCATGAGGGATCCGATACCTTTCTAAACATTCGAAAAATGATTAAATACAACAAAAACTGATCATTTACTTTTTTGTGGCATTCTAAAAAAAATTAACCTTGGAATGATTAAAACAAAAGGAAGATAAAGGCCTAATTTAATTTAAAAAAATTGGATTTTTGAGAGGGAATGATTTTATGAGTTGCGTAGTCCTTATAAAGATAATAGATAGTTTAAGTTGTGCTACGTATTTTTACGTAAAACTGCACGTTAAGCGCTCTACGTTTTGTTCCAAATTTGAGTTTAAGTTGAATGATTTTACGTTACCATAACAAGTCTACTAATAGCAGAGAATATGGAATTCGGCACTGTGTTTTTTTGATGTTCCAATTTTGTTTTTTGTCTTTTCAACTACAGTAGGAATATATTTGCAAAGAATCGTTTATACTGGAAGCGGAAATTATCGCCTAGGCCTCATTTTTCGATCAGTCAATCAACCAATTCTATTCTTTGGTAACGTTGAGGTGCCCGCAGACTGCCGTAAGCTAACGTAAATACGTAAGCTCCTAACGTGACCTTGACAACGGTGTGACGAAGTGCGCTTGCGTAACTGTCAAATCTCATGCTTACGTAAAAATACGTAGCACAACTTAAACTATCTAATAATGCAGTTGTGCAGGTCTGAGTGGAATTATACGGTTAGTTCAGATTGCTTATTTAATAAATTCTAAATCAAATAACTCGAAAACTAGTTATTTGATATGAAAAATAAAATCAGTTCTAAATAAAGAATTGAAATACCTATACAACAAGGTATCACCTAACCCACTCTAATAGGTAGAGATGTCGCAAAATCGCAAAAAAGTGTGCCCCTCGCAAGCAAAATCGACGAGTCGCGGCATTTTGTAAAATTTTCAATAAATCTCCAAAAATTCCGGAGGGAACGTTTTAAATGGACACCCTGTATAATATACTATTATATCACGAGTTTTATATGCTATTTTTGTTAAGTTTTCTCTCATACAGTTAAAAGCAAAATGAAAATTGGATGATTGATGGGCACCTCTGGAACTGGAATATGGGAAACATGTTTATTATGTAAACCTTTAACTTGTTTTTTGCTTTTTTTCGCTGATATGTCACTTTTGATGCCGATTTTTACATTTCATATTTGCGTCATCCCAAAAATTAAACTTGACACTTTTGTTCCTAAAATGAGTAATAAAATGGGCACTTTTTATCACTATGTAAAATGCAGAACAGCTGTTTCACGTCGGTATATTGTGTAATTTAATAAGTATAGTGCCCCCTTTGAAAATTGCTACTTAAAAACTGCCATAAAGTGACATGAGCTACTATAAATTATAATAACATGATAATAACCTTTTTGTGACTGTCACTAAACAAACAAAAATTAAAAAGTTATCTTAGAATTTAGAGCTACTGCGATAGATATTTTAAAAAGAATTGCATAGATACAACATCCCTGTCTTAAGCTTTTTATTACCAGGAATTCTTTTGGAAGCCAATTTCCAATTTTAATTTTAAATTTTGACGCTTTATATGGTTCTTTTATCTCTGTAATGTATGTAGGATTGATATTAGTTTGGTCTAACACTGTCCATAATTTTTTTACTGGAACGCTATCATATGCTTTTTTTTTTAAAGCTGCAACATAAATTAAAAAGCTTGGATCTTGTTAATTTTCTCATTATTTAAAAAACCAAATTAAAAAAAAAACTTAATTGTATAAGCTTTTGCAGTAGTGCCCGTGGGGCCCTAACAAGAAAACGGAGCTTATTTTCCCTAAGCATTTCCTTTTTATTTTGCAGCTTCCTTCTCCCATAGCTACACGGCTACTCTGTGCTCGAAGCTATTGTTTCTTTTCCCTGTAACTATACCTTTTGAACTTTATTTCTCCTTTTTTCCTCATTTTTACCGGCGCCAGAGTAGGTATAAGAAAATTAAATTAAATTTTATTCAGTCTTTAAGCATAGGGACTTATTACAATAAAGCCAGTCAGTAACAGTGCAGTAGTTAGACAGTTTTACATTATAAAAACAGCCGTCTTTTTTCAAAATTAATCTTTTGTGTGTTGTGAGCCAAAATTATTACTGTATAGCGACTTATTTTTAACTTGGACTTTGATAAAGTGTCGTGGGTAAGGTGAGGGAGGGTTTCCCTACCCCCATTTTTTATACACACATATAAAAAAAAATATTGTAATATGCTAATAATGTAACTACCTTTTCTATAAAGAACTTACCTAAATTCAGTAAAATCCGCAGTATTCGTTCGATCGCAGTTCAGTACGGTTATATTGCATCGTACCTGCATGATAGTACTAACGAGGTCAAAGTCGAAGTTTGTTTTGTTTACAATAAACCTCGCGCGCGAAATACCTGTGTTAAAAATCTATATACAATGTGTATTATAAATAATATATCATGTTTAAAAGCAAAAAAAGTGTACCATCACCTGTGAAACTTGTTTTAAAAATTAGCGAAAAGCCCAAACAAAATCAAGAAAAAATGGATAATGCCGAATTATTTCAGGATAGCCATGCTAGAACACAAAATGAAGAAGTTTTATATAGCGAATGGAAAAAATCCCAAAACGAAAAAAATTCACTTAGTGTACAAGTGGATTATTTTCGAAGTCAACTGGAAAGTATGCAAAGAAAATTTGCAGATTTAGAGACAAAAGTCACTAAAAAAGAAGAGTCTGACATGGACTACATTACTGATGAGGACGATCTGGCAAGAGAAACTGAGTGGATCAGACAAAAAGGAAAAGGTTGGAAAAAACGTCGAATGGATACTTCACTCTCACCACCACAACAAAGCTCGGGCACTGGAGAGTCCTCCAATAAAACACAAAATGAAGAACCCCCAACTAAGGTTAAAAAAGCTCCATTACCTCCACCGATTATGGTAAATGGCGTAAATAATTTTAATGATATTTATGAAAAGTTAAATATCATACAAGGAGTTAAAATAAAAGTTTTAAATAACGAAAATATTAAAATAAATGTACAAGACGCAGACAGCTATCGGCTGGTTACTAAAATGCTTAATGAAATAAAGCATCAATGGCACTCATACGAAAACAAACAAATAAGGCCAATTAGAGTAATAGCGAATAGGCTACACTTCTCATGTGACCCACAAAAAATTGTAGCTGATCTACAAAAAAAAGGTTTTAAGGCACTGGAGGCCAGCAACAAACTTAAATGGAGAACAAGACAACCTCTTAACATGTTTATGCTCACATTTAGCCACGATGAAGATATCAACAAAATTTTTGAAATTTCCAATATCCTTGGGATTGAAGTGGAAATAAAAGCACTAAAAACCTCAAAGTTAGTCCCTCAATGCAAAAGATGCCAATCTTATGGACACACGCAAAAATATTGCGCTAAAGAACCACGTTGCGTAAAATGCACGGGGAAACATCTTACTGTAGAATGCCCCAAACCAAAAGAATCTGAGCCAAAATGCATCCACTGTGGAGGCAAGCATCCTGCTAACTACAGAGGATGCCTTGTTGCTAAGGAAATACAAAAATTGAAAAATAAACCTAAGAAACCGAATCTCATACCAAACGTGAGTACAAATAGACAAAACCAACAGACAAGAAACACAGTCACACAAAACTCTGTGACAAGGACATACAGCCAAGTAGCAGCAACAGCTACTATACCTGATATTAATATCAGTAGTCAAAATACTATGGAACAAACACTACAATTAATTTTGGAGAAATTGAACAAACTTGATGAGCGATTAACTAAACTAGAAAGTAGCAATAACGGAGCTACCAATATGCCTCAAAATGGTCAGTAATCTTAGAATCCTAGCTTGGAATGCCAATGGTCTCTTGCAACATCAGCAAGACCTGCAAGTTATTCTAGACATAGAAAAAATTGACGTCTGTCTTGTGTCAGAAACGCATTTCACTAACCAGTCTCACATTAAATTTAAAGGTTATAAAGTGTATCATACAACTCACCCTAGCAATACTGCACATGGGGGAAGTGCTGTAATAATTAAAGAAAATATATCACACTATGAGGAGATGGGATATAAAACCATAGAGATTGAAGCTACATTAGTAAGTGTAAAAACCAAAACATATACATTAGTCATAAGTGCTGTCTATATACCACCAAGGCACTTACTAAAGAAAAATCAATATCTTAATTTTCTCAGAAAATTAGGAAACCGTTTTATAATTGGAGGTGACTTTAATGCAAAAAATACCTACTGGGGATCTAGACTGACGAATTCTAAAGGAAAAGAACTTTTGCAAGCTATTAGTGAATATCAATGTGAGCCGATATCAACTGGTAAGCCCACATACTATCCAACAGATCCAGGAAAAATTCCAGATCTAATTGATTTTTTTATAGTAAAAAATATATCTTGTTTTGTAGATATAGAAGAAAGTTTTGATTTACACTCAGATCATTCACCTATTATTCTAACTCTTAGTAAAAACATAATAAAGAAAGAAGCAAATATCTCACTAGTTAATAAACTGACTGACTGGATTAGTTTTAAACAAAGTCTGTCAGAAAAAATAAACCTATCAGTACCATTGCAAACGCCAGAACAAATCGATAAAGAAGTTGATTATTTTGTTACAAATATTCAACAAGCAGCTTGGGAAAACAGTCCAAAACCAAAGAGAATTTTTAAGGGAAAAAACTATCCAAAGGAAATTAGAGACCTTATATTGGAAAAAAGGAAACTAAGAAGAAAGTGGCAACAAAGCCGTGATCCTCGGGACAAAACAAATCTCAACAACATGACGCAGCGCATTAGGCGAGAAATTCTAGTAATAAAAAATGAATCTATTAACCATTTTCTTAATGAACTTACAGATGATATAAATACCGACTATTCCCTTTGGAAAGCAACCAAAGATTTTAAAAGGCCAATTATCCAAATTCCACCCATACGAAAATCTAACAACCAGTGGGCAAGGAGTAACGAAGAAAAAGCAGATATTTTTGCAAGTCATTTAGAAAAAACATTTCAGCCCCACGAAGCACCAGATGAACACTTTCATTTAAATGAACCCCATCAAATCGAGGACCATATTAAGCTTACATCACCAAAAGAAATATTAACAGAAATCAAAAATATTAATTCGAAAAAAGCCCCAGGGTATGATCTTATTAACGGGGTAGTCATAAAACAACTCCCCAGAAAAGCTATCGTAAAACTATGCAACCTAATTAATGCGTCTTTTAGGCTTAGGTATGTACCTAAACTGTGGAAAGTTGCAGAAGTTATCATGATTCCAAAACCGGGAAAACCACTCCATGACGTGTCATCTTACAGGCCAATATCTTTGCTGCCAATTATATCCAAGCTCTATGAAAAATTATTGCTTAAAAGAATAAAACCCATCATAGAAAGACAAGAAATTATTCCGTCTCATCAATTTGGTTTTCGAGGCAAGCATTCCACGATAGATCAAGTACACAGAATTACTAATATAATAGAAAAAGCACTAGAAGAGGGAAAAGTTTGTTCTGCAGTTTTTCTAGATGTAGCACAAGCATTTGACAAAGTGTGGCATGAAGGCCTTAATTTTAAACTAAAAAGGTTTCTGCCAAAACAATATTCGGATATTTTGGAATCATACATATCTGATAGACATTTTAGAGTAAAACAGGAAGACTCATACTCAAATTTAAGAGAAATTCAAGCAGGCGTGCCCCAGGGTAGCGTACTAGGCCCTTATCTATACTTATTATTCACTTGTGATATCCCAAAGCCAGAAAATTGTCACTTAGCAACATTTGCCGATGATACTGGTTTATTGACGGTAGAAAAATCTATTGAAAAATGCATAGAAAAACTTCAGGATGCAGTCACCCAAATTCACAGTTGGACCACAAAGTGGCGAATAAAATTAAATGAAACCAAATCAATTCATGTTGATTTTACAAACAAAAATATAAATCACATACAAATAACAATTAACAACATTCCAGTACCATATTCGAATCAGGCAAAATATCTAGGTATGACACTTGATGCCAAATTGCGCTGGAAAGCACATGTTAAGAAAAAAAAATAAGAACTTGAGATAAGGTATAGAAAAATGAACTGGCTAATTGGAAGGAAGTCCAATTTAACAATTCATAATAAGTTACTGCTTTATAGACAAATACTGAAACCAGTATGGACATATGGTATTCAACTATGGGGTTGTGCTAAAGAGAGTAACATTCTAGTTGTACAGAGATTTCAAAATAAAGTATTAAGAAACATTGTGAATGCACCTTGGTACGTTCGAAATAGTGACCTTCATCGAGATCTAAAAATCGAAACTGTAGCAGAGACTATAAAAATGTACGCAAAAAGCCATGAAGATAGACTCCATCGGCATGTGAATGTGGAAGCAATTCAGCTTCTAGACAATACTATGCTAGTTCGAGGACTAAAAAAGTGAAGCCGTTTGAGCTAGTAAACTAAGTGAATTACACATAAAACAAAATAATGCTATAAACACAACACAATTGTGAGTTACAGACTAAACAAAGCGGGGAGAACTGTTGAGTGAACCCTAAGTTTAAATCTGACTTTTCTAGTAAATTAAGTTAAAACAAAATTGCTAATTAGTCTTACTGACTAGATTATAATAAAAAAAACACAGTGTGTTTGACAAAAAAAAAAAAAGTAAAATCCGCGATTGATTGTATGTGAGGCAATTCGTCTATCCTTCTTTAAAATGTCGAATGTACACTTTGTCTTTTCAGAGAGTACAGAATCCGTGACGGGGAACGCTCACGGTTTTTTATCGGTTAATTGGTAATAAGGTCCTATCTTAGATTCTTGGATTATTATATTTAGTCTGGAAAAAAAGAGGTGACTGTCACTGCTTTGGTATGTCAATTTGAAAAGATTAACTGTCAGCTAGTTTTCAGTGTAAAACTGTCAGAATACTGCCTGTCACTATTACGCCTGGCTTTATGCAATAAGTTTCTAATAAATCCAGGCTATAGTTCCAGGCAGTAGTTTGACAACTTTACGTTGCAGACTGATAATAATCGATCTAAATAAATGTACATAGCAAAGTCCAATTTAAAAACAAGGAATTTATTTATATTTTTAATAAAGAAAGGTAGTATTAAGTCCCATTCTTATAATATACAGTAGTGGCGTATATAAAAAAAAGGTTCGGGGTGGGTCGAGACAGTTTTGGGGGGAGGCGAGATCCAATGAGGCTGTATTTTATGCTATTTTATGTTTGTATTTATAAAATATGTAAAAAATATCTAAAAAAATTTTCGCTTCGGGGGATAGGCGGCAAGCCCCCCCTTTGTAATATGCCTCTGATACAAACAGGCCTAATATTTGAGAGACCAGCTGTCACCTAATTCTGTTAACCTGTCCAAATACTACCTGGCCCTATTACTTCCTATCTTTATTACAATAAATTGAAAAAGTTAAACCGTAATTCTTATTTATAAGTACCGGTCTTCTACAAAAGACAAAAAAATACTTATTTATTATTTATTTTTTATTGTGCCCTGCTGGCTAAATTTATAAAAACCTACAAAAAATAAAAAATAAATATTTTAACACTATATTTTTCCCTATTTTCGTTCGCCCTTTTTGGGTATTCGAATTGTGACGTTTTTAAAAATGGTAAAATTTTAAAACTAAAATTAAACTTTATTTTGCCACTCTTATCATAATAATTCAGAGCGGACAAAAAATAAAAATTCAGTTTCAACCTTCGTTAAAAATTAACTGCCGAGGTTTAGCTCTAACTTTGTTACGGGAATTCGCTCATTTATATTTTAAGAGAATGGTGGCACATTAAAAATCGCAACAAGACTTAACTACATATGCAGGTGACATACTGCCCTGCTAAGCAAGACCCCCGTATTTGAATTTTAAATAAAATGGCGTAAATCGCGTATAAATGTTTAAAAATACATAGTGGCTTATGGAAAAAAAGAAAATTTAAAATGACTTTTTAAATACATTTTATAGTTGTACGATTTGTTACATTAGTATAAACAATAGAGTATATTATTATAGTTTGTCTTAACCAACAATCGTATTTTTGGATTTTTTTCAAATACAGGTGTTACGCTTAGGACGGCAGCATAGCTGTAATGACAGTAGGACAAATCCAGACACAGATAGTTTCATAAATTCTTCTAAATTTTTCTCCGCTTATACCCAAAGAAAATAGAACAAGTAGAGGAATATACAGGGTGTTCGGCATATGAACCGTCAAAATTTTTTGGGATATTGTTGGGGTCATTTGCTACTTTTTCAACCTTGGAACTTGGGTCCTTAAAGTCACGGCTAAAGAGATATGAATTTTTTAATTTTTTTTCTCAAATTACCCAAAATCCCACCTTTAAACCCTCGTAAGCTTTTTATTAATGCCTGGAAAAGCACCATTTTTTTTATAATTCTTTAATATTATGCTACTTCAACTAATTAATAGATTTGTTAAAATTTATGTACCAAAGGGACATACGAGGTTTTTTATTGAAGAACATTAGTGATTTTGTGACAGAAAATCAATTTCAAAATTAAAAATTAAAAAAAATATCGACACTTGAGGCCTTCATTTTCTTTTAGAAACTTCTCTAGTTGATTGCCTTTTTAACGGTGTGCTACACCTTGATTGAAAAAAACAATTCTGCTTTAAAATACCGATATTCCGTGAGACGGGCAATAATCGTTCGGAGTTGATTGATCGTTTCGAACAAAATTTATAAATAAAGAACACAATACATTATTGTTAAAAGTTTAATTTTTGTTTAAGTAGGTAAACGATCATAAACATCAAATTGTTTTTCTTACCAATTTCGAACGAGTTTCGCCCTTCTGACAGAATATCCGTATTTTAAAGCAGAAATGTTTCTTTTTATCAATGTGTAGCATACCGTTAGAAAGGTAATCAGCTAAAGAAGTTTCTAAAAGAAAGTAAAGTTCTCAATTGTCGATACTTTTTTTGATTTTTAATTTCGAAATTGATTTTCTTTCACAAAATCACTAATGTTCTTCAATAAAAAACCTCGTATGTCCCTTTGGTACATTAATTTTAACCATTGAGTTGTATAACGCCCTAAAAGGGCGTTAGAGACGGAAAGACAAGGCATTTTTTATTGACCCTATCCAATTTGGTTCCTATGGTCGGGTATTTCTTTTACAATAAAAACAGAGATAGACATTATTGAACATGTGAAACGGACAAAGATAGGGTGATTTTGCATGCTAATAATACCCTAGATAATATAAGGGTACTTTTATCTCTTTCACACTGACGGCATAAGTGCGACAGAAAAGCAGCTGGCTACCTTTAATCCACCTGCCGTATTTTGAGTGATTCTACCTGTTAGTCCGTGTATACAGGGAAAACTGATAGACAATGTTGTCTAAGTACGGAAATAATTTTTTTTGAATTTTGTGCGGGAATATTACAAAAAGAAATCTTAAAACGTTTAAAAACAAGTTTAGAAGTAACTATTTGAGTTTAAACATGGTCCAAAATTGTTTTTTGTGCAAAAGAAGAAAAAAAATCCATAAAAAAACAACATTTCATGGGTAAGTCGTCTTGACGGATAGTTTTTCCTAAAACACGAGAAAGTTCAGTAGCGTCACGATAGATAGTTTTTTCTGCGACCGTGCGATTTTACCCTCACACATTTTGATTCAGAAAGTGTCACTTCCCCGCACTTTTTTTTGCATTGCATGAAAATTTAAAAAAAGTATTTGATTTTCTTAAAAATGATTTCTTTTTAAATGCTTACATACCGATTTTTATCCAGTTGTTTTTGTTTTTTCGAACCAAACTTTTGACATGTTTTTATAAATTTCGATAAATTTAATGTTTTTTGCGGACTTTACAGTAATTTTAAGTTAAATTTTGGTCTTTCATCGCGAAAGTATATATTTATTATTATATGACCACCACTACCGGTCTACAGGCCGGTATCATATGTTTATGTCCTTCTAATGTCATTTGACTATCAAGCTGTCTTACTTAATAAGGTCACTTAGTTTAATTAATAATTTTGTCCTACATAATATAAAAGAAGAATACAAACCAACAAAAAATTTGTGACACTTCGATTACCCATGTTCTTTGATTGCGATGGATTAGGGTGACCAGATTACGGTTTATTAGGGTGCCCAGAGTGCCCAAAAAAAGATTTTGAAAAATTTCCCTAAAAAAATTGAAGACCAAACACTCACTCGCCACTCAATGTTTATGGTCGCATACACTAATCCTAACTCGATTTCCGACGATTATGGACAATGGTTACCCCCTGGACATAAACCTAACAACTTTTACTATATTTATTAACAATAGGTAGGTTAGGTTTGGTTAGGTTGGGTTAGGTTGGGTTAGGTTGGGTTAGGTTGGGTTAGGTTGGGTTAGGTTGGGTTAGGTTGGGTTAGGTTGGGTTAGGTTGGGTTAGGTTGGGTTAGGTTGGGTTAGGTTGGGTTAGGTTGGGTTAGGTTGGGTTAGGTTGGGTTAGGTTGGGTTAGGTTGGGTTAGGTTGGGTTAGGTTGGGTTAGGTTGGGTTAGGTTGGGTTAGGTTGGGCTGGGTTGGGTTGGTTTGGGCTAGGTTGGGTTAGGTTGGGTTAGGTTGGGTTAGGTTGGGTTAGGTTGGGTTAGGTTGGGTTAGGTTGGGTTAGGTTGGGTTAGGTTGGGTTAGGTTGGGTTAGGTTGGGTTAGGTTGGGTTAGGTTGGGTTAGGTTGGGTTAGGTTGGGTTAGGTTGGGTTAGGTTGGGTTAGGTTGGGTTAGGTTGGGTTAGGTTGGGTTAGGTTGGGTTAGGTTGGGTTAGGTTAGGTTCGGTTAGGTTGGGTTAGGTTGGGTTAGGTTGGGTTAGGTTGGGTTAGGTTGGGTTAGGTTGGGTTAGGTTGGGTTAGGTTGGGTTAGGTTGGGTTAGGTTGGGGTAGGTTGGGTTAGGTTGGGTTAGGTTGGGTTATGTTGGGTTGGGTTGGGTTAGGTTGGGTTAGGTTGGGTTAGGTTGGGTTAGGTTGGGTTAGGTTGGGTTAGGTTGGGTTAGGTTGGGTTAGGTTGGGTTAGGTTGGGTTAGGTTGGGTTAGGTTGGGTTAGGTTGGGTTAGGTTGGGGTAGGTTGGGTTAGGTTGGGTTAGGTTGGGTTATGTTGGGTTGGGTTGGGTTGGGTTAGGTTGGGTTAGGTTGGGTTAGGTTGGGTTAGGTTGGGTTAGGTTGGGTTAGGTTGGGTTAGGTTGGGTTAGGTTGGGTTAGGTTGGGTTAGGTTGGGTTAGGTTGGGTTAGGTTGGGTTAGGTTGGGTTAGGTTGGGTTAGGTTGGGTTAGGTTGGGTTAGGTTGGGTTAGGTTGGGTTAGGTTGGGTTAGGTTGGGTTAGGTTGGGTTAGGTTGGGTTAGGTTGGGTTAGGTTGGGTTAGGTTGGGTTAGGTGGGGTTAGGTTGGGTTAGGTTGGGTTAGGTTGGGTTAGGTTGGGTTAGGTTGGGTTAGGTTGGGTTAGGTTGGGTTAGGTTGGGTTAGGTTGGGCTGGGTTGGGTTGGTTTGGGCTAGGTTGGGTTAGGTTGGGTTAGGTTGGGTTAGGTTGGGTTAGGTTGGGTTAGGTTGGGTTAGGTTGGGTTAGGTTGGGTTAGGTTGGGTTAGGTTGGGTTAGGTTGGGTTAGGTTGGGTTAGGTTGGGTTAGGTTGGGTTAGGTTGGGTTAGGTTGGGTTAGGTTGGGTTAGGTTGGGTTAGGTTGGGTTAGGTTGGGTTAGGTTGGGTTAGGTTGGGTTAGGTTGGGTTAGGTTGGGTTAGGTTGGGGTAGGTTGGGTTAGGTTGGGTTAGGTTGGGTTATGTTGGGTTGGGTTGGGTTAGGTTGGGTTAGGTTGGGTTAGGTTGGGTTAGGTTGGGTTAGGTTGGGTTAGGTTGGGTTAGGTTGGGTTAGGTTGGGTTAGGTTGGGTTAGGTTGGGTTAGGTTGGGTTAGGTTGGGTTAGGTTAGGTTCGGTTAGGTTGGGTTAGGTTGGGTTAGGTTGGGTTAGGTTGGGTTAGGTTGGGTTAGGTTGGGTTAGGTTGGGTTAGGTTGGGTTAGGTTGGGTTAGGTTGGGTTAGGTTGGGTTAGGTTGGGTTAGGTTGGGTTAGGTTGGGTTAGGTTGGGTTAGGTTGGGTTAGGTTGGGTTAGGTTGGGTTAGGTTGGGTTAGGTTGGGTTAGGTTGGGTTAGGTTGGGTTAGGTTGGGTTAGGTTGGGTTAGGTTGGGTTAGGTTGGGTTAGGTTGGGTTAGGTTGGGTTAGGTTGGGTTAGGTTGGGTTAGGTTGGGTTAGGTTGGGTTAGGTTGGGTTAGGTTGGGTTAGGTTGGGTTAGGTTGGGTTAGGTTGGGTTAGGTTGGTTCAGTTTGAGTATGTTCGGTTAGGTTCCGCTAGGATTGTTTAGGTTAGGTTTAGCTATATTCGGTTAGGTTCGGTTCAGTTTAAGCAAATCGAACCGAACCAAACCGAACCGTTAGATTCGGTTTGATTTGGTTCATTTCGATACGGATGGGTTCAGTTTGCTTTTGTTCAGTTAGACCTTCGATAAATTTAAAAAAAGTAAATAATTATTAATTTTTAGTGTTTTAAGGAATAAAAATTGATATAATGTTCAATTAAACTAATTTTTATTTGTAAAAATGTAGGAATCATAGTTTTCTTGATTTTGTTTTGAATTTCATGCTTTTTTAAAAATTGTGCATTTTCATAAAAGGGCCAAAAATACTGACCCGATTTCGATCAGTGACCTTAGTTATTTCAAGTTTTTGTTGACAGCTGATAGACGTCAGGGACCGTTTTGTTTCAGTTTGAAATGAGAAAATGCTTCTTTTGTAGCAATTTGTATGGGTTTTAATGGGGTTTTAAGAATGTTTCAATTTCAATTTTTTTAACAAAATCAACGATAGTCCGCAAATTTTTTTTTAGAAATCACTATAAAATGGTCTAAAATTATCATTTTTCAAAAAACTTCGTAGTTTTAAGAAAGGTGGTAAAACGTACCAGACCCCTGAAATGTGTTGCAGTCTAGGACAACTGGGCGCCGCCAACTCGGCGCCACCAACTGGGCGGCAGGCCAACTGGGCGCCGGGCCAACTTGACGCCGAGCCAACTGGGCGCCGGACTAAAATATTTTTTCTTGATAAAATGTGCAGATGAAAAACAAACTTAAAAAAATTAAAATGGCGCATCCAAAATGGCGGACTTTCTTATTTATGCGTCGATATGTATCGAATATGGAACTTGGCGGTGTTTCAAGTCGCAGAACACTACACCTACCAAATTTCAACACTCGACTTAATAGATGTTGAAAGTTTTGTATAAATAACATATTAATTTTGTTTTTATCTGCACATTTTATCGAAAAAAAAATAGTCCGGCGCTGAGTTGGCCCGGCGCCCATTAGGCCCGGCGTGGCGCCCTGTTGGCGGCGCCGAGTTGGCCCGGCGCCCGGTTGTCCCATTCCGAATTGAAATTTTTAGTTCCGAAATTTCATCTGACACGAGCATAACTTGTAGTCCACCCAAGAAAAGAAGAGTTGAAGAAGACCCTTGTTCAAAGAAAGAAAATATTTTACCTGGAAGGTACAACATTTGTAAAGTTCTAAGATGAAAACAATAATTTTAATACATCCACTGCACTTAGCATGCTTAGAAATTCTTTTTACTCTTTTTTTTACTGAAGAGAATTTTGTAAACACACACAAGTAAGTATTCATGAATTATTTATTATTCAAACAGAAAATTGTGGATAAAAAAATTCTAGTGGAATTCAAAATTTTTATTTTGCGCCGCCACTGCCCTTTTTTATCCAAGACAAGCAAATAGAATATTTTTGCGATGTTGCATGTTTCCGGACTCACCAAACCGAAATTCTATTTTCATCCCTATTTTGCTCATTAAATTCTTACTTGTATTTGGTCAATTGCGATAAAAGCTTGATATAATGGCAATTTTGGCCCATGCCGGGTCTACCCGTAGGGTATAGAAGTCAATGATTTTAACAAATCTTTTAATTAGAAGAAGCATTATTTTACAAAAATGGTGCTTTTCCAGACATTAATAAAAGGCTTACGAGGGTTTAAAGGTGGGATTTTGGATAATTTGAGAAAAAAAATTAAAAATTCATATCTCTTTAGCCGTGACTCTTAGGACCCAAGTTCCAGGGTTGAAAAGGTAGCAAATGACCCCAACAATATCCCAAAAAATTTTGACGGTTTATGTGCCGAACACCCTGTATATATCTGGGACAAATTATGAAACAAAAAAAGAGACAAAGAAAAAACTCAACGTCATGTCCACTAAAGTCATATATAGTTTTAGTAACTTGAAACCTCGCATTAGCTTGCTGGGGGTATGAGTGTCTTTTGAACGTTTTTGAGTAATGCAGTTTGGAGTATTGGTTAAAAATGATGGAGGTGGAATAGTCGGTTTCAAAGTACATGAGTAAGCTGAAAGTGATTATTTGGTCTCTTTCAATATATTTTCATTATTCTAGTTTGAATCTATAATTAAAACGATTGGATCTCCAGTACCCCTCTTAATCTCTGAGGTCAAAAACGTGTGCACAACCTTAAAAAGCGGTAAATCTGCCGGACCCGGAAATATCCCAGCCGAACTTATTAAATATGGCACTGAAGAACTGTTTTGGAGATTACGGAATCTTTTCCAAAAATATTTAAATGGAACTGTAGTACCAACTGAGTGGAAAACGTCATATATATCCACAATACACAAAAAAGAAAGGAAAGATCTATGTGACAATTATAGAGGTATATCTGTGACTAGTACGCTAAGCAGAATATACGGTAAAATAATAAGAAATAAAGTGGAGAGCGAATATAAAGACATGTAGGCAGAAGAACAAGCTGGTTTCAGCGCGGGTAGATCGACTTCAGATCATCTCTTTTGTATAACCCAAGTTATTGAAAAGAAAATGGCATACGGACAAGAGCTGCAACTGCTTTACGTCGATTTGCAGAAGGCATATGATAGTATACCACTAAATCTACTTTGGAAAGCGTTGAAAAACACAAACATAAGCGTACAACTAATTAAGGCCATCAAAGAGTTATACCGCAATAGTAAGGCAAAAGTTAAAATAAAAGCAAAACTAACCAAAAGCTTTAAAGTAAATAAAGGTCTTAAACAAGGTTGCTGTATCTCGCCTACACTCTACAAGATATACTTGGAAAAAGTCCTTAAAGTATGGAAGAGAAAATGCCAAAACATGGGAATTTCGTTGGACGAAACCACCTTGTATACTTTCGTCGATGATCAGATAGTAGTGGCTCAGGATTATGACGACCTTGAATATATGACACGAACACTAATAGAAGAGTACAATAAGTGGGGACTAGAGGTTAATCTCAATAAGACAGAGTATATGTGTATCGGTGGAATGAAACAGGATCTAATGTTAAATACCGGGCAGCGAATTCAGTCCTGTGATGAGTAAAATACTTAGGTCTAAAAATTACAGCTGACGGAACACTAGACAAAGCTATAAAAGATAGAAACGTACAAGGAAGTAAAGCAATAAATTTATTAAATGGAATAATTTGGGACCAAAGTATATCAAAACATAACAAAAAGCTTATATATAACACCATTGTAAAAAAGTATTATTACATACGACTCAAAAGTATGGCCAATCAAAGATAGAACAGAAAAAATACTTTCCGCTACGGAGATGGACTATTGGAGAAGAGCAGCAGGGAAATCAAAAAGAGAAAGAGTTACAAATCAAAGAATAAGAGAAATTATGACAGTGGGTGAACGTACTTTAGTGGATGATATAAGAACAAAACAACTGGTGTGGTACGGACATGTACAAAGAATGGATGATGAAAGACTACCTAAACAAATATTACAATGGAAACCAACTGGCCGAAGAAAACGAGGAAGGCCGAGGAAAAGCTGGAGAGAAGGAATAGACAGTGAAATAAGAATAAGAGGCCTAGATGATGAATTATGGGCAAACAGAAACGAGTGGAAATTGGGTATTGGAAGACGTAGAAGATATATATATGTATATATAATATATTTTCATTATTCTAGTTTGAATCTATAATAAGCACTAAACATGATCTCTTTAGACTTGAAACATGTCCTAAATAAAATCCGAAACAATAAAGACTTTAGTAGAGAAGACATTGAGTTTTTTCTTTTTAATTTGCAAACTCCACTTTGAGAAATGGACTATTTTTTTAAATAAAAAAAGAAAACAAAACATTCAAGAGACGACTAAGATTGGCCTGGGCAGCATTCGGTAAATTAAGCTAGATATTAAAAATAAAAAATATTCTCAGTACCTCAAAACGAAAGTGTATAACAAATGTATCCTTCCTGTACTTACCTATGAATCCCAGGCCTGGACACTTACAAAATCAAACATGGATAAGGTAACAAAAGCTCAAAGATCAATGAACAGACAAATGTTACATGTAAAGCTAACAGATAAAAAAAGGAATAAATGGATAAGAAATAAAACAAAAGTAAGGGATGTCAGAGGAGAAGTAGCAAAATTAAAATGGAAATTTGCCGGTCATAATATCGGACAGAAAAACGATCGATGGAACAAATGTTTTGTAAATTTGAGACCTTGGGAAAATAAAAGAAATAATTGAAGACCCCAAATGAGATGGGCGGACGATTTGAAGAAACACGCGGGAACTAGATGGATGAACACGGCGACAGACAGAGAGGAGTGGAAGATATTGGGGAAGGCTCATATTTAAAGATGAACCGAAGAATACATAGATAGAGACGAATTTTAGATCATGGCAGTCTTAAGCGTAACTGATAAAAACAAAAATTGAGAAGCCATACTCTTGAAGAGTTTTTAAAAGTTATCCTGGGGCTCGGATTAACGCTAAAATTTCGGGAAAGTTTAGAGGGCATTTTAAATTTTTTGTGGTAAGCGCTTTTTTGCTAGATTGAAGACAGTAAAAACGTCAAATACATGCCCAATTTACAGGGGAGACATAACACAGAGAAATAAAACAAATTGCACACAACGAAATAGATACCAAAACGTGTCTTTGCTTCAAAAAACAAAAAAGTTTTAATGGAAATAAGAAAAAAATATATTTTCAAATTTTTTGTTAATTTATTTTGTTTAGGAATAGTTATACAGTGTCCCCCATAATGTTCGCAACATATGGGAAAATTTTTTATTTGTGAGATATGGGAAAAAAGACATTTTGACATTTGTCACTCACTGTCATGGCGGCAAATTCAAAAAATTAGGCATGAAAACCCAAAAAGTGAGGTTAAATCGCAAAATATCGAAAAAAGTTATTGGAAAAAAGTGTTTAGAATGTCATTTTAGGATCTTCTATGAAATTTGGAGCAATAATAATAAAAAATAAGAAATACCCTATTTTTGGCCCTAGCCTTATTATGAATTAATTTTATACAGATTGTATTATTGAAATAGTTCAAGTAACGCTATATTTGTCCCCCAATTTGATGTAGTTACTTTGTAGTCCGCCCTGCTCCCATCCATCTCTTCTCCTGTCATTCCCCCCACGCTATTTAAAAACCATATTTGCATAATTTTTTCAATATATATAGCGATTTCAAATATTCTTTCTGCTGTAGCATTTTTATTTTATGGAACAATAAAATGCTACGTAAATATAAGCATAATTCGCTCGTAAAAAAACGCTCAAGTTTTTGCTTGCACTGTCCGGTGCATCAGCTGTAAATAGCCGCACTTGATATTTTGGTCGGAGAATATTGTGTTCTCTGGTGAGATTTGGTAATTAGGAATTGCGATGGGCCTTTTAGTGGTTTCCGGTCCCGGGAGTCACGTCGAATGACGTGGGCTGACCCTCAATTTCTTCTCCATTGGAGGTTTTGAGAACATCCTCCATTAAAAACACGTTCTTAGTAAACCCCCAACTACTGACTTGCTGTGCAGGGTCTTTGAATGTGTGGAAAGTTTCCCTATTGAGGGTCCTTGGGAAGACCGCGTGATTATTCCGCTACAATTTCCATTCTGTTTTTGGTTACAAAAAATCCATCAGGAATTTGCAAATTATTTCCTGACCAGAACAATGTCTGAGGCAGTCCATCATTTCCATGGTCTCAGGCACTTCATAGTCTCAGGCAGTCCGTAGTTTCTATTTCCATGAATATCAGGCAAGATCTTTCCTTTCTTGAGAAAATTCATCGTATAACGTCCATTATAAAATTATTGATTTATTTTAAAATAAATTAATGGGTACTCTAAACCTATTAAAATAATAAAACAAAAACATAAATTCTTAATGATAAAGAAAATAAATTTTAAATTTGAAGGAAGTTCACGAGGTATAAAGTCTTAACAAAAAAGTTTCACGGGCAAGACCTCAGAGGTACAGGTAGCTACGGGGACGCGTTGTTTTCTGGGAGCAGATTATATCTGTCTCCGTCGCGACGTCAAAATTAGCCTCAAAACCGAGGCAACCCTGACCGAAGCTGCAAATTGACAGTTGGTCTCTCCTCAGTAAACACCATATTTCATATTTCTTTTTCAGTTACCCACATCATCATTTCATCTCCTTCCATTTTATGGTTATGCTCGGGCTGAATGAAGCCTAATGAGGCGGAAACGCGTCCCCGTAGCTACCTTTACCTCTGAGGTCTTGCCCGTGAAACTTTTTTGTTTAAGACTTTATACCTCGTGAACTTTCTTCAAATTTAAAAAAATCCAGGGCTCAGGCTGTTTTCTGGGAGCAGATTATATCTGTCTCCGTCGCGACGTCAAAATTAGCCTCAAAACCGAGGCAACCCTGACCGAAGCTGCAAATTGATAGTTGGTCTCTACTCAGTAAGCACCATATTTCATATTTCTTTTTCAGTTACCCACATCATCATTTCATATCCTTCCATTTTATGGTTATGCTCGGACTGAATGAAGCCTAATGAGGCAGAAACGCGTCCCCGTAGCTACCTTTACCTCTGAGGTCTTGCCCGTGAAACTTTTTTGTTAAAATAAATTTTTGTTCTAAAATTTTAAGTTTACCATGATGTACACTTGATTGCAACTTGCTTAAAACTATAACCTCCCTGGTATATATGGCCAAAGAGTAATAGTCCTTTACATAAATAATTAGGTATTATTTTTTTATAACCTGTTCCTTTTTTTTAAATAATTAGGTGTCAGTTTTTAGTAGGTATGAATAACCTATTTCAATAGGTCTTATTTCCTTTACCTTTTTGTTATAAAATTCCATGAAGAATTTTTAATAAATCTATTGTTGTTTTCTACTCTAAAAAAGTTTTTTTACTTTTCATCACAAAGAATCAGTGAGGTCTTCTTTATTAATTTCTAATAATGTGCCTTTAATAATAATTCACTATTTAAGGTATTTATTTTGTGTTTCTCATTTTACACATGGTTCAAAATGAATGGCGTCCAAAACATTTAATTATATAGGTACTTCAACTAAAAAAACCTACGACCCAGCTCTCCTAAGAAAAAACTGAGTGTCCGTTCGCTGGAGCCTAAACAAATTATTATTATTTAAAATCAGTATAGAAAAATAGGCAACACTGCATACGCTTTCACATTTTTTTTACAAAACTATTTTACTAGTCCCCCTATAGTTATAACTTTCACAAATATAAAGAAGCGATTTTAAAAGTTGTTTCTGCTCACGCTTGAAGACTTTTTTCTAACACCATTTTACTAGTTTCCCCTCCCTCTCTTTTCCCCTCCCTCCTTATTAGTAATAGTTGTAGCTATACCTTTCACAAATATAGAGCGATTTCAAAAATTCTTTCTGCACACGCTTCAAGACTTTTTTTCGACACCATTTTACTAGTTCCCTCCTCCCTCTCTCCTCCTTCACCATCACTCAATGGAAGGTAACACTGTTCGCGTGCGTAGAAAATCTACACGTAGTTTTTGGTAAAGCTAAATGAATTGTAAATGCATAGTGAAATTAATTAAATTAAACCTAAAAGTTGGAAATATTTTTTTTATATAAAAAAAACACCAAACTGCTAAATTTACTTGTACCTACTAGTCGCAGTTTTTTTTTTATTAATTTAATTAAATTTCATACAAAAGAGTCCGCAAGATTGGTGCGATAAACAATAAAATTAATTGAGGTAGTTAGGAGTTTTATAACTATTTCGCACGTTAGCTATTTATTGAATTAAACAAAATTGCCCCTGCTGCAAATATTCTGCATTGCAGCGTTTCGGTCAGGATTAATTCGAGTTATGCCATCAAAGAGATTAAAAGCGTACAAAGGAAAAATTAAACATTAAACGCGTATAAAAAAAAAACACGTGAAAAGCGTGTTTAAATCCTAATAATTTTTATTAAACCCTGTTTTCAGGAATTTTTGTGTACAGTCGGTTACATGAATCATGTCGCAAAATAAATATTTAGGGACACAACTTTAAGTTTAGTTAATAACAAGCCAATGTCGAAATTAGGGGCCTATTCTTCTTTGCCGTGTTAAATCAAAAGGGTGTACTTATCACACTTTGCAAAATTTTGGGTAGGACATAGTTATATTACATACCTTAGGATAAGGGACGCGGGCATGCGGAGAAGGAGCGGTGGACAAAAAGAACATTCGGAGATCGCGACTGTAACGGAAAAGGAGATTCATCTATCAACGCATAGGCTAGCGATGCCAGAGAAGCGGCTAAGGGAGCAAAGATGATACCGTGTTACCATACCGCCAAGGGATGCATGGAAAAATGACGGGGTTGAATGCCTTAGCGATCCCAAGGTCTGATATACAGACGGATCAATGCTAACAGACAATAATTCGACCGGTGCAGGAGCGTACGTGGAAAACAAGGGTATTGGAAAAAGCTTCTCGTTGAGATCCAATGCAACAGTCTTCCAGACGGAGGTTGACGCTATACTGGCGGTAAAATGGGAAAAATACATTAGGTACGAAACAGGAAAGCGCCTCTGCATCTGTACGGATAGTCAAGCTGCGCTGAAAGCACTGTGCAAAGGAGTTGACTGGAGTAAGAGACGTGGAGCTCGTATGGGTCCCAGGCCACATGACAGTACCAGGAAACGAGAAAGCGGACGAACTCGCCAGCGGTGGATCCCGGTAAAAATGCGTCGGGCCAGAGCCTTTCCTGGGGTTCACAAGAGGACAAATAAAGTGGGCCCCAACAGAGTGGGCTTAGAAAGAGATACAAAAGGAATGGACCAACACAGGAAATGGCAGACAGGCGAATGAGTATGTGACAAGATAGAGCAAGTCCCGTAGAGACTGGCTGCTCCGTAGAACACGAAGAGAGCAATAGTAGGAGTCATACATAAAACAAGGCCACCTGGCGAAGATGCGAGTGAAGGAGGACGTGACGTGCGAGCGATAGTGGACCGAGTACGAGACCTCGGCGCATTTCCTGTCATCATGTAAAACATATAAGAATTTGACTGTACTTAAGCCCTATGTATTATAGTTCATGGAAAATCATATGGTGATGTACGGTGTGTGAGGCCAATGACAAGAAAAAACTGTATTTTAATTTTGCAAGTTTTTTTTTTATATAATGTTTACTTATATTTTTTTAAATAAACATATTTTGTAAAGTACTTATTAGAAGTTTGCTTGACCAACCTTGGTTGGAACTTATATGTGCATATTGATCTGTTGGACTGACCTACCTATAAGTTGTGCCTCTTTTTCATTTTACTACTGGAGGGTTAAAACAATTAAACCACGGATCACCTTTGTTAAGATGATCCGTGATTAAACTTTGTCTAAACCTAAAAATCATAGTGAAATATTTTTCACAGTTTAATGCTATAGAAGGCCTATTACTTAGCAAAAGGTTTATTTAAAGAGAAAGCTTTTGAGACGGAGGATATCATACCTACTTATTTCAAAAGACAGACAGAAGCAGATAAGGATACAAGCACGCGCAATCAAAGGTGAGAAGAACGATCAATGACAAGTGAAATGAATCATGGACGCAAAAGTGCCAGAAAATAGATTTATATTTACGAGGTCAAAGAAGTACCGAAAGCTGAAAGACTATAAGACCGATCAAAACAGGCAGAAATATTATTTCACCAATACGAGAGAAAAATAAATATTTTAAAAATTTTAAAAACTTTTATATGAAAATAGAGCAGAATTCCAAGAAATTCCAGAAAAATCATAAGAACAATGGAATCTCCAGTACCCTTTACAAACATAAGCTTTGTTTTATCTTCTTGAATAAAAAAAATTGATTGAATTGTAAACAAAAAGAAAAGAAAAATATCATTAATAAAGCTGTTGAAATTAAAGGTGCGAGCGATGTGGGGCCGAGGACGAGACCTCGGCGCATTTCCTCTGATCAAGTGAAGCATATAAGAAGGCAAGAAGAGAGGTATTTGAAGAGGAAACCTTTGAGACGTAGGACCTTCTGAAATTATATCACACCTACTTATTACAAAAGACAGCTAGAAGCAGATAAGAATACAAGAACACACAATCAAAGGTGAGAAGAATGATCAGTGACTAGTAAAATGAAGCATAGACGCAAAAGTGCCAGAAAATAGATTCATATATAGGAGATCGATCAAGAAAGAAACAGGCAGAGATATCATGTAACCAATACCAGACAAAAAATGGGATAAACATTTTAAAAAACTTATAACTGAAGATAGAGCAGAATTCCAGGAAGAAGAAAGAAGCAATATCATAAGAACGATGGGATCTCCAGTACCCTTTACAAAATAAAATAATAAAATGACTTGGGCGTTTGGAAAACAAGCTTTGATTTATCTTCTTTAATAAAAAAAAATGATTGAATTGTAAGCCGATTCAAGATTTTAATACTCCCAAAATTTTCCTAAAGTTTCTGGAAATCAATAAAGCTGTTGAAATTCCCTAAAGTAGGGAAATTTTCCTAAAGTTGACAACCCTGCAATTGAGTTCAAGCGTCACATCCGTTAGGCGCTATAGAGTGGGATAAAGTAAAAATTTGCCCAGGCGGCAGATAAAATAGCAGGCCAGAGCCTTTCCTGGGGCTCACAAGAGGACAAATGAAGTTGGCCCTAACAGAGTGGAGCCAGAAGGAGATACAAAAGGAATAGATCAACACAGGAAGCGCCAGAAAGGCGAAAGAGTATGTGACAGGATATACAGCAAGTCTCATAAGGACTGGCTGCTCCGTAGAACATAAAGAGAGGTGGGAGCCATAATGGGAGTCCTAATCGGACACTGCGTCCTACAAGGACACCTGGCGAAGATGGGAGTAAAGGAGAACGCAATGTGCGAGCGATGTTAGGCCGAGGATGAGACCTCGGCGCATTTCCTCTAGTCATTTGAAGCATATAAGGAGGCAAGAAGAAAGGTATTTGGACCTTCTCAATCTGAGGTGGCCCAATATTCTGTACAGAAGACGGGCACATTCCTTAGCAAAGGAGGGACGCATGAGGAGGGATGCCCGAGGGTTGGCGAAAACGGCGCTTCATATCCTTAGTCACCAGGCCTAGAGCCTACCTCACACTACTACTACTACTACTACTACTGGGAGGTCTGAGAAGTACCGAAAGCTGGAAAATTATAAAATCGATCAAGAAATAAACAAGCAGAGATATTAGTTAACCAATATCAGACAAAGAGTGGGATGAACATTTTAAAAAACTTTTAAATGAAGATAGAGCAGAATTCCAGGAAGAAGAAAGAGGCAATTCATAAGAACGATGGTATCTCTAGTACCCCTTACAAAATGAAATAATAAAATTTTTTGAGCGTTTGCAACACAAGCTTTGTTGCATCTTCTTTAATAAAAAGAAATTGATTGAATTGTCAACCAAAAGAAAAGAAAAATATAAATCAATGAAGCTGTTGAAATTTCCTAAAATAGGGAAATTTTCCTAAAGTTGACAACCCTGCAATTCAATTCAAGCGTCACATCCGTTAGGTGCTATAGAGTGGGATAAAGTAAAAATTTGCCCAGGCGGAAGATAAAATAGCAGGAAATCAAGGAAAATTTTCGTGCGACCGAAATTTATACGACCGAGCGGTCAGACCAAAATGGCCAAAGGATATTTGAGCAAAATTATGAGCAGGCTGTAACAACGGCTGTGTTAGTTGCACGGCCGTTTGGAGAGCAAACTCCTAAAGGCTTAGGAGATTTATTTTAAGAGTATTTTATTAGAAGAAAATTCAGACTTCCATTGCCTTTATTTTTTTTAACACGAAGTTTCGGTAGTATCGCTAACGGTTTTTAAGTTTAAACTAAACAATCAACAGGCTACTACTTATACCGCGTGGCCAGCCTTCTATCTAGGGGTAGGATTTTTGTATGGGCCATAGGGATCCCACATAGCACAATCACGTGTTTAACACGTAAAAAAGACGTGAGAAAAAAAAAACGTTGATTTTAAAAGCTGCTAGAAAAGAACGTTAATTTTATATATGAAAACAAGCTTAATAGGTCATTCATTAACGTTATAAAAAATAACGTTGTTAAAAACTGCGTTTTAATAACGCCTGTATAAAATTAAAATAGCAATGCTTTTACGTTAGTTTCAAGTGACTTTTATCAATGTTAAAATAACTTTTCTACACGAATTTTAAAACGCGACTTGCATGGCTTTTCTATCGAATATTTTTGAGATTTTACTAGCAGCATCGCCACCTATAGTCGGGATTTTTTACTTTGACGAAATCTATTAGGCAGTGCTTTGGCCTCTAAACTCCAAAAACCTGCTAAGGGACTGATCCCTGATAAAGACACATTAATATTCTTTGAAAGTGTTTACTGTTCATAAATCTTGTTCAGCTTTTAATAAAAACATAATGTATAAAGATAGATACATAGATATTTTGTCTTGCCTTGAGCGCCATCTTTAAAATTGTCTTGAAGTGTTGTAGTCTTAAACTAGTGAACTTTTATTACTTCCTTTCGCGTCTCTTTTAAGTTAAAAAAATGTTATTAAAAAAACGTGACCAAAAAAGACGCAGAAAGTCAGTAGGTTTGAGAAGTCTTAATCTAGTGGCGTTTTAGAACATGTTGTGGAGGACTTTTCAAGTGTGAATTTGGTACATGAAAATAACGAGGGTAAAAAACACGTTATATACACAGCACCAGAAACTTCAGCAAAAAGTACATTTTTATAGCTTGATTTCTCCTTGTTTTTAAGTTATCTTTAAGCATGTAGATTTAACAAAATAAATTTTACATGGTATGAGGTTGTTTTCAAGTAAAAAAAACTTTGTTATTTTTGTTCACGTGAATTTAACGTTGATGTGATTTTTGTGCTATGAGGGATTGCATGGGAGAACAGACCAACGTTGCCAGTTTAGCGAAAATATCAGTATAATCCGCTACTTGGTTCGCGAAAAGTCAACTTTTCATATTTATGTAAGTGCATTCATTAAACGGGGTGAAAACAACCAGAATAGTACCTTAAAATGCTGCTTGTTCCTAAATGTAAATAATTTGCTTACTTTTACAAACAAACAGAATTTTAAAGTGTTATTCTTGTTATTGATTTTCGTTTCACATTCACTAAAGTCAATTTTTTACACCACAGTTTACCAATCTATTGGTAAGCTAACTATTACTTAATTTTAGGTTTGTTTAATGCATTTTTAGTCCAACCCTAACAAAGGTAATGGTAGACGCAGTGAACGCAGCGTGGTTATAGGACGCGGGAGGGTGGTTTTGACCTTAGTGGGGCGGCAGAGGTGGTATTGAGCCTTGAAAGTAGTTCCGCGTAGCTCATAAATACAAGTAGTATTGCCTTTAAACTAAAAATGAAAATTTTTAGAAAATATTGAAGTAATATTACTTTAAATGCTCGCAGGCGACATGCGGCACTGGCAAAAATGTTTTAAATACAAAGGAACATTTTTAAACAAAAATCGATAAAACAAGAAAAGTTGATAATTTTATGGTAAAATTCATTAAATAATACTTTTAACTAACCCTTTTCTTTAAGCAAAATCTAATGTCGATATAAAACTTGTGTATCATATTGGGTTAAAATCGTTTGAGGTGTTCTTAAGTTATCCTATTATGAAACACACAATTTATTTTATTATCCGATCTAGCTATTTTAGGAACTAAATAACTCTAACTTATTAAAATTTTAAAAATAAAATGTTCACGTTTTTAATAATCCATTTCTTGTATGGTGACAAGTCAAGTAATAATTCTCGTTAAAGGAGAAGAAACGAAAAGTCCTGCTTACTTCACAAATATTTTATTGTCTAATCACGACGCGTTTCGGTTTTTAAAAAACCATTATCAAGTGGTCTGGTAGACAGTTAAGAATCATCTTTGAAACAAATGCAAAACTGGAACACACAAAAATAAAAAACTAAAAAAACAATTTTAAAACAGTCTAAAACAACATACAGATTAAAAATCAGTCAAACGGACATAAACACGTAATTTTAATAAAATACAATTAATTGACAAAGAAGATATAGGTTAAAATAATAAATAATAAATAATATAAACAAAAACCTTTATTATTTTAACCTATATCTTCTTTGTCAATTAATTGTATTTTATTAAAATTACGTGTTTATGTCCGTTTGAATGATTTTTAATCTGTATGTTGTTTTAGACTGTTTTAAATGTTTTTTAGTTTTTTATTTTTGTGTGTTCCAGTTTTTCATTTGTTTCAAAGATGATTCTTAAGTGTCTACCAGACCACTTGATAATGGTTTTTTAAAAACCGAAACGAGTCGTGATTAGACAATAAAATATTTGTGAAGTAAGCAGGACTTTTCGTTTCTTCTCCTTTAGCAATGGTTCAAGGACTTCACCCTGGAGAAATCTACAATTCATTAATAATTCTCGCCCTAAAATAATGTTTCAGATTGTCCGCCCCTTAACGAGTGCGACCGCATGCGCCTGTATAATTTATCAAGGTTACCTATGACAACCCTGCAAAGCTTTCTACGGGCCTCGGGAGTATCGCAGTCTCTTTTTAGTAAATGCTATACTCTATCTGTTCTTTATCCTCTTATGGAGATTTATACCCCTAGATGTGAACTTGTTCAAGCGGTATCTACTACTTGGTGTACAGTCAGGTGTATCTTAATCATAAGACGGTTGTTTTTTCTAAGCTTCTTTGTTTTGCAATATAAATGTAGTTTTAATAAACTTTAGTTTTAAATCAATCACTCGCTATCGAGTATAATTATCACGCATTCATTATTTTCATAGTCTGTTGTGAGCTCCTTGGGTGGCTATATAAGGCGGTGCTGGAGGCTGGAGCCGCACGCTTTCCGCAGGCTTGGCACATCCAGTTTTCTGCGATAGCTTGACTGTTCTTCTCTCGATTTTGTTGTTTCTTTCTGCGGTCTCTGTCCGGCATCTCTAGCCTCCGTCGCTACTGTTCAAATCTTTGTAATCATTTAGGGACCAGGCGGGGCCAGGCAGCTCTCTCATTTGCCACCGTCTCGAAGTTGTTGGTGTCTATCTGAGGCTTTATCATTTAGCTCTTGAAAACCTTTTTGTATTATTTCTGTTGTCCTCACTAATTTCTTCTTCCCTCCATCATTGAGTAAATAACCCATATAGAGGAGCCACCGCCACCGGCGAGCTTTACCATATTGGGTCTAGTACGCAATTTTCAGAGACAACTACTATGATCTAATGGCAATTGTATGATAGACATGAGCCTCGGAACTTGCATATGTAACTAAATCGTACTAGCAGTCCCTGAATATTGCGTACCAGACGAATTTATTTTACGGGTTATTAATCAATGCCTCCATCAATTGTCCATATAATATCAGGGATTGACACTATTACTTCTGTTTATTCAACCCCACCGCGGCTTAGTCTATTAAAACATTCTTTATTTTTAAAGTTAATTTAAGTTTTTGTAAGTTAAAACGCACTAAGAAATGCCTATTGTTCTATTGTACGTTAGTGTAAACCAAATCTTTGCAGTAATTTATCTCATAAGTATTAAAACAATACACTTAAAACAGTCGGTATTAAGTTCATAGACTTTAGTCATAGACATTGGCATAGGCGCACCCAGGGGGGCCCAAGATTTTTTTAGATATTTTCCACATATTTCATGAATAAAAAGATAAAATAGTATAAAATACGACATGATGAGGTCTCGCTTCCCCCCAAGAGGCCTCGGGCCTTTCCCAAGATATATTCCTGGGTGCGCCACTGCATTGGTCTAAGTGTTAAGTTTAAAGATCTTAGTAAATACTGGTGAAAGAGTTTAACAGTCAATATTTTATTGGATATTTAGAGACTTACTTCATATTATGACCAAGCAAATGTGATTCTGACGGTGCAAGTGCTCTCTCTGTATGCAGACTCTATATCAAACCGTTCTGTGATTTTGTGTGTATAAACCATCATCAGTCTCTATAATGTCTAACTGTGTTTCTGAAGTGCATAATTTTGAATTACAGCTCAGTGCGAGTTTGAATTTCATAACTTTATTAGGGGAAATGGTCAAAAGGGCCTTGCCGTATTATTGCACTCTGGATATTAAGGACATAAGCTGATTTGAAACAAAGGTCAAATAGATAATAGCTATAAAAGGGATTGCATTTATTAAATCAACTGAATATTAAGCTGAAATTCTAAATAACTTGACTTTATTAACCAAATTTTACCGATTTAGTCCGGAGCCTAAGCCAATTTTGTCTGCATTTTTGCGTACCGTAATGAAACTTGGCACGATTATAATACAACACTATGGTATTATTTGACGAAGTGAAGCTCATTCCAAACCCAGTACAAAGCAAAGATACAGAGTGCTTTATTTTTAATTGCATCTATCTCATTAAAATTCTGTATGAAATTTAAATGTAAAGCTAGAGCAATGAAACTTGGCACCGATTATAAGGACATATGGGTTTTTATTTTAAGCGATAAAAAAATGATATTGTTTTATTTTCTTCCAAGAAATAAAAAATATATATATTTTTTAAATTTATGGCGTGGGTGCTGAGTAGAAAAAAAAAATCCAAGCGGTTAGCTATGCAAGATAACTTGTTAAAATTTACTGTGAGCATTAACAAATTGTTTCTCTTTAAAACAAGTATTGCTGGACTGGTGTGAATTATAAATGGTCGGAGTACAGAGTAACAATTGTAAATTGAAAAAATCTAAAAACATAGAAAGATATGTGGATTTTTAAGACGTAACGATATTTTCAAAAAATATATACCAAATAAGAGATACTTAGCGTTTATTTATATTTTACGAAAAGAAAATGAAAATTTTGTTGAACTGTTAAAAATACAGGCTGTTTTTAAAAATAAGTTACATTTTTATGATCAATTTAAGTAGTTTTTTTTATGACGACGTTACAAATCTCCATGGAAAACTCAAAGTCAGTACGTTACAACAACACTAGTACAGTTTTCATTTTCTTAAATAAAAACTTTTGTACAGAGTGTTAAAAAGTAACTAGACAATAAAGTTTTTTTCTAATTTTTTATTTTAGTGCTGAAAATTCAAATAACTCTAGATATGTCAAATTAACATCTCATTGCAATCACTATATTCTCCTTTATTTTACATACATTTTTACTGTTTTTTGCATTATTTATTGTAGCTACTGCGTTAATAAGAATTTTGCAATGAAACTTGGCACAATTTGTCGGCCTATTACAGGCTATGACACAAATGTTAATATTTGTGTAATTTTGTAATATGCTGAAAGATACAAGGTGACATTAAAAAAATCATGTAGAAAGTAGTAGTCTCAAGCTATGGGTCATACCGGTATGCAGTTTAAGATACTTTCTAAATTTTACAACTTTTTAAAACTAGAAGAACGCCTTTCTCACATGGTGTACATTGTTTAATTTAGCTTTGTAATTGTAAGAAAATACAGGGTGTTTCTTTTGTCAATATATAATTTTTTTTTAAGCAACATATTTTATTCAGCTGGAATGCTGTGTTTTATTTTTATTGTTCAGTTGGGTAGTAATAGATTTCTTTGAAGTGGCGTCCAGTAAAAAACTTATTAGTTTACGTAAAAAAATGGAAGTTGTTAACGTTTCGAAGAAGGAACATCTATCAGCACGAAAGATCGCTGATAAATTTAATATCGGAAAAACTCAAGCAGCGATATATATTAAAATTTTGCAGTTTTCCCTCACAAGCGGACACCTCCAATAAGCGGACAAAATCGATGAAACCGTGAGTGTCTGCTTATAGGAGGTTTTACTGTATATGAATACTTTGAAAATTTATATTTTTCAAAACGATTTACCGGTTTTATATACTGACAAACAATTTTTTGCTTAAATATTCACATATATAACAAAAGCAAGCAAAAAAGTAAGCAAGCTAAGCAAGAAAAATGCTTGAAATGCCAACAAAGGAAGGGTTAGAGGCGGGAAAAAGGCGCAATTTTATGTTTTTTCGCCACAAAGAAAACCGCAAAACCTATACGCACAAAAGCAGAAATAATTAGCCTTAAATAAGGGGTATTGTGGCTTTGGTTATATAATAGAATGTATGATAACAAAAAATGTTTTTTGACGCCTAACAAGACCACAAATCTTTATTTAGCTACTTTATCTCACTCCATTCATGATGATAAATATAAAAACTGGGCTTTGGTCAGCCATTGTTAGCTGTCAACTTTTAAAAGTACAGTGGAACCTCTCCTTGCGGACACCTCTATTAAGCGGACACTCCCTTTAGGCGGACAATTTTGTTGGAACCAAGCTTTTCCCTATTTCTTTACATGTAAAATTCACTCCTATAACCAGACACTCTATAACCAGACGCGGCAAATTTTGTTTGGTTAAAAAATTCTGAAACCTCCCTTAACCGGACGCGAACCTCTGACAATGGGACGGAACGCTGCACGACATGGGCATAAATATTATATAGTATTTTGGCAACAACGCACTCTGCAGCCGGGGAATTACCTCTTTCCGATGTAATGCGGAGACTAAATACTTCTGTCGTATTTAGAACATATTTTATTTATAATAAAAGGTAGTTTTCAGCTTTTTTGGACTTTTATTTTAAATTTCTAATTCAACAGCCAACGTTTCGACGCCTTCCGCGTCATTCTCAGGGCTAAAAAACACAAAGAACGTAAGTAGTCTCATCAAGAATAACAATAAGATTTAAAAAATTAAAATAAAATTAAAATTATTTATACAAGTTAAAAAGGTTATACTTTAAAAATCAATAAAAAAATCTATAAAATTGCTTTTAAAGTTTTTTCCTAAAAATTATACACATAAATATAGCAAAATAAAATGACAGGCCACAATATTCTTTAAAAAGCACAGGAAATAGTTAACATAAAAGACAAACAGGTATCATCACAAAAAACAAAAAATAAAATTTTATTCAGCGGGACTGCTGTGTTTTATTTTTATTGTTCAGTTGGGTAGTAATAGATCTTTTTGAAATGGTGCCTAGTAAAAAAGTTTTTACGTGAAAAAATGGAAGTTGTTAATGTTTTGGAGAAGGAACATCTATCAGCTCGAAAGATCGCTGAAAAGATATTGTTAATAAATATATATATATTGAATTTTCGCAGTTCTCTCTCATAAGCGGACACCTCCAATACGCGGATAAAATCGACAAAACCGTGAATGTCCGCTTATAGCAGGTTTCACTGTAATCGCAAAATAAAATTAAATAGACCATACATTTTGGTGTATTAATCTACATTTTGTGATATTGTTGGGGTCATTTGCTACCTTTTTAACCTTGGAACTTGGGTCTTAAGAGTCACGGCTAAAGAGATATGAATTTTTAATTTTTTTTTCTCAAATTATCCAAAATCCCACCTTTAAACCCTCGTAAGTTTTTTATTAATGTCTGAAAAAGCACCATTTTGTTTTTATAATTCTGTAATCTTATGCTTCTTCAACTTATTAATAGATTTGTTAAAATTGATGTACCAAAGGGACATACGAGGTTTTTTATTGAAGAACATTAGTGATTTTGTGAAAGAAAATCAATTTCAAAATTAAAAATCAAAAAAAGTATCGACAATTGAGAACTTCATTTTCTTTTAGAAACTTCTTTAGTAGATTACCTTTCTAACGGTATGCTACACATTGATAAAAAAAAACATTTCTGCTTTAAAATACGGATATTCCGTCAGAAGGGCGAGACTTTTTCGGAATTGGTAAGAAAAACAATTTAATTTTTATGATCGTTTACCTACTTAAACAAAAGTTAAACTTTTAATAACAACGTATTGTGTTCTTTATTTATAAATTTTGTTCTAAAGGATCATAAACATCAAATTGTTTTTCTTATCAATTCCGAACGATTATTGCCCTTCTTACAGAATATCCGTGTTTTAAAGCAGAATTGTTTTTTTTAATCAAAGTGTAGCATACCGTTATAAATGCAATCAACTAGAGAAGTTTTTAAAAGAAAATGAAGTTCTCAAGTGTCGATACTTTTTTTAATTTTTATACTTGAAATTGATTTTCTTTCACAAAATCACTAATGTTCTTTAAAATGTCCCTTTGGTACACAAATTTTAACAAATCAATTAATTAGGTGAAGTAGCATAAGATTACAGAATTATAAAAAAAATGGTGCTTTTCCAGGCATTAATAAAAAGCTTACGAGGGTTTAAAGGTGGGATTTTGGGTAATTTGAGAAAAAAATTGAAAAATTCATATCTCTTTAGCCGTGACTCTAAGGACCCAAGTTCCAAGGTTGAAAAGATAGCAAATGACCCCAACAATATCCCAAAAAATTATGACGGTTCATGTGCCAAACACCCTGTATATTAGCTTTTTAAATTTGAGAATCTTTTTTCATTTATATTAATTTATCTTGTTCTTACAAGTATTTTTTAAACTAACCCTCATACATTCGCTTCTAATTTCCGCCAATTTATATTCGTAAATCCAGCGATATCTCTGTAAAGTATGTAAGAAAGGGAGTTAAGCGAGATATATATTCCCTCCCCTCATTAGTCGTAGCCATATCGTAAGGAAACAGTTGAAGAACTTTATACGAAAAATATAAGTATTGAAGGAGTTCAAAGATAAGGAACTTTTAAACATTTTAATAAAATTTTAATTCTCAAAAATTCTTGTATGCATAATGAATTACGATAAATTATTATAAATCTCAATAAATAAACAAAGCATAATTTTTAGATATCGTAGCTACCGGAAGCTTGAGAGCACGCCCTTACTTATACAAAAAAAAACATAGATGACGACAGTGGCATATATAAGGAGGGGGCCTGGGCCAAACCAAACCCCCCCCCCCCGAAACTCAGATTCTTTTAGATATTTTCTACATATTTCATGAATACAAACATAAAATAGCATAAAATACGGCCTCATGAGGTCTCCCCCCCCCGAACCTGTCTCGGGCACCCCCCGAAATTTTTTTCTATATACGCCACTGGATGACGAAAATGTGTCTGAACCCTAGTAACACATTAATTTTAAAACGTCCATTTCGGACCTAGGGGACGTTTTCAAAAAGTACGCCTATAGGTCCCTCAGAGTCCGATAGAGGTCCCTGGAAGGCCTCTTAAACGTTTTTGTGGGCCTTTTTTACGTTTTTAAAACGTCCCCACAGAACGTTTAAAAGCGTTTTTCATACTTTTGTCTAAATTAATTTTTTATACCTTTTAATTTGAGTACCGCAAAAAGTTTCAAATTTACTTTTTTTTGATCAGCCTAAGTAGATAATAATTATGATGCTAAAGGGAGAAATGTGAGGGACCCTTAAAGTACGTTTTAAAAATGTCCTTAATTGAACTTATTTAAAACATCCCTCTTGGGTCATTTTTAAACGTACTTTTTAAGTGTTTATTGATTAGGGCCCTAAGGGTCCATCTCACCGACTTTTTTTTCGTTACTTATGATATGACGTAATAAGGAATACTTAAGGCTAAGTAACGAAAAAAAAAGTCGGAGCGATGGGCTATAAGGGACTTAAAAAGTACTTTTTCAAAATTTTCTGATTTGCGCATTTTTAAAACTTTCTGTTTAGGACGTTTTAAAACGTACTTTTTAGCCCTGAGGGACCTTAAAAATAAGTTTTGAAAACGTCCTGTTTTGCGAGTTTTAAAAACGTCCGTTTTAGTAGGTTTTGGGGACCTAGAAAGACTTAAAAATTATATTTTCAAAACGTCCAAAATGGATGTTTTTTTAATTGTCTTATTTTGAACGTTTTTAAAACGTACCTTTTGGGTATGGGGACGTTGGGACCTGAAGGTACCTAAAAAGTACGTTTCTGGGACATCCGGTATTACTAGGTAAGGGGCACTTCTGTAGCTGTAGCTCAGTTGATAAAGTATCGGAATAGTTACATGGCTCAAATTCAGACTGAGGCAAATTTTTTTATTGTCTTATTTTTTCAATTAATAAATTCAAAAATAAATAAACTCCGTGGTAATACAAATAGTGTAAGGCTGATTTTTCCGCATTATCTAAAAACAAATCTACATACTTACCGAAACTTTTTATAAAACAAAATAATACCACACTTCTTTTTTTTTGTTTAAAAATTACCCATATTTTTGTTTCGGCTTTTAATGTAGGTTTGAAACAAAAAAACTCAACACAACACTTAAGTCCTGCTTACAATACAGTGAAGTATAACTCGTGTTTATATTTTTATAACCCGCACTTTAGTTTTTTCTGTTATGTTTTCTCCGTTTAGCTTCCTGAAAAAAAGTATTCATTTTTGTCTTTTTATGTTTTCTTCTTTTGTAGCACCATTACATTATGGATTCTATATGTAAAAAAATTGAATTTAAGTTATTCTTTTATACCATTTCGGACTATTCAGAGCATAGTTTTTACTTTATTAAAATATACAGGGTGAGTTATAAGTAGGTGGAAAGCAAAAAATAGGGATTCCTTTGCTTACATTAGGACCAGAAATGAAAGCATTGTATATGAAAATAGGTAGGTAAATGTCTAGTTACGGAGCTGTAAAACGTTATAATTTTCCCTGCCCCTGAATTTTTTGTATGATGCGCCGCTGGGGATTTCTAAGATACAAAAATTTTTTATTTTTTCTATCTGTAACCGTTACGGAAAAAAAATGTAAACAATAATTTTGATAAATTTTCTTAAATAAATCAATTAGCGAATCGTTTTTAATTTTTTTACTCGATAACGATAGTAGAGGTATAGAAAAACTATAAAAAAATTTAGCAGTTGTTGGATGATATAAAGAATTTACTTTGTATTTTGGAATACACCAGTTGTAGTCAAAAAAGTTCAGGCGATGAAAAATGGGCTTCACCTCTGATAAAATATGAACTTAAAGATTTTTAAAAGCAGTTAGCCCATTTAATCATGTTCACCTTATAGCATAGCATAATTTTCTTGTCAAATTTGAGCCTAATATCTAGAAACCTGCAGAAGTTTTTTAAAAAAAGAGCTAAAAAACTCATTACTAAGCATTTGTTAACCATTGTTTATTAAAACTTTTAGTGTTAAAATAAGCTCAGGAATCTCCACTATTTATTTGTTATCTACTAATGACTTGTTCTGTATGGTATGTAGTATAATGTTTTGATCCGATTCCATTAATTTTAATATTAAGTACCTGTACTATGACCTACTAATAATGCATTTGACCATAACTTAACCGCAGTCTAAACCAAAACACTTAGGCATCACTTACTAAGCACTTTCAGAAATATTCTGAAGAGATTTCAACAATTTTTTTATCTACGTTTAAATCCCAAGTGCTTTTAGCACCACCCCGGTATACATACTTAATAGGCCTAAAAATACCCTTACGACCGTGTCTATTATAATTTGGAGATATAAATAATGTAAATACTTTTAGCGATGAAAAAAGGGCGTCGAGTGGTCAAAAAGCATACTAAATCGAGAGATAGCCAGCCTATCTTCAAGCAATGCCACCTAGCGATTTTCATATACACATAAAACTGATTAAAATAGCTCTTGTGCATCACTTTAAATTAAGGAGCTTAGAATCTCCTATGTCGTAGAAATCTGTCTCTGACTATGCTTAAAGATAAATAATACATGACACTATCGGTATCACAATAGCAAAAATTTTTTACACATATTTGCAAATTAATAATGTAGAGCTGAGCTACACAGTAAAAAAAATATTATAAAATCTAGAAAACTTATTTTCTTGATAAGATTATTTTCTCTCAAACTAAGTTGGCATGACTTAATGGTGACGTCTGCTTTTCAATAATATTTTGTTTACGTTATATCTAGTTTTGAAAAGGGACTGAGTATTTCAAAACGAAAAACTGTTTTGCAAATCAATTGTTTAGGTTTTTTTGAATATCTTGATTTACCTGAAAAATTTGGACCGTGCCTCCCCCCCAAACCTAAATTTTTTAAAGCATGTTTTATTAAAAAATAATATAATATCATAATATACGTCATTATGGAGTCGCGCCCTCCCCCTCCTCCAAAACATATTCATGGGTGAACTGCACTGAAGTTGGTTTCTTATTTTACATAATTTTAACACCTTTGTTATAATCTTTGGTAAGTATATTTTACGTATAATGGGTAGTTTGTCATGATTTAGGATTTAATTAAAAGTTTGGTGTAGTTAGGTTTGAATTTTAATAAAAATTTCTTAATAAAAGAAAACATTCATTTTTACCTTTATTAGCACGCGCAGCAATGGCTAGAAAAGGTAGGTATTATCTTCGAGGAAATTTTTTTTTGATATAACCCCAAAATGTGTTATTTGGGTCTATTCTGACCTATCCTAGCAATATTGTCGTGATGTCTGTCTGTGTGTGTGTGTGTCTGTCCGTAACACGATAGCTCCTAAACGGCTCCGATCTTCATAAAATTTTTAGGTAAAATAGTGCTCGACACTCTAATGAGCTTCTTTTGGTCAAAATCCATTTTAAATTACAATTAAAATATTTAAAAAATTGTAACTTTTTAACGGAGCATCGCATTAATATTTTCAAAATAATTTGTGTTAAAAAAAAACTTTGTAGGAGCTCTAGTTTCTGATATATTTACAAAAATCTGTTTTCAGGGCTGATATAATATCATGGTGTGCTATAGGCTAGCTAGGAAGGTATCAGATACATCAGGGATCCATTTCTTTTAAAAGGAGCATTAAAATATCTTCATGTAAGAACGTTTTTATCTGGAAATAATCCAATATGATTTGCTTGGAACGAAACAAATGTATTTTTAAAATGAATCTGGTTTGCCTTCAGTAAAATATTTTAAGACAAAATTTGCTTTATTTTGATTTTTTTTTTCTGTGTAGAAATGCAAGAACGTTTTAAGCTGATATGTGGGATAAAATAAAGCATTTTTTCAAAAAACAGACGTTTTTGTGGTAATAAATCCGTCGAAAATATAAAGGTTTCCCGGGACCACTTCACACGAAACGCGTTTCTAACAAAAAGTGGAAAAACCATCAGGATCCATCAGGATTTTAGCTAAAAAACAGATCCTGCCAAATTCCATTATTCTTCGTAAAACAGAATCAATGAAACGAAACTCATTAGGGCGTTAAGATTGATAAAACAATAAATAATTTAAATTAAAATTGGCCGAAATTCTCACTGTCATCAATGCATAAACGGACATTCAGTACCTGATGATTGGAAAATTGCATTCATATCCGCAATACACAAAGAAGGAAACAAGCTGGATTGCAATAATTACAGAGGAGTTTTAGTAACCAGTACTCTAAGTAGATTGTACGGTAGGATTCTTAGAGATCTAATAGAGATTGATTTTCATGAACAAGAAGAAGAAGAGTAAAGTGGGTTTCGTGCAGGCAGATCTTGTAGTAATAATGCGCCAGAAATATAGAGACTCATGATAACTTTGTGGACCTACAAAAAGCATGTGATACCGTTCCAGTAGAAAAATTATGGACAGTGTTAGAGCACACTAATATCAATCATACATACATAAAAGTGATAAAAGGACTAAAAAAACTAAAATTAAAATTGGAAATCGACTTTCAAAAGAATTCCTGGTAACAAAAGGCTTAAGACAGGGATGTTGTATCTCTTCAACTCTTTTTAAAATATATATCGCAGTAGCTCTAAAAAACTGGAAACTTAAACTTAACGATCGATTTACCATATACACACTACAGTTTGTTGACGACCAAGTAATTGTAGTTAATGGTAAAGAAGACATGGTAAAGTTAACGGATGAATACCAAAAGTGGGGATTAACAGTGAACGTGGATAAGACACAGTACTTATGCATTGGAAACGAATCCAGTGAGTTAGAACTAGACAATTGACAAAAAATATCTCCATGCAATGAGTTTGTATACTTTGGTGTCACATTTGATAAGATAGGAACAGACTGTATCGAACTGGAAAAAAGAATAGTAAAAGCAAAAAAGGTTAATGGATGTCTTAGCAGTATTTTATGGAATAGAGACTTGTCGCGTAACAGAAAAATATGGAACAAAAATGGAAACTGTCGAAATGGAAGCAATAAGAAGATCAATGCGAATATCTAGAACAGATCACATAATAAATGAGATCATAAAAAAAAGAATGGGAATCGAGGGAAGTATAACGAGTGACATCACTAAAAGACAACTGATATGGTACGGCCATGCACAGCGGATGAGCGACGAAAGATTACCAAAGCAGGTCCTAGAATGGCAACCAATAGGACACAGAACAAGAGGGCGTTCTAAACTAGAATGGCAACAGTTAATCCAAAGATCAATGAGTCAAAAAAATCTGACAGAAGGTGTGTTTCAGGATTGAAGGAGGTGGAGAACAGGCGTCGGACAACGTAAAAAAATGTTCAAAACCCACATAGTAGTAGCAATAATTCTCATTGTTTTGAGTAGCCTTAGCAATTTAAAAAAAAACTTAGTACATCCGAATAAAAAATCAGTATAATGGCTAAAATTGTACATACACAAAAACCAATAGAAACGGATTTTCGATCAAAAACCAACATTGCGATTTTTTAAAACCTAGTCATTTTTAAAAGATTTTTGCCATTTGTTTCAATCCTTTATTTTTAAATTTTGTAATTTTGCAGTTAAACTGTTTGTTTCTTTAACTTACTTATTTTACAATAATTAGTAGATTTTGCGAAATTGCTTTACCATGTACAGAAAGAGAAACTTAAAAACAGTAACATAATTTTGTTGTAGTTGCTATGGCTGCATTTAAATCCTGTAGCAGTTCCTTTTTTAGGAGACCAACGTTCACGAAGGACGGATAAAAACTCGAAAGTACAAAAGGTCGAAAGTAGAAAAAATCGAAATCATAAGGTCGAAAAACAACTTTCCTGACTTCTTTCCCGGGATCCTAGAGGGTGTTAATCCGAACCGAACCAAACCGGTTCAGTTCGGTCCGGATTCACACCCTTTAGGATCCCGGTAAAGAAATCAGAGAAGTTTTTTTTTGAGCTTATGTTTTCGACCTTTTATACTTTCAACCTTTTATCCTCCGCCCAATGTTCACATACACATGAAATGTAATTTCTTATTGCCCAAATAATCACCGCATTAAAATACAGGACAGGACTATAGAACACTGATTAATTTATCTAGCACGAGGGTTAAATTGGTTTTACTTGTGTTTTCCTTTCTTATATTCCCCCCTTTTTTTTCTTTGAACCCAACGCGAGCGGTAGTTAAAATTGCGCTTGATATAGGTCAATTCAATTGAGAAAGGCGAAGTATAATGCATGGTTTTTCTTTGCTGTTTTGATTTTGGATCCCCTGTTAGTAGTGATGGAAGGAAGGGTGACAACAAGTAGGACAAATTAGGCTCTTTTTACCATGCTCTATTGGGCTTTTCTTTTATCTTTACCAGTCCTAGTCCAGTATGTCGGTCCATTTGAGCAAGTACAGCGTGTCCCATTTTCTATATATATATTTATCGGTTTCACAACATTCTACGCCTTCCGATACCCAATCTTCACTGTTTTCTGTTTGCCGATAATTCATCATCTAGGCCTCTTATTCTTATTTCACTGTTTATTCCTTCTCTCCAGCTTCTCCTTGGCCGTCCTCGTTTTCTTTGGCCAGTTGGTTTCCATTGTAGTATTTGTTTAGGTAGTCTTCCATCATCCATTCTTTGTACATGTCCGTACCACACCAGTTGTTTTGTTCTTATATCATCCACTAAAGTAAGTTCACCCACTGTCATAATTTCTCTTATTCTTTGATTTGTAACTCTTTCTCTTTTTGATTTCCCTGCTGCTCTTCTCCAATAGTCCATCTCCGTAGCGGACAGCATTTTTTCTATTCTATCCTTGATTGGCCATATTTCTGAGCCGTATGTAATAAAATCTCGCTTATTTTGCAAGATATTTTTATTCTGGAAAAACCTTTTTATGGCAATTTTTTTAGAGCAAAATAATGACGTTATCAATCTTTTAAAATAGTGTTTAGTTTTTGAGATATGGTATTTATCTTAAAAAAATTAAATACGGACCTGGATTTTTTATTACTATTTTGATTGGGTTTATGCTATTATTTTCTTAAAATTATAAAACTTTAATATTTTTGTGATTTAAGGTTAAACAATATTTTTGTGATTTAAGGTTATACAACAAACAAAACAATATTTAATATTTTTAAAAGATTTATAAATAAAGACAAAAACGTTAAAATGTTACAAAACTAATATCATAGTAATTATTTGATGGTAGCACAGCAACTCATGAAATTTATTTCAACATGGAAAAACAAAAGCTTGGAGTTGACATTGTCATTTTTCTTGTCATTTTTGTGAATGGCTCACTCAAAATTATTCTAAAATGGCTCGAAATCGACCATATCGAGATTTTGAAAAAAATGTGATAGGTTTGACTGCTTTATTCAAGCCACAAAATCCCAATATATAAACGGCAGAAATATTTTTATGCAAAATGCGTTAAGAAAAATTACTCAGAAATGCTAAGAATGTCTTACACATAATGGCAATCAGTTTGAAAAATTATATCATTAAAGAAAAATTAGTTATTATTTTTTGTAATTCGTTATTTTTTTTGTATTTGTCGGGTCAAATAAATCTTTAAATTAACGTAACACCATTTTAATTTGCTAAGTTTCAAAACAGTTCAACTAAAAATGGTTCAACTAGCAATTTAAAATTTTTATATACGTTGGAAATATCCAGGTTCGGACTAAATTTTTTTTTAAAATATTAAATAATTTTTTTAACAAAAAAAGCATTAAATTTATATTATTTTGTAATAATAATAGAATGAAATCAATCAAAACTTCATTATTTTCTTACCCTGTATGTATGAGATATTTTTAAGAAATAGAGACGCGACAAACAAATCAAAGTCACACAAACTCATATTTTTTGTTTATGTTATTTTCTTGCTAAGTTCATTGGCGTTTCACTAATATAATTTATGTTGTCAGCGGTGAGTAACATTATTCAATGCAACATTAAGAGGGACTTGCACGATTCTTAAACAAACGGTTTTTTATGCAAACATCTGTTATTTTTTAAGCAAAGTTTAATTTTTTGACCGTTGCATCCATAAAAATTATGTTACTGATAACGGACATTTAAGCTAATATTGCAAACTTCGCGTTCTAAAATATCAACTAACTAAATTTGGTATTATTATTACGGTAAGCCCACATTCTCTGCTTGTTTATGTTTTTTCCTATCTTATTATTTTTTCAAAGTTTATTTGCATAAACAGGAGAAAAATAAGGGAAAACATGGAAGAAAAATATAAGCGAGGGACTGAGTTATAAATAATAAACTGAAAGAGGCTGCTAACTTTATTCTTGTTGTGAATTTTACGACATATTGCAGAACTGTAAATACTGGCAATGGCTTCAGAAACTCTTGCAATTATTCTAGATACTGCGGTAGTATCTACTTCTACAAATTGCTGACATACTTTTATTCTTAAGTAAAATTTTAAAAAATGGATTCAGAGTTCTGTAAAGGAAGCCAAATTCAAGAGAAAACAAACGATCTGGGAACAATGTTGTTCATACGTGTACATCATATTCCATACCTTTTTTCTATTTTCTCAAGGACAAGGACCGCTATCTGTTTATAACCCCAAAAGATTATGTTATATTCCTAAAATATTTTTGCTGATGTCGTGTTTTCTGCGATGTGGGTATAGCTCGGACCGGGAATATTAAAAATAACCTGAATCCTAAAACGTGAAAGGCCCGGGCCCCCTCGTCTCCCGACGTGCTGCTGCTGCTTCAAATCATTATTTTCCCAGAAAATCGAAAGAAAACTTGTAAAAATCACCAGAAAAACATAATACAAATTCAGTAAAAACTCCAAAATAAGTTAAACTTGCAACTAAACGTCCGAGATTGCGCGTTTAAGTTAAACATCGTTTAAGCCAACTTCAGTTAAAATATGGTGCAAAGAAAATTATCGAATTAAACGACGTTTAAAGTTAAACGACCGTTTAAATCAAATGATGCAAGTCCCTCATAAATAAACACGTTTCTCCGTCACCTCCTGTAAAGGTTTGTCAAAAATCGTATTTTTATTTTCCGACGCTTTTACATTAACAAGTACTGAAGGTGCATCTCTCTCTAAACAAGGCTGAGTATACAGGACCGATATTTCCTTCCTTGGATTTTGACCCTAATAAATTTGACTTTCAGCAGTTTCGAGATCTTTTTGTGTTCGTCCTGCAGCAGGAACCCCCTGGTTCCACTATTACTTTATCTTTTTCTCCCTTTATGGGTTTTAGTACCAACTGGCGAACGACTCCAGGCGCTCATCTATTTGATATGTCATTTTAAGAAGATCTTTGGCCAATACCAAGCTTTGAACATCTTATGTGTCATGCGATAAGTCCCCCAGCCCCGTATATTTTTTTTGTAAAATGCTGAAAAATCTAAATAGTGCACAAAAAAAAGTTACATTAAATGACACCGAATAAAAAAAAACTGCTATGCATCAAAGAAGATAATTTTGTTACAAGAACTTCAAATTGGCTTATTTCTAGAACAAAACTTTTTTCATTCTCCTTTACTTCAAATTTTTGTTTTGGCCTCTTTTCAAAACTAGATATTAAGACAAATAAAACATTGAAGGAACAAATTTGTTTTCTAGATTTGATATAAAAACAAATTCTGGGTAGATTTTTCCTTAATCATGTTTTATGTTAAAAGTTTTTTTGAGTAAATAAACTTCTAACTTTAACAAAATAAACTAAGTTAACATAACTAAGCATTTTAGAATGTTGACTAGGTCCCTACCTATACCTTGCAACCAACAACAACGAACTGACTTTCTCTAATGACAAAGGACAAAAACAAACAGAAACTTCGAACTTCGGACCAAAGTTTGGAATCCTCTTACCGACAAAAAGTTAAGCTGTACATGAATTAAGGTCACCATTTACTATGAGAGTATGTACTGCGTGTAGAAAGAATATAGAACAGCAAAAGATTCAATTTCACAACCATAGTGGAGGGGCGAATCGCCTGGCAAGTGTGTCAGAGTAGGCCTATTTTGCCATGTCTCAGCTGTTTTTCTCATATTTTGTCATGAGGTGCCTTCACGTCTCCTCTAACACAATTATAAACTTTTTGTTTCCACCTCAACTGCAACGCATATCAACTTATTTCTGTTTCGTCTTGTTACCAATTTTTCTGTAAAGTTTATCCCTTAAATTAAAACCGGGAACAAGAAGCAACCACCAGCATTTGGCTTCAAAACCTAGAAGAATGTTCAGCAAACTTAAAGAACATTTTTGGAGATAGGCATTAAAAATAGTTGCTACCCTTTTATTTGTGTGTAGTGCCCTTAGTATACCTTAAATTCGGCGAGAACCTTTTGATTCTAGACTAAAACCCACCAAGTTTTAACTTTATAAATCAAGTTCGACTAATTGCAACTGAACTTTTGAATCCACTAATTTTGTTGAGTTTTCAGATTTTAGTTAGCGTAGAACATTTCAAGATAAAATTTTCTTTATTAAAATTTTCTTCCATTTGCACTTGTTCAAAACTCTAAACAAGTACCTATAGGCTTGAAGCATCTATTCGGTCGTTAATTCAAAACTTAATATATTAAAGGTTTGTAAAAACAATTGAGTTTTGAACAATCCAGGGGCACTTTGACTTGACTATAGAGTGTTAAAATTCCAAACACTAGTATTACTGAATGAGTACACACAAATCAAAAGAATAATCCACGATACTAGCTTAGCTTCAATAGATAATGCTTGGAAGCACCTATCATATATTTTGGAGCAGGAGTGCCTCCTCCTGCAAATTTGATTAGGCTTTCTAGTCCGGTTTATAATGCATGCAGCAACTAGTTCGCAAAGCAATTAAAATTGGGTATGGATGAGCCAACAGGCAGGTACTAAACATTGAGGACTTCATTTTTAGTCCATAACGGAAATATATTTTTTATTGAATGGAAAAAAAGAACAATAGTAGTGGAATAAGAAGGCCCCTTTTGCCAAGTCCCACGAATTTCGCTCAATCCACACCCTGCACTTGCATTCAATGTCCAGGTAGCTCATTGAGCTTTGGGTCAGATGGATTAACTCATTTGTTGGTCGTCTGTGTTAATCTAGAAGACTAATTTTCTTATGGTTTAATTGTTGGTTATTCTTGTGAAGGCGAAGGGTTAATTTTTTCTAGGGCGCACTCTAGTAAACCCTTTCTTTTTTTCTCCACTCAGGCCAAGAGCAACTTAAGAGGAGGTTGGTTGTTGTCCTTGATAACTACCAACGAACCGACTTTTGGAGACACACTTGGGATATTTCACTTTTGACGCTGTTGGAGTGCTGAAAAGTACTCCAACGACCAACGTTTTCAAAAACTACGGTAAATCTGTTGAATCAACTGCCATCTTTTCAGGCGATTATTAGAGATATCCGACAGATCCTCGTCTGGAGGGCTGTCTAAGCCTCAAGCGTGAGGAAATGACCAGGGTTTAAACTTTCTAATACCCTGTTTCCACCAATGCATGGCCACCCCGATTCAAAAAACGCATCAGGTGACACTGCATTTAAAACCGGTGCAAATCCATAGGCCATCACGTGATGCGTTTTTTGAATTGGGGTGGGAATGCATTGCTGGAAACAGGGTATGTCATTGGGATTGGGATTCGCATATAGGACGCGAGTTATGTGTAGAATCACATTCTTCTATCACTGTAGAAATCTCTTCAAATGCCAATATTTGGTGCCCAATTACATGGTTTAATTAGGTCTTCACGGATTTCATCCAGGATTCACACAATTCTCCGAAGTGGGAAGCTGCCGAAGCCTTTAGGTGCGACAATAACAAACCCTCTTAGGTGTGACAATAACAAAACCTTTGCACCCTTAAAGTTGGTGCCCCCGTTGCTGTAGATGTCGTTACAACTCCCACGATGAAGTACAAATCTTTGAAAACAAGCTCAAAATTCCTCTGGGGAGAAGTCTGACACAGCTTCGAGGTGTATGACCTTGGTCGATATACAAACGAATATACAAACATATCTGTCTTGGCTTTGGATACCTCTAGGTCTAGACATGGTAATTTAGATTGGACCCATATAGTCCACGCCACAATGAGAAAATGATTTTACTTGGCAAATTCTAATTTTTGGTAAATTACCCATAAAAGGTGTATATGGGCTGGGTTTTACTCTAGCACACCTAACCAACTAAGAAAGCACTCTATGAATTACTCAACCAATAGATGAAATCCAAAATTGTTGCCTCTTGTAAAGAAAACCTTACAAAGTTCAGTATCTTAGCCATCTTAGCATGTGCAGCTCTTTCTCGCTCAGTGGTGCCCCAAGTGCTTGTTGTCTTGTCCTTGCACAGGCCTCACATTCTGCCACAAGGTGTCGTGATGTCTCTTTTTCCTGTCCACATCTTGTTTAGGCAGTTATAGTACCCACGACTGACACAGCTTTGAGGTGTTTGGCCTTGGTGGACATACAAACAAATATACAGACATATCCCTCTTGGCTTTGAATACCTCCACGTCCAGACATGGTAATTTGGATTGGACCCATGTAGTCGACACCACAATAAGAAAATGGTTTTACTTGGGAAACTCTTATTTTTGATAAATTTACCATGAAAGGTGTATATGGGCTAGGTTTCACTCTAGCACACCTAAAACACTTGGAAAGCATACTATGAGTTGCTCGACCAATAGATAAAATCCAAAATTGCGAAATCTGTATACCCACGGGGGTCAAGGACGAATACACACCTATTAAGTGTTGACAATTAACTGTTTTGAGCTGCCCACGGAAAAATACAAGAGAAACAAAATCTTTCTATACCCGCTTAGCCCCGAAAATTGTTGTTTTCTTTATTCGCGCGTACTAAACTTTACTTTTGCTTTAGATTATTTAAATTTGAGCAGAGCGTTCGATCACTCCAATCAGGCGGACGAAGATGTTTGTACAAAAGGTATATTAGAAAGACATGGTAAAAGGTCTTGTCTTTATGAAGGATTGATTGATAAGTAATGTTTTTTATCTTAAATTTGCAAAGATGTTTATTAATAGTTTGAATTTGAGCGATTAAGCGTATAAGAGAAAGATTAATACTACTACTACTATGTCGGTTTAGAACGTTTTTCTACGTTGTCCGACGCCTATTCTTCACCTCCTTCGATCCTGACAATCATCTTCCGTCAGGTTTTTTTTACTTTGGATTATCTGTTGCCATTCCAGTTTAGAACGACCTCTTTTCTGCGTCCTATTGGTTGCCATTCTAGGACCTGCTTTGGTAATCTTTCGTCGTTCATCCAATGTACACGGCCGTACCATACCAGTTGTCTTTTAGTGATGTCATCCGTTATGATTCCCTCGATTTCCATTCTTTCTTTTATGATCTCATTTCTAATACGATCCGTTCTAGATATTCTCATTGATCTTCTTATTGCATCCATTTCGACACTTTCTTTCTTTTTTGTCTTTCTGCTCCATAAAATACTGTTAAGATAAACAATAACCTTTTTTGCTTTTACTGTCTTATCAAATGTGACACCCAAGTATACATACTCATTGCATGGAGATATTGTTTGTCCATTGTCTAGTTCTAACTCACTTGATTCGTTTCTAATACATAAGTACTGTGTCTTGTGCACGTTCACTGTTAACCCCCACTTTTGGTATTCTTCCGTTAACTTTCTCATCATATACTCCATGTCTTGTTTATATTAGCTACAATTACTTGGTCGTCAGCAAACTGTAGTGTGTTTATGGTAAATCGAACGTTAATTGGTATTCCCATGCCGTGTACTTTACGCTCCCAGTTTTTTAGAGCTACGCGATATATATTTTGAAAAGCGTTGGAGTGATACAAGATCCCTGTCTTAAGCCTTTCGTTACCAGGAGTTGTCTTGAAAGTCGATTTCCAATTTTAGTTTTAGATTTTGACCCTTTGTATAGTTCTTTTATCGCTTTTATATATGTATGATTGATGTTAGTTTGTTCTAACACTGTCCATAACTTTTCTACTGGAACGGTATCATATGCTTTTTGTAGGTCCACAAAGGTAACATGAGTCTCTATATTTCTGGCACTCCTTTTCTCAATTACTTGTTTAAGACAAAAACATTATCACTACAAGATCTGCCTGCACGAAACCCACTTTACTCTTTTTCTTTTTGGTCATGAAAATCATTTCCTATTAGGTCTCTAATAATCCTACCGTACAATCTACTTAGAGTACTGGTTACTGAAATTCCTCTGTAGTTGTTGCAATCCAGCCTGTTTCTTTTTTTATGTATTGAGGATGTGAATGCTATTTTCCAATCATCAGGTACTGGATGTCCATTTATGCATTGATTGGTTAATAAAGAACATTAAACAATGTGGTCACGTTAATCAACTACCTCAACAAGCAAAGTTTTAACCTTAAAAAAAAATAGAGGAGAAAAAAGGTCAAGTCAGTGGGTAAACACAGAGATCATTACTTATTGCCCGAAGGAAGGAAACATTTTCTTTTCTTATCAGGGCTTGGTAATTCTGGACACGTTTGGGACCTTTTGCTGCCTTTCGCTTCATCAAAACATCCCCTGGGGATTTTCCAGAATTTATTTTAATTATGAGTAATTTGTACAAGATGTCATCGACTCTGTAAAGGTTGTTATTTCTTAAAACGAGTGCTATATTTTATTTTTTCCATGTAGGAAGATCAAGGGCGACACTGATCGAATGTAATTACTGAAACTTAACCTCAATATTTATCTAACCTAAAAGACAGAAGAGCTGTCGTAGGTCACGGATTAGTTTGTTTCTTTTTTTTTGTAATCGATCCTTTCATTTATCGATATGTATAGCAATTTATTTTCGCCTGCTATTGTTCTGGTTTCTCTCGTATCTCGGTAGATGGCGCTTCTTGCGGGAGTTTTCTTACTATTTACATAGGATTAGAGACAAAAACCATCTAATTAACTTCGCAAGAGTGTCACATTGACCAAGCAGTGTTCTGAGGAGTCCCATAAGCATGAATCAGGATGAGACACCGCACACCTGCATAAATGAAAGTTTTCCGAAAATTTATGTTTCGCCTTCGGTGGTTCAATGTTTAGAGCGTTTGCGTACAGAGCAAGAGATTCCGGGTTCGAGTCCCGGCCGAAGAAAGAAAACTTTTTTCTTATTTTTTTTTAATTTAATTTCACTTATTGTTTATAGTTTTAGGTCCTTGCATTATTTGGAATTTGGTATTTGAGAATTATATTGGTAATCGCTCATTGCGATTAGAAACGTCTAATTTTAATTTTCATACCTTTTACAGTGGGATGGAAGAATTATAGAGATCAGTTGGATGACTTGGTTGAGTTTTTTTTTTGTTTTAAGCGTTTATTTAGCATATTTGCTACAATTTTTTCTTAAATCAACTTAAAACTATACTTAAAATTCAAATTTATACAACAAATAAATAAATAGGTTTAAACTAACACTATAGTAATAAAATTTAATAACTTTATATAAATTGTTTTAAAAATAAATATTTTTTTATACATTTTTTAAATTTTAGCTCACACTACTAATATAAGTAGTGTGAGCTATGGTGATCGTAATTTTTTCGAGAAAAAAAAAGTTGCTCCGATTTCAAAATTTTTTATATATCTTTGCGTTTCAGATGATTTTGAAACTTTTTTGTTTTGCTGTCTGTCTGTCTGTCTGTCTGTCTGTATGTCTGTCTGTATGTCTGTCTGTAACGACCAACCCGCATAACTCAAAAACCGCTTGTCCGATTTTAATGAAATTTGGTACCTAAGTTGGGTCTTGGGCCGTGATGGTCCCATTTAAAAATGAACAAAATCCACCGAACGCAAGCCAAATAAAAGGGTGGGGGTAGATTCCAAAAATTAGAGTTTATGTGAAAATATGGCGTGTGTGATATCAAACGAAAGGTAATTAAGTCTGGAGTTAAAAAAATGAATTTAGTTTATTTTTAAAAAAAGGGTAGATGTCCAAAATTAGAGTTTAAGTGAAAATATGGCGTGTGTGATATCAAACGAAAGGTAATTGAGTCTGGAGTTAAACAAAATACATTTTAGTTTTTTTTTAAAGGTTGGGGGGTAGATTGAAAAAATTTGAGTTTAAGTCAAAACATGGCTTGTGTGGTATCAAACGAAAGGTAATTGAGTCTGGAGTTGAATAAAATATATTTCAGTTTTTGATTATATTAGCTCACACTATAACTATAGTACCTAGTGTGAGCTTAGGTGCCCATAGATTGGCAGAGTATTTTTAAATTTGGTTCATTTTTAATTGACACGTTTAATTTATTGTATTAACTTACGCCTTTTGAAAATATTGATTTTTGAACAACTAATTATGATGTAGTGCTTAAATGAAAATCTTCTTTTGTCCGGGTATTGTAAGTATGATAATTATAATTTTGATTTATAAATTGTTTTATGGAATCTGGTAGTAAATTATTATTAATTTTATAAATAAAAATACAAACATTATAAAATATTAAATTTTTTACATTTAGCCAGTTTAATTTCTTTAACATTGTTTTTATTTTGGTATATTTATCTGCATTTAAAATTATTCTCATTGCACGATTTTGTAAAATTTGTAATTTTTCCAGAATGGCTTCATTAGCTGAATATAAAATAGTTGAGCAATACAAAAAATATGGCAAAATTATTGTGTTGTATACACATTTTTTTGAGAAAAATGATAAATAATGAGTTATTCTTCCTAAATATCCAATTTTTGCTGCTATTTTCGAGATGATATTATCGTAGTATAAATTAAACTTTAATTTTGAGTCTACTATAATTCCTAGATATTTGAATGAATTCACGATTTCCAATTTTTCATTGTTTATTTCAATTTCTAAATTTAATGGATTATTTTTCAAATTTCTTGTCATACATTTCGTTTTATTAACATTTAATTTTAATTTGTTTGTATTTAACTAATTTAAAACTAATTTTAAGTCAGAATTTAATAAATTAATAATATGTTCCAAAGAATTGCCTTTTAAGTAAATTAACGTATCATCCGCAAACATCTGAATTAAACTATATTTTAAAATCGATGGTAAATCATTTATGTAAAGAATAAATAATAATGGCCCCAATTTACTTCCCTGAGGTACCCCAATTTTGATTTCTTTTTTTGATGATAGTGTGTTTATTATTTTAGTACGTTGTTTTCTGTTAAAAAAATAATTTTTAAACCATTCCAAAACTTTTCCTCGTAATCCATAGTTATAAAGTTAAATACTACCCTGAGAGTTTCTCGTTCTTATATGGAGACACTGCACACCTGCAGAAATAAAAGTTTCGGTAGTTCAATGTTTAGAGCGTTAACGTACAGAGCAAGAGATTCCGGGTTCGAGTCCCAGCCGAAGACAGAAAATTTTTCTTATTTTTCTTTCTTTAATTTCACTTGTTGTCTATAGTTTTAGGTCCTTGCATTATTTGCAATTTGGTATTTGAGAAACCCGTTTTTGTTTTAAACCGATGTTATTTGCTTAACTTTCATATACAAACTTTTTTTTCTGTGCACCTTATTAGATCCATATATTTTCATTTTATCAAATTAATTTTCTCAGCAACTCAGCCACAGCATGAAATTGAAAATAGTCTGTCATCCTGCAGTAACGTACGAGGTCGGAATAAAAATTTTCAGAATGAAAGAAAAGATATTAACCCGGAAAATGTAGGTCAAACGAACATTTCCCTATATTATATCTAAAAAAAGGGGTGGTAAAAAATATGATGTTTTTTTACGGAGAAACAGAAATAAATTTTATTTACAAGCATACATATTATGTAAATAATATATGAGGATAATTTATTTCCGACAGTTTCAAAATTACGGTGTTAACGTATTTTCCTTTATCGATATATCAGATAAAATCATGACAAACACAGATGAAGATATCACGATTAGAACAGACCAATAAAAAATAGGAATGTATGGAATAGAGATTTGGCGCGTAACACAAAAATACAAACAATAAGAAGATCAATGAGAATATCTAGAACAGATCACATAAGAAATGAGATCATAAAAGAAAGAATGAGAATCGAAGGAAATATAACGGATGACATCACTAAAAGACAACTGATGTGGTACGGCCATGTACAACGGATAAACCTTGAACGATTACCAAAGCAGGTCCTAGAATGACAACCAATAGGGCGCAGAAAAAGAGGGCGTCCTAAACTAGAATGGCAACAGTCAACCAAAAGATCAATGAGTTAAAAAAATCTGATAGAAAATGATTGTCGGGATCGAAGGAGGTGGAGAATAGGCGTCGGACAACGTAGAAAAACATTCTAACCCGACATAGTAGTACTGCATGTAAAACTAGTAGATAGAAAAATAAATAAATGGATAAAAAATTTAAAAAAAGGAAGGGATGTCAGAGAAGTTTATCGATCGAACAAATGTATTGCAAACTGGAGATCTTGAAAAAGTAAAAGAAGTCGGGGAAGACCTCAAATGAGATGTGCGGACAATTTGTAAAAACATACGGGAACCAAATGGAAAACACAGTGATAGACAGAGAAGAGTGAAAGATATTATACGTATGTACGTCTAAAGGGGCCTACAGACACGCGAGCATTTCTTGAGATTAGTACGCGCGAACTAATCTCTGCATACATGTACGTTTGGTGAAATTGCCTACACACACGAAGACAAAACTAAACGTTCTAAACATAAACACGATATTATCAATGCGTTTTGTCTAGACACCGAGAGATTTGCTCGCGTACATCGTGCACGCGAACAAATCTTCGAGAGATATTTTAGGCGGATATTGTCTACACACGAAGAGATTAGAATGCGCAAACTTGTACGCGCGTACTAATCTCTAGAAATGTTCGCGTGTCTGTAGGCCCCTTTAAGATGGATCGAAGTAGGGTAAATAGATAAAAAATATCATTTTTTTTCCCTTTAGTACATTGTGCCTGTCTCTTTTTGCTATTATTAGTTTAATTTATTTAATATCCTATTATAGGTAAAATTTTGGCACACAAGTATATTTAACACAATTTAGTTTGTTAGAAAAAGTCTAGAAAAAATTCATATTTAATGCTGCTACTAAATTAATTTCTACATATAAATGCCGATGCTGGTCATTAGAACATCATCACTGATACAAGATACAACTAAGGGCAACACTAGTACTATGTGTGCTTATTATAAAGTAGAGACCCTGTATGTATGACATATTCAGACCACGAATGGACAATAAAAATCTTCTCCGACAGTCAAGCAGCCTTAAGAGCGCTTGATTCCTATACGGTCTCATCGAGAACCGTGAGGACCTGTAAGGATTCGCTGAATGCACTTGGTAGCGTTAACAATGTGTCATTAGTATGGATACCAGGGCATTCTGGACACGAGGGAAATGAGGTCGCAGACCTAGCAGCGAGAGAAGCGGCATCTGCCGAATTTTTCGGCCCTGAGCCAGACCTACCATGTCGTTAAATCAACCATATTAAAATGGATGGAGAATAGCTTTCAACATTACTGGATAAATATACCAGAACTGGCTCACTCTAAAGAGTTCATTAAAGGACCTCGCAGAAACAGAGCCAGGAACATTATTGGACTTACCAGACAGGAGATACGTATAGTGATTGGTCTTTTTACGGGTCACTGTCGACTCAGAGTACCCATGACAGAATGGGACTAACAGAAGAGACCGAATGTAGACTCTGTATGGAGGATGACGAAACAGTCAGACATGTACTGTGCGAATGTCTGGCTATTGCACGTTTACGTCAGAACACTTTTGGTAAACCTCATACGGTGGTGGGAAACCAATCAAAAAGCAATCGAAATTCATAAACACCAGCAGAACTTCAACAGATCTGAAGAAACTCAACAACAAAACTGAATCTCGGGAAAGTGACCAATCGCCGACCAGCTCTGATATACGCCCCGCCCAACATAGCGTATATAACCTGCGCCCGCGATAGACTAACCACCAGTCTTCGAGAAGCCGACAAACAGTCAACATTTCCTGAAGAGATGGCGAAACGTCGAGAACGAATTTCCAACGACGACGGCCGAATAGCCCGAAAGCACACCCACCAAAAAATCTCAAGTTTAGAAAGAATTTCCCAGAGCGTTAATAAGACTTTATTATAATATAAATCCTGTTGAAACGATATATATAACAAAAACTAGAAAAATTTAGTTATTGCCTCTTACGCCTTAAGATTTTATTTTTATTAGACAAAGTATCCTTATGTTCATTCCTGGCATAACTCTTTACATTTTTCGCACATGCCTTCAACATCGCCTTGTTTATTTTCGTTTTTATGCCTTTTTTGTACCATTACTAATGTAATTATGTGACTCATATGAGGGTAGGATTACGGCGTTTTTAATCTCAAAGATGAAACGACAAAATTTAATCTCACAAAAAGATCAAAAAATGTTTGCTGAGTCGTGGAAGATAAAACTAAATAAATGTATCCATGATGGATCTGATACCTTCGTAGCCCATTAGCAGACTCCAAGTGAATACGCTATATCAGGCTTGAAAACAGTTATTGTAAATATTTCAGAAACGGAACCTGTTCCGACATAAATTATTGAGGAAAACTTGTTCTACTACATTCCGGAAACTGCATATTGATGCGATGCTCCGTTAATAATAGGGGCTTTACATTTGATTTAATTTAAGCTTCTTGGCGTCTTAAATTATTTGGTAACAGTGGCGGCGCGTGATAAAAAGCTTTGGGGGTGTACATCAAAAAAAAATAAAAATTGCGGCGCAGGCGAAAATCTTTTTTGAGTGCCACGCTAACTTTTTGGGCCTTCGAGTGGGCCGTCATATCATATAATTTAAAGCAAATAATTAAAAAATTAGATATTTAGTTAGATATTAGTTACCTACGTATTATTATTGTTTACTCGATACTTTAATAATATTTGATACATGGACGAATTCGAAGTAATCGAATCCTTCGACGCTAAATACCGGTTACTCGAATCCCGAAATGGACCGAAGCCGAAGTGTTACTTTCGTATCAATCATATCGGCAACGGCCGTATGTGTAACGAGTTTGGAGTACTTGTAATCATTTGGACCGATATTTATTTACTTAAATATTTGATTATTTGATTCAATAGCTGTTGATGTGTTATGTCTAGCGGGGCGGCTTATCTGGCGCAGTGTTGCCAGGCTCATGTATTTTTCCCAGAATGTATTTGAAAAGTCGCCAGATTTTGAACAATGCAATGTTTAAACTGTCAAAAAACTGTCATTGGCATTAATGGATTTTGTACCCTATTTTATCTGAATTTCATAAAAATTGGCTCACACACACACGAACAGACCTCACGACGATATTGATAAAATAGGTAGAATTACATCCCATATGACACATAATTTTTTTTATTTTATATGGTTATGCGCACTCGCAAGGAGATCCCTATTACGCTCGAGAAGCGGCAAGTGCGCGGAAATGTTGGTGTATATTGGTTTTGAAATGGTTCAGGTTGTAATCTGCAGGGAAAACTGTCGCAGGGAGTCCATTCCACAGCGATGCTGTTCTCCAGAGATATGAATATATGAATTCTGATATAATGAGGTTCTGGGTGCCTGTAAATTGATGGTTGTTTGACGTGCTCGCCTAGTAGGTGCTACTCCCGCAGGGATCATACGTGCCACTCTTCAGAGCATTTTTCCGTAATAATACCAGAATAGAGATAGATCACCCACAGTTCTTCGATGTTCGAGACTATCCAAGCTACGGGTAAGTGCGGGGTCACTGATCAGCTTGATAGCTCGTTTTTGCACGGTGTTCAAAAGCATTCAGGTATGTTTGGGTGCCGCACTCCATATATGTGAGCAGTACTCCATAGTTGGTCGAATCTGGGCTTTGTAGAGTGTCAGCAGTTGGCTTGGTGTATACAGATGTCTGGTACGAAATGTCACTCCAAGCTTTTGGGACGCCCTTTTAGCTATATCTGCCACGCGACTGTGCCAAGGCTTTTTGGTCTCTGCAGTGACTCCTAAAATGCTCAGCTGGCTCTGCAATGTGACAGCACTTCCAGATAGCATGATGTTTGGCTCACCGGTGCTGGTCTTTTTTGAAAACAGGTCTGCTTGGGTCTTCTGCGCGTTGAACTGTACAAGGTTATTGATGCCCCAGTCCTCTATTATCTCCAGGTCGTTATTTATCTGCGATATTTGAGTTAGTCTAAGATGATGGAATTCACGTGCGGTTCATCAATTGGCGTTATCTCAAAAAATGAAAAATCAAAGATTCAATGTTTTATCCTATTTAGGTACGTAACGAAAAGTAAAAACTAAGCTCTTTAAAAACTCCAACAGTTGTCTATTTTGCGAGTATCTCTTTTTTGAGCTAACTAAATAAAATTACCAAGGTTCTTATAAGATTCTAACGGATATCAAAGGGTTTAAAGAATTTCAAAAGACCCTCAAAAGTTTCTAAACCAAAAATATTTAAAAAAATTAAACTAAGAATTATTTAATTTTTTAACTATTTAAAAATCTTCTCTATAATATTATTTTTAGGGCACAAGGGGTGTCGTAGGGGTTTAAGAGGGGTCGCAAGGACCTGAAAACTGCGCAGCGCTATTTTCAGAAAACCTTAACAGCGGGAGACGTCAAAAATATGCGCTATTAGGTAACATAAGGGTAGGATTATAGGCTTTTTAATTTTAAAGGTGAAACACACAAAATTTATTCTTACAAAAAAATTCAAAAATGCCTGTTGTGTAAGGTGAAATTTAAAAAAACAGAAAAATCCACTGTTTTAAACCATTCAGTGATGTGGTGGAAAGTAAAAATTGTGCTCTTTAAAAACTATTTAACCCCAAAATAATCATAATCGATAAAATTATTCATCTTTAACAAACGCTCATATTTCTTGGATTTAGTTTTTTTTTAAACAATATTTACATATATATACACTTTTTCTGTAACAGTTTTATACACTTTCTTTATAATATAGAAACTAACTTTTAAATATATTTTTTTAATAAGTCTCTTAGTTTATAGATAACTTTCAAATCACCCACAAGACTAAAAAATCAAACTGTTGTCTATTTTTCGAGTGTTTATTTTTTTAGCTAACTAATTAAGATTACGAAGGTTCTTATAAAATTATAACGGATATCAAGGGGTTCAGTGGCGCACCCAGGAATCTGTCTTGGGGGGGGCCCGAGGCCTCTTGGGGGGGGGGGGGTCGAAGCCCCATGATGTCGAATTTTAAGCTATTTTTTGTGTTTTTTTCTGAAATATGTCGAAAATATGTAAAAACAATCTAAGGCTTGGGGGGGGGGCCCGGGCCCACCCTGGGTGCGCCCATAAAGGGGTTTAAAGAATCTCAAAAGACCCTTAAGATGCTTAATTTAACCAAAAGTATTTAAAAAATTAAACTCAGACTTATTTATTTATTTAACTATTTAAAAATCTTCTCTAAAATATTATTTTTAGGGCATGAGAGGTGTTGCAGGGGTCTAAAGGGGGTCGCAGGGATCCCAAAGACGGGTAGCACACATTTCCGGAAAAATACAGACAGCTCGAGACTTCAAAAATTCGCGATATTGAGGATAACGTAAGGGTAGGATTTTGGCCTTTTTATTCTCAAAGGTGAAACACACAATATTTAATGTCACAAAAAGATTAAAAAATGCTTGCTGTGTAAGGAGATATAAAAAAATAGAAAAAACTACTGTTTTATCCCATTCAAGGACTTGGTTCAAAGTAAAAACTATGCTCTTTAAAAACCATTTAACCCCAAAATAATCAGAATCGATAAAAATATTCAGCTTTATAACAAACCTTGGCTCATATCACTTGAATTTAGTTTTTTTTTTAAACAATATTTAGGCTTTCTTATTAAAAAAATAAAAACTTAATTTTTTATCACTTTTTTGTAACAGTTTTTTACACTTTTTTTGATAATATAATATAACTTTTAAATATATTTTTTAGTAAGTTTCTTAGTTTATAGATAACTCTTAAATCACCCACAAGTCTAAAAAATCCAACTGTTGTCTATTTTTCGAGTGTCTATTTTTTTTAGCTAACTAATTAAAATTACCAAGGTTCTTTTAAGATTATAACATTTAAAGGGTTTTAAAGAATCTCAAAAGACCCTTAAGATGCTTAATTTAACCAAAGATATTTAAAAAAATTAAACTCAGACTTATCTATTTATTTAACCATTTAAAAATCTTCTCTAAAATATTATTTTTAGGGCACGATGGGTGTCGTAGGGGTCTAAAAGGGGTCGCAGGGACCTCAAAGCCGCGTAGCGCACATTTCCAGAAAAACCCCGACAGCGGGAGACGTCAAAAATACGCGACGTCGAGGGTAAACTAAGGCTACGCTAGTTTTTCAACGGGGTGTACAGTGGAGCGTCGCACAATGGAACGACATGTTAAAAAATGCGGACCAAATTAATAATTTAATACACGATAAAGATCTACAGGGTATTTCTGTTAGACGGCCAAATTTTTCCATTAGAATAGAATAGAATATTTATTAATCTTCTCGGCTACAAAAATGTGGATAAGACAGGTCAAAAATTTTATACAAAACATTTCTTATGGTTTCAAGAACCTAGTTAATTTTACGTTGATACTGTGATTGTATTTTTTTTTTATAAGTATTTAAAAACAAAATAAAATTCTACCTTCCGCCTAGCACAAAGTTTTCAAACTCCTTTACGGTGTAAAAAGTTGTATGCACAAGTAGGTTTTTTATTTCTTTCTTAAAAAGATGTTGAGTTTGGAGTTTTTTTATATTTTTTGGTAATACATTAAATAATCAGCATTACATATCATTCAAAAAGGAGATTTTTATTTAGCGATATTTAAAAGAGCGACTTATCCAAACAGAGATAAAAGGAGCAAAATCAAATAAAAACAGCGACACTTAAATGTCGCTCAAATGGGACCGTTATTATAAATGACGCTGTTTTAATTGTATAGGTTGTGATTTTGTTGATATTTCTTTGTTTATTGTTTTTTTTTTAATAAAAGTGAGATTTAAATTATTTAAAAAATGCCTATTTATTTAGGTTTCTTCGATCCATTTTTGAAACTGGGCGTCCCCAAATATCTTCCACTCTTCTGTGTTTGTCACTGTGTTCATCCATCTAATTCCCGCATGTTTCTTTAAATCATCCGCCTATCTCATTTGGGGTCTTCTTCTACTTCTTTTATTTTCCCAAGGTCTCCAGTTTACAATAAATTTGTTTCATCGACAGTTTTTTCTGTCTAATATTGTGACCGGCAAATTTTCATTTTAATTTTGCTACTTCTCCTCTGACATCCCTTACTTTTGTTTTATTTCATACCCATTCATTCCTTTTTCTATCTGTTAGCTTTACATATAACTTTATTTTGTCTTTCCATTGATCTTTGGCATTTTGTTACCTTATCCATATTTGATTTTATGTTCAGGTCTGGAATCCATAGGTAAGTACAGGAAGGATACATTGATTATTTATACACTTTTGTTTTGAGGTACTAAGGATATTTTTCTTATATCGTCACCCTAATTCTGAAACGTCGTAACCCAACTCAACAAGATTTTACAGGAATAAGAAAAGTTAGAAGCAAATTACATAGGGTAAGCATTATGCATTATGGTCTGTATATCTCTATTCGTCTATTAATAAAGATAAAGCTAGCTATGTTTAATAAAAATCAGTTAAATAGTTCCGAAGATAATATAAGCTTAACGTATTGAAATTCTATTTGGTAGAAAGGAGTCTAAGCGTACTTAATAGAGGAAAGTCGTCTAATATGGGGAGGATTCCTAATTTGGGGAGATCGAAAATCTCAGACAATGAGGGTATACGACCAATCGCACGTACTGTATTTTGTAGAGTATGTTAGGTTGCCAATATTGCAGCAATGATCACCTGTTTTATTAAAAACATGAAAGTATGGGCCCACGTTATCTGAATAGAGATATTTAAAAAGTTTATTTGTGTTATCCGTTTTAATTAATGGCTACGGTAAGGTTAGTAATTAATGACTTATTTTTTATTAATCGAAGCTTTGTAGAGACAACATTGATGCCATATGTTTATTTTCAATAATTCAAATATTTATGTTTTGAAGTTATGAACCTTAGAGGACTGGGTCTCCTATTATGGGGAGATTAGGGAGTCCTAATTTGGGGCTCCCCATATTAGGAGAATCTTCTAATAAGAAGACGTAGCCCAATATATGGATGACTCTGCAGTCGACTCAATGTCTGATGAAGAAGATGCAGAGTGCATTTACTGCGGTGGACTTTTTTCAGATGACCACGAAGGTGAAGACTGGGTTCGCTGCACTGTGTGCTTCAAGTGGAGTCACATACTATGCGAGGATCTTGGTCCTAAGGCCGTAGCTATGTTTAAATGACCATTTATCGTGACTTTTTAATTCATTTTTACCGTCCTAATCCGCGCAGCAATGGCTAGAGAAGGTATTATTTTTGACGACAACATTTTTTTTTAAGATAACGCTGAAAATATGTTATTTGGGTGTATTTTGACCTATCTTCGCAATATCGTCGTGATGTCTGTCTGTGTATGTGTGTCTGTGTGTCCGTAACACGATAGCTCCTAAACCGCTCAATTGATTTTCATAAAATTTTTAGGTTAAATAGTGTTCAACACTCTAACGAGCTGATTAGATTTTGGTGAAAATCCATTACTGCTAATGACAGTTTTTGACAATTAAAAAATTACTACATTTTGTTTAATAATTTGTGTTAGAACCAAAAATTTCGTGCGAGCTTTAGTTATTGAGATATCTACAAAAAATTGTTTTCAAGGCTGATATATCGTGGCTTGTGAGCTAATAGGAGATAATATGAGATCCGTCATGGATCCATTTGTTTCTTTATAGGAAAGTTGTTTCTTAATAAATGCATCTTAGCAGATTTTAGCTCACACATATACTATACTATAGTAGTGTGAGCTATGGTGATCCTAATTTTTTCGAGAAAAAAAAAGTTGCTCCGATTTCAAAAATTTTTATATATCTTTGCGTTTCAGATGATTTTGAAACTTTTTTGTTGCGCCGTCTGTCTGTCTGTCTGTCTGTCTGTCTGTATGTCTGTCTGTCTGTCTGTCTGTCTGTCTGTCTGTCTGTATGTCTGTAACGACCAACGCGCATAACTCAAAAACCGCTTGGCCGATTTTAATGAAATTTTGTACCTAGGCTGGGTTTTGGGCCGAGATGGTCCCATTTAAAAATGAACAAAATCCACCGAGCACAAACCAAATAAAAGGGTGGGGGTAGATTTCAAAAATTAGAGTTTATGGGAAAATATGGCGTGTGTGACATCAAACGAAAGGTAATTGAGTCTGGAGTTCAAAAAAATACATTTTAATTTATTTTAAAAAAAAGGGTGGGGGTATATTTCGAAAATTAGAGTTTTAGTGAAAATATGGCGTGTGTGATATCAAACGAAAGGTAATTGAGTCCGGGGTTTAACAAAATACATTTTAGTTTTTGTTTTTTTTAAGGGTGGGGGTAGATTTCAAAAATTTGAGTTTAAGTCAAAACATGGCTTGTGTGGTATCAAACAAAAGGTAATTTATTCCGGAGTTGAATAAAATATATTTTAGTTTTTAGTTATATTAGCTCACACGTTCACTATAACTATAGTACCTAGTGTGAGCTTAGGGGCCCATATATTGGCAGAGTATTTAAAGTTATTTTCTTAAAAATAACATCCATTCTTTTTTAAATACACTTTGCATCCCATTGAATCTATAAATTGCTTCTACAAAGGTGAATGTATACGAAAATTCGACCTCTCCAATTTAGGCGCCCACAGGTTCCTAATTTGGGGAGATTCATTTTTTTTACAAAATAGGATAACTACCCCAATTTAATAAAATTTGAGTGGCTTTGTACATATATCAACGGTCCTAGTGCAAAACGTTATCACTACAAGATTTTTCCAATTTTGAACATATCATGCTATTTTTTTACTATTTTCGAAAAAATCCTCCCCATATTAGGCGACTCTCCTCTAATAACTGCGTTATTTTTAACTTTAGAAAAAAAAGTCAACAGAATATTTTTATTAAGAATTGACCTGTCAGAACATTTTTTAAAATACAGGGTGTTCAATTAAAAGGTGTTTTATGTTTCCTGAAAAAACTCGAACACTCGAAAATGCGATTCGATTTTGTTTTTGATTGAAGTCAATTCTAGTGACATATTTGGCTAAAAATTATTAGACATATCTCCAGTGTGCATGCGTGGGCCTGCGCCTCGTGTCTTGACGGTTGGCCCTTATATTGATTGCGCTGGTTATACGACGCGGCGTTAGAGTAATAAGGACACTAGGGCGTAACGGAACTCTGAAAAAATCATGTTTTTACCTTCCTAGCCCGCGTAGCAATGCCTAGAGAAGATATTATTTTCGACGAATTTTTTTTTTAAATAACGCCAAAAATGTGTTATTTGGATGTATTTTGACCTATCCTAGCAATATCGTCGTGATGTCTGTCTGTGCGTGTGTGTGTCTGTATATTATTTCTGTCTGTAACACGATAGCTCCTAAACCTCTGAACAGATTTTCATAAAATTTTCAGGTAAAATAGTGTTCGACATTCTTAGGAGCGGATTAGATTTTGGTTAAAATCCATTCATGCTAACTTTTTAACGGAGCATCGTATCAATACGCTGTTTCCGGAATATAGTGGACTATATTTTGCTCAATAATTCGTCTTATAACCAAAAACTTCGTAGGAGCTTTAGTTTCTGAGATAATATACTGAGAAAAAATGCCGTAATGCCGTATTTTATGCTATTTTCATGAAAAACGTGGAAAATAAAAATCCTTAGGCTTGGCGGAGGGGCCGGACCCCCCCCCCCCCCCTGGGTACGCCCATGCTTTACAAATGCATGTTGTTGATTATCTAAGCAAAAAAAAGGGCCGTGGTAAGTATTTTTTTGTGTTTATATTTAAATTGGCCTTCCATTCACATGTTAGAGATCGGCTTTACCTCACTTTGGGAAAAATATATAAATTAAGGAAATCTTTAATTTTTATTGAGAAAGATGACTTATTTAAAACAAAACCGTCAATGTGTTAAATTTAATTTGAAAAAATAATATTATTATTTTTTTGGTAATTTAAAATGACCTGTTTTTTTTAGATAGGGAGAAAGTTTAAGTAGTCACATGTTGCTTTTTAAATGCTTTTTGTTTTTAATTAAAATTTTAAATAAAACCATTCTTCTATCGCAAATTTGCCAAAAAGTACACAGTGATACCTCTCCTTGCGGACACCTCTATTAAGCGGACACTCCCGTGAACCTCTGACAACGGGACGGAGCGCTGCACAACATGGGCAAAAATATTATGTAGTATGTTGGCAACAACGCACTCTTCAGCCGGGGAATTACCTCTTTCCGTTTTTATACGGAGACTAAATACTTCTGTCGTATTTACAACATATTTTATTATATATACGAGCCGAGACTGCTGTGTTTTATTTTTATTGTTCAGTTGGGTAGTAATATATCTCTTTGAAAGGGCGCCCATTAAAAAACTTCTTAGTTTACGTGAAAAAATCGAACTTGTTAACGTTTCGGAGAGGGAACATCTATTAGCACAAAAGATCGCTGAAAAATTTATTATCGGAAAAACTCAAGCACCGGAAATTGGTAATAAATATATATTAAAATTTCACAGTTCGCTCTCATGAGCGGACACCTCCACTAAGCGGACAAAATCGACGAAACAGTGAGTGTCCGCTTATAGGAGGTTTCACTGTATTTTGGCAAAAATTCAACATTTTAAAAGCATTAAATGTTCTAAAGTTATTTATTATGATCTTTGTATTAAACGAAATTAGTTTTGGAATAAAAAATTGCTTTCATTTTGTTCATTAGTGACCTTAAGGTCGGTCTACTTTCAGGCTCAGTTGATGTCTAGAAAAGTGACAAGTAGTATGCCAGCAGGGCGCGAAAATCGGGCTATGTGTGTAGCTGTGTGGCCGTTCAGCAACATGAGCCTCAGCTATACATTCTTGGGTTAGCTAAGAGCTGAGTGACATCGTCTCAAGTTCTATATTTGATGCTTCAATTTTCTTTTTTATTCAATAATCTTTTTGTCTTGTTTTCATATTCATTTCCCTTAGGATCGTGTAGTCTTAGAGACGTACCTTAAGAAGGGGGTCAACCCCCTCATAAATAATCGATAAAATGTGGAAAAGAGATTACTCAGAAACACAAATTAGACAAAAAATTCTAGAATATGCAAATTATTATATTAAATAAAATATTCACATTTTTTTATCCCGCCCCCCCAAATTTTTTTTCTGGGTACGGACCTATAGTCTGAAGCTTTCTTAGTCTATCTCTTCTTCTTTGTACTACAGTACAAGCAGTGTTGCCAGATTTGAAGGTTTTCCTTCAATATGAAGGGTTTTGAACAAAAATTTTGATTATTGAAGGATTCAAGGTTTTTATCTGAATTTGAATGATTTTGACTATTGTGAGGCAAAGTTATATATTTTGCAAATATTCCTATATAATTTTACCAAACTAAACTTATGTAAGTGGGTAAATTTAAATACTTTAGGTTTAATTTTAGTTTTTATAATTATAAATTTTTTAATTGTTTGGTTTTTTCTTTCATTTTGATTAAAAAAATTTATGCATGGTATAAAGTTTTTATTGGTTTGTGTCGACCACTCACCCGTTTTGAAGGATATGTACGGTTTTTGTCACTTAATTGAAGGAAAGTCGTCAGAACAGTCTGGCAACACTGAGTACAAAGCAGTAAGTAGTAAACGTGCATTTTTGATAGAAAAATAACTGAAGTTAAAATATTATTTTTTTTAATTCTCACAAAACTATACTTTCTATAAAATCACACTACCCTATTGATTAATGCAAATTATATTTATAAATCAGATACTGATGAAATCTATACAGAAAAAAGAAAGTTTTTTTAGTTATGACGACGCTAGTTTTACCACCATTTCAAAAAAATTGACCGCTCTTTAATTTAACGGTCAAAAATCATATTTCTAGACTACATTCCCAGGAAATTCCCCCCTTCCTCATATCCAAAATATATTTAGTTTTGACATACAGATTACACATTCTAGTTAGACTCTAGGACAATTCACCATCACCGACTTACCGCCGGGTTAACTCGCCGCCAAACCGATTCGCCGCCTGGCTAATCGCGGCCAATCCGATTACCTGCCGGGCCAACTTGCCGCCGGGTCAACGCCACCGTAGTTGCAGTTTTTGTTTGTTAAACGGTTTATTTCTACTTTTGTTTAAAATCTTGCCACAGTCCTTCTTCAACTACTTTTCGTTGAGCCACAGATTTTATATTTAACATGTGTAAAAGTATAGAGCTTTAAAACAAAAATTAAAAATGGCGAAGCCAAATTAGCGGAGTTTTTAATTTAAAAAACCGATTTGTCTCAAATTTGAAACAATACGGTGTTACTTAATACAATTTTTGACTTAAACTGGAACTTTGAAGTGGTTAAAGTCGCTGATTATGATTTATTATACTTTCTCATTTATAAACCGATATGTATTAAATCATAAATGGACAGTTCCGCCATTTTCATTTTATTTCAAAATTAATTTAATTGTCAAAGTCGGCCTTACACACTCCAAAGTGCCAAATATACATAATCTATCTATCTAGCCTTCTTCGATCCATCTTTGGACAAAGACCTCCCCCAATATCTTCCTGCATGTCTCTTCAAATCGTCCAACCATCTTGTTTGGGGTTACAAAACATTTGTTCCATCGATCGTCTTTCTGTCTGATATTATGATCGGCAAATTTCCATTTTAATTTTGCTGCTTCTCCTCTTACATCCCTTACTTACTATCTGTTAGCTTTACATGTAACATTTCTCTTGCCATTGATCTTTTGGCTCTTGTTACCTTATCCATGTTTGATTTTGTAAGTGTTCAAGTCTGGGATCCATAGGTAAGTACAGGAAGGATATATTGGGTATACACTTTTGTTTTGAGGTACTGAGGATATTTTTTATTTGTTAATATGTAGCTTAATTTACCGAATGCTGCCCAGGCCAATCTTACTCGTCTCTACTCGTATTAATTTCAGCCGTTTGGTTTTTCTTGTTTAGTTTAAAAATTTGTCCCAGGTTGGTTTATTTTGATCGGGATATCCTCTTCTGTGTTTGTTATGATTTTAGTTTTAGTGCAGTTCATACTCAAGCCTATATTTTCAGCTGCTGTATCCAATTCCTCCAGCATTTTTATCAGTTCTTCTGTCTTATCCTTTATTAAGGCAATATCATCAGCACATCTTAGATGGTTCAAGCATTGTACATAATATCGGTTCATAAATAGAAAAATCCGCCATTATAATTATTTTCAAGTTTAATTAAAAATAAAAATTAATACATGCATATCGATTCATAAACACGCCATTTTGGATCCGCGTTCTAAATTATTTTGTGACAAAAAATATTAAATTGATCTAAACACCTGTCAAAATTGAAAACTGAAACTACGGCGGTCGGTGGCAAGTTTTCACGGTGTCGAGTTTTCACGGTGGTGTCGAGTTAGTCCGGCGGCGATTGAGTCGACAGCGAGATGAGCCGTTGCTGGCACGAATTGGCCCGGAGGCAAATTACCCGCGGTGAGTATGGACGGCGAATTGCCCAATTCCCCCTGGTCACTATGCAAAACGCAAAAAATTTCTCCCCCAAATGATATTTCTAGATCTGCCCCTGCTACATTGAGTATTTTCTTCTGATCACGACAATATTTTTAAATCTATTTTGAAATATTCTCTATATGAACACTTTTGCTATGTTTCTACCAATTACCGAAAACATCACACTATGCCTATTGTAGACCTAAGACAATCTATTTTCAGTATTACCGAACTAAAATTTTATTTTACAATGTTTACTTTAACACACTAATAATAACATTTTGCCTCATATTATATATTTTATTATTATATCTAGTAAAAACTCAATTTTTAATAGAATTTGCATAAAACTGGTCACCATTGAACCAAATAAAAGCCATGTTTTAACAATTTTAAAATGCCAATAGATAGGAATAATAAAGTAATATAAATAAACAGGGCAATTATAAATTATGCAATAAATATGTTCCTGTGGGTAATTTTATTTTAAATGTACTTAAAATATTTAATTTTGATAAATAGTTAATCACTGTAAATTTTATTGTTTATTTGTTTCATTTACAACAAAAAAAAACAGGTTTTTAAAAATAACGCAACCAGGAATCTGTTTGGAGGGGAGCGAGGGTCTTAGGGAAGGGGGGGCGAGGCTACATGATGCTATATTTTATGCATTTTTTTTTATTCATGAATTGTGTCAAAAACATTTAAAACTTGAGGGAGCCCGGGGTGCGACTATGTTTTTAACCATCCATCCTTCAGGAAATATCGATGTACAATATTAAATTTATCGGTAAAAAGCTTAAATTCCTCTAAAAAATTAAATTTTAAAATGTTTGCAAAATAAAAGGTTTTTTGCGGTTTTATGATATCGATGGATTTATCAATAAAAATATAACCGATAATAACATATCTATCTGGCATATTCTAGCACCATTATTTTTATTTTTACAGTTTTTTAAATACTTTTATATTTTGGCTTTATTTAGCGTATTAGAATTAACAAATTATGAAAAAAATTCATCTTCTTTAATTTTTTGGTTATGCTCGGGCTGAATCAAGCCTTAAAAATCGCAGCATAGAAACGAAGTCTCTCAGTTGAGGAATACTTGACCGTTAATTTTTTTGTTTAGTCGTTTAACTTTCTTTTACATTTCAAATCGTTTTTCCCCTGTACCATATTTTATTTTTACCTTCCTAGCCCGCGTAGCATTGGCTAGAGAAGGTCTTATTTTCGACGAAAAATTTTTTTTTGAGATGGCGCCAAAAATGTGTTATTTGAATGCATTTTGACCTATCCTAGCAATATCTTCGTGATGTATGTGTGTGTGTGTGTGTGTATATTATTTCCGTCCGTAACACGATAGCTCCTAAACCGCTACACTGATTTTCATAAAATTTTCAGGTAAAATGGTGTTTGACACTCTTACGAGCTGATTAGATTTTGATCAATATCCATTTATGCTAATGACAGTTTTTTGATCATTAAATATTTTAGAAAAAGCTCACTTTTTAACGGAGCATCGTATTATTATGCGGTTTTCGGAATATAGTAGACTACATTTTGCTCAATAATTTCTGTTATAACCAAAAACTTCGTAAGAGCTTTAGTTTCTGAGATATTTACAAAAAACTGTTTCCAAGGCTGATATATTATCATGGCTCCACTTGAACTGTGCTAATACGCTAGCTAGGAAGGTATCAGATCCGTCAGAGATCCATTTATTTTAATAGACTTTTAGTAGTAGAGAGATTCCCAAAACTTTTTGTGGTAATCCGTATTATTTGTTTTTTGTTTTCCGCTTTTGAGAATTTAAAAACAAAAATAATTTTCACAAATTTTTTGGAAAACTAAATACTTTTTCATATTTTTCCCTAATTTCAAAAAAAATTGTAATAGTGTAATACATTATTTTATTAGAAATTTTAACAGCTTTTAAAAATGTAGGCATGGTATACAGGGTGACCCGGGTTATGAAGAAATTTAATAAATAAGAAACTTATGTTTGATCAGTAAATCACCCCTGCACACCAGAAACGTTAACAAAAAATTTCTTGGAACCGTGGAAGGGTACGCCTGTTCTATCATGGCTACTTAGGGGTAGTACTACAATTTGAGACTATTTTTACCTGGAATTCTATGGCTGGACGAACTAGATTTCCAAAAATTGACATATCGTTACCAAATTTTTATTTAGTTTTTGTTTATTTTTAAGATTAATTTGAATTATTGTGAGTGGTTATTAGATCCCTTCCCTCCATAGAAAATAGTTGGCACTTTAAAGCCAAAAGGGAGAATTACCGCCCTAGAAAAAAATATATTAAAACTAATTTTTTGGTCGACGACTACCCCCCCCCCCCCCACCCCCCTAGATTTTGAACCAGATCCGCGCTTGGTTCATTGATAGACTTAGTACTTAGACTCTGGTCTAATTGCTAATTTGAAGTTTTTAGTAAATATTGGTATAAGTGTCTACTTTTGTAAATTTTCGATGACAAAGACCGTACTTTAAAAAATTTAACAGCAAAACAAAATTATTTAATAATAGATACTTATTGGAATAAAACCTGACCTTATTGTAAAATCAACCCTATCGTGACAGATTTACATATAAAAAGCAGCTGCTTTTCTTCAAAATTCGGGCTTTGTGTATTTAAGAACCGGTTTTATTAGTGTAGGTATTTATTAAAGGAAAGTTAGCGACTTTATTTTTAAAGGATCAGGCACACCTCTTATGGGATTTCTGTAATTCGTCGAACCTCATGAAATTTTGGTATGTTGTAGACCGAACCTTTCTTATCAAAAGTTCTCATGGGCCCAACACAAATTAATGACTGGTTTTTAAAATACAGGGTGTTGAAACTGATAATGTCCAAGAAGCATAATAGCTCTTTAGACGGGTTTTCCAAACATATACGCAATGTTACCATTACACATATTTACGAGTCACTTATTATTTTTAATCTGCAGCTTTAAAATATTATCTATAGGGTGTTTAAGTAAATATTAGTCGAAAGTTTTAATGAGAAACAAGCTTTAGAATGTTGTAAATTAAACCTTGCTTATCAGAAGTTCTCATGGTCCCAACTTAAATTAATTTTCAGTTTTTGAAATACAGAGTGTTTTAAGTGATAATGTTCAAGAAGCATAATAGCCCTTTAGACGGGTTTTCCAAACATCTACGCCATGTTACTGTTACATATGGAGTATTTATTAGCTTTTTAATGATTCTTGACTTATTAAGTATTTAATACAAGATGTTTTGGCAAATATAATTTTTTAAATACTATTACAAAATCTATGTATTTTATATACTATTAAGCATTCTACTATTAACACAGAGTTTTTAGCGAGTTTGTGCTAAAAGCGAACTCTATCACCCTGTAGATAATGTTTTAAAGGTACAGATTGAAAATAATAAATAAATCGTAAATATAGGTAATATTAACATTGTGTATATATTTGGAAAACCCGTCTAAAGAGCTATTATGCTTCTTGGACATTATCATTTTCAACACCCTGTAATAACTTTTGATAAGAAAGTTTCAATCTAAAACACACTAACGCTTGTTTCTCATACAGATTAAAAATAATAAATAAATCATAAATATATGTAATACTAACATTGCGTATATACGCGGAGAACCCGTCTAAAGAGCTATTATGCTTCTTGGACATTATCACTTTCAACACCCTGTATTTTAAAAGCTGGTCATTCATTTAAGTTGGGTCTAGGAGAAATTTTGATGAGCAAGGTTTAATTTACAACATACTAGAGCGTTTTTTTCATAAAAACATTCGACTAATATTTACTTAAACACCCTGTAGATAATGTTTTAAAGGTACAGAATAAAAATATTAAATAAATCGTAAATATATGTAATACTAACGTTGTGTATATATTTGGAAAACCCGTCTAAAGAGCATTATGCTTCTTGGACATCATCACTTTCAACACCCTGTATTTCAAAAACTAGGCATTAATTTGAGTTGGGCCCATTGGAACTTTTGATAAGAAAGGTCTCGTCTACAACATATCAAAATTTCATGAAATTTGACGGATTACAGAAATCCCATAAGAGGTGTGCCTGATCCTTTGGCTTTGGTTTCTCAATTTGCAATGGGAATCGAGGGAAGCATAACGGATGACATCACTAAAAGGCAACTGATACGACGATGAAAGATTACCAAAGTAGGTCCTAGAATGGCAACCAATAGGGTGCAGAAAAAGAGGGCGTCTTTAACTAGAATGGCTAGGGTCACTGCATCCTGGAAGCCTGGTAAAGAAGACACTACGTCTTCGTGATGCAGGGACCCTAAGAATGGCAACAATCAATCCAAAGATCAATGAGTCAAAAAAATCTGACAGAAGATGATTTTCAGGATCAAAGAAGGTGGAGAATAGGCGTCGGACAACGTAGAAAAACGTTCTTAACCGACATAATAGTAGTATGTTAATTTTGAGAGGTCAGCTATTAGTTTTCTGTGTAGATGTGTCAGAATAAAGTCGACTCTAAAATTAAGTCAGGCTTTATTCCAATAAGCCCCTATTATTTTGCTATTCTTGTTTTTATAACATAAAGCATAGTGATTTAATATACCTAACAGCTAATCCAGAGACCCGAAAAAGCCAAAAATGGCGCCGTTCCAAAAGCTTGCCAATACAACCAAAGCTATAACAGTTGGCGTTATGAATTTAGAGTCAAAATTACGACAGATGTTTCCCGCACAGACACGTGCGGTTTGCTGGCGAAAGTTATTGCCAAAATTGAATTTAAAGACGTCAAAAATCGTATTATTATTATTTGAGAAAAGCATTAAATAATACGAGGTGAGAGGAATTGAATAACGAGAGGTTTGACCTAAAAAATGATGCACAATAAAAAAGGTTAAAGGTCTTTTTAATAGGGATCTCTTCTCATCAGTTTCTTTTTAAGGCACGATTCCACCAAAGCAACATTTTATATATATAAATATATAACCTTAACAGATTTTTGTTACAACTAATTAACATATATAGCAATGTTACATCACCGCCCCGTTAAATGTCCCGCCTCTGTTACGTAACATTGTGACAATCGAGCTTCGCAATGATATATTCAACCACCGTGTAACTTTCTTTTGTTATATTGAAATGTCTTTATTACATAGATACATTGTTTTAATAATCAAGTGTGTGCCAAAATTGAATTTAAAGACGTCAAAAATAGTATTATTATTATTTGATAAAACTATTAAATAATACGAGGTAAGAGGAATTAAATAACGAGAGGTTTGACCGAAACAGATGCACAATAAAAAAGGTTAAAGGTCTTTTTAATAGGGCTCACTTCTCATCACTTTCTTTTTAAGGTACGTTTCCACCAAAGCAAAATTTTATTTAGCAAACCTTAACACATTTTTGTTACAACTAAGTAACATATATAGCAATGTTACATCATCGCCACGTTAAATGTCCCGCCTCTGTTACGTAACATTGTGACAATCGAGCTTCACAATGATATATTAAATCACCAACTTTCTTTTGTTACATAGAAATGTCTTTGTTACATAGATACATTGTTTTAACAAACAAGTGACTGCCAAAATTGAATTTAAAGACGTCAAAAATTGTATTATTATTATTTGGGAAAAGTATTAAATAATACGAGGTAAGAGGAATTGAATAACGAAAGGTTTGACCTAAATAATGATGCACAATAAAAAAGGTTAAAGGTCTTTTTAATAGGGATCTCTTCTCATCAGTTTCTTTTTAAGGCACGTTTCCACCAGAGCAACATTTTATTTATATAAATATATAACCTTAACAGATTTTTGTTACAACTAAGTAACATATATAGCAATGTTACATCACCGCCACGTTAAATGTCCCGCCTCTGTTACGTAACATTGTGACAATCGAGCTTCGCAATGATATATGAAACCACCAACTTTCTTTTGTTACATAGAAATGTCTTTGTTACATAGATAAATTGTTTTAACAATCAATTGACTCCCAAAATTGAATTTAAAGACGTCAAAAATTGTATTATTATTATTTGAGATAAGTATTAAATAATACGAGGTAAGAGGATTTGAATAACGAGGGGTTTGACCTAAAAAACGATGCACAATAAAAAAGGTTAAAGGTCTTTTAATTGGACTCTCTTCTCATCACTTTCTTTTTAAGGTACGTTTCCACTAAAGCAACATTTTATTGGGCAAAACCTTAACAGATTTTTGTTACAACTAAGTAGCAATGTTACATCACCGCCACGTTAAAGGTCGCGCCTCTGTTACCTAATATTGTGACAATCGAGCTTCGCAATGATATATGAAACCACCGTGTAACTTTCTTTTTTTACATAGAAATGTCTTTGTTACATAGATACATTGTTTTAATAATCAAGTGAGTGCCCACATTGAATTTAAATACGTCAAAAATCGTATTATTATTATTTGATAAAATTATTAAATAATACGAGGTGCGAGGAATTGAATAACGAGAGGTTTGACCTAAAAAAAGATGCACAATGAAAAGGTTAAAGGTCTTTTTAACTCCCTTCTCATCACTTTCTTTTTAAGCTACGTTTGGGCAAAACTTTAACAGATTTTTGTTACAACTTAGTAACACACAGCAATGTTACATTACCGCCACGTTATTGTCCCCCCTCTGTTAAGTAACATTGTGACAAAATCCAGCTTTGCAATTATATATGCAAGAAAAGTCTCTTTTGTTACATAGAAATGTCTGTTTCATTGATACATTGTTTAAACTATCAAGTTACGTTATTTTTTGTAACTTTGTTACGGTATGACTTCCTATATTTAAGAACTATACTGCAACATGTTTTTATGTGATTTTCAGGATAAGAGGTAAATTTATAAAAAAAATCTAGTATTAACTACCCAGATAACACAAGGACATCTTAAAGATATCCATTCTAAGACTTAAAAGAAATCTTAAGAATGTTTGTAACGTAAATAATAATCGTACCAAATAAAGAAAAGCGGAAAGCTCTTGACTAGGTTATAAGAAATATATATTTCTTATACACCTAAAACCTATTTAATTTACTGTAGGTAATTTTATAGAGTGACATTCAATGAAAATTACCTCCGATTTAATGTTATGTTATATATATTTCTGATAGGCTGCTGCAGGAATATTGACAGGAAAGCTATTTAGTTATATTAGGCCACGTCGCTCTTAAATTAATTGTATCAACTCCCACTTATAAACTTATTAGCATAAAATGTAAAGGAAAGGCGGAACACTTTTTTTTTCATATTATCACATTTCAAATAACTTACTTAATTACATATTCATAAAAATCATCATAATAAGCCAGTGACGTATATACGGGGGGGAACCCCCCCCCCCCCCCGAAGTTAAGATTTTTTTCGATATTTTCCACATATTTCATGAATACAAACATAAAATAACATAAAATACAGCCTCATGAGGTCTCGGGCCCCCTCCAAAATTGTCTCGGGCCCACCCCGAAACTTTTTTCTATATACGCCACTGTAATAAGCGTTTATTCAATAATTTTTATTCTAAAGATTGCGTAAGACATATTTTGATTAATTGCATATACTGCATTATCGTGTATTTCTCACCTAATATTTTTCTAATAGGTACATACACCACATGACTTTCATGAAAGCAGCATAATTTATTTCTAATATTGCAAATGAGATATTAAATGCTGCACCTGTTTTGATTCTCGAAACACGTTGTATTCTGCAAACCACTGGCGAGAAAGATTAAGGAAGGATCGCGTGGATTGTTCGCATGTTGTGTGCCATGCATGCCCGTGCGTTGTACTGATAATCCTGCCAACTATTAAAAGTTTAGTTTCTACAAAAAATTAAGTAAATATATGTTTTATGTTGAATTTTGGGTAAAAAATTTAAAATAACTAGTCTGTTCCAAGACGTAACCGACATCTTTGGAACATCTCACATTTACGAAATACAGTAAAACCTCTCTTTGTGGACACCTCTATTAAGCGGACACTCTCTTTAGGCGGACAAATTTGTTGGAACCAAGCTTTTCCCTATTTCTCTACATGTAAAATTCACTCCTATAACCGGACACTCTAATAACCGGACGCGGACAATTTTTTGTGATTAAAAGATTCTGAAACCTCCCTTAACGGAACGTGAACCTCTGACAACGGGACGGAGCGCTGCACGACAGGGGCATAAATATTATTTAGTATGTTGGCAACAACGCACTCTGCACCCTGGAATTTCCTCTTTCCGTTTTAATGTGGAGAATAAATACTTCTGTCGTATTTACAAAATATTTTATTCGGCGGGACAGCTGTTATTTATTTTTATTGTTCAGATAGGTAGGAATAGATGTCTTTGAAATGGCGCCTAGTAAAAAAACTTCTTAGTTTACATGAAAAAATGGAAGTTTTTAACGCTTCGGAGTAGGAACATCTATCAGCACGAAAGATCGCTGAAAAATTTAATATCGGAAAAACTCACGCAGCGGAAATTGTTAATAAATATATATTAAAATTTCGCAGTTCTCTCTTATAAGCGGACACCTCCAATAAGCGGACAAAATCGACGAAACCGTGACTGTCCGCTTATAGGAGGTTTCACTGTATATAAAGAAAACAATAAACATAATAGTTCTGTTTTCCAGTGTTACATTTTTATTTAATAGGCACCATGTGTCTGCGTTATGTTTCAGGCAATACTATTATTGAGTTTTAATTAATTAAAATCAAATAATTGAATTTTGTGTTATTAACTTAAAGTATGGCCCCGTATAATCCGATTCAAATTAATTAGGAATAAAAAATGGGCACCTAAAAATTAAACAAACAAAATGAAAAATGTTCACTGAACAATATGTTTTTAAATGCTTTATAACCGTAATATATCTTTTTTTAATGTGAAAACATTGGCTGTTTTTCGAGAATCCAGTGCGTTAATCACAAGCGAGTTAGGAATAGCGCTTGCTACTAAGGTCACTCATCGTCAAGCAAGCTTTACAGGTAGCGAAGCCTAACTCTGATTTTCTATTTTTTGGTTATAATTTTTGACATGTTTTCCTCGGATTCGCATTGGCGGCTCGCTGTTATTTTAAAAATGTGGTTTTAACACAGTCTAAAGATCTATTTAATAATGATACAGTTTCAAGATAGTTTGCAGCATAACTTTCTAATTATAATTGCATAAATATATATAGTTTAGGTACCTTCAAACTTTGTAAAACAACATCTTCAAAATAAAACAGAACCGCCAATGCGAAACCGACGAAAACATGTCAAAAATAATAACCAAAAAATAGAAAGCCTGACGTTAGCTTCGCTTCCTATAAAGCTTGCCTTTACGATGAGTGTCCTTATTTGCTACAGTGGCCTGTTTAAATCCCAGCAGTGAAGAGATTGGGTGCTGTAGACATTTATAGGATTCATTTATCATTAAATTCCATGGGCAATTGTAAATGTACCTACCCATTGTGCAAAACCTTGTAATATTATCTTTGCATTATCAGATTTTTGTTACTTTGTTACGTAACCAACTTAGTAAAATATACCGCAAATGACATCACCGCCCCTCTCTATGACGTAACATTGTGACAATCCAACTTTGCAATGATATAATGCAACCACCATGTAACTTTCTTTTAATACATAGAAATGTCGTTCAAACAGTTTTTAAGTGAATTTTATGCTGCTGTCGGCTTCTTGTTTTGGTTTTTTGATGAAAAAGTCTTGGACACATTTGTCATGCTTAAAAACCGTCGTATGTACTTTTTATTTAAGGACTAGGAAACTAAACAAAAAGCAGGACTGACAAAAAGGTGCGTAATATCAATTTAAAATTAATTTTCAGCCGTTGACCGGATAACATTGAATCAACCTATACGAACATTACAATATGAAATGGTATTTGAATCAAAAGCTAAGATAAAACGGTTTTGTACATTGAATTAATGTTATCCATCGTTGGCTAAAAACTAATATGTATGTATACTGTAGGTAATTTTTTTTGTGTAGGCATATTTTTATTTATTGGAGATCTGCTTTTTCTTACTTTGACCCAGGGGCGGCTCGTCCATAGGAGCGCTGGTGCGCGCGCACCCTCAGCAAAAATAAGAAAAAAAATAAATACAAACTATTATTAAATAATTACTGTTGTTTTTTATTTATTTTTTAATAATCCCGATCCCGCTAGTGGCATCTATCGGCCATTATCAGAAGTAATTAACATCTTTTCGACTTGACGCTTGCTGCCGCATACGGTGGCCTTCGATCGCCTCGCCTCGCTTAAATCTAGAGATATGAGAGGGCGGGCTTGAATCTGGAGGTGCGCGTGGATTCGGCGTTCCTCTTTAAGCCAATTTTTGCCACGCAATTGGATCGGAAATGCTCGGGATATCGGCCGAGAAAAGGGCGAGGTGGTGCGCTAAATCAATACACACTTGCATCGTTTTTTTATAGTTCTCAGCTGATTACTGTTTATATTATCGTTAGTAGGCGTGTATTGGGCGTAATTAAAATTTATTTACGCAGTTTTAAGTGAATTTTATGCTGTTTTCGGCTTCTTGTTTGTAATTTTTGGGTTAATTATTATCTACAAGTGTCGAATATGTCTGAGGCAGTTATAAGTTCGGGTTCGGGTAATCCTGTTGTGTACAAAACGTTATAGCAAGCTTTTTATTTAAGGACTAGGAAACTAAACAAAAAGCAGGACTGACAAAAAGGTTCGTAATATCAATTTAACATTAATTTTCAGCCGATGACCGGATAACATTGAATCAACGTATACGATCATTACAATATGAAATGGTATTTGAATCAAAAGCTAAGATAAAACGGTTTTGTACATTGAATTAATGTTATCCAAAAACTAATATGTATGTATACTGTAGGTAATTTTTTTTTGTGTGGGCATATTTTTATTTATTGGAGACCTGCTTTTTTTTGACAATCTTATTACCTAGTGGGCACTAAAAGTTCTTTTATTTGGCTACAAATAAATATGCAAATTTTTTAAACTTTATTTATTTTAAATTTATTTCGACTCACTTATTTAGCGCACACCCATTCTTATACTTCACGAGCCGCCACTGCAATCAAGTTACATTATTTTTTGTAACATTGTTTTAAGGTATGACTAAGTATATTTTACAACTATACTGCAGCATGTTTTTATGTCATTTTCAGGATAAGAGGTCAATTTATAAATAAATCTAGTAATAACTACCCAAATAACACAAGGATATCTTAAAGGTATCCATTCTAAGACAGAAGAAACATCTCAACGATGTCTTATAATCATATTTATGGAAAAAATATTTCTTTCCATATCTATTTCCAAGGATTACAGAATATAACATATTCTACACCTTTTAGGGATATTTAAAAACAAATTAAATGAATTATATACTTCTTAAGCTTGACATTTGCTATAGTACCAAAAATATGGTGACTGTACTGTGCCATCTAATGCCAACAAAAGCACTTGGTGCCAAAATCGAATGTAAGTCCCACGAACCTAGATCAACCTCATTTTTGATTCAGAGGTTAAGCCTTACCATTCAAAGGGGAAATGCAGCTTCAGTCATAGGAACCATTCCTGACATGCAGCAGTTGGACGAAATTTTTAATCTTTAAATGTGTGCTTGGGGATGTATGCTTGCGTGTGTGAGTTTAGAGTTTAACTTTTATTATATTTTTATTGTTTATTTCTTATTCTATACCTAATTATTGTAACTTTTGGTTAATTAAATAAATTATGTATTAAAAGAAAGGTTGTTTTAGTTTCAAATGTAACACAGAAGTAAGACATTGTGTGTCACATCATGCTTTCCTATTCACCAAGAGAATATTTTCTTGTTGATAGAGCACAAAAAATGTCTTGCCTCTTAATTTTAATGTAAAACAGAAATTGTTTTATAATAAATTGGAACTGAATTAATCTAAGGCATCATTTTCTCTGGAAGCAAAATATTACTTATATGAAGGCGATTTGGGTTGTTACAAAATTAAGTATATTGAAATAAAACAATTAAAGAAGAAAAATAAAGACTCATTTCAAGACTAAACGCTGCGTTGAACTAAAAAGAAATATTTTATTTCAAAACAAATTGCTTTAAATTAAAAGAATTTTTTCAAGAAAAGTACGTGTTGTTATATGCCATATGTATTTTTATACATAAAGAAAAAAAAAGATGGCTATAAATTTTTTTATAAGTAATCTGAACGTACTTGCTTATGCTGTCAAAACCAAACAATTAAAATTTTTTATGACAATTGATTTAACTTTTCAAATAAAATGCCACTGTTTTTCAATAAAAAAAGTTCTCTAATACTTTATGTAGCTACTATTTTAAATTTTTAATAAAAAAACAAATTTTGATGTACATCCAATATGTGGAACGTGATGTTTGATTTATACCTATTGTATATGATTCGGAAAATTGTTGTTTTATATATAGAAAATGCAAACTAAACATAAATATATAGAGCTTTAAAGATTTTTTTAATTAAAAGGCAACAAAAATTATAAATAATTTTAATACAAATAATGCTTATTGCTTTTTACTTATTTTTGTATAAAAAATGTTATTCTATTAATATAAACCAGTTAAAATTTTGTTTAAATACACATAGGTAAAAATATATTCCGTTATATACTTTTTACCTAATTAGAAATACATAGGTTTGGCGACCAAAAAATAGGAAACGTTAATATTTTTTAAATGTACCCATAATATCGCTTTTTACCTTAGAAAAATTGTGCTAATATTTACAACATTTCGTAAAAAATTCTTACCTAGGGCTAGGAGAAAAACTTGAGGTTCACTTACCTAAAAAAAAAGAAAAAAAATATTAAAAAATTAGAATAATAATAAGTTTTTCAAAATATTTAAATTGTATATCATACAGGGTGTTTCTAAAAGATCTGTACAAAACCTTAGCACATATTCCTGATGTCAAAATAAGTCGATTTAATGCAAATTACTTTAGTCCAAAATTGCTCCATTTCAGAGATACAGGGTAGTGAATTTAAAAATTAAAAATCGATTTTATTAAAATTTATGAACATTTCTCAACGCATTACTTTAAAAATTGGTACTCGGGGGTCTTTTGGGATGCGAAACATAAATATTAACACTTTTTCACTGTGGCCGTCAGAGGGCGCTTCACAATGCTCATCTTATTGTTTAAAATGACCATAACTTTTTACTCACTGTATTTTTCAACTTTTTTTGTTGATAAAATAATTTCCTGAACTTTTTTAAGCAAAAAAGTTATTTTTGATAAAATCTGCTAGGATGAGCCGTTTTCGAGATATTTCCGTTTTTAATGTTCGATGCCGCAACGAAATATTGAAATTATTTTGGATAAAAAGATTTTGCTGCTACCTTTATGTATCAGTCAATTTCTGGCAAAATATTTTCACTTGGTTCAATTAAAATAAAAAACACCCTGTATCTCTGAAACGGAGCAATTTCGGACCAAGGTTAATTGCTTTAAATCGACTTTTTGACCTCATGAAGATGTGCTAAGATTTTGTATAGACCTTTTAGAGACACCCTGTATAACAAGAGAAGAAAGTGACAAATTTGTATAAGAGAAACTAGCCGAGTGAAACAACACGCGAGTGTAAAAAAAAGTTACTTTCACTCGAGTTGTGTACGCCTTTTTTCCTACGAACACTGTAGAACTATACTAATTTTTGTAAAGATTGGTCTTTAATTTTGCATAAATCAAATGAAACTGCTTTTCTTCACATATGTGGGAAAGTACTTTCCAACACGGAAAGTATGGTACGGTGAACGTCATCGTATACTTTTCCATACATATACGGAAAAGTACTTTTTAAACGACTGTCTTGTAAAAGGGGGTTTTGCGCACGAAGAACACGATCTGAAAATGGAATTTTGTGCAGGCTGTGTGCAAAACGTTTTGCACACGCTTATGTCATTTTTGCGCACGCCTATGTCATTTCTGCATACGGGTCTCCCGTCATTGTGATTTTTGTTGTTGTCACCCATCAATATAAGTTGGCTTAGTTCCGTAGCAACCGTCACTGCTCGTATGTTTTGTTGATTAGATACGTCAAAAAATTGTTGAATTTATAAAGTTTTGTTGTAAAAATGTCGGAAATAAAAACAAGTTAAATTAAAATTTGATTTTTCTTTCTTTATTAGCAGTCGTATAAAAAATATTGTAAAAAACTCGTTTGAAAACCTCTTTGCACACTCCCTCAACTTGTAGACCGAGCCGAAGGACCAAACTGTCTCGATCGTGTGCAAAGAGTCGTTTTCAAACATTGTTGTTTAAATAACTATTTCAACACATGTGCGCAAAAGTTTCTACACACGGGTAAAATTTGATGCAAATCGTGGGAAATCCACTATTTTCACATGTGGTCGTAGGAAAAAATATATTTCGGCTTTATTGTCTAAGGAAGAATAAAATAATGTCTTTTACTAGACCTAGTCAGATTTCTCTTTAATCAAAAACATTTCTGTTTACTTTTTATACAAATTGCATTTTTTCTAAACTTTTTCGAATAAAACTTTTTCAAAAACAAAAGTTTTTTAAGTAACTTTTTTTCAAAAACAAAGTTTTTAGGAACTTTTTTTCAAAAACAAAGTTTTTAGGAACTTTTTTATCGAAAATATTTTTCCGAAACATTTTTTTGAAAAATATTTAAATATAAACTTGCTTTCCTGTCCTCCTATTGAGGGTTCGAATTTGGTGTTATTATACGTTTGTCAATTGATTTTGAACGTATCCTAACCCGTCCAGAAACCCCTGAAATTTTCCTCCAAAAAAACACCGTTACAATTTTTTTTTTGTTCAATAAAAATGTTTTTCGAAAACTAGTTGGCTTTTCAAAAAAGTCAGTGTTTGAAAACATTTTTGTAAAAACAAAATATATTTGAAAAAAATATTATTCAAAAAATTGTTTTACCAAATAATTGCAGTTTTAAAACTGTTTTTCAAACAATTTGTTTTTCATCGATTTTAAAAAAAAATATTTGCAAAAAATTGTTTTAAAAACCTTTTTATGGAATGTCTAGATCTAGGCACAGAAAAACGAGCTTATTAGCTTTTTTCTGATCTAGGACACCGACCTTAAGGTTACCACATGTTCTTGATGTTTTTTTTTTAACTAAAAACCAAGATTGATTGTGTACAATGTATAGAGCCTTAAAAATAGCGTGTCGTCCGGTAATCAAAAACATGGATTGGCCACTTCAAGTTACCTTTCCGTGACTCTATTTCACCCCCATATGCCTAGTTGCGACAAAATTGAGCCCTTATCTGGATCAAGCTACTCTATAATTCTGTCTCGTTTTATTATCAACTGCTAGAAATGGATAGATATAATCCTGCGTGAGATTAACGACGTAAATAAAACATGTTTCATCATTGAAGTGTGTTATTTCACACTGAGTTAAATAACGCTATATCTATCCTTTTGGAAACAGATATGTTGAAAGGAGACATAAATTAGGAAGCAAGTGTGAAGTAAATAAAATGAATGGTGTGTGTTAGAAAAGCCATTTTAACAAAGGAATTAGGCTTACTGTTTGTTTCCTGCTTTTTGAGTTGGTAAAGACGTTAATGTCTTTTACTCAAAGTCTTTGAGGATTTCCCTAATTGGTTTCGGGTTTCGTATTAACAACTTTCGCTAACTTAATTTAAAGATTTTTTTTGTGTTGTAGGAAAACGGGATTTGGAGAATATCTACTGGTTTTTAGCAATTTATGATTATATATTTTTTATATGGATATTGTTTTATGGACCAACAAGCATTTTTTACATGCAAGACCAATTTAAGAAGAAATAAAATTTACGGCAACCAGGGACTTGTTTTTGGACGGGTTTTCAGAATCGCAGAATTTTAATTTGTTGCGTCAAATTTGAACCCTTATCTGGATCAAGCTACTCTATAATTCTATCTGGTTTTATTATCAACTGCTAGAAATAGATAGATATAATCCTGCGTGAGATTAACGATGCAAATACAACATCTTTCATCATTGAAGTGTGTTATTTCACACTGAGTTAAATAACGCTATATCCATCTCTTTCTAAGCAGATACATTGGAAGGAGACAGCGATTAGGGAACAAGTGAGTAGAAAATAAAATGAATGGTGTGTGTTAGAAAAGCCATTTTAACAAAGGAATTAGGCTTACTCTTTGTTTCCTGCTTTTTGAGTTGGTAAAGACGTTAATGTCTTTTACTCAAAGTCTTTGAGGATTTCCCTAATTGGTTTCGGTTTTCGTATTAACAACTTTCGCTAACTTAATTTTAAGAATTTTTTGTGTTGTAGGAAAATGGGATTTGGAGAATATCTACTGGTTTTTAGCAATTTATGAGTTTTTATATATTTTTTGTTTGGATATTATTTTCTGGACCAACCAGCATGCATGCAAGACTAGATTAAAAAGAAATAAAATTTATGGCAACCAGGGACTTGTTTTTGAACGGATTTTCTGGATGGCTGTATTTTTTTTTTGGCTTATTGTTCCTAACATACTAACTTATATACTTGGGAATTGTATTTGAAAACAAACTTAACTAATAATTTAGTTTTTAAAACTTAGTTTAATTGTGATTTAAGGGATTTCATTGTAAATGTATTTCGACTTACGCTGGTGTGTTACTTCGTATGTCTAATTTCTTTAAATTATGAACACCATTGGAGCGGTAAATATAAAATAACTTCCACTTTGTTATACATCGTTTGAAAGGAAATTTTATTGGCTATCACGAAGTATGTATCAGATTTTTTGATAAAGAACTTGGTTTTTAAGAAAATTGAATAAAACGTATGAAAAACATGTTTTTTTTAATGATTTGTTGAAATCACCCCCATTGACGGACGTCGCTGGAGAGTTTGTTATAAGTCAAACCCTACTGAGTTTTACATTTTTAAAAAGCCAATTTCCCTGCCTACAAAAAAGTTTGGAACAAGTTTTTTCATGTTAAGCTTAGTTTTTGAGAAAATTAGATAAAACCTGTAACAAAAATGGTTTATTTTCTGTTTTTTCAAAATTAATTTAATATACGGATGCCCCTGAAGTTTTATTTATAAAACCAATTTAATCATGTTACACGTCATTTTGAAGGAAATTTTATTGAATATACAAAAATTTAATAGATGGTTTTCTGTAGAAATTAGTTTTTAAAAAAATTAAATAAATCTTGGAAAAAACAGGTATTTTTTCAACTTTTTTTAATTACTTCAATTAACGGACGCCGCTGGAGAGCTTGTTATTAGTCTAACTTTATTAAGTTATACCACGTTAAAAAGGGAATTTTATTGTCTACAATAAAGTGTATTATACATTTTTCTCTTAGAAGCTTAATTTTCAAGAAAATGTGAAAAAACCTCAAACTTTCAGATTTTGGGTGGTCTGGGGGGGTTTTTGGAGGTTTTTGCAGCGATTAAAAAAAATAATATGTTATTATTTTTTAATTATACAAATATATATTTTGAATGTACACCTGTGACAATTTGGGCTTTCCAGCGGCAATTTAAAATTCCGCCGCCATTTTGGCCGCCATCTTGAATATCTCAGCCTCTGTCAATATTTCGAGTCGGCAACAACAAAATAGGGAGAATTGCCCATTTGCCAAAAAGTAATATAAAATGCTTCTAGAAAGTGGATTTTCCCGAATCTTGCCTGAACTATATTGACATACCTCGTAGTTTTAACAAGTTCCCAACAAAAGCATCCAACCATTAGTATAATTCAATGTCGGTAGGGGTATTTACCCTCGGAGTAGGTGTTTTTGTTGGTTTTACAAAGCAGTTTTCATCTTTTTACCTTTCTAGCCCGCCCAGCAATGGCTAATAATTTATGTTTTTGCCAAAAACTTTGCAGAAGCTTGCATTTCTGAGACATTTACAAAATAATTGTTTTTTTTTTAAAGGCTGATAAAGTAAGGAGTTCACTTGGAGTGTGCTAATGAGCTAGAAAGGTATCAGATCAGTTATGGATCCATTTATTTCGGTGTATAATGTGTGGTGTGCATTAAAGGTGTATAATTCCAGATTTCCAGAGCAGCAGCAAAATGATACGTATTCGCAACACGTTCCACCGCATTTTAGGGGTAATACGATTGCTCGGCTGAGATACGCAGTTATTTATTAGAATTTGCTTACTGCACGGTTTATTGAGAAAATCCGAAATAGTGCTGCGAATAACCGTTTGGGATTTTATAAATTGTATTTTTATAGAGTTGAGAGATTCTATCTATCTAGCCTTCTTCGATCCATCTTTGGACATAGGCCTCCCCCAGTATCTCCTATTCTTCTCTGTCTGTCGCCGTGTTCATCCATCTAACTCCTGCATGTCTCTTCAAGTCGTCCGCGCATCTTATTTGGGGTCTTCCCCTACTTATTTTATTTTCCGAAGGTCTCCAGGTTACAGTACAGCGTGTCCCATTTTCGATGGGATTAAATGGGAAACTATGTTATTATTAAAGATATCGATTTTCTGATTGCACCTTACCGTGCTCTTTTTTGGAGCCCTTAAAAATGGTGTAATCAGATTTTTGCTATACCCCGGGGTTTCGCTAATACAGGGAGCTTTTGAAAAAATTGCATTTTAATTAATTCCTTGTATTTCGCTTATTTTGCAAGATATTTTTATTCTGTAAAAACCTTTCTATGGCAGCTTTTTTAGAGCAAAATAATGACGTTGTCAATTTTTTTAAATATTGTTTAGTTTTTGAGATATGGTATTTATCATAAAAAAATTAAATACGGACCTGGATTTTTTTTATTACTAGTTTGATTGGTTCCATGCTATTATTACCTTAAAATGATAAAACTTTAATATTTTTTTGATTTAAGGTTAAAAAAAACTATTTAATATTTGAAAAAAAAAATTATAGTCCGAACCTGGAAATTTCCAACGTAATTACAAATTAAAAATTGCAAGACACACTAGTTGAACGATTTTTAATTTATCTGTTTTGAAATAATAATTAAAAGATTAATAAATAAAGTAAAAAACGTCAAAAAGTTACAAAAATAATATTATACTAATTATTTGATGGTAGCACAGCAGGTCGTGAAATTTACAAAACAAAAGCGTGGAATTGACATTGTCATTTTACTTGTCATTTTTGTGAATGGCTTACAATTATTTTAAACTGGCTACAAATCGACCATATCCAGATTTTGAAAAATGTGATATGTTTGACTGCTTCATTCAAGCAACAAAATCCCAATATTTAAATGGCAGAAATATTTTTATGCAAAATATATTAAGAAAAATTACTCAAAAATGCCAACAATGTCACATAATGGTAATCAGAAAAATTAGTTATTTTTTGTAATTTGTTTTTTTTTTTTGTATTTTTCGTAGACTTTGTTTCAAATAAATCTGTAAATTAACGTAAAACCATTTTATTATGCTAAGTATCAAATCAGTTAAACTAAAAATTGTTTAACTAGCATTTTTTTATTTATATTTATGTTGGGAATATTCAGGTTCGGACTATTTTTTTTTTGAAATATTAAATATTTTTTTTACCTTGAAACAAAAAATTTTTAAATTTTTATTATTTTATGATAATACTAGCATGAAACCAATCAAAATAGTAATAAAAAAAATCCAGGTCCGTATTTAATTTTTTTATGATAAATACCATATCTCAAAAACTAAACAATATTTTAAAAAGTTGACAACGTCATTATTTTCTTCTAAAAAAGTTGCCATGAAAAGCTTTTACAGAATAAAAATATCCCGCAAAATAAGCGAGATAGAAGAGATTAATTAAAATACATTTTTTTAAAAAACTCCCTGTATTAGCGAAACTTCGGGGTATAGCAAAAATCTGATTACGCCATTTTTAAGGGCTCAAAAAAAGAGCACGGTAAGGTGCAATCAAAAAATCTATATCTTTAATAATAACCGAGTTTCCCATTTAATCCCATCGAAAATGGGACACGCTGTACACTTGTTCCATCGATCGTCTTTCTGTCTGTTATTGTGATCGGCAAAATTCCATTTTAATTTTGCTACTTCTGCTCTTACATCCCTTACTTTTGTTTTATTTCTTCCGTTCCGTTAATTCCTTTTTCTATATATTAGCTTTATATGTAACATTTGTCTTTCCATTGATCTTTGGGCTTTTGTTACCTTATCCATGTTTGATTTTGTAAGTGTCCAGGTCTAGGATTCATAGGTAAGTACAGAAAGGATACATTGGTTACATAATTTCTTTTTAAGATACTGAGGATATTTTTTATTTTTTAATATGTAGCTTAATTTACCGAATGTAGCCCAAACCAATCTTACTGGCCTCTACTTGTTCTATTTTCTCTTGGTTTATTCTGATCGTGATATCCTCATCTGTGTTTGTTATGACTTTAGTTTTAATCCAGTTCATACTCAAGCCTATATTCTTAGCTGCTGTATCCAGTTCCTTCAGAAATTTTATCAGTTCTTTTTTCTTGTATGTTATTAAGGCAATATCATCAGCATATTTTAGGTGGTTCAAGTATTGTCCGTTTACTTGATGCCTATTTCTTCCGAATCTATTTTTAAAAACATCTTCTAGGGCTGGGTTAATTAGTTTAGGGGATATTGTGTGACTCCTCTTCTTATGCGGATTGGTTCCTTCGTGGATTTTGATTGATGTTAGTGCTTCGCCATATATATTGGCTATTAAGTCTGTATATCTGTGATCTATTCGGCTATTAATTAAAGATGCTTTTACTGCCCAGTGCTCAATGCTATCGCAAGCTTTTTCGAAGTCTATAAACGCAATATATAGTGGAATGTTATATTCGTTGGCTCGTTCTATTAGGATTTTCATAGTTAATAAGTGGTGAACTGTACCTAAACCTAAACTAATTAACCAGGCTCTAGAAGATGTTTTTAAAAGCTTAGATTGGGAAGAAATAGGCATCAAAGTTAACGGACAATTTTTGAACCACCTAAGATATGCTGAGATATCGCCTTAATCACAGACAAGAAAGAAGAACTGATAAAAATGCTGAAAGAACTGGAACACAGATTACGGTCAGAATAAACCAAAATAAAATAGAACAAGTAGAGGAATATATACCTGGAAAAAATTATTAAACTGAAAAAAGAAAACCAAACCGCTGGAATCAAGATTAAAGAGGTAAATTAAGCTACATATTAAGAAATAAAAAATATCCTCAGTACCTCAAAACGAAAGGGTATCACCAATGTATCCTTCCTGTACTTACCTATGGAACGCAGACCTGGACACCTACAAAATCAAACATGGATAAGTTAACAAAAGCCCACAGATCAATGGAAAGACAAATGTTACATGTAAAGCTGACAGATAGAAAAAAAAAAGGAATGAATGGATAAGAAATAAAACAAAAGTAAGGGATGTCAGAGGAGAAGTAGCAAAATTAAAATGGAAATTTGCAGGTCATAATATCAGACAGAAAGACTATCGATGGAATAAATGTATTGTAAACTGGAGACCTTGGGAAAATAAAAGAAGTAGGGAAAACCCCAAATAAGATAGCGGACGATTTAAAGAAATACGCGGGAAATAGATAGATGAACACGGTGACTGACAGAGACGAGTGGAAGATATTGGAAGGGCCTATGTCCAAAGACGGATTGAAGAAGGCTAAATAGAATAGGTAGATAGATCTTATAGAGTTAAGACGTTTAGATATATTTTTTTCTCAAAATTGATTTAATAACAGAAACAAATAAATAGAATTATGTTTTGTTGCAAATCGTTTGATTCGGTTTGTTCAATAGAATTTTTTGCCGTTTTTATTATGTATTTTTAAATAGGCTTTTAATTTTTGGTGCATTTTTTGTTTCGTAAAACACGCGCGTTTTCAATTTTCCCCAGCTAGCGTAGTTTAATAAACGAAAATTAGTTTTCATAAAGAGATATTTCGATGTTTCGAACACTATTAGGCATTAAATTTTCGTGTGATGGATTTTGTCGATACCAACAAATAATGCTATGGCATTTGTATCAATAACCTTTACAGGAACAATAAAAATTTTAAACTAAATACCGACGATTTCTGGAAATAGTCATGAAATAGCCCTGTGGAAAACCAATTCTGCATGTTTTATACCTTGATAAAGATTCACTTATAATTTAAATCGGTAAAGAACAATAATTTTATTTAGACACTATCATCAGTATTTACTAAGACCTTAAAACTTAGCATTTTAGACCGGGTTTAAGTATTAAGTCTATAGACTTGATACCGACCTGTTTAAGTGTATTTTTTTTAATACTCACAGGTCAAATGACTGCAAAGATTAGGTTCACCATAATGTGCAATATGATAGTAAACATTTCTCTGTAAGTTTCATCTCAAACAAATTCAAATTAACTTTAGAAATAAAAAAAACACATAAAAAATTTGTAACAAAATGTCATTTTTTGGAAATTTAGTCCGTGCAGTCGTAGGATTCCTATTGAAAATAATCTCAATTTTAGTGCGACCCCTGAGGGGTGGTTTAAGGTTCGAAAAAAATAGAAATAATCCATGATTGATAAAAAACTTATATACAAGCATTTTCAAAGCTAAATAATACACAAACAACTTAAAACTATATCTGTAGATGCATTACCGTATTAAATATGTATCAATATTTAATTATTGTTAAAAGCAAAAGGTATATTAGAATCGCTGTTCAATTGTTTTGGCGGATGTGTAATTCGAAATCATGGCTAACTTGTCTAAAAAATTAACATGTAGAATATAGCGCTGACACTGACTTACACCGTTTTTATTGGATACCTCTTAGTGGCATTTGGAGGTTTAAATATGGCTACCATTTTTAAATCAAAATATTATATTCTTTTTATTTTTTCTAAGCTTTGTGTTGAAATAATGTCTTTGTTACAATGAGAAAAATGACCCATATCGCAAGGTATTTACGAATAATTTATATAAATATTAAAAACTATTGCATTTACGGGAAAAATAAGTTAAATCTTCAACCAAAATTTAGACTTGTAGACCTAGGCTTGTAGCACTTAGCATTGTAGAATGCTCCAAAAACCAAAATAAAATATCCAGAAAATGAAGATAAACCTAAATATGAAAAAACAAAATGGTAAAGTATCAAAATTACCCCGGGATGAGAAACTATTGCTGATTGACAAGAATCAGACTATTTTTCCCTTCCTAACCCGCGCAGCATTAATTAGAGAAGGTATTGTCTTCGAAGAAAATTTTTTCCTAAGAACCAGAAATATAATTGTTTCTTTTCGAAAAGAATGTCATTGGTGTAAAAACTGAGAGAAATTAGCTACCTCAACCAATCAGAGCTGTTTATTCGAAAGAGATTCCTCGTTTCTCCCTAATTTAAAAAATAATGATAGAGAACAGTTTTAACAACAAAGCTTGCGGGCAATTCCTCAAAACGGGGATATTAGTAGCTTGTATACTAGTTTCGGTCTTGTTGGACCTCCTCGGTACGAGTGTAACAAGTGTTAAGAGATGATTAATGGGGATGATGATGTCTGAAAAGGAAATATGATATGTGGACTGTTACCGAAAACAGACCAACAGCCGAATTGCAGTCAGGGTAGCCTCAGGTTTGAGGCGAAATTTGACGTCACTACGGAGACAGATATAATCAGTCTCAGTAAATCTCTCAAGCCCGGAAAACAATTGCAAGGAATATTTTGAGGATATTCTTAACGAAAAAACAACAAAGCTTGCGATCAATTTCTCAAAACGGAGATATTAGTAGCTCGTATACTAGTTTCGGTCTTGTTGGACCTCCTCGGTACGAGCGTAACAAGTGTTAAGGGACGATTAATGGGGATGATAATGTCTGAATAGGAAAGGAGGAGAGATTTACTGAGACTGATTATATCTGTCTCCGTAGTTTTTTTTTTTATTTGTCTAACACACTGTGTTTATTGTATTACAATCTAGTCAGTAAGACTAATTAGCAATTTTGTTTTAACTTAATTTACTAGAAAGTCAGATTTAAACTTAGGGTTCACTCAACAGTTCTCCCCGCTTTGTTTAGTCTGTATCTCACAATTGTGTTGTGTTTAAAGCATTATTTTGTTTTATGTAATTCACTTAGTTTACTAGCTTAAACGGCTTCACTCTTTTTAGTCTTCGAACCAGCATAGTATTGTCTAGAAGCTAAATTGCTTCCACATTCACATGCCGATGGAGTCTGTCTTCATGGCTTTTTGCGTACTTTTTTATAGTCTCTGCTACAGTTTTGATTTTTAGATCTCGATGAAGATCACTATTTCGAACGTACCAAGGTGCATTCACAATGTTTCTTAATACTTTATTTTGAAATCTCTGTGAAACTGGAATGTTACTCTCTTTAGCACTACCCTATAGTTGAATACTGTATGTCCATACTGGTTTCAGTATTTGTCTATAAAGCATGTCTCCGTAGTGACGTCAAATTTCGCCTCAAACCTGAGGCTACCCTGACTGATATTGCAATTTGGCAGTTGGTCTGTTTTCAGTAAATATCCACATTTCATATTTCCTTTTCAGACCTCATCATCCCCATTAATAGTCCCTTAAAACTTGTTAGGGTCGTACCGAGGAGGTCCAGTTAGACCGAAACTAGTATTCGAGCTACTAATATCCCCGTTTTGAGGAATTGCCCTCAAGCTTTGTTGTTGTTTCGTTAAGAATATCCTCACAATATTCCTTTCGCGAATAGTTTCCTTTAATTAATTTATTGATTCGCTATTTTTCCCCGTTCTTGTTTTTATTTTTAATAACCTTTTAAAATTTGTTTTGTAGGGCTTTAAATACTACACCATAACTTTTTTATGAGCAAATATGAATTTATGTATTGGGGTCACCTTGCAATATGCGTGTTTTTGGTTAAAAGTTTATGATTATTACAATAAGTCTGATAAATATTTAACCAAGCTCTTTAGATTTTTTGGTTGAGTTAAACCTTATTAGTCAACACGATAGAAATCCATGAAACAAAAAAAAAACGTTTTTTTGAACAAAGTTTTTTTCAAACAAACATATTATTAACAACAAGTGAAATTAAAGAAAGAAAATAGTTTTCTGTTTTCGGCCAGGACTCGAACCCGAAATCTCTTGCTCTGTACGCAAACGCTCTCTACATTAAGCCACCCAAGACTATACATAAATTTGCGAAAAACTTTAATCTATGCATGTCTGCGGTCAACGATCCTAAACACACAGGATTGCTTATTTTCATTTAACTCTATGTTAGCGTCGCTCAAGCGAGACAAGACTGCCTGCTTACGTCACCAGCGAACCAGTTGCTTTGTTTTTATTGAGAGTTCGAGTGATTTTAAGGTGTTTTTGACGTTTTTATCTCCGTTTTTTGCGTTTTTTCATTAATTTAACGGTGTGGTTGACCATTTAGGAGGTAAATAAACCTTTAGAAATGTGAATTAAGTGAATTGATATAAAGAAAGGACATTAATTTAAATAAATACCTTTTTGTTACTACATGATATAAGTGTATTTTATTATATCCGCAACAAAAATAATACATTATACATCTAATAATTTAAATTGATTAAACTTTTAGAAAAAATCCTACTTCTATTCAGAGCTGTCACAAGTACATTATGAAAGTACTTACTTCAAGTACAAGTACCAAGTACATTAAGATGTGTAAAAGTACTAAGTAAGTACATTTTCTTTTTAAATGTACCTACTTCAAGTACCAAGTACATTATAAAAGTACTTGATTTTCTTTTACAATAAAAGTACTTTAACTACTTTAAAGATGTCAAAAAATGAGAAAAATCCCAAAAATATCCAAAAAAATTATGATTTACTTGAAGTACTTTACTTGACAAAATCAAGTACATTTTCAAGTACATTGTTAAAAGTACTTCAAGTAGTAAGTACAATTACTGGATTGTAGAGGTACTTCAAGTACAGTACTTGAAGTACTTGTAAGTATTTGCAGATTTCAAGTACTGTATTTGCAATACCTGACAGCTTTGCTTCTATTCTAAAACTTTCAACTATTTAAAAAAGAAACTGCAACATATCGTCTGGTAGGAAAATTTAGCTCTCAGAGCAAACTCTGGATTTATCAAATCATTTGTTTTGAATGAATAAAATTATTAATTATATTTACTAACACGAACAAAAAATTTGTTTGCAAATAAGCATGAAAAAAGCGGGAAAAACTCACGATTGCAATGTGTATTAAATGAAGCGCGCTGAGCAGAGGTCCACTAGTGACGTAAGCAAGGCGCCGCCTACCGCTGAAAGATTCGAGCTAATAGGCAATCCTGTGTGTTTGTGATCGTTGATCTGCGGTGTCTCAATACAAGAACGAGAAACTCTCAGGGTATTAAATCGACCAAGCCATCCAACTGATCTCTATAATTCTTCCTTCACACTGTCACACAGACCTGCATAGATGGAAATTTTCCGAAAATTTATGTTAGTCTTCGGTGGCTTAATTTAGAAAGCGTTTGCTTATAGAGCAAGAGATTCTGGGTTCGAGTTCCGGCCGAAGACAGACATCTTTTTTCTTATTTTTCTTTCTTTAATTTCACTTGTTGTTTATAGTTTTAGGTCCTTGCATTATTTGCAATTTGGTATTTGAGAAACATATTATTCTTAAAAGATGACTAAAAAACTGGATTAGAAATACGTATAATTTTAAGGAGAATATGTATTTTTGATTCTTGGATGGTTTAAAAAATTTTTTTATTAAAAAATTACAAATTGTGAGAAATGGTTTTAACTTAAATAAAACGATTTTAAATAAGGTAAATAAGAAATTGACAATTAAACATATAATATTTAAAGGGAGTAGAGAGAGAGAGAGAGAGAGAGTCGCGTAACAGAAAAATACAAAAGCAAAATGGAAAGTGTCGAAATGGATGCAATAAGAAGATCAATGAGAATATCTAGAACAGATCATATAAGAAATGAGATCCTAAAAGCAAGAATGGATATCAAGGGAAGCCTAACGGATGAAATCATTAAAAGACAACTGATATAGTACGACCATGTACAATGTATGAACGACGAAAGATTACTAAAGCAGGTCCTAGAATGGCAACCAATATGGCGCAGAAAAAGAGGGCGTCCTAAACTGGAATGGTAACAGTCAATCCAAAGATCAATGAATCAGAAAAACCTGACATAAGATGATTGTCAGGATCGAAGGAGGTAGAGAATAAGCGTCAAACACCGTAGAAAAACGTTCTAAACCGACATAGTAGTAGTAGTGAAATTAAAGAGTTGTTAAAGTTTCCTAAAAGTCCAATTTGTCCAAATAGAGATATCCAATTTGGGGAATGGGCTAAACTGTTACAGCAATTACATCAAACTTCATTCTAACGGTAATTTGGAGATTATCCTATTTCTACTTTACTCAGACTTGAGGTGATAATGTGGTCGTCTGTTTATTGTCAATTGTTCCTTTAAATATTTGTATTCGTTCTAATTTATTATTAGTTTGGACGTAATTAAACTTAGCGTAATGTGCATATAAAGCCCAACCGGTGGTGTATGGTTTTGGCACCAGACACTATATATTAAACACCATATGCATACATATTAGGTAGTTTCAGTTGTGCTACGTATTTATACGTAAAACTGCATGCCAACGTCCACATTGAGCACTAGGCAGTTAAAACATCTTTAAGTAATAGCCGAATAGATCACAAATATACAGATTTAATAGCAAATATATATAGCGAAACAACAACATCAATCAAAATCCATGAAGGAACCAATCGAATCCGTATAAGAAAATGTGTGAGACAGGGTGACAAAATATCTCCTATACTATTTAACCAGGCACTAAAAAATATCAAAGACTTATATTGGGAAGAAATAGGCATCAAAGTCCGCGGACAATTTTTGCACCACCTAAGATATGCTGACGATATCACTTAATAATAACTAAAATAAGAAAGAAGAATTGATATAAATGCTTGAAGAACTGGAGGCAGGAGCTAAAAATATAAGCACGAGTATGAACCGCATTAAAACTAACATCATAACAATCACAGATGAAGATATTACGTTCAGAATAAACCAGCAGAAAATGACTTATTTGTGCTGAATGAAGAAACCTCATAATCATAACTTTTTGATGCGCCAATCAGCCAATCGTAATTTTCCGGTATAACGTTAGGAGTAGTTTTGGTAAAATTATCACGTCGTTGCATTTAAACTTCACGTGAATTTAGTGGGAATAAGGACACTGTTGTTTTGGTAAATATACGCTTTAATCCATTCATCAGTGTCCGGATTGGACTCTCTGGTGTTCTACAAAGCAGCCAGTCCTTACGGGACCTACTGTATCCTGTCACGCAGTCATTTGCTTGGCTTGGTTTCCTGTATTGGTCCATTAAGCCCCAGGAAAAGTTCTGACCCGATGCATTTCTGCCGGTATCCACCCCTGGTGAGTTCGTCCGCTTTCTCGTGGCCTGCGACCCATACGATCTCCACCTTTTTTGTGCCGGCCAACTCCTGGGGTGCATCAGTGCACTCCTGCACCAAACCCGCTGACATAGTTGGTTTGCACAGTGCTCTCAACGCAGCTTGACCGTCTGAACTGATGCAGAGGCGCTGTCCTGTATCGTTCCTAATTTCTTTCTCCCATTTTACCGCCAGTATAGCGTAAATCTCTGCCTGAAAAACTGTTGCATTTGATCCCAGAGAGTAGCTTTTTCCAATACCCTTGCTTTCCTCGTTCAGTTGAATTCCGATCTGTTAGCCTTGATCCGTTTGCATAGCAGACCGTGGTATCGCTAAGTAATTCAATCCCGTTCTTTTTCCATGCGTCCCTTGGCGGTATCACCTTATTTCCCTTAACCGCTTCTCTGGCATCGCTAGCCTGTACATCGATAGGCGAATCTCCTTTTTCATCACAGTTGCGTTCTCCGAATGTTCTTCTTTTCCCTCGCTCCTTCTCCATACGCCCGCGTCTCTTATCCTCAGGTATGCTGACATCGCTTTCTTCTTTATCCAGATGGACAGCGATGGCAGGCCTAGGATAGTATTCAGGACAATGGGATAAGACCTTAAACGTCCGATGATGCTCAAGGTCGCCAGCCTCTGCATGATTTCGAGCTTTTTGGCATTACTGGTTTTCATTGTCCCCGGCCATCAGACCACTGATCCGTAGTGGATTCTTGGTGTTATGCTTGGAGTCCGCACTTTCTTCCTTCCTTACTTGCCAGAATATCTATATAAAGTGTCCTTTGTTCCTAGTCGGTCTATATGAGGTTTCCAGGTTAATTTACTGTCTAGTACCATTGCCAGGTACTTAACCTCTTGCGCTAATGCAAGTGGCTGTCCGTACATTTGTGGTGATTTAAAGCCTTCTACCTTCCACTTTTTTGTAAAGAGAACCATTTTCGTCTTGCCTGGGTTGACAAGGAGATCGTTCTCTTGGCACCAGTTCTCTATTAGTTTTCACGCCCTTTGTATCCTTGCGCAAATTACGCCTAGGTACTTCCCTGGTACTATAACCGCTCCATCTTCGGCGTACGCTTTATCCTCAAATCCTTGCTCTTCCAGTTTGTCAAGTAGACTATCCATTATAAGGCACCAGAGGTGTGGCGATAGGCATCTTCATACTTGCCTTCACGTCTCTCTCCTGTAGAGGTATAAAGTTAAGGCGCCAGTAAAGTGCTCCAAGGCGCAATACTCTGGTTCGAGAAGGGACATCAAAGAACCTCAAGGGCCAAACTACCAAGCTTACAACGACCGGCCAGTCTTGCCATATGTGGTGCAATGAGCTTTAGCCCTTCGACTGCGCTTGCATGCTTACTAAACTTACCTCCGCTTCACATTTTTTTAGAGGCGGCGGCACGAAGAGCAACATATAGAATAAGGGTCAACCACAAGGATGGTTGGGCAAACAAAGTGATATCAATTTCCCTAATTAGGGAAGAAGAGTAGGACGCAACTTCAGGAATGATATCCGACGTCATGCCCGACACGGTGTACAGCAGAAAGCTATACAACATTATCGTCCCGGAGACAGAGGACTGGCCAAAGAACAGGACTAATTTTTCAAATAACGATAGCTTCTGGTACACCAACGGATCCAAAATGCCATCAGGCGTTGGATCTGGAGTTGTTAGAATGCAAGAAAAAGTCGAGATTGAACATTGTCTCGGCAAATTGGCTTCTATATTTCAGGCCTAACTTGTAGCCATTGTAACTGTGTGCCTGGTGGATTACTGACCACGAATGGACCAACAGGACAATAAATATATTCTCCGACAGTCAAGCAGCCTTAAGAGCGCTTGATTCCTAGATGGTCTCATCCAGAACCGTGAGGAGCTGCAGGAATTCGCTGAATGCGCTTGGTAGCGCTAACAACGTGTCATTAGTATGGATACCAGGGCATTCTGGGCACGAGGGAAATGAGGCCACAGACCAAGGAGCAAGGGACGCGGCATCTTCCGAGTTTTTCGGCCCCGAACTAGCCCTGGGGATATCATACAATGCTGCTAAATCAACCATATTAAAATGGATGGAGAATAGGTACCAACAATACTGGATAAATACAGCAGAACTGGCTCACTCTGAAGAGTTCATTAAAGGACCTTGTAGAAACAGAGAACATCATTATATGGTGTGGTATAATGACTGGTTTTTTTACGGTTCACTGTCGACTGAGAGTACTCATGCATAAAATGGGACTAAAAGAAAAGACCGAATGTAGACTCTGTATGGAGGATGACGAAACAGTCAGACATGTACTGTGCGAATGTCCGGCTATTGCACGTTTACGTTAGAACACTTTCGGTAAACCTCAGATTGACTCAGAATATCTAAACAGTGTCTCACCCAAACTGATAGGCGGCCCTTTTGGAGGATTAGAAATACAGTGGTGAGAAACCACTCACAAGTTAGCAACAATAGACCCACTGGTTGTCGCAGTGGAAGGGCTGCAAAGCCCACTCACATATGAATCATCATCAATCAAGTGCTGTAAGATAGCGTACATACGTATACTGCTTACGTTTGAATACGTAGTAGCATCCGCAACTTAAACTGTCTATTAATAATACCAAGGGTGTATGTAAAACAGTAGGTACATGTAATTTATGATAAAATTATGTTGTAGAAAGCCTTCGAAAATTGTTTTTAGACGCGAAAACAGCTTTTAAACGAGCTCTGAGAATATTCCAGCAGGATTGGTTTCACGAAAATAATGACCTTGATTCTTTATTAAAAGTCTAACAAATACGTACGAAAAATAGCTTTTTGTTTGAAACTCGTAGACAATGATCGAGTAGAAATAAAATTTCGGTTTCATTGTCTTTATTTATATCTGACACAATTCTTTTAACTTGAGACTGATTTGCAGGTATTGTAATTTAGGCTTAGGTTCATTTGAATAAAGAAGTTTTGAATTTGAATTTGAATTTGAATTTATATTAAACAGGAGGTTTCGGTTAGTAAGGATCTCTTACCATGTAGCGTTTGTCTTTCCACTGATCATTGAGCTTTTGTTACCTTATCCATGTGTGATGTTGTAAGTGTCCAGGTCTGGAATTTATAGGTAAGTACAGGAAGGATACATTAGCTATAGACTTTCGTTATGAGGTACTAAGGATATTTTTTGTTTTTTAATATGTAGCTTAATTTACCGAATGCTGTCCAGGCCAATCTTACTCGCCTCTTGATTTCAGCTGTTTGTTTTTCTTTTTTTAATTTTATAATAATTTGTCCCTGGTATATTTATTCCTCTACTTGTTTTATTTGTTCTTGGTTTATTCTGATCGTGATACCTTCATTTGTATTTGTTATTATTTTAGTTTTAGTGTAGTTCATACTCAAGTCTATATTTTAGCTGTTGTATTCAGTTCTTCCACGATATTTATCAGTTCTTTCTTAGGTGGTTCAAGTATTGTTCGCTTACTTTGATGCCTACTTCTTCCCAATCTAAGTTTTTAAAAACATTTTCCAGGGCCTGATTAAATGGTTTAGGTGATATTGTGTCACCCTGACACCTCTTACTATGCGGATTGGCTTGGTTCTTTCGTGGATTTTGATTGATGTTGTTGCTTCGGTATATTGGCAATTTAGTCCGTGTATCTGTAATCTATTTGTAATTCAGATGAAAGAGTAAGAGTTAAGAATTAGTAATCGAATATCTTTTTTCTGTGGTTAAGAAATGTGTTTGAAAATAAATAACCCCAAAATCGCATCTTTGGTTCAGTCATTCCGAGGCTCAAAAGATTTCTGCACCCGCGCTCTCTAAATCACTTTCAAGAATTTTCGCAGTTGAAAAAGTTGGGCGTCTGGGCAAAATAAAGCTACAGTAAAGTCCGGATATAGTGAACTCGAAGATTGCACGGAAACTGGTTCGCTATATCTGAGTTTTACTTTTGTATACCTAAGTAAATTTTTTTTTGGGTATTTTAAACGGAGTTTGCTATAAGCGAGTGTTCATTATAAACGGGTTTGTTATATGCAGTGGCGGCGCGTGGTAAAAAGCTTTGAAGGTGCACACCAAAAAAAAATAAAAAATTGCGGTGCAGGCATAAATTTTTTTTGAGTGCCACGCTAACTTTTTGGGCCATCGAGTGGGTCGTCATATCATATAATTTAGAGCAAATAATTAAAAAATTAGATATTTAGTTAGATATTAGTTACCTACCTATTATTATTGTAATTATAAATAAATAACAAATGTATCATACCTAGTTAACATATATTTTCTCTTCTAATGGCAAAGATGAAAATTTAATTGCCTTTAACTATTGCACGCTAATGCTATCAGAATTAGAAACTTCCGCCATTGTCGTAAATACCAAATCGTCGAAATCAAAACAAACCGCAAGCGCCCGACCGATAATAGGAAGTTGTCTAAGCGCGCACTACTGAAAAGTGCGCGTGAACTGCTCTAAAATGCAACGCGAACCGAAAACGCGAACCGTGCACGAGGGTGCGGGTAGCATCAAGGCTAGTTTTTGTATAAGCGCGGTGCCGAAGGAAGGTTCAGATTCTATGTACTGTAAAATTCTATTGGGACATGTCGTCCTCTCTTTCTATATTTCGTAATTAGCATGCGACATAACATCCACGGTGCATAGAATTTGGTTCCAGTAAATTACCGTAAAGAATTAGATTCGAGCTTGGTTTGAACACGAATACAAACACATACATACAGGGTATTAATTTCTAGATAATATTCCAGTCTTTAGTGAATTCCTTTTATGGTAATTATTAATTAAATTAAGGAATGATCAAACTTTAATATTTTTTAAGTATAATTTGGGAGTGCACGTGCGAACTTCACTGTATTTACGAAAATTCTGCCTGTTACATCACTTAAAAATAGACTGGAGTACTGTGGACTATATTACGTATTACAAGGTATTATCCCATAAAATACCCGCTCGTACAAATATGAAAAAAAAATTTATACCGCCATTTTCGAAACGAAAGTGTAATTAAAAATATGCAAACCAGAAGCAGTTTAATTTATGCCTGGTGTTTTTTGTTTACAGGGTTGCTTGTGTTCGCTGTTTTGTTATTTTTTAAGCTCTATAATATGTATAGGGATGATGTTCGTATGTACAACAAAAAGACTAAAAAATAATTTTATTTTTAGAGGAAGTTTTAGCTCTTTGAAAAGTAGATTTACCGCTTCAGGCTCTACCCCCTCTTAGAAACTCTCAGGATCATTCGCGATATTATTCTTAAGTGGACAAAGAGTTAAATATAACAGTTGAGAGAACTTTTCTGGGATTAATTTCATTTAGACACGAACCCTAAGCCCAGGGCCGTAGGGAAAAATTTCGGGAGGGGGGGGAGAATTAAACAATTTCAATAAAAATTTGTGTATTGTCAAAAACGAAAAAAAAAATGAAACTCGAGCTTCGAGCAACGAGAGCGATTTATGAACTAGTATGGACGCTACTACAATGCGCGAAGCCAGCATTGTTCGAAGCTCGAAGCGCGATATCGAAACCTTAAATAAAACCAAAGTGCTGACTAAATTTGAAAAACTACTATTTACAAATAAATTTTTTAATAAAAAAAAAATAGAGAAAATAGGAAGCTGTCAATCTAAATTTTTTCTTAAATTGCGATTATCGCAAAAACTAATCTATTAATTTTTGAATTTTTCCCTATCTAAAATCAAGGGGTCAAAGCTACTCGAACTAGGGGTGGATAGGTATTATATTTTAAGAAAATAAATGTAACGTGTCCAAGGATTTTTTTCAAAAATTTACTTTAAATACTCATAATGGCATCCCGTACACGTTTTCGGTAAGCCACCCTGTATATTACTTTAAATTAAATGTTTTACCTCTTTATTAAATCTATAAAGAGGCCTTGATGATGTTTCTTTCTGGCTAATAAATTTTGTAAAATACATAAAATATTTATAAAATTGAAAATAAATATATTTTATTTATCTCACTATACTGATAACGGTAATTACCACTTACGATCGGACAAGCTCACCTATGCATGAACCTATTAACACTAAAAACTGGACATAACAGATGTGGCATTACTCGGGCGTTGCGATCTCTGTATTTAGAGATGTTAAAGGAATACGAAGAATTCGCGCGCGCTCGCTTAAGACGCCTCTAGCGGTAGATATTTAAGAATTACAAACTGATAACGGCCGGGTACTTATTTGCGAACTTCGAGCTTCGACCAACGAGAGCGATTTATGCGCTAGTATGGACGCTACTACCATGCGCGAAGCCCGCATTGTTCGAAGCTCGAAGCGCGATATCGAAACCTTAAATTAAAACAAAGTACCCACTAAATTTGAAAAACTACTATTTACAAATAAATTTTTTAATAAAAAAAAATAGAGAAAATAGGAAGCTGTCAATCTAAATTTTTTCTTAAATTGCGAATATCGCAAAAACTAATCTATTAATTTTTGAATTTTTCCCTATCTAAAATCAAGGGGTCAAAGCTACCCGAACTAGGGGTGGATAGGTATTATATTTTAAGAAAATAAATGTAAAGTGTCCAAGGATTTTTTTCAAAAATTTACTTTAAATACTCATAATGGCATCCCGTACACGTTTTCGGTGAGCCACCCTGTATATTACTTTAAATTAAATGTTTTACCTCTTTATTAAATCTATAAAGAGGCCTTGATGATGTTTCTTTCTGGGTAATAAATTTTGTAAAATACATAAAATATTTATAAAATTGAAAATAAATATATTTTATTTACCTCACTATACTGATAACGGTAATTACCACTTACGATCGGACAAGCTCACCTATGCATGAACCTATTAACACTAAAAACTGGACATAACAGATGTGGCCTTACTCGGGCGTTGCGATCTCTGTATTTAGAGATGTTAAAGGAATACGAAGAATTCGCGCGCGCTCGCTTAAGGCGCCTCTAGCGGTAGATATTTAAGAATTACAAACTGAAAAAAATAAGGATAATATATATATATAAACATTAAACTAGACTTATAGGGCAATATAATGTTGAAATTCGTAAGTTTTTTTATTTTAGTGGATGCAAACCTCTAACCGGTTATGATAACGGAATATGACGTTTGGGCCAGTCTTACACAAATATTAGCAATAAATAACAACTTCAGCATCAAATTAAATGTAGTGCTTTAACTAATTTAATTTTTGATGGTAACATAAAAGGTGTAACCTTTCTCAATAATGACCTATAAATGTTCTATGGGTTATTATGTCTGATTAAAGCAATTTTTTTTACGCTGCGGCTCGTGCGAGTCGGGCTTACTGGCAAAGCCATTTTGTTTTAGGCTAGTAAAATACAAACCTTGCCACTGAGGCCTTGTTTAAGTTCCGCCCTCCATACGGTCGGGTTACAAACTTTTTGTTGGAACATTACCAATTTCTACCTACGTATCATCTTTTAAATGTGTTTCAAATAGTCTTTATTCTTTAGGTCCCATATGACAGATCTATTCTTGTGATTTTCAATTAAAACCAATACTTGTTCATTATTCATTGTATTTATTTTGATTTGAAGGGAATGCCGTTGTGATCGCATCGAAGGCCGCCGTCTCTCTACTCGTTGCGATCGGCTTGTTGCGTGCTCGTGATCTGGCCTTTTTCACGTCCACACTAGCGAATATCCGTTCGTTGTTCGAGGCTCGTGGCTCGGTAATGAGGACCGGGCTTAAGAAATTACGGAAAGTGTGGCTTATTTGCCGAACATTGCCCGGGACGATTCCAGCCATTGCCAAGCGCATTTAAATTTTCTGAAAGAAATGTTCAAATTGGCTTTGCAATTTAAAAATGAAGTTCTGGACATCTTCCAACGCCTGATTTCCGATAAATGGAAAAACATAGTAAAGTTACTTACTGTGAGTTAGCATTAAATGATTTTTATAAAGGCCCTTCAATCCTCAATGCAGTTAATACACGGTATTTCACGAACATCAAAAGGCCTTTTGAATGTTCTTAAAACCGCGTAAAAATTTCAAAAATCTATCCAATAATTTTTGAGATAATTGCCATAAACTTAAAAATTTTTACACGGTTGTAAAAATATTCAAGAGAGCTTCAAAACAAGGTATTACTATAGGGGTAAAGTACACCGCTCGAAGGGGGTTCGTGCTAAAAAAAATTCAAGATAGCCAAAAAGGGTCCCCCTCGCAAACAAAATCGACGTGTCCGAGCGTTTCTCCAAATTCGCACTCTAAATATCCAAAAAGGCCTCTGTTTCGATGTTCGTGAAACACCGTGTATCCCTTCAAAATTTAAAATAATATTTCTGCAAATTAACAACCCTTGTAGTCCACAAACATTTTGGCTTAGTTATTTTATGTTTCCTAAAAGATGGTAAAAAACCAGTTAACATGTTTTTCCTCCACACTAGAAGGACTGTCTAATGAATGCAGCGATTTTGTTGACTGGCAAATCGAAAATGTTCCAACTTAAAGCCAAAACGTGTTTTCCATATTTTGCACAAGTTTTATATGTTTAATATTATTTCAGAAAATAGCAAAAAATGCCGTCAGAGAAAAGCTAATAAAAGTATCTTATACAGAAGAAAAATAAACAACAAAAGTTTTTTGCTATTTCATGAACTTTAGGGAGATTTGTCAAAATTTTAAGCGTCCAAAAAGCTACGTAATAACTTGACACACGCCAAACTTTTTTTTGAGAAAGGTATTTTTTGAATATAAATTTGCAGATGTAATACAAAGTTTCTCTAGATCTCATGTAAAAATAAAGAGGGATGGTTTATTTTAAGACCAAAAAATTCAGAAAACGTCATTCATGGTTATTTAGGGTTATTAAGTCCCACAAGCTCCAAATGGCGAAGCTTTGAAAATTCTTATTTAAGAAACTATACATTTTACGAACGAAAGCACCAAGTGGTGGTATTGTGGGGCAATCTAGACGAGAAAAAATTAAACAGTGATATGAGATTCTGAAAAAGGTCATTTACGGTTTTTTAAGGTTTTAAATCCCATAGGCTCCAAATGGTGAAACTTTGGAAATTCATATTTTAGAAACTTCAGGTTCTACGAAGAAAAGCATCGAGCTGTGGTATTGTCGGGCAATCTAGAAAAAAAAAATTAACAGTGATATCAGTTTCCGAAAAACGTCATTTGGGGTGTTTTAGGGTATCAAATCACATAGGCTCCAAATGGTGAAATTTTGAAAATTCATATTATAGAAACTGTACATTTTATGGACAAAAGCACCGACTTGTGGTATTGTAGGGTAATCTAGATGAATAAAAATGGTACAGTAATATGAGATCCCGAAAAACGTCATTAAGTATCAAATCCCATAGGGTTCAAATGGTGAAACTTTGAAAATTCATATTTTGGACACTATACATTTTACGAAAAAAAGCACCGACTTGTGGTATTGTGGGGCAATCTGGATGAGAAAAAATGGTACAGTAACATGAGATTACGAAAAACGTCATTTACGGTTTTTTAGAGTATCAAATCCCATGAGCTTCAAATGGTGAAACTTTGAAAATTCATATTTTAGAAACTATACATTTTACGAACAAAAGCACCGACTTGTGATATTATGGAGCAATCTGGATGAGAAAAAATGATACGGTAATATAAGATTCCAAAAAACGTCATTTATGGAATTTTAGGGTATTAAATCTCATAAGCTCTAAATGGTGAAACTTTTAAAATTCATATTTTAGAAACTATACATTTTACGAACAAAAGCACCGAGTTGTGGTATTGTGGGGCTCTAGATGAGAAAAAATGATACTGTGATAAGAGATTCTAAGAAACGTCATTTACGGTTTTTAGGGTTACAAATCCCATAAGCTCCAAACAAACTTTGAAAATTCATATTTTAAAAACTATATATTTTATGAACACGAGCACCGAGTTGTTGTATTGTGGGGCAATCTAGACGAGAAAAAATGATACGGTGATATGAGATTCCGAAAAACGTCATTTACTGTTTTTTAGGGTTTCATATCCCATAAGCTCCAAATGGTGAAATTTTGAAAATTTGTATTTTAGAAACTATACATTTTACGAACAAAAGCACCGAGTTGTGTTATTGTTAGACAATCTAGATGCGAAAAAATGATACGGTAATATAAGATTCCAAAAAACGTCATTTAAGGTTTTTTAGGGTATCAAATCCTATAAGCTCCAAATGGCAAAAATTATGGAAAAACACTTTGGATATATCGATATCATAACGAAAGCCTTTGGAGAGATATGTTTTTACAATTGTCAGGCTAAAAATAAACCAAAGAATCAGCCCTCTTTGTTTTGACATGGGATTTAGAAAAACCCTGTATTATGTCTTCGAATTTATCTAAAAATGCCAGGGTCGTACTTGTGATTTTTTTTTGCCTAATTGCTGTTGCTGAGAAATCTATTTTATTACACTTTATCGAATACTTCGAGGGGCTTATTGATCCACATTCTAGGTACGGCCTTGCAAAAACTATCTTTTGTGAAACGAAAATCGCGCGTGTGGAGTTATTCTCGAAAAGCTTTTTCAAATGAAAATATTTGAGGTGCACTATTTAAAAAATTTCGACCGTCTATAGGTTTTAACAGTTAACTGTTATAAAAATACGTTATTTTCTCGTTACCAAATATTTTGAGCGAAATAGAAACGGGCAAGAGAAGCTCCAATATGTGAACTAGAGCTTTAAAATGTCGAGAATTCGAAAAATCGAACGGTTTCGGATTAAAAATTCAACAGGGCACTGCTTTCACAAAAGGAAAAAGATCGCTTTTCAGGTCGGACGAAAAAAGAAATTTAAATAAAAGGAATTTCTTTAATTACTTTTTTTTAGTAAGACTTTCTTCGACCCTTCCTATAGTAGTCAATGGTACACCAGTCAATTTTTACCCAACTGCAGCACGGCGAAAGGAAGGGTAATGTTTTTCAATTGGGATATGTATGTATGTAAATATGTATATCACGCTAGAGGGTAAACGGCTGAACCGATTTTACCAAAAAAGGCGTCGTTAAATTGCTACTGATCCCCAAGGTGCTATAGGCTATATTCTTTTAAACAGGAATCAACATGGCGGTCTTTAGACGCCATTTTGTCACATGATATAGGCTTTAAGGCATAAAAATTATCTAAATTTCTGCACATGCTTTAAGACTTCTTTTCCAACATTATTTTACTGGTTCCCTCCACCCCCTCTCCTCCCCCACCTTTACTCAATGCAAGGTACCACTGTTCGCGTCCGTAGAAAATCTACACGTACCTTTTGGGTAAAGCTAAATGAATTGTAAATGCATAGTGCTTTTTATAAGGCTGAATAAGAATTAAACCTAAAAGTTGGAAACAAAAATATTTTTAAATAAAAAAAACACCCAACTGCTAAATTTACTTGTAACTACTAGTCGCAGTTGGGTACAAAATTACCCAATAACCTAATTCATAAAAATACAAAACTGTATAATTTCGTAAGTGCGCTTTGGGCATCAAAACTAAAAGTTGAAGCATGTCGTACATTATAGGTATATCTATCAATTTTGTTCAGCTGCGACTAGTAGGTACAGTCGGGGACTTTTTAAATTACTGCCCTGGAAAATAAAAATAAATCCTATTTGAAATTCGGAAAAGTAGTTTGAACCAAAACAAATAAGTTGTGAACCTTACCTCTGTCTGTATACATACTGACATATTATAAAGTTAATTTTTTTTGATTTCTTTAATTGATTAATCTCGACAGAAAAAAAATAAAACGGCAATTTAAAAAGTCCTCGACTGTACAGGTAGATATAGCAGTTGGGTGTTTTTTTTATAAAGTTTTTTTTTAATTAAAATATTTGCTAGAAAATTATTTCCATTTGAAGAAAGAACGATTGTAATTTATACTGACGGATTTTACCATTATCCCTTTTACTGTCGAAAATTGATTTCACCTCTTAAAGCTATAAAATTAAGAAGTTTTTGGGTGCGTGCCCCTCCTAAATCGAGTTTACCTTCTTTTCGAACTAATGGCTCTAATTTGGGTCAGAGAAACCTCTTTGAAATGTACCAATTTGTTAGTTTTGCTCTTTTAGAAAATGTCAATTGGAAATCTTCCAATTTAACCTATTTTCCAAATACCACACTTTAAGCTTTACGGCAATTGAAACAAGTTTTTGTAGCTAAGCGGGTAAAACAAGTTTTTTTGCCTCGTATTTTTCCTTGGGTAGCTCGAAGGCTGATCCTCGCGACCACTAAGCACAAAATCGTAAAAAAACGTTAAATAAATGTTTAAAAAAACTTTTTTTTTTCTAGCACAAATTTGTGTTCAAATTAAGTCAACATTAAAAATACTCTGCCAATATATGGGCCCCTAAGCTCACACTAGGTACTATAGTTATAGTGTACCTGTGAGCTAATATAACTAAAAACTGAAATATATTTTATTCAACTCCACACTAAATTACCTTTTGTTTGATACCACACAAGCCATGTTTTGACTTAAACTCAAATTTTTGAAATCCACCCCCACCTTTAAAAAAAACAAAAACGAAAATGTATTTTGTTAAACTCCGGACTTAATTACCTTTCGTTTGATATCACACACGCCATATGTTCACTTAAACTCTAATTCTTGAAATATACCCCCACCCTTTTTTTTAAATAAATTAAAATGTATTTTGTTTAACTCCAGACTCAATTACCTTTCGTTTGATATCACACACGCCATATTTTCACATAAACTCTAATTTTTGAAATCTATCCCCACCCTTTTATTTGGTTTGTGTTTGGTGGATTTTGTTCATTTCTAAATGGGACCATCTCGACCCAAGACCCAGCCTAGGTACCAAATTTCATTGAAATCAGCCAAGCGGTTTTTGAGTTATGCGCGTTGGTCGTTACAGACAGACATACAGACATACAGACAGACAGACAGACAGACGGCGCAACAAAAAAGTTTCAAAATCATCTGAAACGCAAAGATATATAAAAATTTTTGAAATCGGAGCAACTTTTTTTTTCTCGAAAAAATTAGGATCACCATAGCTCACACTACTATAGTCAAAAACATTCAAGAATTTCTTTGACTATAGTATAGTATATGTGTGAGCTAAAATTTAGAAAATCCTAACTAAAATTTTATGTGAAAACATTACAAACAATATATTTATTAATAATGTTCAGAAACCAACATTTAAAGAACCATAATTTTATTACCATTAAAAATAATAGCATCAATATATCGATGGTTGAAAGGCAAAAGGGCATAAGCGACACAATATTTAAAAAGAGTTTTAAGCTTTTTAAGTTTTTTATTTTTTTTTCTGCTTCGAATGAGCTATTACGGACCTATTGCAATATGGCCAGGCAATAATTGTGCCGGGCACTAAATTTTGACATTTTCACATTGAAAAATGACAGTTGATCTTTCAAAATTGACATACCAAAGTCGAATTTATAAATCCAGTCGTTTATTTTCCATTAATAGTGGCGTCACTATTAATTCCGGGTCTTATGATACGCAAAGGCCTCATTTTGAAAGAAGACAGCTGTTCTTATAATGTGAAACTGTCAATATAGTGCCCAAAACAATTATTGCCTGGCCGTATTGCAATAGGTCCCTATTATTGAGGGTTCTACGATGATTTTTATGTCGATTAAGTCAAATGAAAATAATACTTTAAGTGGCCCTCTTGCTGTGAAGTTTGAAAACTGTCGCTTATGACCTTTTACCACGGATCACCTTTACCTTTCAACCATCGATATGGTTATTTTTATAATATTTTTCCTAGATCTGATTTCTAACGTTGAATTTAAGATATTTAAAGCTAATACGAGGATTGGAAAAAAAATTTCCGGCCTAACATAGAACGCAACACCATAGTGACTAAATATTAATTTATTTTTCTACATACTCCCCTTGTAAGGTAATATATTTGGCCCAACGATGTTCAACTGATTTGATGCCATCACTGAAGTCTGAATTATCCAACTCGTCAAAATAGGCGTTTGTAGCTGCAATGATTTCTAACTCTGAGGAAAATTTTTTGCCAGCAAGAATTTTTTTTAGGTTTGGAAACAAATAAAAGTCTGACCGGACTGGGTCTGGCGAATAAGTTGGATGGTTTAACAGTTCAATGCCTAGCTGATGGATTTTAGCCATTACAAGAGCGGACTTGTGGCAAGGCTTTTTTGCTAAACCAGGGCGTTTTTCGCTTATATTTTGCTTGAGCTGGTCTAGTAATTCCCTCTAGGACTCTGAATTTATTGTTCTTCCTTTTACGAGATAATATATGAGGAGTATCCTTTTAGCGTCCCAAAAGACCGTTGCCATGACCTTTCCAGCAGACGGTACTGCCTTTGCCTTCTTTGGAACTGGTTCGTCCTTTGCCGTCCATTGTTTGGACTGTTGCTTAGTTTCAGAGGTATAATGATGAACCCATGTTTCATTAACCGTAATAAATCTACGCAAAAAGTTCCCTGAATCACGTCTAAACAGTGGAAAATTCTCCTCTGAAATGGTTAGACGCACGAGCTTTTGATCTGGCATGAGCAAACGCGGCACCCATCGGGCGGATAGCTTTCTCATACCTAAAACTACACATAAAATATGGTGAACTCGTTCTTTTGATATGCCCACAGCCTCAGCTACCTCTTCCAGTCTTAGTCTGCGATCTTTTAGAATTAGTTTGTGAATGGTTTGCAACATTTCTTCAGAAGTTGCCGTTTTTGGCCTACCAGCACCACAAAATAAGGTAAGAAAGGTAAACTAAAATAAGAAAAATGGTTTTGTATGGAATATCGCATACCTACGTTATAGGTAATTTGACAGAAAATGCGACAATTCTAGTTTTAAAAAAATTGTTTTTAAAAAATCAGTATTTTTTAACGATTGAAAAACATTTTTGTTATTAAAAAATGTTTTATTTTCAATCTTAGAAAAACATAATGTCAGAAGACGGGTTATTAAGCTTCTTTTTTACTACGAATATGACATTATAACTAACATCCAACCTAACGTTATGTTTTTAAATTGAACATTATTTTGACGTTATTAAAATGTTTTTGTGTTCAGTCGGCGGGGGTCCAAGATCCAATGGACACCTAATGAGTGTTGACAGTTACCTATTTCGTTTTTATGCGACTCTTCAGAACACTGCTTGGCAGTGCTAGGTCAATTTGACACCGTTGCAAAATTAATTAGACGAATTTGTCTCTCATTGTACATTTATACCTTTTAAGAAAAATCGTCTAATCCACAAGAAGCGCCATCTACTACAATACAAGACAAACACTGAAAAGATCGATAAAAAGAGAGAATCCATCACGTGACCTACGACAACACATTGTCCGATCCGAACCGAACCGAACCGAACCGAACACATTGTCTTTTAGGTCAGATTAGAGGCCCTCGATACATTTGACAATTGTTTTAACAATTGTCAAATGTATCGAGGGCCTCTAGGTCAGATTAACGCTGAATGCGTTTTTATCGTCATTAAGACGTCGCGTTTGGCCTACCCCTATGACGTCAATAAATTGATAGATTGTGGCCCACTTTTAAAGTGTTCACCCTGTGTAATTTCATCCGACAAAATAAATAAAAGTGTTTCTTATTTGAAATGTTGACCTTTATCTGTTGTTTACACAAACATAGCTACATAGAATCCACAGCTACAGCGTCAGTAGAGAAATACAGCGAGAGAAAAGCTGCTTAAAACGGATTAAGAACACAAAATGCCCTGCGGGGCCTACTATGGAGTACGTAGAGGCCCTCTATTTGACAGTTGTTAGAAAATCTTGTTTAAAATAAAAAATAATTAGTTTTTGCAGGTTACACTTCTGAAATATATCTGTACTGGTAAAGAGAATCCAAAAATAACTGCTAGAAGCATACCGGACGGGCCACGATCCTCCACATTGTTGACGTCACATCAGGGGCTGATTTTCTTTTGATGGTCACGTCCCGACACAGCTGATTGTTTTTAAAATATTAAAGTTGGAATGACGGTTCATGAATTACTATATTCTTGCAGAATATTTTTTTTTAAATGTATAGTAATCGTTAATTTTTCAGAGCCGCTTCATTAGCTTACACTGAAATTAAATTTAAAGCAGATGCAAATGTGAAAAGAACAGATGAAAAAGTCAAATACATGTTAAATATAACATTTGGCATGCGGTACATGGCGGGTAATTTGAATTCAAAATAAGGAATGCTAAATCTTATAGCGATTTCGGCTTCACTGCTCTGAAGTCACTTGCGGGTAGAGCGGTAACGTCACGAATCTCTCTCCGAGCACTCCGGGATTGATCTGAGATCGAGCGGGATTGCTCGCCTTCAGAGCAAGGGCAAACACGATTTTTCAAATACTTGCTCGAAATTTCCTGGGCTTTATAACGTCAACAAATAAAAAATATTGTTGTTTTATAATTTTTTGATTTAAAATTTTTGGGTGCAATGAAGTATATAAATGTAAATTTTCTAGATGTAAAACACGGAAAACACTTATAAAAACACAAATACACCAAAATTAGAAACAAATTAATTAGATCTAAAAATGGGGTTATGTTTTTGTTTTGATCTGACACGTTGCTCCGTCAAAAGAGATGGAGCAATTCCGAGCACCCGCTCGGAGATTTGCGGGCAATAGTCGATCACGCAAATCTTTTTTAGAGCACTGCTTGTTTTTAACTCGAACGCGTGCATCCGTTTCAAAGCAATTTTCGAGCACTCGAGGGCAGTTTTCGAGCAAAAGCCGAAATCGCTATTAAAGATTTGAACTTTTTAATCATCTTGCATCCTTACAAAAGTTTAGTGGAATATCGGGATGGTGTCTGCGAATATTTCACTGAAATTTCACGGAAATCTATAAGGCCATTTTGAAAATATCATAAAAAAACGTCTGACCTCCTATAAGAACCAATGAAAAAGTCAGCCCCCCCGAGAACAGCTGATTTTTTCAGGGTTGTGGTCTGTATTCTTTTGTTGGCCTTGCTGTGACCAACGTAACCATAAAAAAAAATCTGACCTGGGTCTTAAGTAAGTATTACCTAGCCTAAAACAATAAAAACGTAAAAAAATGTCTACGGAAATTACATAAACAAAGAAAGGTATGTCTATCTATCTCTTACAATCCAGGGCCTCTACTAGTATGGAGCGAAATGTTAAGCCTATTATTAAATATAAACGTTTTTCCAGCTACTTTGGTATCCCTTTGAAACATTTTTAATGACTACTGGTCAAGTATTTAACTCAAATTACCAACCTCTAACACTTTAAACATCGTTTCAATTATGCAAACCAAACAGCACTGTGTCTGGATTACTAACTGATTTGAATTCTTTTGGGAAAAAATGCAGCACTGGTGTGCGGCTAGTGCAATTTTTGAATTCTTTTGGGAAAACTGGTGCAACTTTATAAATTATTTTAAACAACAAACCCCAAGGGCGGATCCAGTGGTGCTTCTCGGGGGGGGGCACTTTAGGTGACATTCTCTGTTGGTAAAAATCGGTACTATGCCCCCCCCCCCCTGGATCCGCCCTGTTTCTTTTAATACCTGATTTATGTATTATTTTCTACACCAGGCGAAACATTTTGCATGTTTAGGCTACAAATTCAGGAAAATTTATTAATAAAAGTGGTTTGTAATTTCGATGATAATAACAATATACATTTTCATGCGCTGCAAGCAAAAATTTTGAATTTTTATTAGCAGAAACCTTACTTTTTACTAATTTTTTGCATATTTAAAAAGTTCTCGGGGGGGCAAGTGCCCCTAGTGCCCCCCCTGGATCCGCCAATGACAAACCCAGTGTCGCACTCACATCTAAGATGACATTAAAATAGTGGGCGACCTTATTAACTATTTTCTGTTTCAAAGAACGTTTAGTGAAAACAGGGTTGGATGGGCTGGAACAAACCGGCGCTGGCAATTTTTTTTTATTCGGCCCTCGCTTCGGCACAAAAATTTTACGGCAAAGAAGACAAAGCCATATTGTGTTATTTTTGTTATTGATATTATGGAGGTTTTGTTATTAAATAACATGCTAATTTTAAAGGATATAATTTGCATTTTGAGAAAAAAACTTCATATAAACATATGTATGCATGTCCTAAACATCCTAACTTGTGAGATACAAGGTGTTTAAAGACTTTCAGAAAATTAATTTTTTATTAATATCTGTGATACTGCTCTAGATATTTTTGTTAAGTTTTATATTCTGTATGACTATATTAAACACTAAGTACCTATTAACATAATTATTATCTAAGTTTTTCACAAAATGAAAACTCAAAAAAAAAAATAAAAACGTACAAAATTTCAACATACAACAGCACTGCCCCAGCACTTTAGTTAAAAGCCTGCAAGTAATTTTTTTTCGAATTTAGGTTTTTGGTCTCGACGGATTTTCCATCATGTACTATGTAATAAAATTTTTTTTTTTTTTTTAAAAGCCGTAACTGTAGTACTGCCTTATGAACAATTAAAACTTTGAAGTCGTTTTTTTCCGAACCACACTTTCGTCACTTGTGCCCTTTTAACTACTGGAGCAGAGCCGGTATGCTAATTTTTCATATGGTAACGACTTTTTTATTAATGAACTTGATGCTGCAATTTTATCTATGATCTCCTTAATTTGAATTGGACCCAATACCGATTTTTCAATCGGTTAATCGATTTCTTAGATTTTTTATGTATTTTAGCACCAAAAATTATCGTTCGCAACTAAGATATGAGATATTGGCAAGGCCGTACCGAAGTGGGCGATCAGGGGGATCAATCCCTACCAAAATAGTCAACAAAATGTGTTAAAAGAGATTTCAAAACAGCAACACAAATAAGAAATAGACAATATTTTTATAAAATTTTTATAATCTCCCGATTTTTTCTTCTAGATATTGGTATTGTAGAAAGATATTAATAAGTAAGTGCCATTATCACATTATCTCCTTGATACATTATACTTATTTTGATATAAAAGTAACTGTAACAGTCAAACAAGTAACGCAGGCCTGGAGTTACTACATACAGATTTTTTTAATTTAATTTTTTATGTTTTAATTAGTTCGTTTGTCAAATATACAAAAAATAAATATTAAAAATTTGGTGCCGCTAGTGCAATTTTTGAATTCTTTTGGGAAAACTGGTGCAACTTTACAAATTATTTTAAACAACCAACCCAGTGTCGCACTCACATCTAAGATGACATTAAAATAGTGGGCGACCTTATTAACTATTTTCTGTTTTAAAGAACGTTTAGTGAAAACAGGGTTGGATGAAAATGATGAAAACTCAAAAAAAAAATAAAATGTCAACATACAACAGCACTGCCCCCGTTAGTTAAAAGGCTGCAAGTAATTTTTTTTCGAATTTAGGTTTTTGGTCTCGACGGATTTTCCATCATCCTATGTAATAAAATTTAAAAAAAAACAAATAGTAGTAACTGTAGTACTGCCTTATAAACAATTAAAACTTTGAAGTCGTTTTTTTCCGAACCACACTTTCGTCACTTGCGCCCTTTTAACTACCGGGGGCAGAGCCGGTATGCTAATTTTTCATATGGTATCGACTTATTTAATAATGAACTTGATGCTGCAATTTTTTCTATGATCTCCTCAATTTGAATTGGACCCAATACCCATTTTTCAATTGGTTAATCGATTTCTTAGATTTTTTATGTATTTTAGCACCAAAAATTATCTTTCGCAACTAAGATATATGAGATATTGGCAAGGCCGTACCGAAGGGGGAGATCAGGGGGATCAATCCCCACCAAAATAGTCAACAAAATGTGTTAAAGGAGATTTCAGAACAGCAAAACAAATAAGAACAAAATTGGACAATATTTTTATTACAATTTTTAATCTCCCGATTTTTTCTTCTGGATATTGGTATTGTAAAAAGATAGTAATAAGTTAGTGCCATTATCAAATTTTCTCCTTGATACACTATAATTATTTTAATATAAAAGTAACTGTAACAATCAAACGAGTAACGCAGGCCTGGAGTTCCTACATACAGATTTTTTAAATTTAAATGTTTAATGTTTTAATTAGTTCGTTTGTCAAATATACAAAAATAAATATTAAAAATTTGGAATAGGTACATCGGGCCTGCAGCCTAATTGTACCGGCCCACCGGGCATTTGCCCATTTGCCCGCCTGTCCCATCCAACCCTGAGTGAAAATTGATTTATTTTAGCTTCTTTAACATATCACTGAACATTGCTAACATTAATTTAGTTTGTAATTTGCCCTAAAACCATTAGCCCTTTTCTGTCGAATATCTTAAATCCTATCTCCTGTTCTGTGCTGCAACTTGTCGCAGAATTCAAATTAACCCTCGTTCCCAATTTAATAGGACAATTATTGCTTGACTTCTTGGCAACGAAAATAGATGTTTTTCTTTGCTTACATCCAGTGGCGCATAAAAAAAATCACCTTTTTTTGACCAACGAAAAAATTGACCATCGTATTAACTTCAAGTAAAACTCAAAAAAACTGATACTGAATGCTTCCAAATGCTAAAGGATGTCTACGGAGAGCAGTGTATGTCTCGTGCGATGATTTGCATGTGGCATAAAAGCTTTTTCGATGGTCGTGAAGAAGTTAAAGATGATGAATGAGAAGGGCGCTCCAGCACATCCAAAACAGCGATGCTCATTGTTTTTTTTTTCGATATTAGTGGTGATATTCTTATTGAATGGGCGCATGAGGGTCACATAGTCAACCAACATTTATATTTGGAAGTATTGATGTAGCTAAGGGAACGTGTAAGGCAAAAGCGTCCAGATTTGTGGAAGAACAATGCGTGGCTGTTCTACCAGGACAATGCACCGGCCCACAATGTCCTATCAATTAAGCAGTTTTTAGCTAATCAGAAAATCCCCGTCGTTAACCACCCACCATATTCACCAGTTTTAGCCCCTTGCGACTTCTACATGTTTCCAAAAGTGAAGAAATCCTGAAAAGCAACCCGTTTTGAAATATTAGAACACGTCAGGGAAAAAACGGCAAGACTTCTTAACAGCCTCTCTTCTGATGATTTCCAAAATTGCTTCTAACATTGGAAAAATACGCATGCAACGTTGCGTCGATAAAGGAGGGGACTACATTGATGGGGAACATCATTAAGTTGTATTAGTATTTAAATAAAGTAGATTTTTTACAACAGTCTTATAATTTTATTGTCATACCTCGTACAGTAAAACGTATAAAAATATATAGTTTGAATAAAATCTGTTTCTAGGTTCTTATGGCTTTCCCCCGGGGATTAAGCCCACAAGTACGCCCATGCTGTATATCTTTTCGCTTTTCGTTGCCTGGTAATGGCTGAAAAGAAAGATTTCCTTTCCTGATTTCATACAGATTTGTGGGGGTTGTCGAGGGCATTGTCCACTTTATATTCACAAGCAAATTTTAAATTGCTTAGTTGTGAACTAAGGTTTACACTACACGGTAAAAAAAATTGTCTTAGATCAAAGCAAATTACTTTGAAGTAAAATAATTTGTGCTTTCCTATTCACAAAGAGATTATTTTCCTCATATAGCACAAAAAATGTATTGCCTCTTTATTTTAATGTGAAACCGAATTTGTTTTATTATATATTGGAACTGAATTAATCTAAGGCACCGTTTTCTACTACTACTACTACTATGTCGGTTTAGAACGTTTTTCTACGTTGTCCGACGCCTATTCTCCACCTCCTTCGATCCTGACAATCATCCTCTGTCAGATTCTTTTGACTCATTGATCTTTGGATTGACTGTTGCCATTCTAGTTTAGGACGCCCTCTTTTTCTGCGCCCTATTGGTTGCCATTCTAGGACCTGCTTTGGTAATCTTTCGTCGTTCATCCGTTGTACATGGCCGTACCATATCAGTTGCCTTTTAGTGATGTCATCCGTTATGCTTCCCTCGATTCCCATTCTTTCTTTTATGATCTCATTTCTTATGTGATCTATTATAGATATTCTCATTGATCTTCTTATTGCATCCATTTCGACACTTTCCATTTTTGTTTTGTATTTTTCTGTTACGCGACAAGTCTCTATTCCATACAACAGCGTGCTTTTGACCATTGTTTCATATATGTTAAATTTTACATTCTTTTTTATCTCTCTGCTCCATAAAATACTGTTGAGACATCCAATAACTTTTTTTGGTTTTACTATTCTTTTTTCCAATTCTTTACAGCCTGTTCCTATCTTATCAACTCACTGGATTCGTTTCCAATACATAAGTACTGTGTCTTGTCAACGTTCACTGTTAATCCCCACTTTTGGTATTCTTCTGTTAACTTTCTCATCATATACTCCATGTCTTCTTTATCATTAGCCACAATTACGTGGTCGTCAGCAAACTGTAGTGTGTATATGGTAAATCGGTCGTTAAGTTGTATTCCCATGCCGTGCACTTTACGTTTCCAGTTTTATAGAGCTACTGCGATATATATTTTAAAAAGAGTTGGAGAGATACAACATCCCTGTCTTAAGCCTTTTGTTACCAGGAATTTTTTTGAAAGTCGATTTCCAATTTTAATTTTAGATTTTGACCCTTTGTATAGTTCTTTTATCGCTTTTATGTATGTATGATTGATATTAGTTTGCTCTAAAACTGTCCATAATTTTTCTGCTGGAACGGTATCATATGCTTTTTGTAGGTCCACAAAGGTAACATGAGTCTCTATATTTCTGGCGCTCCATTTCTCAATTACTTGTTTAAGACAAAAACATTATCACTACAAGATGTGCCTGCGCGAAACCCACTTTGCTCTTCTTCTTCTAGTTCATGGAAATCATTCTCTATTAGATCTCTAAGAATCCTACCGTACAATCTACTTAGAGTACTGGTTACTGAAATTCCTCTGTAATTGTTGCAATCCAGCTTGTTTCCTTTTTTATGTATTGAGGATATGAATGCAATTTTCCTATCATTAGGTACTGGATGTCCGTTTATGCATTAATTAATAATATATGTGAGATTTTCGAGTAGTTTCTCTGATCCATATTTGAGCATTTCAGCATATATTCCCCCAGGTCCGCTAGCTTTTCCGGATTTAAGTTTTTTAATATTACTCTTTATCATTTCTTTTTCGATGATTACTTCCTCTCCATGTATTCTATGTCTCTTCTCGGAGAGGCTGCTAGATATTCGGGTCTCGTCTCCTGCAGCAGTCGCTTGTAGTGTTCTGTCCATTGTTTTGGTTTGATTATCTGGATATTTACTTTTTCTTTTGTTGGGTTTTTTACTGTAGAAATGAATTTCCATACTTCAGAACTCTGCCTACCTCCTACGTGTGTGTTTATGTCGTGGCACTTGCGCTCGAACATTTCATTTTTTTCTGTGCGTATCAAATTTCTTAGCTGTCTTCTGGTTTCCCTGTAGAATTCTAGGTCTCTTTGCGCCTTAGTACTGAGCCATTTCAAGTATGTGCGTTTTTTCTCTTTGACCATTTCCTGTATTTTGTCCGTCCACCGTTTTCTCTGGAATCAAAATATTACTCATATAAGACAATTTGCTTTGTTACAAAATGGGGTATAGCTACTGAAATAAATCAATTAAAGAAGAAAAATAAAGTCTCATTTTAAGATTAAACGCTGCGTTGAACTAAAAACAAATATTTTAATTCAAAACAAATTGTTTTAAAACAATTTATTGAAGAAAAGTACGCGTTTTTATTGTAGACAAATTTTTTTACCGTGTAACTTGGATACTTGGAGAATAAATAAATTGCGTTTTAAGGACCAAAACTGTTTCATACCATTGTCATTAACTTCTAGTCATTTCTTTAGAAGACAGAGACCGTTGTACAGTCGTCCACTTTTTTTTGTCATCTTACTTTCCCAACATTTGTAGAATACAAAGAAGCAGTGCGTTTAAAAAAAGTATCATTTTTGTTGGCATTAAAGTCTGCTGAAAACTGTATACAATGGGCTTTTAACCAAAAATATTTTTTTGAGAAAAAAATAGTGTTAAGGATAAAAAGTACCACAAAAAAATATTTTAAAATTTTTCCCCTTTTTTCGTACGCTAAGGGAATGTGCACCACTGCCGTCAGAGGGTACTAAGGTACATCGTTGAAAAGGAAATTATATCAGCTTGAAAAATGATCTTTAGAAGATTTTTGAAAGAGTTGACTGTTTTCGAATTATTAGCAAGAAAGTATCAAAAAGCCCGTCTAAGGGGGGGTGTTCTCTTTCGTAAAATGTCCGGGCGAGTCTTATGTCTATCCATACCAAGTGTGTTGCTTCTCTCATTAACGCAGCATATCGCTTGAATCTCGGATGTAGGTAGTATAAAGCGGGACTTACATGGGTCGATTTTCGCCGTGCGATAAGTCGCCTCGACTTGCAGTGCGGCAAGTCGCGTCGCTACCCCATTTACACGGGACGACTAAAATCGCAAGGGAATAGTTCATATTTGTTGAACATGTTGGGGAGAACAGGTGTTTTACGTGCTGTGGAATTGAAACAGTGCGTGAAGCAATTCTTGAGGAATTGATCATTTTGGGATCATGGATGGGAAAAAATCGTGAATTTTGAGTCAGTGGATTTTTCGAAGCAAACTTTTAAGTTATCAAATTCCAAATTGCAAATAATGCAAGGACCTAAAACTATAAACAACAAGTGAAATTAAAGAAAGAAAAATAAGAAAAAAGTTTTCTGCTTCGGCCGGGGATCGAACCCGGGATCTCTTGCTATGCAAACATTCTACCACTGAACCACCGAAGCCACACATAAATTTTCGGAAAACTTCTACCCATGCGGGCCGCGTATTTACGTTTCCGTGCTCATTTCACGGCGGTTTTGAAATAGACACGGAAATGTTAAAATATATTTGGGTTCAAATACGTGTTGATTTTAAGAGTTTTGATCTCGAAATGAGCACGGATCTGTAAGAGAACATCGCTCATTAAACTATTACAAAAGCGTATTCAACTGTCAGGTTAAAACGCTAACATAACGAAAGCTAATCAATCAAATCTAACCGAACCGAACCAAAGCAAACTGAACCAATAATTTTTTTCAAAAAAAAAAACTTTCCTGACTTCTTACCCGGGATCCTAGAGGATGTGAATCCGAACCGAATTGAACCAAACCGAACCGAACCGAACCAAAGCAAACTGAACCAACAATTTAAAAAAAAACTTTCTTGACTTCTTTCCCGGGATCCTAGAGGGTGTGAATAGTGTTGTAGTTTAGTTTGGTTAGTTGAGTTTAGTTAGGATCGGTTCGGTTCGGATTCACATCCTCTAGGATCCCGGATAGGAACGCAGGAAAGTTTTTTTTTGAAAAAAATTATTGGTTCAGTTTGCTTTGGTTCGGTTCGGTTAGATTTGATTGATTAGCTTTCGTTAGGTTAGGTTTTTGAAACTTTCTATTTTCATGTGGTTAGAAATCAAGTGAAAATCATTTAAATCATTAAAATTTATTAACAACAGAACAACATCTGTCGTCGTAGTTGCCGGTGTAAGACAATGAACACTTAACTTTGCAGGTATAGTTAATGGAAGAGTGTTCTTCTTGAGTAATATTAGTACAAATACTTTTAAACTGCCCTATAATTTTCATATTAACAAACATATAACCTCAAAATCAAACTAATAAACAACGTGAATCCAATTTAAGTTTCAAATGTGCACTAATAAGTAAACCCCTGCGCTGCGTAATTCAATACAAATCCGTGCCTTGTTCGAGCCTCGGCGCCTTAAAATCAACACGCATTTGTAACCAAATATGTTGCAACATTTCCGTGTCTATTTTAAAATAGCGCTGCCGTGAAATCAGCACGGAAACGTAAATACGCATGCGGGCCGCGGAGTCTCAATACAAGAACGAGAGACACTCAGGTATTAACTCGACCTAGTCATCCAACTGATCTCTAAATGTGGGAAAGAAGAATTTAGAGATCAGTTGGATGACTTGGTCGAGTTAATACCTGAGTGTCTCTCGTTCTTGTATTGAGACACCGCGGCCCGCATAGGTAGAGGTTTTCCGAAAATTTATGTGTGGCTTCGGTGGTTCAGTGGTAGAATGTTTGCCTAGATAGCATGAGATCCCGGGTTCAATTCCCGGCTGAAGCAGAAAACTTTTTTCTTATTTTTCTTTCCTTAATTAAACCTTTAAGTGTTTCAGATATTTTATTGATGACATGGAGCTGAGAAGATCCAAATTCTATTTTTCATTTTCAGATACCAAATAATGTGTCAGATACTTAATAGTAAACAAAATAGGGCGTAAATGACTATCACGCGGATGCGAGTCGCCTAATAATGAAGCATTTACACGGTCGAGTTTAGTCACGCGTCGCATGCGACCTACGGTCGCTCGGCAAGAGTCAAGAGGCATCCTACTTTTGGCAGATTCAATCTAGTCGCATGCGGCGCAGACGATTTCCCATTTATACGGCCGATTTAAGTCGTGCGGCCTGGCCACACGGTCAGAAATCGACCCGTGTAAATGCCACTTAAGCCCAAAAATTATTGAATGAAGCTGCGGTCCACAAGATAAACTTTAGCGGCACTTAGACAAACCAAGCAATTTGTAACAGTTTCGAAGCTGTATGTGAAGCTGACCGATCCGGGAGGAAAATCCCCGCAAGTGCCTCTGTGGATTAATTCACTTAAATAAGTTTAAAACAAAAAGAGAAACTAATAAACAACTTGAGTTACTTTAAACTCCTTTAGAAAACTCTAAAGTACAATTTTCCCCATTCTCTAAAACTGCGTTTCGAGCCGCAGGCTTTTATTTTAAATTGCCCATTATGAGTATTTTGTGCTCCATGTCTGTGGGGCAAAACTATAAGGGTTGCACAGGGTCAGCTTCATATTTTCGTCATGCTGGATAACCTTCGTTCTATACCTTTCTCTCTCTTGTTCTCTTTTTCTTTTATTTTTTTAAACTTATTGTCTTTTTTATTTTTTTCTCCGTCTTTGATTTTTTGTCATGATGCATGTTCTTTTTATTTTCCTTCTTTCTTGGTTTTTGTTCCAGCTTCCTTTTTTTATATTACCTTTGTAATTTTTTGTATTTACCTTCCTTTTTAACATCCTCTCCTTTTTCTTCCTTTCTCCCTTCTTGTTTGTTCTCTATCGCGAATCGCTCGTGATTTTTAATGCGCTTCTGCCTTGATTTGTTAGACAGTTTTTACACAATAGCTGATTATTTCTGTGATCTCTACTTTCTTCCTTAATCTGTTTTAATGTAGAATTAAAAATAGGTATTTATTTTCTATCTATTTAGCCTTCTTCAATCCATCTTTGGACATATCTTCCACTCTTCTCTGTCTGTCGCCGTGTTCATCCATCTAGTTCCCGCGTGTTTCTTCAAATCGTCCGCCTATCTCATTTGGGGTCTACCCCTACTTCTTATTATATTATCCCAGGGCCTCCAATTTACAATAGTTGCATCGATGGTCTTTCTGTCTGATAATATGATCGGCAAATTTTCATTTTAAGTTTGGTACTTCTCCTCTGATATCCCTTACTTTTGTTTTATTTCTTATCCATTCATTCCATTTTCCTATTTGTTAGCTCTACATGTAACATTTGTATTTCCTTTGATCTTTTGGCTTTTGTTTCCTTATCCATATTTGATTTTGTAAGTGTTCAGGTCTGGGATCCATAGGTAAGTACAGGACGGATACATTGGTTATACACTTTCGTTTTGAGCTAATGAGGACATTTTTTATTTTTTAATATGTAGCTTAATTTACCAAATGCTCAGGCTAATCTTACTCGTCTCTTGATTTCAGCTGTTTGGTTTTGTCTTTTTAGTTTAATAATTTGTTTCAAGTATCCTCTATATTCCTCTACTTGTTCTATTTTTCTTTTTGGTTTATTCTAATCATGGTATCTTCATCTGTGCTTGTTATGATTTTAGTTTTAGTGTAGTTATTGCTCAAGTCAAGGAAACCTATCAAAATAAACACAAATTAAAACTGTCAACAAGAAGCCATGACCACCTAGACTAAAATAAAGACCGTAACAATATATTTACCGGTCTCTTCTTTCTGTACCGGTCCCTCTTGTGACCGGAAGTTTTCTAATAGAAAATACCTGCGTCAAATGATATACTATTTCTTACAAAAAATTGTACGGAAAGAGCTTCTTTTCCAATCGGTTTTAAAAAAAGATTAAATCAAATTCATAAATTTTAATTCTAATTCTCCTGGTTGATGTATTCTTCAATTTGAAAAGAATCTTACGAAAAATCGGCAGCAGTTCACAAATTTCTGATAGTTTGAGAAATAAAAAACGTAGTTTGTTGAAATTATGCTTGATTTATTTTTAGTTTCTATCAACCCAACGCGTTTCGGCTTGGAAAGGAAAGTGAAGGGAATAGACCATTTTCGTACGGTTAAAATAAAATTTAGTTCAAAGAGAAAATAATTTAAGACTAATCGTAAACATCCGAAAAATAATAAAAATAATGCAACGAAAAATGTATAATATTTGGTGTTATTCTAAAAAAATTAACCTTGGAATTATTCCAGTAAAACTGAAGAAAGATAAAGGATTAATTTAGATTTAAAAAAATTGGGATTTTCACCAAGGTTACGGTCAAATTTGAATCCAAGTAGGAAAAGAGGGGATGATTTTATAAATTACGTAGTTTTTTTTTTTATAATGATAATAATGTAGCTGTTCGGGTCTAAGTGAAATTATTCTAAATCAAATAAATCAAAAACTAGTTCCCTTATTCAAAATCAAGGGGTGAGACGCGCCCGCGCTATGGGTTCATATATGTACAGGGTGTTCGGCACATGAACCGTCATATACCGTGGGATATTGTTGGGGTCATTTGCCACCTTTTCAACCTTGGAACTTGGGTCCTAATAGTCACGGCTAAAGAGATATGAATTTTTTAATTTTTTTTCTAAAATTACCCAAAATCCCACCTTTAAATCCTCGTAAGCTTTTTATTAATGTCTGGAAAAGCATCAATTTTTTAAATAATTCTGTAATTTTATGCTACTTCAACTAATTAATAGATTTGTTAAAATTTATGTGCCAAAGGGACATACGAGGTTTTTTATTAAAGAACATTAGTGATTTAGTGAAAGAAAATTAATTTCAAAATTAAAAATTTTAAAAAGTATCGACACTTGAGAACTTCATTTTCTTTTAAAAACTTCTCTAGTTGATTACCTTTCTAACGGTATGCTACACTTTGATTAAAAAGTACAATTCTGCTTTACGTTTATTCCGTGAGACGGGCATTAATCGTTCGGAATTGATAAGAAAAACAATTTGATGTTTACGATCGTTTCGAACAAAATTTATAAATAAAGATCACAATACATTATTGTTAAAAGTTTAACTTTTGTTTAAGTAGGTAAACGATCATAACATCAAATTGTTTTTCTTACCAATTCCGAACGAGTCTCGCCCTTCTGACGGAATATCCGTACTTTAAAGCAAAAATGGTTTTTTATCAATGTGTAGCATACCGTTAGAATGGTGATCAACTGAAGAAGTTTTTAAAAGAAAATGAAGTTCTTCATAGTCGATACTTTTTTTAATTTTTAATTTTGAAATTGATTTTCTTTCACAAAATTACTAATGTTCTTCAATAAAAAACCTCGTATGTCCCTTTAGTACATCAATTTTAACAAATCTATTACTTAGTTGAAGAAGCATAAGATTACAGAATTATAAAAACAAAATGGTGCTTTTCCAGACATTAATAAAAAGCTTACGAGGGTTTAAAGGTGGAATTTTGGGTAATTTGAGAAAAAAAAATTAAAAATTCATATCTCTTTAGCCGTGACTCTTAGGACCCAAGTTCCAAGGTTGAAAAGGTAGCAAATGACCCCAACTATATCCTAAAAAATTTTGACGTTTCATGTGCCGAACACCCTGTATAGAAATATCGTAAAATCGCGAAAAAAGTATCCCCTTGCAAACAAAATCGACGTGTCTCGGCATTTTTTTTAATTTTTAGCAGTTTTCGAGAAATCCGGGATGAAATGTATTAAATAAGACATCTTGTATAATAAAGAATTAAAAATTTAGTAAGTGAAAAAAAGAAAAATTTAATTTTCATTGTGGTCCCCTGAAGGCCCAGTTTTATAAAAACTCCAGACTCACCCCTAGGTCCCTAAGTACATTTAAAGGTCTCAGAACTAATTAGAGAGGCTTCATATTAAAATTTATTACTACAAAGGACCCGGACAGTTTGTTTATAGGACAATGTTTGTTTGTGCTTACAGTTCACTGTATTATTTGCCTTTAAGCTTGGAAAAAAAGCATATTTTTAAAAATTATAATTATTTTTCCCATGTACTTTTTTTGAAGTTCTTTGAGAAGCACGAATTAAGAACTGAGGCAGTAAATTTCAAAGAAAAAATACATTATTCCGATAATCAAAAAGAAATATGACCGGAAAATGATGACGAACTACAGAATTTTCTACACCATCTGAACGGTATTCGACCAAAAATCAAATGCACCATGGCAATTGAAAAAGTTTCGGCCTTACCTTTTTTGGATGTTCTTGTCAAATGATTAGACAGAAACATTCAAACCACTGTATATAGGAAACCTGCATATACGGGAAAGTACCTAAATTTAAGTTTAATCATTCTTTTGCAACAAAACAAGGAGTTATAAGAAGTTTGTATTTAAGAGCCGTAAATATTTGTAGTGAGAATGAAGAATTAACCACAGAAATCAACAACATTAAAAAGGACTTACAAAAGAACTGTTATTCCGAGAAATTAATAAATTCAACGATCTCTAACAACAAACAAACCAAATATAGCAAACTCTCAAAGTGGTAATCCATTGGGTGTTATTAACATTCCATATGTTCAAGGGATTTCAGAAAACATAAGACGAATAGCCAAGCACTATAATATTAAAACAGTATTTTCATCGGGAAATACGATAAGAAGTTTTGTAACTAAAACAAAACCAGAAAATCCCTCAAATAATAGGAAATGTATTTACCAAATCCCTTGTGAGTGTGGTAAATCATATGTAGGTGAAACGAAACGCCCTCGTCAGGTTAGAGTAAATGAACATCTAAAAAGTACCCAATTAAAGGATATTCAAAAATCCGGTTTAGCGGATCATGCATGGTCAAATGATCACAGGATTCAGTGGTCAGAAGCTAAAGTTTTGCATAAGGAGTCGCATTGGCGAAAACGAAAGTTTATTGAAGCTGCGTTTATAATGCAGATTAAGGACGTTTCTAGTCAATTAAGCACGGACATACCAAACATATGGAAACCACTCCATAAGGAAAACAGGCGTCTTAGGATTAAAAGGGGGCAGGCCGTCACACCTGACTGCACACGAAGTAGTAGCCTAGAGACTAGATTGTTTAGTTTACACTTGAAAACGGTTAGAGATACATACTAACCGAAACGTCGTGTTTAAAATAAATAATAAAGACAATGGAAGTTCAAAATTTTATTTCTATAATAAGGTTTATTAAAAAATATATTACAAAATTAAAAAGAAAAAATAAGAATTTTGGAGATTGGTGCGTCAAAACGAATCGAAACATTTTTTTAGATCAGCAGTAAACAAGATTCGATTTGCTTTATTTATTTTTAAACTCCACTGGAAGTTGGTACTTCTAAAAGATGAAAAAGTAGATAAATCACACATCCTACAAAGTAAAGAAAAACCTATAAAACCAACGAAACATGTTTGCAATACAAAATGGTCAAAGTTAAGTATTCAGTAGCATAAATTATCCTAAACAGGCTACCCAAGCGCGGATTTGCGGGGGGTAACGTGGTCATTACCCCCCCCCCCTAGAACAAAAAATATGCACTTTTTGTTATTGACTAAAGGAAAAATAGGCGAATTACTCCTTCTAAAAAAAAATTATTTAACAAATAATTTTTTTGTCAACTATTAGCCCCCCTAGATTTTCACCCAGATCCGTGCTTGAGGATACCTACACTGTGTCCTAAGTAAACAGCCTATTTTTATGTGTTTTATTATCTTCCATTGGCAGCTTGTTTTGGATCGTCCCTCCTATTATACCCTCAAGGTTAAATCTTGTTAGACCTCGCATCGCTTCACAACCAGGGCACGGATTCTGTGTACTGTCGAATTCTATAGACATGTCGTTCTTTCTTTCTATTTTTCGTAATTAGTAGGCGACATAACATATTGCTATTAAATTATACAGTGCATAGAATGTGGAATACGATTATTCCTCTCTGTCTATAAAACATACAGAAATCAAAAACGTAAAAGAACGTCAACGTTGGCGAAATTTTCGATTTATTTGGGCTATAAGCACGGATCACCAATAATAGAGACTTATTGGAACAAAACCTGACTTTATTCTAGACTCGACTTTATTCTGACACATTAACAGCTGAGCTCTCAAAATTGACATATTAAAGCCAAATTTAATAATACAGTCGCTAACTTTCATTTAGTAAATACCGACACTAATAAATCCGGTTTTTAAATACACAAAGGCCGAATTTTGAAGCAGAGCAGCTGCTTTTTATATGTAAATATGTCACTATAGGGTAGATTTTAAAATTAGGTCAGGTTTTATTCCAATAAGTCCCTAATATAGCCAAGGCTGGAATTTAAAATAAGCACCGAATCATCGAGGGCCACCATAATTATGTTATGGCCCGTGGTACCATTAAGGTATATATGTTTATTAAGGCCCCTCACATCAACTTTTTGAAATATAAAAAGTGTTAGCTCCCGCTAAATTTCGCGGTTGTTTTTAATTTTTAAACCACACAATTGGATGACGGACAGAGTACATTTTCGCGCATTTTGACATGCGCACCAAGAATCAGAGAGATCCTTTGTACCGCCTCGAGAAAATGGCGTGTTAATTTACTTTCTACAACTATTACAAATTTCTACACTTAAAAGTGCTCGATTTTGGTGTACTGAAGCATAGAACTAGGAACTTCAGCCCTTCAGCTACGTGGTGCCATCATTAGATCCAGAAAGGGGCCCCTGGAACGTGGAGAAATTGGCTGCAAACTGGTGAGTACTTTGTTTCTGATTTCCGTTGTGTGGTAACAGCAATTAACCTATGGACCTTTGATTATTTCGTGATTTCGTATCAATATATTTATGTTTGTTCGCGCTTTCATTTACTAAAATATATACAGTCCACCGCAGTTATTGTTTTTCTAACTGCGGGCATATATAAAGTATAAAAATTAAAAACAATTTATTATACAAGAGAAAAATTGCAAATCTAGAAATTAAATTATAACTAAACTACCTAGAGTTTTTATGCAGATTTTTCAATTTATTCTTGTGTTAATGTTTCTTTAAATAAATTAATATTTTTTAGTCAAATATTTGATGAGTACCGATTTAACAACAAAAATAAATAAATAAAATTACGTTCTATTCTCCGCAGGCGCAGATCTATGAGAGGGAAAAAAGGAAAAATTTCCCCCCCAAACCACAAAATTTATTTAATTGTTACACATGGAAAACTGGTCACCATGCAAAACAGCCCCCCCCCCCAATATAAAGTTCCTAGATCTGCCTCTGTTATACGTAGTGTTAGGCCGTTTTAAGCATATAGTTTTGACTTAAGCTTAATGGATCCCAGACCTGGACACTTACAAAATCAAACATGGATAAGGTAACAACAGTCCAAAGATCAATAGAAAGATAAATGCTACATGTAAAGCTAACAGACAGAAAAAGGAATGAATGGATAAGAAATCAAGTACAAAAGTGAGGGATGTCAGAAGAGAGGTAGCAAAATTAAAATGAAAATTTGCCGGTCATAATATCAGAAAAAAAGAACGATGGAACAAAGTAAATTTAAAACGGATACCTTGGGAAAATAAAAAAGTGGGAAAAGACGCGAAACAAGATGGGCGGACGATTTGAAGAAACATGCGGGAACCATATGGATGAACACGGCGACAAACAGAAAAGAGTGGAAGACATTGGGGGAGGCTTATGTCCAAAGATCGATCGAAGAAGGCTAAATAGATAGAAATAAAGACCTAAGTTATGTCAGCGCTTACAAAATATTAATAGTTACAAAGAAAGTTAAACCTTGCGTTCACCCCTTTTTGCAGCCCTGGGACAAAAAAATATACCGCCCGGAGAGTAGGCGCCTAACTAAGCCTCAAATTTGGAGGGATGATGAAATATGTTGTTGACAGCAAAAATTTCTTTCCAAGTTTGTGGGTCACAGCTTGAAAGTGAACACTGAACATTAGATAAGTTTTATTTTTATTACTTTTCTGGAAGCAGACTGAATTTTGAGTAAATTGCTTAATTTTGATAAGACGTCCATCTTTCTCCTCTGAACAAATTTTTGAAAGTGATTCTGAACAGAGTGCTCCGTCATTAATTTAGTGGTTGTAACAAATTTGGTAAGTAGTAGGAATCTAATTTTTACCTTCCTAGCGGACGGACTCGCCAGGAGAGGATCCCGGCAGAAATGCGTCGGGCCAGAGCCTTTCCTGGGGCTCACAAGAGGGCAAATGAAGTCGGCCTTAACAGAGTGGACCCAGAAAAAGATACAAAGGGAATGGACCAACACAGGAAACGCCAGACAGGCGAAGGAGTATGTGACAGGATACAGCAGATCCCTTAGGGACTGGCTGCTCCGTAGAACACGAAGAGAGGTGGGAGCCATAGTGGGAGTCCTAACCGGACACTGCGTCCTACAAGGAGACCTGGCAAAGATGAGAGTGAAGGAAGACGCGACTTGCGAGCGTTGTTGGACCGAGGACGAGACCTCGGCGCATTTCCTCTCATTATGTGAAGCATACAAGGAGGCAAGAAGAGAGGTATTCGAAGAGGAAGCCTTTGACGGAGGACCTTCTGAATCTGAGGTGGCCCGATATTCTGGCCTTTGTACAGAAGACGGGCAGATTCCTTAGCGAAGGAAGGACGCAGTAGGGGGGATGCCCGGGGGTTGACGAAAAGGGCGCTTCGTGTGCCTAGTCGCCAGGCCTAGAGTCTACCCCACACTACTACTACTACTACTTCCTAGCCCACGCAGCAATGGCTAGAGAATGTATTTGGTTATGTTTTTAATGAAAAAACTAAGTTGAGTTCCAGCTTCTTTATTTTTTATAAGTCTACCGACGCGTTTCGAAGTTTTTTATTACTTCATCATCAATGCTGACTATTCAAACCCTCGAGGACTTTGGATTTTTCTACCCTTCAAGAAGAAATTGGTGTTCTGCTAAATCCCGAAAAAAAACACGAAAACTGAAAACTTTGTAGGAGCTTTCGTTTCTAAAATATTTACAAAAAACTGTTTATAAGGCTGTATACCGTCGTCCACTTTTTTAATGTCACTTTTAAATTGCTTGTATTCGTCTGAGAAACCCGAAATATCAACAGGCTTTAAAAATCACTAAAGAATATTGTTTAATAAATTATGATAGTTATTTAAAACCATGCGATGCTGCCAAACAACGCACTGCTTCTTTGTCTTTTACCAATGTGAAAAAAGAAGATGACATTAAAAAAGTGGGCGAGTGTACTAATTAGTGCAGGCCCTACATCTGAGATTCAAGCGATATGCTGCGTTTAATGATAGAAGCAACACACTTGGTATGGATACACCCCCCAACCCTGGCCGGAGATTGGTTCCCCCCCCCCTTAAACGTGCTTTTTGATAGTTTTTTGCTAATAACTCGAAAACAGTCAACCCCCGTAGAACCTGAACTAAATGGGCTAGGAAAGTACCAGATCCCTCATGGATCGATTGATTTTTTTATCTAAATCTAAATATTTTATAACTTCAAACATGAGCAAACGTTTGTACAATAATCTACGTAGAGTACAGTTTTTAGGAGATTGTTTAAAATTAAATCCGTTGTTTAATTAAACCCTTTCAATCACTGCTAAAACCAAACATTGTAAGTAAAGTTGAGTATGCGAACATTTCCGCATCAATGGAATTCTTTAGAACTGGCAAACTAAACTATTAGAGTAAGCTTTGAAAGCTTTAAATTGTTAGAAATTCCTGAGGTCAAACTTTGTGTAGGGAACCATGCAAAATTCCTATTATACTGTATGTAATGGGAAATTTGTTAAAACATGTTTAGTAGTAGTAGTAGCGTGGGGTAGGCTCTAGGCCTGACGGTTAGGCACGTGAAGCGCCCTTTTTGCCAACTTCTGGGCATCCCCCCAATGCGTCCTTCCTTCGCTAAGGAATCTGCCTGTCTTCTGTACAAAGGCCAGAAAATTGGGCCAACTCAGATTCAGAAGGTCCTCGGATTTGAAGGCTTCCCCTTCGAATATCTCTCTTCTTGCCTCCTTGTATGCTTTACATGATAAGAGGAACTGCGCCGAGGTCTCGTCCTCGGCCCAACATCGCTCTCACGTCGCGTTCTCCTTCACTCTAATCTATTCCAAGTACCCTTGTAGGACGCAGTATTCGGTTAGAACTCCCACTATGGCTCCCACCTCTCTTCGTGTTCTACCGAGCAGCCAGTCCCTATGGGACTTGCTGTATCCTGTCACATACTGCTTCGCCTGTCTCGCGTTTCCTGTGTTGGTCCATTCCTTTTGTATCTCTTTCTGAGTCACTCTGTTAGGGCCGACTTCATTTTCCCTCTTGTGAGCCCCAGGAAATCCGCATTCCTGCCGGGATCGACCCTTGGCTAGTGTCGGAGCTGATCTCATATACGTAAGATTCCAATACTCCATGTTATCTATTTACACAATGGTTGGGGTTTGATGCAAACATTCAAAAATAAAAGTACGAAAAATGCACAGATACCAAATTTACATAGATAGAGTTTTTGTAAACTGTACTCCGATGATTTGACTTAAGGAATACAAGAATAAAATTTTATTTTTTAAGGACCGCAAAGAGGATAGACTTATACCCATTGATATTGCTATTTCAAATGTGTGCATTCTGCAACGTAAGGTACCGTAGGTATTGCAATAATACGTACTATATGAAAATAATATGCATATGTCTTTGAAAGCAACCAATCAGGTCTTTTTTGCTTAAAGACCCCAAGGCCCTCATGTTTGCATCATGAATGGGCAGTTACCGTGGGTATTGGAATATTATGTATATGGCTGTACTTTAGTCAAGATATGCGTCGAGGCGAAAGGGAAAATTATAGAATAAGCAAATAATTAAATAAAAAATATTTTTTAATAAGGATTTACTTTTTTTGGATTTTTGACGACCCTGAAAGAGCAGTCGGCCCTGTGCATCAGACCTAGAGAGATCCATTAAGAGTCCTGCATGGGCGGCACGAAAAGGACAAACTGACTAGCGACATATACTACTCGTTTCGAACTCATTTTGACTTCAACTTCTTTCTGTAGGATTCTAAGAGTGTTGAGGAAACATAGTAAAATAAATTACTACTACTACTATGTCGGTTTAGAATGTTTTTCTACGTTGTCCGATGCCTATTATTCTTCACCTCCTTCGATCCTAATAATTATCTTCAGTCAGGTTTTTTTGACTTATTGCTCTTTGGATTGACTGTTGCCATTCTAGTTTAAGATGGCCTCTTTCCTGCCCTATTGGTTGTCATTCTAGGACCTGCTTTCGTAATCTTTTGTCGTTCATCCATTGTACATGGCCGTACCATATCAGTTGCCTTTTAGTGATGTCATCAGTTATGCTTCCCCGATTCCCATTCTTTCTTTTATGATCTCATTTCTTATATAATCTGTTCTAGATACTCTCAATGATCTTCTTATTGCATCCATTTCGACACGTTTCATTTTTGTTTTGTATTTGTCTCTATTCCATACAATAGCCTGTTTTTCACCATTGTTTCATATATCTTAAATTTTACATTCATTTTTATCTCTCTGCTCCATAAAATACTGTTAAGACATCCAATAACCTTTTTTGATTTTACTATTCTTTTTTCCAGTTCTTTACAGTCTGTTCCTGTCTTATCAAATGTGACACCTAAGTATACATACTCATTGGATGGAGATATTGTTTGTCCATTGTCTAGTTCTAACTCACTTGCTTCGTTTCCAATACATAAGTACTGTGTCTTGTCCACGTTCACTGTTAACCCCCACTTTTGGTATTCTTTCGTTAACTTTCTCGTCATATACTCCATGTCTTCTTTATCAATAACTAAAATTACTTGGTCGCCAGCAAACTGTAGTGTGTATATGGTAAATCGGTCGTTAAGTTGTATTCCTCTGCCGTGTACTGCGATATATAATTTAAAAAGAGTTGAAGAGATACAACATCCCTGTCTTAAGCCTTTCGTTACCAGGAATTCTTTTAAAAGTCGATTTCCAATTTTAATTTTAGATTTTAAGCCTTTGTATAGTTCTTTTAACGCTTTTATATATGTATGATTGATATAAGTTTGCTCTAACACTGTCCATAATTTTTCTACTGTAACGGTATCATATGCTTTTTGTAAACGAAAAACAAATAAATTGACAACCCTAATAAATTACTTGCTAAACTAGACACACATAAAGGCAGTCAAAATTATATCTCCTGTATGCTGTGACTGTCATTCATAGCCTCCTGCCTGGAAATGAAAGCCAGCGCGATCCTGCACGGCCACGATGTTGGAAACTTATAAACAAGACCTAATTTGGCCCATTTTCCCGAAAATTATCCCAATTTCCTACATCCCCATTTTGACTCTCATTCCCTTACCTCCTTAAATTACTCTATGGAGTTAGATTTTATTACGTCAATAGCAATGGCAGCTGCTACAGGGAGGGCAACGGGGCAGTGCCCTCCCAAAACTAGACAATAAACAGTATTTTTAATTGATTTATTTTAAAAAAGTTAAATCTTCCCTTACGACATGATTTTCTAGTTCTTTTTAATATCTGTGGTTAACATCAAGCGATTTTAGTTAAAGCCGGCCATCATCAATCGGGCGAAAACGTCCGTTGCCCTTCTACAAGATGCCAGTTCTATCCTTAGTGAAGACGTATTGCCGGTCGCGTGTCATTGCTTTTGTTATCGTTTGTTTATAAAATGGAAATAAATACCGTCGATTACATAATTAACTGTGCAAATTTAAATACGTTGACATATGAGCTTCGATTACAAATAAAATCTTTAGGGCCACATAGACCGGACCTATAAATCCTAAAAATTAACCAAAATTTTAGTGCAAGTAATAAAAAATTATACGATGCTGCAAACTGGTTGTGCGGTTGTGAAAAAACGAAATGCTTTTCTTTGCTTTATTTGTCTTATTGTCTTAACAATCCACGAAGTGATCTTGCGTGGGTGGGGGGCGAATAGACTTTATCTATAAACAAATTAACTAAAAACTACACCAAGTAGCTGCTTATTTGTAAAATGCTAAAATAAAATTGTTTAGGAAAGTTTTTTTATCTCCTTTTCAATGCAATATAAATTTCTGCCCCCCCCAATTTATAACGTCACCAACCGCCACTGATCAATAGTCCAGGAAAGAGGGGGAAACGGGGGCATGGGGCCCTTGAAGTAATAAGGGCATGTTATTTTACACGCTACATTAATTATTAAAGATTTAAGTACAGATGGTTAGCTAGACTGCTGGTTCCCCAAAACCTACTAAATATAATATCCAAAGATAATAAACATAAAAATTAAAGATAATAATTTCAATAAAACATGCTATGGGTCGCAAAATATTTTGATATTAGAGACTTACGGTAAAACTAAAAATAAGGCTAGCAGTAATAACGTAACAACTTTATTTAAATAGTGTCAGACTTTAACGCAGCTAGAACAAATGAGTTTTTAGCGACTTATTGCAATAAAGTTAGGCAGTAATAGTGCCGGGCAATATTCTGACAGTTTCCCATTGATCGCATCGTTGTCAAAGTTGGTCTTTGGCAAAAGCGCACGCTCTCTAGTTGGATTTTCAAAGGACACTGTACCTATTATTTAAATATAATAGACCATTTGCTGTTACACGGGGAAAATAGTTTGCAATTGAGAGATGTCTTTTACTTGGATACTTTTCGGAAGACTTGGAAGAGCAATATGTAATTTTCGTAGAGAAGCCAAGATCGGATTCTTTTTTCATTAATATCTTCTCTGTATAAAACAATAATCATAAAAAAACAATTCAAAAGATCAAAAAAAACTGTAATAAAACTCCTCTCCATTCTTCTTTGGTTTTAACAGGGGTAAACAATAAAAAAATTATTTTCCTACGGCCACATATGAAAATGATGGATTTCACACAACTTGCTTCCTCAAAAAATTTTTCGTCACATGTGTGGAAAAGTACTTTTCCGCACATTTATTGAAAAGTGTACGATGACGTTAAATGTCACCATACTTTTCCAAACATGTTTTGCAAAATACTTTTCCACACATGTGCGGAAAAGCAGTTTTATTTGATTTGTGCAAAATTAAAGACCAGTTTTTCCAAAAATTAGTATAGTTCAACAGTGTTCATAGAAAAAATAGCATACAAAACTGCTTGCGCCTCGTTCACAACATCCACGCTCGTGTGAAATTTATCACTTTCTTCTTTTGTTGAAATGCCAACAGATTTTCCTATATTTTAAGAACAAAATACGCGTGTTACCAGAAAAATGCAATATATTCCTAAAAGTAAATTCCTATAAAAGTAAAGAATGTATGTATCCCTGCCAGGAAAATCCGGGGAAAACACATTTGAAAATTTCAACAAGTGTTGCCCTCTTCAGTTTATATCACTTACTAGTTCTCGTAGTCGAGAAAAGTCTATAAAAGCTTTCCACATTTTCAGAGATCAATAAACAGTAAGTTATACTACGAGTGGAGTTGTGTCGGTTTGTAATTTTGGAAAACTGCCTATGTATAGATTTTCCGATCAATACACAAGGGATATATGCATACTTTATAAAACAAGAATAAAATGTTTAATGAGCTGTTTGATAAATAAGATATAAAAAACATAAACTTAATGAAAATCTTAATATAATATAGAAAGCCGTTTTTATGTCTTTATTACATTTTGGAAAAGGGGTTTTATAACTATTTTATTCATAAAAATGTTTTTGTGGTTCTTTAACATTTTTTAATGAGATTTATTTTTTTATTGGTTACTTATAGTTTTCAACTAGCAATAATCGCACCTAGGATAAAATGCATTTAGTTGCTATTTGTTTTATGAAATAAGTCTTTTGTTCTCTATATTTTTTGTCTTTTTGTATATTTTTTGTTCTTTATTAAATATATTTTAGTTACCTAAAAATATTAAGGAATGAATTAAAATTAAAGATCAATCAGAAATCAAATTATTAAGAATTACTTAAACAATAAAATATTGAGTGGAATAAAAGGAGTCATTCCATAACAAAATACAAACGTTGTGAAATAAGCATCTGAAAAATAATTCTTTGTGCAGTTGATTTGGGTACTTCAACATTATTTTTCAGTTCATGAAGGGAGATGCGAAGATTGTCAACGACAATTTGTAAAACCAAATCTTCAATTTTTTCATCAGGTTGTCGATTACGATTTTGTTTTTTAAGAGAATTATTAAGTATTCTGAAGATTGACAAACCTGGTTGTCGCCTTTCTGGATATCTCAGAAAGTACATATCTCGAGCTCTTCCAGCATTCTCATTACACAAAATATAATAAAACAACTTAAAAACTTCTAATAACATCGAGACTATCGCAACAAAATACTCCAAACTCCTCGGAAACAATGAATTTGGGACACAATATAGGTACTGTATTTTTTTATAATATCACTCACCTTATAATGGTAACCCTTGGTTTCAAAATACCGATTCTTCGCTTCCAAATAAGCTTTCCTCTGCTTCAGCAACCTGGATAACCTTTGAGTCCTTTGAGCACTGGTCAACGGTTCACCGTTATCGGTACAACCGTTAATGTCACTAATATCACCGTTAAAATCAAATGTTTTTACGGAAAATTCGGGAAAGTTTTTTGAAAATTCTAAATCGAGTTGTAGTTGGATGTCTTCTTCAGGTGGTGGGGAGTGCCTAGGTATTTCAGGTGTGTCAGTAAACATTGCAACCAATTTTTTTGCAGAAAAAATAATTAAGTAAAAAAAAATATTTTATTTTTACATAGTGATCTTTTTAGTATTTTAGCTAAATAGTATTTTACATAGTAATCTTTTTATTATTTTGGCTAAATAGTATTTTTGTAAACAGACTTAATTTTTTTTACTAAGATAAATTTTTATAAAAAGAAAACAACTTCTCCACCACAAACCTACCTAGGCGTAACCGTACTAAGAGGCACAGTTTTAGCTACCAGGGTCTCACTGCGCACACTCCACTGAGAACTGCCGTATTTTTTCTGATTCATCAAGTCGCCTATACTTCCGCGCATGCTCACTGTAGTTGCGCTGCTTAGAAACGATCTGCGTAATTAAAAGAGGGCGGAGTAAATAATTTAAATTTGGTTTTTTGAGGTTTAGGAATATCTAACGACTGATTCTTATATAAAAAAATAAAGTTGAGGTCACAAAACATGGAAATTTGTGGCTTAACTGAGTTTATTCTGAACTTGACTCCAAAATAATCGGCCTCTAATTTTGGAAACAATCAAAAACGTCAATATTCAAGACAAAATCCTAATTATCGGATCTGAAAACTAATCAGTATGCATAGAAAATACAAAAGACTTAGGGAACACTTAATGTATGCCTTATATTTGAGTTTCCGAAAATAAACACACGTTAATAGGCATGTATCATCCTATAATTCCCGAGATATAATACCCTTTGGAAATTACCAGGATTGTTTAAGAAGACTTTAGTTTTACCCAAGGTTATTGGTCTTTCCCTCTCTATCTGAGTTTTTAATTTTTTGTTGACTATTGAATAAACCTTTAAAAAATTAACAAAAAGTAGTGGGGGTCCAACAAGGGTAACAGATAAACTAACAACAAAATTTGACGGATCAAAGATCAAAGAACAAGTAGGCTTTAGATAAGGTTTCAGTACAGTTGACCACCTATTAACCATGAAAATCCTAATAGAACGAGCCAACGAATACAACATTCTACTATATAGACTTTAAAAAGGCTTTCGATAGCATTGAGCACTGGGCAGTAAAAGCATCTTTAATTAAGCTGAATAGATCACAGATACAAAGACTTAGCAAGCAACAACATCAATCAAAATTCACGAAGGAACCAAGGCACTTCGCACTAGAAGATATTTTTAAAAACTTAGATTGGGAAGAAATAGGCATCAAAGTAAGCGGACAATACTTGAACCACCTAAGATATGCTGATGATATCGCCTTAACAACAGATAAGAAAGAAGAACTGATAAAAATGCTGGACGACCTAGATACAGCAGTTAAAATACAGAGTTGAGTATGAAATACACTAAAATTAAAATCATAACAAACAGCCGAAATCAAGAGACGAATAAGATTGGCATTGGCAGCATTCGGAAAATCAAGCTATGTATTAAAAAATTAAAAATATCCTCAGTACCTCAAAACAAAAGCATATTAACCAATGTATCCTTCCTGTACTTACCTACGGCTCACAGACCTGGACACTTACAAAATCAAACATGAATAAGGTAACAAAAGCCCAAAGATCAATGAAAAGACGAATGTTACCCACATGTAAAGCTAACTGATTGATAAGAAATAAAAGAAAAGTAAGGGATGTCAAATGTATGGTAAACTGAATACCTTGGAAGAATAAAAAAAGTAAGGGAAGACCCTATATGAGATGGGCGGACGATTTAAGAGTGAAAGATATTGAGAGAGGTCTATGCGCAAAGATGGATCGAATAAGCTAAATAGATAGATAGATTGATAGTGGCGGGTCCCGGGGGGAGTGGAGGATCCGGCCCTTCAATAGGCTTAGCAAGGGGGTTGCTAGCCACCGCTGATGTATCTCAGGTCCACACTCATCTATCTCAGGCTTTCCCTATCCCCTCCTAATAAAACACTACAGATACAATATATCGCACACCCGCTGAAAAAGAGTCACAACTCAAAAATCGCCGTTATTGAGATAAACCTGCCGCCATCATCGAAATACTTTTTTCCATAAAAGCGTCACATTTATGTTTTTACAATTCACCGCAACATGGCGATGTGACTCTTTTATTTTGTCCAGTTTAGCTTAGGATGCGTTCCTTTACAGTGTCACTTTTGACTTTATAACAGCGTGAACGTGGAGTTTCATCCTGAAAAGAGTCACATTTCGAGTTGTGAAGGTTTTCGTGTGAACTATTGGTTAAATCTGACCCATATAACAAGTAAAATACTGTTCTTTTTTGTGTTGTGACTGTTTTTTCGAATTGTTCAGTGTACTTAGAAATAAGGAGAATAAGAAAAAAATCTTTTGAATTTATTGGAGAATAATCACATTCCCAGTTGTTATTCAGCATTTTATAACTCGTTGTAAAAATAAATACAAAGTTTCTTCTTTATTTGTTTTCCATTTTTATATTATTAACTATCCTGCGTGACATCCTGATTTACAACGTCATGATGCCTTGTTTTAAAGAGTGTCACAATATCGGGTTTTTGTCTTTTTTTTACCAAGAACGACAAAAATCATTTTTTCTGAGAAACGTACTGCACCAATTACATTGAGTTAATAGGTTCCTGTTGATATAAAATAACATGTTAACTCGTAATTTGTCATGTAAGTAAAAAATGAATCTCTTTAATGAACTAAATTCTTTAACAGCGATTTTCTCAAAACAATGTTTTTTGAGTTGTGACTATTTTCTAGTGGGGGTGTGATATTTTTATTACAGAAAACATAGACCTGGGCCTCGTCAAATTACGCCGCAACTTCTTTTGCTTACTGCGATACTTTTTAATATTTTCCTTAAAATATACTTTAGATTCCAAAATTTCCTTACACTTAGACTTATTAAAAACAACAAGAAAATTTTTTTTGCCACTGTACAGCCTGACCCATTTTTGATGGGATTAAATGGGAAACTCGATTATTTTTAAAGATAGCGATCTGCGAATATCACCTTACTGTGCTCTTTTTTTAGCTCTTATAAGTGGGTTTTATCAGATTTTTGCCATGCTCTTTAGTTTTTATTATAGAGGGCTTTTTGAAGAGATCGTAATTTTGGGCATACTCACACAAACCTTTCATTGGTTCTATGGATTTATATTTTGTAAATATTGATTTATTAAGTTTAATAAATAAAAAATAAATAAATAAAATTTCATTAAGCCTTTATATCCTGGCTTATTTTATGTTTATGGCAACTTATTTTGAGGAAAAACTTAAGCTCTTTGTTAAATTAAGCTGTCAGATTTTTGACAAAAAGGGTGGTTTTTGACACACGTCATTTAAAATAAAAAGGTAAATACGGACTGTTTCCAAAAGTAAAGTAAAAATTGCTTTTAATTAGAGATTTTGTCAAAATAATACTATTTTTGGAGTTTTGTATTTTTTACATGTAAAAAAATAATTTTCTGCTTCTTTATAAAGGATGTCAAAAATCAAATGTTATATCAAAATTAATTCTCAAGAAGCAATTTTTTTCCTTAAAAATATATTTTTACAAAATTTTAAAATTTCGCAAGCTAAGCGAGATATACTTTTGAAATTTCTATATTTGGAATATCGTGATTTTGAAAATCCTATAGTTCTTTCTTATTTTGCAAGATATTTTATTCTGTAAAACGAATTTAAAGAAATTTTTATTTTAAAAGAAAATTTCCAGGTCCGTATTTAGTTTAATTTTTTGCCTCAAAATAAGTTGTTATAGAGATCTTTTTATAGAATTAAAATATCTTTTAAAATAGGCAGTAGGTTGATTAAAATTACCTAATATATTTTTAAAAACGTCGTCCTTAGGAGGTCAAAAAAGAATGAAATCCGCAGATCGCTAGATTTTTTAACAACCTATTTTTTCACTTAATCCCTGATCCTAAAATGTATAGAGCATTCCAAAAAAAATTACGAGTGCGTGAGACGACGTATATGAAAATATATGATTTAGTTGTGTCAGAGAAAGCAAACAACGTACCCACTTTTAAATTGCATACCTTATCTCTCGCAATCGCGACTTCTAGATGAAAGAATTGCAATGGGACAGGGAGTATAAGCCCTGTTGTTACTATCAACATAAACTAATAATATAACTATCAATCAAGGCTATCAAATGAATCAGTCGTTAGATATAAAGACCCCAAAATACCAACCTTGACATGTACGGACTATGTGGCACCGATGCAGGGCTCACGCTCAATTTCTGATTGGTTGTGGTTGACCTCACCAAATCCGGCAACGGAGTTCCAATCGTTCCGATTTTATCGATTTCGCTCATGCTAGATCCTCTGCGCAGTCTCAATCGGGTTGAATCGATTGGTATATCTTTGTTCGTTTTGTTTCGTATCCTTTCGGTTGACTTCGTGTGTTTCGCGGACGGCCGCATGGCCAGAAGCCCGGATTTGATTGGCGACAACATTGTCCAGTCCTTTGATTGGCTGTGGGTTTTGGCGGGAGATTGTGCCATTGGTGAAAGTTAAATCCAACCGTCTTTTGGAAGATTTCTATTGGCTAGGATGTTTTAGGTTGTTTTTTATTGGGTTATTTGATTTTAGATTGTTTTTGGTCATAATTTAATGCAGGAAAAGCTTCTTTTAATAATTAAAATTTTGTAATTTGTTTAATTTTATAAACTGAGGTGGATTTTGGACTTGAATGTATCATATCAGAACACAAAATCTCATATAGTAGGTACATTTCATTATCACTTCTCTCAAGAAGTAACCTCTTTCAGGCTCTAACTCCAATAGAGCTGGAGATATTATAGAGCCTATGTGCTCAATAGCTGTAACGTAATTATATTGACAAATTGGGGACAGTAATTGTGGCCGCGAGACTTTATGAGGTCTCAATAGGCTTGAGTGGTGTTATACTTATTTAAGGGATTTATAAGATCAGTATAGAAATAGATCTCAATTTCCACAAAGAAATATTAATATGCCTTTACCAAATTTTGTTTTTGATCTCTACAGGATCAATAATCTGAAATTTAGAGAAGAATGTTGAAGACAACATTTTTATTAATTTATTATCAAAATTCCGCAAATGATCTTCCGCTTTAAAATTTATTCCAGACAGCAAAATAATTCAATGGCCTACATTTTAAAAAAATACAATTATTTATCAGTGTTTTTTGTTATTCATTTTTTCCGGAACCCACATATTTTGCTTTTTTTAGCATTGTGTTTTTCTTATCATAAAAAAAACCTTCGGCAGGGTCAGCAATAATTTTTATCAAGGCATTATTTAAATGTCTATAGTGTTTCTGGAAACCATTTTTGATTGTTAAAAAAGCCCAATTTTTCAAAGAATAAAAACTAATTTAGATTTTTTTTTATGTCTGAATTAATATTATACTTTATAATTAGGTATCTTTTGAACTAGCTACAGGAATTTGCAAGATTCTCATTTTGTTTTACAATATTACAAGCAGAGTTGGCTCTGTTTTATTAAAATATGAGCCTCAGCTAGGGATTAAAACTTGTTTTATAAAATTTATGATTAAATAGGTTTTTTTTTTTTGATAATTGGTTGAAAATTTATAAAATATATTTTGTTAATTTGTTTTTAGACTATTGCGTTATTAATATTTACAGAGTGGTTAAAACTATATTGCATTTAAAAATTATCAAGTGAATCTGTATAATTATTGTTGTACACAGTTTGTTATCGCTTGGCAAATTGATGTAGATAAAAAATTAACACGGTGTGCAATTTGCAAATACCTAATCCAGAAAAAAATGCAGAACTATCAGCATTGATTAGGATGAAAAGATAAAAGCTAACAATTCGGAAAATATATACATATCTACACATTAGTGGTGTGCAAAACTGCTGCTAAAAGCAGTTTTACTACTTCTCTCACCAATATCACTAAGGGCCGGTTTCTCAAAAGAGGGTTAGTTCTAACCCGTGGGTTATCTTTGATAGCTGTCTTTTTTTAGCATGTTGTAAATATGTCAGTCATCTCTTTTTTTAACCCACGGGTCAGGGCTAATCCTCTATTGAGAAACCGGCTCTAACACACATAAATAGAGACCATCTGCATACCTATGTATAACATATTGGGGAACCCGGGGCAATGTATTACATATTGGGGAACCCGGGGCATAACGGACATGTTCAGGAAGAATATGTTTTTTCAACACTAAACCTATGTGATATAAAAACATAGTCCTAAATATATAATCTATTTCGTCATTTTTCAGATAATTTTTTGACAGTTATCAGCTGATTATCATAACAATAACATAAGTCAACGAAAAAAAAAGTTGTATGTTGTTTTTTTTTCTAAATAGTATATACCTACTTAAAACAGGGCATTTTGTCCGATTTACCCCAACGGTGGGGCTTAATGAGCAGTTGAGTGGGCATAATGGCCAGTGCCATTATTATACTATTATATTTTATTATTATTAATAACTTATTAGTAATAAAATTTATAATAATAAAAGTTTTATTTATTATTTTATTGATTTATGAATAGGGCATAACAAGCTGAACAAAATTTAAAAAACATCCTATTAAGCAATTAAGGTTCCTAAAAAATTCTCATAAAAAACGCAATATTCGTCATCTCTACTTCTGCACAATAGCAATAGGACTATGGCCATAATTCTTGGTTCTTCCTTTAATAGTTCCGAACCATCTCTTAAATAAACATAAAGTCCTATCGTTAAAGTATTTCTAATAAAAGAACAAATATTCGTGGCTAAGCGAGCAAAGAAAGATTTTGTTTCTCTTGTATTTTTCCGTGGGCAGTTCGAAAGCTGTACACCCACGGGGGTTCAAGATCTAATGGACACCTATTAAGTGCTGACAGTTACCTGTTTCAGTGGCATATATAGAAAAAAGTTTCGGGGTGGGCCCGAGACAATTTTTGGGGGGCCCGAGACCTCATGCGGCTGTATTTTATGCTATTTTATCTTTGTATTCATGAAATATGTGGAAAGTATCCAAAAAAATCTTAGCTTCGGGGGGGGGCTCGGGCCCCAGGCCCCCCCATATATACGCCACTGACCTGTTTCGTCTTTAAAGGACTCTCTAGAACACTGCATGGTCAATGTGACACTTATAAAGCTTTAGAGACGGTATATGAATCTCATCTTACGATATTGGTAAGAGAAATAAATAAATAATGCCTGCGATACCGTATGCTTTCACATAAGTGGCGACATCTACAAATACAAAAGAAACTACCAGAGTAAAAAAAATAGTGTGTGCTTAAGACCACACGGCAGAAGTGTAAACTTAAACAAGGCGAAATTAATAATATTACATACAAGATTTTTTGCGTTGTATATTGACAAGGTAAATAGGTGTCCATTACGTCTTGGACCCCCGTGGATATACAGCTTTCGAGATGCCCACGGAAAAATACAAGAGAAACAAAATCTTTCTTTGTCCGCTTAGCCACTAAAAATTGGTGCTTTTTTATTCACTGGTACTTGAACCTTTACGTTTGTAATATCTCTACATTATTATATATACTCTATTACATACATGACAATATTAGCAAAATACAAAAAAATGGCTTTAAATATTCGAAAAATTAGACACACATACTCCATTAACTAATTCTCGTTGCTAATTTAAAGACTCCACCACACAAGGGTGCGAAACTGGGTGTCACGACAAGGTAAATCAATGTAAATAATATTAATTAGGTAGTTATATAGTTTAGAACAACCAAAAAAGCCGATGCCCGTTATGCCCCGAGTTCCCCTACACAGATGACATGCAGGGTCTCTAGATATAAGCAGGTAAATAACATCATAATCAGGACTTAAACCCTTATTTTGACGGGTTAAAATTTGGACGATGCCACCATTTTTTAACAATTTTTTATCTAAAATAACGTGTTTTTTGTTTGGAAATAGGCTTTTTTTAATATACTTTTTGTCACTATAGCACAATATTTTTTTTACCCGCTTCGAAGGGTAGACGTCTTTATAGTTTCAGACTTTTTATTACAGTTACACATCATAGGCGTAGAAAAACAAAAGAAAATCTTTCTTATACATTTTTGTACAAGGTAACCCAATATTTTCCCTAAGTTAAAATAGAATAACCAAAAATTAGCTAAACTATATTTGGTTTTTTTAAATTTATTTATTCTGAATATGGCGGTATTTTTAAAGGTTCTAAACGCATTTTTTTAAATAATGTTTTTAACTATTTCTGTAGGTTGGATAGGTACTTCACTAACTTCCTACAGGTGGGTATAAAGTATCATGGACACACAAATGAATACATAAATATACATCATGGGGTCTCGCCCCCCGCTAGACATATTTTTGGGCGCGCTACTGAAATTATAATGTATTTTTCCAATTCAACTTTACAGCACTTTCTTTGGACCCTTTGCCTACGGAAAAGCCATATAAGCAAAGTGTAAAACCATGTTCAAATAGCTTTTTTTCCTTGTTTTTGTAACAGTAGACATAACTCTAAAATGTGCCTGCTTCATTTGATTATGTACTATTTTTTAAATATATAATAAGGTAATTCTTGGGTAGATTTTAAGAAATAAGACTTTATTTCTTAACTTTTGAGATAGGCACAGGGTGTTGATTTAAAAAAATCTCCTTTTTATTAATATCTGTGATATCTACTATTTTTGATATTTTTATTTTATACTTTCTATTTATCAAAAAGATGAAGATATTACGGTCAAAATAAACTAAAATAAAATAAAACAAATAGAGGATTATAAACCTGAGACGAATTATTAAACTGAAAAAAGAAAACAGCTGAAATCAAAAGACGAGTAAGATTGGCCTGGGCAGAATTCGGTAAATTAAGCTACATATTAAGAAATAAAAATAATCCTCAGTACCTCAAAATGAAAGTGTATAACCAATGTAGCCTTCCTGTAGTTACCTATGGATCCCAGACCTGGACACTTACAAAATCAAACATGGATAAGGTAACAAAAGCCCAAAGATCAATGGAAAGAAAAATGTTACATGTAAAGCTGACAGATAAAAAAAGGAATGAATGGATAAGAAATAAAACAAAAGTAAGGGATATCAGAGGAGAAGTAGCAAAATTAAAATAGAAATTTGAAAGACGATCGATGGAACAAATGTATTGTAAACTGGAGACCTTGGAAAAATAAAAGAAGTAGGGGAAGACCCCAAATGAGATCGGCAGACGATTTGAAGAAACACGCGTTAACTAGATGGATGAACACGGCGACAGAGAGAGAAGACTGGAAGATATTGGGGGAGGCCTATGGCCAAAGATGGATTGAAGAAGGCCAAATCGATAGATAGATAGATAGATAGATTCATCAAAAGGCATTTTCTGAAGCATAAATTGTTTTTTTAATTAAACGTTCGTGTAGGAATAGCCCTAGGGTCTAGCGAAATGCAAATGAATGAATTTTTTTTTTAGACAAAAACTACAATTAAACAAAAAAAAAACAAAGGCGCCATTTGCTCGGCAAAAAAGGAAAATTTAAACAATATATATTTAAAAAAAAACAGTGGCGTATAATTATTTTCTTCAAAAATACCGGGGGCAATTCCCAAACGAATGCAACTGGTCGAAATAAAAAAATAGGTATAGGTACCTACCAAGTTTTACAAACATATCTAGAGCAGTATCCCAGATATTAATAAAAATTAGATTTTTAGAAAAAACATTGTGTCACAAAAGTTAGGACGTTTAAGAAATTTGTTTATATAAAACTGTTTTCTCAAAATCCTTAAAAAATCGCATGGTATTTATAAGCCCCCTAATTTTGTAGAGGTTTAATCTATTTTAAAACTTTTTTAGTTTTGGAATTTTTTGTGTGAAAGTATTTAATAATAAGCCCAGCCTTAAATTGTAGTAAATATTTTTTTAGCAATCCAAAATCCACCAAAAGTTTTTGGTATATTTAACAAAATCACTTTACAAAAAAAAATAGTTTAGGAATTTTACTTTTTTTGAGCTTTTAAGCTTAATTTTAAAGTTTTCTATGTAGGTACTTTTTTATAATTTAAATAAAAACTTTTTAATTGGATTTTATTTTAAAACTTCGTTTTTTTTTTAAATTACCGCCCGGTTTGCCTCTAATTGTTTAGTTTCACAAAGAATTTTTTAAGAAATTTTCACTGACAAGTTTCCCGCCTTGTTTCACATGTGTTTTTACGATACTGACGAGGCCGGGTGCGCGATGCAAAGTTCGGTTGTAAACAAAACACAAATCTGCGTCGCGACGTTACAACGACGCTGGAATGGAGAATGAACAATTCTTTATCAAAGTGAAAAATCCGTCAGTGTAGTGAAGCTGTAGACCATGAGGTACTTATCAGACGTACACAGAAAAAAATACAAGGTGAGAATTTAAAAATGATCCACCTGGATTTTCTCGAAAAATATCAGGAAAATAAAAAAACGCCTAAACACGTCGATTTTGTTTGCAAGGGGGACACTTTTTGATTATCTTGAAATTTTTGTAACACGAAGCCCCTTCAAGGGGTATACATTACCCCTATATTTTGAATAGGGAAAGTGGGTCTAGTGATACCTTGTTTAGAAGGCTTTTTAAATGTCCTTACAACCGGGCAAAAATTTCAAAAATATATCCATTAGCTTTTGAGATAATTGCCTTCAAACTTTCAAAGCAAATATATCAAAAACTTATCGATGGATTTTCGAAATTTTTACACATTTGTAAAGATATTCCAGAGAGCTTCAAAACAAGGTATCACTAGACCCACTGTCCCTATTCAAAATATAGGGGTAAAGTATACCCCTCGAAGGGGGTTAGTGCTACAAAAATTTCAAGATAGCCAAAAAGTGTCCCCCTTGCGCACAAAAAATCGAGAAAATCCAGGTGGACTCTTTTAATTTGTCACCTTGTATATCAAATCTACTTTAGTTGAAGTAAAACTACATTCCAGTACTTGTAGGTACTTGTTACTTGAAGTATTTTTACAAAGTACTTAAAAAAATCAAAATGTACTTTAAGTACAAGACTATTTTTTATGTACTTGATAATTGAAGTATATTTGAAAAGAAAATGTACTTCAAAGTATCCTGATGTACTTTGAACTTTAACAATGACTTGTGACAGCCAGTGGCGTAGGATCTGATGGTGCCTGGTCTCAAGATTTTTTTTGGCGCTCTCTAATCTAGGGAAAAATCGTATACGGTATGGGGACAAGTAATGGCGTATCCAGATCCTGCATGACCTTGAGAGGAAGTCATTCAGGTCTCGCAGACAAAAAATTTCTTTACATTTAGAAAAAATAAATATTTTAAAAAATTTTTGTTTGGAACTCGTAAATAATGATTGAGTAGAAATAAAATATTGGACTTTTATTTTATTTATTTAGTCGGTTTAGAACGTTTTTCTACGTTGTCCGACGCCTATTCTCCACCTCCTTCGATCCGGACAATCATCTTCTGTCAGATTTTTTTGACTCATTGATCTTTGGATTGACGGTTGCCATTCTAGTTTAGGACGCCCTCTTTTTCTGCGCCCTATTGGTTGCCATTCTAGGACCTGCTTTGGTAATCTTTCGTCGTTCATCCGTTGTACATGGCCGTACCATATCAGTTGTCTTTTAGTGATGTCATCCGTTATGCTCCCTTCGATTCCCATTCTTTCTTTTATGATCTCATTTCTTATGTGATCTGTTCTAGATATTCTCATTGATCTTCTTATTTCCATTTTTGTTTTGTATTTTTCTGTTACGCGACAAGTCTCTATTCCATACAACAGCGTGCTTTTCACCATTGTTTTTATATGTTAAATTTTACATTCTTTTTTATCTCTCTGCTCCATAAAATACAGTTAAGACATCCAATAACCTTTTTTGCTTTTACTATTCTTTTTTCCAGTTCTTTACAGTCTGTTCCTGTCTTATCAAATGTGACACCCAAGTATACATACTCATTGCATGGAGATATTACTTGTCCATTGTCTAGTTCTAACTCACTGGATTCGTTTCCAATACATAAGTACTGTGTCTTGTCCACGTTTACTGTTAATCCTCACTTTTGGTATTCTTCCATTAACTAATATTGGACTTCCATTGTCTTTATTTATTTTAAATACTACGTTTCTTGGATGTTCTTGTTAAACGATTAGACACAAACATTCAAACCACTATAGGAAACCTACACACACGAGACAGTACCTAAATTTTAAGTCTAATCATTCTGTTCCTACAAAACAAGGAGTTATAAGAAGTTTGTTTTTAAGAACTGTAAATACTTAAGTAATAATGAAGCATTAACCATAGGAATTAACAACATTAAAAAGGACTTACAAAAGAATGATTACTCCGAGAAATTAATAAACTTAACGATCTCTAAAATTAAAAACAAACCTAATGTAGCAAATTCTCAAAGTAATAATTCTTTGGGTGTTATTAACATTCCATATGTTCAAGGGATTTCAGAAACTTGAGACGAATAGCCAAGCACTATAATATAAAAACAGTATTTTCATCGGGAAATACGATAAGGAGTTTTGTTACTAAAACAAAACCAGAAAATCCCTCAAATAATAAGGAACATATTTACCAAATCCCGTGTGAGTGTGGTAAATCATATGTAGGTGAAACGAAACGCCCTCTTCAGGTTAGAGTAAATGAACATCTAAAAAGTACCCAACTAGGGAATATTAAAAAATCCGGTTTAGCGGATCATGCATGGTCAAATGATCACAGGATTCAGTGGTCAGAAGCTAAAGTTTTGCATAACGAGTAGTCGTATTGGCGAAAACGAAAGTTTATTGAAGCTGCGTTTATAATGCAGAATAAAGAAGTTTTCAGTCAACCAAGCACGGACATACGCAACATATGGAAACCACTCTTTAAAGAAAACAGGCGTCTTAGGATTAAAAAAGGGAGCAGGCCGTTACACCTGACTACACACCAAGTAGTATAAGTAGTAGCCTAGAGACTAGATTGTTTAGTTTACACTTGAAAACGGTTAGAGATACATACTAACCGAAACGTCGTGTTTAAAATAAATAAAGACAATGGAAGTCCAAAATTTTATTTCTAAAATTTGAAAAACTTATCCTTTTGATAAACAGTACAATTGCAACGTTTCGATTGTTCTTCTACAATGGTTCTCAAGAATCACAAATATTGATAGCATAATAATTTGAAAATTATACAATTTTGTTTGTAAATCAATACTTTAATAGAGAGAACTAAAAATATTTAGATTTTAAACAAGTTTATGTGTAGCTTTTATCCATTACCTAGGTATTTTTGTCTAAAAAAAAGTAAGCTTTCATCTTTATTTTACCTCTGTTTTCAGGAAAAACATGATGTGCTTGTTAAAGAGCTTATTTTGTATTATTTGAGACCTACTTGTACAGTTTATTAAAATAAGAAAATTAGAATAAACATAAATTATTTTTCTTTATTTTGAGGCTTTTGTTTTAGAAATTACTGAATTAAAATTAATTTGCGACAGGTTAAGATCTCCCGTGAAGAAATTTATTAAAGTTATACAAAGTGTGTAAACTCCGAGGTAAACTCACAATATTTTAACGAGTGATAAAGGAGGCCAAAAACGGATCAGGCAACACCTTTCGTGTAGACAATAAAACGTACGTTGTGCCTGAATTAAACAAGATTGAAGTCGGACCTGTTGAACTGATCGGTAGAGGCTTTGTTTCCGGTAAAACGTCACTTTTAGCGGCATTTCTTGTGGTAGTGCATACAATTTTAATTCCTTTCGAGTGCAACTTAGAAGTTGGTATACGAAACGTCCGACATTAGATAAGATAATTTTTAGGAAATCAAACTTGTTATTGTCTTCCTCCACTAACTTTTAATTTGTTTTAAACAAATAGTCCCGACATGTTTCGTAAGCAGAAACTTACATCTTCAGGGGACATTACCAAACTAAATCAGCACAATATTTTGAAAAACTAGTTAAAAAACTATGTTTAGCTACTGACACGGTTAAGTCCTAGACATTTAAAACAAAAAACATTATTGACAAAAGCAGTGCTTCCTCCATGGTGTATCACAAACTTATCTAAAAACGTACTTTGAAACTATCAAGTGTGTACGCGCTATGCCAGGTGTTGGGGACCCAAAAAATTGAAAAAAAATCTAGGTCTCTATTTAACTTTTTTTTTCCGAAATCTCGAACCGATTCGCTGGATCAAAAATTTGACAATGTCATTTTATTGACAGGATCAACTTTTTGCAGAGAAGTTTTAACGAAATTAAAATATCTGCACTAATAAAGATAAACTAAAGAATAACGATTTTTAAAATTCTGAATTTTTGAATTTTCTCTCGTAGCTCCAAAACCACAAGGGCTGAAATCGAGGGGTCATCAGCTTTCAACAGTACTGTACAAAGTTTACAACAGGACCCGACAGTACCACGACAGGACCCAACAGTACTCGACAGTACACGACACAGTACTCGACAGTACACGACAGTACCCAACAGTACTCGACAGTACCACGACAGGACCCAACAGTACTCGACAGTACACGACAGTACCCAACAGTACTCGACAGTACACGATAGGACCCAACAGTACGCGACAGTACTCGACACTACCGCGCAACCCCAACCAGTGGCGTAGAAGCGAAAAGACATGATGAGCTTTTTTTTGTTTTTTGAGCGTGCGCTTTGTCCCTGTCGGCCTTCCCCAAACATGATGACCTTTTTTTTTTTTTTGTTTTGGTCGCAAGTTTTTTGAGCGCGCGCTTTGTCCCTGTCGGCCTTCCCCAAACATGATGACCTTTTTTTGTTTTTTTTTTTTGCTCTGTTTTTTGAAGGGCGCGCTTTGTACCTCGCAACAGGACCCAACAGTACTCGACAGTACACGACAGTACCCAACAGTACTCGACAGTACACGACAGTACCCAACAGTACTCAACAGGACCCAACAGTACACGTCAGGACCCAAGTCCTGTTGGACGCTGTACAAAATTTTAGGGTGCCGATGACCCCTCGGCTGAAATAAAACTTTTGTCATATTTTTTTAGATCTTCAAATTTGAAGACACTAGTGTGAAATACCCATACCTTTTAAAATAACTAAGTTTCCCATTTATACCATCAAAAATGGGACACCCTGTAAACACCCAAATTTTTACACCACGTGCCGCCACTGCAGTCATACCATTCACACTCTGTATACTGAGTGTTAAATAGGTCAGAAAAAGTAAAATAATATTAGATAATACTTATTTAAGGTTACAAATTTTATTATTTTTTATATTTAATTGATTTGAAACTTCGAGCATTGAGTAAATAACCGATATAGAGGAGCCACCGGCGAGCTTTTCCATATTGAGGGGCAGATGGTGCTGAAATAAATTCGTCTGGTACGCAATATTCAGAGACAACTACTATGATGTAATGGCATTTGTATGATAGGCATGAGCCTCGCAACTCGCACATGTAACTAAATCGTAGTAGCAGTCCCTGAATATTGCGTACTAGACGAATTTATTTTAGCGCCATCTGCCCCTCAATATGGTAAAGCTCTCCGGTGGCTCCTCTATATGGGTTATTTACTTAATGCTTCGAATCACTCTTTCGAATGTGCTGCTACAGATTTCTGAATAACTACAATGTCTTAAATTTTTAAAAAATGTTATCATTGATTATACATAAACATGAGACAAATCCTCGAAACGCATGAGCTGAGCAATAAATTTATATTCTCCAATGCTTCACTAAGTTTTATGATAGCTTCTGCAGAATCAGATTTTCAAACAATTTAGAAAATAGTTCAGGCAAGATTCGGGAAAATCCACTTTCTAGAAGCATTTTATATTACTTTTTGGCAAATGGGCAATTCACCCTATTTTGACCCCGCTGAATCCGAATATCCCTGTTGCCAACTCGAAATATTGACAGAGGCTGAGATATTCAAGATGGCGGCCAAAATGGCGGCGAAAATTTAAATTGCCGCTGGAGAGCCCAAATTGTCACAGGTGTACATTCAAAATATATATTTGTATAATCAAAAAATAATAAAATATATATTTTTTTTTAATGGCTGCAAAAACCTTCACAAACCCCCCCAGACCCCCCAAAATCTGAAAGTTTGAGGTTTTTTCAATATTTCTTGAAAACTAACCTTCTAAGGGAAAAATGTATAATATACTTTATTTTAGACAATGAAATTCCCTTTTCAACATGGTATAACTTAATAAAGTTAGACTAATAACAAGCTCTCCAGCGGTGTCCGTTAATTGAAGTAATTAAAAAAAGTTGAAAAAATTCCTATTTTTTTTCCAAGATTTATTTAATTTTTTTAAAAACTAATATCTACAGAAAACCATGTATTACACTTTGGTATACTCAATAAAATTTCCTTCAAAATGACGTTTAACGTGATTAAATCGCTTTTGTAAATAAAACTTCAGGGCATTCGTAAATTAAATTAATTTTGAAAAAACAGAAAATAAACCATTTTTGTTACACGTTTTATCTTATTTTCTCAAAAACTAAGCTTAACATAAAAAACTTGTTCTACACTTTTTTGTAGACAGGAAAATTACCTTTTTAAGAATGTAAAACTCTGTAAGGTTTGACTTATAGCAATCTCTCCAGCGACGTCGACGTTTTATTCAATTTTCTTAAAAACCAAGCTCTTTGTCAAAAAATGTGTTCTATACTTCGTCATAGCCAATAAAATTTCCTTTCAAACGATGTATAACAAAGTGGAAGTTATTTTATATTTACCGCTCCAGTGGTATTCTTAATTTAAAGAAATTATTTAAGATCAATCCAAACGAATCAATTTTGTGTCTTATTAGCTTTTCGTTGGATAATAAAGAGCGGCGGATAAAAGGTCGAAAGTACAAAAGGTCGAAAAAATAAGGTCGAAAGTACAAAAGGTCGAAAATACAAAAGGTCGAAAGTACAAAAGGTCGAAAGTTCAAAAGGTCGAAAGTACAAAAGGTCGAAAGTACAATAGATCGAAAGTACAAAAGATCGAAAGTACGGCCGCGGGTCCACATCGGCTGGACAGGTCAATTCGACTTGATACGGTAAATTTGTATTTTTAATATTTTGTTTTGTCGATTATTTTTTTGTTTTTTCAAAAGTTACTACTGTTACTTTCTGCACAAAAATATTGCTTGGGGGGGCCATGGCCCCTATGCCCCCTACCCTTATAACCACCGGTCTTTTTTGCTTTAAAGAACTTATTTAGATAAATCAAAATATCTAATCTTATCAAAAAACAGTTTATTTTAATTTGGAAATATTTTATTTTAGTAGGTATAAATTACGGACCTTTTTGAAGTATTTATCATAACATTAACCTCACTTTGTAATATATCATTTAAAAAGAAATTGTCTTATCCTCAATAAAGAATAAAGGTACATTTTTTTCTGAAAATCTTTAGTTAGAAAAGATATTTAAATATGCAAGAGAAACTGATTATTTCAGATATTTTTGAAAATAAGTTTATATGTGTACACCCCTGAAGCCTTAAATATGGCAACAACCCGACATTTTAATAAAGTTTTTAAAAGAAAATGTTATGTTCTACAATAAAGTATACTACATATTTTTTCCTAAAAAGTGTAGTTTTTGAGAAAAATTTGAAAAACCTATAGTAAACATGTTTTTTCTAAATAATCCCAATTTACGTACGCCACTGAAGAGCTACTTGCTTTTCCTAACCTTATTGACCAATACACCGTTGGAAAGGGAATTTTATTCTCCACAAAAAACTGTTCTTTGCAATTTTTGATAAAAAGGTTAGTTTTCGAGAAAATTGCATAAAACTGAAAAAAGAAACAGGTTTTTAGGGGTTTAGGGGGGATTTTCTCCGTCCCTGTCGATTTTTCGAGTTGGCAACAGAGATATTCGGACTCAGCGGGGTCAAATTAGGGGAAAATGGTGTGTTGCCAAAAAGTAATATGATTTGCTTCCAGACTATTATTTAAGGTTACAAATTTTATTATTTTTTATGTTTAATTGTTTTGAATATTCGAGTCACTCTTTCGAATGCACTGCTACAGATTTCTCAAAAACTACAATTTTTTTTTTAATTTTAAATTTTATCATTGATTATACATAAACATCCATTTTATTTAATAACGCTAAATTTTATGAGACAAATCCTCGAAACGCATGAGCTCAGCAATAAATTGATATTCTCCAATGCTTCACTAAGTTTTATGATAGCTTGTGCAGAATCAGATTTTCAAACAATTTAGAAAATACGAAGCAACATTCTATTCTTATAATTGCAACAAAATAATAATCATTGGCAGGGCCGTATCTGGACCTAAATTTTGGGGGGGGGGGGGTTAGGCCAGTGGAATTTGAAAAAGGTTAAACTTAAAAAACACATTCCTATTTAATTTTCGGGGGGGGTTTGAACCCCCAAAACCCCCCCTCAGATACGGCCCTGATCATTGGCCTACATTAAATCCTCATATTATCGTATAATATCGCTGTCTGCACTTTAATGTAGGCGCGGGGATAGGAGGGGGTAAAAGGGCGGCTAAAAGGGGATAAAAGGGGATAAATTTTAAACAGATAACTGAACTCACCGCTCATGAGTGAAAATCAGTCAAAGTGTGATTCTCAAAGGGCTTTTAATAAATAGCTATGTTAAAAGGATAGAGATGCGTCTGTTAATATATACGAGTAGCTATAGCTACTCAAACAGCTTCCTATAGTTTATGAAGCTTTGCAGAGATTTAGAGGTCGTTTCTCAGTTTCCTATGGATATCAGTGGGTCAATCAAGGCTACTAGACCTATAATAATATTGCACAATATATTTTTTGCGCAATATTGTTGAATTGACGATTCAAAATTTTTGGACCCTCATTGGCGTAGCTAGGGGGGGGGGCAGGGGGGCCTGCCCCCCCCTGAAGTCCCTCAGGCCCCCCCTAAGATATTTTAGGAAATATTCAAATAAAATAGGTGCATTAAAATTTAAAATCATTCAGATAATGTTTACATTTCAGGAAAAAGCCCTTGTCTCACGGAATTAGGCTTTTTCTCTTTAAATTATCGGTAACTTTTCTGCACTTATGCAATTTCCGGAAAATATTTTTTAAATTTAAGCATAATTATGCATATTGAATATTTCATACATATTGGCGACATCTTGTAAAATAAGTGTAAGTTAAATTTCGCATTTAATAAAGACAGCGACCTTTGCCCCTCTGTTTCCGAAATCGGGTTGTAGTTGTCGTAAGGTTATAACAGACCTTTTTAAACTGTTTTTCTAAAATAAATATAATAATCTTTTTAGTTTTTTTGAGGTTAGCGTTTAGTTTCTTATGAAAATTTTCCGATTTTGGTTAGAATTTCATAACAATTTTCATGTTAAGTTTTCCCACGTCGTTAAGTGGAATAAATTCGTCGAGCAATACCGGGAAATTTTTAATATTAATACTTCTACTCTAAGAGCAGAAATGACCGTTTTAAAGAATTGTATTTTTCGGTTAAATCAAACTGTTGGTCATGATTATATCAAACAACATATAGCAGAAACAGCAAACCTCTACCAACTTTTTAAAGTTGCGAGTATTCTTCCAATTTCAAGTGCAACTCGCGAGAGGTCTTTCTCTGCCATGAGGAGAGTTTTTAATTGGCTTAGAACAACTATGACTCAAGAGAGACACTCAGGTTTCTCAAAGATGTTGAGGTCGACTTAGACAGTGTGGTAGACGCTTTCAGTCAGCGACGTAGAAAACTTTCTTTGTAGAATTGCTGAATTACATACTTCCGGTGTATACATATAAATAAGTTGGTAAATGTATTATTAAATTTGTTATATTAAAATGTTAGAACATTTAATGCGCGTATTTTTTTTTATTCATTGCACACTTTGCACGACTCTTTAAAACCTATGTTTGCTTTTAGTTCAAGATAGACCGGGGCCACGCCCCCCCCCTGAAAAGCAAGGCTAGCTACGCCAATGTGGACCCCTCATACCGTATATATAGGGTCTGGTACATCAGGCCGTTCGGCAGTCATAAAATCGTCCGAAAAATCCCAAAGCGCGCGCAATGCAGAACGAGGACTGTTTTAAAACGATTTTGGTTAAATGAAACCACCTAATTAATACCTGTCCAAAAACCGAATGCTGTCGGGGTAGTGATCGATTTACTTCAGGCATGTGATCATATGCGAGAGAGAGTTAAATTCAAAGTCACGTGACTAAAAGAAAGGGTACGTTTGTTGTATCGCGTAAAGATAGATCAAAGGAAACGTATAAATTCGAGAGCACGAAATTAAAGTTGCACACAGAAAGGATTACACAATTACATAGGATTATCATAATATATTTTTAATTTTAGTTCTTTAAAATGTAGATAAAATTACATCAATTTAATTTATATTCACAAACTATAAACCACTGACAGACTGCCTAATAAACTAAATATACCAAAAATTAAAACAAACTTGCATTAGGACATATTTTTTGGCAAAACTTGTGAAGAAATATTAATTTTTTCTAATATAACAAGTTTTATGTGAAATTTATAAATTTATATATTTATTGTATTTTGTAATTTCATTTTTACAAAATATTTGTGAAATTACATACATATTATACAAAGCCTTAATAGTCACAAAGTTTTTGTAATTTTATTCATTTTTAGGAAATAGAGATCGTGATACTTCTAAGAAGTTGTCGATGCCTTAAAGCGAAGACGTTTGTTCTTCCGTAATCTGGTGTAAATTTCACATCCGATGTTACCCCTCTTCTTTTATGTTTAAGTTCACAGGTCACCAGAATTTTCTGCAGTCAGGGTAAACACTTATTATTCTATTCACCTGCTAAACTAGTTTTTCTTTTTCTAAGCAGGCTACCCTATGGTCAGTATAGCTTTTTTCCATGTAGTATACCTACACGATTCGCAGTCCCGTAGTAATAAAAGTTAAGAGGCTCTTGCAAAAAAATCAGATGCTGCAGATGTTGCACAATTTTTTTTTGGAAATTTAAAAAATATTTGTATATTTACGTGGCTTACATTTTGTGTTAAAATTGGTTGTGAAAATCAATTTATTTTGACAAAAATTTAAATTTTTTGGGTTATTCACTGTTTTTTGAATTTTCTTAGACAAATGTAAATTTAATGTAGTTTTATGGAATATTTTTATTTCGGGTGATGTAAACTGGAAATGTGTGTGTTTTACCTTTGATTATAAGTCTTGTAAACATTGGTTTTACATACAATTTTGCCCCTGTCTTTAATCCTTGTATTAATAGAAAAAAAATTATTAAAAATAATAAAAAAAATCCAATACCCTGGCGCACGAAATCGGCAATGCAGCGGACCCAGCGGACGTTGCAGGTGCACACGCTTATATACAGGGTAAGGCAAACTCGATATTTGTTGGTGGTATTATGTATTTTTAGCTGATATACATAAAAAAAGAAGACATACATGTCCTAGACTCAATTTTCAAAACGTATTTAAATGTCAAAACAGCTCTGACATGCCTCGTATTTTGTCAGCTACGGGAGGATCTTGAAAAGTCTGCGTTTATGTAGGTGGCCCATTTTTGGTGGCTTTTTAATTTATACACAATTCCTTATGGTGTAAACTGTTTTTTTATAGATTTTTTAATAAAAAATCCATGTCGAAAAGAAATTCATTAGGCATTTTTAGTTTTTGAGAATGACCCTCTTTTTCCTCGATTTCTCATCAAACTTTTTATTTTTTTGATTTTTTACTGTTTTTTCTTAATATTTTTTAATATTTTAAATTTAGTTATTAAATTACAGTTATAAAATACAAATAGCAAATATAAAATAATACAAAAATATAAAGAAATAATAACGATCCTTCCATAAAGAAATAAATATTTTACGTATTATCTCAAAAAATAAACGTGGCAGATAAAAGGTGACACAAAAAAACATCGTAAAAGGTTTTGTTTAACAGCAATTTGGTCGAAAATAAAACAATCGAAAGTAAAACAGATGCAAAAAAATTAAACAAAACATAGTTTTATCGATCGGTAAAATTACGCTTTGTCTATATTATTTTCGACTATAATATTTTCGACAACTTTACGTTTCGCTTAAATTTGTTCATTCTATTTTCGATTTTGAAATGTCAGTTTGACAGTTGAATTCTCAATTAAAGTAAAATAGAAAAGCATTTTACATCAAAATTAATTTTAAGTAAAAAAGTTATTGGTCACCTCCAAAATACTCTGCCAATCTATGGGCACCTAAGCTCACACTAGGTACTGTAGTTATGGTGTACGTGTGAGCTAATATAACTAAAAACTGAAATATATTTTATTCAACTCCAGAGTAAATTACCTTTCGTTTGATACCACACAAGCCATGTTTTGACTTAAACTCTAATTTTTTAAATCTACCCCCACCCTTTTTTAAAAAACTAAAATGTATTTTGTTTAACTCCAGACTCATTTACCTTTCGTTTGATATCACACACGCCATATTTTCACTTAAACTCTAATTTTTTACATCTACCCCCACCCTTTTTTTTTAAATAACTTAAAATTCATTTTGTTTAACTCCAGACTTAATTACCTTTCGTTTGATATCACACACGCCATATTTTCACATAAACTCTCATTTTTGAAATCTACCCCCACCCTTTTATTTGGCTTGCGTTCGGTGGATTTCGTTCATTTTTAAATGGGACCACCACGGCCCAAGACCCAGCCTAGGTACCAAATTTCATTTAAATCGGACAAGCGGTTTTTGAGTTATGCGGGTTGGTCGTTACAGACAGACATACAGACAGACAGACAGACATACAGACAGACAGCATAGCTCACACTACTTATAGTAGTAGTGTGAGCTAAAACTACAATATCTAACAAGAAGCGGATTTCATGTATCTATAAAGACGTCTCGAAGATCGAACCCAGGACATTTTACACAACTTCTTAGTATCTCTCTGGCTAGAAATAAATAAAACCCTTTAAAAACATCGAATGTGGCCCACCCTGTACAAGTGCACAGTTTGCACAAGCAGATTTGTCAAGTGTCAAGTATGCATAAACGTGTCAACGGTTGTATAGTCACCTGTACCAAAGTTTACACAATAATTATTGTGTTAACTTTGCCTGTACGTCAGTTTTAATAATTTAATAACCCTCGTAAAGTTGAGGATAATTCAAAATGTCCCACGACAAAATTTGGCAACACCGCGCGTTTGCTCTATCAAAATTCTAATAAACGCAAGCAACCTCTGTGGTGTGGCAGGGATTTTTTGAGGTTATCGACCTTTTTTTCTTTATTTTTTTAGTGCAAAAACTCAAAAAATATTGTTTTAGAGTGCCGGGACCCCAAACAGAGTGCTCGCTGTTTAACAGCACAACAAGGTAGGTTGAAATTTTTTTGTAGTTTTCTCGAAAAATTGAACATTTCAAATAGATTTCATGTAACTATTGAAAAATCCTTTAGGTTGAAAATCGCATAGCAACGTTTTGTAACGTGCAAGACTTTAGTTAATGTCACAAAACTAATGCGATTCTATTGGGTGCGACGAAGACGACGATATAGATTTAATCCTTCATTCGCCAATTTTTGAACACACAATTCATAAGCACTATAGAAATCTTCTCGGATCTGAATTTGTATCGCGTTTACTTCCACGCTTTGAACTCGTCTGGAGAAGTTTAAACTAGGCATTTGGGTCAGTTTGGGTGAGTTTCATTTTTGTCTATTAAACTCACTCGGATCACTTTAGTTTGCTATACTTCATAGGATTGAGAAGTTCACGAGGTGATCTGGGGTGAGTTCCGTTTATTGAAAGTGTATGAAAAAGGAAATAAAATTGAGATTAGATTGGGTTAGTTGGTTGAGTAAGAGAGGCTAAGCGAATAGACCTGAGTTTGGATTGAAGGACAATGTATTTGGAATACGAGGGTTATTTTGAAAGATTTTGATGAATATTTCGAAGTATCGTCCAACATATTAAAAATATAAACTTAAGGCAATCCAAATAAATGTAGTTTAGGACTTTTATAAAATTGAAATGACGTAGGTCTCTGAACTCAAATTTTAGAAAGTAGGGGAAAGCGGGGCAAACCCGGCCACCTAATCAAATCGAGCTCTTTCCAAAAAAAAACCTTTTATTCTACATAAACACTTTTAGCAAAATAATTAAACTATGTTATCAATGTTTTGTTTTTGTTTTACTTCGTAGGAGCTTTAGTTTTTGAGAGACATATTTACAAAAAACTGTTTTCAAGTTTGATATATCTTGACTTCACTTGAAGTGTGCTAATAGGCTAGCTAGGAAGGTATCAGATCCGTCACAAAAATAACATCAACGTTAAATTAACGTGAACAAAAATATTAAAGTTATTTTTTACTAGAAAATAAATATTTGTTTTGTTAAATCTCCATGCTTAGAGATAAATAAAAAACAACGAGGAATCACGCTATAAAAATGTAATTTTTGCTGAAGTTTCTGGTGATGTGTATATAACGTCTTTTTTACCCTCGTTGAAAAGTCTCTAACATGTTCTAAAACGCCACTAGATTAAGACTTAAGTCATTTTTTGCCACGTTTTTTTAATAACTTTTTTAACTTAAAAGTGACGCGTAAGGAAGTTCTAAAAGTTTACTAGTTTCAGACTGCAACACTTCAAGACAATTTTAAAAGATGGCGCTCAAGGCAATACAAAATCTCTATACATACATACATTATGTTTGCTTTAAAAGCTAAACAAGATTTTTTTTAACAGTAAACACTTTCACACAATATTCATTTGTCTTTATCAGGTTAATAGATTTCGTCGAAGTGAAAAATGCTGATAGGTGGCGCTGCTTCTTGTAAAATCTCAAAAATATTCAGTAGAAAATCCATGCAAGTCGCGTTTTAAAATTCGTGTAGAAAAGGCGCGAATTAACGTACAAACATTGCTGTTTTTAGCAACGTTATTTTTTATAACGTTAATGAATAACCTATTAAGTTTTTTTTCATATATGAAATAAAGTTTTTTTTCTAGCAGCTTTTAAAATCAACGTTTTTTTTTCTCACGGGTTTTTTACGTGTTAAACACGTGATTGTGCTATAATATATACACTGTGCTATTACCTTTAAGGAAAAAACTAATGTTGTCCTGGCAATGACCTCTAAATAAGAGTTCCGCAAAAAAAAATCCAGGCACGTATAAAACATAATGTCAAGAAACTTTAACGGAAGCTGATAATATAATAAAACCCCAGAAATGATATAAATGACCACATAAAATCCCTTTTTTCCCCAAATCATAAAAGGTCATAATTTTCGCCAAAGTATCGTCATTAGAAATATCCCTATAGCAAGGAAAAAAGTCATAAACACCCTGCCAAGCAAAAAGAGTTAACCTATTATTTCATAAATTAAAACATCTATGGAAAGTGAAATTAAACAGTATACGAAATACAGTGGCGCACCCAGGAATCCACGAAGTTGTATTTTATGCTATTTAATTTTTTTATTCATGAAATATGTAGAAAACATCAAAAAAATCTTGGGGTTAAGGGGTCCCGGGCGAGGGGTGGCTCGGTATTTCCTTTTGGTGTACAGGTTAGGAGAAATACCAGGAAATACTTGGGAAGTACTGGGAAATATACTAGGAAATACCATTGAAATTTAAGGAAATACTGGGAAATATCAGGAAACACCGAAGGTATTATACCGTAGGTATTTCCCTTTGGTGTACAAAAATCGGTGATTGAGCCATCCCTCGGTCCCGGGCCCCGAGGCTGCTCCTGGGTGCGCCCATGTGAAATACAAGAGGAACAAAAAAATTTATCCTTATACATACTTTCGCATAAACTAAAATGGCACATTTTCAGATGATATAGGTTATAGTAGGTATTATAATATACTTTGCTTATACGCAAAAAATTGTAGCCAATGATTGTGTAGATACAAAATTTTGGACTTCCATTATCCTTATTTAATTTAAACACGAGGCACGCACATAGGGGCAAAATCAAGAAAACATGCGATTTAGTGCAGAACTCATTTATCTAATATGGGAGATATTTTTACTGAAAACTATTTATTAATAATCGCTTTACCATAGCAAGTTAGCTTCGGATAGTCAAACGTCAAACAAATGAATAAAACACCTTGTCAAAGTTAGCGTGTTTTGAAAACTGACGTTGCGTAATTGTTGTAAACAAATGAATCAACTTTGCCACAATTTTTAATGTTGATCAAGTTTGGTTAAAATAATTCTAATTATGTCAGATAATCACTATTGTGAGTACATTATTCTCGTAAAACAAATACAAAATTTTTTGTTGTTTTTCTTCAAACTGCCATTTTTGTAAAATCTTTCTAAAATTTTTTATTTTCTTTAATTTTAAAAATATACGTGGACACAAAGTAACTTGTCGCCCTGAGCGTAACGAGGTATACAATTGGCCAATAGTTAACAAGACACTAATTACGAATTTTAGGAGATGTATTTTAAACTTTTGGATTTTTCTGCCCTAAAATTAAATTATAATTATAATTATGTGGTTTTCAGCTACTTTACTAAAAACATTATGTCTGATAGAGCCTTTTATTTTGAATTTTAAGGATAAAAGTGACAGTTTTATCGCTAAAATAAGGATTAAAGAGGGCCCTCAAAAAATAAAAGTGACACTTTTTATTTTAAGGTAAAAAGTTTTTAGCATGAGCGTTGCGAAACGTACAATTCGTTAAAGGATAAAAATACTCTTTTATAACGAGGTTTATACGTTAATTTTACACTTTCAGACCGATCTTTATTTTTTAACTTATTATTTGATTTATTAATATAGTTAAATTATTTTTTGTTCTGTTTAGTATAATATATACACATTATTTATAAACAAAGAAAGCTTCCAGTGGCGTATATAGAAAAATGTCTCGGGGTGGGCCCGAGACAGTTTGGGGGGGGGGTCGAGACCCCATGAGGCCGTATTTAATGCTGTCTTATGTTTGTATTCATGAAATATGTGGAAAATATCTAGAAAAATCTTAGCTTCGGGGGGTGCCCCGGCCCCCCAGGCCCCCCTTATATACGCCAGTGAAAGCTTCTGTCAAGTCGTTTTAAAAATGGCGAAAGTCAGACAGAAGAAAAGTGTGTAAAAATTTAATGTCGGTTCTGTAATGTTTTTTTTTGGGGGGTTTAGGTGTTTTCATTTTTCAGGGGGACGATTAGTTATTGGGGAGGGGGCAAACTTGGCCTTTCCGTTTCTGTAGGGTCGACAACATAATATAACATTTTGTAAACATTGCCGTCATACATAGTATTTTAGGAAATATTTTGAAGCTTATTCGACCACTTATACCTCGACTAATAGCTCGGGGTCAATTTTTTTATTTTGGATCACTAAGTAATTAATATTAAACATTCCTGACTACAAAGGAATACATCCATTGCACTGTGCGACGTTTCGGTTAGTAAGTATCTCTAAACATTTTTAGGTGTAAACTGTTTACACTTTAAAACGGTTAGAAATACTTACTAACCGAAAAGTCATGTTTAAAATAAATGAAGAAAATGCAATTCCGAAATTTTGTTTTGTTTCTGCAAAAGAATATCCTATAAAGTGTATTAAGAGTACCAATGCCATATCTGTATAATTTTATAAGAGTAAAACAGACCTAGCAACAACACTAGACTTGCCGGTAGGATTCTTACACTAACCACCAGGGGTCCTTTTAATCGCCCCAGGGGACCCCGTCACTGACCTTTACCCCCTATTGGGGTAATATATTGATTAATGACCCCTAAGTGGTTTTTTTCTTTCCTATGTTTATTGAGTTAGTCTCTGTTAATAATGGGCAATTGGTAAATATACAGTGTGAGTTTTATTATCTGTGTTTATAAAATTCTTATTTTCTGTAAATCATTGACGTTTGCAAACTATGACTTTTAAAGCCTAAGTGTCAAAGTTTTGAAATAATTTAACTGCGTTAAAAATATGCACTCTTCCTTAGACAAGCCGAAATATCACTCACAAAAATAGTTTAAGAAATATACTCACGTTTAGCTGCATGATAATTTTGTTGTACGCCCACAGCCATCTTTGTTGCGCCGTCACTTGAGATCTCTGCGGCTTCTCTTCCTCGCCAATCTCGAATGTCACCTGTCAATATGATATTGAACTGTCAAAAAATTGTTTGTGAACACGTCAAACATCGATTTTTTTATACACATCGTGTCCATTAGATCTTGGACCCCCGTGAGGTTGAGCTTTCAAGCTACTCACGGAAAAATATAAGAGAAACAAAAACTTCTTTTTACTCGATTAGCCACGAAACTTGTACGGGTACCAAAATTTCACGTTTGTTAGTATTATTTGCCTTAAAAATTCCGTTGATTGACGCTCACGTGTCTGATGGCGGGTAAAAACGCTAATCAGCGTTAATCTGGCCTAAAAGACAGAAGAGCTGTCGTAGGTCACGGATGGTTTGTTTCTTTTTATTTGCAATCGATCTTTTCATTGATCGATATGTATAGCAGTTTATTTTCGCCTGCTCTTGTTCTAGTTTCTCTCGGATCTCGGTAGATGGCGCTTTTTGCTAGAGTTTTCTTACTATTTACATAGGATTAAAGAAAAAACCGTCTAACTAGCTTCGCAAGGGTGTCACATTGACCAAGCAGTGTTCTGAGGAGTCGCATAAGGACGAAACAGTTAACTGTCAACATTTATTAGGTGTCCCCCGTGAGGTTAAGCTTTCAAGCTACCCACGGCAAAATATGAGAGAAACAAAAACTCCTTTTTAACCGATTACCCACGAAACTTGTTTGATTCTTAAAAGAACACCTCGTACAACGTATACCTATATATACAAACCTTTTCTTTTTTGGTACCATCTTCCTGAAGTCCGGGAGGCAGCTGCTCGATAATCAAATGCTCTTCTGGTATATTATCATGGTATTCTCCTAGGTATTCCACTGGTGGTGCCACGGTTACCGTTGGCGAGGAGTGCCGCACGGAACCTCTTCGTGGTATACCTGTCAATTTAAAAAGTAGTCAGATAAGTTTTAAAAGCAAGACTATGTCACGACACTGAACTTTGGGTAGGGTGTTTCACTTGGTTTGGTTTGGTGAGTGAGGTGAAACAGAGCTAATATTCTATGCTTTTACCTGCAGGGACTTCTATGGATTGCTTCCTAGAACCAAATTCCCCGTTTTGGTCATTTTGATAATTCAAATAGCTGTCAGAAGGTTTTCTGGTTGGAGTACCAATAAACGAACTTTCGCTTGTTCGTCTGTCTGTAGTGGTATTCTGTACGGACCTCTGTAGGGAGGGGTGATATGGGTCAACTACCTACAAACATATAAAAAGTATTAACAGTACTCCCTGAAAAGTCGTTGTATTTCTCCTTAAATGCTTGTTGTCTTTACAAAGCGCAGTAAGAACACTCAATTTTAGCAAGTGAATTTCTTTCTCGCTGAGGGTTGGTGCTTCGGGTGCCTGATCTTGTCTCATCCTTGCGTAGGCCTCACATTCTGCCGAGAGGTGCCTTGGTTTTTCTTCTTCCTGTTCAAAGTCGGCGAAGGTAGCTCCCTCAACAGGTTGTATCCAGTTAGAATCATCTAAGCAGTTTTTTAATGCATCCTGAATCCACTCTGCACTTGTCTTTTGGTCACTCCCAGAAGTGGTTCCAGGCCTACATAAACTGCTGCGATATACGCGAGTTTATCCACTTTCTCTTTGCCTACTACCACTGTATACCCCTGATCCCAAACCAGCATCACCTGTTTGTCATTGCTTAGCTTCCCGAGTGAGTCTGCACATTCTTCTACCAAATCGTCGGCAATTTTAGTGGCTTCTGCCATCTCTGAGTTTAGACGTAGTAGTAGAAGTAGAAGGCCTGGCGACTTCCTCCTTCCTTCGCTAAGGAATCTGCCCGTCTTCTGTACAAAGGCCACCTCAGATTCAGAAGGTCCTCCGTCTCAAATGCTTCCTCTTCGAATACCTCTCTTCTTGTCTCCTTGTATGCCTCACATGATGGGAGGAAATGCGCGGAGTTCTTGTCCTCGGCCCTACATTGCTCGCACGTTGCGTCTCTCTTCACTCTCATCTGTCCTTATACGACGCAGTGTCCGGTTAGGAGTCCCACTATGGCTCCCACATTTCTTCGTGTCTTACGGAGCAGCTAGTCCCTACGGGACTTACTGTATCCTGTCACATACTCCTTCGCCTGTCTGGCGTTTCCTGTGTTGGTCCATTCCTTTTGTATCTCTTTCTTGGTCCACTCTGTTATGGCCGACTTTATTTGCGAGCCTCAGGAAAGGCTCTGGCCCGGCGCATTTCTGCCGGGATGAGTTTGTCCGCTTTCTCATTTCCTGGGACTCCCATGTGACCTCGAACCCATACGAGCTCCACCTCTCTCACTCCAGCCTACTCTTCAAGTGCATCCGCGCACTCCTGCAACAAACCCGCGACTTAGACGTAGGTGATCTTTGTATTTTAAAACATCATCGCTACCATTACAATCCATTACCTCTCCGCAATTTGTTCATAGGTCACTTGAGAATCTATGTTTAGCACTTTTTTCATAGCATCGATGTCTTTTGGGGAACTTCAGCATACGGCAGAACTATTTTAAAGTCAATACTTAACAGATCAACAGATCAAATAGGTGGCAGATATGGAGACTACGTACCGTGATTTGTGATGATCCCCTCCTTAATCCTCCGCCTTCCTCATCACCATAAATGTCATTTGATGGCGATTCTACGTGCGTTTGTAGATGATTAGTAGTAGTTATCTGAGGTTTGGAGGGTGTGATGTAGTCTTGAGTGTGATCGTTTTGAAGATGGTTATCTAAATTGTCCTCTTCCACGTAGCTTTCTATCGATTCTTGAGCTTCCAGGAAGGGTTCGTCCGGTCCATATTCACTATATTGTTGACTCAAGGTACCCCTTGCAGTTTTCAAGGGGAAGTTTGAATGGTTCTGTACATAACCTGCAAATATAACCCAACAGCTTAAGGGAAAGTGAGAATAGTACATTATAAATTTTGGGACTAAAGTGTTTAACAATAAGCTAAGGGAATTAAAGACGGAAAAACGACTAACAAATTAACCAACTTATTGGTATGGACACGTACAATCCCAAGGAAAATACTAAATTGGACCCCACAGGGAAGAAGAAAGAGAGGAAGACCCAGACTGAGTTGGAGCGAAAAAATTAACGGAGACATCAGAGAACGAGGAGTACATGAGAATCTCTAGACCAACCGAGACCAATAGAGACTGGAATTTAGAAGACGACGGATAACGTTATAAACTGATTTATATATAATATTAAAAGGAACTTTTTAGTCTTACACATTCATTTATTTTTATTCAGTCTGGTATAAAAGTAGTTCCGGTCGTTACAACGCGTTGGTTCGAGGGTATTCCGACCGTTGTTTTTCGGGAATTATCGCTAAAAAACATAGACAAACGTAACTACATGAAGATCTTGGAACCGGTAAGATATACAATTTAGATTTAAGCCCAGTTTCGCGCTTGGTGGGGTCATAGTGATGTGAAAAAACCACACCATAAGTTAAGATTCGGAAAAACGTCATTTAGCGAATTTTAGGGTAGGGAATCTCATAGAACCAAAATAGCCAAACTTTGAAAATTCATATTTAAAAAATATACTGTTTATTAACAAAAGCACCGAGTTGCAGTATGGTGGTGCCATAGAGATGCGAAAAAATGCACCCTGAATTAAGATTCGAACGGACGTCATTTAGTGAATTTTAGGGCAGGGAATCCCATAAGACCAAAATGGCCAAATTTCGAAATTTCATATTTCAAGAACTATACAGTTTATCAACAAAAGCACCGAGTTGCAGTATGGTAGGGCCATAAAGATGCTAAAAAACCACACCCTAAGTTAAGATTCGAAAAAACGTCATTTAGTGAATTTTAGGGTTGAGAATCCCATAGACCAAAATAGCCAAATTTCGAAATTTCATATTTCAAAAACTATACAGTTTATCAACAAAAGCACCGAGTTGCAGTATGGTGGGACCATAGAGATGCGGAAAAAACCACACCCTAAGTTAGGATTCGAAAAAACGTCATTTAGTGAATTTTAGGGTAGGGAATCACATAAGATCAAAATGGCCAAACTTTGAAAATCCATTATTTAATTTACAGTTCATCAACAAAAGCACCGAGTTGCAGTATGGTGGGACCATAGAGATACGAAAAAACCACACCCTAAGTTAAGATTCGAAAAAACGTCATTTAGTGAATTTTAGCGTAAGGATTCCCATAAGACCAACATGGTCAAATTTTGAAAATTCATATTTCAAAAACTATTCAGTTTATCAACAAAAGCACCAAGTTGCAGCATGGTGGGGCCATAAAGATGCTAAAAAACCACACCCTGAGTTAAGATTTGAAGAAAACGTCATTTAGCGAATTTTAGGGTAGGGAATCCCATAAGACCAAAATGGACAAACTTTGAAAATCCATATTTCAAAAACTATACAGTTTTTCAACAAATGCACCGAGTTGCAGTATGGTGAAGCCATAAAGATGTTAAAAAACCACACCCTAAGTTAAGAATCGAAAAAACGTCATTTAGTGAATTTTAGGGTAGGGAATCCCATAAGACCAAAATGGCCAAACTTTGAAAATCCATATTTCAAAAACTGTACAGTTTTTCAACAAATGCACCGAGTTGCAGTATGGTGGGGCCATGGAGATGCAAAAAAACTGCACTCTGAGTTAAGATTCGAAAAAACGTCATTTAGTGAATTTTAGGGTAGGGAATCCCATAAGACCAAAATGGCCAAACTTTGAAAATTCATATTTCAAAAACTATACAGTTTATCTTATCAATTTTGGTTAAAAAAATTGTGCTATTCCAAGCCCAAACAGATGATATATTGAAATTAAAATTATCTACAGGGTTTATCAAAATATCGAGCCCAGAATTAAAAGTTGTGTTTTTCGAAAAATTTTAATATCGGTCATCTTGTAAACAAGTTTTATAAAACTTTGTATAAACTTTTGATTCACTTTCTAATATTTAAAAACCATTCCATATGGAGTCAACTAAAGCTCAATTCGAGTATAGGTATTAATCATATCAAGTACATATCTTGGAGCTCCTATACAGCGTTCTTATGGCACAAAAAGAGAGATGCATACGTCCAATTTTTTTCCAATTTGGAAACGTTTCCACATGAAATGTAATTGACAGTATAACTCAAGAAATATCAAAATTAATTGAGATACTTTAAAACTACAAAATAAATCAAATAATTGGCAAACATTTGAGAAAGATAGGCTTGTTAGGCATGGTTGTAAAGCACTTTTTATTCTCTATTTAATGTCAATATGGTGAGCATAAGAAATAACAAAGATGCCTATGGTTTCAAAACAACTAGAAGGCCTGTAAGATATTTGTGAACATCATTCTATTGCTAATACAATGCTACTAAGTTTTATCAAATTTGCTTACAATATGGCAGAGATATTAAAATTTGTCGATAAACTCAACTTTTAATTTTTGCTCGATATTTTAAAACCTTGCAACTTTTCTCATTTAACCAAAATTGTATTTCTTACCGTTACCGAAATCCTCAGTAGTTACTTTCATGGGACACCCTGTATATAATACTAACCTGACGAATTATTTTGCTGATATCCATTAATCTTTGGCTGTTGCTGATATGCCGGTTGCTGATAATCAGTGTAAGTATCTAAGGAGTCTTGTTTTGTAAGATAAGGCTGCTGTTGTGTGATATCGACGGAGTCCTGCTGCTTAAGCATTCCTTTGCTTTGAATACTATAACTAGTTTGATTGTGCACCTAAAAATTCAGAAAATAAATAAAAATGGTCTTACCTTTTATGATCCCTCTCCGATACATTCCCATCCGTAAGATTCCCCTCCGTGACGATTACTTCCGTGATTTTCACATTCATGACATTCACATCAATGACAGTCACATCCGTGACGATCACATCCGTGACAGTCACACCCGTGACAGTCACGTCCATGGAAGTCACACCCGTAACAGTCACATTCGTGATTAGTCTTATCACCTCCGTGATCTTGACATTAGTGATCTTCCCGTCCGTGATCTTCTCCTCCGTGAATTCCACCTCCGTGATCTTCACCTCCGTGATCTTCACCTCCGCGATCTTCACCTCCGTGACCTTCGCCTATATGATATTTACATGGCATTCATCTTCGTTATATTAACCTCCGTGACATTCACTTTCGTTGCATTCACCTCCGTGACATCTCCATACATTCTCACCCATGACAACATAAAAAAAAATAAAATAAGTTTTACTTACTTGAGCGACCGTCACGGACGGTACAGCCTCGGTATGTATTGCTTTGGGTTGCGCTGTAGTCACAGTTTGGTCCCCTTGGTAAAAATTGCCGTGATTCGCACTACTCACTTTTGTATCGTAACTGTTTTGCTGGTCGTAACTATAACTCTGCTCATAACTATTGTTTTTGTTACCGTAACTGGTAAAATCACTACTTTTTTGTCCGTAACTAGTGGCATTTTGCCCGTAACTGTTTTTATTTTGTCCGTAGCTATCGTAACTGTTTTGAGATTCTCCGTAACCGTCGTGCACTTGTGCGTAACTATCGTTTTGCCCGTATTTTTGTGCGTCTAGTCCGTAACTTTCTTGTTCAAGTCCGAAAGTATGTTGGTCTTGCCCGTGACTTGTTTTTTGATCGTACACGGACGTAGGAACCGATTCGAAACTCGATTCTTTATATTCGTTCGATTCTAAACTGTCCGCGTTTTGTTGCTGAAGCAACAACTGGTGATTAGTCAACTGTTTTGCGTAGTAATTTCCGCCGTAGTACGTATTGCTCATGTCGTCCGTAACACTCTGAGGTTCCTCACTACCGTAATACTGGTTGCTATACGTGTTTATAATACTATTAGTTATGTCCGACACGGAGTGGACATCTGTTACGGGCGGGACGTTGACGGGCGTGACAAGATTGTCTCCTTCGGCGAGGTGGTCTTCTGTGCTGTTGTAGCACCAGTAGTTGTAGTAGTTGTCTTCGTTATTGTAGTTCTGGGCACTGAGTGCACCTAATATAACAAAAAATATATCAATTAGTTAATAGAAGAAGAAATTTTCAGGTTGAGAGGCAGGGTAAACTCTTAAACCTGGCGAGACCTGTAAAGTCAGTTTTTCGCCGATGAGACAACCAGCCCCGTTCTTCCCTACCAACCTGGTCTAACGTAACAACTATCAGTCTGGTCTCCATATTCCTCCGAGTTGGTCCTTGTCATTCTGTTACCCCTTCTTATTTTGGCACTTTGTAAGTGGGGTTTAGGAAGTTGTCTTCCCGGAGTGGTTGGTAGACTCTTGTTCTCTCTACCGGGTGCTTGCAGTTTTGCTAGGATTTTGCTAAAAAAAATGAGAATTAAGATGTAGTATTAAGCCTATACGTCATACTCGGGAGTATATTTCGATGTAAGGCACATTTTTGAGTGTAACTTTCAAACAGTAGTTAAATAAAGCAAGGCTCATGAAGAGATGTAGCACCAAATGAAGAAGCAATTCAATACTTGAGTAAATTACCCCCATGTAACAATTCTTCAACCATAACAGTTAAACATTTATGGAGAATGAAGAACAAGAGGTAAAGAAAGTTGCCTTACCTGGAAGATTTGGTTGGAGTGGGGGGAAGACTGGCACCTCGTCCAGTACCATCTGCAATGGAGCTTTGTCTACTGGCGCTTCGTTTTGTGGGAATTGGCGGCATTTTTCTTCGACCTAAGGGAGTAGGTGCAGTGGTTCTATATGAGTCGTCGTACCCCATATAACTAAAATATTTAATAAGTAAAAGTAGCATTTTAAAAAAACTTTCCTTATATTTAAACTGGGTAAGTTGACAAGACACCCCTCAGAATACTGTGGAGATTTATCTCTCTCCAGTTAGTACTCTATAATGTGTTTGGAAGGTCTACTCAGAAGCAAATATATCTTGCACATCATTCATTATTTCCTTATTTAAGCTTTTAAGCGTTTCCTGTCTGGTAAGTCCTATGAGTTTCCTAAGTCTCTCCTTGCAGGGTCCTTTGGTAAATTATCCTTATAACAGAATCAGTTTGTTCTGACATGCTTCTCCAGTATCTCTAAGGTGGCACTTCATTGTATGCGACACCAAGGGGATTAACCGAAGCTGCGTCCTTTTCTAGCCTCTCTGCAACCTCATTCTCCTCATACAGAGTGGCATGGTATCCATAACAGTTTGGAGCGCGTTTTAGTGTGTTCCTGCAGCTGCTTAGTATCCTCGATCTCAACAAGAACTGCCTGACTTTATTCTCCTGTTACTCCAGCTGTGAACAATAATCCATCATGCAAAGAGTTCAATGGCAAGGAGTACCCAATTGTCCAAGAATTGGTTAAATCACGATATTTTCTTGGCTACTACAAAACTAATACTGGATACTCACCCTTCATCCATAGCACTGATAGAAGACCTTCTTTTCGCCACCACTGCCGGGATACTAGGTAGTTTCTTTCCGGTTCTTCCAGTGCTGGTGAAACTGAACGATTCGCTGGTACTGTTTTTAACGTACGATTGATGGTTGTACCCGTCGTAACCTTTGGTCGTGTCATAAGTTGGTTGTGAAGAGTCGTACCTGAAAATAATGTAAAAGCCGAATGTTTATGATAATGACAGAAAATCCTTTGGTTCTAATGGAAGACTGCTGAGAGTTCCAGCATAAGCTCTTGTCTTCTACACAGGCAAGTTTGGACTGGTTAGAACGTATGCGACAGAAAAAGCAGTATACTTAGAAAACACCGACTTCCAAAAGACTCCAGGAAGTCAGACAACATTTTTTAAGCAAAATTCCAATCAGCATCAGTTGTTATTGAATAGGAAAGCAACAAAACTAAAAGGAAAAGAACTACTGCACCACAGCATTAAAGGCGCTGGGTATGGTTGGCTCTAGATTTGTACCAGTTGTAAATTTCGAGCTTTTATGGGATCCAGGCTACACAGGAGTCCTCAGCAATAAGAAGGCAGATAAAATCCAAGCAAAAGTTTGTCAGCTCTAAACTCGCCTCAGAGCTGACCAGAGGGCAAATGAGATCAGCCCTTAAAGAATAGACTTTCCAGAAGCTACAAAAACCCATGGGGAAATTTCAACGGGTGTTGATAGGCAAAGGCAAAGGCAAATCAAAAAGACTTGGCACTGCATAGCAAGAGAAGAAGAGAAGTCAGTCTCCTGGTTGAAGTACTTGCAGGACCCTGGACAGTTATGGTTGTTGAAGATCTTAACCAGGAGTGGGTAAAGTCATACATCTGATTAACTTTATAGTCCCTCTCACCATTAGACCTCTGGCCAGTGCCAGCCATAAATACTTTGCTTAGGGCTGACCAGAGGACAAATGAGATCAGCCCTCAATAAGTAAACTTTCAAGGAGCTACAGAAAACATGGAGAAACACAAAGGACTGTAGAGAGGCAAAGGAGATTTTTCAGTAACTTTGGCAAACTAAAAAAAAACTGATAACGGCAGCAGAACAAAGAGAAGTTAAAGTTGTTGAAAAAGCAATAATAATCTCTCTTCTGACGGAATTAGTGTTTCCAACCCAGGTTTCCATGAAAATCATTTTCATAACATTACTAAAACGTAACCAAATCTAACCAACGCACATACCTATGAGCACCAGTAGTAGAGTTATAACTCTGATATCCTCCAGAGTCCCACTGACGATGTTCATCACCTTGACCATACTTTTGCAGAGTGGTACCGTCCTCCTGGTAGGGGTACGACAAAGAGTCGTAGAATATGTCTTGTTTGGGTTGGGTTGGTTTGTATGTTGTTGAGCTGAAATAAAATATAAATTAATTGTTATATGTCGCTTGTTCAACCTTCTTCGATCCTGATAATCATATTCTCTTAGGTTTTTTTGACTCATTGATCTTTGGATTGACTGTTGCCATATCAGTTTAGGACGTCCTTTTTTTCTGCGCCCTATTAGTTGCCATTCTAGGACATGCTTTGGTAATTTCTCCTCGATTCCAAATTTTTCTTTTATGATCTCATTTCTTATATGATCTGTTCTAAATATTCTCATTGATCTTCTTATCGCATCTATTTCGACACTTTTCAGTTTTGCTTGTATTTTTCTGTTACGTGAAAAGTATATTCTATACAGAGCGTGCTTTTCAACATTGTTTCTTATATGTTTGTCCCTTTTTACAAAATTCAAAATGATGTTATTCTAGATTCTGGAAATTTTTAGGGTCATCTTGATTTGGTTTAAGATGGGATCGAGTACCGTAATGTGTATATTGGCTAGTGGTAAATAGGAAAACTGTTATTCATAAGACGAGGGTGTGAGGAGACTTTCAGTTACCTTGTCATGTAGTTAACCTGTGTGACGTCACCAGCAGTACTGTAGAAGGGGTTAGTTGTGTCCTCATAGTAATCATCGTAGAGGGTAGTTTGACGCTCCAGGCTTGGTCTTCTTAGGGCTAAAAATATAAGTTAATATTAAAATAAACTAATTAAGAGACATTAGCCACTTGTTACTTAATTTTTTTAAATAATCGAGTAGAAATTAGAGACCCTTGTATGTATGACCTATTTTAAAAAAATATGTGTTATACATACAGAGTTTCTAGTATAGCACAGCCTTATCAAAATTAATAAGAGGCTGTGAGTATAGTTATTTGTAACAATTTTTTTTAATAACGTATATTGTTTAACTTTACTTATATATTTTTCTTTCTTTCAGAGCTTAAAACAATCAAAACTGAACGCTGCCAATTTAAAAGAATTATTTTTTAAAGAATAGGGACCCTGTTTTTTTAATTGTCCAACATGACCAGAGGAAATCAAAGAGAGCTTGCTCGGGAGCGCAACATGAAGAAAAATGCAGCGCAAAAGAAGAAAGGTACGTTTTTAAAGATATTGAAGAACGTTTGTAACATACAACCTTATAAGGATATATTTAACATATCCACGAGACATCTCTAAGATGTTTAACGTCTTGAAACAGCACCTTTAAGAAGTCTTCAATATGTTCTTGATCTTTTATTTTGCACCTCTTATTACTTAGTTGTTTTAATATATTAATTTTTTATTTGTATACAGAGTGTCCCAAACTCGATGTTTTTGGGGGTTTCAAGGGTTTTGGGGGGATTTTAGGAGTTTGTGGGGAAATTATTCCCTATCTCTCGTAGAAATACCCGAAACTCCCCAAAAACATTGAATTTGGGACACCCTGTACATTATGAAACGAACCTATTTACTTTTTATATTTTAGATGAAGGTTTAACATTGCAGCAGAAAAAAGAGAGGGATGCGTTGGCCTTGCAAGAAAAACAACGAAAAAAAGAGGAACAAAAACAACAAGAAACGGGTGGTACATCGAAGAGTAAATAACATAAAAGTAATTTTAATCTAGGTTTAGTTGTAGGGTCAATAAATTAAAAAACTAAATTTGCATAAAATTTATAACAAACTTTTATTTGTAGTAAAAACCCTTACAATTTTTCAAGAAACACAAACAGTTTAAAAATATTATTTGATTTATTATAAGGAAAAAAAGCGGTTTATAATTATTACATAAATAAAATGTCAATAATTCCAATAAAAAAAATTTTTGGATATTTATATTTTATCTCAATTTATTTTTATTGACTCTACAACAAATAAAAATTTTAAAAAAATTAGTTACTATTTAATTATATTTTTTAATATCCTACTGAAATAATTTGCTATGCCCTCTTTCTCGATATTTCTTAAAACAGTTTGTTAGACAACCAATTAATGTATTTTTAAAACATGTGATGTTACTTACAGTAAAATAAATATGATTTTTTTTTCTAAAATATATTCATGCTTTCTTTTAAATATTAACTCCTATATCACTTAAAATTGCAGATATTTTAAAAAAATGTCATAAAAAATTTACAAAAAAAAATAAATAAATAAAAAAATTAAAACAAAAATTTGTCCTTTTTTTTAAATAAACTTTTATTTATAACAAAACCCTCAAAAAATGACATTTTCAGACAATTATATTTTATTGAATCTACTACAAAAGACATTTTAAAAAAATAGTTACAATTTTATTATATTTTTTAATATCCTACTAAAATAATTTGCTATTGCCCCCTCTTGATATTTCTTAAAATAATTTTTTAGGCGACCAATTAATGTATTTTTAAAACATGTGATGTAAACCTACAGTAAAAAAAGTACGATTTTTTAAAAATTATTCCTACTTTTTTTTAAAACACCTATTGTTTCCTAAATCACTTAAAATCGCAGACATATCGTGTGAAAAAATATCAGGCAAAATTAAAATACACAAATAAAATACACAAATAAAATACACAAATAAAATACAACAAAAGAAAATATTTAAAAAATTAGTTACTATTTTATTATATTTTTCAATATCCTACTAAACTAATTTGCTATTGCCCCCTCTTGATATTTTTTAAAATAATTTTTTAGGCGACCAATTAATGTATTTTTAAAACATGTGATGTAACTTACAGTACAAAAAGTACGATTTTTAAAAAATTATTCCTGCTTTTTTTTAAACACCTATTGTTTCCTAAATCACTTAAAATCGCAGACATATCGTGTGAAAAAATATCAGGCAAAATTAAAATACACAAATAAAATACAAGTATGCCACTTTATTTTTATTGGCTCTACAACAAAAGAAAATATTTAAAAAATTAGTTACTTTTTTATTATATTTTTAAATATCCTACTAAAATAATTTGCTATTGTCCCCTCTTGATATTTCTTAAAATAATTTTTTAGGCGACCAATTAATGTATTTTTAAAACATGTGATGTAACTTACAGTAAAAAAAGTACGATTTTTTAAAAATCATTCCTGCTTTTTTTTAAATATCTATTGTTTCCTAAATCACGTAAAATCGCAGACATATCGTGTGAAAAAATATCAGGCAAAATTAAAATACACAAATAAAATACAAGTATGCCACTTTATTTTTATTGGCTCTACAACAAAAGAAAATATTTAAAAAATTAGTTACTTTTTTATTATATTTTTTAATATCCTACTAAAATAATTTGCTATTGCCCCCTCTTGATATTTCTTAAAATAATTTTTTAGGCGACCAATTAATGTATTTTTAAAACATGTGATGTAACCTACAGTAAAAAAAGTACGATTTTTTAAAAATTATTCCTGCTTTTTTTTTAAATACCTATTGTTTCCTAAATCACTTAAAATCGCAGACATATCGTGTGAAAAAATATCAGGCAAAATTAAAATACACAAATAAAATACAAGTATGCCACTTTATTTTTATTGGCTCTACAACAAAAGAAAATATTTAAAAAATTAGTTACTTTTTTATTATATTTTTAAATATCCTACTAAAATAATTTGCTATTGTCCCCTCTTGATATTTCTTAAAATAATTTTTTAGGCGACCAATTAATGTATTTTTAAAACATGTGATGTAACTTACAGTAAAAAAAGTACGATTTTTTAAAAATCATTCCTGCTTTTTTTTAAATATCTATTGTTTCCTAAATCACGTAAAATCGCAGACATATCGTGTGAAAAAATATCAGGCAAAATTAAAATACAAAAATAATATATAAGTATGCCACTTTATTTTTATTGGCTCTACAACAAAAGAAAATATTTAAAAAATTAGTTACTATTTTATTATATTTTTTAATATCCTAATAAAACAATTTGCTATTGCTCTCTTTCTGCATATTTCACTTTTTTAGACTACCAATTAATGTATTTTTAAAACATGTGATGTTACTTACAGTGAAATAAATACGATTTTTTAAAAAATAATACGGTTTTTTTAAAAAATATTGATTCCTTAATCACTTAAAATTGCCGTTATGAATTTTAAAAAATATCAGACAAAAAAAAAAAAATAGAATCGCCTTTTTTTAAATCTCCTTTTTATTGCTTATTTCTTACCTTTTTTATTGGAGGGAGGGTTTCCATAGTATTCCGTTTCCACTGAATATCCAACGTCCATACTTTCCACGCTTTTATCATAGAATGAACTTTCACAACTCATCCACGCTTCTTGGCTAGAAATAAAAAACAAAAATATGTTTTAAAGTTAAAAAAAAATACAGTAAAAATAAGTTTCAGTAAAAACAATAAAAAAAGGAAGTATATAATAAATGGCAATAAAATAAATATTAAATAATAAAAATTATAATAAAACAAATAAAACTAAAATTAAAAAACATAAAATATAAAAAATTAAACTTTAAAGCACTTTGTGTACATAAAATGCAATATGTGATGTTTTTAAAAGTGCAAAAATAGCTAGCTATCTAGAGTGCTATCTAAGCTAGAACTATGAAGTTTAGCTACCTTTCCACACTATCCTTTTGGAATTTTCGTCTACGACTTTAAATAAAAAACAAAAAAAACTATTTATATAAGATTTACACAGACGCGTTAAAAATAGAAATTTATACTACATTTTTAAATATTTTTTGATTTAAGCTATCCATATTTTATTCAATAATAGTTAAAAGAATATACTGATCTTCCTCCTCTTCTACTACGACTGACCTAACCTGACCCCGTTTTATGTGTAATTTTTGTTATAAAGTTTTATAAGTAATTTTTTTTGCTTACCTAGAAAAGTCCTGCTTACTCTTTGGTCTGCTATTGTAAAAAAGTGGTTCAGGATCAGTAGAAGCATCAGGATATTGCTGGTTAGTTGTGCTGGTGCCAAAGGAATAACCGTCTACATTATTCGGAGAAAACCTCTGTAAAAGAAAAAGGTTACTTAATTCTTAAGAAATTACCTTTTACCAAAAATAAAAATCAACCTAAAATAAAAAAGTATTAACTTTACAGGGTAACCTAGATAGGGGATTTCTGGGGGATTTAAGGTACATTTAAAGAGAGATACAAAAACTGATCATTCTTTGCAATGGTAAAATTTTTTTTGACCATTTCTACAAGTTTGCAATTTGAGAGTTTTTTGGTTTTAGTAAAAAATAATTAAAAAAAAATTATATATGAAATGGTATTTTAAAGATAATTTTATACAGATTTTGAGAATCGAATAAAAAGAGGGTCAGGTCATTCCATAAAAAAATAACAACTTTAGGTAATATCCAAATAACCAAAAGTAAGAGATAAAATAGGTACCTACTGCCTATTTGGTGAACTTTTTTTCATAGAAATCTATAATAAAGTAATTTACAACAAATCATCAGTATGCTTTTTTTATAATCTTTCAAACGAAAGTAAAAATTGGAAATATAATTTTTTGCCGTATAAAAAAATATTTTGTTGTTTTTCTTTTTTCATAATCTTTCAAATGAGGTACCAGAAGTAGAGATTGGAAAAATAATTTTTGTCATTTAAAAAATTATTTTGTTTTCTTTTTTCATAATCTTTCAAATGAGGTAGCACAAGTACGGTCATCCGTTTGAAAGAAGAACATCACAAAGAGCGGTTAGTTTTTCCTTCTTCTTCTTCTTCTTCTCCCCTAGAGTACCTTAAAACTCCCTAAAGTACTTTATGTGATTCACCCTGTACAAGCGCGGATTTTAAGGGGGGGGGGGGGTAACGTGTTTATTAACCCCCCTAGAAAAAAGATATATTACAAATAATTTTTTCGTTGACTATTACCCCCCCCCCCCCAGATTTTGACCCAGATCCGCGCTTGACCATGTACATGAAAAATCAGTCAGTTTTCTTGTTATAAACAGTTTTGTTTTAAATAAAAACTAAGATATAACCCACCTGGTGGTTCCTGCGGTGCGACCCTGGACTGAGGTGGTTCTGATAAACATTCGGCACCTGCGCAGCTAAATAGCTACCCCCACAAGCATCGTCTCGCTCGTACGAGTTCTCCCTGCTCGTTTCCAAACTGCGCTGCGGAGTGTGAAGCTGATGCGCAGCCGATCGGAACTGCGAAGCCGAGCTGTTCGGGTGCTGCCCGACTGGGTAGTTCAGGTCGCTCGTGTAGTCTGAATCTTCAGAGTACCCGGCTGAAAGTTCAGGGTCAAATTGGTTATCGCGTGCTGAAAATAGGAAGAGGATACAAAACTACAACTACAGAGAGAAAATTTGTGCATAACACGTAAAATTAGATTGTGTACCAAACGGGAAAAATATGTACAAATCGGGACTTTAAAATATATTGGTAGAATTTTTTCAACGCACAAATTGGGGAATTGTGTTTATATTTAGATGTTTTAATGTAAAATAAGGTTGTGTACAAAACGGGAATTTTATGTACAAAACGGGATTTTTGTGTACAAGACAGAACTCTGCTTAGAAACATGCAAGTTGATATTATTTAAACACAAAATTGACTAATTGTGTTTGCATTAACTTTTTTTAACGTAAAATAAGGTTTCATGTAGAAAACGAGAAACTTGTGTATAAAATAAGACTTTGTAGTGTGTGTTGTGGTCTTTATTTAGTTAAGGTCGCTTGTGTAGTCTGAATCTTCGAAGTACCCTGCTGAAAGTTCACTGTCAAATAAAAAGACGATACAAAACTGCCACTACAGGGATAAAAATTGTGCATTTTCTGTGGTAAATTAAATTGTGTATGTAACAGGAAAAATTTATGAAACGAGAAAAATGTGTACACAACAGGATTTAAGAACTCAAAGGAATTTTGCGTGAATTTTGTAAACTAATGGATTAGTGGCTTGTGTCTGTATTCCCTTGTTTTAAAGTATAATAAAGTTGTGTACCAAACGAGAAAGTTGTGTACAAAAAGGGACTTTGCTTGAAAACGTTGCAAATAATATTTAAACACAAAAATTGGTAAAATGGGTTTGTGCAGTAACTAATTTCTTTTAATTTAGAAAAAAGTTTATGTACAAAACGAGAAATTTGTGTTTCAAATAAGAATGTGTATCCATAAAAATTTGTACAAAACAGGATTTAAGAAAACATTGCGAATATTTTGTAAACACGCAAATAAGGTTGTGCACGAAACGGAAAAAGTATGTACAAAACGAAACTCAAAGGAATTTTGCTTGAATTTTGAGAATTAATGGATTAGTGGCAAGTGTCTATATTACCTTGTTTTAAAGTATAATAAAGTTATGTACCAAACGAGAAAGTTGTCTACAAAAAGGGACTTTGCTTGAAAACGTTGCAAATAATATTAAAACACAAAAATTGGTAAAATGGGTTTGTGCAGTAACTAATTTCTTTTAATAAAAAAAAAAGGTTATGTACAAAACGAGAAATTTGTGTTTCAAATAAGAATGTGTAGAAAGTTGTCTTTATATAAAATAACATTCCACTTTGACATGAATATCAGGTATTTAGGGTGTTATAAAAGGAACATCAACGTTACAGAAAGGACAAAAAATTAAAAAGCACACAATTTATAGCACAAAGCACAATTACATAAATGGGTAATGGTCAAAAATATTAAAGCAGAATATAAAAAAAAAAACTATTTTCTAACTAAATTCCAACATTTTCTCTAATACAGAGACAATTTTTGTAACATCGAAAACCAGTGATACCAAACGGGACAAATCGTGTTACAGATGGGACAATTTCTTTACATTTTAGCATTTTCCGACCAAGCTAAATTTTTCACAAAACTTATTTTTAACTTTTGTTGAAGATTTCAACGGTCTGACTTTGTTTGTCGCGGTTCTCTATAACCCACTATACCTGTTCATATTAAAACTCTAAGTTCATGTGGAATGAATTATCTTTGTGGAAAAATTGGCTGTTACCGTCTGGGACAGATTTCTTGTGACAAGTTATTTTATTTTTTATTTAAAATGTTTAAAAATCTAGAAATTTCATTGATTTCAGACCTAAAATAAATCGTGTTCTTTCTAATAAAATTTAAAAAGCTTAGATAAGCTTTCAATAAATATTTTTTTGAAGTGCCATAAAACGTGTATAAAATACAAATTTGTCTATAAATAATAAAACATATGCAAGAGATTCATGCTCTAGTATTGAAAAACAAAGACTTACGCAAGCAACGTGTATAATCAAATAAACAGAGGATGTGAAAAGGAAATTAAATTGTGTACAAAACAGGAAAACTATTGTAACATTAATACCAGTATAGCTACAAGGAGTTGCTAATTTTGTAAAGAACAAGGGGAACATTTTCTTTAAAACCATTCTAATTAACCAAGAAATGCTGAACATACAATCTCTTGTTATGCATTTAAATTGTAAATTTGCTCTATGGAATATGATTTGTAGCAACCCACACGATATCGCGAAGGTAGGAGCAGGAGCAGGAGCATGTTGTAATATTTTAGAAACTTATCTTTTAAAAGCTTCCAACAAGCAGCTTTTCTGCTTTTCTCGGTGAAACGCTTGTACGAATGACTATACAGGGTGCGACAAAAAAAATGTATCTCTTTTCAATGTAGTGTCTCACACAGCACTGTTGCCTTTAACTAATATGCAGGGTAATCGAATATAAGGGACCATTTGCATGTCTCATTTTTCTCTTATACCCTGTTTCTACCAATGCATGCCCACCCGGATTCAAAAAACGCATCAGGTGACGCTGCATTTAAAACCGGTGCAAATGGTCCATCACGTGATGCGTTTTTTCAATGCATGCATTGGTGGAAACAGGGTATTATCTTTTATTTTAGCCCGGGCCCCCCCAAGCCTAAGATTTTTGTATATATTTTCCACATATTTCATGAATAAACACAAAAAATAGCATGAAATACGACATTATGTGGCCTCGGGCGCCCCCCCCCCCCCCAAGACATATTCCTGGGTGCGTTACTGATTTTAGGTATGCGCAGTTAACTAGTTTGAAACTTATCCTTTACTTAAGGATAGTGTCTGGCCTTACTTGTGTTCCAATAACGCAGGCTACTAGTTCCTTTATTAGATAGTTTAAGTTGTGCTACGTATTTTTACGTAAGCATGAGATTTGACAGTTACACAAGCGCACTTCGTCACACCCTCGTCAAGGTCACGTTAGGAGCTTACGTATTTACGTTAGCTTACGGCAGCCTGCGGGCACCTTAACGTTACCAAAGAATAGAATTGGTTGATTGACCGATCGAAAAAGGAGGCCTAGACGATAATTTCCGCTTCCAGTACAAAAGATTCTTTGCAAATATATTCCTACTGTAGTTGAAAAGACAATAAACAAAATTATAACATCAAAAAAACACAGTGCCGAATTCTATATTCTCTGCTATTAGTAGACTTGTTATGGTAACGTAAAAACATTCAACCTAAACTCAAATTTGGAACAAAACGAATAGCGCTTAACGTGCAGTTTTACGTAAAAATACGTAGTACAACTTAAACTATCTATTTATAGAGGTAGTGTTGCCGCGCATATAACGTTATGTCAAAATGTAATGTAAATTTAAAATATTTTTGATACCAGACGAGAGCTACCAATGGGAGGTAGTCCGCAGATTTAATTTTATGCCAGTTATTGAAAATAATTTTTTATAAAAACTGGTACGTATGTCTTGTTTGGCACCAACTAACCAAAAGTCATCAATGTACTGTGAAGTGCGTAAAAAAATAAGAACTACACACTAAACCCACATAGCACAAAAATCACATCAACATTAAGTTAACGTGAACAAAAATAACAAAGTTTTTTTTTACTTGAAAACAACCTTATACCATGTAATATTTATTTTGTTAAATCTACATGCTTAAAGATCACTTAAAAACAAGGAGAAATCAAGCTATAAAAATCCACTTTTTGCTGAAGTTTCTGGTGCTGTGTATATAACGTGTTTTTTACCCTCGTTATTTTCATGTACCAAATTCACACTTGAAAAGTCCTCCACAACGTGTTCTAAAACGCCACTAGATTAAGACTTCTAAAACCTACTAACTTTCTGCGTCTTTTTTGGTCACGTTTTTTTAATAACATTTTTAACTTAAAAGAGACGCGAAATGAAGTAATAAAAGTTCACTAGTTTAGGACTACAACACTTCAAGACAGTTTTAAAGATATATATATATATATATATATATATATATATATATATCTATCTATATACATTATGTTTTTTAACAGCTAAACAAGATTTTTTAACAGTAACAGTTTCACAGAGTATTAATGTGTCTTTATCAGGTTAAATGACTGATGCGTCGTGATCCTAAAGGATCAGGGATCAGTTTCTTAGGTTTTTGAAGTTTAGAGGCCAAAGCACTGCCTGATAGATTTCGTTAAAGTGAAAAATGCCGACAATAGGTTAGAAAAGACAGGCAAGTCGCGTTTTAAAATTCGTGTAGAAAAGGCGTGAATCTAATGTGATTTTAACGTTGATAAAAATCACTTGAAACTAACGTAAAAACATTGCTGTTTTAATTTGATAAAGGCATTATTAAAACGCAGTTTTTAGCAACGTTACTTTTTATAACGTTAATGAATGACCTATTAAGCTTGTTTTCATATATGAAATAAACTTTTTTTCTAGCAGCTTTTAAAATCAACGTTTTTTTTTCTCACGCCTTTTTTACGTGTTAAACACGTGATTGTGCTATGTGGGAACACAGATCTAATCCTATATTTTCCTGGCAGTGTTTCACTGGTATTGCTCTTTCAGTTTTTCCCTAGTGGTTTTTGGAACTGTTTAATTAATATTGCCAACAGAACACAAAACAGACTTTTGGGATAAAAAAATTGTGTCTGCAAAAGGTCAAAGTTGGTCTTCGAAATATCACGTGACATATGTCATATAATGTCCCATTTATATAGGATAAAGTTAGCTAAAGGAGGGCGTGCCAAAGGTCCCTACACGGTAAAAAATTTTGTCTAGAATGAAAACACGTTCTTTTCTTGTATAAATTGTTTTACCTTAAAACAATTTGTTTTGAATTAAAATATTTCTATTTAGTTCAACGCATCATTTATTCTTGAAATAAGACTTTATTTTTCTTCTTTAATTGTTTTGTTTCAGTATACTCCATTTTGTAAGAAAGCAAATTGTCTTCATATAAGTAATATTTTGCTTCCAGAGAAAGCGGTGCCTTTGATTAATTCAGTTTCAATTTGTAATAAAACAATTTCTGTTTCACATTAATATAAAGAGGCAAGACATTTTTTGTGCTAAATCAAGAAAATATTCTCTTGATAAATAGAAAAGCACAAATATTTTTTCTTTATAGCGATTTGCTTTGATCTAAGACAATTTTTTTTAACGCGTATATATTTTACTCAATAGCTCAATGCGGGGGACTCTTTATTGTTCGAAGTCTCATGAGCATAGTCTATCTGTGTGTGCGATTGTGTGTGTGTGTTCGACACATTAACGAGCTGATTAGATTTTGGTCAAAATCTATTAATGCTTTTGACCAGAAACGAGTATAATATTACGTGTTTCTGCTTTTGACTATTCGTCGCCTTAATGCAGAACTAAGTCACAAAGTTAAGTTTTTATAGGAGAGCATTTTTTTCAGTTTGACTCAGCGTGAGTCGAGATATGATCGGTTAAATTGTTCGGGCGGATGGTGGGGACGTTTCATCATCACATCTAATAGTTCTGCATTTAATAAAACCGCAAAAAAACGGAAAACGGGAAAACTGGACATAAAATATTTCTGCATTAAGGCGACGAATTTACAAATTGAGAAATTGCCAACTTCTAAACTGAGCATAGCATCAATATGCTATTTTCGGAATATAGTAGAACACAGTGGCGTATATAAGCCCCCCCCCCAAAGCTTTTTTAGATATTTTCCACATATCCCCCCCAAAAACTCTTGAGCTCACCCCGAAACTTTTTTCTAAATACGTTACTGGTAGAACATGTTTTTCTCAACAATTAATTTTAATTCTAAAAACTTTGTAGAAACTTTCGTTTCTGAGATATTCACAAAAAACTATTTTTAAGGCTGATATAGCGTGGAGTTTACTTGGAGTGTGTTAATCGGGTAGGAAGGTATCAGATTCGTTATGAATCCATTTATTTTTTAAGAGCAATATAATATTATTTCTTCAAAGTCGTAAACAGTTTTGATTCACCCCGTAATTTTGTTTCATATAATTTGGAAAATAACGAGATTTGAGAACTTTTATGTACCTAGTCGTAACATGTTTAAGTTTTTATTTTATTTTTTGCCATGGAAAATTTTTGGATTTACCGATGAAAACGGAATATATGCTGCATAAAATATAAATAAAATGCGAACGAGAATATAAAGTTTTGTATAAACTTTACAAAATAAATAAAAGAAACTTGAACTTGGAGAACTTTTGACCTATAACCGTCTTTCTGTTCAATTTTTTTCATAAAACTCGAGCTAAGATTGCAGATAAATGTACAGGTGGTCCCAAATTCGATGTTTACCTATTTACACAATGGTTAGCGTTTGATGCAAACATTCAGAAACAGAGCTACAAAAAATGTATAGATACCAAATTTACATATATAGAGTTTTTGTCAACTGTGAGCCGATGATTTGACATAACAAATATACGAATAAAATAATATGCATGTGTAAAAGTATAAACAATTAGGACATTTTGTCTTAAGGACCGCCAAAAAAGATAGACTTATACCCATTGATATTGCTATTTCAAATATGTTTGCACTCTGCATCGTAAGGTACCGTAGGTATTGCAATAATACGTACTATATGGAAATAATATGTATATGTCTTTGAAAGCAACCAATCAGGTCTTTTTTGCTTAAAGACCCCAAGACCCTCATGTTTGCATCATGAATGGGCAGTTACCGTGGGTATTGGAATATTATGTATATGGGTTACAGGCATATTTCTAAGGGAGCAGAAAGAAAAACTGTATCCTACTTGCAAGCCTTGATATTTAAGGGATTCGGGAGGGGGGGGGGGTTGAAAATATATGCATTTTAGGAGGGAATCTATTAGTTTTTTATTTATGAAAATTTCATTCTGATGTAAATTGCTTTGTTGTAGTTTTTTTGTTAAGAATCCCACTGTCAAATTCAATTTTATCTGTCACTTTTAGTTTTTAAGATATTATATAAAGTGGGTATTTTTGTTATGAAGTTACGCTCTTTTAATTCGATTTTTGAAATCAGCGCAAAAGTTCTTTATATTCATAATTTAATTTTTTAATTGTTTTTGATATTTTTATTTTGTTTTTTTTTTAATTTTTGATTAAATTTTTAATTAAATATTTAGTGAGTAAACTAACATATAAGTTAAAAATAAACAATATAAAAAAATATAAAGAAATAAAGGGGTCGGTCCGTTAAGAAATCACAATTTTATAACATATTTCAAAAACTAAAAGAAATGCAATTTAATTTGACAGTTCTATGTTTCATAAAAAAATCTGTGAAACAACTATTATTACCAAAATGAAATATTGATAAATGACGTTTTTCCACTCAGCTGGTACTACAGTTCCAAAACGTCATATATATCCACAATACACAAAAAAGGACGGAAAAATATATGTGACAATTATAGAGGTATATCTATGACTAGTACGCTAAGCAGAATATACGGTAAAATAATAAGAAATAAAGTGGAAAGCGAATATAAAGACATGGAGGCAGAAGAACAAGCCAGTTTCAGGGCGGGTAGATCGACTTCTGATCATCTCTTTTGTATAACCCAAGTTATTGAAAAGAAAATGGCATACGGACAAGAGCTGCATCTGCTTTACGTCGATTTGCAGAAGGCATATGATAGTATACCACTGAATCTACTTTGGAAAGCGTTGGAAAACTCAAACATAAGCGTACAACTAATTAAGGCCATCAAAGAGTTATACCGCAATAGTAAGGCAAAAGGTAAAATAAAAGCAAAACTAACCAAAGTAAATAAAGATCTTAAACAAGGTTGCTGTATCTCGCCTACGCTCTTTAAGATATACTTGGAACAAATCCTTAAAGTATGGAAGAGAAAATGCCAAAACATGGGAATTCCGTTGGACGAAACCACCTTGTATACTTTATGTTTCGCCGATGATCAGATAGTAGTGGCTCAGGATTATGACGACCTCGAATATATGACACGAGAACTAATAGAAGAGTACAATAAGTGGGGACTAGAGGTTAATCTCAATAAGACAGAATATATGTGTATCGGTGAAATGAAACAGGATCTAATCTTAAATACCGGGCAGCGAATTCAGTCCTGTGATGAGTATAAATACTTAGGTTTAAAAAAGTATCAAAACATAACAAAAAGCTTATATATAACACCATTGTAAAAAGTATTATTACATACGGCTCAGAAGTATGGCCAATCAAGAATAGAACAGAAAAAATGCTTTCCGCTACGGAGATGGACTATTGGAGAAGAGCAGCAGGGAAATCAAACAGAGAAAGAGTTACAAATCAAAGAATAAGAGAAATTATGACAGTGCGTAAACGTAGTGATGATATAAGAACTACCAAACCAAATACTACAATGGAAACCAACTGGCCGAAGAAAACGAGGAAGGCCGAGGAGAAGCTGGAGAGAAGGAATAGACAGTGAAAAAAGAATAAGAGGCCTAGATGATGAATTATGGGCAAACAGAAACCAGTGGAGATTGGGTATCGGAAGACGTAGAACGTTGTGAAACTGATAAATATATATATAGGATATATACAATTTTATTCCACAATTTGATACATTTTCACCCAATCAACTAGTTTTTAGCAAAAAAGTAATAGACATAACCTTAAATTTTAGACAGTTGTCAAATAATGTAGTGAAGTAACGGAGTATGTCTGTCTTCCCGAAAAGACTTAAATGGGGGATCCTGGCTTCAAGCATCGTGTGTGTGAATGCATGTGTTTATTTATTTATTTTCAATTAGGGGTTAACAACAGATGATTACATCCACAAACGCAACCCTCGACATAGTAAGAACAGTGAGAAAAAAATTAAACACTAATTACAAGCAAGAAAAAAGCAAAATCCTAAACACTAACTACAAGCTAAAAGAGTAAAAAGAAACATTTGTGTTTGAGAAAGTCACATTATGTTATTACTTAAAAATATTGTTTTGATCCTAGCTTTAAAATTAGGGAGTGAGATATCGAAGTATTCAATTGTATTACAATATTGATTATAACATTTCAACATTCTACAACGGGGAGCATTTTGACCAGAGTTAGTTCTACGAAAAGGTATTTCAAACAGCTCACGGTTTCTTATATTCATATTGTTTTGTGGTCTAAACTGTATTTTCTGGTAAACCTCTGGACACGATGCCAGACCCTTCATTATTTTAAAAATCATCAAAAGATTGGACATTGTTCTACGGTCCTTGAGTGAAATGCTTTTGTATTGTTGCATAAAGAACCTATAGTCTCTATAAATTATTAGAAATTTGTGTTGTACAGATTCTAATCTTTTTGCATAAACGTCATAACATGGGTCCCACACGACCGATGCAAAAGAGAGCTGACTATAGACATATGCGTAATAAACATTGAGAATAGGTCTAACATCACGAAAATCATTACATACGCGTTTAATAAATCCGAGCATTCGATTGGATTTGTTTAAAACATTATCAATGTGCGAGTTAAATTGCAGTTTGGAATCTAAAATCACCCCCAAGTCTCGCACCTCAGAGACGGACTTCAAGTTATGATCCCTTATAAAATACACATGCTTTATCGGATTTTTGTTTCTGGTATAAGATATTGTAACGCATTTCCCCAAATTAAGAGACAGATCTTTTCTCTGACAATCAACCTCCAACCGATCCAAATCCTCTTGAACCCTCAAACAGTCCTCTTCACTAAGAATTTTTCTGTATCCCTTTACATCATCGGCGTACACCAAAAATTTGCAATGCTTAAAACAGTCTTTGATATCATTGATATATATGATGAAAAAAAGTGGTCCAAGGTGACTACCCTGAGGTCATGCCCCATATTTATGATCTAACGTGTTTGAGACAAAAGCATCTAACCATGCCACTGGCGTATCAAATAGCTGTAAAATGCAAACAAAAATCCAAACTTACAATGTCCGATATACTGCATCTGCCTTCTCGCCTGTTCTACGCGAGCTTCTTGGTCCAATATATTATTCAGCATTTCCAGTTTTCTTTGTAAATCTGCCTGTTCGATATTTTCTGGATCTGTAAAAAATATTTCAAATGTTTTTCTCTGTTTTTACAATTTTCGTTGTAGATATCTAGAAGATTTAAATAAATAGATAACATACAGATATGCTTTCATGTTTAAATTGTAAGAAATATTTAGTGCTAGTTAAGTAAAGCTGTCAAAAGTACATTATTAAAGTACTTAAAATACTAATATAAAGTACATAAAGATTTGTAAAAGTAATTGAAGTTCTAAGTACATTTCGTTTCAAATGTACTTCAATTACCAACTAAATAATAAAAGTACTTGTAGTAAATTATCATTTTTATTGTACTTGAAGTATTTTGCTTGACAAAATTAAGTAAATTGTAAAAATACTTCAAGTAACAGGTACAATCACTGCTTATTTAGTTGCACCTACTTCAAGTAAAATACTTATGGTACTTGCAAATACTTAAAGTACAATTTTAGGTATTTTGCTTGAAGTACCTGACAACTCTGTAGTTAAGTAAGTTAACCTAATAAAATAGAAAAACCATTAAAAGCAAAAGAGGGAAGTTAAAAAAGTTGTTAAAATTGGATACTTTTAGAGATATTAGGGACTTATTGCAATAAAGCCAGACAATAATAGTGCCGGGCACTATTCTGACAGTTTTCTCTTAAAAACTGACAGTTGATCTTTTAAAATTGACATACCAAAGTCGAATTTATACAACCAGTCCAGTTTATTTTCTATTAATAATGGCGGCACTATGAATTCCGGCCGTTATAATATACAAAGGCCTAATTTTGAAACAAAACAGCTGTTCTTATAATGTGAAACTCTCAGAATAGTGCCCGGTACAATACAATTACTGCCTGGCTTTATTGCAATGAGTCCCTAATAAAATTTATAGGTAGCCGTTATCAAAAACTTTGGATGTGTCAAATAAACAGTTTGGTTATTTATGTATATTTCAATTGAACCTTATTATCTCAATCTATGTCTTAGTTATACAGGGTGTCTCTAAAAGGTCTGTACAAAATCTTAGTACATATTCCTGAGGTCAAAATAAGTCGATTTAATGCAAATTACCTTAGTCCAAAATTGCTCCGTTTCATAGATAAAAATTACATTTTTAAATTAAAAAATATTATGAGCGACATTTCCGGAAAGCAACAAACTTGAATAAAGCTTTGAGAACAATAATCAGTAGAAAACTGGCCGTTGCTATGACATTTTGCCAGTTTAAAACACTAGTGAAATAATCATTCAAAATAGTTTCAGTATTCCGTTGCGGCATCGAACACTAAAAACGGAAATATCTCGAAAACGACTTACTTTAGCGCATGTTAACAAGAGTACCTTTTTGGCTTAAAAAGATACAGGAAAATATTTTCTTAACAAAAAAAGTTAAAAGTTACACTGAGAAAAAAGTTACAGGCATTTTAAACTATAAAAAGAGCATTGTTAAACGCTCTCTAACGGCCACAGTAAAAAGGTATCCATCTTTAGGTTTCGCATCTCAAAAAAACCTTGAATACCAATTTTTAAAGTAATGCGTTGAGAAATGTTCATAAATTTTAAGATAATCGATTTTTAATTTTTAAATTTACCACCCTTTATCTCTGAAACAGAGCAATTTCGGACTAAGGTAAGTTGCTTTAAATCGACTTATTTTGACCTCAGGAATATGTGCTAAGATGTTGTACAGAACTTTTAGAGACACCCTGTATTGTAATAATTAATTTTCTTTTTTAATTATTATTGACGGAGTTTTATTTGGTGTAGAGCGTGTCCCATTTTAAATTGAAGGGTTTAAATGGAAAAATGGGTATTAATAAAGATAACAATCTTTCGGATTTCACCTGTTTTTTCTTTGAGCACTTAAAAATGGTTTTATCAGATTTTACGGCGGCTTAATATATGGTAATATTAACAAACCTTTTATATTTTGTTTATTTTAGAAAATAACTATTTTAAGAAAAAAAACCGCCGCTGTTTTTGCATTTTGAAAGAAGACAGTTGTTCTTATAATGTGAAACTGTCAATATAGTGCCCAGCACAATTTGAGCCTGGCTTTATTGCAATAGGTCCCTATTGTACAAGATAAGTATTTTTATTATTATTCTGTCAAATTTAAATAATTAAAAAATAGACATTTATTTTTAAATGACAAAAAAACATTTTTTTTTGTTTTAGCATAATGAATTTAAAACAATTTTTATTTTGGAAAAATTTCAGATTCCTATAATTGACGTATGTGAAATACTAAGCCTTCTGTCAAAAATTTAAAAGAGTCCTTTTTTGCCTCAAAATAAGTTGTCATAAACAACTTTTGATAAAATTGAAATACGTTTTAAAATAAGCAAGATATAAAGCTCTGTTTAAATTACAATCATTTTTAAAAAATCACGGGGTGAGGATAAAATCTAATAACAGCATTTTTAAGTGCTCAAAAAAAGAGCAAGGGTAAAATCTGCAGATCGCCATGTTTATTAATAACCGAGCTTCTCATCTAATCCCATCGAAAGATGGACACCCTGTACCTAAAGTGTAGAAATTTGTACGGCCAGAATAAAATGAGGAGAAAAAGACAGGGCTTCAACTAGCGCTTTCTTTCTCTGTCCAGTGACGTGCTATAATTTTTTAATTCATCATTATTAGGTATGAATGTGTGAAAACTCCACACCTTATTTTTCTTAAAAAGAAATATGTTTTCAAAATATCTTTTATTCTTATTATATTATATAGGTACCTACCTATTTCATTAGCGTACGAATCTAGAAACCGAAAAAAATACCAACTACCTGACTAAAAATTGCAAAAATTTAAAACAATTCGTTATATCTTTAAAATTGGAACTCTACACAGTTTTATTAAAAAATTTAAAAAGTGTAAATGATACGCAACTGTTTCTTTTTGAATTTTAGAATCTGTATGAAACGTGCCTAGTCATCCTGTTTGAGCTCAGCTATAACAATAGAAGCCCAATAAAATAGTGTGAATGGTGAACAGGCCGCAGTCTAATTGAGCCAGCGGTAACAATAGAAACCCAATAAAAGGTTTGAATTATGAACGGGCTGGAGTCCATTTCGTTAAACGTACCAGACGAGTACCGTGCTCTCTTGTAATATTAAAATTTTGTTCCTGGTAAATTTGGTAAAAATGAAGACCACCCAGTAAGACAAAAGTTCTGTACAGCGTGTCCCATTTTCGATGGGATTAAATGGGAAACTCGGTTATTATTAAAGATATCGAAATTCTGATTGCACCTTACCGTGCTCTTTTTTTAAGCCCTTGAAAATGGTGTAATCAGATTTTTGCTATACCGCGTAGTTTCGCTAATACAGGGAGTTTTGGAAAAAATTGCATTTGTAATAATCTCTTATATCTCGCCCATTTTGCAAGTTATTTTTATTCTGTAAAAACCTTTTTCTGGCAACTTTTTTAGTAGAAAGTAATGACGTTGGCGGTTTTTTAAAATATTGTTTAGTTTTTGAGGTATGATATTTATAATAAAAAAATGAAATACGGACCTGGATTTTATTTATTAGTATTTTGATGGTTTTCATGCGATTATTATCAGAAAATAATAAAAATTCAATATTTTTTGTTTTAAGGTTAAAAAAAATATTTTATATTTTAAAAAAAATTTTAGTCCGAACCTGGAAATTTCCAACATAAATATAAATTAAAAATTGCTAGTGGAACAATTTTTGGTTTAACTGTTTTGATACTTAGCAAATTAGTATGGTTTTAAGTTAATTTAAAGATTTTTGTGAAACACAGTCTACGACAAATACAAAACAAAAATAACGAATTACAAAAAATAATAACTAATTTTTCTTTAATGATATTAATGTTCAAACTGCCGATATTTGTAAGACATTGTTGGTATTTTTGAGTAATTTTTCATAACGCATTTTGTATAAAAGTATTTCTGCCGTTTAAATATTGGAATTTTGTTACTTGAATAAAACAGTCAAACATATCACATTTTTCAAAATCTGAATATGGTCGATTTCTAGCCATTTCATATTAATTTTGAGTGAGCCATTTACAAAAATATCAAGTTAAATGACAATGTTAATTACACGCTTTTGTTTTTCCATGTTGAAGCAAATTTCGTGAGTTGCTGTGGTACCATCAAATAATTACTGTAATATTATTGTTGTAACTTTTTAACGTTTTTTACTTTACTTATAAATATTTTAATTAACGTTTTAAAACAGATAAACTAAAAATCGTTCAACTAGTGTGTCTCGCAATTTTTAGTTTATATTTACGTTGGAAATTTCCTGGTTTGGACTAATTTTTTTTTTAAATATTAAATATTTTTTTTTACTTTAAATCAAAACAAAATTAAAGTTTTATAATTTTAAGATAATAATAACATGAAACTAATTAAAATAGTAGTAAAAAAATCCAGGTCCGTATTTAATATTTTTATGATAAATACCATATTTCAAAAACTAAATAATATTTTAAAAAACTGACAACGTCATTATTCTGAAAAGGTTGCCATGAAAAAGTTTTTACAGAATAAAAATATCTTGCAAAATAAGCGAGATATAGGAGATTATTAAGAATGCAATTTTTTCAAAAACTCCCTGTATTAGCGAAACCACGGGGTATAGCAAAAATCTGATTACACCATTTTTAAGGGCTCAAAAAAAGAGCACGGTAAGGTGCAATCAGAATTTCGATACCTTTAATAATAACCGTGTTTCCCATTTAATCCCATCGAAAATGGGACACGCTGTACACAGAGGGAGACAGACTGAGTTAGATGGCTCAACTTTTTGCGTCTCATTTTATTCTGGCCGGACTTAGTACGTTTAACTTTGACCCACATGTGTCCATTTATATCATATCCAATTAGGACAAGTTTAAAACACTTGTTACCCGCTTGTTAACTGTGACTTCAAAGAACATACATAGCTTCACAAAAGCTATGTAGAAAGCTATATGTAGATTGCAATTACAAAAAGTGTTTTTAAAGTGTTCGTCTGTTTCAAAGCGAAAAATGTGAAACGTAGTAGCTATTCAAAAAAAAGTCTAGCATATACAGTGTGTCCCAAAATACATAGGTTCAGTAAATTAACAGATTTGCTCTACAGGGTGTCCCAGATAAAAGTGACTATTTGGGGATTGCGGAAACGGAACGGAGACCCTTTTGGTTAAATGAGAAAAAATTTTCGCTATTCGCAATCAGATGCTGTATGCAAATCTGGTGGCACGGCAGTGCCTCGCCAAGTTAGCGTACAGCGTGTCCCATTTTCGATGGGATTAAATGGGAAACTCGGTTATTATTAAAGATATCGATTTTCTGATTGCACCTTACCGTGCTCTTTTTTGGAGCCCTTAAAAATGGTGTAATCAGATTTTAGCTATACCCCGTGGTTTCGCTAATACAGGGAGTTTTTGAAAAAATTGCATTTTAATTAATTCCTTGTATCTCGCTTATTTTGCAAGATATTTTTGTTCTGTAAAAACCTTGGCAACTTTTTTAGAGCAAAATAATGACGTTGTCAATTTTTTTAAATATTGTTTAGTTTTTGAGATATGGTATTTATCATAAAAAAATTAAATACGGACCTGGATTTTTTTTATTACTACTTTGATTAGTTTCATGCTATTATTACCTTAAAATGATAAAACTTTAATATTTTTTTGATTTAAGGTTAAAAAAAGCTATTTAATATTTGAAAAAAAAATTATAGTCCGAACCTGGAAATTTCCAACGTAATTATAAATTAAAAATTGCAAGACACACTAGTTGAACGATTTTTACTTTATCTGTTTTGAAATGATAATTAAAAAATTTATAAATAAAGTAAAAAACGTTAAAAAGTTACAAAAATAATATCATACTAATTATTTAATAACCAAACAGCAGGTCGTGAAATTTACAAAACAAAAGCGTGGAATTGACATTGTCATTTTACTTGTCATTTTTGTAAATGGCTTACAATTAGTTTAAACTGGCTAGAAATCGACCATATCCAGATTTTGAAAAATGTGATATGTTTGACTGCTTGAATGAAGCAGCAACAAAATCCCAATATTTAAATGGCAGAAATATTTTTATGCAAAATGCGTTAAGAAAAATTACTCAAAAATTCCAACAATGTCTTACACATAATCGTAATCAGAAAGATTAGTTATTTTTTATAATTTGTTTTTTTTTGTATTTTTCGTAGACTTTGTTTCAAATAAATCTGTAAATTAACGTAAAACCATTTTAATATGCTAAGTATCAAAACAGTTAAACTAAAAATTGTTTAACTAGCAATTTTTAGTTTATATTTATGTTGGAAATATCCAGGTTTGGACTAATTTTTTTTTAAATATTAAATATTTTTTTTTACCTTAAAACAAAAATTTTTAAAATTTTTATTATTTTATGATAATACTAGCATGAAACCAATCAAAAAAGTAGTAAAAAAAATCCAGGTCCGTATTTAATTTTTTTTAAAATAAATACCATATCTCAAAAACTAAACAATATTTTAAAAAATTGATAACGTCATTATTTTCTTGTAAAAAAGTTGCCATAAAAATGTTTTTACAGAATAAAAGTATCTCGCAAAATAAGCGAGATACAAGGGATTATTAAAAATACAATTTTTTCAAAAACTCCCTGTATTAGCGAAACCACGGGGTATAGCAAAAATCTGATTACGCCATTTTTAACGGCTCAAAACAAGAGCACGGTAAGGTGCAATCAGAAAATCAATATCTTTAATAATAACCGAGTTTCCCATTTAATCCCATCGAAAATGGGACACGCTGTACACTGCTGTACCATCTTTTCTTGAAACATTATTTCAGCCCATATTTGATCTAAAACTCTACTTCGGAATGAGCTACAAAATTCAAACTTTGCACAGTCGTAGATCTTTATCGAGTTAACAACCGCTCCAAGTATCATGGACTTCCATAAAGCAGTAAAGGAGTTACGAAATTTCAGAAAACGACGAAATTGCCACATGTAGCTGAAACTTGGCAGACTGATTATGACCGAACCCTTGGAAAAAATCAAAAAATCCCAAAATTCTAATTTACTCCCCTACCCTATATATGTAAAGTTATGTAAAAGTAATTTTTTCCACTTCCGGAAACGCTAGAGAGCTAAGCTTTGGCAGACTGGGAGGAAATATGATAAAACTACAGAAAAAAAGTTAAAAACTCCTAAATTTTAATTTGCTTTCCTCTCCTATAAATATAAAGTTATGTAAAAGTAACATTGCCCACTTCCAGAAACGTTAAAGAGCTGAACTTTGAAAGGCCGATAGGAACTACGACAAAACTATAGAAAAAAAACCCCTAAAATTTTAAATAACTTCCCTCCCCTATTAATGTAAAGTTATGTAAAAGTAACATTGTTTACTTTCAGGAATGCTAGAGAGCTGAGCTTTAGAAGGCTAATAGGAACTATGATTAAACCATAGGAAAAAAAATATGAACAATATTCAATCTTTTACTACTTTAAAACTTAAATATTATCCAAATCCTTCCAAAAAGGAATGAAATCATAACAAAAGTAAAGCCAAGTTCTCAAATACAAATTTCAAAATGAAAAGTTCTTACTAGTTTGGAAATGTTTTTCTAAACTTGGCTATTACGGCTGCAAATGACTCTTAGGCACAGTGCTAAATTGAACATAAAGAAGATTGGCTGTAATAGCAAAGTTTAAAAGAACATTTCCAAACTAGTAAGAACCTTTCATTTTGAAATTTGTATTGGAGAACTTGGCTTTACTTTAATCTCAATTCTTTTTACTGAATACCATTTTCGCCTACTTGGCATTTCTTTACATGAAATGTTTTTGTTATAATTAAAAATGTCTAAAAGGGGTTCAAAATATCGAGCAGACTAAAAATTCTGTTTTCGAAAAACTGAAATATCGTTAGGATCTTGCAAATACCAAAGTTTGTCAAATTTAACAAAATTTTGTATGAGCGACTTCTAGTTTTTTTTTTCAAACTATAAAACCAACTTTGCATAAAAGGAGCTTTTCACCCATGTATAGCAAGCGTATCTTTGCATCACGGAAATGTGAATTTATTTAATAAAGCAGTTTTTCACCTAGTTAATTGTGAAGCAAATGCCATAATTGTGCTGTCATATCAACGTAATCTGCCAAAACTCAGGCGCGGATCTACGGCAGGGGACCCCCCCCACCCCAAATCTCAAACTATATTTAATTTTGACACAAAAAATACACCTCCTGGTTACTAAGCAAAATAGATTTATGACATATTTATTATCATATTTCCCCCCAAATAAAGTTTCCAGCCAACTTGTATACATTGTTTATTTATTTATGCTTTATAAACTACCAAATTTTATAAAATTTGTTATTAAAATGGCGACAATATTTTAATTTTTCAAAAAAACAATTTTCAATTTTACTTCGTATTTTGACAACTCCTGTAGATATTTTAATTTTTATTTAGTACCTGAAATAGCGCAACTCTTTTTTCATTTAACCAAAAATGTATCTCTTACAGTTTCCGAAATTTGCTTTGGGACACCCCGTATATTATCGCAAATAATAAACTTACAAAAACCAAAGGCAGATTACGCAGAGAAGTCTGAAACACGCTGTATATGTGGATGTAATAAGTAGGTAAAAAGTTTTATCAAGGTGAATTTTTCAGTAACATTTAAAATAAAAGAGTTTGTGTTACTTTATTTTCATGCATTTGCACAAACATTCCAAGGGGCTCTATTCTCGTACACGTCACACGCTTTGACCAATAGCAAACTCTGTGTGGTCGCGTGCTGTGCGAAATGACTTGTCTCGACCAATGGCATAGTCTCCCGCTCTTCAGAGTTAAGCCCATCACACACAAAAATGCATAGCGCATAGCATGGCGCACAGAAGTTCAACCTTATGGACTTTTCTTATGCAAAACCAATATGGTCGCTGCTATTCGATCGCCGATTGGTTGAAAGCCCCTATATTACGCCTTATGCGGCCTATGCAAGTTTGTGTATGATGGGCTTTAGTGAACTTTACACATTTGAAGTGAAATCTCATCTCCTGTCCCGTACCGACTGAACGTTTCTCGGTCGGATAGTAGAAGGATAGCACGTGACGGCTCGGAGTTAATTTAAAGCTTGCCATTGGCCAAAGCATGTGATGGGAATTATCACATCGTTCAAGCACCAGAATAGGTAGCCAGATAGGTAGTGAAAATTTCATTCCATCATAGTTTGTAAAAGATCTGGTGCTATAGTTTAACATCATAACCATGAAAGTGAAGTGAGGACAGAGGAAATAAAAAGGGTAAGAAGTGATAGTGAGAAAGTGGCTAATAAAAACAAAAAATGGGAAAAAAATTAACATTGATGTGCGAAGAAAATAAACGATCATCAGACGCATAGGTAGAGTATGCTGGCAAGACAAAATTTTGGTTCACAAACTATCGTTTTGTTTCGTTTTTACTTATGTATACTCAGTACCACACCTTGGAAAATGTCTTGGGGGGACCCGAGACCCTATGACACCGTATGTTATGCTATTTTCATGAAATATGTGGAAAATCTAAAAAATCCTTAGGCTTAGGGATGGCCCGGGCTCCGAGCCCCCCCCCCCCGCCCCCCCCCCCCCCCTGGGTGCGCCTATGGTATACTTATTGCAGGCAATTTTTCAGGTCAATTTGGTGGACACCAAGATAATCTCACTTGAAATCACTTGGTGCCCGAGACAATCACTACTCATTCACTCTCACATTCATACTACATGAAGAACCAACGAGCCAGCCCGTCAAGCACCCCACGATTTTCTTTTCTCAAGGAGGATTTAATTTTGTCTGATACTCAAGCACCATCTACACTCTTCACACGGGATATTCCCTTAATGTGACTTCCGAACCACGGCCTTGTATTGATCATCAACTTTGCCTATTTCTTTGAGGCCCAAACTATGTCCAAGACAGACGTTACCCCTACCGAAGCGCAGGTTTGAGGGGGAGGTAACGTGGTCATAACCCCCCCTAGAAAAAATATATATGCTCTTTTTGTTATTAAATAAAGGGCTTAACGGATAATTAACCCCCCCCCCCCCTAGAAAATATATAAATGCAGATATATTTTTTTCGTGGACAATTATCCACCCCCCCCTCACTAGTTTTATGCCTAGTTTCGCGCCTAGTGGGGCTATAGTGATGCGAAAAAACCACACCCTCATTTAAGATTCGGAAAAACGTCATTTAGCGAATTTTAGGGTAGGGATTCCCATAAGACCAAAATGGCCAAACTTTGAAAATTCATATTTGAAAAAATTTACAGTTTATCAACAAAAGCAGTATGGTAGGGCTATAGAAATGCAAAAAACCATACCCTGAGTTAAGATTCGAAAAACATCATTTAGCAAATTTTTTAGTAGGGAAACCCATAAGATTAAAATGGCCAAACTTTGAAAATTTATATTTTAAAAACCATACAGTTTATCAACAAAAACACCGAGTTGCATTAGGGTGGGGCTAAAGAGATGCGAAAAAACTATACTCTGAGTGAAGATTTAGAAAATCGTCATTTAGCGAATTTTAGGGTAGGGAATCCCATAAGACAAAAATGGCCAAACTATCAAAATTCATATTTCAAAAACTATACAGTGATCAACAAAACCACCAAACTTCATTATAGTGGGGCCATAAAGATGCAAAAAAACTACACACTAAGTTAATATTCGAAAAAACGTCATTTAGCCAATTTTAGGGTAGGAAATCCCATAAGACCAAAATGGCGAAATTTTGAAAATTTATATTTCAAAAACTATACAGTTTATCAATGACAGCAACGAGTTGTAGTATGGTGGGGCCATAGAGATTCGAAAAAACTACACATAAGTCAAAAGTCATTTAGCGAATTTTAGCGTAGGGAATCCCATAGGACCAAAATGGCCGAACTTTAAAAATTTTGCTGGCTTATATCATAAAGAGATCATGGAAACATGGATTTTTGTTTTTAAATAAACCAAGACAGTGTTGCTAATGTTTACGAAGTTTGTGAACCAATTTGTTTTACCTATCATAGATGGCGTAGTACCGCCACCTATCGTGTCGGTACCACTCAGAGCACCGTTGATTGGTTCCTCTTTTCTGCACAGCGTGGCTCCCTGCAGGATGCTGCGCCAACCCGTGGGCGGGTCGTATTTTCCTGTCAATACACGGAAACGTGATTCAAATAAAATTATTAAAAAATGAATGTACAGCTTATCCCATTTTTGATGGGATTAAATTGGAAACTGTTATTAATAAAATTTCATCTTACTATGCTTTCTTTTAAACAACAAGTAAAATTAAAGAAAGAAAAACTATAAAAAGTTTGTTTTCGGCCGGGGCTCGACAGAAAACTGGTTTTTTCAATATCAAAAATTTTTATTTTGGAATAACCACCAATTTAAAGCAATTTGTATTTTGAATATCTATTTTTAAGTACTATGTGAAAAACAACAAAAAAATGTCAAAAATTTATTTATGTTTACCTACTCGCGTGCGTGAAAGTGCATTTTACCACCTTGATTTGATAACGGAAAGTGGTACTTTACAGTAAAGTATGCGGTCAAGTTACTTTACCGCATAGTGTGCGGTAAAGTAAAATTAAACATTTTTCATCTAATTTATCTCCACAAATTTTGTAAAAAGTAGAGAAAATGTATCTAGTTAAATTTTAAATACACAATTTACATATTGGATCAACTCTCTAATAGAGAACATCTATTTTTTTTAAATTTAGAAACCATAATTATTTATATAGTTTGATTGCCGACACACTGTATTAAATAAATTTGAAATTTTCACAACCTGCTTGTTTTTGTCAGTCTATCAGTCCATTTGTGACATCTTTGAATATCAACCGTTTCACCCTATAGCATTCTTTGTATCCTTAGGAACAGAGTAACAAAAGCTTCAGTTTGACATTTTTTTTCGTTTGATAAAACATATATTATAATCTATAATCTTTGGATAAAACGAAATCTGTTTACATAAAATAAATCATTAGATTTGTTTTTCTGAATGTTACTTTTTACTATCAAAATAAGGGGGACAATCTGTAACTACACAAAATTGCAATTAGATAAATGTGATCCGGTGAATATAAAAAATTGCTATGTAGTTAAACATTATAGACTTCTTACTCTTTAAAAATATACCTAATTTTGTGTCATTTTACTTTACAGCACACTATGCGGTAAAGTAACTTTACTTGTTAGTTAAATAACTATTACATAATCCAAATGTCTTTTAGAATAAGCCAGATATCTATAAATGTTTGTTGAACTTACAATAGTTTGAAAAAGCCCCCGTATACTAAAAACCACGGAGTATAGCAAAAATCGGATTACACAATTTTTAAGGACTAAAAAAAATTGCACGGTGAGGTAATATCCGCAGATCGTGACCTTTATTAATTAATGAGTTTCTTATTTAATGTCATAAAAAATCGAACACGCTGTACAACTAAAACTAATATGTGGTGAATAGCTCTGGAACGAAATAGCGATATACAAAATAGCGACGTACCAAATAGCGAGTAATGAAATAACGACTATCAAAATAGCGATGTAATGAAACAGCGACTATCAAAATAGCGTTTGTAACAAAACAGCGACATATCAAAATAGCGATGTATCAAAATAGCGACAATCAAAATAGCGATGTATCAAAATAGCAACATTCAAAATAGCGATGTATCAAAATAGCGATGTATCAAAATACCGAATCAAACCAAACCGAATCGATTCAAACCAATCCAAACCGAACCGAACCGAAATGCGCTATTATATCCTAGCGGTATTTTGACTATACCACCTTTTCTTTCTAACAAATTTTTTCGAAAAAAAACTTCCCTGACTTCTTTTCCAGGATCCTAGAGGGTGTGAATCCGAACCAAACCGAACCGAATTCGGTTCAGTTTGGTTCAGTTCGGATTCACACTTTCTAGGATCCCGGAAAAGAAGTCTGGAGAGTTTTTTTTTAAATATGCTGGTTTGGTTTGGTTCGCTTCGCTTCAGATTCACCCCATTTAGGATCCCGAGAAAGAATTTAGGGAAGTTTTTTTTTGAAAAAATTTGTTAGAAAGAAACCCCTTTGTCAAACTATATGCCAGAACCGAACCAAAATATCGCTATTTTGTTACATCGCTATTTTGATAGTCGCTATTTTGTTACATCGCTATTTTGGTAGTCGCTATTTTGTTACATCGCTATTTTGTTACAATCGCTATTTTGTTACATTGCTATTTTGATAGTCGCCCTTTCATTACATCGCTATTTTGATTGGCGCTATTTCGTTACCGCTATTTTAATACTCGCTATTTTGTACATCGCTATTTCGTTCCAGAGCCGTGGTGAATTACGAATACAAGACATATGAGTGAACCAAATATATGTTGTACTAATTGAGTACCTAGAATGCATATTTAGTTATGGCACAGCCTTCGTAAACTAACGAGCCACGAACCAGAAGAAACGGCAACACAGCGCGGAGGCCAGTCATTTTCGTCCACGTGCGTCGCCCACCACGCTAGTTACTGGCCGTTTCCGCGCAGATAATGTTTTTTTTTAACTTTTAGTATATTTCAAATCGCGTTACCAAAGAAAACAACTGTTCTGGTTTTAGTGAGATGTGTGGTGAACTTAAAATTTTATTACCTACTTAATAAAAGCTGTGTAAAAAAGACCTTTTGTACACCGGTAATAAGTGAGGTTAGATGTTTGTTTTTGTTTGGAATTTTTGGTCTGTTTTTTCTTTTTAAATTTTAAACATGCCATGAAAGTGTTGGGTACCTGGTTGCAAAAGTAACGATGCATTAATGAAGAGGGTCACGAAACAACCTTTAGCTTCCCAAAAGAAAATGACCTAAAAAATGCTTGGCTTCAGGCCATACACAGAGAAGATTATGTTGTGACTGCATCTTCAGTGGTTTGTTGGAAACATTTTGACATAAGTGACGTTGGTAGAACCGAGATAATTAGGGATAAAGAGGGAGTACAAAAGGAGGTGCCACTAACATTCTCTAAGTTAAACAATGGGGCAATACCTCGGCTATTTGAATCTCAACCCGAGTATATGTCAAACCCCAAACCTCCAGTAAGAGAAAATCCTGACGACAACGAAAAAAATTGAAGAAAGGGAGGGTATGGAAATATATATAAATATATATTGCGTTTATAGACTTCGAAAAAGCATTGGGCACTGGGCAGTAAAAGATCTTTAATTAATAGCCGAATAGATCACAGATATACAGACTTAATAGCCAATATATATAGTGAAGCAACAACATTAATCAAAATCCACAGAGGAACCAAGCCAATCCTCATAAGAAGAGGTGTCAGCGTGACACAATATTCCCTAAATTATTTAACCAGGCCCTAGAAGATGTTTTTAAATGCTTAGATTGGGAAGAAATAGGCATCAAAGTAAACGGACAATTCTAAACCACCAAGATATGCTAATAATATCAATCAATCTAAAAGAAAATAGAACAAGTAGAGGAATATATAGGACCCGGGACAAATTATTAAACTGAAAAAAGAAAAGCAAACATCTAAAATCAAGAGACGAGTAAGATTGGCCTGGGCAGCATTCGGTAAATTAAGCAACATATTAAGAAATAAAAAATATCAGTACCTCAAAACGGAAGTGTATAACCAATGTATCCTCCCTGTACTTACCTATGAATCCCAGACCTGGACACTTACAAAATCAAACATGGATAAGGTAACAAAAGCCCAAAGATCAATGGAAAGACAAATGTTACATGTAAAGCTAACAGGTAGAAAAGGAATGAATTGATAAGAAATAAAACAAAAGTAAGGGATGTCAGAGTAGAAGTAGCAAAATTAAAATGGAAATTTGCTGGTCATATTATCAGACAGAAAGACGATTGATGGAACAAATGTATTGTAAACTGGAGAACTTGGCCAAAGATGGATTGACGAAGGCTAAATAGAATAGATATAAAAAAAGGTAAGTTCATTTAAAGTTTAAATTAACATGGTACCACTTAAACTAGATTCATAGTTCTGTAAAGTAAGCAGTCAGACATAAGAAACTATCCCACAAACATCCCGTTGTTCAAACTTGACAGTAATAACTTAGCAGTAAGAAAGGAACAATTTTTATTTCTTACTTCTCACTTCATACTGCTTACTTCACGGTACTATGAATCGAACTTTAGGGTTGTTCTCACAAATTGTTTAAAAGTAATTTCTCTTCTGTTTATTCTAGGTTTTGTTACATATTTTTTAACATGATTAATGGCCACTGATATTTATTTCCAAATGTTTTGTTTGTTTTAAAAATTAAATGTAACACGCCTAAACACAGTTTATTAGTTTTTACAAAAAAAAAAATACAAAATCGCCAAACTACAATCAAAACAAATAGCAGATGTTTATATCTCCCATGTATATATCGGCCCACCAGCCGGCCAATTTGCGATGTTGCCTTTTCTGGTTCGTGGCTCGTTAGTTTGCGAAGGCTGCGGTTATGGTATAATTCACCTCCGATCTTTCAACAATATTTATGTGTCTTTTAATTAAATTAAACAAAACATTAGGATCGTCATTTTAATTAACACCAGGCGGCGCGTCGTTGGACCAAGGGGGGTGCTCACCCCTCCCCCCTCCCCACTTTTTTCAAACTCCATATTTTTTCACAACCCATAATATGTTTGTTTGTAAAATATAAATTTTTTTATAGTTCAGAAGTTCTACGGGCCTCCCCACTATTTAACGACACGCGCCGCCACTGATTAACACACTTGTTTTCTACATTGAGGGATGGGGCCATTTAAAAATATCTAAAACATGTTAACTTGCAGATTTAACAACCAGAGAACAAGTCATTACTAAACTAAAATCCATACGAGACCGTTGAGTTTTTCATTTGGGACAAATGACTTATTTAGTAACGACAAATGATTACACTCATTTATAATAAATAAGCGCACTCATTAAATAAGTTATTTGCCCTAAATGGACAATATATTTATTTACATTTAGAGTTTTTAGAGGTTACATGGTTGTTTCTAGTCACCATGGCTACAATAGATCGGTGTTCGGATCTTATTTATATATATCGCACCCCCGCTAAAAAATAATCACAACTCAAAAAAACATTGTTTTGAGAAAATCGCAGTTAAAGAATTTAGTTCATTAGAGAGATTCATTTTTCACTTACATGACAAATTACGAGTTAACATGTTATTTTATAACAACAGGAACCTATTAACTCAGAACAGGACGTTTCTCAGAAAAAATGATTTTTGTCGTTTTTAGTAAAAAAAAGACAAAAACCCGATATTGTGACACTTTTTTAGAACAAGGCATCTTGATGTTGTAAGTTAGGATGTCACGGAGAATGGTAAATAATATAAAAAAAGAAAACAAATAAATAAGAAACTTTGTATTTATTTTTACAACGAGTTATAAAATGCTGAATAAGAACTGGGAATGTGATTATTCTCCAATAAATTCAAAAGATTTTTTTCTTATTCTCCTTAATTCTAAGTACACTGAACAATTCGAAAAAACGGTCACAACACAAAAAAGAACAGTATTTTACTTGTTATATGGGTCAGATTTAACCAATAGTTCACACGAAAACCTTCACAACTCAAAATGTGACTCTTTTCAGGATGAAACTCCACGTTCACGCTGTTATAAAGTCAAAAGTGACACTGTAAAGGAACGCATCCTAAGCTAAACTGGACAAGATAAAAGAGTCACATCGCCATTACGCGGTGAATTGTCGAAACATAAATGTGACGCTTTTATGGAAGAAAGTACAAGTTATTTCGATGATGGCGGCAGGTTTATCTCAATATCGGCGATTTTTGAGTTGTGACTCTTTTTCAGCGGGTGTGCGAATGTCGAATTTTCACGTCACTGGTGGTCCAGCTGATTTTTGTATGGTCCCCTATACGACATGCCACTGAATCTTTTAAAGTATTTTGATAATAACTTTTTAAAAAATCTTAGTAAAAATATGAAATTGGGTATAGTCGTGTACTAGAACAAGAGCAATAAACTGAAATAAAAATTATTTTGAAAAAAATTAGACGGTCAATTTTTTAAAGAAAAAACTTTTTTTTTGGTATAAACTTTTATAAATGCCATATTAAACGCAATGTTTTTTTTTTAAATTTTTTGGTAATAAAAACAAGTCTATAGCGGGACATAATAATAATATAATATAATAATAATAATAACAAATAAGCAAAAATTAATTTTTATTTTTTTTAAATACATTTTTGGAGGTTATTTTGACAGCCTGTATCTCCTTATTTTGTAAGTTTGTCAAAAAAAGGAATACCACATTTTTGAACTACAATTAGTTTATTAGAGTATTCATCTGGCTGTGAGAGATATTCATTTTTTTTGTAAAACCCTATTTCCCCCACTCCTATAACTTTAAATATCCTATATTTTAAAAACAGATGTGTGTTGCCCCCATGTTATGGTTATAAACTTTTTTCACGGAAATAACCTCCTCTATCACCTGCTGCACTATGACCACTAAGTAATGGGACTATGGTACACCCTGTATATATAAGACTCGAACACCGGTCTAGGCATTCTAGTTACTTCCAGGAAATGGGCTTTTGCTAAAACCCAAGTTATCTTAATTACGTAACCTCTTCTTAAATCTAACAAGTTATAAGTACTTCCTTAACTTGAAATAAATGTATATTAAAATAGTTCAGAGTGAAAAAGTTTTATACGCATTAAAACTTTTAATATAGAAACAGAAATAAAAAGTATGTCGTAATTAAAACTTGCTTTAACAACTTTTTTGATGGAATAAGTTCCTTGCTTATTTCGTTAAGAAAATTTTAATTGTTTTTTTAAATTTATTATATTTGCTTTAGAAAATTTTGGTGAATTATTTAACTAGTCCATTGAAATAGATCACGGCATATTTTGCTGTTTTTCTTTTTCTAAAACTAATTAACTTTATTATATTGTTAATAACTTAGGGGCAATAGTGCAGCAGGTGACAGAGGAGGTTATTTCCGAAAAAAAAGTTTATATAACATAGGGATAAACACACATCTGTTTTTAAGACATAGCATTTTTACAGTTAGAGGAGTGGGGGGAAAAGGGTTTAATAAAAAAGGAAAAATCTGTCACAGTCAGCTGAATACTCGGCTAATTGTAATTCAAAAATGTGATATTCCTTTTTTTGATAAAATTACAAGTTAAGGAGATACAGGCTGTCAAAGTAACCTCCAAAAATGTATAAAAAAAATATTTTTTAAAAAAAGTTCATTTTTGCTTACTTATTCTTTTAAAAAATATGAATAATATTGTTTGACTTGTTTTTATTAACAAAAAATATAAAAAAAACATCGCGTTTCATATGGCATTCATAAAATTTAAAAAAAAATTGTTTTTTCTAAAAAAACTTGACAGACTAATATTTTTAAAAATTATTTTTATTTCAATTTATTGCTCTTGTTCTAATACATGACTTTACCCAATTTCATATTTTTACTGCGTTTTTTTAAAAAGCTATTATCAAAAAAGTTTAAAAAATTGCAAACTTTGACGCTCTGTGTCTCGACAAAGAAAGAGTTTTGACCCATGCATTATAGGTTTTATTTTAACGGGCGTGACCTCCTCTATTACCTGTTGGCCTATGGCCATAAGTTATAGGACACCCTGTATATCGCCTTCCAGCTCGAAGGACCGATATTGTTAAATTCCTTTATTTTAATTAGTTTTAAAACAAGTTCAATTAAAGTTGACTTAAATAGACCAGAGTTTATAAAGGTATTTTAGAGAATAATAGAACGTCAAAAATTCTATACATAGTTGTCAGAAAGTTACGCTTTTGAGTAATATATCTTTAGGTATGTTCCCTAGTTATAGAACAAAAGGCTCGTTGTGTAGGTAACGCAGGCATCTCATATCCTTCATTGTACGCAAACCTACCCTATACAGCGCCGGATTGACACCTTTTGAGACCTGGATAGACGCAACCGATTGACAATTTTATTCTGCCTACTAAAAAGTAGAGACCCTGTATGTATGACATATTCTTATGTCATACATACAGGGTCTCTACTAAAAAGCAGCTTGATAAATATTACAAAAGGTGGTATTTAGCTTTTTTTATTTGTGCTGCCTGTTGCAGATATTATCGATCATTATAGCAATTATTCTTATATATACAGGCTGTTTCAGGAACATCGAAACAGAGGCCTTTTTCGGTATTTAGAATGCGAATTTAAAGAAACGCTCAGACACGTCGATTTTGTTTGCGTCGGGCAAAGTGGGTCTAGTCACGGATCACCTAACAAACAGATAGGGAACTCAGGTGGTGGGGGGTGCTACGCGCATCTTTCACGCAGCCTGCCATGTTGGGGTCAACCACTCCAGATGCGCATTCTGTATTTTAATATTTTTTAAACTTTTACTACGTGTTGAGCGTTAGTGGTGTGTAGATGAGATTTTTGTGTTTGATATAATATGTGATTTTTGATTTTAAACAATGGGAACGATTTGTGCCGTAAGAGACTGTAAATCCACACGACGATATACCCTGAATCATTGACCCTTAAATTAAGCACAGGTTCACAAATTAAAAGGGTAGGGGACAATTCCTGATTGGCCGCGGCCCGTTTTGCCGCGGGGACAATTTGCCGTTAATCGAATTGCCGCGGGGACAATTTGCCGCGGGAACAATTCGCCGCGAGATTTTTGTTTCATGATGTTACCATTGTTTTATTTATCTTGACTTCATATAATATTTTTTTATAAAAATAATGTTTACAAATTTTCCAACTAGGTATTTGGTGGTAACTATACAATCCAGCATTTTTTTAATTGGAAAAAATATATAAAATGGCGAATGTAGAATGGCGTTTTTTGCCATTTATGAACCGATATGCATCAAACTAGAAACTTTATTAAATTTTAAATTATTTTTAATTTAAACTAAAAAAAATCAAATTGGGAACCGACCTGAAACACCTTAAAGTTCCGAATTTGATGAATATCGTTTAATCAATTTAAAAATTTACCTTTTTTGTTCTGCTATTTGAGTAAAAAACTGTATTGAGTGACACTAATCACTGCAAAGTTTAAAATTTGAAAAAATTCTGTTGGAAAAGTTTTAAAAAAGTGATAATCGAACAAACAAATATATTATATGAAGTCAAGCTAAATAAACTGTCGGACAAACAATTGCCACTGACATGAAACAAAAAATCTAGCGGCGAGTTGTCCCCGAGGCGAATCGGTCCGCGGCAAATCGGCTGTGGCGAGTTGTCCCATCTCCCAATTTAAAATAATAAAACAAAAAAGTGCACCTAAGGAAATGTTAACGCTTAAAAAAATGGTAGGTTTGGCAAACGTTAAGTTAATTTTTCATTTTTGTTTATTATGTATTCAAAAACTCCCACACATTTTTAATATTTTTGGTTATGATCTGTGTTTTCAATAGCTTAAAACTGCAACTAATGTAAATTTCACTGCTAAAGTGTTAAACACTTCTTGAAATCAAAGAGTCTTGTGATTTCTTTTCGATTTTTTAAAAATATTATCACAAGAGTTTGTTTGAGTTTAAAAAAATTTTATGTTTTTTATGCACCTCAAAAATTTTTAGGATAAAGATCCAACATTCTTTAGAAAATGTCTAATTTTGACGTAAGCTTTTAGAACATCATATAAGATTTATATAAGATCTTCGTTCCTTACTGATTTTAAAAATATTTAACGCGTCGATGCTCTGATAAAATTATTATTTATGCATTATATCTCAAAATGCTGTGAATATTTTTAAAATAACAAAACAAATAGCTAAAATTGTAGGTTGTTTCGATTTAAAAAGGTCCCTCCTATCAAAATTTAACTTTTTGGCCAGCAAATTATTTAAAAAAACCGAATTTGATACCGTTTTGGAAATGCATAATTCCACAAAATTTTAATGGTCTGTTATAATTTTTAAGAAACAAACAAAAAATCGAAAAAAAAAAATGCTAAGTTTAACACCCTGTAAAAACCAAGAGTAAAGAAACAAAATGTAATGCGAAAAAAATCTTTGTTTTGACCATTTCAACAACCCCTTAAAGTTTCATGCATCATTTAAATTACACCCTGTACATACACATACGAATTCGTTATAATTTTTTATTATGCTACTATTTACACTTTTAAGGATACATATAAAACAACTATTTCTTTTAAATATTAGATTTTACTAAATTTTAAAATATTAATTTACCGTGAAGCAAGTTTGTGCTAATTGTAAAGATTATTTGGTCACCCTGTATCTCCTTAAACGTTCAATTTTTTGAAAAAACTAATAAATAATATCTGATTCCAGTAAATTAAGAAATTACTCTACAATGTCCAACTTCTAATATTTAAATTTCACAATTTTACTCCTCTTGAAACTTAATAAATATTATCCCAATAAAACAAAAAAAAACAAAAAAAAGCAATCAATTTTTTTCTTTTTGTATTTGGCTGTATGCTGGAAACGACAACATGCTAACGTATTCTGGACGAAGAAGAATACCTCTTTTTGTGCTTCCCCTATCTCTCATTCAATAAAACACATTATTTCCATAGTCCCCTACAGAGGACAACATAAAAAATGCTAAGTTTAACACCCTGTAAAAACCAAGAGTAAAGAAACAAAATGTAATGCGAAAAAAATCTTTGTTTTGACCATTTCAACAACCCCTTAAAGTTTCATGCATCATTTAAATTACACCCTGTACATACACATACGAATTCGTTATAATTTTTTATTATGCTACTATTTACACTTTTAAGGATACATATAAAACAACTATTTTTTTTAAATATTAGATTTTACTAAATTTTAAAATATTAATTTACCGTGAAGCAAGTTTGTGCTAATTGTAAAGATTATTTGGTCACCCTGTATCTCCTTAAACTTTCAATTTTTTGAAAAAACTAATAAATAATATCTGATTCCAGTAAATTAAGAAATTACTCTACAATGTCCAACTTCTAATATTTAAATTTCACAATTTTACTCCTCTTGAAACTTAATAAATATTATCCCAATAAAACAAAAAAAAACAAAAAAAAGCAATCAATTTTTTTCTTTTTGTATTTGGCTGTATGCTGGAAACGACAACATGCTAACGTATTCTGGACGAAGAAGAATACCTCTTTTTGTGCTTCCCCTATCTCTCATTCAATAAAACACATTATTTCCATAGTCCCCTACAGAGGACAACATATAATTTTTTTACGCCGCCGAAACTCTAAAATTCATTTTAGCTCCCATTTTTAGCAGTACAAAACTATTTTAATGTTTTTATTGTTTCTGGCAGTAAAAATATTTTTTCGCATCAACAATCTGTAACATTCATATTTTATGATAAATTTATTTTAGTCCGGCTCTGAGTTTGATTCCCAATGCTCAGCCATCGTTGAATTCTCCGAGATCAAAGACTGCCAGCCGGCTTATTTATCTGTTTGTTAGGTGATCCGTGGTCTAGTGATACCTTGTTTTGAAGGCCTTTTGAATGTCCTTACAACCGTGTAAAAATTTCAAAAATCTATCTATTAGTTTTTGAGATAATTGCCTTCAAACTTTCAAATTCACCATAGACTGATAAAATAAAAATTTAACTAGAATTTTATATTTTTAGGATTTAATTTTAATTTTATCATTCCATGTTAAATTTGGAAGCAAATATCTCAAAAACTAATCGATGGATTTTCGAAATGTTTACACGGTTGTAAAGATATTTAAGAGAGCTTCAAGACAAGTTATCACTAGACTTACTTTTCCTATTCACAATATAGGGGTAAAGTAAACCCCTCGAAGGAGCTACAAAAATTTCAAAATAGCCGAAAAGTGTACCCCTCGCAAACAAAATCGAAATGTCCGAGCGTTTCTTTAAATTCGCACTCTAAATATCCAAAAAGGGCTCTGTTTTGATGTTCGTGAAACACCCTGTATTTATATATCCATGCTACTATAGTAGCATGAACATATAAATATTAAATTAAATAAAACAAGTGCATTCCAAGGCTCCTTCTCATATCAAATTTCTAAAGTCTATAACGAAATCTCTGCTGATCACAAAAAACTAAAAGGAAGTATGTTTCGCGCTACTGTTAAAAAATTGGTTTTTCGAGGCAGCTAAAACTAAAAAAAGTAAATAAGAAAAATATTAGCCTGTCCGTTTTGTCAAAAGTTTAGAAGTACCCGTTGTACATTGATTATCTGTGCTGCACAACTTTTTATTATCACTATATTATTATAAACTATTTAGTAGCCCTTAGGACATTCGAAGGGAACTTTTATAGAATTATTTTTTTCTTGTTTAGGGTTGAATGGAATAGCGCTGCTTTTATCATTATGAGCTCGAGCTTAGAAGTGTATTTTATTAATTTTTTGTTGTTGACAATAAAAGCATTTTTATTATTATATGGGTTTTTGAAAAACTCTATTTGTTCGAAATTTTATTGTGTGTTCAATGCATAAAAGGCCAAATCGCCACTGCTCTTCCCTTTCCTTTTGTTTTGCAAGAAATCTTATTTTGTTTTGTTGTTTTTTAGCTCACACTACTACGATACAATAGTAGTGTGAGCTATGGTGATCCTAATTTCTTCGAGAAAAAAAAAGTTGATGCGATTGCAAAATTTTTTATATATCTTTGCGTTTCAGATGATTTTGAAACTTTTTTCTCTCGCCGTCTGTCTGTCTGTCTGTATGTCTGTCTGTAACGACCAACCCGCATAACTCAAAATCCGCTTGTCCGATTTAAATGAAATTTGGTACCTAGGCTGGGTCTTGGGCCGTGGTGCTCCCATTTCAAAATGAACGAAATCCACCGAACGCAAGCCAAATAAAATGTGGGGGTAGATTTAAAAAATGAGACTGTGTGAAAATATGGCGTGTGTGATATCAAACGAAAGGTAATTAAGTCTGGAGTTAAACAAAATACATTTTAGTTTTTTTTAAAAGGGTGGGGGTAGATTTTAAAAATTAGAGTTTAAGTCAAAACATGGCTTGTGTGGTATCAAACGAAAGGTAATTGAGTCTGGATAACATATATTTCAGTTTTTATTTATATTAGCTCACACTTACACTATGACTATAGTAACTAGTGTGAGCTTAGGTGCCCATAGATTGGCAGAGTATTTTTTACAACTTTACTTTTTTCGACTCAATCGCCACACAAGTTTGCCCTGAACAAAAGTCTGGTCATGATTTCTCCACATTTTCCTATGCAGATCCTCCACATTTAAAGGACCAACTCAACTGTTTAAAAGCTCTCTCCCATGTGAAAAATTGGCGACACTTCTGTTGGATTAGGCACCTTGGCTTTCAGCCATCAAATTATCACGAACAGCTTGTACGAAAAATATGAAAAACTAAAAACTTTTTAAAGTGTATCTTTTCATATATTAGTGTACACAGAAAAAAATAAGTTCTTCAGCTAAGAAAAGTAGTTTTCTTGAAAAAATTATCTTGACCCAAAAGCAAAAGTCTCCGAACAAAATGTTTTCTTTTTATCTAAGCAAACCGCTTGTTTTGGGAAAAAAAATTATTGTCTTGTTAAATTGTTTTGGTTTAAAACAAACTGCCTTTAGCGAAGAAAAAGTGGTTTTGAAGCAAAATATAAAATATCTTACTAATATCTTCTTAACACAAATAGAGCTTTACTTTGCCTAAAGACTTAACTCAAAATATCCTCAGTCTCTCTAGTCGCGATTTTTACATATGTTGTTCACATTGGAGTCCTCAAATAAATTTGAGTTTTCGACCTTGAGGGGGACTAGATCCCCTCCCCCAATCTTGGATTTAGTGTGCACAAAAAGGGTTTTATAAAATTACTTGGTTACTGTACGTTTTAGAAAAAAAAATTTTAAACAAAAGTTGAAGACAATAAGATTTACTCCAGAAAAGCTTTTATACGTTTTTTATCAGACATATGGTTTTTGAGTTATGACGCTAAACATTAAGCGGTCATTTTGGATTTTGAGCAATTTTTTTTTAGTAGCCTTTAACATTGAAACTGCTAATTTTTGAAGAAATCTGCAAAACATAAAATAAAGAATAACTAATAGCCTATAAAACGAGGCATCACTGAGTTTTCTGGGTAGTAGCCTTACTGACAGATGTAACCTGAATTGTTAGCAGTACACCCGTTTCCTATGAATTTCCATAGTACGTATATGCAAAATAAACCGAAATTATTCAGTTTTATTTTATTTTCTCACAGGGTAAGCATTTTACAGAAAGTGTGTAATTAACTTTATTGTAGAAAATTAAATTATCTTGTGCAAAGGAAAATGAAGCAGCCAAAAGAAAAATAACTACTGTAAGTCTCGAGAATATTATTTTATAAGAATATACTAAAAAAACAGTAGAAAAAATGCCTTTGTTTTCAAAAAATATTAGTTGTTCATTAAAGATATATTTTATCTAACTTTTGTTTACAAAAATCAGCTGGACCACCAGTGACGTAAAAATTTGACATATACCTATGTATAAGATCCAAAGACTTTGTTTAGATTATTTTAGGGACCGTGGATCGATACTAGGCGTCCCGTTATTTAATTTATTATTTTATTTTTATCGCTCGGGGTTAAAATTTTTGCCAAGACATAAGTTTTAGCAGCGAAAGGCCGAAAGCCATTAAAGTACGAACTTTATAAATGTTCGATAGAAATTGCCAGTAAATCACGCAACAACTTAAAAAAGTCAGCAAAGGGTAACCTCCACCCTACGGGGGAATTTCTGGCATATATTTATTTTCCTATTTAAATCTTCTTTCAGGTTTTACTGGTTTACCCCATGCCAATTACCCGAGGGATCACCGTCGAAAGTGCACATAGTAAAAAACTAATTCCTAAAACTTATAAAAGATTATAATTTTTTTTTAATCCTACTTTCATGAAAATTGGTTCATTAGCTGCCGAAATATAAGCACGTTTTTTTTAAAAGAAATGTGTATATCTTGATAGCTAATGAATCGAATTTTTTGACGGTGACATGTTTCTTAAAGAAAATTTAATTTTTTATATGGTTTTCCGTAATAAGTTAATTCTTTGGCTACTTTACAAACCAGGAATATGATTTGTAGGACAAAACAAAAAATTAGCCAATTACTAATTCTTTTGTACTAAAAGTATCACTTTCTTTATCTCATTATTTTGACATAGTCACCCAAGTTCACAGTTGGACCACAAAGTGGCGAATAAAATTAAATGAAACCAAATCAATTCATGTTGATTTTACAAAAAAAATATAAATCACATACAAATTACAATTAACAGCATTCCCGTACCATATTCAAATCAGGCAAAATACCTAGGTATGACACTTGATGCCAAATTGCGCTGGAAAGCACATGTTAAGAAAAAAAAAGAAGAACTTGAGATAAGGTATAGAAAAATGAACTGGCTAATTGGAAGGAAGTCCAATTTAACAATTCATAATAAGTTACTGCTTTATAGACAAATACTGAAACCAGTATGGACATATGGTATTCAACTATGGGGTTGTGCTAAAGAGAGTAACATTCTAGTTGTACAGAGATTTCAAAATAAAGTATTAAGAAACATTGTGAATGCACCTTGGTACATTCGAAATAGTGACCTTCATCGAGATCTAAAACTCGAAACTGTAGCAGAGACTATAAAAAAGTACGCAAAAAGCCATGAAGATAGACTCCATCGGCATGTAAATGTGGAAGCAATTCAGCTTCTAGACAATACTATGCTAGTTCGAAGACTAAAAAGAGTGAAGCCGTTTGAGCTAGTAAACTAAGTGAATTACACATAACACAAAATAATTCTATAAACACAACACAATTGTGAGTTACAGACTAAACAAAGCGAGGCGAACTGTTGAGTGAACCCTAAGTTTAAATCTGACTTTTCTAGTAAATTAAGTTAAAACAAAATTGCTAATTAGTCTTACTGACTAGATTGTAATACAATAAACACAGTGTGTTTGACAAATAAAAAAAAAATTATTTTGACATGTTTGGTGTAGTGGAGATGCTCGTCAAAGCGTCTAATTTGTAGGGCAAACTTTTTTCATGTTTGATACGATAAAATATTTATAGCCAAAAAATTATTTATTACTACCTTACTACTAGATAATAGACACTTATTGGAATAAAACCGGACCTTATTTTTAAATCGACGGTATTGTGACAGATTTATTAATGTTTGTATTTATTAAATAAAATAGCGACTTTATTTTTAAATTTGGCTTTGGTATGTCCATTTTGAGAGGTCAGATGTCAGTTTACTTTGTAAATCTGTCAGAATATAGTGAAATTTTTACGTTCACTTAATTCACATTACGCGCCTACGCAAAGATTTAGGAACCACTTTTAAGATTTTTGGCAAAAGAAAAAAGCAATTTTTTTTTGGGAGTGCATTTCCAAAAGTTTACACCAAGCGCCGCCACTGGCATCTAGGCAAAATAAAGCTGTTTACAAAAATTCGACCTGTTACCAGTGTTTACAGGATAGAGTCGTGTAAACATTGCTATTACTCATTACTTAAAAAATATTCCGGTGTAGTTTGTACTACTACTTATAATCCAGCAGAACGCAAACAATAAAATTTGCAATGCAAAATTTAGTTTTTGGGCTGAACAAAAATGTTGTGACTCCGTATATAAAAACCAGGAAATGTTCCATTTTCCTGGCGCTAAGCCATGGAAATGTAGTGGGAGGTGCGGAGTTTTTCAACCGTATTTTATGGGATGATGCCTTGAACTATGTACTCTAAAGATTAGAAGAAATTATGTAGTGATTTAAAAAAGAACGTTTTTATTGGGAATCATTTAAAAAGTGGTAGATACAGAGAATGTCATTTTTTTTATACATACGCTCGAGTTCTTATAACTTCTGACTATCGTACTACTTGTCTTCACTGTTAACTACGCCTAAATTGTATACAGAATTATTATAAACACGAATCGATTGAACGATCATCGATGATGTTTATACAGGAAACAAAACACATCTCGATATCCTATCAATGGCAAACGGTTTGCAATAAAAGCATCTCCAAAAGAGTTTAGCAGTTAGTTGTAAGCTGAGAACCTAACGTCCCAGGCGTAGTTTACAAAGAAGACAAGTAGTACGATAGTCAGAAGTTATAAGAAATCGACCGTATCGAGAAGATACACATTGTAGACAAGATGTATTTAATGTAAGTAGTAATTATAAGTATTTTTAAATAAAACCATAACACCTAACTTAAACTGTGTTACGTCACGATAAAACCCCCTCGTGACAATATATCAGCCTTGAAAACAATTTTTTGTAAATATCTCAGAAAATAAAGCTCCTACGAAGTTTTCGGTTATAACATAAACTATTGAGCAATATGTAGTCTACTATATTCCGAAAACCCCATATTAAAGCAATTATCCGTTAAAAAGTTAGCATTTTTAAAAAAATTTATTTGTCAAAAAACTGTCATTAGCATTAATGAAGAAAATTACTCTTGCTGTTATTTACAATCAAAAAGTCGCCAGAAGCGCTCTAAGCCTTAAAAACATCCTGCAGGCCAGGTAGTTAAACGACAGGGGAGAAAAGTAGTACGTGCATATTTAGGTAACGGTCACTTCCAGTTCAGTGTCACTTTCGGCCCAGTTTTACTCACTTCCGGTCACTTTCAGTCACTTCTAGTCATTACTAGACCATGTCTAGCTCAGTTTAAGCAGCTTATGGTTTAGTTTCAGTCACTTCGGAACACTTGCGGTACACTTTTATTAACTTGCGGTTCACTTCAACTCAATTCCGGTTTATTTCAAGTGTACTTTCAGTAACTTCCGGTTAGTTTTCGGTCATTCTAGGTCACTTCCGATTCTCTTAAAGTTAGTTCCGGTAAAGTTTTATTCACTTCCATTCGTTTTTGTAAATTCAGATCACTTCCGATTGTCTTCCAGTCACTTCCAATTCAGTGTCATTCACTTCCGGTTCAGTTTCACTTACTTGCGGTCCCTTATGGACACTTACGGTGACTTTTACACTTTAAGACACTTATACACAAATCGTCGTTGATCTTACAAACAGACGTAACTCATTTATTGTAATTTTACAAGAGAGAAATTTCAAGTTTTAGGGAAAGTTTATATTGGATTTATATCACTAAAAATGTTCTTGAATCTAATAATTTTTGTGCTATTTAAAGGATTTTTATGAGTTACGACACTTTGTGAGATGAAAGAACGACGACGAGAAATAAGGTAGTAAGTATTATGGTCATCTCAAAACTGCATTTTTTTGAGATACGTTAAATTAATGTGAACAAAAATATCAAAGTTTTTTTTTACTTGAAAACAATCTAATACCATATAATATTTATTTTGTTAAATCTACATGCTTAAAGATAACTAAAAACAAGGAGAAATCAAGCTATAAAAATGTACTTTTTGCTGAAGTTTCTGGTGCTGTGTATTTAACGTGATTTTTACCCTCGTTATTTTCATGTACCAAATTCACACTTGAAAAGTCCTCCACAACATGTTCTAAAACGCCACTAGATTCAGACTTCTCAAACCTACTACTACGTCTTTTTGGGTCACGTTTTTTTAATAACATTTTTTTAACTTAAAAGAATGCGAAAGGAAGTTATAAAAGTTCACTAGTTTAAGACTACACTTCAAGACAATTTTAAAAATGGCGCTCAGGGCAAGACAAAATATCTATATATCTATCTATATACATTATGTTTTTTTTAAAGCTAAACAAGATTTTTCAACAGCAAACAATTTCACAGAATATTAATGTGTCTTTATCAGGTTAATAACAGATGTGTCGTGATCGTGAAGGATCAGGGATCAGTTCCAAAAGGTTTTTGGAGTTTAGACGCCAAAGCACTGCCTGATAGATTTCGTCAAAGTGAAAAATCCCGACAATAGGTGGCGCTGCTGCTAGTAAAATCTCAAAAATATTCAGTAGAAAAGCCATGCAAGTCGCGTTTTCAAATTCGTGTAGAACAGGCGTGAATCTAATGTGATTTTAACTCAAAAATCACTTGAAACTAACGTAAAAACATTGCTGTTTTAATTTTATAATGACGTTATTACAACGCAGTTTTTAGCAACGTTATTTTTTATAACGTTAATGAATGACCTATTAGGCTTGTTTTCATATATATGAAATAAACGTTTTTTTCTAGCAGCTTTTAAAATCAACGTTTTTTTTCTCACGCTCTTTTTACGTGTTAAACACGTGATTGTGCTATGTGGGCAGTTTGTAAGATCAACGACAAAATAAGTTCGTCTTATTCATATCTTCTAAACCCATCAGAAACCCCCCCCCTATTCTTATAACAAAATTTGTTTAGAATTGATCAATAAACAATTAGGTATATAGAAGTTTGCTGACTAAGAAAATAATCTTTACGGCCTTTATCATGACAGATTTACATATAAAAAGCAGCTGTTTTCTTTCAAAATTCGGCCTTTGTGTATTTAAGAACCGGATTTATTAGTGCCTGTTTTTATTAAATGAAAGTTAGTGACTTTATTTTTAAATTTTACTTTGGTATGTCAATTTTGAGAGATCAACTGTCAGTTTCTTTTGTAAATCTGTGAGAATAAAGCCGACTCTAAAATAAAGTCAGGTTTTATTCCAATAAGTCCCTATTATCAGATCCTCTCAAATGATGAATACCAAACTAATTAATTGCCTCCAATTTACTTTATTTTCCTTACAAAAATTATTACTTAAAATATTCTTTAGTGTTGGGATTGAAAAGCCTTAGCGCTTGAAGCCCAGGACGTTTATAAGGATCTTGTTTTTCCTTGCCCTTTGAAAACAAATATATTTTGAAAGGAAACCAGAAACCGGAAATTCTTCACCGATTTCTTAGAATTATTTATGGTGAGCTCTTGATGTTTATACAGGGTGAAAGTATAAAAATAATATACCTAAATAGGGCAAAGGGGGGCATAATGGGGTACCGCGTTTAAGATAAACTGCGCATGAATGAAACCCCTAAATGAATAAAATGTTTTATCCCGATTTGCTGAACTTTCTGCAATATGAATGGTGCCGGTCGGCGGTAGGCTAAGCTTAAGTTGATTTTTGCTTAAAGATGTAAGACTTAAATGGTAAAAATATGTTCTTGCTCTCCGGGCTATTTTAATATTTTGACCACCCTATATAAAGGACTTCGTGCATAACAAATAATTTATACGGATTTATAGGCTTTATATCGTTAAAAATGGAAATAAGAGCTCAAGTTGGAAAAGGACCTTTCATTGGCAAAATGCCACGTGTCAAAGGAGTATTAAAAAGCACTTCACAGATAAGGTGAACATTGTAATCCGCCATCTCCCACAGCAATAGCGCACCCAGGAATTTGTCTTGGGGGGAGAAGGGGGGCGAGACCCCATAATACCGTATTTTATCATATTTTAGGGGGAGGGGCCAAAGCGGCAGCAAACATTATTTTTATAGGCGATTTTTTAAATGAGCTGAGGTGTGAAAATTAGTATCTGAAAGAGATTTATGGCGCCGCAGGCGAATTTTTAGAAAAAAATTAAGTAGAATTTGTGACAAATTTTAAATAAGTGATGCTGCTAAACTAAAAAATAAATTATATATCTGGGATTGGGGAGCCGGGCCCCTCTGCCCCCCCTGGATCCGCCACTGCCCCTGGGAGCACCCATGTACACAGTATTGTTAAAACTACGAGCTCGAAAAATTCCCACAAACCATGGTTTTTGCTTTTTTTAACAACGGATTTATTTTTTTGGATTTTTTTATTTTTAAGTAGAGGATAATTCAAATTGAGCGTTTTTTGGGGTCTAAAGTGCTGCCATGGGAGGTAAGGAAAAACTGCCCCCTTTGAGATGCTCATATTTGAAGAGGAACTAAAATTTTGCATTTTGAGAATTGATTTACAATTTTTTTATTTATAACATTTTTATTTTGGGGTTAAATGCTTTTTTATACTTTTTTTTCTAAACAGTCCAAGTGGTCAATTGAAATGGATCTATTACTTTTAGATTTTGCAATAATCCACTAGTTACCTAATTTTTTTTTTATGGAATGACCCTCTTTTTAGACGATTTTTTTAATAAGAGAACAAGTTCTTTTTAAATAATAATAAATTCAATTTTAATTTTATAAATTTATTTTAATTTATAATTTTTTTACTACTACTACTATCATATCGGTTTAGAACGTATTTCTACGTTGTCCGTCGCCTATTCGCCACCAAGCGCGGATTTGAGGAGGGGGGGGGGGGTAACGGGGTAATTACAACCCCCCCCCCCCCTACAAAAAAAATGCACTTTTTCCTAATAAAATAAGGAAGAACAGGCGAATTAGAAAAAAATATTATATTATAAAATTATAATAAAAAAAATTTTTGTCGACTATTACCTCCCCCTAGATATTGACCCAGATCCGCGCTTTTTCTCCACCTCCTTCGATCCTGACAATCATCTTCTGTCAGCTTTTTTTGACTCATTCAACTTTGGATTGACTGTTACCATTCTAGTTTAGGACGCCCTCTTTTTCTGCACCCTATTGGTTGCCATTCTAGGACCTGCTTTGGTAATCTTTCGTCGTTCATCCGTTGTACATGGCCGTACCATATAAATTGTCTTTTAGTGATGTGTTATGATTCCCTCGATTCTCATTCTTTCTTTTATGATCCCATTTCTTGTAGTAGTGGGGGGGGGGTTGACCCGCAGGTCTGACAAGTAGGCCAGAGTAGGCCCTTTTTGCCATCCATTTCTTGTAAGATCTGTTCTAGATATTCTAACTGATCTTCTTATTGCATCCATTTCGACACTTTCTATTTTTGTTTTGTATTTTTCTGTTACGCGACAAGTCTCTATTCCATACAACAGCGGGCTTTTAACATTCTTTTTTCCAGTTCTTTACAGTCTGTTCCTGTCTTATCAAATGTGACACCCAAGTATACATACTCATTGCATGGAAATATTGTTTGTCCATTGTCTAGTTCTAACTCATAACTCACTTGATTCGTTTTCAATACATAAGTAATGTGTCTTGTTTACGTTCACTGTTAACCCCCAAAAAAAGAATACCAAAGTTTAAAAAAAATTGGCAATAAAATATTAGTTCATTTAAAAAATTTAATAAAAAGTAGATACTTGCATAAAAAAATAAAAAAGCGATTTACTTATACCAATAATCAAAATGCGGCTTAAAAATCAAAAATAAAAGTGGGGTTAATAATTTTCTCCCCTAGATATAATCAAAAACCATTAAAAACATCAAATTTAACACTTTAACCCAACTTTTGTTTTCAAAAATCTCCCCACCAAGACAAGTTTTTTATTTTTTTTTAATTCCTATTATTTTCTCTATAATATGTGTGTCTGTGTGTTTTTATAAAACATTTTTCTTCCTATTTTTTTATTAAAGAGACCTTTTTAGCCATTCTTTTGTTGGATGTGTGCCAAAGTAAAAAGTCTCCTTTGGATACTCGTTGAAAAGTGGAGGCAAAAGTTCCTTTTGAATGTTTGAGATAATATAATGGGCTAAGAAAAAGTAGAATAAGTTTCTTAGAAGTAAAAGAGAAATGTGTTAAGACCTGAATACATTTTTTACATTTAAATAGGTACTTTTTTCTAAGTCTCAAAACTTTCGAGAGACTATAAAGAAAGTTAAAAACACTTTTGTCTTGAACATTTCTCATTTTTTTATTTCCTTAAAAATAGTGTACAGAGTGGGAGAACGGAGGCAGGGAGTGGGTAAGCAGTGGGTGGCTGAAGGTTAATGGGTAAAATTTGGTTATTTCTAGAGAAGATAAAGCAAATTGAAGTTTAGTTGTAAGTCTCGATTTAAAGGAGGCAAAAACCTTATCTTTATAATATATCAACCTGTTTTTCTTCTTAAAAAACTCGACATTTTGAGAGAAGTTCTTCATCAGCAAATGCCAACGATTGCATATTTTTTGTTTTTGTCAGAATTTTGTTAAAGGCGACTACAAAAAGCAGCAGCCCAAGGCTTGAACCTTGAGGAACTCCTGATAAACTTGTTAAATTTTAGATTTCGATCTTTTTTCTTTGTTTCGCCCAGATATAATGTTATTGTTTTATTTAAAAATGGCAAGGCATACATATCTCTCAGACCATCTACGACACGACACGAAGTGCCTAATTTTGTCAAAAGCTTTTTGTAGGTCAGTAAAAAATAACATTAACGCTTCATGAATATATTCTGCAAAGTTAGCCAGATTGGTTAAAGTAGATTTTTTTGGTAGAAATCGATGTTGATACGGAGAAATTTTTGCCGATATTTCATCGTATAGCATTTTATAATATACAAAAATTTCAAAGATTTTTGAGACAACGCAGTAGTTATTGGCCGATATTTTTTAATATTTTCTCTTGCTCCGCTGTTATGTGTGGGAATTATATTACTAAGTTTCCATTTGTTTGGGAAAACAGTAATCCTAATAATCAAGTTATTTTAGTAGAAATTTTAGTAGTAAAATTACAGACTCACCACAGCTCTTTAAAACATACGCAGGAATTCCATAAGGACCAATTGCTTTGTAGGATCAAAAACTGATGAATTTCCTTCTGTCTATGGTAGGGTTTAATTTTCCGGATAGCTTTGTTAGTATTTTATTCTGTTATTAATGTATTACAGAAGTTAGTTTTTAAATATGTATTTTTAAAAATATATTACATATTTTTAAAAGATTTTATTGAAGGGTAATTAATATATTTTTCAAAAAATCAACTAATTATAATAAACAAAGGACCCTGTTCTCTTTGCGGCAAATTCTGAAGGTGGTACTTACCAAAGGGTAGTTCGAACCGACAATCGACTAGCAGGGAGTGTCCGGTGGGTGTTTTGGTTCCGACTACTTCGCCGTCCCTCATAACTAATTCTGCATCCAATGAGATCCACTGGCCTGTGCCTTCCTGCAAAAAAATAAGAAATTTCAATTTTTAAACTAAAGAATGGGTGTTTTTTTTAATCGAATTCTTTTGTTCCTTAGAATGGCCTACCTACTGAGAAAGTGGGTATCAAAATCTTCCTTCACGCTCTTCTTTGGTTGCTTAAAATGGTGTAACTAAATAAGTGTAAAACATTTAAGGGGGTGATTCCTCATCGAAAAAAAGATAGGATCTTTCATATAAAGAAACTTCATTGAAGCATCCCTTGTTAAGATACAGCCCCTTAAAGGGGGTACATAAAATTTGTTTAACAATTTTTTTCACAAGCACTAAAAAAGTTACCACATTGAAATTAACCTGACATTTTCGACTACTAAAAAGACACCTAAGCCTATAATTTATTTGGTTTACTCCATGGTTGTAAGGGGTGGAAAACACAACCCCTAAAATGTATTTCCAATGTAACTTTTTGTCTTATTATTTGTTTACCATTTAAAAATGTATTTCCGATAGCCTTTTTCATTGTAAACAAAAAATGTTTCTTGGGTTTTTTGCCCAAAATAAACCAGTTCGCAGCAAAAATTATTTTACGAACAACTTAGAGGTACATCGTCATAAATGTTATGCACCCCCTTTAAGGGGCTGTATCTTAACAAGGGATGCTCCAGTAAAGTTTCTTTATATAAAAGATCCTATCTTTTTTTCGATGAGGAATCACCCCCTTAAATGTTTTACACTTATTTAGTTACACCCTGTATATTACCAAAAGGTTTACGGGAGCTTCCATTTCTAAGATATTTACAAAAACTGATACAAAGCTGATATAGCGTGGAGTTCTCTTGGAGTGTGCTAATTGGCTAAAGGTATCAGATCCATCCTCGATTCATTTATTTTTAAAACACAAACAACTATTTATTTTAATTTTTGTTTTTAATGACCCTGGACAACAAGGAAAAGTTTTTAATCAGTTTACGGCTATTTAGCTAACGCAAAAACTATCCAGCTGGCACCTAGCCTTGTAACAAGGGGATTACAAAACTTTAATCCTTATTAAATACGCTTACGAATTAGTTGAACTTTTTTATGCTCAACGCTAACTGCTTTTAGCCAGTGGCGGATCCAGGATTTTCGAGAAGGCGTGAACAAGCGACTGCAAAAAAGATATTTTTCTATGCTGTGTTTTATAGGTCTGAAGATGATGATTCATCGCAGCCAACGATAAAGAGCGGCCATGGCGCGTTATAAGCAAGTCGGCGGTCACGTGATCTTAGGAGTCCCAGGATTCTTATTGTATTGCTTAATATATTATATGTTTTTACACAATTTAAATAAATTAACAACAAATTTTTGTTCTTTTATAGGCAAAAATTGAAAAAAATATTTTACTGATATATGTGTTTATTATGGATAAAAGAACTGAATCTATAAAATAAAAAATTATACAAAATTTTCACTCTAATATCTTCAGGTACATATATTAGGTACATAATATCGTTAGGAACTTCAAATCTATACAAGTCTTTCAAAATTGGACATATCAAACCTAAGCTTTTAGTTTTTAAATTTTTTTTTGAGTGTCATCATCTTTGTCTGAGTTCTTATTCAAAGATTTATTAGCAGACACTAAATTATAGTGCTTTTTAATAAAATTATTTAAAAACGTTTACATGCCCTTAAACTAATTTTTTCAAGCTTTGACAATAGTTTTTCTCCACAAAAACACTCGCTAGAGTTATCTGAAGAAAAATTTTCAATATAGAACATTTCACAAAAATTGATTAAAAAGAAACAAGTGATTAAGCTGTATCTTACTTTTTAAATATTTCACACTACCAGAGAGATTACTATCTGTTAACAATATTTTACAAATCAGTTTTTTAATATTGCGAGGGTGCGGAAGACATATTACCTTAGAATTGTAAATTGACGTGTATGCACTGGATGACTGGATAAACAAAGATGAAGCCAACATTAAAGTGTATCCACCATATCTTCGATTCTCAGGTTACCTTTTCAAGAGACCTAATTGTTCAATAAGAAATGACAACTGAACACATTTTTCACTCTCACTATCGAAAATGTCACTAAGGATGTCTATTACTTGATCAATCTTATCCAAGATCTTACCTTTTTCCACTTCTGTCCCGTTTGCAACATTAGGTTTCAGTTTTATATATAGTTGGACCGACAAGGAACAACACTAATTACACGTTCGCGGCATTGTTTATCTTATAGGTATTTTCTTTATAATTTACTCATTAGCCATTAATTATTTTAACGCAGCCCACCAGTCTTTTTCGTGGGCTGCGTTATTTTAATAACTTTGATAAAATTCACATAAAATTCGTGCCCGAATTAAAAAAAATCGACGTAAACAAACATACCAAAACTGAACACACACATGTTTTATAATGACAGCGGGCCGTGAGGCGTTTTTTTGTGAGCCTCCTACGGTCACGTGATATTTCCGCGCCCGGGTCGGTCTTTCTCGTGGGCTGCGATGATTCATATGTGAGTGGGCCTTGCAGCCCTTCCACTGCGACCACCAGTGGGTCTACTTTGGCTTACTTTTGAGTGGTTTCTCACCACTGTAGGCCTAATCCTCCAAAAAGGTTAGTTATTAGTTTGGGTGGGACACTGTTCAGATCTTCTGAATCAATCTAAGGTTTACCGAAAGTGTTTTGACGTAAACGTGCAATAGCCGGACATTCTGTTTAAATTCTGTTTCGTCATCCTCCATACAGAGTCTACATTAGGTCTCTTCTCTTACTCCCATTCTGGGTACTCTTAGTCGACAGTGACCCGTAAAGAGTCCAGTCACTATACGGATCTCCTGTCTGGTAAGTCCAATGATATTCCTGGCTCCCTTCTGACAAGGTCCTTTAATGAACTCTTTAAAGTGAGCTAGTTCTGGTATATTTATCCAGTATTGTTGCAAGCTGTTCTCCTTCCATAAGACCAAAATCGTCAAATTTTAAAAATTCATATTTCAAAAACTATATATTTTATTAACAAAAGCACTGAATTGCAGTATGGTGGGGCTATAGAGATGCGAAAAAAACACACCCTGAGTTAAGATTCGGAAAAACGTCATTTTGCGAATTTTAAGAAAGAAAATTCCATAAACCAAAATCGCCAAATTTTAAAAATTTATATTTCAAAAACTATATATTTTATCAACAAAAGCACCGAGTTTGCAGTATGGTGAACCCACAGAGATGCGAAAAAACCACACCCTGAGTTAAGATTCAGAAAAACCTCATTTAGCGAATTTTAGGAAAGAAAATCCCTTAAACCAAAATCGCCAAATTCTAAAAATTCATATTTCAAAAACTATATATTTTATCAACAAAAGCACTGAGTTGCAGTATGGTGGGGCCATACAGATGCGAAAAAACCGCACCCTGAGTTAAGATTCAGAAAAACGTCATTTAGCAAATTTTAGGAAAGAAAATCCCAAAAGACCAAAATCGCCAAATTTTAAAAATTCATATTTTAAAAACTATATATTTTATCCACAAAAGCACCGAGTTGCAGTATGATAGGGCCATAGAGATGCGAAAAAACTACACCCTGAGTTAAGATTCGGAAAAACGTCATTTAGCGAATTTTAGGGTAGGAAATCCAATAAGACCAAAATGGCCAAACTTTAAAAATTCATATTTCAAAAACTATATATTTTATTAACAAAAGCACTGAGTTGCAGTATGGTGGGGCTATAGAGATGCGAAAAAAACACACCCTGAGTTAAGATTCGGAAAAACGTCATTTAGTGAATTTTAAGAAAGAAAATCACATAAACCAAAATCGCCAGATTTTAAAAATGTATATTTCAAACACTATATATTTTATCAACAAATGCACCAAGTTGCAGTATGGTGGGCCCACAGAGATGCGAAAAAACCACACCCTGAGTTAAGATTCGAAAAAACGTCATTTAGCGAATTTTAGGAAAGAAAATCCCATAAGACCAAAATCGGCAAACTTTAAAAATTCATATTTTAAAAACTATATATTTTATTAACAAAAGCACCGAGTTACGGTATGGTGGGGCCATAGAGATGCGAAAAAACTACACCCTGAGTTAAGATTCGGAAAAACGTCATTTTGCGAATTTTAGGAAAGAAAATCCCATAAACCAAAATCGCCAAACTTTAAAAATTCATATTTCAAAAACTATATATTTTATCAACAAAAGCACCGAGTTGCAGTATGGTGGGGCCATACAGATGCAAAAAAACCACACCCTGAGTTAAGATTCGGAAAAACGTCATTTAGCGAATTTCAGGAAAGAAAATCCCATAAGACCAAAATCACCAAACTTTAAAAGTTCATATTTTAAAAACTATATATTTTATTAACAAAAGCACTGAGTTGCGGTATGTTCGGGGCCATAGAGATACGAAAAAACCACACCCTGAGTTAAGATTCGGAAAAACGTCATTTAGCGAATTTTAGGAAAGAAAATCCCATAAACCAAAATCGCCAAATTTTCAAAATTTATATTTCAAAAACTATATATTTTATCAATAAAAGCACCAAGTTGCAGTATGGTGGGTCTATAGAGATGCGAAAAAACCACACCCTGAGTTAAGATTCGGAAAAACGTAATTTAGCGAATTTTAGGAAAGAAAATCCCATAAGACGAAAATCGCTAAATTTTAAAAATTCATATTTTAAAAACTATATATTTTATCAACAAAAGCACCTAGTTGCAGTATGAAGGGGCCATAGAGATGCGAAAAAACCACACCCTAAGTTAAGATTCGGAAAAACGTCATTTAGCGAATTTCAGGAAAGAAAATCCAATAAGACCAAAATCACCAAATTTTAAAAATCCATATTTCAAAAACTATATATGTTATTAACAAAAGCAACGAGTTGCGGTATGGTGGGGCTATAGAGATGCGAAAAAACTATACCCTGAGTTAAGATTCGGAAAAACGTCATTTAGCGAATTTCAGGAAAGAAAATCCCATAAGACCAAAATCGCCAAACTTTAAAAATTCATATTTCAAAAACTATATATTTTATTAACAAAAGCACTGAGTTGCGGTATGTTCGGGGCCATTCGGAAAAACGTCATTTAGCGAATTTTAGGAAAGAAAATCCCATAAACCAAAATCGCCAAATTTTCAAAATTTATATTTTAAAAACTATATATTTTATCAACAAAAGCACCAAGTTGCAGTATGGTGGGTCTATAGAGATGCGAAAAAACCACACCCTGAGTTAAGATTCGGAAAAACGTAATTTAGCGAATTTTAGGAAAGAAAATCCCATAAGACGAAAATCGCTAAATTTTAAAAATTCATATTTTAAAAACTATATATTTTATTAACAAAAGCACCGATTTGCAGCATGGTGGACCCACAAGGATGTGAAAAAACCACATCCTGAGTTAAGATTCGGAAAAACGTCATTTAGCAAATTTTAAAAATTCATATTTCAAAAACTATATATTTTATCAACAAAAGCACCAAGTTGCAGTATGGTGGGCCCACAGAGATACGAAAAAATCACATCCTGAGTTAAGATTCGGAAAAGTGTCATTTAGCGAATTTTAGGAAAAAAAATCCCAGAAACCAAAATCGCCAAATTTTAAAAATTCATATTTTAAAAACTATATATTTTATCAACAAAAGCACCGAGTTGCAGTATGGTGGGCCCACAGAGATGCGAAAAAACCACATCCTGAGTTAAGATTCGGAAAAGTGTCATTTAGCGAATTTTAGGAAAGAAAATCCCATAAACCAAAATCGTCAAATTTTAAAAATTCATATTTTAAAAATAATAACAAAAGCACCGAGTTGCAGTATGGTGGGTTCATAGAGATGCGAAAAAACCACACAGTGAGTTAAGATTCGGAAAAACGTAATTTAGCGAATTTTAGGAAAGAAAATACCATAAGACCAAAATCGCTAAATTTTAAAAATTTATATTTTAAAAACTATATATTTTATCAACAAAAGCACCGAGTTGCAGTATGATGGGGCCATAGAGATGCAAAAAAACCACAACCTGAGTTAAGATTCGGAAACACATCATTTAGCGAATTTCAGGAAAGAAAATCCCATAAGACCAAAATTCGAGCCCACCCCCTTTTCCCTAAATTTCCTAAATAGTTATATAGCAATACAAAGAATACAAAAAATGTCACAATCCGCTAGTTTCTATCAAATTTTTTTAACCCCCCTTCCCCCCGAAATTTTTTCCTGGGTACGGCCCTGAGCTAAATCATGTACGGTGGGTCTCGGTTAGCTTACCTCGTTCGAATATTGCACGGTTTGCAGAGGTAGCCAGTGGTAACCCATTGCTCTGTCCCAAATCATTCCTTTGCTCCAGACCTCGATCAGTAAGCCAGTGTTTATCTCGTTGGTTTCGCTAAAAAAAAAATCAACAGCTTAAACTGAGGCAAAAATTTTAAGTTTTTTAAGAGTGAGAATATACAATGAATGCTAAGCATTGCAACCTTTCTCTCTCTAGTTCTAATTATCGGTGGTATTCTGTGAACTTAATACTTCAAAGAGATTGTCATTTGTGATATGTCATTAAAGTGTTTGTCAATGTTGTCAGTATATTTTTGAGATTGTTTTTGTTAAACAAAAATAAAAAATGGGAACACGATGCGTTTGTTGTAAAAAGGAGTTTTATAGGAGTGAAAAACCGGTTTCCTTTTTAAAGTAAGTAGCTTTGATTATTTAAAAAACTTTATTAGTAGCTAATCGCTGGAAAAATCCAGTTATAGATTAAAAATCATCAAGCGTCTGCGATCTTTCAAAACCACAGAATATCATCGGAGAGTAAAAGTAAAAACGGAAAGGTAGCACCTCCTGCGCAACGTGCTCTCTCTACAAAAAATATCAATATTTTTGCCTCACTTTGCATATATGTAAAGGCCTATCCAGTTATATATATAGAGATTATTGATAAAAAATAATTCATACACTACGTCAAAGATCAAAACTTACAAGAGAAAATCCTGTTCCCAGCATGGTTGAGGTCCTTTGACAGTGACAGTTGTAGACTTGACGTTTTGTAGCTTGAGAGTGACGTAGGTATTAAATTGAGATGCTAAAAATTATTAAAACATAATGTTTTTATTTTGTTAAACTAAAAAAGTTGTTAGTTCTAAATAAGCTTAAATTAAAAATTAAAGGTTCAAAAATAAATTCTGAATAGTTTAAAGCATTCGAAACTTTTCATCACAAATTTTGAAAATTTTTATTACTGGGTACTGAAACTTATCTGTGGTACTGAGCCACAAAGAAGCTACGAGGGCCCTTATACTAACTTTAAAATTTTACAGTTGTAGATGTAATATTTTTCGGAAAAATTAGAAGCAAAATTTGACAATTTTAAAAAAATTAAAAATTTGGTTGAAAAAAGTTAACTTTTTGCTATTGCATTTAGGTCAAAACAATTATTATAATTTAATTACTTGCCACAAAAAATATTATAAATGACCCCCAAAGTTAGTCCAAAGGTTAGTATCTATTTGTAAGTCATAAATAAAAGTTAAAAATGGCAAAACTCAAAACTGAAGTGACTTTGGCGGTCTATTCCGGTGTTAATATTATCACTTGGCCTATAACTTTTATATCGCTATTATTATTAGTTTAGTGTATTATAATCTATAGTTTTACAAAGTTAGCTATGTTAAAAATATTAAAATGCACTTTTTTGTATGCCTTCGGTCAGGAAAGGTTCCACCAAAAATTTCTAAAATATTTATTGCTGCCACAAAAAACCTAAAAATATTACAGCTGTAGATGTAATATTTTTTGAGAAAATTAGAAGCAAAGTTGGAATTTTTTTTTTAGTTAAAAATTGGTTGAAAAAAATCAGTAGAAACCCAAACAAACAAAATAACAACAAAGTTGTTGTCTCACTCTCGTGTTTTTTAAAGTTGCTGACGGCCTTTGGATACTTTTTGTTGGTTTTGTTGAAACTTTAATGTAAAAGTTGACGAAAAAAAACAGAGAGAGGGTACAACTACCTACTTAAAAGTTTATCGGTGTTTTTTAAGTAAACTTTTTAGCACGGAGCTACAGGAGTTTAATGCTTTGGAAATTAGAACTTTTATTTTTTTGTTTTTTTTTAATTAAAACTTTATAAAACTCTAAACATTATGTTTTCCATAGTTAATAAATCGCAAAAATTAAAAATACAAAAAAATTTGCATAACAATATACGTTAATCATAAAAATAGAAAACTGCAGGGGAGCGCCGGGAAAGTATGGACATTCAAAATTCGCTCCTTATTAGAAAACCACTCAAAATACATAATAAGGCCTGATCCATAGTCTTACTTCTTGTCGCTCACTTCTATTTCTCTAATAGAAAAGGATGGAAATATAAATTGTATCTTTTTCTCGTTCTATTAGTGAAAGAGGTAATAAAGCCGAAGCTCATCTAGACATCAAGCAGGCAGTTTATTTCGTTTCGAATCATATCATGACATTTGGAATAATCTGCGTGTTTTTTCTATTATTGACCAGTTTTAGACTACACTTTTAATAAACTCTTTCTGAATTTTTTAGGTCGCTAATTTATAGTCAGGATTTGGTATGCTTTAACATTAAACTTTATTGTTTTTTGAGGTTATATAAACAATTTTTAACAAGACTAACAGTTAAATTTAATTTAAAAATGCCGGTGGCTTGAATGGTATTAAAAAGCTTAAATCCTGAAAAGTTAGCGGACCTGGGGAAATATACGCTGAAATACTTAAATATGGATCAGAGAAACTACTAGAAAACCTCATATATATTACCAATGCACAAACGGTTATCCAGTACCTGATGATTGGAAAATTCCATTTATATCCTCAATACATAAAAAATAAAACAAGCTGGATTGCAACCATTACAGAGGAATATCAGTAACCAGTATACTAATTAGATTGTACGGTAGGATTCTTAGAGATTTAATAGAGAATGATTTTCATGAACACAAAAGAAGAAGAGCAAAGTGGGTTTCGTGCAGGCAGATCTTGTAGAGATAATGTTTTTTGTCTTAAACAAGTAATTGAAAAAAGGAGTGCTAGAAATATAGAGACTCATGGTACCTTGTGGATCTACAAAAAGCATATGATACCGTTCCAGTAGAAAAATTATGGACAGCGTTAGAGCCAACTAATATCAATCATTCATATATAAGTGATAAATGGACTATACAAACGGTCAAAATCTAAAATTAAAATTGGAAATCGACTTTCAAAAGAATTCCTGGTAACGAAAGGCTTAGGACAGGAGTATTTCTCCAACTCGTTTTAAAATATATACCGCAGTAGCTTTAAAATACTGAAAACGTAAAGTACACGGTATGGAAGAACAACATAACGACCAATTTACCATATAATTTTAAATATGCATGTTTGTATCAATCCCTTTGATTTCAAAATTCTAGTTATTTGCTAGTCATTTTCTTGCTATCATTTATTTAAATTTTGTCCTAATCCTCCAGGTGCTCCCCCACAATTTGGAAAAACATTAATTTTTTTAGCTAAAAAAGCAAAAACAGTAAAAAACATTGCTCAAAAAAACTGGCAACTGTGATAAAGCATAAATAACGCTATTATTTGGTAAAGGAAAAATGAAGGTCCTGAAGGTTAATGTTCTTCGATTAGTTTCTAATGCTTTATCATTAATAACTGGCTCAAATAAAAGATACAAAAATCACCTCTTAACGAAGGCTTCATTAATAACGTTTTATAAAAAGATTTTTGCAAAAATTAAAGGGTTGCGTTCAGTTAAGCTCCCATCCCATGGCGGGATGATTGCCATACCAGGAGTGGAATCCGACGCACATTAAAGTCGTATGTTAATCTAGAAGGATTTAAAATAAAATTAAAGAAATTAAATAAAATTAATAGTGCACATTAATGGTCGAATACCTGTAAAATTAACTAATTAGTCATAAAAAGGTTTAGAAAAAAATTTTGGTCCAAGAAAAGATAAGCGAAGTCCTATAAAAATAATTATAGCCTTTTTTGTTTTTGAACAGATGTAGTTTTACTATTTTGCCATTTCACATTAATAAATGTTTTTAAACAGTTTGTGGTGCAGTGGTGAAATCTAGTAATTAAGGTAACGTATGCATAGTAATTTTTTTATATTGTACGTATTTGTGTTCTATATAGCGTCATTTGAAAAGATAGTTAAAAAAAATCAAACTGAGATATGTTTCTTATATGACCGTATAGGGATGTCGAATAATTATGACAATAATGACCATGGTTTCGACCAAAGGACACTTAAAAAAACTTTTGCCTTGTTTTACCTATTAGTCCGTGGATTTAGTTACAAACGCCGTTAAATTTTTTGTTTCTGGTTACCAGTTTGAAATTTTGTACCATGTTTGTCCATATACTAAGACAATATGTCACACATACAGGATTCCCAACCCCAACCTGACCTAACTTAGTGTCTCTAAATAATTTGACAGTTTTTATATAATTGGAAATGTTTGTATAAAACTATCAAATTATTTAAGGACAATAACCTAACTTAGTTAAAAACTTACCTTGTGCTCCAACAAAACAGGCTTTTTTAACTGAAACAAAAAAACATACAATTAGAAAAGTTACAATATTTAGAGTCTACACTAAAATGTTCATTAACAGAGTCTTTTCAAATAAGCAAAAAATTAATAGCTGCATGATATCTTTTGGAAATAAAAGAAAATATGTCGCACAGTGATCTGGGACTAGGTCATAGCTGCTCAAATCTGACATCGTGATAACATTTATCGATGCTAATTAAACCCTTAAATGACCCTAGGGATTCGACATAATAAAAGTTAATTCTTAAATATATTCTTTTATTAAGTTATAAAGCGTTCATTTAGTATAATTTTGGTGCATAATCACCATAAGCCTAAAGTAAAAAATAAAACAAATTATAAGTAAAGCAAAAATTGTTCGTGGAAGAAACTAAAGACATTTGCGTATAGGGTAAGGGTTGAGCTTTAAATCAGTATCGAAAAAAATGGTAAAATCGTTTTGATTTTTACGTAAATTTTTTTGATAAAACGTTATTTTAAAAATAATTCCTGCTACTTTCATAGAATATATGTTTTAAAGTCCACTTTGGTCCGGCTTGCTGGTATATAAGCTGAGTAAATATAAATTATACATTTACCCGCTCTGACCCGCCCATGAAGTCAACCTCTGTGTAACGAATGTTGCACAGATTAGGTTAAATAAGATTAGTAAAAAAGATGGGACACTCATTCTATGGCTCTTTTTTTAGTTCCTGACCTATCGAGCGCGGCGCTGCAATCGCGCAGCTGGCGCGACGGCGGCAGCCGCCAATTTTAAAAATTAAATTTTGATTGCACCAAAATGTTTGCATTGTTTCATATCAAAAATGAAACAATGCAAATATTTTGGTAGTAAATTCAGAAAATAAAACTACATTATGTATGTGGGTAGGTATTTATTATAAATAACTTATTTAAAACTTTATTAAAAGAAAATTAATTAATTTTTTATTGTATAATTCAACACACTAAATATGTAATACCAGTATTATAATTAATCTCTCTTAATAATAAACATGTGAGTTCCTTACATATATTAGGGGGCTAGCTCAGTCACAATATATCATATTTTATATAACACTTTTGTCCAGAGGTGGTTCGGTTGCTAATTTTAGTACACAATATTTGCCCAGGTAGAATATCCTAGGTCACGTAGTGAGTGCTGCTCTCTTGATCAGTTACCTACCTTAGCATACACACCAAATTACCCTAAATGATCTATCCCGCTGTTATAATTGGTCTCGTTTTTGAAAATGTGAATTGTGAACTGACATGCACATAGAGTCGGGCTCTATGTGCATGTCAGTCATGTCTCCTTTGGAGCAGCTGGAAGAACATTACCTGAAACAATATAAAATTGTAATATACAAACAATATTCTTTCTTCGGAATGTTATAATTCCTATTTACCAAAAGTGCTAGATAAGCAAACCGAACCCAGCCCAAGGTTTGAAATTTATAACCCACAATCAGAGGATAGACATCAGCGTAGCTAAGGGGGGCCTGGCCCCCTCTGTTGGATCTCAGGCTGCCCTTATGTATTGCAGGGGTCCCCTGGATTACTACTATTAAAAAAATACAGATACAATATATGTGTATCACAGAAAGCATAGACGTAGGCCGCAGCCCCCTTCAGGCTGGCCACGCCGATGAAATTGGGCTTTTTGTTAAAATAAACCATGCAAATTTATTTTATAGGTTATGTTATATACTTACTTGAGATTATTAACAAATTCTTGAATTTGTGGCTGGCCGGTAAAATTTGGTTTCCTAAATACCAAAAATGTTGGTAAAAGCCGTAAAAATTGCAGTAAAAAACGAAAAATTGGAATTCCAGAAAATTCGAGACCGATCAGCTGGTTTCTACCGAAAAGATGGGCAGTAGCGGGTTGAGTGAGGATGAGCGGGGGTCTACGGTGGCGCCGCCATCGACTGGTAAGTGAAGCTCGAGTGACCTGGCCCTGGAATGTTGTCCGTTGCGTTATTGTTGCCACCAAGCATTTCTTACGGGATTTACCGGGGACATCATTATGGCGGAGACCGACAAAATTCATTCGGCAGACACAAATTTTGTCCGTTACATCATATTAGTGCTCAGCAAATCCCGCTAGATACACTTGGTGGCAACAAAAACTATATTTAATTTTTACACACAGAATACACCCCCTGGTCACTGTGCAAAATAGATTTGTTAAATGCTGCCAGTTATTTTTGTTTTTGTTTTTGTTTGAATTTTTGGGAAAACCTAACCTTAAATTTTGTTTTGATATTTTTGGGCTCTTTAGCCAAAACCTTCAAAAAAGAAAAAAAATCAGGTAATAATTTTTCTCTTTGTTGAAAGTTATTTTCTCTTTGATAACCTGATCATTTTGGCAAAAATCATGCGCGCTTTGTACACGCTGGGAGTTTAAAGCGCTCCCCTGTATTTGTCATGTGAATGAAAAACCACTTCAGACAAGACACTGAAAGAAGTCACACGTGTTTTAAGATTAAGACCAAAATTCCAACCACAGGAAAAGCCGCGGTGCCGCGAGTGAAATGTGGAACTGCTGCTGAATGAAAGAAGGTAAGCTTCTAGCGTGTTGCCGAGTTTTTTTCTCCTTTGTTTTAGTTCAATAAACGTCTGATTTCCCAAACGGGGTGAATTTAACTTTGGGGTAATTTTTTTGTGATATCTCTAGTTTTCTCCCCTTCAGGGCACAGCCGTCTATTTGGTCCTTGCGGCCCGGATCTAAGATTTATGCAATATTTATTATAATATTTCCCCGTCCAAACAAAGTAACCAGATACGCCCCTGATAGCAACTGTTTTTAATTAAATTAAAATGAAAAATATAAAAAATTTTGTTTGCTTCTCACTGTACTTCTTTTCTGAAAAATGTGCAGCTGATGAAAATCGCCAGCGCAACGTTAGGCTGGATCCACATGCATCCGTGATACGCATCCGTTGTGTACCACGTGATCAATATTAACCAATGACATTATAGGCGGATTTTTTCCCCTTAAATATCATTGGTCGATATTGATCACGTGGTACACAACGGACGCGTATCACGGATGCATGTGAATCCAGGCTTATATTATTACCAAAAATTATCTTAGTTGGCCGCGCTTTGATCACGTGTTGATGTTTATAAAAACAAAATAGTATGCATTATTTTCGTTTGCGGATATATTTTTTTTTAAAAACACTTAAATCTGGATTAAAGCTTTAGCCTTACTACTTGTTTAATTAACGTAGTTTTAGACCATTTTTTAAGAATAGGGGCGGATCTAGAAACTTTATTTGGAGGGGGGAGATATCATAATAAATATTGTATAAAACTAATTTGCACAGTGACCCGAAGTTGTATTCTGTGTGTAAAAACTAAATATAGTTTAAGATTTGGCGGGAGGAAATTTCCCGTGTTCCCCTCCCGTAGATCCACGCCTGTTCAAACAAGGTCTAGTTTCAAAAGAGTCTTATTATTATTTTTTTATCTTCTAAAAAGTTATTTACAACGGTATGTCCATGTTTCCTATCCAACCTAAATAAGCTAAATTAGATGCTTTCGGCTATTTCGCGTAAACTAATTTTGTCACCTCGTGTCCTTGCGGCCCTCGGGGTCGATTTTAAATTGCAAATTACCCTGAAGGCTCATTGATAGCTGGAACAAGCTAATACAGCTAGGCAATTTATAGCTGAGGCATAGGAAAAAGAGACAAAGCATAGGCTGCAACACAAAGAAAATTATGGTTGAGTATAATGGAGTTTTTTTTTGGAAATACGGTTTAATACTCGTGATATTAGACACTTATTGGAATAAAACCTGACCTTATTTTAAAATCGACCGTATTGTGACAGATTTACATATAAAAGGCAGCTGCCTTCTTTCAAAATTCGGCTTTTGTGTATTTAAGAACCGGATTTATTAGTGGATTATGACGACCTCGAATATATGACACGAAAACTAATAAAAGAGTACAATAAGTGGGGACTAGAGGTTAATCTCAATAAGACAGAGTATATGTGTATCGGTGGAATGAAACAGGATCTAATCTTAAATACCGGGCAGCGAATTCAGTCCTGTGATGAGTATAAATACTTAGGTCTAAAAATTAAAGCTGATGGAACACTAGACAAAGCTATAAAAGATCGAAACGTACAAAATGGAATAATTTGGGACCAAAGTATATCAAAACATAACAAAAAGCTTATATATAACACCATTGTAAAAAGTATTATTACATACCGCTCAGAAGTATGGCCAATCAAGGATAGAACAGAAAAAAATTAAAAAAATGCTTTCCGCTACGGAGATGGACTATTGGAGAAGAGCAGCAGCGAAATCAAAAAGAGAAAGAGTTACAAATCAAAGAATAAGAGAAATTATGACAGTGGGTGAACGTACTTTAGTGGATGATATAAGAACAAAACAACTGGTTAATACGGACATGTACAAAGAATGAATGATGAAAGACTACCTAAACAAATACTACAATGGAAACCAACTGGCCGAAGAAAACGAGGACGGCCAAGGAGAAGCTGGAGAGAAGGAATAGACAGTGAAATAAGAATAAGAGGCCTAGATGATGAATTATGGGCAAACAGAAACGAGTAGAGATTGGGTATCGGAAGACGTAGAATGTTGTGAAACCGATAAATATATATATATATATATATATATATATATATATATTTATTTATTAGTGTCTAAAGTAAGCGACTTTATTTTTAAAATTCATCTTTGGTATGTCAATTTTGGGTCACTTGTTAGTTTTGTTTGTAAATCTGTCAGAATAAATAAAGTTGACTCTAAATTAAGGCCCGTGACAAACGAGTTTTTCTTTATAGTCCGTTGAAAATCATACGTTTTACGTAACACACATTTAGTATAGTGTGAAGATCTCCATCTATCCATTTAGCCTTCTTTTATTCACTTTGGACATAGGCCTCCTCCAATATCTTCCACTCTTCCCTGTCTGTCGTCGTGTTCATCCATCCTGTTCCCGCATGTTTCTTCAAATCGTCCGTCCATCTCATTTGTGGCCTTTCCCTACTTCTTTTATTTTCCCAAGGTCTCTAGTTTTCAATACATTTGTTCCATCGATCGTCTGTCTCTCTGATATTATGACCAGCAAATTTTTTATTTTAATTTTGCTACTTCTCCTTTGACATCCCCTACTTTTGTTTTATTTCTTATCCATTCATTCCTTTTTCTATTCTCCTAGCTTAACACGTGATATTTGTTTTTCCATTAATCTTTGGGCTGTTGTTACCTTATCCATGTTTGATTTTGTAATTGTCCAGGTCTGGGATCCTTAGTTATGTACAGGAATGATACATTGGTTATACACTTTTGTTTTGAGGTACTGAGGATATCTTTTATTTTTTAATATGTAGCTTAACTGACCGAATGCTATCCAGGCCAATCTTACTCGTCTCTTAATTTTAGCTGTTTTTTTTTTAGTTTAATAAATTTGTCCCAGGTTTATATATTCCTCTATATACTTGTTCTATTTTCTCTTGGTTTATTGTGATCGTGATATCTTCATCTGCGTTTGTTATGATTTTAGTTTTAGTGTAGTTCATAATCAAGCCTATAATTTTATCTTGCAGTTCTTCCAGTATTTTTATTAGTACTTCTTTCTTATCTGTTATAAAGGCGATATCATCAGCATATCTTAGGAGGTTCAAGTATTGTCCGTTTACAATGATGCCTCTTTCTTCTCAATCTAAGCTTCTAAAAACATATTCTAGGGCCTGGTGAAATAGTTTAGGGGATATTGTGTCACCCTATTTGAGACCTCTTCTTATGCGGATTGACTTGGTTGCTTCGTGGATTTTGATTGATGTTGTTGCTGCGCTATATATATTGGCTGTTAAATCTGAGTATCTGTGATCTATTCAGCTATTAATTAAAGATACTTAGTGTAGTGTTAGATTAAGTGTCAAAATAAGTTAGGTTATATATTACTAATAATCATATATCTATTAAAGGACCGAACCGAACCGAACCGAACCGAACCGCCCTTTAATAGATATATGCTGATAATCGACATAAAAAACACTGTTGTCCCGAGGGCCTTAGTTGAAGGGATATTGGAAATATAGTAAACAAACTTAAATAAATATAAATTTTTTTAAATATTAAAATTTGATTTAATTTTAGATATGAAAAATAATTTTTTTCCTAACTATTCTCAGTCTTCGTGAAATTACCTAATTAAAGCAAGGTTCGTTAAGACGAAGGAAGTTTTCATTAGCAGTTTTTGAACGAATTTATGGATCATCTAATTTCGGAAAATTAAACCCTATTCATTTAATTATATATAAAATGAATTTATAGGCCTAATTTTTGGTTAGACTGGTTATTACCTTCCTAGCCCGCGAAGCCATGGTTAGAGAAAGATTATCTTTCAATGCCCGCTAAGCCATAAAAAAATTGTTGTTTTCTTTATTCACGCGTACTAAACATTACGTTTGTAGTATTTTTGGCTCACTTACACTCCGCTGACCCGACATAAAACGTCGCGAAGGCTGCAAAAATGCACTATGCATTGACCCGACCTGAGGAACAAATTATTTCACGGTCATGGGTATTGTTTTTCATTTCATCTGCTTGCCTTTTGTTTTTATTCTGGTAGTTTCTTTTGTATTTGGTAGATGTCGCGACTTAAGGCAATATCGTAAGATGAGATTTATATACCGTCTCTTTAGCTTTACAAAAGTGTCACATTGACCATGCAGTATTCTGAAGAGTCCCTTAAGGACGAAACAGGTAACTGTGAACACTTCATAGGTGTTTATTAGATCTTGGACCCCCGTGGGTGCACAGCTATCGAGCTGCCCACGGAAAAACACAAGAGAAACAAAATCTTTCTGTGCCCGCTTAGCCACAAAAAATTGATTTCTTAGAGAAAGTATAGTTTTTGATAAAAAATAAATTTGAGATAACGCCGAAAATCTGTTATTTAGATGTATTTGGATCTTATGTGTATGTGTGTGTGTATGTGTATGTCTGACCCCCGAAAACTTCGGAACCGCTGAACCAATTTTCATGAGATTTTTATGAAAAATAGTGTTAGCAGATTAGATTTTAAACAAAATCCATTAATGCTAATAACAGTTTTTCATCAGTTAAAAAATTTAAAAAATGTTGACTTTTTAACGTAATATTGGATCAATATGTATTATAACCAAAAACTTTGTAGGAGCTTTCGTCTCTGAGATATTTACAAAAAACAGTTTTACTTGGAGTATGCTAATGAGCTAGGAAGGTATTAGGGTAGCTATTCTGGGTCTTGAACATCCACATCACACGCCATGACCAATAGCAAACTCTCAGCGGTCGCGTGTTGTGCGAAATGACTTGTTTCGACCAATGGCATAGTCGCCCGCTCTTCAGAGTTAGTGAATTTTACGCGTTTGGAATGAAATCTGTTCTCCTGCCCCGTACCAACTGAACGTTTCTCGGTCGGATCGTAGGAGAAGCTTGCGCAATGGAGGTCTTTATGCATAGCACGGTTCAGAGCTATTTTAAAGCTTCGCTCAAGACTTAGAAGAATAGCTGAAAATAATACATACGCACTATTAGAATCTTGTAGTAGAAAGCTTTTCTAACGAGCAAGATGTCGGCACCACGAAAACTTAGAGCCACAACAAATAATGACTTGTCTCTTATCTTTGAAATACGAAAAAAAATTAGTCCAACTGCGCAAAAAAATTTTTTTTTTCAAAATTTAATAACTAATTATTTTTCAACTTTTTAAGAATATATACATTTATTTTAAGTTGAAAATGCAGTAAAATTTTTTTATGGGAATATATGATTTTTTTTCTTTTACTCAAACTCTCCGTTTTGGTTATCCCTTTAAGTTTGAGTTATAGAGATTCGACTGTATTTGGATGTATCCTGTACTGTATGTATGTGTGTCTGTTTGGCCCCCGAAAACTTTGAAACTGCTGAACCCATTTTCATTAAATTTTCATGTAAAATAGTGTTGGACACTGTTACCTGATTAGATTTTGGTCAAAATCCATTAATGCTTAGCTAGAAAAGTATCAGATTGCTCATGCATCCATTTTCAAAAAAAATAATAATCCAATTACGTTATAACAAATGTTTTCTAGGTGTTCTACTTCTTGGGAAACAGGAACGGGTTGCAGACAGACCAGAGAATTCGTAGACCGTCCAAAAGCGACCAGAATTAGATGGATGCTGGGACGGACACGAAAAGACCTCGGACTGCTGATAGGTACTCTAACCGGACATAACCGGTTGAGGAAGCACATGACACGTATAGGAGTCGAGAATGACACTACCTGCCCAGCCTGTGGACAGGAAGAAGAGACATCAAGACACCTCGTGGCAGAATGCGAGGCCTACGCAAGGATGAGACAACAGGCTCTCGGAGCGCCAACAAAAGCGAGGAAGAACTGCACATGCTCAAATGGGCAGACTTACTGGACTTTGTAAAGAGAACAGGTAGGCCCAATGAGTTACCCGACCATCAAAGAGAAGTGCAGAGAGTGGGTTAAGGGACAGACTTGGGGCATGGCAAAAAGGACCTACTCTGGCCTACTTGTCAGACCTGCGGGTCAACCCCCCCCCACTACTACTACTACTACTACTTCTTTTAAGAAACCGTTACCAAACTCCCTATGATGTAGTTACATTTTTTCATGGGACACCCTGTATAAAACCGATCAAAAAAATATAAAGGCAGGCAATTTATATTACTCCAAAACCTTTTTTAAAAAAGTTTTGACGTAAAAATTGTTGCAGTAGGGAAAAAAAGACCATTAATTCTCAGTTTTAGTGGTGCATTGTTATGGTATCGATTTAACTTTATGACTCCACGCTGTATTATTGAGGACCTTTGATACATTTCTTTATTTACGCTATTTTTATTTATAACGGACTATATAGTACAAGGACTGATGAAGGTTGACAATAGCAAACTTTTGATTAGGCTTTTCTGTACAGTTCATTTCATTATTTTAGGGACAACTTTTTTTTCGTTGACCAGGGCTATCAAAACGGACGGGCCAGGATCCTCCACTTTGTTGACGTCACATCGGGAGATGATTTTTTTTTATGGTCACGTTACGACACAGCTGATTGTCTTTAAATTATTGAAGTTGGAGTGACGGATCATGAATATTTGATTTTTTTATATAAAGCCGGTTTTGAGATTGTTTTTACTGTATTCTTCCAGAACAACGTTTGGCTCACACAAAAATTTAAAGCAGAAGGGAATGTGTTCGTTTCTGCGTGGAAAGTAATCGGATTACCTACATGCATTTGTATCTGCAGACCTTTAAAACTTAATATAGTTACTTACATGGTGTTTACAAAAATTACAACATCAAAAAATAATTTTTGTAGTGTAATTTTGTTTTAGAAAGATTAACGCTGGTATTTTTGGATTCTAAATGAATTTTATTGTAAAAAATACAAGCCACGACCCTGAAAAAATCAGCTGTTCTCGGGAGGCTGACATTTACATTGGGTCTTATGGGAAATCCGAAGTTTTTTATGATATTTTTAAAATAGCACTACAGATTTCCGCGAAATTTTAGACACCATCCCGATATTCCGCCAAACTTTTGTAAGAATGCAAGATGATTAAAAGGTTAAAATCTTCAAGATTTAGCATTCCTTAATTTGAATTCAAATTACCCGCCATGTACCGCATGCCAAATGTATTTGAGTTTGTCATCTGTGTTTCTCATGGCATTTGTTTATTTCTTTGTATTGTAAAACATTTTCGATTTTTTAAGGATGTTTTACAATAAAGTTCATTTAGAATCCAACAATTTATTGCAATAAGGCCCTATTAGGGATTTATAGCAATAGTGCCAGGGACTATATTGACAGTTTAGCATTATAAGAACAGCTGTCTTCTTTCAAAATTAGGTCTTTGTGTATTATAAGAGCCGGAACAAATAGTGCCGCCACTATTAATGGAATAGTGCTCGGCACAATTAGTGCCTGGCTTTATTGCAATAAGTCCCTATTATCAGTTCCTGCTAGAACTAAAAATGTTAATAAATGTTAATAAATTTACGTCAGGTTAGGGGTCCTTAAATTGGCACAATAGATATTTTAAATGGTATTTGTGTTCCCTTCTGTGCATTTTTAATAAAAGAAATAAAATAAAAAGACTGACGAAATAGTCGGTGGAAAGTAAATTAATGGTCTTCTGAAAAAACAATGTTACGTACGTAATGTTATATCATTAAAACTTCCGATGACGCAGGTGTGTGTTACGTATTTTTTACCACATAAAGCACAAAGTCTCTATTTATATTTAAAAAAGCCTCTGGTAGCGTTTAAAATGTTATTTTGTAAACCAATTTTAATACTCGAATTTTTAGTAGTAGATATTAGTTTCCAGTACAATCGCTTTAAAATTACTATAGATTTTTTGTAGTTTTTTGTAGGCTAACTGAGCATAGATACTATTTAAGCAAAAACTATTCACGTACCGGGTGGGCCAAAAAAAGCCAAATATTTTTTTTTCATTATTATAACTTTTGAACTATACAATCGATTTTATTGGGACTAACTGCACTCGGCAGAGAATTAATTAGAGTTTTGACTAAATATATTTTTTTATCCGCTATCTTAAAATCCAAGATGGCGGACAAAATTAAAATGTACTCTTTAAAGATGCTCGTTTATTCTTGTGTAGCGAACATGCTTTAATTATTTCTTAAATTAGTAAAAAAGCTGCATTCTTATCACGCATAACGAGGTACAAACTAGCAAAGTCGGTTTAGTGGTTCTAAAAAAAATATTTTTGTTTCAATCATTGTTTTGCATATTATACGATTGCCTTGCCAATCATGTCTAAATTTATTTTCTTATAAATTCATTACTACTGAACCGATTTTTATGAAATAAAAAACATCCTGGTTAGAATTGTTTGCCTTTTAAAGGTGATTGACAAAATTTACCGCCATCTTAGAATTTAACATGTCGGACAGAATTACCTATATTTAATTCTTCAAAATGGCGTGCTTCTTTTTATTTCCCGCAAATGTTTTAATTTTTTTTTCATTTATAGAAAAACACTACTTTTCTTCCGCTCTTTAAAGACCAATCAGTTTGCACCATGATGTTTTTTATTTCACTAAAATCGGTTCAGTAATAATGAATTTATAAAGATTTGAATGCAGACAGGATTAGAAATGCAATCGTATGCTTTTCTATAAATTTCAAAAAAAAACTAAAAAAATTTCGAAAAATATTCTGAAGAATCAAGTATGATTATGTTCTGTAACTTTTAAGATAACGATAAATTTTGATCAGGATCTTTAAAAAGCAAGCAATTCTCACCAGAATGTTTATTTTATTAAAATCGGTTCAGCAGTAATGAATTCAGGAAATAAATGCAGACATGATTGACAAGGCAATCGTATATTATTCAAAACAATGGTTGAAACAAAAATATTTTTTTAGAACCACTGAACCGATCTTACTGATTTATACCTTGTTGTGCTCGGCAAAAATGCAGCTTTTTTACTGATTTAAAAAAATAATTAAAATATGCTTGCAACACAGGAATAAACGAGCATCTTTGAAGGATATAATTTAATTTTTATCCGGCATCTTGGATTTTGAGATGGCGGACAAAAAAATATATTTAGTCGAAACTATTATTAATTCTCTGCCTAGTGCAGTTTGTCCCATTAAAATCGATGGTATAGTTCAACAGTTATAATGAAAAAAAAATTTCCGATTTTTTTTGGCCCACCCGGTATAAAAAAATATATTATGAAAAAGGCATTTTGTCTGGAAAAGAAAAGAAAAGAGTAGAAGAGTTTTATAACTCTCTTTACAAGAGGTAGCACAAAATAAACTTTTGGAATTGATCCCAAAATAAATTAAATTGGCCATATTATATAAGGTTACAAAAAAGAAAGAATATAGAAGTTTACGGCAAAAAACGAAAAGAAAAATAACTACAAACGACAAAAAGGCAAAAGGGTTTGTATACTCGAGCGGCCAAATAAAAGTAAACTGTTTACAAGCCACAAAAAGGACCCGTGGTTTTCCTAAAGTGTTTATTATCTTTTTAGCTGAGCGGACACAGCTACGCCCTCGCTTCGTAGGCAAAAGTGCAGTAAGTCTAGAAATATTATTTTCCTACGAGCGTGTGGAAAAGTAAGTTTTCCGTACGATTTTGCGGTTGGAAAGATGTACTTCTCCGCACGATTTTACTTTTCCGCACGATTTTTTTCCGCACGTCCAAAATGCAAGAATCCTCCTGTTCACAATCGTTTCCAAATGAAAACCCGTCCTCCTACACACAAGTTTTATTATTTAAGTGCTGCTGTACCGATGCTACCAGAAGCACCGAAGAAAGAATCCTGTAATGTGTTGTACAGACCAATATACCTTCGTCCAATCACTACACTTGTAATTCTCGGCAGCAAACTGATTAAGGCATTTTTGTAGTGGGCCAAACACCAACCAATCAAATTCAAATAAGCAACGATGTTCTTGAAGATGTTGCGACATCTGCTATATTGCAGCATGCAACAAACACAAAGTGCACTTTCAATGTCAATATTTACCATAGTTAACTTTTTCGTTATTGTTAATTAAATGTTCTTTACATAAAGTTTCTTATTAATATATCATGATAAAAAAATCCTGTTTAATTATTTTTCCGTGCATAAAAACATCTTGTGGAAAAGTAAAAAAATCAAGATATTTAGGACTAATTAAATGATTTACGTAACTTTTCTATCTTATGTATCATTTTTCTAGCATTAATATAAAATCTTTGAGAATCAAAACATGTTTTTTTGATAAAGAAGATGGACCAAAACACACGTAGGAAACACATTGTACCTAACTCTTGCGGAAACTATCTTTTCCACCCTTGATGGCTTGCCCGAACTCCGCTCCGCGTCGTTCGTGCAACTGCCGGAAAAGTACCACTTTCCGCATTTATTAGGTAAATAACTATTTCCTACTTGCGAGCGTAAAACGCGTTTTTCCGCACCAATTTTCATGTGGAAAGTTCAACTTCCCGCATGCCGTGCGTAAAAAAAAAATTTTACGCACGGCGTGCGTAAAATCTGGTTTGGCGGGCGTGAAAAATTTCTTTGCGCACGCTGTTTTTTTGTAAAAAATGATACTATTTGGACCAAATAGAAATTATAATAACAATAAAATATTACATTTTTATAATCGGTATATAATTATAATTTTATTTAGTAAAAATAACAAATATAAACGTTGGCATTTCAAAATCTTTATTTTCAGCACAAATTCCAAAATCCATTTTGACGCCGCCAAGACAAATCATACTAAAGACCTGACGCCTGACGGTAAATATCAAATAAACTTGTTAGTGTCATCTAGTATATCAAGTGACATAAAAGCAATATATAGAGTGAATGCAATTTTTATAAAACTTTAAGGTAATTCCGGGAGAGATGCCCTAGCGGTATAGATGCCCCGATATTCAAATCTCGCGCGCAAATGACAATGTCGCCATTTTCTTGGTACAGTTGTCTCAGTTACTTAAAAATATCGGTGCATGCATGTGGTAACGCTAGTGCTCTGGATTGTATTTTTAGTTTAGGTAATAGAAATACACTTTACTTTTATATGTCTTTTATTTAAAAAAGGCAATAAAACTTATAAATTTTAATTTTACATGTCAGTCAAAGATGGGGCATCTCTCCTATGCCTGTGATTCATCTCTCCCGGACTATCGGGAGAGATGGCCAAAAATACTATTTCAGATAATACAGTTTTGACAGCTTGTCGTTTCAATTCTTCAAATTTTGAATATCGTATATTTTTCTAGATAGAACTAGAAGTACATTTTTAATTTTTTAAAGCTTTAGACCATTCCAATGATGTACAGTGAAATTTTTTTGTTAGGTGGAGCATAAGTCCCGGAATTGCCTTAAATATAAATTAGCGTGCGTAAAAGTAATTACTTTTACGCACACTTAATATTACCTACTGGCGTGCGGTAAAGTAATTAATTTACCACACACTGTGCGGTAAAGTTACTTTATCGCACGCGCACCACTTAGAAACCTTAGCAACGCATCAATAAGACAGTTTCAATATTTGTTTACATTTCAATTCCATCTGACATATTTATTTATAAATTACATTCAATTTTTTGGAAAAAAACGGTACGCATAGGTAAAATATTGTACCTAACACATGCGGAAAGTGTTTTTACCACCCTTGACGGCTTGACCTTCGTGCGGTAAAGTTTCACTTTCCGCATTTGTTAGGTAATAAACTATTTCGTTGATCAAAAGGACAGTTTGTTTTTCCTATTCCAAATCAATATGGAAAACATCAATAGTTAGACAACGATGTTCTATAGCTTGAATTGCCTTTGAGCCCAGATGCCTTCGCTACCTACACTAATGCAGAAAAATGACGTAAATATTAACAAGAATAATTTTCTGCGCTTTCAGAATGTGGCTACATTCAGTGGCGGATCCAGGATGTCCGTTCGGGGTGGGGCCAAAAAGGTCGCAAAAACCGAAGTTTGAAATTTAGCAACGCAAGTGAACACAATACGCCGCAGGCGTGAAATGTTTAAAAGTTTTGTAAAAAATGTAAAAAATTATGGTTTTGTAAAAAATTGCGGTTAATGCATTATATGATATATACTGAGTCCCATTTAAAACTTTCCACCCGGGATTTCTCGAGAACTGCTGAAAATTTTTAAAAATGCCGAGACACGTCGATTTTGTTTGCGAGGGGGACACTTTTTGGCTATCTTGAAATTTTTGTAGCACGCACAACCTTCGAAGGGTATACTCTACCCCTATATTTTGAATAGGGAAAGTGGGTCTAGTCATGCCTAGGAAACTCAATGCAATTTGACAGGTCGTTAGGTTAAAGTTCTCACTAAGCTCAAAAGAGGCGCTGCGGTCGCGCGTTTGTTCCTTATTCTATTTTTTTTGAGAATTATCTGTGGTTTGGATTTTGCGTCCCCCTTTTTTTCAGGTAGAAAAACCTCTTCCACCGCGTTTTATTTCGGGTTCATTTTAAATCTATCTTTTGGCTTATGTAGGTAATCTTTGTTGCTGTGACGCATTAAAATTAAATTTTGTTAAATTTGTAACTTTTGCAATTTTTAAATACAAAAGAATAAGAATTTCTAGTTGCTTTTCGGGATGAAGTGTCTAGAGTTCAGACGAGTATAAAATGCATAGTTTTCCGAGACATTTTAAGGTAAGTTTTCTTATTTTCTCATTTGAGGTTAGATTGGCATTTGATAAAAATTGTATTACGGAACTCTGAATACGGGTTCCAATGCCTGGTAGGTGCCTTATTTGCTCATCAATTAAGCACAAATTTAGTGTTAATTTTATGGCTATCCCTTTCTTTTGATATTAAGTAAAAGGGAGACACATATAAAATAAACACTAAATTTGTGCTTAGTTGATGGGTAAACGAGGCAGCAGCGTAATGTACTTTGAATAAATGTATTCCTTAATTTTAAATCTTTATCTTACCATAATCTAGTACTAACCGTACCGTAAGTGGATTTTTTTCATTGTTTTTAGCTTTTGGATGATATGTGCGACCACTGATAAGCTATGTATATACTGCTTTGAAACATACCCTACAGGCGAGGAGGTACTTTTAAATTATAACAGATTTTCGTCAAGCTGTTAAAAAGTAGACATTTAAGAATGATTCTCTTTACGAACAACTGTTTCATTATTTATTCACTCATCACTCACCAGAAATGTTAAAAGCAAATTTAAATGTACTAGATAGTGTTTGGTTTTTCATTATATTTTATTTTACCAATCAATTAGACTATTTATTATTTCATCAATAGTTAGTCGTTAATTTGTAGCTTTTTTTATAATAATAAAAACTCATTTAAAAAATGTTTTATTTATTGCACTTTATATATCATTTTCAATCTGTTTATATCTTATAAAGACAGTGTATGTCTTTATAAAATATTGACTGATAAAAAATTTCAAAAAAAACTTTAAAATTAAAGAAAATTTATTATAAAAGGCGATCAAATTTCCCGCCTCAACTTTTAGTTCGTCACTAAGCTCAGTAGTGGGAACCACATAGCTAACGATCTGTCAAACAGCCGGAGTTGCCTATCTAATAAAAGCTCACTGAACCGCGCCGAAAATCCTTTATCTATGGGTCTAGTGATATCTTGTTCGCCCTCGCAAACAAAATCGACGTGTCTCGGCATTTTTAAAAATTTTCAGCTGTTCTCGAGACATCTCGGGTGGAAAGTTTTAAATGGGACACAGTGTATAATAGGGACCTTTTGCACGCCCTCCTTTAGCTCAAGGACTGTACACAGAGAACAGGACGGTCCACTTCCATAAGCCCCATATATTCGAAATTTCGCTACGTCACAAAATCCTCAAGGTGTCGAGCCATCCTTCTATGACCCTTGATCTGTTTGATAGGGTGGTCTTTCCTTTTCTATTCAGATTAAATGAAAAAGGACAACCGAACTTATTGATTTTTTTCGCGAATCCAAAGTGAGGTTAATTTTTCCGTGCATTTCGCCTTTTTATTTATTTTAAGGGAAAAAATTTGTGGAATCTTGGTTTTGTATTGTTATTTTCGATATTTTAAACAATTTTCGGAATCGCAAAATCCCAGGAGCATCCTGTGCGGTTTCTGGATGTAAATCCAACTATTCGAACTTAGAAGTTCTACGTTTATGAGTTTTTTTTAAATTTCCACCTTCCAATGACTGTTCCCAAGACTATTTTGCAAGAGTGGCTAAGGCGTTGTGGAAAAGACAATATGGATCCCACGAAAGCATTTCTACAGAACAGTTTTCGAAATTCCTTTTCAAGATAAATTGCTAGGTAAATATCTTTTTAAATCTATTTAGGGCCACATTCTTTAATTATGTAAGGTTAAAATTCAGAATCTTTTGCCGCCCTTCTCCTGTCGTAACGCATTTTCAAGAAAAATATAAAAAAAATCATTCAGTGTATAGTCCTTGCCATAGGCAGTTACACTTTTGTGACTTTGACATAAACATACCTATTTCCGAGCCTATTTCCAAGCATATTTCCTAACCACAAATATATTAAAAATTAAATATGTTGTGTAGGTATACCTTATGTTGTGTTAAGCCTAAATCATTTAGTTGTAATCTGCAGAGTTTTTTAAGTGCTGGGTGGAAAAAAAATATGCCACTTTAGTCAAACTCAGTATGTAGGTATGTGGGCACAATAGATCCATATGTGTTCACAGTGCATGGAGGTCCAGAAGGGCCTGCCACCACTTTCGAATACATACATACCTTATGTTGACAAAAAAAATGTTCTCATAAAAACAACTCAACAACATACCATTTTTCAGATTTTTTGATAAAGAAATAGGTTAAAAACTCTCCCCCCCCCCCCAGAGATTACTTAATGTAACACTAAGCCGCATGTGAATTTATTTAGGCCTGTGTGTTCATCTATGAACAAGGCGTGATCAGCTGAACCAAATTTGTTCACCATCCTACAGGACTTTAATTGATTATTGATCCTGTAGTGTATTGTAGTGTCCTATGGAGTCCTGTAGACCTACTGTGGGCAGCTGATCACCCCTTGTCTATGAAGAAACCTCTACAACCAGAAAAATTAGACATTAAACATACTTTTTAATTTTTTTTTCTGTAAATGTGCAATTTAATTGTTTTTCTGTTTTGTACTAATTTGACTCCAATAATAGTGAAGTTATCAATAGTGTCAACTTAATTTGGGACACCTACTGTAATTTTGACAAAAATGTCATAACAAAATAATACTTGGACAATTTCTAAAACCTCATGTTTTTTTGTGAATTCCATATGTACTAGAGTACAAAATTTACACTGTAGAATCTACTTTTTTTTTAAAAAGTTCCTTATATATGTTTTTTTATTACAGGCTTATGTACTTCCAAAACAATACTAAGGAATACATCTGTGCCAAGTCAAAACCTATCAGTGAAACCAATAGAAGTTGATCCTGAAGAGCCAACTGCAGGTACAAGCATCGAAATCAAGGAACATTTGCTGGTTGATGTTGGTACAAAAGAAAACTACTTAGTTAAAGTCTGATTTTTTTTTGTTTTGTGCAAATTGATAGAGTTATTGTTGAATTTTTTGTATCGGAGTCTGCTATTGTACGAAAATGAGTATTCAGTTGGTTTGCGACTGTTAGTGTGTGTCTTTAATAGTTTCAGAATCTATTCTAAGTTTAATTTAGTGGTTTTCTTTGCCTCCCCAATAATTTATTTATAATGTTCTAAGTTTTTGTTTTGTCAATTTTATCAATTTTTAGTTTTTGCACAATGGAGATTTTGCTTTAAGATATATTTATATTTTTTATATATATTATTAAAATGTAATATATTATTATATTTTTTTCAATTCTTTAGAAGCTAATGTCACTTAATAAAAACAAAATGATGCTGAGAAGTAAAAAGGTCTTGCAGTTGGGTAAAAAATACTAGGACATTTCTTAGAAAGGTAAAATACCTACATGTCCTAGATTTTTTGCCCCCATGGTTCATTCTTCTTACATTTCATTTATCAAATTCAGGATTTGTTATCCTGATGTTTATGGTAACAAATTCCTTATTGCTTCTAATCAATAACCCCACTTAATATTGTATACAGGTTTGTTATTTTTTTGCTATTATGAGTGATATAACAAAAAAATTCTAAAAATGTATAGAGATGCCTAAAGACTTTATCTACTTAGATAATTTCTAGTATTATAAATCAATAAATATAATAAATTTGGTCGAAATTAAAATAGGAAAATAACTTTTATTTAATCATTTTCTTTTTTATCTTTAAATATGTAAACATGTATCCTGAGATGATATCTTTGGGGGCACTAACATATACCTCATAAAATCAAACCTATATGTAACATTTAGATGAAGCAATAGGTTAAAATACTGATAACTACAAATTGCTTCAACAGGACAAAAAGTGAGATTTTAATTACTAAAATAATAAGGGACAAAAAGCTAGTACTGCTGCTAGTTAGGTGAAGTTGAGCAATATACACACCTCAGTAGGTACACATGTTATTACCTTTTAAACATAGCAATGTTGTAGAACACTCTACATCAGTTGAAAGAAAAAACTGTATAATGTATTGACAAAACATTTAATTTATCATGTCATGTGGAATGAGGTTTCATACTGTACAAATGACATGATAACTGAACATTTTTGCCAACAATATCTCGTTTTTACCAAAGACAGTCAGTTTATGGTCCTTGGTTTTTTCTATTCAACTGATGTGCCATGTTCTACCACAAGCCGCTACTGACAGAAAGTGAATATTTCTTAAGTGCAAAAAATACGTCTGGGCCTGTTGCTGATCAATAGCAAAAACTTTGTACAGGGACTTAATAAACCATATTTTTGTTGACCCTGTTAGTCCTTAAAGGTTGTGCCAGGTCCTGATTCTTATCAGTCCTGAGTGGTCATTAAAAGTGTCGAGATTTGTATAGGTCCTTACATATTGATGAGCCCCTCACTTTAGGTGGTACTACTAGGTGATAAGTGGAATGAAATGGATGCATTGTTCTACAGGAATTAGCAACAAATTTTTGGTCCTGTAGTGGATTGCAGGGTGCATGTATACTACTTAAGCTAGAATGCCGCTAACTACCTATAAAATTTTCCTAGTTTTGATTAAAAAAACCTGAAAAATAATATACAAATGCTACTTTCTGATAATGGTAAGTTATTTGCTTCTTAAAAACCATAAAAGCTTAAGAAGATTTGCTAATAGAAATTGATAAGTAGAATAATGTAGTGATTAAGACAGCAAAAAGCCAGGCAATATAGTGTCCTGCACCGTCCTGTAAATGAATTTTGTACACCTACTATGGGCAGCTGATCACCCCTCATTCTAGGCTTAGGTATTCTAATGGGGAGTAAAATACTATTCACAAAATATTCTAGATGATATTCCAAATATTAACACTTTTTTTTAAGCAAATGCTGATGAATGACAATGAAAAAATTTGTTTGATTTTATTGATGATTGAGGGGTTCTGTAAACTATTTTCTGCAGAAGATACACCTAGGATATTTTTACATAAAATTGTATATTATTATTATCTTTCTACATTACAGCGAGACATGGTTTAAAAAAAAAACGTTTTAAAATTAGTTTTTGTTTATATTTTACGAAAAAGTGAGGTTATGTCGTTGAGTATTTTGTGACGTATTAAAAACCGTCTGACAGATTTCGCGAAGTGGACCATCCTGTTCTCTGTGTACAGTCCTTGCCTTTAGCTAACTTTATCCTTTATAAATCCGACATTAAATGACAGATGTCACGTGATATTTATAAGCCCAAGTTTGGCCTTTTGCAGACACAATTTTTTATCGTTTATCCTTAATTTATCTGTCAAAATCCTGTTTTGTGTTCTGTAGGCAAAGTTAATAAAATAGTTCCGAAATTAACCAAGGAAACAATGAAAAAGCCATACAAGTGAAAAACTGCCGTCGCGACGTCAAAATTAGCCTCAAAACCGAGGCATCCCTGACCGAAGCTGCAAATTGACAGTTGGTCTCTCCTCAGTAAACACCATAATTCATATTTCTTTTTCAGAGACCCACATCATCATTTCATCTCCTTCCATTTTATGGTTATGCTCGGGCTGAATGAAGCCTAATGAGGCCGAAACGCGTCCCCGAGCTACCTTTACCTCTGAGGACTTGCCCGTGAAACTTTTTTTTAAAGACTTTTTTCCTCGTGAACTTCCTTCAAAAATATAGAATTAGGTCTGTGTGTACTGTCTGCTTCTTATTTTTTTACGCATTTCACAGAACATTGAAGACTTTTGGTTAGTTGGTGAATACTGTTGCCAAACAACACATACCTACCAGTTTTTACAGGAAATAATTTTAAATAACTGGCGTAAAATGAAATCTGTGGATTATCCCGCATTGGTAGCTCTTGAAACAATTGTCTGGTATCAAAAATAATTTAAATTTACATTACATTTTGACATAACGTTATATGCGCGGCAACACTGTCTCTTAATAAAGGAACTAGTAGCCTGCATTATTGGAACAGAAGTAAGGTCAAACATTATCCTTTAGTAAAGGATAAGGTTTAAATCTTTTGCGCATGCCTCAAATAGAAGATAAGAGAAGATTGAAACATGCAATAGGTCCCTATTAATATAATAATAGTATTAGCTTTACCAAAAGTGGGGGTTAACAGTGAACGTGGACAAGACACAGTACTTTTGTATTGGAAACGAATCAAGTGAGTTAGAACTAGACAATGGACAAACAACATCTTCATGCAATGAGTATGTATACTTGGGTGTCACATTTGATAAGACAGGAACAGACTGTAAAGAACTGGAAAAAAGAATAGTAAAAGCAAAAAAGGTTATTGGTTGTCTTAACAGTATTTTATGGAGCAGAGAGATAAAAAAGAATGTATAATTTAACATATATGAAACAATGGTGAAAAGTTAAAGAATAGAGACTTTTCCCGTAACAAAAAAATACAAAGCAAAAATAGAAAGTGTCGAAAGAAGATCAATGAGAATATCTAGAAGAGATCATATAAGAAATGAGATCATAAAAGAAAGAATGGAAATCGAGGGAAGCATAAGACAACTGATATGGTACGGCCATGTACAAGGGATGAACGAGGAAAGATTACCAAAACAGGTCCTAGAATGGCAACCAAGAGGGCGCAGAAAAAGTAGGCGTCCTAAACTGGAATGGCAACAGTCAATCCAAAGATCAATGAGTCAAAAAAACCTAACGGACGATGATTGTCAGGATCGAAGGATGTGGAGAATAGGCGTCGGACAACGTAGAAAAACGTTCTGAGCCGACATAGTAGTAGTAGCTTTATGTTAGAGAGGGGAAGCCCGGGCTATGTTGTCCCTCCCCTGGATCCGCTACTGGCTACATCATCTTTTAAAGTCGCATCATATTAGGCATATCAAAGGAGCCCGAGGCTCTATTTGCTCTACTTTTCGCTTCACTTTAACTCAATTTTCGCACGTGTGTCCTGTAGGCTGCTACGCTTATAATAATTTATATAACGAACCAGGGCAGTAGTAAAGCTGCTCTAAGTTTTGAGTTTACTGCTGGAATAAGACAGTAGGTAACTTTTAAAAACTTTATTGTTCCTCAAAGTATTCTCCAAGAAAATTAAGGCAATTTTGCATGCGCTAAAACCAGTTGTCAAAGCTGTAATTCCACTCGTTTGTTGGTACTGTCAAAATTGCGTTCTTGAAGGCGTCGACTGCTTCCTCTGGAAATCTTTGACCACGCAGTCCATTCTTGATTTTCGGAAAAGTTTAAAAATCGTTGGGACTTAGGTCGGGACTGTATGGAGGATGGTCCAACAATTTGACGTTTTGTTGGGTTAAAAATTAAACGGTTTTTTGTACTTTGTGTGAACTTGCATTCTCTTGGTGGAGGATGACTTGTCGTTCCGGGTCCGTTTTCCGAAGCTCAGCGATGACTTTCAGCAAAAAAATGGTGATAAACCAATCGGCAAGAACTGTCCTTTGATCTTCCAGACAAATTGTTGCTACATGACCTGCTTTGGAGACAAATTTCGCGACCATCTTTTTGGATACACTTCGAGAACGGATGACTTATGTTGGCTTTTCTTCATCTTGGAACACCCAAACAGACTAAAATTAAAATTTAACTGGACCCTTTTACAAACTAATAGTTTATGACCCTTCTCTTCTTTTGCCCATGCATCTCTTTGCCGTTATGCGAATATGACGTGTCGAGCACCAATCACGCAACAAATGAAGCTGACTCTCAGTCAACCAGCACAGCTGACAAATGCGCCTAAAAAAATTGGGTCCAGTTGAAAGGCAAATACAAATGTCTCTTATATGGATGGTTCACATTCTTTATATGGAATTTAGGTGACTTTTTGACATCTTAAACTGAGAAACAAACAAGCTAAGCCTATCTATGTTAATTATAAAAACAAGAAAAAAAAACTAAAATTATCTAGTTTTTAATAATCAACAAGCATGCTTCAAAATGGCCATTTTTTTATAATAATGGAAATTTTTTTCAAAAGGTCCTCAAAAGATTTTTCGCTGATAATACGCAGCCAGCATTAAGGCAACGTCGTTATGGTATCGCTTTCGCATCTAAAAAGGGCATCTACCTGGCCATATGTATCGATCCAGAGTTCGGCTAGGGTTATTCTAGTGCCCTAGTCAGTCTTTAAGGACACTATCTAATCATATTTAATAAAAATGTTAATATAAATGAATAATAATAACATCCAGCTTTTTTGAAAGAGTTTGTCACAGAACTTTGGCAAAATTTTACCTCTTGCTTGATGGGAATTTCCAGAAGTTATAGAACTATCTACATATTTTTCTGGAGAAGTCGAGTTTTAAAGACGACGAGAAATATCAGAAAGAAGCAAACTCCTCCATAGTTAGATAACTTAAAAGTTATACAGACAATTAAAAATGTATCCTTTAAAATAAATTACTTGCTAAAATACTATAATAATTATAATAATACCTATTTCGTCTATAGAAATAAAGTCGCCAAATTTGAACCATATTGCAAAGAACAGACGATAAAACCTTAACATCAAGAAGCTAGAATCATTTTTTGAATCGCACCGAGGCAATCATAAACAAAAAAAACATCGAGGCAAATGTTTTACCTCTGAGCCACACCCGTGAAAGGGGTCAGTATACTAAACTGTTAATAAATAACAACTCTTAATATTGCAGGTATTTTTGTGAAAACTACCACTCTAAAACTGATGGAAGACATTTGGCAATAGGACTGAAGAAAACCTGCGAGAACCTCATTCATGTGGTCAGAAAGGTAAAAGACCTGAAGAACCTTGTTCAAAGATGTCAGGAGATTTTACATAAATTGAGAAACATGCGGTATAGGGTTAATCTATATGTTTACAATATAATGCAAGGTGGTTAGCTCTATAAGCCAGTCAAATATTACATAATTGGCAGCATCGTGGTAAAGCCAGCAAAGAAAAGATGGGTAGTGTTAGAATGCTACAGCATCTTAAGGCAGCTACGACCAAAATGGGAGGTAAAGAGGAAAGATACCTTACTCAATATTTAGGTGAAGCTCCAACCAGCTTTAAGAAATGAACAGAAACGACTTAAGATTAGTAGCCGGACACTGCCTATTGAAATATCACCTTAAGGCAATAGGTAAAATCAACGATGACAACTACAGCTTCTGCAGTAGCGCATCAGAGACCGGTGAACATCTGCTCTGTGAATGGCCCGTCTTGTTTCATAAAAGATGCCAGTTCCTCGAAGGAGGTCCTCTAGAAAGAAGTGAGCGAACAAACTCCCAATAAAACAGCTTCCTTTGGCAAAAGCTTGCAAATCTTGGAGACAAAATCAGATGCAGAGTCACGCGCAAAATATCTAGGAAGTATAGCTTACGATTTCTCGGGTAATCTACAATCTACAATCTTTGTGAAGCGATGATTGGTTGAGAAAATTTACTTTTGCATTACAGTTCACTACTTCTTTGGAGCACACTCTATATGCTGTCGCAGGCAGAGGAATTAACTCCATATCATAATTTTTGATATAACTTTTTGACAGTTATCAGCTATTTACCATAACAAATAGCATAGGCCAACGAAAAAAAGTTGTCAAAAGTTGTCTCAAAAATATTGAAATGAACTTAGAAGCTCACTCTCCTGAATTGTCAAATAATCTCTTGTAAGACATAAAGGGAAGATAAAAGGATATCTGATAATGAAGAAATGTTACAAAGAAACACAAAACCCATCTTACATTGGTAATGGGAGATTTCAATGCCAAATTAGGTAAGAAAATGAACATAGAAGAGGCTAAAATAGGTGATTTTGGATATGGAAAGGAATGACAGGGGTACAACCTTAGTGAATTATCTAGAGGAAAAACACCTTTATGGAATGACGTCGTTCTATAAAAAGAAACCACAACGAAAGTGGACATGGCTTAGCCCTAATGGAATAACGATAAACGAAATTGATTACATACTGACTACTGATAAAAACATCGTTAGAGAGGAGTTACACAAAATAAAGCTATAAACAAAGAAAGGCTAAAGGAACAGCTGACCCAAAATGCGAAAATGAAAATATAGCTGAAATTAATGATAACATGACAAGAGCTTTGACCAAAGTAGGAAAAGATATCGCACAAAAAGGTAAAAGGAGAGAAGATTGTATATCAGAAAAAATAATGAGACTGATGAAAAAAAGACGGAACCTCAAAAAAGAAGGAAAAACAACATCTATAGAATACACAAAAATCAATAAAACTATAAGAAAAATGTCTCAGGTCGACTCTAGATAGATATAAAATAATTAAAATAAAGGACATGAACAGCATAGAAACTAAAGTTGAAGAGGATATCATAAATATCACTAGACTATTCTATACAGAATTACAACAAACAAAAAGGAAACCATCGTGAGAAACCATGAAGAAACTCCAAACAAAAATAAAGAACATAAACTCAGAGCTACAACCTGAAATAAGCAAAGCGGAAATAAAGAGAGCATTAAAGAAAATGAAAAATATCAAATCACCTGGAAAAGACAGAGTAACGGCAGAAATGCTCAAGTACGGTGGTAGCTGTAGTACTGTAGGCAAAGGAATTAGAAGCCCGCTCACTTCAATTGTCAAATAATCTCTGATTAGATTAAAGGCCACATGGAGCAATAAGCTTGCCATTGCAGGCAAGATTAGGGTCCCTGACATGACTTCGGATGTATAAACAAACAACTATGTCTCATATAGGGATCCTAATCTTGCATGCAACTGCAAGTGTATTGCTCTATGTCAAGCGGCCTTTAAAGTGAAGATAAAATTATTTCGAATAAGGAAGAAATCATTACAATGGAAGCAGTGGCGGCGCGTGGTAAAAAGCTTTCGGAGTGCACACCAAAAAAAAAAAAAAATTGCGGCGCAGGCGGATATTTAGTTAGATATTAGTTACCTACCTATTATTATTGAAATTATAAATAAATAATAAATGTATCATACCCAGTTTACATATTTTCTCTTCTAATGGCAAAGATGAAAATTTAATTGTTTTTAAATATTGCACGCTAATGCTATCAGAATTAGAAACTTCCGCCATTGTCGTAAATACCAAATCGTTGAAATCAAAACAAACCGCCAGCGCCCGACCGATAATGCCAAATTAGTGGTGTGCAAATACTATCTACTCGATACTATAATATCTGATACATGGGCGGATTCGAAGTAATTGAATATCCTTCGACGCCAAATACTCGTTACTTGAATCCCGAATGGGACCGAAGCCGAAGTGTTACTCAATTGTATCGGCATCGGCCGTATGAGTAACGAGTTTGGAGTACTTGTAATCATTTGGACCGATATTTATATATTGGATTTATCGATAATATAATATAAATAATAATAAAATCTAATACTCGAATAGGAAGTATCAGTATCTACTCAATACTTGGAAAAGGAATCGTTGCACATCACTATGCCAAATTGTCTAAGTGCACTAATTAAAAGTGCCCTTGAGCTCCTCTAACATGCAACGCAAACCATGGGTGCGGGGGGCGTCACGGGGGTGCGGGCGGCATCGAGGCTAGTTTTTGCACAGATTTTGTCCTAGGCACTGCCGCAGGAAGGTTCAGATTCTATGTACTGTAAAATTCTATTGGGACATGTCGTCCTCTCTTTCTATATTTCGTAATTACAATGCGACACAACATCTACGGAGCAAATAAAAGTGAATAATTAGATTCGAACTAACTATAGAGCGCATCCGCCAGTATGCACCGCAGGTGGTTTGAACACGAATACAAACACATACATACCGGGTATTAATTTGTGGGTAATATTCCAGTCTTTAGTGAATTCCATTTGGGGTAATTATTAATTAAATTTTAGTATTTTTTTAAGTAAAATTTGGGAGTGCACGTGCACATGTGCACTTATGGAGAAACCGCCACTGAATGGAAGCAAGGTAAATTATGGAGATCAGGTTGGCCACGTTGAGAGAAAGTGACCTTAAACACAAAATATTTTCGGAGTTCACCCGACATCGGCATATGACGCGAGGAATTTTACGTGGTAAGCGGTTGTGGTTTTCCGTTCTAAATTTTCCCCTTAAAACGATTAATAACTTTATTTGATCCATATTGAGACACGGCTAGTTTAATTGGATTTTTGTTTACTTCGAAATTTTCTAAAAAAAAACAAACCCAAATCTGGTTTACATTATGAATGAAATCAATCTAGCCGTTCTTCTTTTAACAGAAATACAGATCAAAACAAAAACATTTCATGTAAAAAAAAAGCGAGAATCGTATTCCGTAAAAAGAATTGAGATAAAAATAAAGCTCCAAAGCTCAGCTCTCTAGCGTTTGTGGAAGTGGGCAATGTTACTTTTACATAATTTTACATTTATATGGGAGAAGAGTAAACTAAGCTCGGCTTTCTAGCGTTTCTGGAAGTGGGCAAAGTTACTTTTATATAAATGTACATTTATAGGAGAGGGAACTAAATGAGAATGTTGATGTTTTTAATTTTTTTTCTATAGTTTTATCACAGTGCCTTTCAGTCTTAAAAAGCTAACCTCTCTAGCGTTTCTGGAAGTGGGAGTGTTACTTTTAAATTATTTTACATTCTAGGGGAGGAAAGTAAATTAGAATTTTGGAGTGTTTAATTTTTTTTATAGTTTTATCATAATTTCTATCGGCCTTGCAGCCCAGATCTCTAGCGTTTCTGGAAGTGGGCAATATTTTTTATATATTACTTTACATTTATAGGAGAGGGAAGTAAATTATAATTTTGGGGTTTTTCAAATTTTGCCTATAGTTTTATCATAGCTCCTCATTGTTGATGGATCACTCAATCTTAAGTCGGCAGATGTTTGCCTCAAATTTAAGTAGGAGGGTGTTGGTGTTCTATGGCAAACAAAAAACGTATTTGCTATTCTAGCCAAACTTCTGTATGTTCAATTTAACATTGTGCCTAAACTAGTAAGAACCTTTCATTTTGAAATTTGTATTGGAGAAGTTGGCTTTATTTTTATCTCAATTCTTTTTACGGAATGCCTTCGCGTACTTTAGTTTTTTTTACATAAAAAAGGAGGTTTTTCCTATGGTTTTATCATACTTCCTATCAGCATTCTATAGCTCAGCTCTCTAGTGTTCCTAGAAGTAGGGAATGTTAATTTTACATAACTTTTCCACATTTATAGAGGAGGAAGGTAAATTAAATTTTGTTCATTTGAATTTTTTTTCTATAGTTTTATCATAGTTCCTATCAGTTTTCCAAAGCGCAGCAGTACAGTTGAATTTTGATGAGCTGTACATGAGTGAGTAGGTAAGTGAGTGGCAATTTCGACGTTTTTTGAAATTTCGTAACTATTTTATTACTTTATGTAACTTCATGAAACTTGGAGGGATTGTGAACTCTATGGAGATCTACGACTGTGCAAAATTATTGAGATTCGTAGCTTAGAGTAGAGTTTTAGTTAGGACAAATATGGGCTGAAATGTTTCAAGAAAAGATGGTCCAGCAGTTTCCACGTGAACATGGCGGGGCACTGCCATGCCCCCAGATTTCAAACAAGGAAAGACGCCTTCATTTTCAATACGAAACGTGTTTTTATAAAAATTAGGTATGATACATTTATTATTTATTTATAAAAGCAATAATAACAGATAACTAATATCTAACTAAATATGTAATTTTTTAATTATTTAATAATAATATATGACATTCGCCTGCGCCGCAATTTTTTTTGGGTGTGAATTATGAACTTAAACTAGTATCTGTAAGTCGGATTTTCAAAATCACTTTTCATCCAAATTAAAAACTTACTGAGAAGGACCCTTATTCTCTCTTTTTATTTAAAACCGCTTTTAAATGTCTAAATTACTTAATTTGATTCTAAATTAACGTAACTTCTGATGTGTAAACAAAGTATTTGTTTGTCCTTAAACCCAAGATGAGGCACAGGGGAGATTAACCCTCAATGTCTAATCCATCCCTCAATCTCCAAGGGGGAGATTAAATGGTTTAATGTGGTGTTGGAGGTTTGATGGATTAGCCGGGAGTCTGCTTTACCTATTGATTCGTCTATTTTAAGAAATTTTAATGGAGAAGAATGTACACATACCCAATTAATAGTTAATAATAATAAACTCTTAATGAGACTCTTGATGACCCTATCACCAAAATCGGTAATACCAGAGAAATAATTATGCTTGGCGATTTTAATACCTGAACTGGTAGACAAACCCAGAGCAAAGTGATAGGACCATTTGGAGAAGAAGTAACAAATGATAATGGCTTAAGACTGATGCAATTATGTGAAACCCACAACATAAAAATAAATAATGATTTTTTTAAACATAAGGATATTCATCGATATACATGGACTCAGCCAACAAGAAATCTTAAATCAATCATGGATTATGCTATAAATGGACAACACTCGCAATTAAAGTGATATGATGTGCGAGCACTTCGTGGTGTCACCTATGGATCTGACCACCATCTGGTAAAAGCAAGAATATTATTCCCTTTAAGAAAAAGAAATAAGGACGAAAGTAATGGAGAAAATGAAAACCTAGAATGCATCGAAGACAACCAAAAATACAACTTTAGAAGTCTAGAAATCGAAAATGGTCAAAGAGAAAAAACGCACATACTTGAAATGGCTCAGTACTAAAGAGCAAAGAGACTACAGGGAAACCAGAAGACAGCTAAGAAATTTGATACGCACAGAAAAAAATGAAATGTTCTAGCGCAAATGTCACGATATAAATACACACGTAGGAGGTAGGCAGAGTTCTGAAGCATGGAAATGCATTTCTACAGTAAAAAACCCAACAAAAGAGAAAGTAAGCATCCAGATTATCAAACCAGAACAATGGACAGAACACTACAAGGGACTGCTGCAGGAGACAACACCCGAATATCTGGCAGCCTCTCCGAGGAGAGACATAGAAGTACATGGAGAGGAAGTAATCACCGAAAAAGAAATGATAAATAATAGTATTAAAAAGCTGAAATCCGGAAAAGCTAGCGAACCTGGAGGAATATATGCTGAAATGCTCAAATATGGATCAGAGGAACTAATCAAAAATCTCACATATATTATCAATTAATGCATAAACGGACATCCAGGAACTGATGATTGGAAAATTGCATTCATATCTTCAATACATAAAAAATTAAACAAGCTGGATTGCAACAATTACAGAGGAATTTCAGTAACCAGTACTCTAAGTAGATTGGACGGTAGGATTCTTAGAGATCTAATAAATAGAGAATTATTTTCATGAACAACTAGAAGAAGGGCAAAGCGGGTTTCGTGCAGTCAGATCTTGTAGTGATAATGTTTTTTGTCCTAAAAAAGTAATTGAGAAAAGTAGTGCCAGAAATATAGAGAGTACCCTTGTGGATCTACAAAAAGCACATGACGCTGTTCAAGTAGAAAAATTATAGACAGTGTTAGAGCAAACTAATATCAATCATACATACATAAAAGCAATAAATTACTATACAAAGTGTCAAAGTCTAAAATTAAAATTGGAAATCGAGTTTTAAAAAATTCCTGGTAACATAAGGATTAAGACAGGAATGTTGTATCTCTCCAACTATTTTTAAAAAATATATCGCACTAGCTTTACAAACCTGAAAACGTAAAGTATACGGCATGGGAATACAACTTAACGACCGATTTACCAAATAAACACTACAGTTTGTTGACGACCAAATAATTGTAGGTAATGATAAAGAAGCTATGGTGTATCTGATGAGAAAGTTAACGGAAGAATACCAAGAGTGGATGTTAACATTGGATAGATTAGAAACGAATCAAGTGAGTTAGAACCAGACAATAGACAAACAATATCACATTGAGAAGTGTCATATTAAAACAGGAACAGACTGTAAAAAACTGGAAAAAAGAATAGTAAAAGTTAAGAAGGTTATACATGTATATATACATATATATATATATATATATATATATATATATATATATATATATATATATACAACAGTCAATCCAAAGATTAATGAGTTAAAAAAAACCTCACGGAAGATGATTGTCAGGATCAAAGAAAGTGGAGAGTAGGCGTCGGAAGACGTAGAAAAACGTTCTAAACCGACATAGTAGTAACTTTTTTTTGGAACCTCAGACCGGGTATTCTTTTCATCCCGTCATTTTGTCAGAACGGCCTACCGACCAAGGGAGTGTGTCTAAGATAGTCTAAAAAAACTAGAACTAAAACCAACTAGCAACAAAAAATGTGTTAATTAAAATTAATTCGGTATTATCAGTATTATCACGAAGTATATAGCCTTATCGTATTATTATCGTGATGGCGTTGATATATCTTAGAGTTTGCAGTGATTTTTTGGACCAGTTCGATTGCAACAGAAACGGGAGTATTCTGTTTTGGGCAATAGCACATCCAAGGGGATGGGGCGTGTAGATGTGGCCACTCGGCCGTCCTAATTTCAATTTTACACACGCCCAAGAAATGACATATCCTATCCTATCCTCCAGCATTCGACTTTTTATTAAAAAAATAGTACCCACCTATTTATTTTAATATTTTTTTATATTTGGTAAACTTATCACGTCCTTGCAAGAAATCTTGATCGCGCTTGAATTCTTGTTTTTTGTTGTTCCAATGTACGATCTAGTCTGAAGGGTGAGTACGGAATTTTAAATATATTTATTTCAACAGTCCTTTTTAATTTTGTTGCAAATTTTAACATAGGTGTCACTATAATGTGTACATTGTTGTTATTTTCTACATGGTATTATGGCTTGCTACAGGTTTTATTTATTATTATTGTTTTTATATGAATAGCTGATTGATCTCTTTGTACGTATTTTATTGAGCCACCCATCAGTTAGTATAGTGACAAAATTTTTTGAACGTTTGTATAAAAAAAAAATTATATATAAAAAAAAGAAGAAAAATAAACTATAGTCATTTCTTTATATAAATAAATAAAAAAATCAGTTACATATACATTAAAAGAGAAAAAAAAATATATTTAGGAAAAAAAAAAGAATATATTGTTAATAAGTTCATTTTAAGTGTTATTTATTGGGAAAAGAATAAAAAAATTTAATTGTGATGTATTAATGTGCCGTATTTTATATTATCTTACTAATGAGTTGTAACTTTTTTAGTCTGATGAAGACAAAAACCATTGTCGAAACGTTACCGATGGATTAAAACGTATATTTACCAGAACAACAGTGTCCTTATTCCCACTAAATTTACGTGTAATTTTTTTATATATTATTAAACTGCTTTTAGTCAGAATCAGACGTTTTATAATTTAAAAACCTCGATCATCTACATATTAATTTTTTTTCAATACTACGAGTATAATCAAAATTTGACATGATTAATTGATTGATGATTGAGGATATTAATTTAGGGTTCAAAATTTTTTTTCTGCATTAAATATTTGATTGGTTTTTTAATTTTTTTGAGTGTCGACTTTTTATCAACAAATTAAACCAAAAAAATAAGTAGTTATAAATAATTATATAAAATGCCAAAATTATAATTAAACGCACAAAAAAGGGCAAAGAAAAAAAACTAGGTACTTCGTTTTTTTTGCTGTTTTTTCTTTTGAAAACGTTTATTTTCCACTCTCACCTACCTACATTTACAATAAAAGGAAAATATATAGATTTTATGTCTCAAACACAATAAAGTTTGTAGTCGGTAGTAAAAATAGAACGACGGAAATAAAATAAAGGAGCAAGAAAAACGAGAAAAAAATAAGTAGCTGTGGTTATAAGAAAAAATAAATGAATCCATGACGGATCTGATATCTTCCTAGCCCATTAGCACACTCCAAGTAAACTCCATGTCATATCAGCCTTGAACAGTGTTTTGTAATTATCTCAGAAACTAAAGCTCTTATTGAATTTTTGGTTATGGATGATTCTACCAAAAGTGGGCTCTATGGATATCATTTTTGGTCATTGCCTTTAAATAACAGTACAGCACAGTAAATAATTTTGTTTTTTTAAATTTATGTAACTAATTAGGTGTAAGCTAAGAAACATTTATTTTCCCGAATTTTAGGAATTATTGCATAAAAATTCCAGAGGGGTGAGTACCAGAGGAATGAGTTTTTTAATGGTTTTCCAATTTAAATCAAAATCTATTTAGACTACTTAACTTAAGTTTTATATAAACAAAGTTCCTATACTTATAATTTTAAAACAATCAACAAAAATATTATAATACTGATATCAGTCGAATATTTACTTACCAAGAGGAATGATAATTCAGGCGTTCCTTTTTGATGTCTCTGAAAAAAGCTAATTTTATGCCGAAAATAAAAAGATCTATAACTTAAACCAAACTAAAGTTGACATTATCTGTCACAACTTGACACCCTCACAAGTAAATTAGATATCCAGGGCCGTCTCTTTCTCTAGAAATTAACCGGTGGTATTCACAAATATTCTGTTATTAAAAATGGAGCACGCTTAAAATTGTAAAATTTTCTGGAGAAAATGTAAATTCGGATTTTCAAAAATATGACTGCAAACTTAAGTTTTATCAATTTTTTGATAAATAGTTAAGACTTGGTTAAAAATTATTTATTAGGAGATTTTTTTCAATCTGAGTTTTTAATATTTGGTTTGGGACTACACCAGAGGAATGAGGTATTTGCGTTGTAATAAAAAAAATTATAAACTTTTTTTATACATTAAACTCAAATGCTCCATAAAGAAAACATTTCGTTTTAAATCTTATAACTAAAACTATGCTTCATTTGCAGTCTGTTTAAAAAATATGCATTCCCACTCCACAGCACCATTTTTGTAGAATCATCCTTATAACACAAATTTTTAAGAAAAATACTTTCTACTATATTCCGATAACTGCATCTTCATGGAATGTTCCGTTAAAAAGTTAGCGTATTTTCAATTATTTAACTGTCAAAAAACTGTAATTTTAGCATTAAGAGAGATTTTGTGATCATGAGTACTGTTTTTCGTTTTATCTGCCTGCCTTTTATTTTTACTCTGATAGTTTCTTTTGTATTTGTAGATGTCGCCACTTATATGAAAGCAAGCGGTATCGCAGGCATTATTTATTTATTTATCTTACCAACAACGTAAGATGAGATTCATATAAATCGTCTCTAGCTTTACAAAAGTGTCACATTGACCATGCAGTGTTCTGAAAAGTTAGACTGGATTGTTTAGTTTTCACTTGAAAATGGTCCCAACTAACATTTATAGTAGCGGCTACATGTTCTAAAGGCTTTGCTACTTTCTTATAGTAGAAATGTGGTGATCCCAACCAAAATTTGTTACTTTTTAGTTCTAACTACTATTTAGTATCAGGAAATAGTAGATGTTTCGTAAAAACGACCCTCTAAACTACTTCATAGGATTGTCTCTTGATAGTCGATTCTGATAGTCTTCTTTACCACAATAGGACGTTGCTAAAGTTTTACTTTCTTTTTAGTCGTTATTTCGTAGTCGCCCTGACTTTTATATCCTACTTAATTACCACTAGAAAGTTAAGCTTCATTGGAGTCCCAAACAAGTGTATCCGACAACTACATTATAACTTTAATTTTTACCACAAAAGTTTGTGTCATCATAGTAACATCTGATGTAACAATGTAGACAAAATAACTTTTTGGATCAACTTTAAAGCCGCAACTACTTTCAAGTAACCTTTTCGACTATCAAGGAATATAGTTTGGGACGCCATGTTTTTATGTAAGAAAGAAAATTTAATATTTTTGTTGTCTTTTTATGAGTTCATATTAAAGAGCCATACTATTTTATAAACAAATTAGTTGAAGCTTACCAAAAATGCTCTTCTTAAGCACCATTTGTTGGAGTTAACTGTCGATTATGAAAACATAACCTCCAAAATCACAACACAAAAATTCCATCAGCTACCAGAAAACGGCTCAATTTTACGGGCGCACCGGTTTTTTGCAATATATATAATGCATGTTATACAAAAAACTTTGCGTCGCACTCGAATTTTGATCCTCTGCTCGTAAGTTCTCACACTTTTGGATAACATAGTTCATATTATAACCATAACCAAACAAAAAAACTAAGCGAGTCTGTTTACTGTTGTGTTTACCATATTGTGTAACAATTCTACCAAAAAGAAACGATTATATTATTTGCAACTACATCGCAACTTTTATGCCATTACGGAAAAAAAACAGCCTCTACGACGTAGTAGATACCTGGCTACGACGTAGTAGTGTAGTTGTTACTACAGTGACTTTAAACACTTGGCCAAGTAGTTATAACCAGAAATTGGTTCCCCACTTAGGGAATTATAACGTCGCTGTATGGTATACTGAGACGTAGCGGGAGTACGTTGCGGTTACTTTTAAGAAATTCTTTCTAGTTGGGGTTTCGTCGTTACAACTTTAAATGTTTGTTGGGGTTTGAGATACTTACTAACCGAAATGTATTGCTTAAAATAAATAAAGGCAATGGAATTCCGAAATTTTATTTCTTATACGTTAATTATTTTACTAAAAGCGATTATGTATATTAAAAGGTTTTTTTGACAAGAGTTCGATTTGCTTAAGTGACGGAGCTACCCCGCTTTCCCCTACGGGATGTTAAAATTTGTCTTGCCACGCCGTATTAAACCTCGCCGGCTAGTGTAGCATAATCAAAATTTGTTTATTTTACACGTTGTTGGTGCATCCCTTTGTAGTCTGTTATAAACCAATTCAGAACATTGACCAGACTTTAAAAAAGATAGTCGACTTGCCTTTAATAATTGATCAAAAAATTGTCTTTCATTTTTAAATTATAATTAGTAGTAAAGTTTTTTGTCAAAAAAAAATAGTTAAGGCCACTGTGTTCTTTTTTGAAATGGATTCTTCAATAACCAATTCTTCTTCTTCTTCTCAATAAATAATATTGCAAGGACCATTGTGCTTCTAAGGAAAGTTTTAATTCTCTTTATGGTAGAGAAACAACGTTCTGCTTCTGCAGTTGTCCTAGGCATCGTAACCACTACTTCTATCACGCTAATTCCATCAGAATTCGAAACTGTCGCTATTCTCGTAACTACGAAATCTTCGTAATCAAAACAATACGGCCCTACCGATATCGCCGAGTTCACGCCATCACGGGGGTGCGGGCGGCATTGATCGCGTCAATTAATTCACAAGAGCACTAACCGGAGTAAGACCAAGATTCTGATTACTGTAAAATTCTATAGGGACTCGTCGTCCTCTCTTTTTATATTTAGTTAAGGGTTGTATTTGCGCTAAATTCAGCTGCCGGTTCCTGCCGGAGTATTAGCTATGATTTATTGTTTCAGCGTTGGCGCATAGGATTGGCCGACGTAATTTATTTAACGTGTGGCACAAGACACCGGTTTCACAGGATAAAAATCGATCGGTTTTGAACTATGTATGTGAAAATAGTGAATATAAAGACTACGATAAAGAATATCAGAGCTGCATGGTTATGTTAAATAAAAAAAGCTTTAAGCTAATTATGTACACACACTCTCAAAATATCAATCTTTAGAGTTATTTGCTTAGGAGGTAAAAAATTATGTGCGACAATATTTTTTGAGCGGACTGTACCGATCTCCAGAATGCACAGAATATTAAAATCACATTTTTTAAACGCTAGTTAACATTGCCTAACTTTTAGCATCAATTTGTCAAAACTACAACGATAAAATAATTTTGTTCGTTCAGAACCGACAAGCTGACCACCGTGCGTGCCAGCGCTGAATACATCCCTGGTATGGTGATTGCAAAGTCAATTAAACAGGGTGGGCCAAATTCGATGTTTTTTTATGGTTTTAGGTATTTCTAGCCAAGATACACAAAAACGAGTGGACATTTCCTAGGCTCGATTTTCGAGGCGTCTTCAAATATCAAAACCGCTTCTTGATAAACCTCGTAGTTTTTTAGCAATAACGGGATTTTGAAAAGTCTGCATTTATAGAGGTGGCCTATAACTTTTTTATTTATGAAAATATCATTTTGGTGTAAGATTCTTTTTTACAGGTTTTTTTATGGAGAATCCAACTGTCAAACTAAATTTTATCTGTCACTTTTAGTTTTTGAGATATTATGAAAAGTTTAAATTTTCTTACGGAAATACTCATTTTTTGTTTTTTTTTTCATGGATTTGCATTTTAGTTCTCCAAACGAAAATTCCTAAATATCTTGAAAACTGCGTAACGAACTGTCATTTATGACACAGCGTTAAACACAAAATTTGACATAGATTTCAAATCAAAAACAAAAAATGAGTCATTCCATAAGAAAATTTAAACTTTTTGTAATATCTCAAAAACTAAAAGTGACAGATAAAATTTAGTTTGGCAGTTGGATTCTTCATAAAAAAACTTATGAAAAAGCGTCTTACATCAAAATGAAATTTTAATAAATAAAGAAGTTATAGGCCAACTCCATAAATGCAGACATTTCAAATGCTCCTTGTTGCTAAAAAACTACAAGGTTTATCAAGAAGTGGTTTTGATATTTGAAGACGTCTCGAAAATCGAGCCTAGGACATGTCCACTCGTTTTTGTGTATCTCGGCTAGAAATACCTAAAACAAGCAAAAAACCTCGAATTTGGCCACCCTGAACAAAGGTAAAAACCGACTATCGGCATATCCTTTATAGAAAGTGACATGGGCGGCGATAGATATACTCATTAAAATTATTTCATTTCATTATGGCGTAAACTAAAAAAATAAAAATAGATAATAAAACTTACTATTCCTTCACCTACATGAACGACACTGATTTATTTTCTAACTCTGCATACTGCCGACTAAAGAGGTCCCGAAAGGCACACCCAAATGCAATTAAAAGCGCATCTCAAAAAAATCTGCCAATCAGGTACTGTCCATCCACCTGGGCTCGGTCGGTCGGAAAACAAATTTGTTGTGGTCGGACCGAGATGAGCCGCGGCTTTTCTCTGTCGGTAGGGTTGAAATTATACCAGGATCATTTTATATGAATTTTGATCATTTTTGAAGGGCAGAATCAAGAAAAATTCCATGAAATCGATAGAATCCCGTATTGGGAGGTTTTTCAATTGATTTTGCAAAGACTCTAATTTCGTAACTTTCCTTCAAAGGAATAAAAAGAAATAACTAACGATCTGTCTTGAGCGAAAAGTAGGACATTTTTCGCAAGTAATCACGACGATTCTTAGTATTAATAATCATTACTCAATGTCATCAAAGCACAGAGCGTTATACAGCTTTAGCCAAAATTAGCTAAATTAGCTTGATAGACCGCCCAGAGCAGCTGAGATACAAAGACTAATGTGTTTACATTGACGCAAAACAAAGATATTAAAACACATATCACATTGGAATGCAATCCACTATGTACTTTATGCAAGAAAATGTGAATTAAAGCTGGTAATATTAGTCCACAGTACACCGGTCTATTTTTTAATTGATGATTACAAGGCGAAATTTTTGTAAAAAATGCTTTATTTTGGCACCACGCCCAACTTTTTTCTTTGCAAATCTCCATCTATCTATTTAGCCTTCTTCGATCCATCCTTGGACATAGGCCTCCCCTGTCTGTTTTTCAAAGCGTCCGCCCATCTCATTTGGGGTCTTCCACTACTTCTTTTATTTTTTAATATGTACCTTAATTTACCGAATGCTGCCCAGGCCAATCTTACTCGTCTCTTGATTTCAGCTGTTTGGTTTCTTTTTCTAGTTTAATAATTTATCCCAGGTATATTATATTCCTCTACTTGTTCTATTTTCTCTTGGTTTATTCTGATCGTGATATCTTCATCTGTGTTTGTTATGATTTTAGTTTTAGTGCAGTTTCTACTCAAGCCTATATTTTTAGCTGCTGTATCCAGTTCTTCCAGCATTTTTATCAGATCTTCTTTGTTATATGTTATTCATATAGCATTATAGCATATCTTAAGTTTCAAGTAGGGTATCCAAGTCCCGGGACCAAATATGTTTTCGAGACTTCGGGACCAAATGTCAGGTCCCGGGACTAGTCCCGGGACTGGTCTCGAAACTAAAATAAAAGTAATTAAATTAATTTAACACGACAGAACACAGGTTTATTGATATTGGTAAATGGTTAACATAAAAACAAATTGACAAACGTAGCACATAAAAAGGTAAGTATAGGGAAACATAACTTTTGTCCAAAGTGAGATTTAAGTGCCACGAGTGCATTTAAGGACTCATCATTTAATCTTAAACGAAGCTTGTTGCAAAAACCGCCGGCCACTGATAAAGCTCTCTCCGATTGGACGCTGGTAGGTGGTATAGTCAGTAAATGCTCGTAGCATACCTGCAAATATTGTCCTCGACAACCGCAATCCTCAAAAAGGACCATTTCTTGTTTTATTATTTTTGAAAATCGATCTGGTTTTGCACTTGATGGCTGTAGCAAATATTGCATTTTCAATAAATCCGTCTAACTTTTTTGCGATCCTTTCGCGTTCATGCAATAGACGGCGCTGCGTCACGCTTATTATGTATGTGTCTGGTATAATTTAGCGGTTTTGGGACCAAGTTGAGGTCCCGGGACCTTCACTGAGTCTCGGGACCACTTTTTTTAGGAAAAATCCCCGAACCGTCCCGGGACCAAGTCCCGTTACTGGATATCCTAGTTTCAAGTATTATCCGTTTACTTTGACGCCTATTACTTCTCAATCTAATTTTTTTAAAACTTTTTCTACGGCCTGGTATAATAGGTTAGGGGATATATTCGTGGATTTTGTTTGATGTTGCTTCGCTACAGTGGCGTATACAAGGGGGGGGGTGGCCCGGACCCCTCCGAAGCTTAGATATTTTCCACATATTTCATGAATAAAATCACAAAATAGCATAAAATACGGCCTCATGGGGTCTCGCTCCCCCCCCCCCCCCCTCTAAAACAATCTTGGGCCAACCCCGAAACTTTTTCCTATATACACCAGTGCTTCGCTATATATACGCTATTAGATCTGTGTATTTGTAATCTATTTCAATTACAATTTCAATTTCAAACAAGCTTTATTGTCGGAAGAAACTAGTCTTATTGACAAAGCAAAAAAAAATATCTTATTGTCTAAAAGTAAAAGTATAAAAATTATAAATAGCAAAATCTGTTGTATGCCTAATAACTACTATTTTAGTGGTATTTCTATTAATACTAAATTTTAAAATGTTATATCAGGTACATGTATAACAGTCAAAGCAAAACAAAGATCAAAACAATAAAAAGTAAAAAAAAAAAACAACAAAAGAAGAAACAAACCACAACAAATTTCGGCTACTAATTAAAGATGCTTTTACTCCCCAGTGCTAAATGCTATTGAAAGCTTTTTCAAAGTCTAGAAACGCAATATATAGTGGAATGTTGTATTCGTTGGCTCGTTCTATTAGGATTTTCATGGTTAATAGGTGGTCAACTGTGCTGAAACCTATTCTGAAGCCTGCTTGTTCGTTTGATTGATATCCATCAAATTCTGTTGTTAGTCTATCTATAATATTTTTGTGAAAAGCTTATAAATTATTATTAATTTCTAAACGACTGTGTAGGTGCAGACATCTTTCAAGGATCGGACTGACAAAACCAAGAATGTGATTTGTCGTACATTGTCGCCATTTAATTTCAAACACATTTTTTCTGCTACAAAAAAAAAGATGAAGTTAATAATTATTTACTTTTTCTATCTCATTATTTTGGCAGTGTAGTGCTACACACGGCCGTGAAAGCTTAGGTAAAATGTGTGCGTCCTAACGAAATGAAGGTTTTGACGAAAATTCAGCCTTTTCTTATGTATTACTTAAAAAATAGTCCGGTGTACAGCGTGTCCCATTTTCGATGGGATTAAATGGGAAACTCGGTTATTAGTAAAGATATTGATTTTCTGTTTGCACCTTACCGTGCTATTTTTTCAAGACCTTAAAAATGGTGTATTCAGATTTTTGCTATACCCCGTAGTTTCGCTAATACAGGGAGTTTTTGAAAAAATTGCATTTTTAATAATTCCTTGTGTCTCGTTTATTTTGCAAGATATTTTTATTCTGTAAAAACTTTTATGTGGCAACTTTTTTAGAAGAAAATAATGACGTTGTCAATTTTTTAAAATTTTGTTTAGTTTTTGAGATCTGGTATTTATCATAAAAAAATTAAATACGGACCTGGATTTTTTTTTTTAATTATTTTGATTGGTTTTATGCTATTATTATCACAATATATAAAAAAAATTATAATTTTTTCGTATTAAGGTAAAAAAAAATATTTAATATTTAAAAAAATAATTTTAGTCCGAACCTGGAAATTTTCATCATAAATATAAATTAAAAATTGCTAGTTGAACGATTTTTAGTTAAAATGTTTTGAAACTTAGCAAATTAAAATTGTTTTACTTTGATTTCAAGATTTACATGAAACAAATTCTAGGACAAAAACAAAAAAAATAATGAATTACAAAAGTTAATAACTAATTTTATTTAGTGATATAAATGTTTAAACTGATTGCGATTATGTGTAAGACATTGTTGGCATTTTTGAGAAATTTTTCTTAGCGCATAAAATATATCACATTTTTCAAAATTTGGATATGGTCGATTTCTAGCCATTTTAGAATAATTTTGAGTGACTTATTTACAAAAATAACAAGTAAATTGACAATGTCAATTCCACGCTTTTGTTTCTCTATGTTGAAGTAATTTTCATGAGTTGCTGTGCTATCAAATAATTACTATGATATTTTTGTAACTTCTTAACATGTTTAACTTTATTTATTAATCTTTCAATTAACGTTTTAAAATAGATAAACTAAAAATCGTCCAACTAGTGTGTCTTGCAATTTTTAAATTATATTTACATTGGAAATCTCCAGGTTCGGACTAAATTTTTTTAGAAATATTAAATAATTTTTTTAACCTTAAATTAAAAAAATCCAGGTCCGTATTTAATTTTTATATGATAAATACCATATCTCAAAAACTAAACAATCTTTAAAAAAGTTGACAACGTCATCATTTTGCTCTGAAAAAGTTGCCATGTAAAAATTTTTACAGAATAAAAATATTTTGGTAAATAAGCGAAATACAAGGAATTATTAAAAATGCAATTTTTTCAAAAACTTCCTGTATGAGCGAAACCACGGGGTATAGCAAAAATCTGATCACACCATTTTTACCGGCTCAAAAAAAGAGCACGGTAAGGTGCAATCAGAAAATCGATATCTTTAATAATAACCGAGTTTCCCATTTAATCCCATCGAAAATGGGACACGCTGTACAGGACAAGCAGGTGATTTTAATAATAAAATATTACATTGTTCAAAAAAAAGGTTCATGTCTTCGGCAAACGCCAATATTAACAAACGCTTGTATATTATGTCAACTTTAAGAAAAAGTTACAATGGGATAAGTAAAAAAATACTTTCCAGTTTTAACGAAGGCTGGTAAAGAACCAAGAGATCGGAAAATCTATTTTTACGGTTCTTATTTCAGTCAAAGTGGTCATGACTTCTGTTGAAAGTTTGTTGAAAGATTTTAACTCGTGTTTATTTTGATTGGTTTGACATTTCCATTAAAGTAATATTTTATGTTTTTATATAACTAATGGGACTAAATTGGGAAATAGCCAATTATAACGTAACCTATTGGTTGTTTAATAAGTACAATTATACTCAGGCTCAGCCCTAATAGAACTACAAAAAACGAAATTAATTACATACTGAAAAAAACATCGTTAGAGATGTAACACTCCTAAACAGCTTTACAACAGACAGTGATCACAGGATGGTCATAACCAAAATCTGCATTGAAAGCAATTTTAAAATGAAAACAAAAATTTATAATAGCAATGAACAACTTGATATGAATAAACTTACACAAAATAAAGCATTATACAAAAAAAGGCTTAAGCAAGAGCAAACCCAAAGCTTAAGATACGAAAATTCAAATATAGATAATACGCTGATAAGAGCTATGACAAAAGTAGGAAAAGTTATCGCCCAAGAAGATAAAAAAGAGAAAATTGTATATCAGAAGAAATAAAGGAACTGATGGAAAAAGGGCCTGGAAAAAGAAGAAAAGAAAAAAGGACATCGATGGAATATATAGAAATTAATAAAACTATAGTAAAAATGAGAGAGAGAGAAAAGAAATACAATTTCAGAGAGTTTTAGAAAGTAACAGGAATATGAAATGACTACGGCCAAATCTAGGTAGTTTCTGTTTGCCCATAATTCATCATCTAGGCCTCTTATTCTTATTTCACTGTCTATTCCTTCTCTCCAACTTCTCCTTGGCCGTCCTCGTTTTCTTCGGCCAGTTGTTTTCCATTGTAGTATTTGTTTAGGTAGTCTTTCATCATTCATTCTTTGTACATGTCCGTACCACACCAGTTGTTTTGTTCTTATATCATCCACTAAAGTACCTTTACCCACTGTCATAATTTCTCTTACTCTTTGATTTGTAACTCTTTCTCTTTTTGATTGCCCTGCTGCTCTTCTCCAATAGTCCATCTCCGTAGCGGAAAGCATTTTTTCTGTTCTATCCTTGATTGGCCATACTTCTGAGTCGTATGTAATAATACTTTCTACAGTGGTGTTATATATAAGCTTTTTGTTATGTTTTGATATACTTAGGTCCCAAATTATTCCATTTAATAAAGTTATTGCTTTTCTTCCTTGTACGTTTCGATCTTTTATTTATGCTCATCACAGGATTGAATTCGCTGCCCGGTATTTAAGATTAGATCCTGTTTCATTCCACCGATACACATATACTCTGTCTTATTGAGATTAACCTCTAGTCCCCACTTATTGTACTCTTCTATTAGTTTTCGTGTCATATATTCGAGGTCGTCATAATTCTGAGCCACTACTCTCTGATGATCGGCGAAACATAAAGTATACAAGGTGGTTTCGTCGAACGGAATTCCCATGTTTTGCCATTTTCTCTTCCATACTTTAAGGACTTGTTCCAAGTATATCTTGAAGAACGTAGGCGAGATACAGCAACCTTGTTTAAGACCTTTATTTACTTGAAAGTCTTTGGTTAGTTTTGCTTTTATTTTAACTAGGTAGATATAAAATAATTAAAATATGGAATATGATCGGCATAGAAACTAACGTTAAATAGGATACTATAACTATCACACAACTATTCTAGACTGAACTAAAACAAACAAAACGGGAACCATCCCGATAAACAACGAAGAAACTCCAAATAAAAATAAAGAACATAAACTCAGAACTACAACCTGAAATAAGCAAAGCGAAAATAAAGAAAATTAAAAATAACAAATCACCTTGAAAAGACCGAGTAACGGCGGAGATGCTCAAGTACGGTAGTAAAACTGTAGTCCCTCAATATTCTTGTAGATAAAATATTAAAAGAAAAAATAATCTCAAACAACTGGAAAGAATCCATAGCCATTATTCTACACAAGAAAGGCGATAGAGCAGACCTAAAAAACTATCGACCTATCTATAACACTTTGCAATGTAATTTATAAGCTTTTCACGGAAATATTAACATATAGACTAACAACAAAATTTGACGAATATCAATCAAAAGTACTAGCAGGCTTTTACAAAGGTGTCAGTACAGTTGACCAGCTATTAACCATGAAAATCCTAAAATAGAACAAACCAACGAATACACCAATCCAATTTAAAATGCGTTAATAGAATTTAAAAAAGCATTTGATAGCATTGAGCCCTGGGCAGTAAAAGCATCTACACAGACATAATAGCGAATATATATGGCGAAGCAACGACATCAATATTCCCTAGAAGACGTTTTCAAAAACTTAGATTTGTAAGAACTAGGCATCAAAGTAAGCGTACAATACTTGAAGCACCTACGATATGCTGACGATATCTCCTTAATAACAGATAAGAAAGAAGAACTACTCAAAATGATGGAAGAACTGGGTACAGAAGCTAAAAATATAGGCTTGAGTATGAATTACACTAAATCTTAAATGATAACAAACACAGATGAAGATATTACGATTAGAATAAACCAAGACAAAATAGAACAAGTAAATAAATTTATACAGGGTGTCCCAGAAATCCGAGTCCACCCAAATATCTTCTGAACCAATTTGACATTGATCGATAACATTAAAAGATCTATTTTTTGGAGGGGCAGCACACTCACCTCTTCATAAAACAGATCTCTTGATACTATCGATCACTGCCAGTTATGGAACTATCTTTAAGGGTTAAGATATTTGGGTGGACTCGGATATTTGGGACACACTGTATAGAAAATATAGCAATGTTGTAATTAAAGAAAAAACCTTTTTGCGAAAGAAAACCCTTGCAGCTACTTTTGCTTTAATTAGAGGACGTGAGATCGATGTAAATGCCTTAAAAAACCAAATACAGCTTTTTGTCACGGCCTTGAAGATAACATGGCTGATTAATTCTGTGTATTACGGTTTCATCCCCTAATTCTCATTTAAATTTGCCAGACGTGAAACTGAGCCTTTTGTATACAAAGTTACCCCTACATAAGCCCAATTCAGGTCAGTTTACCTTTGATAGGTCTGGTTTTAGGTAAATGAAGCAACAAACCTTTGAGCTATGTATAGCTTAGATTACTGCCAACTGAGACGTAAAAAACTATTTTTTTCTTAAACATTTCAACAAGTAAGTAATTTATACTAAGTGACAGGGGCAAAAAAATGCTATGCCAATTTATGTGCACCTGAGCTCACACGAATAGAGTATAATGATTTTTACATATTTTGTTCTGCGAAAATTTATTTAATACTAAGGAGACAACCTGTATACAGGGTGTCCCAGATAAAAGAAACTACATGGGAATTTTGGGAACGGTAAGAGATACGAGATTGTTTAAATGAGAAAAAAGTTGCGGTATTCTAAGCTCGATCAGGAACTGTATCAATATTAAAGATATCCACAGGGGTTTTTAAAATATCGAGCAAAAACTAAAAATTGTGTTTTTTGAAAAATTTAAATATCGCCGCCATCTTGCAAACAAATTTAATGAAATTTGGTAGTTTTGTATAAGCAACTACGGCCAATTGAATGACGTTAGCAATTTTTTTCTAGGCCTTCTACTTTTTTTGAAACCATAGCCAACTTTGTTATTTCTTATGACCACCATATTGGATTTATACTTCAATAAATAGAGCATAAAAAGAGCTTTTTAGCCTATCTTTGGAGGGCAGAAAATGTGAATTGATTTAAAAAATAGTTTTTAACTTAGTTGGCTGTGAAGCAAATGCCGTTGTTGTGTTTGTTGTCATACCTACGTTACTACCACGGATCACCTTAGGTGATCCGTGTTACTACCTTTCAAAACTTTTTCATTTATTAGATTTATATGCAAATCTTTAAGGCCCTTATTTTTTAATTTTTCTCTGACTAAGAAATATTACAATTTCTTAAACTCTATCCTTTATTTCTGAAACAAAAGTTTGCATCCTTTAATTTAAAATAAAACTAAAAACAGATAACAAAGCATTGAATTAAATCAGCAAATGTTCGAAAATTCCATCGTTATTATTATGCAAATCCTGCATCAATGAATTAGAAAAAGGCATGCATCTCTAACAATTTGTTCAGGAATTTCTTTTATGGCTTGAACAAGGGCTGCCTCAAGTTCTTCTATCGTATTATGAGTAGCAGAATAAACTTTATCCTTTAAGTATATGAAAATTTGGGACATTCAACATAACATAAATGTGACGTCACATGGTGTGGTATTTAAATCAGATCGTCACTCAGTTTTTACCCGCTCTCCCCTTCCTGCAAATGACCTCAAAAAGCTTTGTAAATAAATTCTTCCATTGGGGAATCTAGAGTTTATAGATTTCTCCTAACATATTTACCTACTCAAGCCCCGCAAGGAGAAATCAGATTCCGCTCTTGAGTTTCTTTGTCAGGTTCGCAAAGCTCTCGCAGGAAAACTATTTTCCATGAAATAGGTTTAAGAGAATGTTTCGAAAAATTTGCAGAAAAGATCTCAGTTTAAAATGGTTTAGTATTATACCTATTTACTTATCAAACTTTAGTGAAACCAAATCAACATGTGACTAAAGTACATCTACATATAACTAGTTTATTAGGTAGATGGAGCTTCTTGCGAAAGTTTTCTCATTATTTATCAAAATCGTCTAATTAACTTCGCAACAGTGTCACATTGACCAAGCAGTGTTCTTAGGAGTTCCATAAGGACGAAAAAGTTAACTGTCAACACTTAATAGGTGTCCATTAGATCTTGGACCCCTGTGAGGTTAAGCTTTCAAGCTACACACGGAAAAATATGAGAGAAACAAAAACTCGTTTTTACCCGATTACCCACGAAACTTGTTTGATTTTTTAGTTTCTTATAGTTATTGTAAGGCTCACTACATTAACCTTCACTAGACACCGTTAATTTTTCAAGCATGAAGGACACCCTGGAGTCAGACAGACCCCAGATATTGTTAGTGATTAAGGAGCTTGAAAAATTATTTATGACAAAAGTTTGTATTAAATAAAACTTCATACTAGCAAAAAACATTTATTTCATCATATTTTTAAATTAAAGTTCAGTCGCTTCCAAGAGTTTTACTATAACATCAACAAAAACCACATTGGTTTATTTTCAAACTACAAACAAAGTAAAATTATTATGTAAGATTCGTTAGATACCGCTTGCGGCCATATGACGTGCTGGCTTCATCCATAATCTGAAATATAATCGAGTAATAAATATATATAGAAAAAGGAATGAATGGATAAGAAACAAAACAAAAGTAAGGGATGTCACAGGAGAAGTAGCAAAATTTAAGTGGAAACAGAAAGACGATCGATGGAACAAATGTATTGTAAACTGGAGACCTTGGAAATATAAAAGAAGTAGGGGAAGACCGAGAGGTGGCTCGATCGCCAATTTTTGTACACCAAAAGGAAATACCTACGATATAATACCTACGGTATTTTCCAGCATTTCCTCAAATTTCAATGGTATTTCCTAGTATTTCCCAAGAACTTCCCGGTATTTCCTAGTATTTCCCAAGAACTTCCCGGTATTTCCTAGTATATTTCCCAGTACTTCCCAAGTATTTCCTGGTATTTCCCCTAACCTGTACAGCGTGTCCCATTTTCGATGGGATTAAATGGGAAACTCGGTTATTATTAAAGATATTGATTTTCTGATTGCACCTTACCGTGCTCTTTTTTTGAGCCCTTAAAAATGGCGTAATCAGATTTTTGCTATACCCCGTAGTTTCGCTAATACAGGGAGTTTTTGAAAAAATTGTATTTTTAATAATCCCTTGTATCTCGCTTATTTTGCGAGATATTTTTATTCTGTAAAAAGCTTTTCATTGCAACTTTTTTAGAAAAAAATAATGACGTCAACTTTTTAAAATATTGTTTAGTTTTTGAGATATGGTATTTATCATAAAAAAATTAAATACGGACCTGGATTTTTTTAATTAATATTTTGATTGGTTTCATGCTAGTATTATCATAAAATAATAAAAATTGAAAAATTTTTTGTTTAAAAAAAAATATTTAATATTTAAAAAAAAAAAATTAGGCCGAATCTGGATATTTCCAACATAAATATAAATTAAAAATTCCTAGTTAATCAATTTTTAGTTTAACTGTTTTGATACTTAGCATATTAAAATGGTTTTACGTTAATTTACAGATTTATTTGAAACAAAGTCTACGAAAAATACAAAAAAAAAAACAAATTACAAAAAATAACTAATTTTTCTGATTACCATTATGTGTGTCGGAATTTTTGAGTAATTTTTCTTAACGCATTTTGCATAAAAATATTTTTGCCATTTAAATATTGGGATTTTGTTGCTTGAATGAAGCAGTCAAACATATCACATTTTTCAAAATCTGGATATGGTCGATTTCTAGCCAGTTTAAAATAATTGTAAGCCATTCACAAAAATGACAACTAAATTGACGACCTGCTGTGCTACCATCAAATAATTAGTATGATATTATTTTTGTAACTTTTTAACGTTTTTTACTTTATTTATAAATCTTTTAATTATCATTTCAAAACAGATAAACTAAAAATCGTTCAACTAGTGTGTCTTGCAATTTTTAATTTATAATTACGTTGGAAATTTCCAGGTTCGGACTATAATTTTTTTTTCAAATATTAAATAGTTTTTTTTAACCTTAAATCAAAAAAATATTAAAGTTTTATCATTTTAAGGTAATAATAGCATGGAACCAATCAAAATAGTAATAAAAAAAATCAAGGTCCGTATTTAATTTTTTAATGATAAATACCATATCTCAAAAACTAAACAATATTAAAAAAAATTGACAACGTCATTATTTTGCTCTAAAAAAGTTACCATAGAAAGGTTTTTACAGAATAAAAATATCTTGCAAAATAAGCGAGATACAAGGAATTAATTAAAATGCAATTTTTTCAAAAATTCCCTGTTTTAGCGAAACCACGGGGTATAGCAAAAATCTGATTACACCATTTTTAAGGGCTCCAAAAAAGAGCACGGTAAGGTGCAATCAGAAAATCGATATCTTTAATAATAACCGAGTTTCCCATTTAATCCCATCGAAAATGGGACACGCTGTACACCAAAAGAAAATACCGAGCCACCCCTCGGGGATGACCCCAAATGAGATGAGCGGACGATTTAAAGAAACAGGCGGGAAGTAGATGGATGAACACGGCGACAGACAGAGAAGAGTGGAAGATATTTGAGGAGGTGTATGTCCTAAGATGGATTGCGAAGGGTAAATAGAATTAGATAGAACAACTAATAAACATCAAAACGAAATAAAACTACTGACCAAAAATAATATTCAGAATATTAACCACTTATTGTAAATGAAAAATAGGTAACGTTAGAGACACCTATGGGTCAGGCGGACCCCACAACCACTTTATCTTACAGTTGACGGTCGACTAATAGTGATGGGTCGTTCGCGAATGAACCGGTTCAAAGATCCGGATCTTTATACTGAGCCGTGAGAACCGACTCTCGGATTTTCAAAGAGACGGTTCGCGGATCCGCGATCCATGAGTCTTTGTGACGATCTGGCGAATAAGAAAGCGTCCGAAGATTCACGAACTCTTCCGACCACAGAACTCCCGACTGAACCGCAGTTCAAACCGCTCAAGAAGATCAAGCGACCGAAGAGATCCGAGATCCGTTGAATCGCACGAATTGCAAAGACACAGAACACTAAAGGGAGGCTACGTAAAGAGCACGTTGACAACTTAAAAACTTTATTTTTTACGGCACAATTTTATGATCATTTATTTACTTAATTACTTGAAAACAAAAGGACGTGTTTCTTGATGTTTTGTTTATGGTCGATCAGATGATTCATAACTACAATGGCGTTGTGATAGTTTTCTTATGTCCCGCCAAGGATTTGGTGGCGCCACGTATCCAAGCCAAGGCCAAGAGCGCAAATTGACAGCGAAGCGGAGAATCCGCGAGCCGGTTCAGTGAGTCGGCTCTTTGTACTGACCCGGATCCGTTGAGCCGGATCTCAAAAAAGACCCGTATTGCCCATCACTATCGACTAATCACAAAAAAAAGCTTCGGTTCGGTCTGCCGTAATTAATTAAGGAGAGAAATTTGCAAGTGTAAACACCGACTTGCGCACAAGTTATTTTTTTGCATGCATGTATCAAAAAAGTCTGCAGCTGACTGAATTTGCTGGCGCCAGTGGTGACGCATGCGCGCAGAAAAGGAAAATGTTCATGTGTAAACAAGTGCTTGCACGTCGGCTCGCCAGTTTTAAGTTCATTATTTTACATTATTTTTTATTTTCATTGTGTTTGAGCCTTAAAATTTTGTTTATTTTTGTTTTTATAGCTTAATATGGCTAAAAAAAGTGGTCAGCAGAACTGACCATACAGTTTCTTGAAGGCTATGAATGTTTTCCTTGTTTATGGGATGTACACAGTAGTTCGTATAAAAACAAAGATAGTCGAGATAATGCTTCCCAAAAAATTAGTAAAATAATGACTATTGAAGGCTTTGAAGTTGCAGAAGTAAAAGCAAAAATATGATCCATAAGAAACACATATGCTTAGGAATTGACAAAAATTAAAAAAAGCCAACGTTCCGGAGCCGGTGCAAATGAAGTATACACCCCAAAAGTACCATGGTTTAAAGTAGCAGACCGAATTTTAAAGAATGTTGTTTAAATAAGAGAAACTCTAGAAGAATATCAAAATGTTGCTTTGTCATTCGAAGATGGTTTTTATAGCTCGCAGGATCTTCTGCTGCAAGTTCTCCTAAAAGTTTTTCGGAAGCACCCAAAGTAGATCGACTAGCAATCCATGCTTTAACCCATGCAGATACGGCCTTTTCGTTGTTCCTTTTCCTGAATCTCTTTTATTTTTTTTTTCAATAAAAGTTTAGCGACTATTTTGCAGGCTTCCGAGAGTTCAGCCGACATATCGCGTATCGTGTACACTTTAAAAATGAAACTAGCGTGCCAGTCTTTTTAATTTTCGCACAATAGTGTAAACCTTTACTGGCGTGCAAATAGAACTGGCGCGAACACTGGCGCCACTAAATTCATGCATGTGTAAACCCACTATTAAGCTATGCGACTAATTCAGATATCAACGAACGCTGCAAGCGGTGTCTCAAGAACATGTTAACTTGAATTTACACGAGGCAGCAGCACAATTTTGCGCCTTATACAAAATCTGTCTATAGCTATATAAAGGCAGGGGTCTCTGTGACCCCACGGTGTCTTGCAAAGGTTAAAAAAATCACATTGAAAACGGTTCAGTATTTTAAGGGATTTCTTTTTATTTGATAACTTTCGCCTAACGCCTAATTGTACGGGTCAGGCCGTCGCCAGACTAGTGGCCGCCTGGAGCAAGACAAAGAAAATGCATGCAATAGGAGGGAGTCAAAAATCCAAACTATATAAGTTTTTTAATTTATGAATGTTCCCTTAGGGTTAAAAAATGAAATAAAATTATATCTCTGGAGTTTTTACAAAGGATTAAATTTGAATAAATTTGGTCCTGGAAAATCAAATATTGAAGTGCAAATCCAAATATAAAGCGGAATCGCCTGAGATTTTACAAAAAGTAGTTCGAAAAGCTGGAGAAACTTGTGACCCAATACAGCTTACGAAAACAACAGGCCCTAATCAAGAAAAAAATATTTGTACCTGCACTTTAGGTGAAATTCTCTGTTGGTAAAAAACGGTATATATTTTTTTAAGCAGCATTTTATTAAATTAGTCAGTACTAAAAAGTACAATATTTATTTTGAATTTTTATTAGCAAAAACCTTACTTTTTACTCATTTTTTGTATATCCAAAAAATTCTCGGGGGGACAAGTGCCCCTAGTGCCTCCCCCTGGATCCGTCACTGAACCCAAAATATTTTTGTTGAATACTTATTAGGGCTATTTTGGGTTAGTTAAAATTACAGAAAATTTGTCAGCTGTTACTGTTATTGTTACTAAGAGTAATGGTAACATTCAGGGCAAAAAATATTGATTTTGGAACACTAAAGATAAACATAACCCAAACGTTAATTTATTAGTTTCACACTCCTTCAACTTTTTATTTATTGATATTTGTTTATTTATTTTTATTGGATTTATGGCTTTTTACAAACTAAACTACCGAATTTTAGTGAAAAATTGGACTGCATTAAATATTATTTCTTTCTACTTTTCTACCCATCCCCCTTCTCTGTTAATACACTTTTCCCAACGGTTTGACAGTTTCTTAATCTCGTTTTTATAAAAGGAAGCTGGGTGGGTATCTAACCAGTTGCGCACGAATGCCTTCACTTCTTCTTTGAAATTGCTCGCCTCCCAGTGAATCTTTGAGTGGGCGAAACATATAAAAATAGTAAGGTGACAATGGACTGTATGGAGGGTATTCCAGCACAGTTCAGTGCATTTCATTGATTTTGGCCTGTGTTAAAGCTGCCGTATCAGGTCTAGCGTTGTCATGCAGGAGCAACACGTCTTGGATGGGGTGTGCTCTCCTCTTTTGGCGATAATCAAGCTTGACCTGGTCGAGTAAGTTGCAGTAGTAAGCCGCGTTTATTGTTATTCGCTCGTGCAAAAAATCGACCAACAAAACTCTCTCCAGTCCCAGAAAACGGTCGCTAAAACTTTGCCTGCAGAAATGTTGGTACGCGGACGACGTGGGTGACTCACGTTGTTGACACGTCGTTAATTTCTGTGCACCAAATTTTTCCGGGTGCCCACGAAAGCGTCTTATTTCCGAACTCTGCTCGCAATCTACATTGAATTTCAGCAGGTTTCACGTTTTCGCGTGTAAGAAATTTAATGATTATTCTTTGCTCAACACTACTGAGTACCTTCTTCTCGCTCATTGCGATTGCTCCAGCCGCCTACATGCTCCTGAATATCCCTGCTCCAAAATTATAACGGCCACGTTCATCTTGAATGACTTTTCCCTTACTAAGTTTAAAAGGCTTGTTATATTTGATCCACCCTCGTAGCTCGAAAATAATACTACACTTTCAAGCTTATTTTGAAACAAACATTGCTTTGTATCAGTTTTGGTCTAAAAGCTAGGATGTTTATAATCCCTCATATACAACATACCAAGTTTCCAATATAACCCTTTACTTTCTTCTTTATACGACTGTCTTGTAAAATGGCATTTTGCGCACGCTGTGTGCAAATCGTTTTGCACACGCTTGCACGCATTGTGATTTTTGTTGTTGTCACCCATCAATATAAGTTGGCTTAGTTCCGTAGCAACCGTCACTGCTCGTATGTTTTGTTGATTAGATACGTCAAAAATTTGTTAAATTTTTTAAGTTTTGTTGTAAAAATGTCGGAAATAAAAACAAGTTAAATTAAAATTAGATTTTTCTTTCTTTATTAGCAGTCGTATAAAAAATATTGTAAAAATCTCGTTTGAAAACCTTTTTGCACACTCCCTCGACTTGTAGACCTCGCCTTCAGCTCGGTCTACCAAACTGTCTCGATCGTGTGCAAAGAGTCGTTTTCAAACCTTGTTGTTTAAATAACTATTACCTACACGCATGGGGTAAAGTAATTACTTTACCGCACTAGCACCACTGAGAAACCTTAGCAACGCGTCAATAAGACAGCTTCAATATTTGTTTACATTTCAATTCCATACTACTTTATATGTTTTTTTATACATAAATTACATTCAATTTAAAAAAATGTACTTTTAGGTACAATATTGTACCTAACTCATGCGGAAAGTGTCTTTACCGCACTTGGCGTCACGTGCGGTAAAGTATCACTTTCCACACTTGTTAGGTAAATAGATATAACTCTCCTTAAAACTAACATTGCTCTATAACACATCTCCATTGGCGTAGCTAGCCTTGCTTTTCAGGGGCTGGCCGTGGCCCCGGTCTATCTTGAACAAAAAGCAAACATAGGTTTTAAAGAGTCGTGCAAAGTGTGCAATGAATAAAAAAAAATACGCGCATTAAATGTTTTAATATTTTAATATAACAAATTTAATAATACATTTACCAACTTATTTATATGTATACACAGGAAGTTGTAATTCAGCAATTCTACAAAGAAAGTTTTCTACGTCGCTGACTGAAAGCGTCTACCACACTGTCTAAGTCGACCTCAACATCTTTTTCTATGAATAACAATGACAATGACCCTTGAGTCATAATTGTTCTAAGCCAATTAAAAACTCTCATCATGGCAGAGAAAGACCTCTCGCAAGTTGCACTTGAAATTGGAAGAATACTCGCAACTTTAAAAAGTTGGTAGAGGTATGGATAGGTGTTTTCTGCTATATGTTGTTTGATAGAATCATGACCAACAGTTTGATTTAACCGAAAAATACAATTCTTTAAAACGGTCATTCCTGCTCTTAGAGCAGAAGTATTAATATAAAAAATTTCCCGGTATTGCTCGACGAATTTATTCCATTTAACGACGTGGGAAAACTTAATATGAAAATGGTTATGAAATTGTCACCAAAATCGGAAAATTTCCATAAGACACTAAACGCTAACCTCAAAAAAACTAAAAAGATTATTATATTTATTTTAGAAAAACAGTTTAAAAAGGTCTTTTATAACCTTACGACATCTACAACCCGATTTCGGAAACAGAGGGGCAAAGGTCGCTGTCTTTATTAAATGCGAAATTTAACTTACACTTCTATAATATTTTACAAGATGTCGCCAATATGTATGAAATATTCAATATGCATAATAATGTTTAAATTTAAAAAATATTTTCGGGAAATTGCATAAGTGCAGAAAAGTTACCGATAATTTAAAGAGAAAAAGCCTAATTCCGCAAGACAAGGGCTTTTTCCTGAAATTTAAACATTATCTGAATAATTTTAAATTTTAATGCACCTATTTTATTTGAATATTTCCTGAATAATCATAGAAAAGTATGTATTTTCAGCGTCATGTTCTTTTACTAGTAGTCGGTAGGGGATGCCTAAAATATCTTAGGGGGGGCCTGAGGAACTTCAGGGGGGGCCAGGCCAATGCACATCTCTAATGTTTTGACTGATAAACGCTTACGCAAGTTATAGAAACATTTATTTTAATCAAAATCCAGTATTTTTTCCTAGTTGAAGCCTAGTATTTTTCGGAAGCCACAATTTGGTCTAGTTGGTGTGCAAATTGGGAAAATTTGAAAAAAGTTTCTATACAGCTGTGAATTCGATTTTACAGATCGGATATATTCTAATAAAAGCAATATTTCATACTTTTTGACATTTGAAATATGATAATAAAGTTTTTTTAGGCAGCGTCCAACTTATAATTGAACCCTATGCTGGAACAACGTTGTAAACGCCAAATATAGTACAATGAATAGAGGAGTTTTACATGGTTTTACCCTACAAGAGGTCCGGTAGTTCTGAATTTTGGATATGTTATTAAAGTCGAAAGGGTAGTTAAAAATCTGAGTTTTCGTCACCCCCACCCCTGTGCTACCTCCGCCACCTTGATAAAATCATCAAAAATTGGCACTTTTTGTAGTTTTTTGCCTGTAACTTCGTTCCAGTACACTAAATGAAATTTTTTAGAGGATATAATTATCTACAATTGGGTGGTACCATGGTTGTTCTGCGAGCAGTAGTAACGGAGCTAGGTAATTTCCCAAAATGACTAAAGTCACGTGCTTGGGCAAATTTTCAGATTTTTTCTACTTTGGACGGCATAAGCTCCGAAATACTTTGCTCTAGGGTAAAAGTTCTCAGAACATATCTTGTAGAGAATTTTATCAGCTACAAAATCCATTCTTTAAATGTATTTTTAAATATTGTAATGGAGTGGGAGTGTAGTAAGGGGGCTTAGGGGCTAAAGCAGCCCCCTTTCTTACCTGATACCCCCCCCCATTACGAAACGTCGACAGTGATGATAACTGTATAAACTCGGATCTTTAACTGCTGTACTGACTTGCACAACATTGATTAATGTTACTTCCACCCCTTCAAAATAATTATAAAAATGACTTAAATACAGTGTTTTTTATATAATTAACTTTTATGTTAAAACGAAGTGTTACGGAGTTATAACCGTGTCAAGTAGAAAAAAAATTAAAATTTGGCCAAGCACATGATTTTAGTCATTTTTAAAAATTACATAGCTCCGTTACTACTAACCGTAGAACAACAGTGGTAAAACCAGATGGTAGATAATTGTGTCCTCTAAAAAACTTCATAAAACTGTTTTTGCGATTTAGTGTACTGGAACGAAATTAAAGGCAAAGAACTAAAAAAAGTGCCTATTTTTGATGGTTTTTTCATGATGGCGGAGGGAGCACAGGGGTGGGGGTGACGAAAACTCAGATTTTTAACTACCTTCCACTTTTTTTAGTTTTTTCCCTTTAGTTTCGTTCCAGTACACGAAATCGCAAAAAGAGTTATTTTCAGTTTTTTAGAGGACATAATTATCTACAATCGCGTGGTACCGCTGTTGTTCTACGGTTAGCAGTAACGGAGCTAGGTAATTTTTAAAAATGACTAAAATCACGTGCTTGGGCAAATTTTCATTTTTTTTCTACTTTAGACGGTAATAACTCCGTAACACTTTGTTATAACGTAAAAGTTCGAAAAACATATCTTGTAGAGAATTTAATTGTCTACAAAACACTGTATTTAAGTAATTTTTATAATTATTTTGAAGGGGTGGAAGTAACATTAAACAATGTTGTGCAGGTCAGTACAGCAGTTAAAGATCCGAGTTTATACAATTATCATCACTGTCGACGTTTCATAAAGGGGACGGGGTATAAGGTAAGAAAGGGGGCTGCTTTAGCCCCTAAGCCCCCTTACTACTTTCTACGCCACTGGATTTATACAAAAGAATTAAAATTTTTGGTAATTTTTGATATTAACGGATGCTTCTGGAGTGTTACCCATTACATTTACATTTATTACGTTTTGTGATACATCGTTAAAAAGGAAATTTTATTGTCCACCAAGTATAAGAGAAAATTTTATCGTAAGAACCTTAGTTTTAAAGAAAATTGCATAAAAAATGGAACAAAATTAATTTGTTTGGTGATTTTAAAAAATTGTTTTAAATTAAGGACACCACTGGAGCGGTAAATATAAAATATTTTTTAACACGTTATACACCGTTTGAAAGAAAATTTTATTATCTACAATGAAGTAAAAATTACTTTTTTGATAAAGGGCTTGGTTTTTAATAAAATCAAATAAAACCTGTGCAAAACATAATTTAAAAAAAAATTAATTAATTGGCCCGCACATACGGACGTCGCTGGCGGGTTCGTTGTAACTCAAACCCCATCGAGTTATACATCGTTGAAAAGACAATTTTACTGTCAATAAAGTGCATTATAGCATTTTTTTAAATTATTCTTAGTTTTTGAAAAAATTAGATAAAACTTGTAACAAAAATATTTTAATTTGTGATTTTTAAAAATGGTTAAATTTACGGGCGCCTCTGAATTTATAACCATGAAACCAATCCGACTTTCTTTTACAGCATTTTAAAGGAAATTTTATTTGCTACAATAATGTATAACACATTTTGTTCTATAAATCTTGGTTTAAAAAAAATCGAATAAATCATTGAAAAAACATGGATATTTTTTTACTTTTTTAAATTACTTCAATTAACGGACGCCGCTAAAGAGTTTATAAATAGTTGACCCCCATCGAGTTGTACCTTTTTCAAAAGGAAATTTCATTGTCTACAATAAAGTATATTACACATTTATCTCATAGAAGCGTATTTTTTGAGAAAATTTGAGAAAACCTAAATATGTTAGATTTTGGGGGGTCTGGGGGGGTTTTTGAAGAGGTGGTTAGTTTAAGGAGGTGTTTGACCCCTAAGATCTCTTACCTTTTTGTACATCACTAAATTTAAACAAAAAAATAAAAACTAAATTTTAAAAAATGATTATGAATGAACTTACTTACTTTAAGTTAAAAGTTACTCCCACTCCATTACAATATTTAAAAATACATTTAAAGAATGGATTTTGTAGCTGATAAAATTCTCTACAAGATATGTTCTTAGAACTTTTATCCTAGAACAAAGTATTTCGGAGCTTATGCCGTCTAAATTAGAAAAAATCTGAAAATTTGCCCAAGCACGTGATTTTAGTCATTTTTGGAAATTACCTAGCTCCGTTACTACTGCTCGCAGAACAACCATAGTACCACCCAGTTGTAGATAATTATATCCTCTAAACTGGAACGAAGTTACAGGCAAAAAACTACAAAAAGTGCCAATTTTTGATGGTTTTTTCAAGATGGCGGAGGAAGCACAGGGGTGGGGGTGACGAAAACTCAGATTTTTAACTACCCTTTCGACCTTAATAACATATCCAAAATTCAGAACCACCGGACATTTTGTAGTGTAAAACTTCTCAATTCATTGTACTATAATATGACTACCCAAAATAATAATTTGCTGCGTTATCCATATCGCGTCCGTACGTTATTTATGGCGTATACAATGTTGTTCCAGCCAAGGATTTATTTATTTAGAACCATAACTTTTTCTTTTTCCAAGATTCCATTTGAAGAGTACAGGGAAAAAACGTGCAAAGTCACTCTTAGTCAGTTTGGAGACATAACATTTTGAAAGTTTAAAATTGGCACGTTCTTTCACTGTTGGCCAAATGAATTATTAGTAATATCTTGTAACATGGCCTGTTTTTTCCCAGTTTGAATATTCCAGATAATAATACACATCTTAAGACATACTTTGGCATATATAACCCACTTTCTTAGAAAAAATGACTTGCACGTTTTTTCCCTGTGCTCATATTATATAATGCTTTTGTAGATTTAGTTATATTAGTTTAATTAATTGTTAATTAATAAACATGCAGGGCAATTCAATCTTTTAAAGTTGCTTCTAAATTGCTGTTTTTCCAAATGAGCAGCAGGAGTTTGTTTTTGTACTTTTTTTTTGTGCAGTCAATCCGAAATAAATAATGAAAAAACTTCACAGAACTTCACACAGCGCTGCTTGTTGTGAATCACGTAGTTTTTAATAAAAAATGATTGGCTGGTACGGGACCTACAGATTTTGCTGTTTATTTTACTATTTACTTTCTACAAATCCTATAGTAGTAGTACAGCGCACTATACCGCACTTATTTGCAGGCAAAAAGTAGTACTTTACCGCATGTAGTGTACAGGGTGTTTCAGACCACCCGCACAGGCCGATTATTTTAAAAGGGATAATTATTTTAAAACATTTTTAAATCACTATTAAGGTAGTGAAATGGGCTCTTTCTGATGATGTAGGTTTTAAGGTCCTAGCCTCACAGGAAGTGTCAAAATTCTCTCTTGGTTATAACTGCGAAATAATTTAATATCAGTTTTGAGATTTAAAAAAGCATTTTTGGGAAAAAGTTTTCGAGTAAAACCTTTTAATTTTTCCACGTAGATTGAAATCCGCAATCAGAAAAAGCATGTTCCATTTAAAAAAATCAACGTCGAGCGGAATTTTGACACTTCCTGTAAGGCTAGGACCTTAAAAACCTACATCATCAGAAAGAGCACATCTCACTACCTTCATAGTGATTTAAAAATGTTTAAAAATAATTCGCCGTTTTAAAATAATCGGCTTGTGCGGGTGGTCTGAAACACCCTGAATATACAGGCATAGATGGCGCCACACTACTACATTTGACACTTGTTCCACTTTACCAGTTCCACATATAGGGAATTATGTTTGCTAAAGGGCAAAACTACTATTTGGCATTTTCAAATAGCAGTGAAAGTAGTTGCTGCTTTTTCCAAATAGTAGTTTTGCAAGACTTTTCTCTATGGAAATTTGCCTTGGGTAAAAATTAAGGACGAAAATAATATAAAATTTAATAATTTTGAAAACAGAGTTTAGTAATTGAAGCATATGCTGTAACAACGTTGCAAGCGCCAAATACTGTTTTTTTGAAAAATCAAAAAAAAAAAACGTTTTATTTTTAATTGCTTAGACATGTAAAGTGTCTAATATGGTTGACTTTAGGTTGTATAATATTAATTTAGGTATTATTGCCTTAGATGTATAAACGATAGGGTTTTATGAACTTAGTTGCTATATTTTAATAAAACAACCTTGTATATCCACATCGGTAACAACGTAGTTTTGCGGAAATAGGGCGGTTAGAACGTTGTTTTATGTTTAAAAATAAAGCACAATGACAGTAAAAAAACGTGTTTATTAACTTAGTTTAAAACCATCTTTGGGTGTAGTAAGTACCTAAAAGCTGTAATTATACACTCTTAAGATTTTCGTAAAAAGTTGCATATTTTAGTGGAATATATATGGCATATACAACGTTGTTACACCGGAGTATGCAAGTCAACTAATTTTATTACCATTATAAAATACGAATAGAAGCCCCGTATTCTTCTACCATTTTATAGGTTGATTATTTCGCCAACATACAATGTTGTTACATGGAAAACTCGAATGTGCCTATATTGGCGGTTACAACGTTGTTCCAGTATAGCATTCAATTGTAACAATATCCATTAATAGGTAAGTCGAATCAGCTTGGCCGGAATTCAAAATATTTTGTTAATTTAACAATATTTATCAAGCTATGGTTATATGGTTAATGTTACAATATTGTTAACTTTAACAAACCACATTTTTATGTATAAATAACAATATTATTTGGTTAAGTTAACCAATTTTTATTAACCTAACAAGTCCTTTTTTGTTCTGTGTATGTTGCGCCCCCCCAAACAAATTTTCTTGGCGTCACATCACTAAGTCTTAAGCGCTATTTTCTGACTTATCATATTACAAAAAATGAAGTAGATTTTTAGATAGGTCAAATATGGAGTGAAATGTTTCAAGAAAAGATGGTACAGCAATTGGGCGAACTTGGCCGAGCACTACCGTGCCCTCAGATAGTTTTTTTTTCAGGTAGGGCTTAATATTCCATGATTCATGTCTTAGTTTGTCTTGTTACGTGATTGTAACGTAACGTTGTGTTTTTTTGTATTTCAGAACTTCGTAACGTAACAAAACGGATGGCGTGACAAACGGTCATTAAAGGAGACCCATTATTTTGCCCGAAATCAGTTTGGTCTTTGGTCAAAAATTGTTCTGGATTTTATTCTGGCATTTTTTCGTACAGCTATAATCAGGGGCTATTTTTAAAGCTGATTGCTTGCTTACTTACGACTCTTTTAGTCAAATAAACACCATTATAGTATTTTTTCATACCTTTTTCAAAACATAGTAGTTTTCCTAATCATTACACAAAGTTATGTTTTCCCTCACGCTAATGACGCGAAGGCAGTTAAACGTGCGAAAAAACTATTTTGCGCACGTTTCAGGAACATATAGCCAAGTTTAGAAAAACATTACCAAGCTAGTAAAAAACTTTCATTTTAAAATTCTTATTGAAGAACTTCCCACATATTCCAATCACGTGTTTAACACGTAAAAAAGGCGTGAGAAAGAAAAACGTTGATTTTAAAAGCTGCTAGAAAAAAACGTTTATTTCATATATGAAAACAAGCTTAATAGGTCATTTATTAACGTTATAAAAAATAACGTTGCTAAAAACTGCGTTGTAATATCGCCATTATAAAATTAAAACAGCAATGTTTTTACGTTAGTTTCAAGTGATTTTTACGTTAAAATCACATTAGATTCACGCCTTTTCTACACGAATTTTAAAACGCGACTTGCATGGCTTTTCTACTGAATATTTTTGAGATTTTACTAGCAGGAGCGCCACCTATTGTCGGGATTTTTCACTTTGGCCTCTCAACTCTAAAAACCTTTTAAGGAACTGATCTCTGATCCTTCACAATCACGACGCATCTGTTATTAACCTGATAAAGACACAATAATATTCTGTGAAAGTGTTTACTGTTAAAAAATCTTGTTTAGCTTTTAAAAAAAACATAATGTATATAGATAGATAAATAGATATATTGTCTTGCCTTGAGCGCCATCTTTAAAATTGTCTTGAAGTGTTCTCTGCGTCTCTTTTAAGTTAAAAAAATGTTATTAAAAAAACGTGACCAAAAAAGACGCAGAAAGTTAGTAGGTTTGAGAAGTCTTAATCTAATGGCGTTTCAGAACATGTTGTGGAGGACTTTTCAAGTGTGAATTTGGTACAAGAAAATAACGAGGGTAAAAAACACGTTATATACACAGCACCAGAAATTTCAGCAAAAAGTACATTTTTATAGCTTGATTTCTCCTAGTTTTTAAGTCATCTTTAAGCATGTAGATTTAACAAAATAAATATTACATGTTATGAGGGTGTTTTCAAGTAAAAAAAAAAGTTGATGTGATTTTTGTGCTGTGTGGGTTGGCTTTACTTTTATCTCAATACTTTTTATGTAATACCATTTTCGCATACTTGGCCCTTTTTACATTGTTTGTGTTATGATTTCACTCCTTTTATAAAGAATTTGGATAATATTTAAGTTTTAAAGTAATAAAATATGCGTAATATTGTTAAAAACTTTTGCAACGCCTTACTTAAAATTTTGAGGTTTTTTAATCTTTTCCAGTGGTTTTATCTTAGTTCCTATCAGTCTTCCAAAGCTCAGCTCTCTAGCGTTTCTGGAAGTGGGTAATGTTACTTTTACATAATTTTATATTTATAGGGGAGGGAAGAAAATTAAAATTTTGTTGTTAATTTTTTTCCTAAACTTTTATCATAGTTCCTATCAGTCTTTTAAAGCTCAGCTCTCTAGCGTTTTTGGAAGTGGACAATGTTACTTTTACATAATTTTACATTTATAAGGGAGGGAAGTATTAAAATTTTGGGGTTTTTAAATTTTTTCTTATACTTTGATCATAGTTCGTATCAATATGTCAAAGCTCAGCTCTCTAACGTTTCTGGAAGTGTGCAATGTTACTTTTACATAAATTTACATGTACAGGGGAGGGGAATAAATTAGATTTTGGGGTTTTTTAATTTTTTCCAAGGGTTTGGTCATAATTTCTATCAGTCTGCCACATTTCAGCTTTGTAGCATGTCTGGAAGTATTTATACATGAGTGAGTGAGTGAGTGGCAATTTCGACTTTTTTGAAATTTCGTAACTGCTTTACTACTTTTTGGAAGTCCATGAAACTTGGAATGGTTGTTAATTCTATAACATCAAACGCCCCGCGCCCCCCTCCTCGCTACGCCACTGCCAGAGCTGTTAATGAATACAACAAAAATATGAATTTATTTTAAAAATAAAATAATACACAGTACATAGTCTCTAAATGTGCACATAAATGTGCTTTATAATTTAAAAAACAAAAACGTTTTAGATTTATAGTTGGAAAACATAAATTAGAGTAGGTATGTACATGAACACAAGTCACATGATAAAAAAGAAAAACAAATTAAAAAATATTGCGGACGGTTAAATTAGATTTAGCTTTTAAAAAACAAAATAAAATGGTAAATAGAGTAAATTCTTTTTTGAATATGTAATACAATTCAATCAATCACAAATCAGTTGCGGATCCAGGGGGGAGGTAGAGGGGCCTGTGCACCCCCCTCATCTCCCTGACATTTTTTTTTTGGTTTAAGGGAAGAAAATGCAAATGAATCAACCGCGCGTTTTGACGTAAACTCTAATTTTTAAAATCTACCCTCACTCTTTTTTTTATACTAAAAAATATTTTGTTAACTCCAGACTCAATTACCATTCGTTTGATATCACACACGCCATATTTTCACTTAAACTCTAATTTTTGACATCTCCCCCCACCCTTTTTTTTAAATAAACTAAAATTCATTTTGTTTAACTCCAGACTTAATTACCTTTCGTTTGATATCACACACGCCATATTTTCACATAAACTCTAATTTTTGACCCCCTACCCCTACCCCCACCCTTTTATTTGGCTTGCGTTAGGTGGATTTTGTTCATTTTTCAATGGGACCATCACGGCCCTAGACTTAGCATAGGTAAAAAATTTCATTTAAATCAGACAAGCGGTTTTTGAGTTATGCGGGTTGGTCGTGAAAGACAGACAGACAGACAGACAGACAGACAGACAGACAGACAGACAGACAGACAGACAGACAGACAGACAGACAGACAGACAGACAGACAGACAGACAGACAGACAGACAGACAGACAGACAGACAGACAGACAGACAGACAGACAGACAGACAGACAGACAGACAGACAGACAGACAGACAGACAGACAGACAGACAGACAGACAGACAGACAGACAGACAGACAGACAGACAGACAGACAGACAGACAGACAGACAGACAGACAGACAGACAGACAGACAGACAGACAGACAGACAGACAGACAGACAGACAGACAGACAGACAGACAGACAGACAGACAGACAGACAGACAGACAGACAGACAGACAGACAGACAGACAGACAGACAGACAGACAGACAGACAGACAGACAGACAGACAGACAGACAGACAGACAGACAGACAGACAGACAGACAGACAGACAGACAGACAGACAGACAGACAGACAGACAGACAGACAGACAGACAGACAGACAGACAGACAGACAGACAGACAGACAGACAGACAGACAGACAGACAGACAGACAGACAGACAGACAGACAGACAGACAGACAGACAGACAGACAGACAGACAGACAGACAGACAGACAGACAGACAGACAGACAGACAGACAGACAGACAGACAGACAGACAGACAGACAGACAGACAGACAGACAGACAGACAGACAGACAGACAGACAGACAGACAGACAGACAGACAGACAGACAGACAGACAGACAGACAGACAGACAGACAGACAGACAGACAGACAGACAGACAGACAGACAGACAGACAGACAGACAGACAGACAGACAGACAGACAGACAGACAGACAGACAGACAGACAGACAGACAGACAGACAGACAGACAGACAGACAGACAGACAGACAGACAGACAGACAGACAGACAGACAGACAGACAGACAGACAGACAGACAGACAGACAGACAGACAGACAGACAGACAGACAGACAGACAGACAGACAGACAGACAGACAGACAGACAGACAGACAGACAGACAGACAGACAGACAGACAGACAGACAGACAGACAGACAGACAGACAGACAGACAGACAGACAGACAGACAGACAGACAGACAGACAGACAGACAGACAGACAGACAGACAGACAGACAGACAGACAGACAGACAGACAGACAGACAGACAGACAGACAGACAGACAGACAGACAGACAGACAGACAGACAGACAGACAGACAGACAGACAGACAGACAGACAGACAGACAGACAGACAGACAGACAGACAGACAGACAGACAGACAGACAGACAGACAGACAGACAGACAGACAGACAGACAGACAGACAGACAGACAGACAGACAGACAGACAGACAGACAGACAGACAGACAGACAGACAGACAGACAGACAGACAGACAGACAGACAGACAGACAGACAGACAGACAGACAGACAGACAGACAGACAGACAGACAGACAGACAGACAGACAGACAGACAGACAGACAGACAGACAGACAGACAGACAGACAGACAGACAGACAGACAGACAGACAGACAGACAGACAGACAGACAGACAGACAGACAGACAGACAGACAGACAGACAGACAGACAGACAGACAGACAGACAGACAGACAGACAGACAGACAGACAGACAGACAGACAGACAGACAGACAGACAGACAGACAGACAGACAGACAGACAGACAGACAGACAGACAGACAGACAGACAGACAGACAGACAGACAGACAGACAGACAGACAGACAGACAGACAGACAGACAGACAGACAGACAGACAGACAGACAGACAGACAGACAGACAGACAGACAGACAGACAGACAGACAGACAGACAGACAGACAGACAGACAGACAGACAGACAGACAGACAGACAGACAGACAGACAGACAGACAGACAGACAGACAGACAGACAGACAGACAGACAGACAGACAGACAGACAGACAGACAGACAGACAGACAGACAGACAGACAGACAGACAGACAGACAGACAGACAGACAGACAGACAGACAGACAGATAGACAGACAGACAGACAGACAGACAGACAGACAGACAGACAGACAGACAGACAGACAGACAGACAGACAGACAGACAGACAGACAGACAGACAGACAGACAGACAGACAGACAGACAGACAGACAGACAGACAGACAGACAGACAGACAGACAGACAGACAGACAGACAGACAGACAGACAGACAGACAGACAGACAGACAGACAGACAGACAGACAGACAGACAGACAGACAGACAGACAGACAGACAGACAGACAGACAGACAGACAGACAGACAGACAGACAGACAGACAGCCAGCCAGCCAGCCAGCCAGCCAGCCAGCCAGCCAGCCAGCCAGCCAGCCAGCCAGCCAGCCAGCCAGCCAGCCAGCCAGCCAGCCAGCCAGCCAGCCAGCCAGCCAGCCAGCCAGCCAGCCAGCCAGCCAGCCAGCCAGCCAGCCAGCCAGCCAGCCAGCCAGCCAGCCAGACAGCCAGACAGCCAGACAGCCGGACAGCCGGACAGCCGGACAGCCGGACAGCCGGACAGCCGGACAGCCGGACAGCCGGACAGCCGGACAGCCGGACAGCCCGACAGCCAGACAGCCAGACAGCCAGACAGCCAGACAGCCAGACAGCCAGACAGCCAGACAGCCAGACAGCCAGACAGCCAGACAGCCAGACAGCCAGACAGCCAGACAGCCAGACAGCCAGACAGCCAGACAGCCAGACAGCCAGACAGCCAGACAGCCAGACAGCCAGACAGCCAGACAGCCAGCCAGCCAGCCAGCCAGCCAGCCAGCCAGCCAGCCAGCCAGCCAGACAGACAGACAGACAGCCAGCCAGCCAGCCAGCCAGCCAGCCAGCCAGCCAGCCAGCCAGCCAGCCAGCCAGCCAGACAGACAGACAGACAGACAGACAGACAGACAGACAGACAAACAGACATACATACAGACAGACAGACGGTGTAACAAAAAAGTTTAAAAATCATGTGAAACGCAAAGATATATAAAAAAATTTGAAATCGGAGCAACTTTTTTTTTCGAAAAAATTAGGATCACCATAGCTCACACTACTATAGTATAGTAGTAGTGTGAGCTAAAAAATCCGTGATATATAAGCAACGACTCTTTAATGGGTTTAAAAAGAATAACCCTACATCGAGCACGAATGAATGAATTCGCTTGTTTTTTATTTTTAAAATGCAGAATGCCCAAAATCATTTATAAACTGCGTTAAAACAGCCTTTTAAAAAAAATTACGAAAATACTTCTTTAACCGTAGGTAAGAAAAATTTATTTACCAGAATTGCCAAAAATAGTTGTTGTTGCTTTTAAGGATAAGGGGCTGCGATACAAGAAATAAATATAAAAATAATATAAACCAGATAAAATCAGCTACAAGTTTTGAGGGAAAAGTAACTTAATATATTTATAGAAAAAAATCTGAAACATATGTACTTTTTTCGCACGAACCATTTTGCCAGGGACATGTTCAACTTTTTGAAATGCTATTATATGGTAATATAGTTTTATATATAGATACATTTTCCATAAGGCACATGCAAAATCGTATTTGCAGATATATATAGAGCTCCAATTGATGTCATATACGGAAATACCATTTCCAAAGCTATCACTTTTTAAGAGCTTTTTTAACTGTAGGGGAGGAAAGGGCAATGATACGCAGTGGCTAATGGTATGCATAATTTTGCAAGCAATTTGTGGAATTCTAATTTTCGCCACTTATCTTTAAGGCTGAACTGGTGATGTGCGATTTTCCAATCCCCAGCAATTCTAAAAATCTCTACCACTCACAGTGATCTGGGGCTAGGTCAGAAGTGGTCAATTCCGACATCCTGATAACATCCTTAACCGATGCTAATTAAACCCTTAAATGACCCCAGGGCATAAAAAGTTAATTCCTAAATCGATTCTTTTTTTAAGTTATAGAAGGTTCATTAGGGAGTTATTGGAATAAAACCTGACCTTCTTTTAGAGTCGACTTTATTGTGACACATTTACACAAAAAACTAACAGCTGACCTCTCAAAATTGACATACCAAAGCCAAATTTCATAATGAAGACGCTAACTTTCATTTAATAAATACCGACACTAATAAATCCGGTATTTAAATACACAAAGGCCGAATTTTGAAAGAGAGCAGCTGCTTTTTATATGTAAATCTGTCACCATAGGGTCGATTTTAAAATAAGTTCAGGTTTTAAGCTGGGTGTGCTTTCGGGCTGTTCGGCCGTCGTCGTTGGAAATTCGTTCTCGACGTTTCGCCATCTCGAGTGGATGGCATCTTCAGGAGATGTTGACTGTTTGTCGGCTTCTCGAAGACTGGTGGTTAGTCTGTCGCGGGCGCAGGTTATATGCGCAGAGAACTTGTGTGTCTTCGAATTTTATTCGGTGGTCTTCATTGTTTAGTGTGTGGTCTGCAACTGCGGATTTTTCCGTATGTCCAAGGCGATAGTTGGCTTTGTGTTCTTTGATTCTTGTGTTTACGGACCGTTTGGTTGTTCCGATATAGACACTTCCACAGGTACAGGGAATGCGGTATACCCCCGAAGAACTTAGTGGGTTCCTTATATCCTTCGCAGATCTGAGGTGGTTCTCAATCTTCTTAGATGGCTTGAAGATCGTTTTTATGTTGTGTTTTTCTGCGCCTCCTCTTCATACTATCCAAGACTCTATAGAGAAGCAATCGAAATTCATAAACACCAGCAGAACTTCAACAGATCTGAAGAAACTCTTAAAATTAACAGAACATGGGTACCGGTTCTTAAAAACACTAAACGGCTCGCTTACAATAACAAAACTGAATCAAGGGTATGTGACCAAACACCGACCAGCTCTGATATACGCCCCGCCCACCATAGCGTATATAACCTGCGCCCGCGACAGACTAACCACCAGTCTTCGAGAAGTCGACAAACAGTCAACATCTCCTGAAGATGCCATCCACTCGAGATGGCGAAACGTCGAGAACGAATTTCCAACGACGACGGCCGAACAGCCCGAAAGCACACCCACCATTGGACGATGGCCGCGAAAGCCTTTCACAATTTGTAAGGTCAGGTTTTATTCCAAGAAGTGTCTATTGAGTATAATTTTGGTGCATAATCTCCATAAGCCTAAAGTAAAAAAATAAAACAATTTATAAGTAAGGCAAAAATTGTTCGTGGAAGCAACTAGAGGCATTTGCGTGTGGGGTAAGGAATAAGCTTTTAAGCAGTATCAAAAAAAATGGTAAGAGCGTTTTGGTTTTTATGTAAATTTTTTTAAATAAAACGTTATTTTAAAAATAGTGCCTGCTACTTTCATAGACTAAATCTTTCAAAGTTTACTTTGATCCGGCTTGCTGGTATATAAGTATCCCAAGGGTTAAATATTGAATCTAATATACATTTACCCGCCCTGATCCGCCCATGACGACAACAAAGATAAACTCTGTGTAACGAATGTTGTCCAGTGCGATATTACTGCCACCAAGCATTTCTTACGGGATTTACTGGTGACATCATTATGACGGACACGGACACGGACAAAATTCATTCGCCAGTCACAAATTTTGTCTGTTACGTCATATTAGTGCTCAGCAAATCCCGCTAGATACACTTGGTGGCAATAAAAATAAAATAGAAAACATAAATAAAAATTATATTTTCACCTTCAATAGCATAGCTATAGAAACCATATTAAATATAAAAATATAAAAAATCTTATTCGTTTCTCACTGTACTTCTTTTCAAAAAAAATGTAGAGCTTATAAAAATCGCCAGAGCAACTAGGGTATCCAGTACCGGCACTTGGTCCCGGGACGGTCCCGGGACTTTTCCTTAAAAAAGTGGGACTCAGTGAAGGTCCCGGGACCTCAACTTGGTCCTGAAACCACTAAATTATACCACACACATGCATAATAATAAATGCACTCGTGGCACTTAAATCTCACTTTGGACAAAAGTAATGTTTCCCTATACTTACCTTTTTATTTGCTACGTTTGTCAATTTGTTTTTATGTTAACCATTTACCAATATCAATAAACCTATGTTCTGTTCTGTGTTAAATTAATTTAATTACTTTTATTTTAGTTTCGAGACCAGTCCCAGGACTAGTCCCGGGACCTGACATTTGGTCCCGAAGTCCGGAAAACATATTTGGTCCCGGGACTTGGAAACCCTGAGCGCAACGTTATAGCATGTTGTTTCTTTCCAAAGCTTATCTTAGTTGGCCACGCTTCGATCACATGTTTATAAAATCAAAATAGTATGCATTATTTGTGTTTGCCGACATATTTTGACAAAAAAACACTTAAATCTGGATACTGAAGCTTTCGCCATATTGATTAATTAATGTATAAACATGTTATTTTGATATTTCCCTTTAAAAAAAATATCCTTTTCAGTGTATATTTTCTATAAGTTGTAAGTATCAGAAATTATTGTTAACGAAATGTTTTTTACTTTGATATAGATACTAATGTGTATTCTTAATTGTGGTTCAGTATAATATATATTGTTAATAAATTGTGTATTCTGAAACATGTTATATTTAGCTATTTGTTATACACTGTGTCCCATTTAAAGCTTTCCACCCGGGATTTCTCGAAAACTGCTGAAAATTTTTAAAAATGCTGAGACAAGTCGATTTTGTTTGCGAGGGGGAGACTTTTTGGCTATCTTGAAATTTTTGTAGCACAAACCCCCTTCGATAGGAAAAGTAATAGTCTAGTGATACCTTATTGTACCTCTTGAATATCTTTACAACCGTGTAAACATTTCGAAAATCCATCGATTAGTTTTTGAGATATTTGCTTGGCAAATAAAAACTAATTTGAAAAATATAAAATTATAATTAAATTTCTAATATTTTTAAGATTGTTTCGTGGTTTACGTTGTTATTCTGCTTATACTTTAGAGTTATTATCTTTTATTACTCTGAGGCTTATCTTCTCTAGCCATTGCTGCGCGGGCTAGGAAGGTAAACTTTGGAAGATAATGTCGGATATGGGGTATCGATTTGCAATTTCTTGACCTAAAACAACAATTTTGTCAAACTGTCTATCTGTCCTTGACTAAACAATATTTTTCAAGCCAGCAAGGAGCTAAAAATAGTTTGATAAAAAATTATCATTAATCTTTTAAGGGTAGCTTTTTTGGGTTAAAATGAAACATAACAATAATAATAATAATATAATACGATATAAACACGATATCTTAATAAAACTTGCCCTATCATATGGAGTGGAAACACTAATGATAATGAAGTTAAGGTACTATAATAATACAGTTTCTGCAAATTCAGCACACGCGAAAGTATAAAACCATTACTCTTTTATGTGTGTCTGTTCGCTTATATTTTCTAGCTTCCAACAGCTACAACGTTGCTATTACATACTTTGAAATAAACGATTTTTATATGAGACCGTATTTTCTATAAAAAGCTCCGCTTGCTTTTTTTTTATGGCGTCATAAAATTATAAAATAAAGTTGTTTACCTAAACTACGCTTGATTAGGGTTGCAAAGCTTTTTGAAAAAAACGGTGAAACCGGTTTTACTACTACTATGTCGATTTAGAACGTCTTTCTACGTTGTCCGACGCCTATTCTCCACCTCCTTCGATCCTGACAATCATCTTCCGTCAGGTTTTTTTGACTCATTGATCTTTGGATTAACTGTTGTCATTCCAGTTTAGGACGCCCTCTTTTTCTGCGCCCTATTGGTTGCCATTCTAATTACATGGCCTTACCATATCAGTTGTCTTTTAATGATGTCATCCGTTATGCTTCCCTCGATTCTCATTCTTTCTTTTATGATCTCATTTCTTATATGATATGTTCTAGATATTCTCATTGATCTTCTTATTGCATTCATTTCGTCACTTTACATTTTTGCTTTGTATTTTTCTGTTACGCGACAAGTCTCTATTCCATACAGCAGCGTGCTTTTCACCATTGTTTCATATATGTTAAATTTTACATTCTTTTTTTATCTCTCTGCTCCATAAAATAATGTTAAGACAACAAATTACCTTTTTTGCTTTTACTATTCTTTTTTCTAGTTCTTTACAGTCTGTTCCTGTCTTATCAAATGTGACACCCAAGTATACATACTCATTGCATGGAGATATTGTTTGTCCATTTTCTAGTTCTAACTCACTTGATTCGTTTCCAATACATAAGTACTGTGGCTTGTCCACGTTCACTGTTAACCCCCACTTTTGGTATTCTTCTTCTTTATCATTAGCTACAATTACTTGGTCGTCAGCAAACTGTAGTGTGTATATGGTAAATCGGTCGTTACGTTGTATTCCCATGCCGTGTACTTTACGTTTCCAGTTTTTTAGAGCTACTACGATATATATTTTAAAAAGACTTGGAGAGATACAACATCCCTGTCTTAAGCCTTTTGTTACCTGGAATTCTTTTGAAAGTCGATTTCCAATTTTAATTTTAGATTTTGACCCCTTGTAAAGTTCTTTTATCGCTTTTATAAATGTATGATTGATATTAGTTTGTTACACTGTCCATAATTTTTCTACTGGAACGGTATCATATGCTTTTTGTAGGTCCACAAAGGTAACATGAGTCTCTATATTTCTGGCACTCCTTTTCTCAATTACTTGTTTAAGACAAAAAACATTATCACTACAAGATCTGCCTGTACGAAACCCACTTTGCTCTTCTTCTTCTTGGTCATGAAAATCATTCTCTATTAGGTCTCTAAGAATCCTACAGTACAATCTACTTAGAGAACTGGTTACTGAAATTCCTCTGTAGTTGTTGCAATCCAGCTTGTTTCCTTTTTTATGTATTGAGGATATGAATGCTATTTTCCAATCATCAGGTACTGGATGCCCGTTTATGCATTGATTGATAATATATGTGAGATTTTCTAGTAGTTTTTCTGCTCCATATTTGAGCATTTCAGCATTATATTCCCCCAGGTCCGCTAGCTTTTCCGAATTTAAGCTTTTTAATACTATTCTTTATAATTTCTTTTTCGATAATCACTTCCTCTCCATGTACTTCTATGTCTCTCCTCGGAGAGACTGACAGATATTCGGATCTTGTTTCCTGCCGCAGTCTCTTGTAGTGTTCTGAAACCGGTTTTAATTATAGCAATTATGTTTAATGTGTACAGGGTGCCATTTTTTTATGGTGTTGAATGGGAAACTCAGTTATTATAAAAGACCGAGACCTGAGTAGCTACTCTGGGTCTTAACGATGTCCTTTCCACATCACAAGCTTTAACCAAAAGCAAACAAAGCATATTTTTTCTTCTCCTAATGTTTTTGGACAGTAATGTGAAATTCACAGGTCTCTATCTTTTTACCCAAATGCAGTACGGCGAAAGGAAGGGTAATGTTTTTCAAATGTTGTATGTATTTAAGTAAATATGTTTGTGTCACGCTAGCGGCTTAACGGCTGAACCGATTTTCACAAAAAAGGAGTCGTTGAATGGCTACTGATCCCGAAGGTGCTATATACAGCCTATATTTTTTTAAACAGGAATCAACATGGCGGTCTTTAGACGCCATTTTGTCACATGATGTAGGCTTTAAGGCATACAAATTATTTAAATTTCAGGCGATTTTATTGAAATTCCAGTGATTACCCATTGCAAATGTCTTCTAATTTGCTGTAGTTACTTTGTAGTCCTCCCTGCTCTCACCCGTCTACCCTCCTGTCATTCCACCACCCACCACCATCCAAAACAATCTGATTATAAATGTCTCTAAAACTGTCTTTATGGAATTTAGAACAAAGTCCCGTAAACCTACCGACCTCAATATAATCTTTAATGACATCCCTTTGCCAGTTAGCGATAGCTCAAAATTTTTGGGAACTATTGTCGATACTCATTTCGAGTGGAGTTTACACATAAGTAGTGTATGCTCAAAACTTAATACATGCTACTTCATGATTAAGTCACTTAAAAACTCTCTCAGTATAAAAAATCTCATTACTGTGTATTATGCTAATGCATACTCGGCTCTAGCCTATGGTGTGGCAGTATGGGGTAGTGCTCAGGATGTGGAAAGAGTATTGGTAGGTCAAAAGAGACTTATAAGATTAATTTTCAATATACCTTACAACGGTACTTCTCGCTCTGCATTTAAGGATAATAAAATTATGACAATAACAAGTATTTACATATATACACTACTCATTTTAATTTTTCAACACCAAAATATTTTTACATTAAATAGTTCTTATCACAACTATCCAACTAGAAGTAGTAACCACTTCAGCATCCATAAACACAACCATGAGTATATAAAATACTCTGCCAATATATGGGCCCCTAAGCTCACACTAGGTACTATAGTTATAGTGTAGGTGTGAGCTAATATAACTAAAAACTAAAATATATTTTATTCAACTCCAGACTAAATTACCTTTTGTTTGATACCACACAAGCCATGTTTTGACTTAAACTCAAATTTTTGAAATCTACCCCCACCCTTAAAAAAAACAAAAACTAAAATGTATTTTGTTAAACTCCGGACTCAATTACCTTTCGTTTGATATCACACACGCCATATTTTCACTTAAACTCTAATTTTTGAAATATACCCCCACCCTTTTTTTTTAAATAAATTAAAATGTATTTTGTTTAACTCCAGACTCAATTACCTTTCGTTTGATATTACACACGCCATATTTCCTTATAAACTCTAATTTTTGAAATCTACCCCCACCCTTTTATTTGGTTTGTGTTCGGTGGATTTTTTTCATTTTTAAATGGGACCATCTCGGCCGAAAACCCAGCCTAGGTACCAAATTTCATTAAAATCGGCCAAGCGGTTTTTGAGTTATGCGCGTTGGTCGTTACAGACAGACATACAGACAGACAGACAGACAGACAGACAGACATACAGACAGACAGACAGACAGACAGACAGACGGCGCAACAAAAAAGTTTCAAAATCATCTGAAACGCAAAGATATATAAAAATTTTTGAAATCGGAGCAACTTTTTTTTTCTCGAAAAAATTAGGATCACCATAGCTCACACTACTATAGTATAGTATATGTGTGAGCTAAAAAAGTACTCATTATCTTGGATGCAAATTCTTTAACTTGTTGCCAAACAAAATCAAACAAACTACGTCGCTGCCAAGATTCAAAAAAGAAATCAAAAATCTTTTATTAAAAGAAACTTTTTATAATTTAAATGAATTTGAAAACTACATGTTGGGTAGAAGGTAAATTTTTGTTCTCAATATTTATATACATATATATCAAATTTTGTAAATGTGTTTTCGTTTTTATTTTTTAAATATTTACACTATTATTATTTACACTTAATGTTATATTTTTTGTATTTGACGTATCTTATCTACATTATTGTAGCTGAAAAGATTAATAAAGTTGTCTATTGTCTATCCAAAACCATATTCGCATAATTTTATCAAATATAGAGCGATTTCAAAAATTCTTCCTGCACACGATTTAAGTTTAAGTTTCCCCCTCCCTCTCCCTCTCTTCTCCCCATCCTCCTTATTAGTAATAGTTGTAGCTATACCTTTCACAAATTTACTCTCACTCACTCACTCACTCTCCTTCCTCTCTCTTCCCCCACCTTCACTCAATGGAAGGTAACACTATTCGCGTCCGTAGAAAATCTACAAGTACTTTTTTGGGTAAAGTTAAATGAATTGTAAATGCATAGTGCTTTTGATACGGCTGAAAAAAAATTAAAACTAAAAGGAAATAAAAAAAATTAAATAAAAAAACATTCAACTGCTAAATTTACTTGTAACTACTAGTCGCAGTTGGGTACAAAATTATTCAATAACCTGATTCATGAAAATACAAAGCTGTAAAATTTCGTAAGTGCGCTTTGGGCATCAAAAATAAAAGTTGAAATGTCGGACATTATAGGTTCGGTTCATTCATTCAAACGGGGTGGGTCGGGACAGCGGGGTCAATCGGGACAAAACTTGTTTTTACTATTTAAATGGACCCTGTATCTCAAGGTCTATTTTTGAGGGTTCAATAATATTTAAAATTCATAGGCGATATCTTAGTGAACGCGTTTCTGCAAGTCGCCGGCCAGTTCGCTTTAGCTTTTTGAATGGAGCAGCACGCAAAAAAATCAACAAAATTTTGGCGGTTTATATTCAAGTTCAAGTTTTATGAATAAACCTCGTTTTCTGGCTTATTTTTAAAGTTTTTTTTTCCGGTTTTTTTTGCAAAATCATTTTTTAACCTTTTCTGTCCCGATTGACTCCATTACAGGGGTTAATCGAGCCATAACATTGAAAAAAAAATGGGATGTCCCGATTGACCCCATATGCGGGGTCAATCGGAACACCCACTAAAAATAATATATAAAATCATCTGTCAAAGTGACAAATATGTCATTTTAAAGCTTCAACCGTTAGCTATCATCTGGCGGTGGTTTGAAGTCTATAGCTTTTTTAGAAATAAAGTTATTTTGAAAAATATCTGAAAATCGTCCCGATCCACCCCGATTGACGGTACCTATCAATTTTGTACTCAACTACGACTAGTACTTACAAGTAAATTTATCAGGTGAAATTCCAACTGAATACCCTTAAAAATGGGATACCCTGTTCACACTAAACTCAATTTCTTTTTATTACTGGTCACCCTGTATAGACATCCGTATAAACTAGATAAACATGCAAAGGAAAGCTAAGCGCAGCTATGTTTTTGTGTTAAGACTCAGAATTAATAATGTTTGTATTCAATTTTGCACAACTTGTTATCTTGGTGTATAGAAAACTCATGGAAAGAGAATTTATTCTCGAGAAAAATCAAAAACGCGGAAAGCTCTGTCGGGTTTCACGGTACGGATGTCACCATAGCAACATAAGAAAATGTCACAACAAATACTTCTCTAGATTTAATTCTCGGTAAAACGGTTTTCTCGTAATATAATATCCGAGAAAGCCTGGCTTTCTTGTTTTTAAAGATTTTGTTTCCGTTGATTATTCTTTGGCACTGGCGGTTCTACGGAGGGAGAGGGAGGGTAAAGAGGAAGGTAATGACCCCCGCGCGCAGCCCGAAAAAATATGTAAGGTATAAAAGCTGGTAGCTCCTACAGATAAGTTTAGTGATGAAAAAAAATTATATTTTTGTTGGCTTGCTTTACCGGAATCCAGGAAATAAGCGCACAGGGAAAGTAGCTAACAGAAAAAAGAGCAACCGGAAAAAAATTGCAGTGCGGAAAAGAGTGGACACGAAAATAAGCGCAAATGGAAAAAAAGGGCACAGAGGAAAAACTTAAACAATAATTACACCGACAAATAAAAAAAAGGGTCTCTGGCGAGAATAAAATGAGGCGTAAAAGAGATTCATCATTATTAGGTATTAATTTTGTATTTTACTCCTAAGCCTTTTTATGCTGGAAAATTCCATACCTTATTTCTCTTAAAAATAAATATTTTTTCAAAACTTTTATACTTATTATATTATATACATATGTTAGGTGCCTACCTATTTCATTAGGTAAGTGCATACGAATCTACAAACAAAAACACCAATTGACTTTCTAAACATTGCAAGAATCCAAAACCATTCGTTAAATCATCAAAATTGGAACTCCACATAGTTTTATTATAAAACTAAAAAAGTGTAAATGATACGCAACTGTTTCTTTTCGAATTTTAGAATGTATATGAAACGTGCCTAGTCATCGTGTTTGAGCCCGGCGATAACAATAGAAGCCCAATAAACCGATGAGAATTGTAAACGGGGCGGAGTCTAATTGAGCCAGCGATAAGAATAGAAACCCAATAAAAGGGTGTGAATTATGAACGGGCTGGAGTCGATTTCGTTAAACGTACCAGACGAGTACCGTTTTTTCTTGTAATTTCTATAAAAATTTTGTTTATGGTAAATTTGCTGAAAATGAAGACCACACAGTAAGAAAAAAGTGCTGTAAACAGAGGGAGATAGATTAACTTGAGCCATCTCTTTGCAGTGGCGGATCCAGGGGGGGGGGGGCACTAGGGGCACTTGCCCCCCCGAGAATTTTTTGAATATACAAAAATGAGTAAAAAGTAATGTTTTTGCTAATAAAAACTCAAAATTTTTGCCTGCGGCGCATGAAAGTGTCTATTGTTGTTATCATCGAAATTACACCCACTGACTAATTCAATAAAATGCTGCTTAAAAAAATATATACCGTTTTTTACCAACAGAGAAGCACCTCTGGATCCGCCCTTGTCTCTTTGGCGCCCCTTTTATTCTGGCCGGACAGTATTTGACCAGACCTACTTATCATGGGTTCAAGTGCAGGTTTTCGTAAGTGTATTTTTAAAAACTTTACAGGAGAGGTTCCCATCTGCCCCCCCCCCCTGGATCCGCCACTATGCACCTACGTCTTTGGGCGAGCCGCCACTGATGCTCGGTAGTTTTGGCAGTTTAGTTTGTAATTTTACGTTTATTCGAAATAAGTGATTTTGAGAAATATTGATATTCATCCATCAGTTTAATGGATGAAATGAAATTTAATCGACTCTCCGGTTGAATTGAAATACCTCCGCCTAGCAGGTTAATCAAAAACCTTTATTAGAGCTTGGAAAAGCATATGGGCATAAAAGGTCCATTTTCTTAGATATAAGCTGCTTTAAAGTTGATTCTAGATTATTGATTGCGTTTTCTTAATTTCCATAGTGCAAGACCACAAAAACAAATACCTTGTCTACGGTCTATTGGTCTACGGGCAGGAGCAGGTAAACCCAATTCGTCAAAGCTTTTGGTTAGTGTATACCGCAGCCCACGAGAAAGACCGGCCAAACAATTTAAAAAAAAACTTTCCTGACTCCTTTCCCGAGATCCTAGAGGGTGTGAATAGAGTTGTAGTTTAGTTTGGTTAGGTTAGGTTTGGTTCGGTTTAGTTAAGATCGGTTCGGTTCGGATTCACATTCTCTAGGATCCCGGGTAGGAACTCAGGAAAGTTTTTTTTTTAAATTATTGGTTCAGTTTACTTTGGTTTGGTTCGGTTAGATTTGATTGATTAGCTTTCGTTAGGTTAGGTTTTTGAAACTTTCTATTTTCATGTGGTTAGAAATCAAGTGAAAATCATTTAAATCATTAAAATTTATTAATAACAGAACAACATCTGTCGTCGTAGTTGCCGGTGTAAGACAATGAACACTGAACTTGGCAGGTATAGTTAATGGAAGAGTGTTCTTCAAACTTCAAAGAATTTCAAAATCTTGAGTAATATTAGTACAAATACTTTTAAACTGCTCCATAATTTTCATATTAACAAACATATATCCTCAAAATCAAACTAATAAACAACGTGAATCCAATTTAAGTCTCAAATGTGCACTAATAAGTAAACCCCTGCGCTGCGTAATTCAATACAAATCCGTGCCTTGTTCGAGCCTCGGCGCCTTAAAATCAACACTCATGTGTAACCAAATATGTTGCAACATTTCCGTGTCTATTTCAAAACAGCGCTGCCGTGAAATCAGCACGGAAACGTAAATACGCCTCCCGGCCAGCTGCCATTATAAAACATGTGTGTTTTCAGTTTTTGTATGTTTCTTTACGTTGATTTTTTTTTAAATTCGGGCATGAATTTTATGTGAATTTTATTAAAGTTATTAAAATAACGCAGCCCACGAAAAAGACAACAATGCCGCGAACGTGTAGTGGTGTTGGTTTTCGGTCCATAAATACCTAAGTAGACAACCTGTATCTACTGTTTAATTAGCTGATATCGAGAGGCAACAACTGGAAACTGCAATACAAGAAAGTCTTGAAACACTTTGAGCTCATAAGAAATCAAAAGTTTTATCAAATATTGAGGACATTTCAAAATTTTATTGTTCTAATACTAAAATAAACAAAAATTGGATTTTTACCCAAGAACGTGACACAGTCTGACTGTGCCTGATGACATTTTTGAACAACAATCCATCACTGGCATCTCTAGTTGTTGTGGGAAATCTGTCATTTTTTGTAAATGTTAAAAATGTGTCCATATCAAAAAACAAACTGCCAAAAAAAGTTGGAGGTTTATTTCTGGACAGCACCGATACACTTGAAGAGCTAATGCAGTTTATTGAAATGAAAGTTGCAAACGGGAAAGAAGAGGTAAAAGATAAGACACCTGAGAATCGAAGATATTCTGGATACACTTTAATGTTGGCTTCATCTTTGTTTATCCAGTCATCCAGTGCATACATGTCAATTTACAAAACTAAGGTAATATGTATGTCTCCTGCACCCTCGCAATATCAAGAAACTGATTTGTAAAATATTGTTAACAGATAGTAATCTCTCTGGTAGTGTGAAATATCTAAAAAGTAAGATACAGCTTTTAAAAGAACATGAGTTGGTAGTTAACTTACACTTTATTGAAATAGATATTAAACTTTGTAAAGGTAATTTTTCAAAAAATTATTGACGACCACTACATTCAGTTCATTGAATGGGAAAACCATCTCACTTATTCACAAAACACTTGTTTCTTTTTAATAAATTATTGTGAAATGTTTTATATTTAAAAATTTTCTTTAGATAACTCTAGCAAGTGTTTTTGTGGAGAAAAACAAGACTTGAAAAAGTTGGTTTAAGGGCATGTAAAGTTTTTTAAAATAATTTTATTAAAAAGCATAATGATTTAGTGTGTGCTAATAAATCTTTGAATAAGAACACAGACAAAGACGATGACACCCAAAGAAAAATTAAAAAACTTAAAGTTTAGGTTTGTTATGTCCAATTTTAAAAGACTTGTATAGATTTGAAGTAACTAACGATATTATGTACCTAATATACCTGAAGATATTAGAGTGCAAATTTTATATAATTTTTTATTTTATAGATTAAGTTCTTTTATCTATAATAAACACATATATCAGCAAAATATTTTTTTTCAATTTTTGCTTATATGAGAACAAAAAATTTTTGTCAATTTATTTAAATTGTGTAAAAAACGATAATATATTAAGCAATAAAATAAGAATCCTGGAACTCCTAAGATCACATGACCGCCGACTTGCTTATAACGCGCCATGGCCGATCTTTATCGTTGGCTGCGGTGTATACCTACGCTGTATGATTTTAACTCAAAAACCCTCAATTATGAGGAAATACCGAGCGACCCCTCGTTTTCGGGCTATAATTTTTTACAACTTTCGAAGGAAATTATCTCAACAAGAATGCCTTGGCGAAGTGATTTCTGTTTTCGGTAATGAAGCACTACATCAGTCGACAGTTTCTTGTTGGTATGGAGAATTCAAACGTGGACGGATTAGCCTTAGCGACGATTCAAGGCCAGGTGAATCAAAAACGGCTGTCACCCAGGAAAACATCGAACATGCTCATCACGGAAGATCGACATTTGACATATCGTTTTGTAATTTTTGTAATTTTTGTAATTTTTGTAGTTAGTAAAGTTAAAAATTTCAAAAAAAAGTCAATTTTTTTGCTATTGGATATACGTTAAAACAATTGTTATATTTTTATTGCTTGCCTCACACAGAAATAAAAAAGACCCCAAAAGTTGGTCTTGTGGTTTGAATTTCTGAGAAATAAATAAAAGTTTAAATTGCCAAAATTCAAAACTGAAGTGCCTTTGGCGGCCTCTCTCGGCATTATTATAAACACTTGTCCTTTATCTTTTATATCGTTGTATAGAGGGCCCCGAGAAGTTTGATTGAATGTATTATAATATATATTTTTACAAAGTTAACAATTTAAAAAAATTGAAAAACTGCATTTTTTGGGTACCCTTTTGGTCAGGAAAATTTTCACCAAAAAAAAAAAAACATTTGGTTAATACTGTGCCACGAAGAAGCTACGGAATCCCTTATACTAACCTGAAAATATTACAGTTGTAAATGTAATGGTTATCAAGAAAAATAGAATCAAAATTTGAAAATTTTCAAAAAATTTAAAAAAAAGTCAACTTTTTTGTTATTGGATATACGTCAAAACAATTAATATATTTTTATTGCTTGCCTCACAAAGAAATAAAAAAAAACCCAAAAGTTGGTCTAAAGGTTAGTGTTTGTAAGAAATAAATTTAAGTTTAAATTGCCAAAATTCAAAACTGAAGTGACTTTGGCGGCCTCTCTCGGCATTATTGTAAACACCTGTCCTTTAACTTTTACATCGCTATATAGAGGGCCCCGAGAAGTTTAATTTAATGTATTATAATATATATTTTTACAAAGTTACCAATTTAAAAAAATTAAAAAACTGCACTTTTTGGGTACCCTTTTGGTCAGGAAAATTTTCACCAAAAATTTCAAAAAAAACATTTGGTTAATGCTGTGCCACGAAGAAGCTACGGAATCCCTTATACTAACCTGAAAATATTACATTTGTACATGTAATGGTTATCGAGAAAAATACATTCAAAAGTTGAAAATTTTCAAAAAATTTTAAAAAAAAGTCAACTTTTTTGCTGTTGGATATACTTTAGAACAATTGTTATATTTTTATTGCTTGCCTCACACAGAAATAAAAAAGACCGCAAAAGTTGGTCTTGTGGTTTGAATTTCTGAGAAATAAATAAAAGTTTAAATTGCCAAAGCTCAAAACTGAAGTGATTTTGGCGGCCTCTCTTGGCATTATTATAAACACCTGTCCTTCATCTTTTATATCGATGTATAGAGGGCACCGAGAAGTTTAATTTAATGTAATATAATATGTATTTTTACAAAGTTAACAATTTAAAAAAATTAAAAAACTGCACTTTTTGAGTACCTCTTTGGTCAGGAAAATTTTCTCCAAAAATTTCAAAATAAACATTTGGTTAATACTGTGCCACGAAGAAGCTACGGAGTCTCTTATACTAACCTGAAAATATTACAGTTATAAATGTAATGGTTATCGAGAAAAATATAATTAAATGTTGAAAATTTTCAAAAAATTTAAAAAAAAGTCAACTTTTTTGCTATTGGATATACGTCAAAACAATTGTTATATTTTTATTGCTTGCCTCATAAACAAATAAAAAAGCCGTCAAAAGTTGTTCTAAAGGTTAGTATTTGAAAGAAATAAATAAAAGTTTAAATTGCCAAAATTCAAAACTGAAGTGACTTTGGCGGCCTCTCTCAGCATTATTATAAACACCTGTCCTTCACCTTTTATATCGCTATATAGAGGGCCCCGAGAAGTTTAATTTAATGTATTATAATATATATTTTTACAAAGTTAATAATGTTAAAAAAGTAAAAAACTACACTTTTTGGGTACCCCTGTGTTCAGGAAAATTTTCACCAAAAATTTCAAAAAAAAACATTTGGTTGATACTATGCCACGAAGAAGCTACAGAGTCCCTTATATTAACCTAAAAATATTACAGTTGTAAATGTAATGGTTATCGAGAAAAATAGAATCATTAGTTGAAAATTTTCAAAAAATTTAAAAAAAAAGGTAAACATTTTTGTTATGGGATATACGTCAAAAAATTGTTATATTTTTATTGCTTGCCTCACAAAGAAATAAAAAAAAACCCAAAAGTTGGTCTAAAGGTTAGTGTTTGTAAGAAATAAATAAAAGTTTAAATTGCCAAAATTCAAAACTGAAGTGATTTTGGCGGCCTCTCTCGGCATTATTATAAACACCTGACCTATACCTTTTATATCGATATATAGAGGGCCCCGAGAAGTTTAATTTAATGTATTATAATATATATTTTTACAAAGTTAATAATTTAAAAAAAGTAAAAAACTACACTTTTTGGGAACCCTTTTGGTCAGGAAAATTTTCACCAAAAATTAAAAAAAAAACACGTAGTTGATACTGTGCCACGAAGAAGCTACGGAGTCCCTTATACTAACCTAAAAATATTACAGTTGTAAATGTAATGGTTATCGAGAAAAATACAATGTAATTTTTGTAACTTTTGTAATTTTTGTAATTTTTGTAATTTTTGTAATTTTTGTAATTTTTGTAATTTTTGTAATTTTTGTTATTTTTGTAATTTTTGTAATTTTTGTAATTTTTGTAATTTTTGTAATTTTTGTAATTTTTGTAATTTTTGTAATTTTTGTAATTTTAGCTCACACATATACTATACTATAGTAGTGTGAGCTATGGTGATCCTAATTTTTTCGAGAAAAAAAAAGTTGCTCCGATTTCAAAAATTTTTATATATCTTTGCGTTTCAGATGATTTTGAAACTTTTTTGTTGCGCCGTCTGTCTGTCTGTCTGTCTGTCTGTCTGTCTGTATGTCTGTCTGTCTGTCTGTCTGTCTGTCTGTCTGTCTGTCTGTCTGTCTGTCTGTCTGTCTGTGTGTCTGTATGTTTGTCTGTAACGACCAACGCGCATAACTCAAAAACCGCTTGGCCGATTTTAATGAAATTTGGTACCTGGGCTGGGTCTTGGGTCGAGATGGTCCCATTTAAAAATGAACAAAATCCACCGAACACAAACCAAATAAAAGGGTGGGGATAGATTTCAAAAATTAGAGTTTATGTGAAAATATGGCGTGTGTGATATCAAACGAAAGGTAATTGAGTCTGGAGTTAAACAAAATACATTTTAATTTATTTAAAAAAAAAGGGTGGGGGTATATTTCAAAAATTAGAGTTTAAATGAAAATATGGCGTGTGTGATATCAAACGATAGGTAATTAAGTCCGGAGTTCAACAAAATACATTTTAGTTTTTGTTTTTTTTAAGGGTGGGGGTGGATTTCAAAAATTTGAGTTTAAGTCAAAACATGGCTTGTGTGGTATCAAACAAAAGGTAATTTAGTGTGGAGTTGAATAAAATATATTTCAGTTTTTAGTTATATTAGCTCACATAACTATAGTACCTAGTGTGAGCTTAGGGGCCCATATATTGGCAGAGTATTTGTAATTTCTATACTTTTCCGAATAGCGAGAATGGACTGCGTGCCAAAGATTTCAGTCGAAATTTTGACAGTATCAACAATCGAGTGGAATTTCAGCTTTAACAACTGGTTTGAGCGCATGCAAAAGTGCCGAATACTTCAAAAAACAATAGTCTTTAAAAAAGTTATTTACTTTTTTACAACCCTCGTAAATGTTTTACTGTAACCTTTTTCCTCCCGATAAAATACGTTCTAATTACAATTTTAATTTAAATAATAAATTATTCTTAGGGGTTAAATTCTCTGCCACCACTTTTAAATGCAAGTTGGAAATGGTGGAAGTATTATTTTGCAAAATACCATTACTTTACAGAGTCGTTCTTGAGGGCATGGGTGCTAAAAGAAAAACGCAACTAAATCGCTTTATTTTTCCGAAGAAAAGTTTCAATTTCGATCCAAATCTTTAGCAGCCTATGTCTAAAGATGGATCGAAGAAGGCTAAATACCGGGTGGACCAAAGAAAACCGGAATTTTTTTTTAATTATAACTTTTGAACTATACAATCGATTTTAATGGGACAAACTGCACTTGGCTGAGAATTAGTCAGAGTTTTGACCTAATGTATTTTTTTGTCCACCATCTAGAAATCCAAAATGGCGGACGAAATTAAATTGTACCCTTCAAAGATGCTCGTTTATTCTCGTGTTGCGAACATGTCTTAATAATTTTTTTGAAATTAGTAAAAAAGCTGCATTCTTGCCACGCACAACAAGGTACGAATTAGCAAAATTGGTTCAGTGGTTCTCAAAAAAATATTTTTCCTTATAAGTTCATTATTACTGAACCGATTTTAATGAAAAAAGAACAACCTGGTGAGAATTGATTGCTTTTTAAAGATGATGATCAAAGTTTATCGCCATCTTAAAATTTAAGATAGCGGACAGAATCATACTTGATTCTTCAAATAGGCGTGTTTATTCTTAGTTTCCGCAAATAGTAGTGTGAGCTATGGTGATCCTAATTTTTTCGAGAAAAAAAAGTTGCTCCGATTTCAAATTTTTTTATATATCTTTGCGTTTCAGATGATTTTGAAACTTTTTTTGTTGCGCCGTCTGTCTGTCTGTCTGACTCTCTGTCTGTCTGTCTGTCTGTCTGTCTGTCTGTCTGTCTGTCTGTCTGTCTGTCTGTCTGTCTGTCTGTCTGTCTGTCTGTCTGTCTGTCTGTCTGCCTGCCTGTCTGTCTGCCTGTCTGTCTGTCTGTCTGTCTGTCTGTCTGTCTGTATGTCTGTATGTCTGTCTGTCTGTATGTCTGTCTGTAACGACCAACGCGCATAACTCAAAAACCGCTTGGCCGATTTTAATAAAATTTGGTACCTAGGCTGGGTTTTGGGCCGAGATGGTCCCACTTAAAAATGAACAAAATCCACAGAGCATAAACCAAATAAAAGGGCGGGGGTGGATTTCAAAATTAGAGTTTATGGGAAAATATGGCGTGTGTGACATCAAACGAAAGGTAATTGAGTCTGGAGTTCAACAAAATACATTTTAATCTATTTAAAAAAAAAGGGTGGGGGTATATTTTAAAAATTAGAGTTTAAGTGAAAATATGGCGTGTGTGATATCAAACGAAAGGTAATTGAGTCCGGAGTTTAACAAAATACATTTTAGTTTTTGTTTTTTTAAGGGTGGGGGTAGATTTCAAAAATTTGAGTTTAAGTCAAAACATGGCTTGTGTGGTATCAAACAAAAGGTAATTTAGTCCGGAGTTGAATAAAATATATTTTAGTTTTTAGTTATATTAGCTCACACGTACACTATAACCATTGTACCTAGTGTGGCTTAGGGGCCCATATATTGGCAGAGTATTTTTTAATATATAGAAAAGCACTACTTTTCCCCCACACAACGATGTGCAAATGAGTAAAATCGGTGTGGTGGTTCTTAAAAAATGTATTTTTGTTTCAGCCATTGTTTTACAGATTATACAATTGCATTGCCAATCCTGTCTGCATTAATTTCCTTATAAATTCGTTATTACGAAACCAATTTTAGTTAAATAAAAAAAATCATTACATTATCATTGGCGCCATCTTAGAATTTAAAATGTCGGACAGAATCATACTTGATTCTTCAAAATGGCTTGCTTATTCTTTCTTTTCCGAAAATGTTTGTTTTTTTTTTAATTTATAGGAAAACATTACTTTTCTTCCGCATAAAGAGATAAAATTAATTACGTGTTTTTCTATAAATAAAAAAAAAATTAAAACAATTTTTGAAAATAAGAATAAACGTAAGTATGATTATTTCCTCATCCTAACTTCTAAGATGGCGGCAAATTTGGATTATAAACTTTAAAGAACAATCAATTCTCACCACGATTTTTTTTTACTTCACTAAGATCGGTTGGATTGGAAATCCACTCGTATAATCTGTAAAACAATGACTAAAACAAAAATAGATTTTTTGAGAACCACCGCAGCCATTTTACTAATTTGCACCTCGTTGTGTAGAGAAAAAGTAGTGCTTTTCTATAAATTAAAAACATTTCCGGAAACTAAGAATAAACACGCCATTTTGAAGAATCAATTATGATTCTGTCCACCATCTTAAATTTTAAGATGGCGATAAACTTTGATCATGATCTCTAAAAAGCAGTCAATTCCACCAGGATATTTTTTATTTAATCAAAATCGGTTCAGTATTAATAAAATTATGGGAAATAAATGCAGACATGATTGGCAAGGCAATCGTATAATATTCAAAACAATGGTAAAAACAAAAATATATTTTTTTAAAACCACCAAACCGATTTTGCTGATTCATACCTTGTTGTGCGTGGCAAAAATGCTGCTTTTTTAGTAATTTAAAAAAAATTATTAAAACATGTTCGCAACACAAAAATAAACGATCATCTTTAAAGGGTACAAGTTTATTTCGTCCGCCATCTTCAATTTTAAAACGGCGGACAAAAAAATGTATTTATTTAAAACTCTGATTAATTCTCTGCCAAGTGTAGTTTGTCCCATTATAATCGATGGAATAGTTCAAAAGTTAAATTGAAAAAAAAATTGTCCGGTTTTTTATGGCCCACCCGGTAGATAGATAAACGCTCAGAAACTACTTAACCGATTTCAATGAAAGTTGGCATACATGTTCTATCAGATTTTGATTTAAAACAATTTATTTGTCGAAGCCGGGTATTTTTAGGTTTCTATAAAAGAGATGTCAAATAGGCAATCTACAAAATAAGAAGAATCAGAGAAAGATGTCTGCGATGTAAACGCAACTGACGGAATCATACCCTTAAATAGAGCAATAACTAATCGTCTTAAACCCACTCAGCAAGGTTGTGCGCTCGACAATAAAAATTTATGAAAATTATGGGGTTGGAATTTCGCTGATCTGGGATAAAGTAGGAAAAATTTGTTACCGCAATTTTTTTTCTTCAAAAAAAAAGTAAAAAAAGTTTAAGCAGCTTGCTTAGCTTTTTTTTGTAGTTAAGATGAAGATTTTCTTTCAAGTGAAAAATTTTGCATACACGGTAAAAAAAATTGTCTTAGATCAAAGCAAATTGCTTTGAAGTAAAATAATTTGTGCTTTTCTATTCACCAAGAGAATATTTTCTTGATATAGCACAAAAAATGTCTTGCCTCTTTATGTTAATGTGAAACAGAAATTGTTTTATTATAAATTGGAACTGAATTATTCTAAGGCACCGTTTTGTCTGGAAGCAAAATATTACTTATATAACGACAAATGGCTTTGTTACAAAATGGAGTATACCGAAACAAAACAATTAAAGAAGAAAACTAAAGTCTCATTTCAAGATTAAACGCTGCGTTGAACTAAAAAAAAAATATTTTAATTCAAAACAAATTGTTTTAAGGTAAAACAATTTATTCAAGAAAAGAACGTGTTTCCATTATTGTAGACAAAATTTTTTGCCGTGGTTTTGTGATTCTATTCTGTCTATATTTTAGTGTGGTTTGCCATACTGTGCACAAATTCACTTGGTAATTACGGATGCTATTATTTATCCTGGCCTAGTCATTTAGCTCGAAGTTCGGACTTAAAAATGCCTCATTTAAAAAGTTTGCAGAAAAAAGTTTTTATAGATTACCACCAGTATTTACTAAAAGGGGGAAATCCGTTGGATGAAACCACCTTGTATACTTTATGTTTCGCCGATGATCAGATAGTGGTGGCTCAGGATTATCACGACCTCGAATATATGACACGAAAACTAATAGAAGAGTACAATAAGTGGGGACTAGAGGTTAATATCAATAAGACAGAGTATATGTGTACAGCGGCGTAGCGTGCCCGAAAGGGCGAGGGGGGCGACAGCTAAAAAGGGCGCCTCTGAAAACTGATGAAAAATCTTACGGCAAAAAAAAAGGCGCCTCTCACAAATCTTGCGACCAAAAAAAAAGAACCGCGCCGTAGAAATTTGAACCGCGCCGTCTAAAAAAAAAAAAAGGTCATCATATGTCAGGGGGCGGCCGATAAGTCACAAGGGCGCCTCTGACGAAATCTTGCAACTAAAAAAAAAACACAAAAAAAAAAGTCATCATGTATGAAGGGGCGGCCGATACGACACAAGGGCGCCTCTCCCACCTATGGGGCGCCACTACCCTCGGGGCGGGGGGGGGGGCGACGAACCCCCCGCGCCCCCCCACGCTACGCCGCTGTATGTGTATTGGTGGAATGAAACAGGATCTAATCTTAAATACTGGGCAGCGAATTCAGTCCTGTGATGAGTCTTAAATTAGGTCTAAAAATTACAGCTGATGGAACACTAGACACAGCTATAAAAGATAGAAACGTACATGGAAGAAAAGCAATAACTTTATTAATGGAATAATTTGCTTAACAACAAGCTTATATATAACACCATTGTAAAAAGTATTATTACATACGGCTCAGAAGTATGACCAATCAAAAATAAAACAGAAAAAATGCTTTCCGCTACGGAGATGGACTATTGGAGAAGAGCAGCAGGGAAATCAAAAAGAGAAAGAGTTAAAAATCAAAGAATAAAAGAAATTATGACAGTGGGTGAACGTACTTTAGTGGATGATATAAGAACAAAACAACTGGTGTGGTACGGACATGAACAAAGAATGGATGATGAATGACTACCTAAACAAATATTACAATGGAAACGAACTATCTGAAGAAAACGAGGAAGGCCGAGGAGAAGCTGGAGAGAAGAAATAGACAGTGAAATAAGAATAAGTGGCCTAGATGATGAATTATGGGCAAACAGAAACGAGTGGGGATTGGGTATCGGAAGACGTAGAACGTTGTGAAACCGATAAATATATATATATATATATATATATATATGTATATATATATATATATATATATATATATATATATATATATATATATATATTTATATTTACTAAAAGGTCTACAGTGCTACAACCCTAGGTCTACAAGTCTATATTTAGGTTAAAGGTTTAACTTGTTTTTCTCGTGAATGCAATAGTTTGTAATATTTATATAAATTGTTCATAAATACCACGGATCATTTGTTAGGTGATCCGTGTAAATACCTTGCGATATGGGTCATATTTTTTCGTTGTAACAAAGACACTATTTCCACACAAAGGTTAGAAATAAATAAAAAGAATATAATATTTTAGTTTAAAAATGGTAGGAGATGTCCAATAAAAACGGTGTAAGTCAGTGTGAGCTGCCCACTATATTATACATGTCAATTTTTTAGATAGACAAGTTAGCGATGATTAAACCGATGTTCAATTGTTTTGGTGGATGTGTATTTGAAAACGAATTCTAATATATCTTGTACTTTTTACAATATTTAAATATTGATACGTATTTAATACGGTAATGCATCTGCAGATATAGTTTTAAATTATTTATATACTACAGTCGAACTCGAACCTCTATAACTCGAACCCCTCTATAACTCGAACCTTGTAAGCGGTCCCTGCACTTATTACATGTATTTTAACCTATGTAACTCGAGTTTCTATAACTCGAACTCTCCATAACTCGAACCGTTTGGTTGTCCCTTCAGGATCGAGTTATAGAGGTTCGACTGTATTTAACTTAAGAAAATTTTTTATATAAGTTTTTTTATCAATCATGGATTATTTCTATTGTTTTTCGAACTTTTATCCACCCCTCAGGGGTGGTACTACAATTTGAGACTATTTTTATGGGAATCCTACGACTGCACGGACTAAATTTTCAAAAAATTACATTTGGTTACAGGGGATGGGACAATTCGCCGTGACCGATTCGCCGAGGGACAATTCGCCGCGGGACAATTCGCCGCTGGCCAATTCGCCGCGGGACAATTCGCCGCGAGATTTTTTGTATATTTGTTTAAAGTTCAAACTTTGCCAACTAGGTATTTTTTTTATTAAAAAAATAAATAAAATGGTGGAACCAAAATGGCATATTTTCCCATTTATGAACCGATTTGCATCAAACTCGGAACTTTAAAATCTTTCAGCTCGCTGATTATTATTTTTAACTTAAATTTATAAAAATCAAAATGGCGGATCCAAAATGGCGGATTTTCCCTTTTGTGAACCGATTTGCATCAAATTCGTTATTAAATTTAAGTCAAAAACTGTATTGAGTTACCTTAAGCGCCGCGATGTCTGAGTTTGAGACAAATCGATTTATAAATAAGAAAGTGCGCCATTTTAGAACTGCAAATTTGATTTTTTTAAGTTTAATTTAGAAATGATAGTCAGCGACCGGAAAGATCTCAAAGTTCCGAATTTGATGCATGTTGGTGTATAAATGGAAAAGTCCGCCATTTTGATTTTTTTAAAGAACTCATAATTTTATTTATTTTTATAATAAAAAAATATTCAATTGTTTACTAACCACCAAATACCTAGTTGGAAAAGTTTGAAAAAAGTTATAACCAAACAAATAAACAAATATATTATGTGAAGTCAAGCTAAATAAAAATGTTTAAACAATGGTAATATCATAAAACATAAAATCTCGAGGCGAATTGTCCCCGAGGCGAATTGTCTCATACCCTTTGTTACAAATTCTTTATGTGGTTTTTCTTTATTTCTAAAGGTAATTTAAATTTATATGAAATGAAACTCACTCACATATTGCACATTAGGGTGAACCAAATCTTTGCAGTTATTTGACCTGTGAGTATTAAAAAATACACTTAAACCAGTCGGTATCAAGTCTATAGACTTTATACTTAAACCCGGTCTAAAATGCAAAAGTTTTAAGGTCTTAAGGCCGGTCTAGACATCATATTTTACCCTACGTCTTGCCTCTCAGTCAAAAGGGTCAAGTATGACGGTTGAAAGACTAGCGTACACACTTGATAGTTTTAACGTACGTTTTTAGATCAGTTTTTGATAAACCATGGAGGAAGCACTGCTTTTGTCAATAATGTTTTTTGTTTTAAATGTCTATGATTTAACCGTTACAGTAGCTAAACATAGTTTTTTAACCAGTTTTTCAAAATCTTGTGCTGATTTAGTTTGGTAATGTCCCCTGAAGATGTAAGTTTCTGCTTACGAAACATGTCGGGACTATTTGTTTAAAACAAACTTTAAATTAGGGAAGGAAGACAATAACCTGTTTGAATACCTAAAAAATTATCTTATCTAATGTCGGACGTTTCGTATACCAACTTCTAAGTTGCACTCGAATGGAATTAAAATTGTATGCACTACCACAAGAAATGCCGCTAAAACTGACGTTTTACCGGAAACAAAGCCTCTACCGATCAGTTCAACAGGTCCGACTTCAGTCCTGTTCAGTTCAGGCAAAACGTACGTTTTATTGTCTACACGAAAGGTTTTGCCTGATCCGTTTTACCTGATCAAGTAAAACGTCAGGCAAAACGTTATGTGTAGACCCCGCTTTAGTAAATACTGGTGTAAGTGTTCCAACATTTTTGTCAAGTTTATGATTATATTTTAGTTAGGTTTAGGTACCCATATGCTAAAAAAATAATACTTATTCATAAAAGTAAAATAAGTTTATAAAAATAAAATTTTATAGAAAGGCTTTTTAAATATTTTTTGAAATAATTGAAAACATATTCTCTACTCTTGTGGCAAAAAGTAAATAGTTTCTACATTATTTAACTCTACTTTTAAATCATCAAAATTTGTTTATCCAAATATATAGTTCAAACAATCGAACATAACATTTGGTCGGGATAAACAAATAGCATCAAACATACATAGGTAGGTACTTCCGAATTTATTAAAATGACACGTTCGAATAATATTTATACCATAAAGTAACCCATTATTTTATAATTTTTATCGTTTGATTTAATAAAATGTATAATAAATTAAATTAATTAATAAAATTTGTGGCACCAACCCTGTATAAGGTAACAAGAAGTGATTTCAAGCGAAAATGGTCAAAAAATCAAAATTCATATTTCAAAAAATATACAGTTTATCAATAAAAGCACCGAGTTGCAGTATGGTGGGGCCATAGAGATGCAAAAAAACCACACCCTGAGTTAAGATTCGAAAAAACTTCATTTAGTGAATTTTAAGGTATAGGGAATCCCATAAGACCAAAATGGCCAAATTTTGAAAATTTATATTTCAAAAACTATAAAGTTTATCAACAAAAGCACCGAGTTGCAGTATATTGGAGCCATAGAGATGCGAAAAAAACCCACTTTAGGTTAGGAATAGGAAAAACGGCATTTAGCGAATTTTAGGGTAGAGAATCCCATCAGACCAAAATGGCCAAACTTTTAAAATTCATATTTCAAAAACTATACGGTTTATCAATAAAAGCACCAAATTGCAGTATAGTGGAGCCATAGAGATGTGAAAAAACCACACAAATAAAGGGCTAAACGGATTACCCCCCCCCCCTAAAAAAATGTCTTCATGATGTCTGTCTGTGTGTGTGTGTGTGTGTGTGTGTGTGTGTGTGTGTGTGTATGTATGTCCGTAACACGATAGCACCTAAACTGCTGAACCGATTTTCATAAAATTTTTAGGTAAAATTGCGTTCGACACTCTAACGAGCTGATTAGATTTTGGTCAAAATCCATTAATGCTAATGACAGTTTTTTGACTATTAAAGAATTTAAAAAATGCTAACTTTTTAACGGAGCATCGCATCAATATACCGTTTTCGGAATGTTGTAGAATGCATTTTGCTCAATAATTTGTATAATTACGAAAAACTTCGTAAGACCATTAGTTTCTGAGATATTTACAAAAAATTGGTTTTATTGCTTATAGCATGGCTTCACTTGATGTGTGCTAATAGGCTAGCTAGGAAGGTATCAGATCCGTTATGGATCCATTTATTTTCTTTAAAAATGCACTTGGAAACTTACTGCCCTTTTTACGATGTGTGTGTTTACTGGTTTACTGCTTAAGATGTTTTAAGTCAGAAAACATAAAATGGGTTAATTTTCATCCCTTAGCTTTTACTGGCCACGCTCCTGAGAAAACAAATAAAAACTTCCAAGTACCTAAAACAAAATTGCATTTTCTTTTAACTTAGGTTTACTTGAAGCAAAGCTTGCAAAGGTTACGCAAGGCCCACAAAAAAATACAGGCAACGACCCTGAAAAAATCAGCTGTTCTCGGGGGGCTGACTTTTACATTGGGTCTTATGGGAGGTCAGAAGTTTTTTTATGATATTTTTAAAATGGCACTACAGATTTCCGCCAAATTTCAGTCAAATATTCTCAGACACTATCCTCATATTCCACCAAATTTTTGTAAGGATGCAAGGTGACTAAAAGGTTAAAATCTTCAACATTTAGCATTTTTTATTTTGAATTCAAATTACCCGCCATGTACCGCATGCCAACTGTTATATTTGACAAGTATTTGACTTTGTCATCTGTGTTTGTCACATTTGCTTCTGTTTTAAATTTAATTTTTGAGTGAGCTAATGAAGCGGCTCTGAAAAATGAAGGATTCCTATACATTAAAAAAAAATGTTCTGCAAGAATATAGTAAAAACAATCTCAAAACCGGCTTTATATAAAAAAGAATTAAATATTCATGAACCGTCATTCCAACCTCGTCATTTTAAAGACAATCAGCTGTGTCATGATGTAACCATCAAAAAAAAATCAGCACCGGATGTGACGTCAACAAAGTTTGTGAGGATTGTGGCCCGTCCGTTTTGATAGCCCTGGTTACGCAAGGCCCACAAAAAACAGGCAACGACCCTGAAAAAATCAGCTGTTCTCGGGGGGCTGACTTTTACATTGGGTCTTATGGGAGGTTCGAAGTTTTTTTATGATATTTTTAAAATGGCACTACAGATTTCCGCGAAATTTCAGTGAAATATTCTCAGACACCATCTCGAAATTCCACCAAACCTTTGTAAGGATGTAAGATGACTAAAAGGTTAAAATTTTCAAGATTTAACATTCCCTATTTTGAATTCAAATTACCCGCCATGTACTGCATGCCAACTGTTATGCCGGTTTTCCACCAAACGGAAAAAACATAAACTCGTGTCAAATAAAACCAAGACCAACACAAAAATAGAGGCCACGACCCTGAAAAAATCAGCTGTTCTCCCGGGGCTGATTTTTACATTGGTTCTTATGGGAGGTCAGACGTTTTTTATGATATTTTCAAAATGGCACTACAGATTTCGGCGAAATTTCAGTGAAATATTCTCAGATCCCATCCCCATATTCCACCAAACTTTTGTAAGGATGCAAGAAGATTAAAAGGTTAAAATCTTCAAAATTTAGCATTCCTTATTTTGAATTCAAATTACCCGCCATGTACCGCATGCCAACTGTTATATTTGACATGTATTTGACTTTGTCATCTGTGTTTGTCACATTCGCTTCTGTTTTGAATTTAATTTTAGTGTGAGCTTATGAAGCGACTCTAAAAAATTAAGGATTACTATACATTTAAAAAAAATTGTTCTTCAAGAATATAGTAAAAACAATCTTAAAACCGGCTTTATTTTTTTAAAAATCAAATATTCTTGAACCGTCATTCCAACTTCAATACCATCAAAAAAAATTCAGCCCCGGATGTGACGTCAACAAAGTGGAGGATCGTGGCCCGTCCGTTTTGATAGCCCTGATAAAACAAAACTGAAACTTTTGGCCAACTTTTTCAAGACTGGCGTGTTTTGCGACAGTTGGAGTTTTGTTTTTCGAGTTCCGTTTGGAAGCGGTAAAATCAAAATGTTTTGACTAGTTTCGACGAGTTTAGTGAAAAGGGTCGTGTTGAGTTTTTTATGTTCTACTTTTATTTTGTTGTGCTAGTCTGGCTATGTGTTCTGGCTAGCGACTACCAGTGGAAAAGGACAGAAAACAAAAACAAAACTCAAACAAAACCTAGTCTGCTTGATGGAAACAAGAGTTTTGGGTTTGTCTTCGATTTGTTTTTGTTTTTCAACTGTCTGTTTGGTGGAAAACCGTCTTTATATTTAACATGTATTTGATTTTGTCGTCTGTGTTTGTCATGGCATTTGTTTATTTGTTTGTATTGTAAAACTTTTTCGATTTTTTAATGATTTTTTACAATAAAGTTCATTTAGAATCCAAAAATACCAGCGTTAATCTTTTTAAAAGAAAATTGCACTACAAAAAAATAATTTTTTGATGTTGTAATTTTTGTAAACAAACATATGTAAACTATAAACTATATTAAGTTTTAAGAAGCGGCTCTAAAAAATAAAGGATTAATATACATTTAAAAAAAGTTGTTCTGCAAGAATATAGTAAAAACAATTTTAAAACCGGCTTTATTTTTAAAAAAACCAAATATTGAGGAACCGTCCTTCCAACTTCAATATTTCAAAGACAATCAGCTTTGTCGTGAAGTGACCATCAAAAAAATCAGCCCGCGATGTGACGTCAACAAAGTGGAGGATCGTAGCCCATCCTTTTTGATAGCCCTGGGTTACGAAATTCATGTAACAACGCAGGTAGGTAGGTTAAGAAGTTTTTAAGAAACTCAGTTTGAAAGTCTTGACTTTAATTACAATGAAGTTTCCCAAGTTTTAATGATAAAGCACATTTGAAATTCAAGAGGAGTTGCTGTTCGTTGTAGTGCACTTATAATATCATACGTAGCTTCAATCACATGACAGTTTTATCTCCCTTGAACGGAGCTAAAAAAAAGTTTGAGTGCTTTTAATCGTATATCACTTCCTGTTGCTAGTTTGAAATTTGGGACGATGCTCATCTAAATACACTACTATGTCGGTTTAGAACGTTTTTCTAAGTTCTCCGACGCCTATTCTCCACCTCCTTCGATTATGACAATTATCTTCTGTCATATTTTTTTTACTCATTGATCTTTGGATTGGATTGGATTGGATTAGGACGGCCTCTTTTTCTGCGCCTTATTGGTTGCTATTCTAGGACACGCTTTGGTTATCTTTCGTCGTTCATCTGTTGTACATGGCCGTACCATATCAGTTGTCTTTTAGTGATGTCATCCGTTATGCGTCCCTCGATTCCCATTCTTTCTTTTACTATTATTATCTCGTTTATGATCTCATTTCTTAAGGGATCTGTTCTAGATATTCTCATTGATCTTCTTATTGCATCCATTTCGACACTTTCCATTTTTGTTTTATATTTTTCTGTTACGTGACAATTCTCTATTCCATACAACAGGATGCTTTTCAACATTGTTTCATATATGTTAAATTTTACATTCCTTGTAATCTCTCTGCTCCAGAAAATACTGTTAAGACATCCAATAACCTTTTTTGCTTTAACTATTCCTTTTTACAGTTCTTCACAGTCTGTTCCTATCTTATCAAATGTGACACCCAAGTAAACATACTCATTGCATGGTGATATTGTTTATCCATTGTCTAGCTCACTGGATTCGTTTCCAAAACATAAGAACTGTGTCTTGTCCACGTTCACTATTAATCCCCACTTTTGGTATTCTTCCGTTAACTTTCTCATCATATACTCCATGTCTTGTTGATCATTGTCGTCAGCAAACTGTAGTGTGTATATGGTAAATCGGTCGTTAAGTTAAATTCCCATGCCGTGCAATTTACGTTTCCAGTTTTTTAGACCTACTGCGATATATATTTTAAAAAAAGTGTCCCTGTCGATTTCCAAATTTAATTTTAGATTTTGACCCTTTGTATACTTCTTTTATAGCTTTTATGTATGCTTTCTCAATTACTTATTTAAGGCAAAAACATTATCACTACAAGATCTGCCTCCTCGAGACCCGCTTTGCTCTTCTTCTTGTTTACGAAAATCATCTATTAGATCTAGAAGAATCCTACCATACAATCTACTTAGAGTACTGCTCATGTACATACTAAGACGTAAAAAACGTCGAGAGACACTCGACTAGAATTACTCCCCCTTCCCCACCCGAATTACGTCATCATGGTACAGGTATGTTTTAAGGAAAATGGAAATATATCCATTGTGATATATTGGGAACTTAAAAATTCACTAAGGCAGAGAACTTATAACTTTTCGCTGACAAATGCCTAATTTTAAAGAAGACAGCTGAATAAATATTTATAATGTGAAACTGTCTAAATACAACTTTAGAAGTCTAGAAATCGAAAGTACTCAAAGATTGTATCAGAACCGATTAGATCAAAAATTAATTAACACAAATCACTCATTTGAAGAGATATATACAAACATAATAAAAAGCTTGAAGGAAGCAAGCAACGAAGCTGTTGGATACCAAGATAATAGAAATAACAGGAAGATGTCGTGGACGGAGAAAATACAGGAAATGGTCAAAGAGAAAAAACGCACATACTTGAAATGGCTCAGTACTAAAGAGCAAAGAGACCTAGAAATATACAGGGAAACCAGAAGACTGCTAAGAAGTTTGATACGCACGGAAAAAAATGAAATGTTTGTAGGAGGTAGGCAGAGCTCTGAAGTATGGAAATTCATTTCTACAGTAAAAAACCCAACAAAAGAAAAAGTAAACATCCAGATCATCAAACCAGAACAATGGACAGAACACTACAAGGGACTGCTGCAGGAGACGAGACCCGAATATCTAACAGCCTCTCCGAGGAGAGACATAGAAGTACATGGAGAGGAAGTAATCATCGAAAAAGAAATGATAAAGAATAGTATAAAAAAGCTTAAATCCGGAAAAGCTAGCGGACCTGGGGGAATATATGCTGAAATGCTCAAATATGGATCAGAGAAACTACTCGAAAATCTCACATATATTATCAGTCAATGCATAAACGGACATCCAGTACCTAATGATTGGAAAATTGCATTCATATCCTCAATACATAAAAAAAGGAAACAAGCTGGATTGTAACAATTACAGAGGAATTTCAGTCACCAGCACTCTAAGTAGATTGTACGGTAGGATTCTTAGAGATCTAATATAGAATGATTTTCATGAACAAGAAGAAGAAGAGCAAAGTTAGTTTCGTGCAGGCAGATCTTGTAGTGATAATGTTTTTTGTCTTAATCAAGTAATTAAGAAAAGAAGCGCCAGAAATATAGAGACTCATGTTACCTTTGTGGACCTACAAAAAGCATATGATACCGTTCCAGTAGAAAAATTATGGACGGTGTTGGAACAAACTAATATCAATCATACATACATAAAAGCGATAAAAGAACTATACAAAGGGTCAAAATCTAAAATTAAAATTGGAAATCGACTTTCAAAAGAATTCCTGGTAACAAAAGGCTTAAGACAGGGATGTTGTATCTCTCCAACTCTTTTTAAAATATATATCGCAGTGGCTCTAAAAAACTGGAAACGTAAAGTGCACGGCATGGGAATACAACTTAACGACCGATTTACTATATACACACTACAGTTTGCTGACGACCAAGTAATTGTAGCTAATGATAAAGAAGACATGGAGTATATGATAAGAAAGTTAACGGAAGAATACCAAAAGTGGGGACTAACAGTGAACGTGGACAAGACACAGTACTTATGTATTGGAAACGAATCCAGTGAGTTAGAACTAGACAATGGACAAACAATATCTCCATGCAATGAGTATGTATACTTGGGTGTCACATTTGATAAGACAGGAACAGACTGTAAAGAATTGGAAAAAAGAATAGTAAAAGCAAAAAAGGTTATTGGACGTCTTAACAGTATTTTATGGAGCAGAGAGATAAGAAAGAATGTAAAATTTAACATATATGAAACAATGGTAAAAAGCACGCTGTTGTATGGAATAGAGACTTGTCGCGTAACAGAAAAATACAAAACAAAAATGGAAAGTGTCGAAATGGATGCAATAAGAAGATCAATTAGAATATCTAGATTAGATCACATAAGAAATGAGATCATAAAAGAAAGTATGGCAATCGAGGGAAGCATAACGGATGACATCACTAAAAGGCAATTGATATGATACAACGGATGAACGAGGAAAGATTACCAAAACAGGTCCTAGAGTGGCAACCAGTAGGGCGCAGAAAAAGAGGACGTCCTAAACTAGAATGGCAACAGTCAATCCAAAGATCAATGAGTCAAAAGAATCTGACAGAAGATGATTGTCAGGATCGAAGGAGGTGGAGAATAGGCGTCGGACAACGTAGAAAAACGTTTTAAACCGACATAGTAGTAGTAACTGTCTAAATACTGCTTGCCACTATTACTTCCTGCCTTTATTGCAATAACGGCGTGTTCTTAAATTAGGTAACGCAAAAATTAAGGATTTTTGAACCCCCCCCCCCATCCTTCATAACGCAAGGCGCAACCTTCCCCTCCTCTAAAGCGTTACGTAATTTAAAAATGGCATCTAAAATGTCCACAACTTTTTTTCTCAGACAGGTCCTCCCAGCGTTTTCCTGCTCATTGTGTAAATTCTTTTTTCTATAAGCGTGCGGAAAAGTCCACTTTTCCGCACGCATTTTAGTGTGGAAAGTGCCACTTTTCCGCACTAGTGCGGAAAAATATTTTTTCCGCACTAGTGCGGAAAAGTAAATTTGTTACGATTTTGAGGTGTTCTATAACATTTGGACCGTTCAAAATACATTTGTATCTTTCTTAGCACACGAAATATCCTAAAAATATTCAAATTGACTAAAATTCTGCTATATTTTCAATATTTTCGATAAAATAAAGTTTTCAGTAAAATAGGTTCAAATTATAAGTTTTAAACCTCCCCGGTATAAATATCGTCATTGTCAATGTCAAACAACAATGAACACTAGTGGTTTTAGATTTGGCATCTTAAATCACCATAGCAACAAAGTACAAACAAACTGTCAAAACAAAGCCAATTTTGCAGATACAAGCGTCTTTTGAATTTTTCAAACAAAAAAATCAGATTTTCAATGGATTCTTCGGACGAAGATCTACCCCAGTCAGTTCTAGAAGCCGCTAGAATGTGAATAATAATAATTGATTTGATTAAAACGTTTTGAATATAAATAATTTTCTGATTAATTTTTAGTTTTTTCCTCACGCTTATAGAAAAAATAGTGTACCTAACTCGTGCGTAAAGTGTCTTTTCCGCACTTGATTGCGGAAAAGAGGCACTTTCCGCACTAGTTAGGTAAACTACTATATCAGTTATCTAAAAAACAAAATACCATGAGCCGCTGCACTGTAAAATATTTTATAAAATATATTTTACAAAACTTTTTTGCCGTCTTTGATCTTGTAATACTAGCATAAAGGATTAAATTTTATCACCAGTGAAATTCAGATTAATATTGTAAAAAATATGTGTGGGAGAATTAAATGCATACGATGCAGGATCAATATCAGTGGTGGTACGTCGTGGGGGCGAAGCCCCTTCAATTTGTTGAACCGAGTGTAATTTTTTCAGAGTGGATGTACCACTAAATAGGGTACACCGGGGCTGGTTGTCTTATGTAACGTCTATTTTTAATCAATTAGTTTTTAGTTACCTTTTTCTCTATTTTACATAAATATATTTGAAATATTCTTTAATTATTATTAATTACTTGAAACCCCCTCTTAATATAATTATTGACACCCACCTATTTATTTTATGCTGACTAAAAAGGCAGGTAGGCAAAAAGCATTATATAGAATAAAACATTAAGATATGAGGATTATTGAGAAGTTAGATATTGCCCAGTCAAGACGGGTCAAGAGCGCAAGTGTTTTAGATGTTGCGAAGCAAGCATAGAGTTTAATAATCAAACAAGTTTCGTGGCTAATCGGGCAAAAAGGAGTTTTTTGTTTCCCTTATATTTTTCCGTGGGTAGCCTAAAAGCTAAACCTCACGGGGGTCCAAGATCTAATGGACACCTAATAAGTGTTGACAGTTAACCGTTTCGTCTTTATGGGACTCCTCAGAACACTGCTGGTCGATGTGACAAATCTTGCGAAGTTAATCAGACGGTTTTGTCTCTAATTAAATGTAATTAGTGAGCGAACTATAGCAAGAGGCGCTATCTACCGAGATACGAGAGAAACAAAAAACCAAAAGCAGGCGAAAGAAAACACTGCTATACAATATCGATCAATGAAAAGATCCTTTTTGCCCGATTAGCCACGAAACTTGTTTGATTTTTAAATTCACGGGTACGAAATTCCACGTTTGTTAGTATTATTTGGCTTAAAAATTCCGTTGATTGACGCTCACTGTCTTGAAGACGGGTAAAAATGCAATCTGTGTTGATCCGGCCTGAAAGACAAAGAGCTGTCGTAGGTCACGGACTAGAGTTGTTTTCTTTTATTTGCATTCGATCTTTTCATTGATCGATATTGTATAGCAGTGTTTTCTTTCGCCTGCTTTTGGTTTTTTGTTTCTCTCGTATCTCGGTAGATGGCGCCTCTTGCTATAGTTCGCTCACTAATTACATTTAATTAGAGACAAAACCGTCTGATTAACTTCGCAAGATTTGTCACATCGACCAGCAGTGTTCTGAGGAGTCCCATAAGGACGAAACGGTTAACTGTCAACACTTATTAGGTGTCCATTAGATCTTGAACCCCCGTGAGGTTTAGCTTTCAGGCTACCCACGGAAAAATATAAGGGAAACAAAAAACTCCTTTTTGCCCGGTTAGCCACGAAACTTGTTTGATTTTTAAATTCACGGGTACGAAATTCCACGTTTGATAGAGTTTAATATAAAAAGAGAGAATGTAGTTCAGTAGTGAAAAGTGAGATAATTTGTGAAAGAGCAGTGTAGCGCATAATGGCGGATCACTGTTGAGGCAGTGCGCATTATGGCGGACCACTGTTGAGTAGTGGAGCGCATAATGGCGGATCACTGTTGAGCCAGTGCGCATTATGGCGAGCCACTGAGAAAAACCTAAAAGGCTGTTAGTGCCTGCCGACGTTCCTTCAGATTAGAGGATCTGTAAGATTTATAGGTTCTTACATGCTTTCTGAATGACACATCAAGGTGGAAGGTTTCAGTAAAAGATAACCTTATCACTTGGATGTTGGGATGCTAGTTGTTTAGCGGCAGTTAAGCGTCCAGGGGAAGCCCTCATACTATTTTAGGGTAGCATGCTGAAGAAAGAAGATTAAACGTATTACCAAAAGTTATATCTGATTTTATTGTTAATGGAATGTACGATAAATTGAAGTTGCATGGAAGAGGGCGGCATGAGGCCCAGGTCAGTAAACTTTAAGTTTATGAATAATTGAGCAGATGAGTAAGTTTATTGTTTTATTTTTATGGTACCTGACGCCTGCCTGTTAAGCTAATTAAGAAAGGAAGTGACAAATGACAATTAAAATGGTATAACAGTGATTGATGCTACCTTGGTTGACCCATTGCAAAAAGGTGAGTTAAAAAAAGACGAACCTTACACTAACCGGTTCGTTTTTACACCAGCAAAAATACAAAACTCAATAAAAGATTTACTGATTCATTTATGTAATGTTTAAAAAAAAGATTATTTAATTTTTTAATAAATCTTTTTATAAAATTCTGATAAAAGAGGTTATTTTATAGAACTAACTCTCTTTCTCGACTTTAGCATGCTCTAAAATGTCAAAAGAGGGTTATGCGCACTTGTTTTTGTTTATATTATGATAAATATGGTTTCATGAGACCGTGATACGTTTTTACATACAAAAATTAATTTAATATTTTTTTAGGGGGGCCATTTTCTTAAAGTTTTTTTTGGAGCAGGTTGTCTCAAATTTACGGGAGCTGGTTGTCACATGTAAATCAAATAGGATTTAAAGTATAGTTAATATCAGTGTTATCAACCATTTTAAGCTCACGAAAAGTGCACAGCTAAGAAACCAAATCACATTCGTTAAAAGTGTGATTTTGAGTATCATTTAGAATAAATTTTTAAACCAGTAACTATAAATTTATTTCACAGAAATGAAATTCCAATCAGCTTCTTTTTTATATTACCATCTTAATTGACATGTTATAGTCTAAATTATAAGCATTTGTAATGACGTCACCAGGTGAGAAAAAAACGTCTGGCGTAGATTTTTTTGCCAATCAATATTTGTTATTATGTTTCTGATTGACAGTGACGGATACTTCACATAACCAATTACTTACCTATTTAAAAAATGAATTAATCATTAATACTACTTTTTTTAAAAGTTTATTGTCACCGCTGTTTTTAATATACTAACCAAAGATAAACAAAAATGACGTCATTACAAATGCGTATAATTTGGACTATACTACCTATCCTGTAATCTAGAATAAATACATCATCAGTTGATATTTAAATGTCATTGCAAAATTAAGACCAAGCCCATTACAAATGCAAATGAAAAAAAAGTTGGCAACCAGCCCCAGTTTCCCCTTGCCCCCTTCCCCAAAATGCGGAGCATACGCAGGACCAGAATGCTAAATGACACCTTGGTTGTTAACACTTTTAGTATAATTTTTATCAAAAAATTCCAGGACCTTGTTTAGCTCCTGGAAGGAAGTTAGACCCATTATCTGAGAATAAATCAGCTGGTTTGCCTCCCCGAAAAAAACCTTTTTAAAACCAATAAAAAAAAAGTGTTTTTATTTAATATGTGCTATGCCACGAAACTTTTTTTTGCGAGCAATTTTTTACCGAAAGTTATACGTACCCCCTCCCATAAAACATGTCACGACGCTGGTCAATATATATATAGCATAGCAATAACATTATCACAGCAACCTATATGGGCTTATCTTTGAGCCCATTTCCCGTGCGAAAGTCTGTTAAACTGATAAAATTAAATTTAATCTCGTATATATGGGATGCACAGAATTAGGCAGCACGTAGTAAATTCTAAAATATAGAATGGATAGAAAATTAAATATCAACAATTTAAAAAAAGTCATTTTGCTCGGTCGGGGATTACACGCGAACTTTTGGCTATGCGCGTCAATGTGCAACCAATTGAGCCACCGCAACGGCACCGTGATGATAGTATTAATTTTTTGAAACCTTTGCCTACCATGCTACTACTACTAAGATATAATGTTTGTGCATAATAGGTATGTACCTCTTTCATTTCTAGGCTATACTTTTCCATGTGGATTTACCTGAGCTTTAAAAACCTCAATTTGGTGCCCTTGTGGTGCAACTTTGTTAGACATCCAGGGGCCCTTTGTAGGTCCCTGGCCTGTCTCCGGGCCGGTACAGGAACGCATCCTGTTTTGATGCCCCTCGACCCGTCTCATGAAACGATCCTTCTGCTCCTGGATCGTTTCTGAGATATCCTCAATGTTGAGCTCCCTCTTGATTTGTACGTTACGCACAAACCAAAGAGCTCCCGCTATTTGCCTTACGACTCTATTTTGAAAGCTTTGTAGCCTTCCCATTTGCGTTTTACATACTTTATTCCAGCATGAGGCTGCATACGTTAGTATGGGGCGAACGACTTGCCTCCATATTTGTAATTTTACTCTCCGGTGTGGAGTGCTCCTGGCATTCAACAAGGGGTATAGCCTACTGTGGGCTCTCCTTGCTTTTTGAAGTGCGTTCGATACCCAGGTATTTCACATTCCTTCTTTGCCAGGGTATCCTTCGACCACCCAGAGCAAGCTTTGTTCGCGGATTGCCCCTTTTCCGCGTAAAGACAATCGCTTGAGTCTTGTCTGGGTTGATCTTATTTCTACGAGGTGCCTCTGAAGCCTTGTGACGACGTATTGGGTGTTATTACACTTTGACGTTGTCAAAGTGTCATCCGCGTACACATAAAGCTTCGTTTTCCGATCTTTGGGGATGTCACAGGTATACCATGCATATAAGTGTGGCGAAAGCGGGGAGCCTTGCGGGACTCCCGCTCTTATTTGCCTTAACCGGGATCGTAAACAGTCTACCTTTACCATAAAAGTTCTCCCTCCCAGGAACGACTGTAATAACTTGGATATGTACTGGTACACCGTTATTCCGCAGTTTTAAAAGAAAGCCGTTATGCCAGAACTTGTCAAACGCTTTTGACATGTCCAGGGCTACCGCTCCTATGTACTATGCACGCGGAGGTCAACGCAAAGGAACACTGGACTGTGGACACACTGGAGGTTATAGAATTTATTTAAATAAAGTAATGGATTCATGACGGATCTGATACCTTCCTAGCTAGCCTAGAAAACAGTTTTTTGTCAAACTGTCGAAAACTAAAGCTCTTACGAAGTCTTTGGTTATAACATTAATTATTGAGCAAAATATAATCTACTATATTCCGAAAACCGTACAATGATGAATGCTCCATTAAAAAGTTAGGATTTTTTAAATTTTTTAATTTTTAAAAACTGTAATTAGCATTAATGGATTTTGACCAAAATCTAATCAGTTTGTTAGAGTGTCGAACACTATTTTACGTCGGTTTGGCGGTTTAGAAGCTATCGTGTCACGGAAAGTAATAATATATATACACACACACAGACATACATTACGACGATATTGCTAAGATAGGTGTAAATACACTCAAATAACACATTTTCGGCGTTATCTGAAAAAAGATTTTTTGTCGCAAATAATACCTTCTCTAGCCATTGCTACGGGGGCTAGGAAGGTAATAATATATTTCTTTTTGTTTACTCTCTGATTTTTTACGAAAAAAGAAATATTACGGTGGTCATATCTCAAAACAGCAGTGCGTTATACAATATGCAATAATAGAGAGGTTTTGTAAGGTTTAAAATTGTGACGACTTTGAGAGCTTTATTTTGGCAGCGGTTAACAACCACTAACACTGACCGCTTTTCTCAGAGTTTGTGGAACACATTTAAAAATGTTACTTGTAAAGTTAAAATATTAAAACCTAGGTTTGTATTTGCCTCATTTTACGAAATCATTTTTAAAAAAGCCGCATAAGAAATGCGTAAAATTAAACAATAAAAACAACCACTTCACCGCAAAAAAATTTGTCTACAATGAAAACACGTACTTTTCTTGAATAAATTGTTTTACCTTAAAGCAATTTGTTTTGAATTCAAATATTTATTTTTAGTTAAACGTAGCGTTTAATCTTGAAATGAGACTTTATTTTTCTTCTTTAATTATTTTGTTTCAGTATTTCCATTTTGTAACAAAGCAAATTGTCTTCATATAAGTAATATTTTGCTTCCAGAGAAAACGGTGCCTTAGATTAATTCAGTTCCAATTTATAATAAAACAATTTCTGTTTCACATCAAAATAAACGGCAAGACATTTTTTGTGCTATATCAAGAAAATATTCTCTTGGTGAATAGGAAAACACAAATTATTTTACTTCAAAGCAATTTGCTTTGATCTAAGACAATTTTTTTTACCGTGTACCATAACGACAGTTTTACTGGATATTTACCACTTTTCAGCGGCGTAGCGTGGGGGGGGGCGCGGGGTGTTTGTCGCCCCCCCCCCCAGCCCATGGGGTACTGGCGCCCCATGGGTGCCCGAAGCGTCCCTTTATGAAGTCGCAGGCAAATTGCGAGGGCGGCTCCGACAAGTGAAGACATGATGACCTTTTTTTTTTCTCTGGTCGCAAGCTTTTTGATGGGCGCCCATTTTGGCTGTCGGCCCGCCCCCGCCCATTCAGGCACGCTACGCCGCTGCCACTTTCTCATTAAATTTAACTAGTGCGTAGACGCAGAGCTTACCACAACCATTCAAATGAACATTCCAAAAACTCCCTAATGTGTGTAGGGTAAAGTGCAAAATCCAAGTAATAATAAATTGCACGTTTTGCATATATCTGTACGTCGGGAATAAAAGTGTCATTATTTATCTCCGAAATAAATTTTAAAAGATCTTAGATTTTAGATGTAACCTGTGGTTTGGCGCTTGCATATGAAATGGCTGTTTTTGTAATAAAAACTGATTAAATTGCTTGACTTAACCACAAAAATTCTATCCAAGCGATTATCTGGAATCACCCGTTCTGGTAGGGGAGGCTGTGAAATTTTTTGAAACTAGTCAGCAAACATCAATAGAATTGCTCAGTGAGCAATTATAAGAAAAAATGTCTATATAAACCCTTCCTATATTCCGATGGGTTTAGTCGCAAAATGCAAAAGAAGATATGAATTCTATACTTAACCTACAAGGCTAACCAGGCGCCATTTCAACCAGAATTTTAACCAAACTATTTACTACAGGTGGACCGTTTGGACATTAAGTTCTCTTTGATTAAATGCGTGAATCAAATAGAGAGCACCTAACTCGTCAAAAAATAATGTATTTTCATTTTTCTATTAATGATTAATAAGCAAACTCCAGAGGTAGGTTATTTTTGGAACAATAGACACTTATTGGAATAAAACCTGACCCTATTTTAAAATCGACCCTATGGTGACATATTTATGTATAAAAAGCAGCTGACCTCCTTCAAAATTCGGCCTTTGTGTATTTAAAAACCGGATTTATTAGTGTCGGTGTTTATTAAATGAAAATTAGCATCTGCATTATTAAATTTGACTTTGGTATATCAATTTTGAGAGGTTAGCTGTTAGTTTTCTGTGTAAATTTGTCAAAATAAAGTCGATTCTAAAATAAAGTCAGGTTTTATTCCAATAAGTCCCTATTGACAATGCATGACTTTTTGACGCTTCTTGGTTAAGCTATGTCTGTTTGATTTTTGCATTTAAACGAAGAAAACTAGTCACTGAACGGTCCACCGCTTGGTCTTCTGTAACTCATTATTATTCTGTGAGTTGTGGAGTTTGGTTTTCACGTATTGTTTGCCTCTCAACCGATAAAACTAAATATGGAGCTTGAAGTTTGACACACCGTGAATAATGCGAAATTGTACAATATGGACTTCCATCCCCACGATCCATACAATTGTTTCGTTCCTTTATGAATCGATTTATCTCTTTTTATTGGCTACAGTATCACTAACTGTTCCACAGTTCTTGTTCTTCAGGGTTTATCAGTTGAAAACTCTGTGCAATGCGTAAAGGAAGAATTGAGCTTAAGCATTTTCCTCACCGTTTTTTATCTGTTGAACAAATAACATCTATCTACCCGCCCTGAAACCAGCTTGTTAGATCGACTTCAGATCATCTCTTTTGTATAACCCAAGTTATTGAAAAGAAAATGGCATACGGACAAGAGCTGCATCTGCTTTACATCGATTTGCAGAAGGCATATGATAGTATACCACTAAATCTACTTTGGAAAGCGTTGGAAAACACAAACATAAGCGTACAACTAATTAAGGGCATCAAGAGTTATACCGCAATAGTAAGGCAAAAGTTAAAATAAAAGCAAAACTAACCAAAGGCTTTTAAGTAAATAAAGGTCTTAAACAAGGTTGCTGAATCTCGCCTACGCTCTTCAAGATATACTTGGAACAAGTCCTTAAAGTATGGCAGAGAAAATGCCAAAACATGGGAATTCCGTTGGACGAAACCACCTTGAATACTTTATGTTTCGCCGATGATCAGATAGAAGTGGCTCAGGATTATGACGACCTCGAATATATGACACGAAAACTAATAGAAGAGTACAATAAGTGGGGACTAGAGGTTAATCTCAATAAGACAGAGTATATGTGTATCGGTAGAATGAAACTAATCTTAAATACCGGGCAGCGAATTCAGTCCTGTGATGAGTATAAATACTTAGGTCTAAAAATTACAGCTGACGGAACACTAGACAAAGATCGAAACGTACAAGGAAGAAAAGCAATAACTTTATTAAATGGAATAATTTGGTACCAAAGTATATCAAAGCATAACAAAAAGCTTATATATAACACCATTGTAAAAAGTATTATTACATACGGCTCAGAAGTATGGCCAATCAAGGATAAAACAGAAAAAATGCTTTCCGCTACTAAGATGGACTATTGGAGAAGAGCAGCAGGGAAATCCAAAAGAGAAAGAGCTACAAATCAAAGAATAAGAGAAATTATGACAGTGGGTGAACGTACTTTAGTGGATGATATAAGAACAAAACAACTGGTGTGGTACGGACATGTACAAAGAATGAATGATGAAAGACTACCTAAACAAATACTCCAATGGAAACCAACTGGCCGAAGAAAACGAGGACGGCCAAGGAGAAGCTGGAGAGAAGGAATAGACAGTGAAATAAGAATAAGAGGCCTAGATGATGAATTATGGGCAAACAGAAACGAGTGGAGATTGGGTATCGGAAGACGTAGAACGTTGTGAAACCGAGATATATATATATATATATATATATATATATATATAGATATATATATATATATATATATATATATATATAACAAATAACAAGCACCTGCTGGGGTAGGTTAAAACTACATTAACACCAAACGTTTAATAGATTAACCACCTCAACAATTTAAAAAATTTTAAAAACTTTTAAAAATATTTATAAATCTACTAACTCTACTTTTACTATAAAGAAAAAGAAAATTAGATAAGAACAACTGCATATGTATAAAATATGTTTTAGGAAAGAAAAAAAGATAGAAGTTTATACGTGGTTAAGCCCATTGTTTCAGGATAGCCAGGCTCGCGGCCGTTATCTGTCTTTTGTGCGCCCCGGTAAAGTAGAGGGAAGAACATAGACCGATTGTTTTCCCCGAAATACCATTGAATCACCAGAACTTTCTCCTGAGCTAGAATTTGCGTGAGAAAAAAATACCCACTTCTCACCTGTTTCGCTGCACACGAGTACACGACGGAATGATGAAAAACTTCGTGAAGACGAGAGATCATGATGTTTTCCCCTACTTTCACCCTACCAGCTGGAATACTGGTCTAAAACAGCGAAAAATATTTTAAGACAACGTCCAAAATATATTTTTCTCTCATTTACTTCTCTCGCGTACACCAGGCTTTAAAAAAACTGACAGAAAAAAAACTGTTAAATCTCTTGGAAATCTTTTTCTGATTTTCTTATTTCTTTGGGAATACTAAATCTAGTCCATTGTCTCCTACTACATAGTAGGAGTAGTTGGTACTGTGGATGGAGTTTTAATATGTTTTATAATAAGGTGTTCCAACCTAACTCATTTTGTTTAGTTTAACCTACTCCAACCAAGTGTTTTTTATTATTTGATCAGATTATCTGGAACCAGTTACAGAAATCATCCCACCATGACACATTTCTATAGTCAGTTTAATACAAAAATGTTTTATAAACAATCCAAACCCTGCCTCCATCAATCAAAACATTTTTTTCTCCAATCAAAAAACAAAATGATTAAAAATTTGTTTTTTTTACGTTAAAACAAATAAATACTTTTTTTTATTCGGTTATGAGATTAAAGTGGATATTGGAACAGCTCAGCTGCTGTTTACAAAATATTATTCAAACTCACAATTTTAAAATTGTTTATTTAGAGCAGGAAATTCGAACTATTTTAACGTGATTCGTGTTTTAACCTGCCCCCTAATCCCGGTATAACTTTCAATGCAAAGGCGCGTATTCAATTGAGGCAGAATTCACATGCCTCGCTGCGTACTGTATGTGTACGTTTCTTGAAGGCGTGGCCAAAAGGAACACGCATGGACCCGCAACGACTTGGTTAGGTCGGTTTGGGTTTCTTGGTACTCTATGATTCAGTTGAATATTGTTCTTCTTAAGGCTCGTGTATTCCTTTATGCATGAATGCAAACGAGGCATTTGTTTGGTCTTGCTGTGAGGAATGCGAATTCTACCTCAAAAGAATACGCGGCTTACGTCAGTAGAAATCAGCTAATTTATCCTGAATCAGCACCTGTGCATTATTATAATAAATTTAAACTTTGGCCAAGGTATAGGGCAAAGTAATCAGAGGTGCAAGTTGCAGTGTAGGCTATTTTAGTAGGCAAATCAACCTGTCAGAATCTTTAACAAATGGCTGCAGTTTCGTCCCTGGCACCTTTCTTGGCATTTTGCCTTTAAGGTAATAAAACATTTGCTATGCATAAACTTGTATATACTTGTATACTTTAGACCGGTTTGCCAGAGGCGTACGCAGGAGCGAATCCTGGGGAGGAGGCTTGAGCGCTGATCGATATGGCTATAAGGGCTTGATCGCAGATCGATACATTTTAATCTTGATTTTTGGAGAAAATTCATGTTCTAGGGGTCAATATTCAGTGGGTCTAAGAGGGTTTCAGCCCCTAACCCCCCCTGGCGGACGCCACAGTCCTTGCGTCTTTATTTAACCCTTCAGCAGTTCAGCTAGGTATATCTATTTATTAGTTTTTATAAAATCTGTCAATCCGATAAAAGTAGCATTATTCTATTAATAGAAAGTTATTGGACTAAAGCCAAGATATAATAATAGTACCAGGCAGTATTTTGACACCTTCACATAGTGAGATCAGCTGTGATCTTTCAACATGCGGCCTTTGTTTACTATAGGAACCGGAATAAATGCTGCCTTCCTTTTTTAATGGAAACTAAACGATTTCGGTTTAAATTCGATATAATGTTAAACTATCAGAATACACTATTATTAAGGTCACTTACCGTAAAGTAAGGTTTACAGGTAGCGAAGCCTGACTGATTTTCTATTTTTGGGTTATAATTCTTGACATCTTGGTTTGGCGGCTCGCTCTTATTTCAAAAATGTGGTTTTAACACAGTTTAAAGATCTATTTAATAATAATGGAGTTATACTTTTATTACTCTGATAAGTTATAGGATACTTTGTTGCAGCATAGCTAATATATTTCTAAATACATACATTTATATAGTCTAAATACATACATTTATATAGTTTAAGTACATTCAGACTGTGTATAACAAAAAGATCTTAAAAATAAGAAAAAATATAGAAAATCAATGGCAGGCTATATAACAATAAAAGGTAGTCGGTATTATTTTTCTGAATTGTATTTTCGGTAAAACCTGTTTTAGTTTTTATTTTGTATTTTTTTACATTTTTCGGCTTATTCTCCCGGACTACTACGGGGAGTGGAGAGTTAAGATATAGTATAAACAATAAAGGGCAGTCAGTTTTATTTTTCTAAATTGTATTTTCGGTGAAACCTCTTTTAGTTTTTATTTTGCAATTTTTTTACACTTTTCGACCAATTCTCCCGGACTACTACGGGGAGTAGAGAGCTAACTTATAGCACAAACAATAAAGAGCAGTCAGTATTATTTTTCTGAAGTATATTTGTAGTGAAACCTCTTTTAGTTTTTATTTTGCAATTTTTTTACATTTTTCGGCCAATTCTCCCGGACTACTATAGGGAGTGGAGCGTTGATATATAGCACAAACAATAAACGGCAGTCAGTATTATTTTTCTGAATTGTATTTTCGGTGAAACCTCTTTTAGTTTTTATTTTGCAATTTTTTTACACTTTTCGGCCAATTCTCCCGGACTACTACGGGGAGTGAAGAGTTAAGATATAGCATAAACAATAAAGGGCAGTTAGTATTATTTTTCTGAATTTCGTTTTTGGTGAAACCTCTTTTAGTTTTTATTTTCCAAATTTTTTACGTTTTTCGGCCAACTCTCCCGGCCTACTACGGGGAGTGAGGAGTTCAGATATAGCATAAACAATAAAGAGCGGTCAGTATTATTTTTGTGAAGTGTATTTTTCGTGAAACCTCTTTTAGTTTTTATTTTGCAATTTTTTTACATTTTTCGGCTTATTCTCCCGGACTACTAAGGGGAGTGAAGAGTTTAGATATAGCAAAAACAATAAAGGGCAGTCAGTATTATTTTTCTGAATTGTATTTTCGGTGAAACCTCTTTTAGTTTTTATTTTGCAATTTTTTTATATTTTTCGGCCAACTCTCCCGGACTACTACGGGGAGTGGAGAGTTAAGATATAGCATATACAATAAAGGGCAGTTAATATTATTTTTCTGAATTGTATTTTCGTTGAAACCTCTTTTAGTTGTTTTTATTTTGCAATTTTTTTAATTTTTCGGCCAATTCTCCCGGACTACTACGGGGAGTGGAGAGTTAACATATAGCATAAACAACAAATGGCAGTCAGTATTATTTTTCTGAATTGAATTTTCGGTGAAACCTCTTTTAGTTTTTATTTTGCAATTTTTTTACATATTTTGCCTAATTCTCCCGGACTACTACCGGGACTGGAGATTTAAGATATAGCATAAACAATAAACGGCGGTCAGTTTTATTTTTCTGAATTGTATTTTCGGTGAAACCTCTTTTAGTTTTTATTTAGCAATTTTTTACATTTTTCGGCTTATTCTCCCGGACTATTACGGGGAATGAAGAGTTCAAATATAGCATAAACAATAAAGGGCAGTCAGTATTATTTTTCTGAATTGTATTTTAGGTAAAACATCTTTTAGTTTTTATTTTGCAATTTTTTTACATACGAATTGGTTGCATGTGTGAGTCCCGAGGTTCATGTCTGTCATATAAATGCCATTAGATCTTAGTACTTACTAGACGAATTTATTTCAGTGCCATCTACCCCTCAGTGTTGCAAAGCTTACCAGTTGCCACTCTATAGGGGTCGTTATACTCATTGATATATCATAAAGAATAAAGGGCAGATTCGCCTCCCATAAAGCTTGCCTTTACGATGTCCTTAAATATTATAGCCTAGCGGTATTCCAATAATTCTCTAATAATAAAATGCTCCTCATTAAAAGATAATAACGTAAATTAGGTATACAGGGTGTTCCAATTCAATTCTTTATTTATAAAGTCGGCTATCCAAAGCGTAGGGGACTGTATAACTTTTCACTCGCACTCGATGAAAAAATTGGAAACGGGACAATTCGCCGCGGGGACAATTCGCCACCAGTCGATTCGCCGAGGAAAATTTTGACTGGAGAATTTTTTAAACTTTTAATTTAATGTTTCATGTGTAGTTAATATATTTTTGAAAAAATATTTTAAAAAATGTTTTTTTTTATAAAGCTTTTTTAGTTTGTTTTAAATATTAATTTTTAAAAATACTGCTTTTTGAAAAGGAATTATTAAAAAACAAATTTAGTTTTTTCTATAAATTAGTTTTTGGAAAAAGTACTTTTTAAAAAGGTATTATTTAAAAAAAAAATGTTTTTTTTCAATAAATTCTGTCATCCATTTTTAAGGAGTTTTTTTTTGCAAAATGTTGGTGGTCTAACAACGGTTAGGATATGTTTTTGATTTTTTGATCTTCCAACAAGAGGACAGGGTGGTTATAATTTAAGAAAAAATAAATTACGTTTAACGAATAAAATAAAAATTAAACAAAAATTTTCGCGGTGAATTGACCCCGCGGCTAATTTGCCGGAGTAGGATTTTTGAATGCATCATTGTGGTCCATTCTAATATTTATTTCATAATGTAGTCAGTATCCTCATTTCCAATTTACTAAAAAAGTTTATTTTTACATCCAAAGCTTTTGAGCAAGCCAAGTCACAACCTGTGAGTGTAAATTTTATTTCCTTACTTCTTCAATCTATCCTTCTTTCCAGTATTTATGTGTACCTCGACCCCTTGCCATAAATAACTCCGAGCCTAGACGGAAAAACCTACCAGAAATTATTAATACATGATAAATCTATAAATATACAAGTAAACACCCCCCCCCCCCCCCAATAATCGCCTGCTAAGTAGAGCCGTGTTAATTCAAATTAAAGCTTATTAAAAATAAAAAAAACAACAAAATAGTTTCTTTTGGCATACGTCAATCAAATGATGATGAAAAAATGATTTCTCCAATTTTTGACTTATGGTACCTTATTCGAATCCTTATGAAAAAAGAAAAACAATGATGTAATTCTTTTGACATTCGGCAATTAAAATGCCAAACAATAATATATTTTTTTTGTTTTTTGGTTTTTTGAAAAAAACAAAATTTGTTTTTTGACACTTTAAAATTATACTGTTGTTTTTCTTTTTCCACAAGCTTTCGAATATCGTACCACAAGTGAAAAGTTCAAAAATTGATTTTTGACATGTAATTTGACGTAGGTATGTCAAAAAAATTATTTTGTTCTTTTTCTTTTTTAAAAAACTTTCAAATGAGGTTGCAAGTGGGTTTGTCCCATCTAAAAAAAAAGTTGTATGTGAGTAGATTTCTTTTAGGGGGTTCGACCAAAATTTTTTTGCGGTAGAAAGAAAGCTCGTAAAAGAAATTTTGTGATTTTTTTTTAAGTTAAAAGTATCTTGTTGGTGTAAAAATACACTATAATTAAAAAATTTCTTCCAGACCAGACTCAGGCTTAATGGTTTACCCATTGGGAGATGAAGCTTCGAAATTCTTGATGCCTAATTTTTTGACGTATCTCATCGATCAAGTTCTTAGCTTTCTCTCCCTCAAGGTCTTAACAATAAAAGGTAGAAACAATAACCGATCCTCCAATTCCTTATAATTATCCCTCTTTCGAACTTCTCTAAGATCAACTATTAGATTAAGATTTTATACATGAAGCATCCCACATTAAAGCCTTACCCCTCTTCCATCGCACCAAAATCATCCCGTCTACCGCTTACCATCGCTACGACAAATACCTGGAGGTATCAGCACTGCAGAGAAATCTGCAGAACCAAAAAAAGTGTCTAGATATACGACCTGCACCAGCATAAGCCATGATGGCCGTAAATATCAACTGTTTTGCCACAAGTGCAGAGACGTGTTGCTCACACACAGGCTGACCTAGTATTAGAGCGTCAGATAAACGGAAGGACGAGTTGTTTAAGCCAAAGATCATGAAGATAAAGCTAGACTTGTAAAGACCTTGTACTTTAAAAATGTTTGATTATCTAAAATTTTATTTAAAAATGTTTGACCAAGTTTCATATCAAAATCTTTTTGTGAAGACAAATGGAATGGAGGTTTCTGAAATATTAGTTATTGATTTGAAAGACAAGAGCGCTTCTTCGTATGCGTTAACATTAATTTCTAAAATTTCTTTTAGTAAAAGATATGGAAGAAATTTTGAAACGTCATTTATTGACAAAATAAATAAAGAAATCTTTGATATGATTCTATTCTTAATTTTTATTTTGGTTTATATGATAAATGATATTTTGCTATAGTTCATAATATAACTAAAATTTTGTAAAATCAGATACGTCCTTTAAACCGCGTCTGTTTCAACCCTTTACTCTTCTTCTTCTAGAAGAACCCTCTCCTTGCAAATAATCATGGCAATTCAAATCTGGTTTGTTATTGCTCTAGCGATCAGGATGTTCTTTTTCCTCGGCCCCTCTTGCCTTTATTCCTTCATTAAGTTCTGTAGTAACTTGTATTTGGGGATGTTATATTTTATCGAATGTATACCTATCAATTTTTGTTGCAGATAGAACACCCTTTACTCATTTACTTGTAGAAGAACCATCTCCTTGCGAATAATCATGGCTATTCAAATCTGGTTTGTTGTTGCTCTAAGCGATGAGGATGTTCTTTTTTCTCGGCCACTCTTCTGTAGTAACTTTTATTTGGGAGTATACATACCAATTTTTGTTGCAGATAGGATTGCTAAACTGTCATTATTACTAAGGACAAACCTGAGTTTTAAGCAAAATGTCCAGTGTCCTAAAAACACCCTTGTCAGGAGAGCAAATGTTCTGATTTTTGGAGCATTCCGGCAAACATTATAATGAAAATCGAAGAGTAGAATCGCACCTGCACCTTAATTGTTTCGTGTAGGTACCCACCTATAAATTAATTTCTTATTTCCACAACTCATTTATGTTCTTTTTAAATACCTATTTAATATAAAGATAACTACACGATCCCCCCTCTTAACAAGAAAAAAGAAATGTCGAGATCCTTAAGACACACCATAACTATTCCATGTATTTTTCGATGCTGTGTTCGAATCTAGAGTAAAAAAGTCCCTAGACGCCTGGAATTTTCCCCAGTTGGTCAGTTCATATAGGATCAACGAAATAAAGGGAGTTTGGCAGACCGTATTTCCGATTTTAATGATTTTAAGTAAAATTATTTTGGTGGACAGTAAAGGGATGAAAATTCCCAAATTTTAATAGTTTTTTTTTTAATTTTAAAAATCAAAACCTGGAAATTTTGCTCGAACATGTACTAAAATTCAGATATCTCAAAAACTATACTTACACCATGGTAGCGATGCAGTGGCCCACCCAAGAATACATCTTGGGGGGCCGAGGCCTCTGGCGAAGGGTCCAAGCCTCATGATGTCTTTTTATTCATAAAATATGTGGAAAATATCTAAAAAACTCTGAGGTCTGTGCGGTGCCTGGTGCCTGGGCCCCTTTGCTGGTGCGCCCATAGCGATATATCGCTTGTTTAAAAGGTTCTTCAAAGTACCTTTTAAATAATGAATTAAATTCTTTGCTTAAAATTTTTAAAAATTTATGTTTTCATAGGTTGGTGCAATCTAATAAAATCAAAGTTTACCAATACCTTACGCGTGTTACAGCACATCCTTAACTCCTCATAACGCATCGCAGCCAACGATAAAGACCGGCCATGGCGCGTTATAAGCAAGTCGGCGGTCACGTGATCTTAGAAGTCCCAGGATTCTTATTGTATTGCTTATTAAATTAACAAAAAATTTTTGTTCTTTTATAGGCAAAAATTGAAAAAAATATTTTGCTGATATATGTGTTTATTATGGATAAAAGAACTGATCTATAAAATAAAAAATTATACAAAATTTGCACTCTAATATCTTAAGGTACATATATTAGGTACATAATATCGTTAGTAACTCCAAATCTATAAAAGTCTTTCAAAATTCGACATATCAAACCTAAGCTTTTAGTTTTTTAATTTTTCTTTGAGTGTCATCATCCTTGTCTGAGTTCTTATTCAAAGATTTATTAGCAGACACTAAATCATTGTGCTTTTTAATAAAATTATTTTAAACATCTTTACATGCCCTTAAACTAATTTTTTCAACCTTTGACAATAGTTTTTCTCCACAAAAACACTCGCTAGAGTTATCTGAAGAAAAATTTTCAATATAAAACATTTCACAATAATTTATTAAAAAGAAACAAGTGATTTTGTGAAAAAGTGAGATGGTTTTCACATTCAATGAACTGAATGTAGTGGTCGTCAATAATTTTTTGAAAAATTACCCAGCACAAAGTTTAATATATATTTCATTAAAGTGTAAGTTAACTACCAATTCATGTTCTTTTAAAAGCCGTATCTTACTTTTTAAATATTTTACACTACCAGAGAGATTACTATCTGTTAACAATATTATACAAATCAGTTTTTTAATATTGCGAGGGTGCGGAAACATATTACCTTAGAATTGTAAATTGACGTGTATGCACTGGATGACTGGATAAACAAAGATGAAGCCAACATTAAAGTGTATCCACCATATCTTCGATTCTCAGGTTACCTTTTCAAGAGACCTAATTGTTCAATAAGAAATGACAACTGAACACATTTTTCACTCTCACTATCGAAAATGTCACTAAGGATGTCTATTACTTGATCAATCTTATCCAAGATCTTATCTTTTACCACTTCTTTCCCGTTTGCAACATATTAGGTTTCAGTTTTATAGTTGGACCGACAAGGAACAACACTAATTACACGTTCGCGGCATTGTTTATCTTATAGGTATTTTCTTTATAATTTACTCATTAGCCATTAATTATTTTAACGCAGCCCACTACAGTCTTTTTCGTGGGCTACGTTATTTTAATAACTTTGATAAAATTCACATAAAATTCGTGCCCGAATTAAAAAAAAAGTCGACGGAAACAAACATACCAAAACTGAACACACACATGTTTTATAATGACAGCGGGCCGTGAGGCGTTTTTTTGTGAGCCTCCTACGGTCACGTGATATTTCCGCGCCCGGGCCGGTCTTTCTCGTGGGCTGCGTAACGCAATTTCAAGAAAAAAGACATGCAAAAAATCACTGAGTTAAACGCAAGCCTAAACTCCACCACCTCCCCTAGAACGTTACGTAATTTAAAAATGATCCCTTATGAGGTATCGTGTCAAATCTTGAAGAATTTGTTGTCAAAACTAAAATTTTAAGAATAAATCAATTAAGGAAGTGTTTTACTTATTTTCTAAATCTATGGGTAATGAAGATGGAAATAACTATAAAATAGGACAACAATGTGTTAAAGTAACGTACTGCACTGTCATACTAAGTAAGGACTCACTTTCTGAGGGGACGGTAGTGCCCGGCCAAGTTCACGCAACTACTGTACCATCTTTTCTTGAAAAATTTCAGCCATATTTGAGCTATCGAAAAATCTACTTCGGAACTAGCTACGAAACTCTTCATAGAGCTAACAGCCCCTCCAAGTTTCATGGATTTCCATAAAGTAGTTACAAAATTTTGTTTTTGAAGTTTTATCGAAATAGCGTTACCGGAAATCACTCGACCAAAACCTTATGTAGAATTATATTTTTTGTTCTGTTATCTTTTTATGCAATACACACATATATACTTAGTTTGAACTTATGGGATCTTTTTTTTCTGTCATATTTTGAGTATTTATACATAATATGTATGTACTACTACTACTAACTACTACTATGTCGGTTTAGAACGTTTTTCTACGTTGCCCGACGCCTATTCTCCACCTCCTTCGATCCTGACAATCATCTTCTGCCAGATTCTTTTGACTCATTGATATTTGGATTGACTGTTGCCATTCTAGTTTAGGACGTCCTCTTTTTCTGCGCCCTACTGGTTGCCACTCTAGGACCTGTTTTGGTAATCTTTTGTCCTTCATCCGTTGTACATGGCCGTACCATATCAATTGCCTTTTAGTGATGTCATCCGTTATGCTTCCCTCGATTCCCATTCTTTCTTTTATGATCTCATTTCTTACGTGATCTAATCTAGATATTCTCATTGATCTTCTTATTGCATCCATTTCGACACTTTCCATTTTTGTTTTGTATTTTTCTGTTACGCGACAAGTCTCTATTCCATACAACAGCGTGCTTCTTACCATTGTTTCATATATGTTAAATTTTACATTCTTTCTTATCTCTCTGCTCCATAAAATACTGTTAAGACATCCAATAACCTTTTTTGCTTTTACTATTCTTTTTTTCAATTCTTTATAGTCTGTTCCTGTCTTATCAAATGTGACACCCAAGTATACATACTCATTGCATGGAGATATTGTTTGTCCATTGTCTAGTTCTAACTCACTGGATTCGTTTCCAATACATAAGTACTGTGTCTTGTCCACGTTCACTGTTAGTCTCCACTTTTGGTATTCTTCCGTTAACTTTCTCATCATATACTCCATGTCTTCTTTATCATTAGCTACAATTACTTGGTCGTCAGCAAACTGTAGTGTGTATATAGTAAATCGGTCGTTAAGTTGTATTCCCATGCCGTGCACTTTACGTTTCCAGTTTTTTAGAGCCACTGCGATATATATTTTAAAAAGAGTTGGAGAGATACAACATCCCTGTCTTAAGCCTTTTGTTACCAGGAATTCTTTTGAAAGTCGATTTCCAATTTTAATTTTAGATTTTGACCCTTTGTATAGTTCTTTTATCGCTTTTATGTATGTATGATTGATATTAGTTGGTTCCAACACCGTCCATAATTTTTCTACTGGAACGGTATCATATGCTTTTTGTAGGTCCACAAAGGTAACATGTAATAAATGAATGTTCGGATTATCCGTGCTTTTCACTTATCCGTGCCTCGTCCGGTCCAGTGGAGCACGGATAATCGGGGTTCTTCTGTACTTTAAAACTTAAGTATTAATAAAATCCTTTAAAAAAGGCGTAAAATCATAATAAAATCATTTCAAGTAAAAAAAGTACGCGAAAATGATTATCCGTAAAAAAAAAAATGAGATAAAAGTAAAGCCAAGTTGTCCAATACAAATTTTAAAATGACAGGTTATTACTAGTATGGAAATGTTTTTCTAAACTTGGTTATTACGGGTGCAAATGACTCTTAGGAACAGTGCTAAATTAAACATAAGAAGTAGGTTGCAATAGCAAAGTTTAAAAAAACATTTACAAACTAGTAAGAACCTTTCATTTTAAATTTTGTATTGGAGAACTTGGCTTTACTTTTATCTCAATTGTTTTTACGGAATATCATATCAGCGTACTTGACTTTTTTTTTACATGAAATGTTTTTGTTATGATTTTTCTATTTCTTTCGAATTTTGGAATTGAAACTTTTAAGATATCAATTTTTATATGTGTTTACAATGATATCTATTACAATCTGCTCAAATTTATCATAATCTATACCTTCATTATGAAATCAGTGGCGGATCCAGGAAGGCAGAGGGGCCCGGGCCACCCGCCTCCCCGCCTCTTAGACATATAACTTATTTCTTAGTTTAGCAGCATCACTTATTTAAAATTTGTCACAAATTCTACTTAATTTTTTAAAAAAATTCGCCTGTGGTGCCAAAAATCTCCTTTAGATACAAAATTTTATACCTCAGATCTATCAAAAACCGCTAATCTCCCTACTAATCGTGTATCCGCCACTGTATAAAATATCATGTAAAACCTTGAAGAATTTGTTGTCGAAACTGAATTTCGCAAAATAATATCTTTACATCCTTATTTCCTAACTCTATGGGTAACGCTTGCTATAAATAGCTCTCATGCACCCTAACCTTAAAAACCTTAGATGTGGATAACTGTAAAATAGGACAACAATCTGTCAAATTAAGATACTGACCTGTCACACTAAGTAAGGACATCATCTGCACATATCCGGTTAGCCAAAAATCCTTTCTAGCTAAAACATTTGAAAAAACACAAAATCAACATCGGAGTTTGTTGTTTTTAAACAGTTTTTCAAAGGTTAATTGTTAGTTAATACCCGCGCGTTTAAACAACCACGAAAAACACTACAAAAAAGTCACAAAAAATCCCGCGAGAAAAAATTGTTCGAAAAAAAATCGAGCCCGCGTTTGAGATCGATGACGTAAAAACACTGGATCAAAATATGTGCATAGGCGGCCATGCCTAGCGTTATCTCGGTCTGGAAACACAGGCGGCTGTTATTACGACGACGTCAGATTGTGCCAGAAATGGAAAACTTGCGCAATGGCGCCCGTCCATGCCGGTTATTGTGTGCCAGGATAGCTGAATCCTCTTTCCAGACTTAGTTAGAAGGTTAGGGGATCGATACTGGGGCAGTGTTCCTGAGTCTGATATGTTTTCCAGCGTGTTTTTTACACTTTATAAGACTTGGTTGCAAATATATATATATATATATATATATATATATATATATATATATATATATACATATATATATATATATATATATAGTTATCGGTTTCACAACGTTCTACGTCTTCCGATACCCCATCTCCACTCGTTTCTGTTTGCCCATAATTCATCATCTAGGCCTCTTATTCTTATTTCACTCTCTATTCCTTCTCTCCAGCTTCACCTTGGCCGTCCTCGTTTTCTTCGGCCAGTACCACACCAGTTGTTTTGTTCTTATATCATCCACTAAAGTACATTCACCCACTGTCATAATTTCTCTTATTCTTTGATTTGTAACTCTTTCTCTTTTTGATTTCCCTGCTGCTCTTCTCCAATAGTCCATCTTCGTAGCGGAAAGCATTTTTTTCTGTTCTATCCTTGATTGGCCATAATTCTGAACCATATGTAATAATACTTTTTACAATGGTGTTATATATAAGCTTTTTGTTATGTTTTGATATACTTTGATCCCAAATTATTCCATTTAATAAAGTTATTGCTTTTCTTCCTTGTACGTTTCGATCTTTTATAGCTTTGTCTAGTGTTCCGTCAGCTGTAATTTTTAGACCTAAGTATTTATACTCATCACAGGACTAAATTCGCTGCCCGGTATTTAAGATTAGATCCTGTTTCATTCCACCGATACACATATACTCTGTCTTATTGAGATTAACCTCTAGTCCCCACTTATTGTACTCTTCTATTAGTTTTCGTGCCATATATTCGAGGTCGTCATAATCCTGAGCCACTACTATCTGATCATCGGCGAAACCTAAACAAGTATACAAGGTGGTTTCGTCCAACGGAATTTAATTTAATTGCAAATAATAAATAACTCAAAATCACAAACATTAGTTTTAGAGATGACGCAACGGTTTCCGAATAGGCGGATTTTTAATCAGTGCCTTGGTAGCTCAGTGAAAGAGCGTTTGCCTAGATAGCGAGAGGTCGCTGGTTCGATCCCAGATTGAGGTAAACCTTTTAATTACCTTATTTTTCTTTAGCCTTATGCCACTAAATTCTCCTGTTGTTTAATAAATAACTCTTCCGCCGGCCGGTGCACCAAGTTTAATGAAACAAACTGCATTTTGGGGACGGTGCACAAAAGTCGAAATTACATAATGTCGAAAATTTAAAAGGTCGAAGTTAGAAAAGATCGAAAATTCAAGAGTTCGAAGTTATATAAAGTCAAAATTACGAAAGATCAAAAACAAAAAATGTTGAAAATAAACAAAATACAGTGTGTCCACGTAAGTTGGCGGCATATGGGAAACTTTTTTATTATTAGCTTTACGAAAAAAAGTTATTCTTCATAAAAAGTTCTGCATGGTCCAAAACCTAAAATGCAACCATCAGATGTTAAATTTTTTCAGTCATATTACGAGGTTTGTCAAAAAATGTGATTTTTGCTCTAGAGTAAAGTACCTTTCTTTTTGACAATATCGAAAATTTTTATAAAGAAAATATGTTTAGAATTAAAAATAGCTTTCAAATATGCAACCTAAGAAACCGAATCTCATACCAAACGTGAGTACAAATAGACAAAACCAACAGACAAGAAACACAGTCACACAAAACTCTGTGACAAGGACATACAGCCAAGTAGCAGCAACAGCTACTATACCTGATATTAATATCAGTAGTCAAAATACTATGGAACAAACACTACAATTAATTTTGGAGAAATTGAACAAACTTGATGAGCGATTAACTAAACTAGAAAGTAGCAATAACGGAGCTACCAATATGCCTCAAAATGGTCAGTAATCTTAGAATCCTAGCTTGGAATGCCAATGGTCTCTTGCAACATCAGCAAGACTTGCAAGTTATTCTAGACATAGAAAAAATTGACGTCTGTCTTGTGTCAGAAACGCATTTCACTAACCAGTCTCACATTAAATTTAAAGGTTATAAAGTGTATCATACAACTCACCCTAGCAATACTGCACATGGGGGAAGTGCTGTAATAATTAAAGAAAATATATCACACTATGAGGAGATGGGATATAAAACCATAGAGATTCAAGCTACATTAGTAAGTGTAAAAACCAAAACATATACATTAGTCATAAGTGCTGTCTATATACCACCAAGGCACTTACTAAAGAAAAATCAATATCTTAATTTTCTCAGAAAATTAGGAAACCGTTTTATAATTGGAGGTGACTTTAATGCAAAAAATACCTACTGGGGATCTAGACTGACGAACTCTAAAGGAAAAGAACTTTTGCAGGCTATTAGTGAATATCAATGTGAGCCGATATAAACTGGTAAGCCCACATACTATCCAACAGATCCAGGAAAAATTCCAGATCTAATTGATTTTTTTATAGTAAAAAATATATCTTTAAGTTTTGTAGATATAGAAGAAAGTTTTGATTTACACTCAGATCATTCACCTATTATTCTAACTCTTAGTAAAAACATAATAAAGAAAGAAGCAAATATCTCACTAGTTAATAAACTGACTGACTGGATTAGTTTTAAACAAAGTCTGTCAGAAAAAATAAACCTATCAGTACCATTGCAAACGCCAGAACAAATCGATAAAGAAGTTGATTATTTTGTTACAAATATTCAACAAGCAGCTTGGGAAAACAGTCCAAAACCAAAGAGAATTTTTAAGGGAAAAAACTATCCAAAGGAAATTAGAGACCTTATATTGGAAAAAAGGAAACTAAGAAGAAAGTGGCAACAAAGCCGTGATCCTCGGGACAAAACAAATCTCAACAACATGACGCAGCGCATTAGGCGAGAAATTCTAGTAATAAAAAATGAATCTATTAACCATTTTCTTAATGAGCTTACAGATGATAAAAATACCGACTATTCCCTTTGGAAAGCAACCAAAGATTTTAAAAGACCAATTATCCAAATTCCACCCATACGAAAACCTAACAACCAGTGGGCAAGGAGTAACGAAGAAAAAGCAGATATTTTTGCAAGTCATTTAGAAAAAACATTTCAGCCCCACGAAGCACCAGATGAACACTTTCATTTAAATGAACCCCATCAAATCGAGGACCATATTAAGCTTACATCACCAAAAGAAATATTAACAGAAATCAAAAATATTAATTCGAAAAAAGCCCCAGGGTATGATCTTATTAACGGGGTAGTCATAAAACAACTCCCCAGAAAAGCTATCGTAAAACTATGCAACCTAATTAATGCGTCTTTTAGGCTTAGGTACGTACCTAAACTGTGGAAAGTTGCAGAAGTTATCATGATTCCAAAACCGGGAAAACCACTCCATGACGTGTCATCTTACAGGCCAATATCTTTGCTGCCAATTATATCCAAGCTCTATGAAAAATTATTGCTTAAAAGAATAAAACCCATCATAGAAAGACAAGAAATTATTCCATCTCATCAATTTGGTTTTCGAGACAAGCATTCCACGATAGATCAAGTACACAGAATTACTAATATAATAGAAAAAGCACTAGAAGAGGGAAACGTTTGTTCTGCAGTTTTTCTAGATGTAGCACAAGCATTTGACAAAGTGTGGCATGAAGGCCTTAATTTTAAACTAAAAAGGTTTCTGCCAAAACAGTATTCGGATATTTTGGAATCATACATATCTGATAGACATTTTAGAGTAAAACAGGAAGACTCATACTCAAATTTAAGAGAAATTCAAGCAGGCGTGCCCCAGGGTAGCGTACTAGGCCCTTATCTATACTTATTATTCACTTGTGATATCCCAAAGCCAGAAAATTGTCACTTAGCAACATTTGCCGATGATACTGGTTTATTGACGGTAGAAAAATCTATTGAAAAATGCATAGAGAAACTTCAGGATGCAGTCACCCAAATTCACAGTTGGACCACAAAGTGGCGAATAAAATTAAATGAAACCAAATCAATTCATGTTGATTTTACAAACAAAAATATAAATCACATACAAATAACAATTAACAACATTCCAGTACCATATTCGAATCAGGCAAAATATCTAGGTATGACACTTGATACCAAATTGCGCTGGAAAGCACATGTTAAGAAAAAAAAAGAAGAACTTGAGATAAGGTATAGAAAAATGAACTGGCTAATTGGAAGGAAGTCCAATTTAACAATTCATAATAAGTTACTGCTTTATAGACAAATACTGAAACCATTATGGACATATGGTATTCAACTATGGGGTTGTGCTAAAGAGAGTAACATTCTAGTTGTACAGAGATTTCAAAATAAAGTATTAAGAAACATTGTGAATGCACCTTGGTACGTTCGAAATAGTGACCTTCATCGAGATCTAAAAATCGAAACTGTAGCAGAGACTATAAAAAAGTACGCAAAAAGCCATGAAGATAGACTCCATCGGCATGTGAATGTGGAAGCAATTCAGCTTCTAGACAATACTATGCTAGTTCGACGACTAAAAAGAGTGAAGCCGTTTGAGCTAGTAAACTAAGTGAATTACACATAAAACAAAATAATGCTATAAACACAACACAATTGTGAGTTACAGACTAAACAAAGCGGGGAGAACTGTTGAGTGAACCCTAAGTTTAAATCTGACTTTTCTAGTAAATTAAGTTAAAACAAAATTGCTAATTAGTCTTACTGACTAGATTGTAATAAAAAAAAAACACAGTGTGTTTGACAAATAAAAAAAAAAAAAAATAAAAAAAAAATATGCAACATTATTTATTTACATTATTATTATTTGCATCCTAGATTAATTATGCATTAATGTGCAAACTTAAATTTCCAACGTAATCGCAGAGAAAATGTAGAAAAAAATATTTTTTAATGTAAATAAACAATGTTGAATATTTGAAAGCTATTTTTAATTCTAAACATCTTTTCTTTATAACAATTTTCGATATTGTCAAAAAGAAAGGTACTTTACTCAAGAGCAAAAATCAAATTTTTTGACAAACCTCGTAATATGACTGAAAAAATTTAACATCTGATGGTTGCATTTTAGGTTTCGGACCATGCAGAACTTTTTATGAAGAATAACTTTTTTTCGTAAAGCTAATAATAAAAGAGTTTCCCATATGCCGCCAACTTACGTGGACACACTGTATATTTAGGGTGTCCCAGAACTAATGGTACATAGTTAAACTGTAGATTCCCTGGGTCAAAATATTACGATTTAGCCACACTTACCTTAGTCCAAAAGTTCGTACTAACCGAGATACAGGGTGTTAAACTTTATTTTTTCAATTCGATTTTCTTTAATAACTTTTTTACTAATTAATATTTTTGCAAAAAATAACCAGTGTGCAATTTTTTTTGAAACTGGCAAGACGATTCCGTAAAAAATTTTGATGTACAATGTTTCTTGGACCGCTACCATTGCATTAAAATCACTGTATTAGCTCACACATATACTATACTATAGTAGTGTGAGCTATGGTGATCCTAATTTTTTCGAGAAAAAAAAAGTTGCTCCGATTTCAAAAATTTTTATATATCTTTGCGTTTCAGATGATTTTGAAACTTTTTTGTTGCGCCGTCTGTCTGTCTGTCTGTCTGTCTGTCTGTCTGTCTGTCTGTATGTCTGTATGTCTGTATGTCTGTATGTCTGTATGTCTGTATGTCTGTATGTCTGTATGTCTGTATGTCTGTATGTCTGTATGTCTGTATGTCTGTATGTCTGTATGTCTGTATGTCTGTATGTCTGTATGTCTGTATGTCTGTATGTCTGTATGTCTGTATGTCTGTATGTCTGTATGTCTGTATGTCTGTATGTCTGTATGTCTGTATGTCTGTATGTCTGTATGTCTGTATGTCTGTATGTCTGTATGTCTGTATGTCTGTATGTCTGTATGTCTGTATGTCTGTATGTCTGTATGTCTGTATGTCTGTATGTCTGTATGTCTGTATGTCTGTATGTCTGTATGTCTGTATGTCTGTATGTCTGTATGTCTGTATGTCTGTATGTCTGTATGTCTGTATGTCTGTATGTCTGTATGTCTGTATGTCTGTATGTCTGTATGTCTGTATGTCTGTATGTCTGTATGTCTGTATGTCTGTATGTCTGTATGTCTGTATGTCTGTATGTCTGTATGTCTGTATGTCTGTATGTCTGTATGTCTGTATGTCTGTATGTCTGTATGTCTGTATGTCTGTATGTCTGTATGTCTGTATGTCTGTATGTCTGTATGTCTGTATGTCTGTATGTCTGTATGTCTGTATGTCTGTATGTCTGTATGTCTGTATGTCTGTATGTCTGTATGTCTGTATGTCTGTATGTCTGTAAGTCTGTATGTCTGTATGTCTGTATGTCTGTATGTCTGTATGTCTGTATGTCTGTATGTCTGTATGTCTGTATGTCTGTATGTCTGTATGTCTGTATGTCTGTATGTCTGTATGTCTGTATGTCTGTATGTCTGTATGTCTGTATGTCTGTATGTCTGTATGTCTGTATGTCTGTATGTCTGTCTCTAACGACCAACGCGCATAACTCAAAAACCGCTTGGTCGAATTTAATGAAATTTGGTACCTAGGCTGGGTGTTGGGTCGAGATGGTCCCATTTAAAAATGAACAAAATCCACTGAACACAAACCAAATTAAAAGGTGGGGGTAGATTTCAAAAATTAGAGTTTATGTGAAAATATGGCGTGTGTGATATCAAACGAAAGGTAATTGAGTCTGGAGTTAAACAAAATACATTTTAATTTATTTAAAAAAGAGGGTGGGGGTACATTAAAAAAAATTAGAGTTTCAGTGAAAATATGGCGTGTGTGATATCAAACGAAAGGTAATTGAGTCCGGAGTTTAACAAAATACATTATAGTTTTTGTTTTCTTTAAGGGTGGGGGTAGATTTTAGAAATTTGAGTTTAAGTCAAAACATGGCTTGTGTGGTATCAAACAAAAGGTAATTTAGTCTGGAGTTGAATAAAATATATTTCAGTTTTTAGTTATATTAGCTCACACGTAAACTATAACTATAGTACCTAGTGTGAGCTTAGGGGCCCATATATTGGCAGAGTATTTTTTTTGTGCCTCGGTGTATACCAGTTTTTATGTAAAATAATGGTTTTCTCATCCTTTTTATGTAAAAAGTCATACTGTTTTAAAGTCGCTCAGATCAACGGTTTTTGAGATTTTTGCATTTAAAGTTATTATAGCATGTGAGTGAAATGCCTAATTTATGTATGATACTTTCTTCAGTTCTTTCTACTAATTAATATTTTTGCAAAAACTAACCAGCAAGTAGGTTTTTCTGAAATTTGCAAGACGATTCCGTTGAAAAAGTTGATGGGTGCTCTTTGGACCACCACCATTGCATTTAAAACATCAGTGTATTTTTTTGTGCCTCGGTGTATACTTAAGCAGGTTTTTAAACAGAATATGATTTTAATTATTAAGTAATTTTACAAAAAGTTCTGTAATTTTAAGAAAGTTTGATAGAATAGACGCAGACAGCAAGTTTATTTGATTTTATTGTTTTTTATTTTCAAAGCCTACTGTAATAAACAATTTTAAGTTTGATTTACTATTTGTCCATTTTAAAATTTTAACTTTGTTGCTGAGAGCCATGCTTAAGAAATTTTATATTTTTTCAAAAGAAAAAAAATATAGTTGCATTAATAAAGTATACGTACTTACCATTTTTAAAAACAGTAATACGAAGAAGTTTTTGTTACTCATTAAAAACATCGCCCTACACAGTTGCAATAACGGACAATAATTTACAATTGTTTTAACACACTTATGATAATTCAAGAACCATCCTGTATATTTTTTAACTTAATATTTTTTAAGAAAACATCCAATCTTAAAATGCTATAAAAAATTATTGATTATAGCTAATATGTATGAAGTAGGTAATAATTTAATCAAAAATCTTTTACGCATACAATAAAAACTTATAATTTAAATATTTTAAAAACCGACTCTAAGCGACATCTAAACACTATAACTTTTTCAGTTAAAAAAAATAAAAAAATAAATGTTTTTTTATAGAATCTTGTATACACTGAGGAATAAAAAAGTTAGACCTATTTTAATGTAACGGTACCGAGCCAGAGAACACACTGTATAATATTTTTATTTTTTTTTAACCAAAATTAAATTGTCCATGCCCTAAAATCACCAAACCCAATTTTTTGTGCAAAATTATTAATTAGTAGAAAGAATTGAAGAAAGTATCATACATAAATTAGGCAGATCACTCACATGCAATAAAAAATTTTAATGCAAAAAACTCAAAAACCGTTGCTCTGAGCGACTTTAAAACAGTATAACTTTTTTACATAAAAAGGATGGGAAAACCATTATTTTACATAAAAACTGGTATACACTGAGGCACAAAAAAATATACTGATTTTTATGCAATGGTAGTAGTATTGCTCCAAGGAACACACTATACACTGTACATTAAATTTCAACGGAATCGTCTTGCCAATTAAAAAAAAACTTACATGCTGGTTAGTTTTTGCAAAAATATTAATTAGTAAAAAAGTTATTAAAGAAAATCGAATTGAAAAAATAAAGTTTAACACCCTGTATCTCGGTAAATACGAACTTTTGGACTAAGGTAAGTATGCCTAAATCGTAATATTTTGACCCAAGGAATCTACAGTTTAACCATGTACCATTAGTTCTGGGACACCCTGTATATCATAACAAAAACATTTTATGTAAGAAAAGCCAAGTACGCGGAAATGGTATTCCGTACAAAGAATTGCGATAAAAGTAAAGCTAAGTTCTCCAATACAAATTTCAAAATTTATGTACAATTTCACCGTAATAGCCAAGTTTAGAAAAACATTTCCAAACTAGTAAGAACCTTTCATTTTGAAATTTGTATTGGAGAACTTGGCTTTGCTTTTATCTAAATCTGTTTTACGGAATACCATTTTCGCGAACTTGGCTTTATTTACATGAAATTTTTTTGTTATGATTTCACTTCTTTTTTAAAGGATTTGGATAATATTTAATTTTTAAAGTAGTAAAATATGCGGACTATTATTCAAAACTTTTGCAATGCCTTATTAAAAATTTTGAGATTTTTTAATTCTTTCCTATGGATTTATCATAGTTCCTATCAGCGTTCTAAAGCTCAGCTTTCAAGCGTCTTTGGAAGTGGACAATACATAACTATACATTTATAGGGGAGGAAAGATAATTAAAATTTTGGGGTTTTTCTTTCTATAGTTTTATCATAGTTCCTACCGGCCTTGAAGAGCTCAGCTCTCTAGCGTTTCTAACAGTGGGCAATATTACTTTTACATAGCTTTAGATTTATAAGGGAGGGAAGCAAATTAAATTGTTAAATTTTTTCCTATAGTTTTATCATATTTCCTGTCAGCTCAGCTCTCTAGCGCTTCTGGAAGTGGGCAATGTTACGGCTACATAATTTTACATGTACAAGGGAGGGGAGTAAATTATGGAGTTTTTTGAGTTTTTCCTTGGGTTTGTTTGTACCAACTTTCAACTTTGTAGTATGTCTGAAAGTACAGTAGAATTTTGATTATCTATACATGCATGAGTGCGTGGCAATTTCATCGTTTTTTGAAATTTCGTAACTACTATATGGAAGTCCATGAAACTTGGAGGGGTTGCTAACTCTATGAAGATATACGACTGCGGAAAGTTGGAGTTTTAGGTAGGTCAAATATGGGCTGAAATGTTTTAAGAAATGATGGTTCAGTAGTTTACGCGAACTTGGCGAGGCATGCTGTGCCCCCAGATTATCAAAAGCTCTATCAATTCCCTGCTAAAATGAGATCCGTTAAAATCGTTGGTAAAAAACTTGAGTCATTATCATCATACATTACATATGGCACGGGGTTCTGTTGGAATAGAATCTCTGCATTTTATCTTCCAGAACATTTTCTGCACAATTCTGGAAGTACCCCTCCATTATTAGAATCCAGAGTGACCCGAGTATCTTACGACCTCGCAAACGATCATAAGTTTTATTTAAAATGTGGGATACTAGACCGGTGTGGATGGAGAGTCTCGACCGAGAAACCTCGCTATTTTTTTATTTTACATGCATTTGGAAAAAAAATCCACCTTTGGAAAACCAGACCGATTTCTTCAGCAAATTTCTTTTATCCATCCCTCTCTATCGCGAAACCTCGAGGATTGTCTGAATTTGATAATTTAATTTATATTTATTGCTCACGTTTCTAGATATGTCGAAGAAATGTTGACCGATGCAGAAATCCCTCCTACTGCAACTAATTGATGTGGTCAGCTTAATAAATCCTAAGCAGATTTATTCCCAAGTAACATCTTAGGTTATAGCAGCTGAAAGGTCAAAATCTCCAATCATATGTAAAAACTTAAAATATTTTCAAGTTAAAGGTTTGTAGAATATGTCATAAACTGAAACCAATAACCCAATTAATAATTATTTATAGATAAGAAACTTTGAATAATTCTTTTAGGAAACACTTTCTAATATTTTCCCTCTTTGTAAGTCTTCAAACTTGTTTCAGCTAGAAAGGCAACGGGAGGAGACAATTTGTGCTAGGCCTTACCTAGTATTCTACTTTGAGGTTCTCTCTGTCTTATAAGAAGTTTTGTGTACGACATTGCGCGTTTGTGTGCAATAATGGAAAAAGCAACTTTTAAGACGATTTTCGCGGAAAACAGATAGACGCCGTGTTTTTTTATCTTTTTGATAATTTTTTATTTTGTTTTTGGTAATTTTATTTAAACAGTCCCATTAATCTTCCGTAAAACAACGTAATTAACTTGCTTTTTTAACCAAACATCAACATTTGGTAATAAATTTTAAAAAATACAGTTTTTGTATTTTTCAAAACATAAAAACATGACTTTTTTTTGTTAAAATTACATGTTCTAAAGGGCGCGTGAATTTTTTAAAGGTAAAAGCCATGGATTCTTCGAAAATATTTTCGGCGGACATTTTTTTCATCTCAGTATATACAGTATGCAGTGGCGCACCCAGGAATGTGTCTTGGGGGGGCCCGAGGCCTCTTAGGATGGGGCCCGAAGCCTCATGATGTGTGTCAGCTATTTTTTTGTGTCTTATCATGAAAATCTAAGGCTTGGGGGGCCCGGGCCCCGGGCCCGCCCCCTGGGTGCGCCCATGCAGTATGTCCCCCTAAGTTGGAATCATATGGAAAACTTTTTTATTATTAATTTTGAGAAAAAAGTTATTCCTCATAAAAAGTTCTGCATTATCTAAAACCTAGAATACAGTCATGAAATATACAATTTTTTCAGTGGTATACGAGGTTTGTCAAAAAATATGAGTATTGCTCAAGAGTAAAGTACCTTTAAATTTGACAATATCGAAAAATGTTACTAAAAAAGTTGATCAGAATTAAAAATTACGTTTAAATATGCAAGTACATCCATTTAAATTAAAACTTTAGATTATTTTATTTTTTACTAATATTTCTATTTTGAATGAACATGTATCTCTTGTGATTACGAAACACATAATAACCTTTTAGTTTTTGGATGTTTTCTAATAATTTTGCAATTAAAACGCGTAATAAATGCATATTTATTTATTTTGCAAATAATAAAATACATTTTCCGATATTTACTCTTGAGTAAACCTCATATTTTTGACAAATGTCGTATACCACTGAAAAAAATTGATATTTGATGACTGTATTCTAGGTTTTAGATAATGCAGAACTTTTCATGAAAAATAACTTTTTTTCCTAAAATTAATAATAAAAAAGTTTTCCATATGATTCCAACTTAGGGGGACATACTGTATATAAAATATTTCTATAACCCCTATATGATTACACTAGTTGATAAAATTTATCAACATTTTTTTACAAGTGGGGAAACACCCACCAACCATTATTATTGTTTTTCTCATTTTTTATTTTTATTTAAAAATGTTTTCATTTCGTTCTATTCTGACATATGTAGAGGACGCCACAAAACAGGGACCCCAGAAGGCATTTAAGTTATTTCTAACCATTTGGGCTAAAATGAAGTTGAAAACTTGTCTTAACACAGACAAATTGTCCAAACCTTAGTGAAATTCTCTAGATAACTTTTAGCCCATCGAACCGACTATTTTTTTTACTTAGCCTAAAGTGTTCCTTATTACGTCATATTATAATTATATTAAGAAACGCTTTAAGCTATGGAACTGAAAAAAAAAGTCGGTGAGATGGACCCCTAGACATGCAGGACAAACTGTGTTAATTACTTATTTTCTCCTTTCCAATTACCTTGGTTTTACTTTGGGAAAATATTGGGAAATTTCCCCCTTTTTAAGCTCTTAATATTCTTCAGGGAAAAATTACTTACTTATTTTAATTAAAGTTTAGTCAATTTTAGCCAAAAATGTTACTTGGGTACACGGTAAAATTTTTTGTCTACAAACACGTTCTTTTCTTTAATAAATTGTTTTACCTTTAAACAATTTATTTTGAATTAAAATATTTATTTTTAGTTCATCACAGCGTTTAATCTTGAAATGAGACTTCATTTTTCTTCTTTAATTGTTTTGTTTCAGTATCCTCCGCAAGCAATTTGTCTTCGTATAAGTAATATTTTGCTTCCAGAGAAAACGGTGCCTTAGATTAATTCAGTTCCAATTTATATTAAAACAATTTCTGTTTCACATTAAAATAAAGAAATTTTTTATGCTATAGCATGAAAATATTCTCTTGGTGAATAGGAAAGCACAAATTATTTTACTTAAAAGCAATTTGCTTTAATCCAAGACAATTTTTTTTACCGTGTAGATTTAAATCCAGTATAGTCTAGTTTATTTTCCAGAAGATAAATATACTTGTCTTAAGTGAATCTTACTTGATTCAACAAATTATGTAACAGCTAAATGATTTACTAAGAAGTCGACTTTTTTTGTAAAGGGTGCCTCATATATATTTTTTCCCACTCTTTTAGACTATTAATAATTGATGTAGGAATACAAATGAAATTGTGTTCGAATTCGCGAAATTTTTACTTTTAAATTGCATCTTTACTTTATTCCTGATGCTTACTCTATTTGACAGGCGCTGAAATTTATAGTTTTTGTATATTGGATGCTCCTATATTATTTAATTAATAGATTAGGCTTGGAAGATACTTTCCAAAAATACACCATATGTCGCAGTTTTGATAAATAGTTTCTGAAATATAAGCGATAAATTTTTAAATGATAAAAAAAATAACATTACCACTTTTGTGTTAATTTCAGTGTCCTTATTTCGAACTATGTTAGTCCCATTGACTTCTATATATACAACTCAATGGTTAGTCCCATGTGTAAACAGTGACAATGACAATGACTAATTTTTTTTAAATCATACTCAAAATGACAACCGGTAACGACAACAAAGTTATGTCATTGTCACTGCTGATACATGGGGACTTACATAATTTGGAATTAGGATACTAAAATTTACAAAAGAGCGGTACTGTTATAATTGCTAATATCTCAGAAACTATGGCTCTAAACTACGGCATATCGGGTATTTTTGGAAAATATGTTCTAAGCCTAACCTATTAATTAAATAATATAAGGAGCATCCAATTTACTAAAACTATAAATTGGAGCGCCTGTCAAATATGGTAAGCATCAGGAATAAAGTTAAGATGCAATTAAAAAATAAAAATTTTGCGAATTCGAACACAATTTCTTGTATATTCGTATATCAATTAATAATGGTCTAAAAGGGTGGGAAAAAATATAATGAGACACCTTGTACCAACTTAGGGAATGACTTTCAATTCAAATTAAAGGTCATGTTGCTAAAGAGGACGAATACGGACTGAATTTGGGAACGGGGAGGAATGAACCTGAGCTGGGACTGGGACAAATTATTAAAGTAGCTAATGTTCAATTTTTCTCACGTGTTGACCTGAAGTTTAAACAATAAATTTTAAAATATTTGGTTTTTCTGTCTTTCATACAGGCCTTGATTTATAGCGAAGTTAGCCAAATCCCTTTAAAATTATCGTTACCTATGCCACTAAAATTTGAGTCGTTGGATGTGGGTTATTTGAGAGGGCTCTAGAATATGTGAACAGAAGTAAATTTAAACAAGTTTTCGTGGCTAATCGGGTATAAAGAAAAATTAAGGGTTTTTTGTTTCTCTAGTACTTTTCCGTGGGTAGCTCGAAAGCTTAACCTCACGGGGGTCCAAGATCTAATGGACACCTAATAAGTGTTGACAGTTAACTGTTTCGTCCTTATGGGACTCCTCAGAACACTGCTGGTCGATGTGACACCCTTCATAAATTAAGTATACGGTTTTATCTCTCACCTTACATTGTTAGTGAGAAAACAAAGTAATTTACCCAACAAGAAGCGCCATCTACCGAAATACGAGAGAAACTAAAACAGCAGCAGGCGAGTAAAACTGCTATATCATCGATCGATGAAAGTATCGATTGAAATAAAGAATCCATACCGTGACCATAGAGTAAGTAATACATAGGCTATCTTACTCTATGCCGTGACCATCGACACACATTGCCTTTCTAGATCAGGTCAACGCTAAACGGAGTTTAAAGCCAAATATTTAATTTACGGGTACTAAATTTAACATTTTAGAAGTAAATTTAGTTTAATTTTCGGGCTAATCCTCAGAAAGGGGTCATGGTAGCCGAAGACATAATTATGTTTCCGCCTTGTTAGGGTTCATTAGTACGGTTCAACCACAGTGGGTGGACACTGGACAGGGAATGAAATGAAGAAGATGAAAACTGAAAAGGAAAAATGAATGAAATACTTTAGAAAACCAACTGCTAGTTTGCTGTATCAGCTAGGGTAGTCTAGTCTAGTCACTGTAACTGTGGTTGAACCGTTCTGATAAACCCTAACAAGGTTAAATATAATTATGTCTGCGGCTACCAAGACCCCTTTCTAAGGATTAGCCCGAAAATGAATTTATTTAGTCTTTGACTTTTGACTGAACATTTTCAAACTAGTAAGAAACTTTCATTTTGAAATTTGTATTGGGGAACTTGGCTTTACTTTTATCTCAATTCTTTTTACGGAATACCACTTTCGCGTAGTTGGCTTTTTTTACATGAAATATTTTTGTTATGATTTCACTACTTTTATAAAGGAATATTGTTAAAAACTTTTGCAATGCCCTATTAGAAATGTTGAGTTTTTAAAAAATATTTTCCTATGGGTTTATCATAGTTCCTATCAGTGGAGAATGTTAATTTTACATAACTTTACATATATAGGAGAGGGAAGTTAATTAGAATTTCGGGTTTTTTAATTTTGTTTTATAGTTTTATCATAGTTCCTATTCCCCTTCTAAAACTCAGCTCTCTAGCGTTTCTGGAAGTGGGCAGTGTTACTTTTACATAACTTTACATTTATAGGGGAGGAAAGCAAATTAAAACTTTGGCGTTTTTTCCTTAAGTTTTATCATATGTTCTATCAGTCTGCCAAAGCTCAGATTTCTAGCGCCTCTGGAAGTGGGCAATGTTACTTTTACATAACTTTACATGTATGAGGGAGGGGAGTGAGTTAGAATTTTTGGGTTTTTTGATTTTTTCCAAAGGCTTGGTCACAATTTCTATCAGTGTGCCAAATTTTAGCTTTGTAGCGTGTCTGGAAGTAGAGTAGAATTGATGATCTATACATGAGTGAGTAGATGAGTGAGTGAGTGAGTGGCAATTTCGACGTTTTTTGAAATTTCGTAACTACTGTAACACTTTATGGAAGTCCATGAAACTTGAAGGAATTGTTAAATTTATAAAGATCTACGACGGTGCAAAGTTTGAGATTCGTAGCTCATTTCGAAGTAGAGTTTTAGATGGGTCAAATATGGGCTGAAATGTTTCAAGAAAAGATGATGCAGCAGTTTCCGCGCGAACTTGGCGGGGCACTGCCAGATAATATTGAGAAAATATATTAATATGATTTTCTTTTGTGTACAAAAATTTCAGGCAGTGATCTTGGATCAATGGGGACCAATTTTGTATCGTATAAATTGAAAACAGTGTGCAAACTTCAATAAAGGCACTCTATACTGTCTGTGAAAATTGAAAAAAATTGAAGAAGTGAAAGAGAAAAACGGCGTAGGCAATATAGGTACATAAGTTATTGTTTTAAATCGTGGAAACGGGAGTGAAAAAAAAAGAAGGCAAAGAACGAATTTTTCTTTTTGTTCTTTCTCCCGTTTCATTCTAGGTCAAGAGATCAGAGAGAATGTTAAAATTAGTGGAAAGAAAAAATATTTTGCTTTTTTTCCCGTTGCTTAATTTTAAAATAAAATGGTATTTTAGTTTTTTGTACTCTTCTATATTTTTTAATTATTCTGATTTTTTTAACATGAGAGAATTATAAACTTTTTATGGTACAAACATATAGGTACAATCTTTGTCGAAATTCTTACAGGACTTTCTATCGTTCAATTTTAATCATCACTAAACCACTAGCGCACTTAGAAATATGTGTTGGACAATGATGTCGTATTTTATGCTATATTATTTTTGTATTCAGGAAATATCTTGAAAATATTTAAAAAATCTTGTGCTTGGGGCCCCTGGACTCAGCGGCGTAGCGTGGGGGGGGGGGGGTTCGACGCCCCCCCGCCCCCCCGCCCCGAGGGTACTGGCGCCCCATGGGTGGCCGAAGCGCTCTCAGCTTTATTAAGTCGGGCCGACAACGTCCAAGTGTCGGCCCCCCCGTCACACATGATGACCTTTTTTTTTTTGGGGTCGCAAGATTTTTGAGAGGCGCCCTTTCTAGCTGTCGCCACCTCCCCCCCCGCCCCCTAGGGCATGCTACGCCGCTACCTGGAGTTTGGCCTGGATCTTTGTACTGTGTACTTCTTCTTCATTTTTTTTACAAACTTCACAGAAAATTGATGACTTTTGGTTAGTTGGTGAACACTGTTGCCAAACAATACATATCTACTAGTTTTTATAAAAAAAAAAAATATTTTCAATAATTGGTATAAAATTTAATCTGCTGATTACCCCGCATTGGTAGCTCATGAAATAATTGTCTGGTATCAAAAATATTTTAAATTTACATTACATTTTGTCATAACGTTATATGCGCGGCAACACTGCCAGTGGCGTGTCGTATAGGGCGCCAGGGGGGGCAAACGCCTCCCCCGCCTCTCTGCGCTTGGCGCCCCTGGCGTCCTTTGAGAAAAAAATAGAAAAACTAAATTTAACGCAAAAACAAATGGTGCGTGTGTTATTATTTTAAAAAAAGTTTTGTGATTTATTTGACTCTCATACCTATATTTGTGCCCCTTAAGGTCTTCGCCCCTCCCCCCCCCCCCAACCGCCCTTTTATCCACGACACGCTACTGTACTCTGCGTTATTCACACACAATTAAAGTCAAACATTATCCTTTAGTAAGAGATAAAGAAAGAAAAATGATAAAAGAAATTAAAAGAAAGAGCCAAGAAATGAATGTTAAGAGAGTTATAGGAAATAACAGAAATATGAACACCAGTATTTACTAAAGGGTCTACAGTGCTAAGTGCTACAATCCTAGGTTTAAAAGGCTACATTTTGGTTGAAGGTTTAACTTATTTTTCTCGTGAATGCAATAGTTTTTAATATTTATATAAATTGTTCAAAAATACCTTGGGATATGTGTCATCTTTTTTCGTTGTAACAAAGACATTATTTCCACACAAAGGTTATAAATAAATAAAATTAATAAAATATTTTGGTTTAACAATGGTAGCCATATTTAAACCTCCAAACGTCCCTAGGGAATGTCAAATAAAAACGGTGTAAGTCAGTGTCAGCTGTCCGCTATATTTTACATGTTAATTTTTTAGACAAGTTAGCGACGATTAAACCGATGATCGATTGTTTTAGTGAATATGTAATTGAAAAGGGATTCTAATATATCTTGTGCTTTTTACAGTATTTAAATATTGATATGTGTTTAATACGGTGATGCATCTACAGATATAGTTTTAGGTTATTTATGTATCATTTAGCTTTGAATATTTTTGTATGTAAGTTTTTTTGTCAATCATGGATTATTTCTATTTTTCGAACTTTAAACCACCCCTCAGAGGTGGTACTACAATTTGAGACTATTTTTAGCGGGAATCCTACGACTGCACGGACTAAATCTTCAAAAAATTACATTTGCTTACAAAATTTTTATGTGGTTTTTCTCTATTTCTAAAGTTAATTTGAATTTATATGAGATGAAACCCACTGAGAAATACTTACTCATATTGCACATTAGGGTGAACCAAATCTTTGCAGTTATTTGACCTGTGAGTATTAAAAAAATACACTTAAACCGGTTGGTATCAAGTCTATAGACTTGATACTTAAACCCGGTCTACAATGCTAAGTCTTAAGGTCTTAGTAAATACTGGTGGAAATGTCTAAGGCCGACACTAGGTAGATACGAAATAATTAAAATAAAGAATATGAACGGCATAGAGACTAACGTTAAAGAGGATATTATAAATATCACACAACTATTGTATACAGAATTATACCAAACAAAAAGGGAACCATCATGAGAAACCACTAAGAAACTCCAAGCAAAAATAAACTAACATAACATAAACTCAGAGTAACAACCTGAAATAAGCAAAGAAAATAAAAAATAACAAATCAAAAGACGGAGTAAAGGCCGAAATGCTCAAATAGGGTAGTAAAGCTGTAGTAAGTACACTACATATTCTCCTGAATAAAATACTACAAGAAAAAATAATCCAAAACAACTGGAAATAATCAATAACCATTATTCTACACAAGAAAGGCGATAGAGCAGATCTAAAAAACTATCGATCTATAACACTAGTTAATGTAATTTATAAGCTTTTTACGAAAATATTAACAGATAGACTTCAAAATTTGACGGGTATCAATCAAAACAACAAGCAGACTTCAGAAAAGGTTTCCGTACAGTTTACCACCTATTAACCATGAAAATCCTAATAGAACGAGCCAACGAATACAACATTCCAATCTATATTGCGTTTATAGAGTTTGAAAAAGCTTTCGATAGCATTGAGCCCGGGGCAGTAAAAGCATCTTTAATTAATAGCCAATAGTATAGCAAGCAACAACATCAATCAAAATCCACGAATATATATATTGTTTGAATTCTCGGTCGTGGAGCATCTTTGTAATTTTGGAAAAGGAGTGAAAAAATCTCCACACAATTTTTGAATAGATTATATATTCCCATTCATACCCCGACGCGTTTCGGAAATTTTATATTTCCATCTTCAAGGGGAAATAAGTTAATTATCCAGGTCAATAAAAATGTGAACAATATGATTAACAGTAGTTACATGACAGTAAACAACATTAAAAATTAAAAAAAACACTCACAGATAAACTAAAACTTTTGTTACATTAAATAAATATAAATCCACGAAGGAACCAAGCAGCCAATCCGCAAAAGAATAAGTGTCAGTCAGACTATTTAACCCGGCCCTAGAAGATGTCTTTAAAAACTTAGATTGGGAAGAAATAGGCATTAAAGTAAACGGACAATACTTGAACGACTTAAGATATGAAAATGATATTGCCTTAATAACAGATAAGAAAGAAGAACTAATAAAAATACTGGACGAATTGGATACAACAGCTAAAAATATAGGCTTGAGTAGGAACTGCACTAAAACTAAAGTAATAACAAACACAGATGAGGATATCACGATCAGAATAAATCAAGAGAAAATAGAACAAGTAGAGGAATAACCTGGGACAAATTATTAAACTAAAAAAGGAAAACCAAACGGCTGAAATCAAGAGACGAGTAAGATTAGCCTGGGCAGCATTCGGTATTAAGCTACATAATAAAATATAAAAAATATCTTCAATACCTCAAAACGAAAGTGTATATCCAATGTATCCTTCCCGTATTTACCTATGGATCTCAGACCTGGACACTTACAAAATCAAAAATGGATAAGGTAACAAAAGCCCAAAGATCAATGGAAAGACAAATGTTAAATGTAAAGCTAACAGATGGAAAAAGGAATGAATGAATAATAAATAAAACAAAAGTAAGGGATGTAAGAGGAGAAGTAGGAAAATTAAAATGGAAATTTGCCGGTCATAATATCGAACAGAAAGACGATCGATGGAACAAGTGTATTGTAACCTGGAGAGCTTGGGGGAAAAAAAGTAGGGGAAGGCCACAAATGAGATGGGCGGACGATTGGAAGAGACATGCAGGAGCTAGATGGATGAACACGGCGACAGACCTATGTCCAAGGATGGATCGAAGAAGGATAGATAGATAGATAGAAGGGATAAAGTTCAAATTAGGTCCCTGCGCATGCCTCAAATAAATGATAAGTAAAAAATAAGACACACCGGCGTATACAAGGGGGGGGGGGTACTGGGGGTAATTACCCCCCCAATATTGGTAAAACGTAAGGATTTTTCCACAAAAAATCAAAGTTTGTGCCTGCGGCGCATTAAACTTTCTTTATTATTGACGAACTCGGACCACCCTTAGTGATATTTGTTAAAAATTAACTAAATGGTTTAAATTTGTAGAGTAACACAGATAATAGGTGCTCTAATTTAGCAACTAGGTGTTGTTTGACTAAATTACCCCTCCCAAGATCAGGGCCTGGATACGCCACTGATGGGACATGCAAAAGGTCACAAATTATTTAAACTATTCTTGTAAACCTAACAGACAAAAACGTTTTATTATAATTCCTTTGGCAACGATTTGTTTTTAAAGCATCAATTTCCAATTGCTGTTACACTTTCGACCATCTAATCAAAAATTTGGCATTGAAAAAAATTGCTGATGTTCGTCAAACGTAATAATGTAATTGTTTTATTTAATTTTTCTCACTTTTGTTTGGATTTGCGCGCATAGATACCTCGGTGTTGCTTGATTGATGTCAAATGTTAAAAAAAACACTAAAGTTGCGAGTATGGGTTCGCAGACAAATTTGCCGCCTTTGTATATACAGGGTGTCATTAAAAGTTTGTAACAAACTTTGACAGGTGATAGTACACATAAAAATAAGAAAAAAAGTTCATATGAACATAGGTCCTAAAATGCATAGTAGGGGAGCTACGGGCACCAAAAGGGTTAATATCGAAAATGGTTTTTTTTATACAGCAACTTTAAAAAGCTATGGAATTTTACAAAAAATTGCAAATGTTAATTAATTTTGACCCTTCACATTGTGGCAAGGTAAAAAAATAATTACTTAACTCAAAAGGGTACTTTTGGTAGGGGTGGGGGGGTTGTTTTAACAAGAATTTTTTTTTGTATTGCATTTTTTTACATTTTGAGTCCATTTTTGAAAACTACTCCCTTTTTTAAGTAAAAAAGGTACTCTTGTCCAAAGTCGCCAGTTTACGAGATAATTGATTGTAAAAGTTATCCTGTTTATGGGAGGTACTTAATTTTTTTTTTTCGGATTGTATTTTTTTACATTCTAAGTGCATTTTGGAAATCTTCTCACCTTTTTACGTCGAAAAGGTTCTCTACTCCAAATTCGCCCAGAGCAAATTCGATAGCTTTTTAAAGTTGCTGTATAAAAAAAACCATTTTCGATATTAACCCTTTTGGTGCCCGTAGCTCCCCTACTATGCATTTTAGGACCTATGTTCATATGAACTTTTTCTCTTATTTTTATGTGTACTATCACCTGTCAAAGTTTGTTACAAACTTTTAATGACACCCTGTATATAGTATAGAATCCAAGCGAAACCTGCGGGGCAGGAGGAAGTTAGACTGACGATCACGGTCCCTGGAATAGACCGGTCTTCGGATCTTAAATATACAGTACAGTCCCGATTATCCGAAATAATATGGACCAAAGTGATTTCGGATAATCGAAATTTCGGTTAATCCGATTTTTTTTTTAAATAGGAGTTTAGGATGCGAATATCATTAGATCGACATAAAAACATTTGTAACAGTCTGTCGGCTAACTAAAACCATTCGCATTTTAGACCGTCGTGTCGTATTGCCGTGAAACTCCGAGGGGAACTACCTGGCAGTATAGGCGAATCCCAGACGCATTTCGTATAATGCGAATTTTTTCAGTTTATCGGGATTTTTGTTTTTAAAGTTTGTTTCGGATAAACCGGATTTCGGCAAATCGCGATTCGGATAATCGGGATTGTACTGTATATGTCTTCTGGCCTGAAAGACAGAAGAGTTTTCGTAGGTCACGGATTATTTGTTTTTTCTTGCAATCGATATGTTCTTTGATTGATATCGCAGCCCACGAGAAAGACCGGCCCGGGCGCGGAAATATCACGTGATCGTAGGAGTCCCACAAAAAAACGCCTCACGGCCCGCTGTCATTACAAAACATGTGTGTGTCCAGTTTTGTTTACGTCGATTTTTTTTTTAATTCGGGTACGAATTTTATGTGAATTTTACTCGGAATTTTATCAAAGTTATTAAAATAACGCAGCCCACGAAAAAGACTGTAGTGGGCTGCGTTAAAATAATTAATGGCTAATGATTAAATTATAAAGAAAATACCTATAAGATAAACAATGCCGCGAACGTGTAATTAGTGTTGTTCCTTATCGGTCCAACTATAAAACTGAAACCTAATGTGTTGCAAACGGGAAAGAAGTGGTAAAAGATAAGATCTTGGATAAGATTGATCAAGTAATAGACATCCTTAGTGACATTTTCGATAGTGAGAGTGAAAAATGTGTTCAGTTGTCATTTCTTATTGAACAATTAGGTCTCTTGAAAAGGTAACCTGAGAATCGAAGATATGGTGGATACACTTTAATGTTGGCTTCATCTTTGTTTATCCAGTTATCCAGTGCATACACATCAATTTACATTTCTAAGGTAATATGTCTTCCGCACCCTCGCAATATTAAAAAACTGATTTGTAAAATATTGTTAACAGATAGTAATCTCTCTGGTAGTGTGAAATATTTAAAAAGTAAGATACAGCTTTTAAAAGAACATGAGTTGGTAGTTAACTTACACTTTATTGAAATAGATATTAAACTTTGTGCTTGGTAATTTTTCAAAAAATTATTGACGACCACTACATTCAGTTCATTGAATGGGAAAACCATCTCACTTATTCACAAAATCACTTGTTTCTTTTTAATAAATTATTGTGAAATGTTTTATATTGAAAATTTTTCTTCAGATAACTCTAGCGAGTGTTTTTGTGGAGAAAAACTATTGTCAAAGCTTGAAAAAATTAGTTTAAAGGCATGTAAAGTTTTTTTAAATAATTTTATTAAAAAGCACAATGATTTAGTGTCTGCTAATAAATCTTTGAATAAGAACTCAAAGATGATAACAGTCAAAGAAAAATTAAAAAACTAAAAGCTTAGGTTTAATATGTCCAATTTTGAAAGACTTGTATAGATTTGATGTTACTAACGATATTATGTACCTAATATATGTACCTGAAGATATTAGAGTGCAAATTTTGTATAATTTTTTATTTTATAGATTCAGTTCTTTTATCCATAATAAACACATATATCAGCAAAATATTTTTTTCAATTTTTGCCTATAAAAGAACAAAAATTTTTTGTTAATTTATTTAAATTGTGTAAAACATATAATATATTAAGCAATACAATAAGAATCCTGGGACTCCTAAGATCACGTGACCGCCGACTTGCTTATAACGCGCCATGGCCGGTCTTTATCGTTGGCTGCGGATTGATATGTATAGTAATTTATTTTCGACCGCTTTTGTTCTAGTTTCTCTCGTATCTCGGTAGATGGCGCTTCTTGTTAGGGTTTTCTTACTATATAAATAGGATTAGAGACAAAACCGTCTAATTAACTTCGCAATGGTGTCACATTGACCAAGCAGTGTTCTGAGGAGTCCCATAAGGACGAAACAGTTACCTAACTGCCAACACTTATTTATTAGGTGTCCATTAAGACAGTTTTCCACCAAACGGACAGTTGAGTTTGTGTTTTGTTTGTGTTTTCTAGTTTCCGAAAAACAAAAACAAATTGAAGACAAACCCAAAACTCTTGTTTCCATCAAGCGGACTAGTTTTTGTTCGAGTTTTATTTTTGTTTTCGGTACTTTTTCACTCGTTGTCGTTAGTCTTTCTTTTTCCATCCAATTTGTGTTAAACAACTGGGCAATTTCTTTGTAAGAATCCATTTTTTAATTCTATTTTATGGCTGGCATCCTTTGGGTCCCACAAATTTTTATGTTCCCTAAAGGCATCAATCAAGGTACTAATTTCTTCAGTGGTCCACTGTTTTTTTGGAAGTTTACCATTTTCGGACATGATCTGGAAATTCTGGAAAAAACAATTTACTTGTAGGTATATATCTAATAAATTTATCGAGCGTTTGGAAACAAATTTCTTAAAATACTTATATTTACTTACCTATCAAGTGAGTGGCTTTAATGGATTTGTTTTTTTTTTTGATTTGTGATTCTGTTATTTCTATTGGAAAAATTGTTTTCGACTTTACTCTAAGTTATAGTATCTCAGGAAAATTCCATTCCGAAAAGATGCAAATTTTTGCGCATTTCCATACTGTTTAAAACCACACCTGATTAATGACATGAATATAGGTTAAAAGCCATATCATCAATTAGGGGTAATTTAGCTTGTGTATGAGAATTAATTAAAAATTCGGGGTAATATATTTTTTTGAATGTCATGTCTAGGTACAAGCAACTTCACTTGCCATGCACAATTATAACAAAAGCTTTTAAAATTGGCTTTGATATCGAAATTGCCGCTATAAACTAAAATCACTGGCAAGGGAATTATAAAAACGTTTTATCATAACAAAAACATTTCATGTAAAAAAAAATCAAGTGCGCGAAAATGGTATTCCGTAAAAAGAATTGAGATAAAAGTAAAGCCAAGTTCTCCAATACAAATTTCAAAATCAAAGATTCTTACTAGTTTCGAAATATTTTTATAAACTTTGCTATTACAGCCAAACTTCTTTATGTTCAAGTGCCTAAGAGTCATTTGCAGCCGTACCCGTAATAGCCAAGTTTAGAAAAACATTTCCAAATCAGTAAGAACCTTTCAGTTTGAAATTTGTATTACTGGCTTTTCGCGTACTTAGATTTTTTTACATAAAATGTTTTTCTTATGACTTGACACTCCTTTTTTAAAGGATTTAAATAATATATAAGTTTTAAAGTAGTAAAATATGCGGTGTATTGTTCAAAACTTTTGCAATACATTATTAATTGAGGTTTTTTAATTTGTCCTATAGTTTTATATCATAGTTCGAATCAGTCTTCCAAAGATCCGCTCTCTATTATTTCTGGAAGTGGGCAATGTTACTTTAACATAACTTTACATTTCTAGGGGAGGGAAGTTAATTAAAATTTTGGGGGTTTTTTAATTTTTTTTCTATAGTTTTATCATAGTTTCTATCAGTCTGCCAAAGATCAGCTCTCTAGCGTTTCTGTAAGGGGGCAATGTTACTTTTACATAACTTTAGATGTATAGGGGAGGGGAGTAAATTAGAATTTTGTTGATTTCTAAAAGGGCCTACAGACACGCCAACATTTTTAGAGATCAGTACGCGCGTACAAGTTTGCGCGTACTAATCTCTTCGTGTGTAGACAATATCCGCCTAAAATATCTCTCGAAGATGTATTCAGTCGCAGCTTGAGTTTTTGTTCGCCCGCACGATGTACGCGTGCAAATCTCTCGGTGTCTAGGCAAAACGCATTAATAATATCGTGTTTATGTTTGGAAGGTTAAATTTTGTCTTCGTGTGTGTAGGCAATTCCACCAAACGTACCTTGTCTGTAGGCCCCTTAAAGGGGCCTACATACACGCGAGCATTTCTTGAGATTAGTACGCGCGAACTAATCTCTGCATACATGTACGTTTGGTGGAATTGCCTACACACACGAAGACAAAATGAAACGTTCTAAACATAAACACGATATTATCAATGCGTTTTGCCTAGACACCGAGAGATTTGCTCGCATACATCGTGCGCGCGAACAAATCTTCGAGAGATATTTTAGGCGGATATTGTCTACACACGAAGAGATTAGTATGCGCAAACTTGTACGCGCGTACTAATCACTAGAAATGTTCGCGTGTCTATAGGCCCCTTAACAGTCTGCCAAATTTCAGCTTTGTAGCATGTCTGGAAGTACATTAGAATTTTAACGATCTATACATGAGTGAGTGAGTAAGTGGCAATTTTGACGTTTTTTGAAATTTCGTAACTACTTTACTAATTTATGGAAGTCCATGAGACTTAAAGGAGCTGTTAACTCTATGAAGATTTACGACTGTGCAGTTTGAGTTTCGTAGGTCATTCCGAAGTAGAGGTTTAGATAGGTCAAATATGGGCTGAAATGTTTCTAGAAAAGATAGTACAGCAGTTTACGCGAACTTGGCGGAGCACTGCCGTACCCCCGAATAAGATTCATTCATGAGAATTTAAGTTTTTATATTTGCAAATGTGAAAAATCTATAGGTATAAAATTGTTACTAGTTTTGAAGCTAGTAGCAGAAAATTCGCGAGAAAACTTAGGTATCTACTATTAATTTTATTATGAACAGAATAGTTTCCAGCGAATTTAATATCTCACAAACCATAAACTAGGTATTACGCTTCTTGTATTGCTATAAAAAAATCCTAATTATTTTGAAAAATTTACATATAAAAAAAATTTATATAAGTGTTAAATTTAAATTCAAATATTTGATTTTTATCTAGATATTTTATGAGCATTATAGTTAATAGGGACTTATTGGAATAAAACCTGACTTTATTTTAGAGTCGACTTTATTTTGACACATTTACACAGAAAACTGACAGCTGACCTTTCAAAATTGACATAGCAAAGCCAGATTTAATAATAAAGACGCTAACTTTCATTTAATAAATACCGACACTAATAAATCCGGTTTTTAAATACACAAAGGCCGAATTTTGAAGCAGAGCAGCTGTTTTTTATATGCAAATTTGTCACCATAGGGTCGATGTTTAAATAAGGTCAGGTTTTATTCCAATAAGTGTCTAATGTTGCGTCTTACGCATTAACCACTACGCGTTTTCCTTAAAATAAGTAAAGAGCTCAATCATTTGCAGAAATCTTGCTTGCCTTCGTAACAAAATTTTATGCTTAGCAGAAACAAAAATAGAAATAAAATAAAGTGATGTTGGACTAGAATAATGGGTCTAAATTGTCATTCTTGTCCCCGCAAAAACACATTTTATGGTTTTATTAAAAGAATTTTCCGAGTTAGAGGTCAACTACTAAATGCATCACACAAATTATGCTGTTTTTGTCCTTCTTTTTTTTAGTTACGCAATCTAAAAAATTCTGCCAATTTTTATTCACCGAATTACCACAAATTGTAGAATAGCAAAAATAGAGTAAATTTTTATTGGCATACATTTTCACTAATTGAACATATCTGGGTGGGCGCAAATTGCTGTACCACCTTTTCTTGAAACATTTCAGTCCATTTTTGACCGATCTAAAACTCTACGTCGGAATGAGCTACGAAACTCAAACTTTGCACAGTCGTAGACCCTTATAGAGTTAACAACCCTCCAAGTTTCACAGACTATAGTAGTAAAATATAGTTCATTCCATAATTGTTGAGATAACTTTTTGATAGTAATCAGCTGATACCATAACAAATAGCATAGGCCAGCGAAAAAAAATAGTAAAAAGTTATCCCAAAAATAATGGTATGGACTTTACTTATGAAGTTTTAAAAAACGTCGAAATTGTCACACACTCATGTATAGATCATCAAAATTCTACTGTACTTTCTGACATGCTAAAAAGCTGAAATTTGGCAGACTAATTATGACCAAACCCTTGTAAAAATTCAAAAAACCCCAAATTCCACAGACTTCTACTCCCCTCCTCTATACATGTAAAGTTATGTAAAAGTAAAATTGCCTACTTTCAGAAACGCTAGAGCTGAGCTATAAAAGGCCGATATTATTTGAAATTTGCATTACAGAACTTGGCTTTACTTTTATCCCAATTCTTTTTACGAAATACCATTTTCGCTCTTCCTTACATGAAATGTTTTTGTTATTAAATTTTTTAATGTACAAGGGTCCCAGATAACAGTAACTACATGCAGATTTCGAAAGAGGTACAATTTTGGAAAAATGAAAAAAATTGAGCAATTCCGAGCCCAATCAGAGACTGTATTGAAATTAAAAATATCTTCAGGGGTTTTTAAAATCTAGGGCAAAATCTGGTGTTGTGTTTTTCGAAAAATTAAAATATTGTCGCCATCTTGTACACAATTTTAATAAAATTTAGTAGTTTTGTGTAGGCGACCACGGCCAATCGAATGACTTCTTCAAAAATTTTCTAGACCTTCTATTTTTTTGTAATTATGACCAAATTTGTAATTCTTTATAGCCGCCATATTGAATTTATAGATTTATAAAAAATAAAAAGGGCTATTTAACCGTGTATAACGAGCCTATCTTTGGATGATGTAAAATCTGAATTTATTAAAAAAAAACAGTTTTTTACCTTGTTTGTTGTAAAACTAATGCCGGAATTTTGGTTGTTGTTATATCTAGGTAAATTTCAAATATTTATCAATCATTTGATCTTCCTGATAAGAGTTGTAAAGTATCTCAATTAATTTTGATATTTCTTGAGTTATACTGCCAATTAATGTGCCAGTGGCGTATATAGAAAAATGTTTCGAAGGGGGCCCGAACAGGTTTGGGGGGGGGCGAGACCCCACGATTCCGTATTTTATGCTATTTTATGTTTGTATTCATGAAATATGTGGAAAATATCCAAAAAAACGTTTAGCTTAGTCCCCCCAGGCCCCCCGTTATATACGCCACTGCTATGTGCCATCAGAACGCTGGAGGAGCTCAAGATATGTACGATTAGTACCTAGTTTGATCTCCAGTTGGCCCTATGTGGTGGTTTTTGAATATTATAAATTGAATCCAAACATTTACTTTACTTCCGAAATCCACATGTGGTCACTTTTAACTGAGACACCCTATATATTATATTAAAATTACCTATGTTTTATATGAAGGGACCTATATATTAATAAATGGATCCATGATGGATATCTTCCCAGCTAGCCTATTAGCACACTGTAAGTGAAGCCATGATATATTGGCCTTGAAAAAAGTTTTTTGTAAATATCTCAGAAACTGAAGCTCTTACGAAGTTTTTGGTTCTTACACGAATTATTGAGCAAAATGTAGTCTACTATATTCTGAAAACCGCATATTGATACGTTGCCCAGTTAACAAGTAAGCATATTTTTTAATTTTTAATTATCAAAAATTAGCGCTAATGGATTTTGACCAAAATCTTATCAGCTCTTTAGAGTGTCGAAGACACAGACATCAAGACGATATTGCTAAAATAGGTCAAAATACACCCCAATAACCCATTTTCGGCGTTGTCTAACAAAAAATATTTTCCGACGGAACTAATACCTTCTCTAGCCATTGCTACGCGGGCTAGGAAGGCAAAAAATAGCAGCATGATATGGTTACGTTTGAATGATCGCATTTTTAAGGGGGTTGACTATAAGAGGCACCCTAAAAATATAAACCGGAAGTACAATATAAGTTCTCAATCAATCATTTCCTAAAAATAAGTCGACACTATTTTTATTATTTATTTTTTTTATTTTAGAGATGACCACTGTGAGAAACCAAAAAAAGAATGAAATTAAACACAAATTATTCACTTAATTCTTAAAAACGAAATAGTCAGTTAAAATATATTCTTTTGGACACATTTTTCGTTTTCTTTTCCATAATTTTCCATGAATTTTCGGTCAATCGTTTTTGAAATACTTTTAGGTACGTCAATAAGCAATTCCGTCATAGGTTCAAATTGATTTTTAATGTCCAAAAATCTCCAAAAATTTGTAATTTTTGTGAATTTCTACGTATTAAGTCGATACTTCTTGATTGATGCATCAATACATTAGTGAAGAATTCCCTATGATTTTGTGTTCTTGTATTTGGAAAATACCCAAATACGTCAAAGCAAAATAATATACAGGGCGTTACCAGCCATTTGTGTTTCTATTATTCGCAAGGGAGTACAAAAATTAATTTATCATTTGTAGAAAAAAAATTATTTTGGTTATTTCAAAATTAAAATTAAATTAACACAGGGTGTGTCAAAAAAGTTGGAAAAAACATTTTTCATCTTGATTCCAAAAATACCCACTTTATTATTTTTGTTTTTAAGTAAGTATTACATTTTTAATTTCCGTCGATAACAGTTGAAAAGAACTATAGCAAAATAGGGAATTTTGTAATCAGGAAAAATATGTTATTTAAAAATATAACAATATACATATGAGGTATCCCGTTAAATTTAAGAAGGTGGTCAAAAGTTGACAATATTGCATCTAATAACATGTAAGGTAGTGGAGGGGTAGCACAACTCACGCTATCTATTAAATATAACGGCGTGATAAAAACAGCCTAATAAGATAATAAAATTATTATTACCTTCCTAGCGCGCATAGGAATGGCTAGAGAAGGTATTATTTTCGAGGAAAAATATCGTCGTGATGTCTGTGTGTGTGTGTGTGTGTGTGTATATTATTTCTGTCCGTAACACGATAGCGCCTAAACCGCTAAACCGATTTTCATAAAATTTTCAGGTAAAATAGTGTTCAACACTTTTAGTAGCGGATTAGAGTTTGGTTAAAATCCATTAATGCTAATTACAGTTTTTTGACAATTAAAAATTTTTTGAAAATGCTAACTTTTTAACGGAGCGTCGTATCAATATGCGGTTTTCGGAGTATCGTAGACTATGTTTTGCTCGATAATTTGTGTTATAACCAAAAACTTCGTAAGGGTTTGAGTTTCTGAGAAATTAACAAAAAACTGTTCTTAAGGCTGATATCATGGTTTGACTTGTGCTAATAGGCTAGCTAGGAAGGTATTAGAGCGGATTTGAGGGGGGTAACGCGGTAATTACCCCCCCCCTAGAACAAAAAATATGCACTTTTTGTTAATGATTAAAGGGAAAATAGGCAAATTACTCCCCCGAGAAAAAAAAATATATGACAAATAATTTTTTGTCGACTATTACCCCCCCCCCCCCCTAGATTCTCACCTAGATCCGCGCTTGAGCGAGAGTGTTTTGTTTTTGTTTACCTATTCATGGGCGCACCCAGGGGGGGGCAAGATTTTTTTAGATATTTTCCACATATTTCATGAATAAAAAGATAAAATAGTATAAAATACGACATGATGAGGTCTCGGGCCCCCCCCAAGAGGCCTCGGCCCCCCCCCAAGACAAATTCCTGGGTGCGCCACTGCCTATTTATTAAAAAATATGGGCCTGTTATTGTGGTTACGATTGAATAAACGCCTTTTAAAGGGGGTTGAATGTAAGAGGCACCCTAAAAAATGTAAACCGGAAGTACAATATACGTTAACATTTCCTTAAAATAAGTAGACATTACTTTTTTATTTTATATTTAAAGTTGACCACTGAGTAATAATAAAGTATATTTGAGGTAATATCAACTCACCGATAGTTTCCACAAGTTTATAGAACTAGTGAAATTAAACACAAATTATCTCTTTATATTTTAAATAAATTAATTTACGGGCTGGTCCTCAGAACAAGGTAGAGGTAGCCGTATACATCGATGTTACAGTCCCCTTAGACTCCTTAGACCCGAGGCTACCCTAGCTGATACCGCAAATTGGCAGTTGGTTTTCTAAAGTGGGTATCCACATTTCATTTCTCCTTTTCAGATTTTATCATCTTCATTTCATCGCCTTTCCATCCATCTTGGTTATGCCGTACTGACAATGTCTAAGGAGACTGTAACATCGATGTATACGGCTACCACTACCTTGTTCTGAGGACCAGCCCGTAAATTAATTTATTTAGTCTATGACCACACCTCAAAAAATTCCTTTCATATTTAATATAGAACCTGGGCTTAGGATACCTACTGAGATTGACTTTAGCTGTCTCCGTAGTAATGTTAGATTTTTGCCTCAGACCCGAGGCTACCCTAGCTGATACCGCAAATTGGCAGTTGGTTTTCTAAAGTGGGTATCCACATTTCATTTCTCCTTTTCAGATTTTATCATCTTCATTTCATCGCCTTTCCATCCATCTTGGTTATGCCGTACTGACATTGGCGTAGCTAGGGGGGGGCAGGGGGGGCCTGGCCCCCCTGAAGTCCCTCAGGCCCCCCCTAAGATATTTTAGGCCTCCCCTACCGACTAGTAGTAAAAGAACATGACGCTGAACCTATTCAAATAAAATAGGTGCATTAAAATTTAAAATCATTCAGATAATGTTTACATTTCAGGAAAAAGCCCTTGTCTTGCGGAATTAGGCTTTTTCTCTTTAAATTATCGGTAACTTTTCTGCACTTATGCAATTTCCCGAAAATATTTTTTAAATTTAAACATAATTATGCATATTGAATATTTCATCATTGGCGTAGCTAGGGGGGGCCAGGGGGGTCCTGGCCCCCCCTGAAGTCCCTCAGGCCCCCCCTAAGATATTTTAGGCCTCCCCTACCGACTACTAGTAAAAGAACATGACGCTGAAAATACATACTTTTCTATTATTATTCGGGAAATATTGAAATAAAATAGGTGCATTAAAATTTAAAATCATTCAGATAATGTTTACATTTCAGGAAAAAGCCCTTGTTTTGCGGAATTAGGCTTTTTCTCTTTAAATTATCGGTAACTTTTCTGCACTTATGCAATTTCCCGAAAATATTTTTTAAATTTAAACATAATTATGCATATTGAATATTTCATACATATTGGCGACATCTTGTAAAATATTATAGAAGTGTAAGTTAAATTTCGCATTTAATAAAGACAGCGACCTTTGCCCCTCTGTTTCCGAAATCGGGTTGTTGATGTCGTAAGGTTATAAAAGACCTTTTTAAACTGTTTTTCTAAAATAAATATAATAATCTTTTTAGTTTTTTTGAGGTTAGCGTTTAGTGTCTTATGGAAATTTTCCGATTTTGGTGACAATTTCATAACCATTTTCATATTAAGTTTTCCCACGTCGTTAAATGGAATAAATTCGTCGAGCAATACCGGGAAATTTTTAATATTAATACTTCTGCTCTAAGAGCAGAAATGACCGTTTTAAAGAATTGTATTTTTCGGTTAAATCAAACTGTTGGTCATGATTCTATCAAACAACATATAGCAGAAAACACCTATCCAAACCTCTACCAACTTTTTAAAGTTGCGAGTATTCTTCCAATTTCAAGTGCAACTTGCGAGAGGTCTTTCTCTGCCATGAGGAGAGTTTTTAATTGGCTTAGAACAACTATGACTCAAGAGAGACACTCAGGTTTGTCATTGTTATTCATAGAAAAAGATGTTGAGGTCGACTAAGACAGTGTGGTAGACGCTTTCAGTCAGCGACGTAGAAAAGTTTCTTTGTAGAATTGCTGAATTATATACTTCCTGTGTATACATATAAATAAGTTGGTAAATGTATTATTAAATTTGTTATATTAAAATATTAGAACATTTAATGCGCGTATTTTTTTTTTATTCATTGCACACTTTGCACGACTCTTTAAAACCTATGTTTGCTTTTTGTTCAAGATAGACCGGGGCCACGGCCCCCCCTGAAAAGCAAGGCTAGCTACGCCAATGTATTTCATACATATTGGCGACATCTTGTAAAATATTATAGAAGTGTAAGTTAAATTTCGCATTTAATAAAGACAGCGGCCCTTGCCCCTCTGTTTCCGAAATCGGGATGTAGATGTCGTAAGGTTATAAAAGACCTTTTTAAACTGTTTTTCTAAAATAAATATAATAATCTTTTTAGTTTTTTTGAGGTTAGCGTTTAGTGTCTTATGAAAATTTTCCGATTTTGGTGACAATTTCATAACCATTTTCATATTAAGTTTTCCCACGTCGTTAAATGGAATAAATTCGTCGAGCAATACCGGGAAATTTTTAATATTAATACTTCTGCTCTAAGAGCAGAAATGACCGTTTTAAAGAATTGCATTTTTCGGTTAAATCAAACTGTTGGTCATGATTCTATCAAACAACATATAGCAGAAAACACCTATCCAAACCTCTACCAACTTTTTAAAGTTGCGAGTATTCTTCCAATTTCAAGTGCAACTTGCGGGAGGTCTTTCTCTGCCATGAGGAGAGTTTTTAATTGGCTTAGAACAACTATGATTCAAGAGAGACACTCAGGTTTGTCATTGTTATTCATAGAAAAAGATGTTGAGGTCGACTTAGACAGTGTGGTAGACGCTTTCAGTCAGCGACGTAGAAAACTTTCTTTGTAGAATTGCTGAATTACATACTTCCTGTGTATATATATAAATAAGTTGGTAAATGTATTATTAAATTTGTTATATTAAAATATTAGAACATTTAATGCGCGTATTTTTTTTTTATTCATTGCACACTTTGCACGACTGTTTAAAACCTATGTTTGCTTTTTGTTCAAGATAGACCGGGGCCACGGCCCCCCCTGAAAAGCAAGGCTAGCTACGCCAATGCGTACTGACAATGTCTAAGGAGACTGTAACATCGATGTATACGGCTACCACTACCTTATTCTGAGGACCAGCCCGTAAATTAATTTATTTAGTCTATGACCACACTTAAAAAAATTCCTTTCATATTTTATATTTTAAGCAGTGTTGCATCCAGGAACATGTCTTGGTGAAAGTCGGTTCGGTTCGGGAGGCGGGGGGGGGGGGGGCACTTGATGCAGTATTTCATGCTATTTATTGTTTTTGGGGGTCCAGGGCCCCTAACGCCCCTGGGTGCGCCTATGTTTTAAGAAGGAAATATTCAGTTCGAATAATTATGTTCTTCGAACATATTTTTTGTTGCCTTTTCCATAATTTTCCTTGAATTTTTATTGTATTATACAGTATTTCTATAATTACATTTAGGTACGTCAATTAGTGATTCCGTCATAAGTCTAAATTGATTTTTAACTTCCAAAAATCTCCAAAAATTTGTGATTTTTGAGAATTTCCACTTATTAAATCGATACTTCTTGATTGATGCATCAATACATTAGTGAAGAATCCCCTATAATTGTTGATGTATTTGGAAAATACCCAAATACGTCAAAACAAAAGAATCTACAGGATGTTACCAATAATTAGTATATTCCATCTTACAAATTTTTTAAGCAAATAGGTTTTATTTAATAATATTTTCTACATAAAGAGAAATAGGAAAACATTTTGTTACTGTAATCGTCTAAAACACACCAGAAACTGTTCGAAACACCTAAAATCAGTGGCGCACCCAGGAATGTGTCTTGGGGGGGGGGCGAAGCCTCATGATGTCAAATTTTAAATATGTAAAAAAATCTAAGGCTTGGGGGGGGGGGCCTGGGTGCGCCCATGCTAAAATTGATGTTTCGGACGGTTACATTTTGTTTTGCATAATTATGTTTCTTAACATTATGGGTTGCTATAAATTTGCTAATTGTAATTTAAGGAGTTTTTTGAGGTTTTGTTAATTTGTACGCATATACTGATGGGACTGATTGCGGGCACGTATTATGATATTAGAGTTTAATGTACAATAAAATGTTTTTCTAAACATTCCTATATGCGTTTAAATGTTTTATTTTTTTTTCCATAAGGTTATATGAATAAATAAAGCACTAGAAAGAGCTTGTACTTTTATTTTAGCATATTATTTCGGTCATAAAAATATGGTGGGCCTTATACCCTCACCTATAAATACTACCTTAGTTATGCTCTTACTATTTTATAATCGAGAGTGAGATAGTAAATTTATGATGATATAGAAAAAACTTTCGGGGGGCCCGAGAGCTTCGGGGGGGGGGCTCGAGACCTCATGAGGCCGTATTTTATGCTATGTTATGTATTCATGAAATATGTAGAAAATATCTAAAAAAATCTTAGTTTCGGGGGGGGCCCGGGGCCCCCAGGCCCCCCCCCCCCTTATATACGCCACTGGTATCTATAATAATACATAATAATAACCTACCTATTAGAAATTCATAATGGTCAGTGGCATACGCAGGAGGGTGGAAGAGCATGGGGTCTTCGGGGCTGACGCCCTTCCCCCCTCCGAGCCCCTGATATTGAAGCGGCGGCTGGTGTCAATACAACATGGTAGTGCCCAATACAACATGGTAGTGCCAGAATTTTGAGTTAGTAAAAAAAAATCGGGGTGTTGCGCCCAAATGTTTACCCACAAGTCATTATAAAACATACCAACTACTATTTTTGGGGGTTTCAAATTCTATTTTTTTTTAAAGAAATTTACCCATGCCCATCTGAATTCCGCAATGTAATGAATCAAAATTTATCAAAAAATTCTGCTGAAATAACTGAAATGTATTGTAAAGGGCGTAAATTAAAGCAACCATGCTCCACGCACAAAAACAATCCGAGTAATACGACTAACTGATGGCCTGTGCCAGGCAAAATTTTTTTTTGATTTTTCCTATTTAAACAACGCTAAAATGTCCAACATTGGCCCTATCACTGTCGCTCCAGTGGCGTGTCGTATAGGGGGCCAGGGGGGCGCATGCTTGGCGCCCCTGGCGGTTTGTAATTTATTTGACTCCCATACCTATATTTGCGCCCCTTAAGGTCTTCGCCCCACCCCCCTCCACCGCCCTTTTATCCACGACACGCTACTGTATCGCTCATATAGGCTGCAGATAAAATTAATCTTTGTTCTTAGGAGCCGAGAGAAAATTAGCAGCGTGTTCAACGCTGCTTTGGCTTTCAGTGGCACATTCATCGTCGCCGTCGCCTCGAGTCGGTGTGTGATCCACTGCATTGCACAAGTCTACCGAATTTCATATAATATAGAAATAAAAAAAAATTAAAACCAATAAAAATATTTTTGAAATAAAGAAACGTGTTTTTTTAGAAAAATACGGTATTGCCATGGCTCAGTGGCACTACCTCACGAACCCCTAGTGGAATATTAACCACTAAAGCAAAATTTTCCCCAAAAATCAATACGTATGCGCTCAAGCCCCCCTCCCCCCCCCCCAGTATTTATTTCTGCGTACTCCACTGTAAAGGTGGACGGTTCTAAATATTGTTTCAACAAAAATTCCTCAAAAAGTTCAAATAAATTAGCCTTTACCTTGTCGCGTTTTATTTCACGCAATAATGGTCCTTAGAAAAATGAAAATTAGATCCAATTAAGAAAAATTCCCTTAATTTTTCAATTAGCGACGCCGAAATTTTTTTCAAACTATCACCGACATTCACCGATTATTGGTATCGTTTATAGTCTAGGACGTTTTTAGTAATAAATAAAATCAACAGTATTTACTAACAGCTTAAAACTTAGCATTTTAGACTGGGTTTAAGCAGTGGCGCACCCAGGAATATGTCTTAGGGGGGTCGAGGCCTCATGATGATATTTTATCATTTTATTCATAAAATATATGGAAATTATCTAAACAATTTTAGGTTTGTGGGGGGGGGCCGGGCCCCGAGCCCCCCCCCCTGGGTGCGTCCATGGCCTAAGTATCAAGTCTATAGACTTGATACCGACCGGTTTAAGTGTATTTTTTTAATACTCACCTCACACACAGAAAAAAAAATGTCAATGCAAATTGCTTTGATCCAAGAAAAAATCTGCTTTCCTATGCACGAAGACGATATTTTCTTAACAAAAAATAACTATTCTCTTGAACTGCTGGTTTCCGTTGAAAATAAAAGTTGCCTTTATCCAAGAGAATTGATTTGTTTTGAATGAAAGTGGCAACCTTCTTGTTTTGTGTTTTCTAGTATTATGGAATAAATCGACATTTTCGATTTGAGATGCCGGATATTTTGAGTTAAAAAATTTAAAGTCTTGATGCAAAGTAACGCTTTATTTGTGTTAAGAAGACATTAGTAAGACATTTTATATATCTTGCTTCAAAACCACTTTTTCTTCGCGAAAGGCAGTTTGTTTTAAACCAACACAATTTACCAAGACAATTATTTTTTTTCCAAAACAAGCAGTTTGCTTAGATGAAAATAAAACAATTTATTCGGAGACTTTTGCCTTAGGGTTAAGATAATTTTTTCAAGAAAACTACTTTATTAACTGAAGAACTTCTTTTTTTTCTGTGCAGGTCAAATAACTGCAAAGATTCGGTTCACCCTAATGTGGAATATGATAGTAAGCATTTCTCAGTGAGTTTCATCTCATATAAATTTAAATTAACTTTAGAAATAAAGAAAAACCACATAAAAAATTTGTAACAAAATGTAATTTTTTGAACATTTAGTCCGTGCAATCGTAGGATTCCCGTTAAAAATACCCTCAAGTTGTAGTACCACCTCTGAGGGATGTTTTAAAGGTTCAAAACCAATAAAAAATTATATACAACATTTTTCAAAGCTAAATAATACATAAATAACTTAAAACTATGTTTGTAGATGCACTACCGTATTAAATAAGTATCAATATTTAAATATTGTAAAAAGCACGAAATATATTAGAATCCGTTTTCAATTTCACATTCAACATAACAATTGAACATCGCTTTAATCATCGCTAACTTGTCTAAAAAATTAACATCTAAAAGATAGCGAACAGCTGATATGCTGATAATATTGCCTTAATAACAGAAAAGAAAGAAGAACTGATGAAAATGCTGAAAGAACTGGATACAGCAGCTTAAACATAAGCTTAAGTATGAACTACACTAAAACTAAAATTATAACAAACACAGATGAAGATATTACGATCAGAATAAACTAAAAGAAAATAGAACAAGTAGAGGAATTATTAAACTAAAAAAAGAAAACCAAACAGCTAAAATCAAGAGACGAGTAAGATTAGCCTGGTCAGCATTCGGTAAATTAAGCTGCATATTAAAAAAATAAAATAAAAGTGTATAACCAATGTATCCTTCCTGTACTTACCTATGGATCCCAGACCTGGATAAGGTAAAAAAAGCCCAAAGATCAATGGAAAGACAAATGTTACATGTAAAGGTAAAATAGAAAAAGTAATGAATGGATAAGAAGTAAAACAAAAGTAAAGGAGGTCAGAGGAGATGTAGCAAAATTAAAATGGATATTTGCCGGTCATAATATCAGACAGAAAGACGATCGATGGAATAAATGTATTGTAAACTAAAGATCTTGGGAAAACAAAAGAAGTAGGGGAAGACCCCAAATGAGATGGGCGGACGATTTGAAGAAACACGCGGGAACTAGATGGATGAACACGGCGACAGACAGAGAAGAGTGGAAGATATTGGGGAAGGCCTATATCCAAAGATGGATTAAAGAAGGCTTAATAGATAGATCAGTTTGGCAAAGTGGCAAAAAAAAAGAAGAAGCAAAGACAATTTTAAAAGTAAATTCGTTGAAATTTTCGGTACTGTTCCTAGACTATTTCGCACCGCGCAAAGATTGCGTGAGAGAAAGAGAGAGGGTACCTCGAGTGTGTCGTGTGTTTCAAGTGACATCACGTACAATACCACGTTTAAAACAAACGGTAATCGCCCGGTTTGGAGTTTTTTATAGCGCGACCTACTACTGACCACACTAGACTAAAACCGCAAAATAAAACAAATACAAAACAGAATCATTTGGTTCATACTTTTTCAACGCACCTTTGTATAATATTGTTCGTCTGTCTATGGTCAAGAAGCCTGTATAAAAAAAACTAACCATCCTTGACCGTTAGCTGAAGAGTTTTCGTAAAACGCACACACACACATAAGAGAAAAGAAGAAAGAAGAATAACGATGGGTTGTTGCTTGGGCAGCGTGGTTTGTTGGTGCAAAAATCAAGACTAAATTGTATTATTATTGAGAACGATTACGTGAATTACAATAAAAGTGAAATTGCTGTAAGGTCAGGTGGCGAGTGTAGAAAGTGGTTAATTCGCACCAGTATCGGAACTTAAATGTGCTCAAAATATTGATTTTTGTGAAATTTATTAAAAAAATAACGTTTTATCAGTGAAAACTACGCTAAAAACCAAGATTTTTAACCCAAAAACTTATTTAAAAACCAAATCCGAACTTTTCTTAAACTTTCATCTGCTAAAAACTGTCCTAACCTCACTTAAATCCCGGAAAAGACGCTTTTTTGTGGTAAAAAACGTTAAACTTGTGCTTTTTAACACCAAAAGTTTTAAAACAGACTTAATAAAAGTCAAAAATGGTCAAGGAAACATTAACAGCCCCCTTTCCCCGGTATTCCTACAGTGAACACGCTAGAGATTTGAACTATACTTATTTGTTGCCGTTTGAAAAGAAATTTTCGCATTTACCGACCAGGCAATGGATGCAGGAAAATTGGACGACGGGGTTTTATTGGACTGGGCTCTATTTGGTGTTTATTTTTTCCGTGCAGAGATTTATGAAGGATAGAAAAGGATTTAATTTAAGGTAAGGGTTTTTTTGGTGTGTGGATGGGACATTTGAAACGGACAAAAAGGGGATTTTTTTTTGTATCAACGATTAAAAATAGGTATTTTGTGTGCAGTGCAGAAAATCGATTTTCCCGCACGCAAATGCCGTTGACAGAAAGATACGTAGCGAGTTCCCACATAGCACAATTACGTTTTTAACACGTAAAAAAGGCGTGAGAAAAAAAACGTTGATTTTAAAAGCTGCCAGAAAAAAAACGTTTATTTCATATATGAAAACAAGCTTAATAGGTCATTCATTAACGTTCTAAAAAATAACGTTGCTAAAAACTGCGTTGTAATAACGCCATTATAAAATTAAAACAGCAATGTTTTTACGTTGGTTTCAAGTGATTTTTATGTTAAAATCACATTAGATTCACGCCTTTTCTACACGAATTTTAAAACGCGACTTGCAAGGCTTTTCTACTGAATATTTTTGAGATTTTACTAGGAGCAGCGCCACCTATTGTCGGGATTTTTCACTTTGACGAAATCTATCAGGCGGTGCTTTGGCCTCTAAACTCGAAAACCCTTTTAAGGAACTAATCCCTGATCCTTCACGATCACAACGCATCTGTTTTTAACCTGATAAAAACTCATTAATATTCTTGGAAAGTGTTTACTGTTAAAAAATCTTGTTTAGCTTTTAAAAAAACATAATGTATATTATAGATAGATATATAGATATTTTGTCTTGCCTTGAGCGCCATCTTTAAAATTGTCTTGAAGTGTTGTAGTCTTAAACTAGTGAACTTTTATAACTTCCCTTCGCGTCTCTTTTAAGTTAAAAAAATGTTATTAAAAAAACGTGACCAAAAAAGACGCAGAAAGTTAGTAGGTTTGAGAAGTCTTAATCTAGTGGCGTTTTAGAACATGTTGTGGAGGACTTTTTAAGTGTGAATTTGGTACATGAAAATAACAAGGGTAAAAAACACGTTATATACACAGCACCAGAAACTTCAACAAAAAGTACATTTTTATAGCTTGATTTCTCCTTGTTTTTAAGTTATCTTTAAGCATGTAGATTTAACAAAATAAATATTACATGGTATGAGGTTGTTTTCAAGTAAAAAAAAACTTTAATATTTTTGTTCACGTTAATTTAACGTTGATGTGATTTTTGTGCTATCTGGGTTCTGTCAAGCATTTAAGTTTAAGTGAGGAAAAATTGGTTTTTGCAAGTGTTAGGAACAATTGTTTTTCTACGAGCGTCAAAAAAACGTAAACAAATAAAATTATTAGAAAAATACACAGATTATAGGACACACACACACCTCGTCACGCAACTTTAAAAATACTCTTTTAATTTATGGGCACCTAAGCTCACACTAGGTACTATAGTTATAGTGTACGTGTAAGCTAATATAACTAAAATCTGAAATATGTTTTATTCAACTCCAGACTCAATTACCTTTCGTTTGATACCACACAAGCCATGTTTTGACTTAAACTCTAATTTTCAAAATCTACCCCCACCCTTAGAAAAAACTAAAATGTATTTTGTTTAACTCCAGACTCAATTACCTATCGTTTGATATCACACACGCCATATTTTCACTTAAACCTCTAATTTTTGAAATGTACCCCCACCCTTTTTTTTAATCACCTTAAATGTATTTTGTATAACTTCAGACTCAATTACCTTTCATTTGATATCACACACGCTATATTTTCACATAAACTCTAATTTTTGAAATCTACCCCCACCCTTTAATCTCGATCCAACACCCAGCCTAGGTACCAAATTTCATTCAAATCGGGCAAGCGGTTTCTGAGTTATGCGCGTTGGTCGTTACAGACAGACATACAGACAGACAGACAGACAGACAGACAGACAGACAGACAGACAGACGGCGCGACAAAAAAGTTTCAAAATCATCTGAAACGCAAAGATATATAAAAATTTTTGAAATCGGAGCAACTTTTTTTTTTCTTGAAAAAATTAGGATCCACACTATTATAGTATAGTATATGTGTGAGCTAAAAACTATTATTTTAACAAAATATAACATCTTACCTTCACCTCATAGCAACCAATGCATTTCTAAGTAAATACCTATTATAAACACAAACTTTAATGCTATACAGGTTTTTCAAAAATACATATTTTGTCAATTTTTTTAAGAGTTAAATTTTTTTAAGCTATTAAATTTTAAAAAAATTAGATCATATCAAATACATTTCATTTAAAAAAAAACCAAGTACGCGAAAATGGTATTCCGTAAAAAGAATTGAAATAAAAGCCAAGTTCTCTAATAGAAATTTAAAAATGAAAGGTTCTTACTAATTTTGAAATGTTTTTTTAAACTTTTCTATTCCAGCCAAACTTCTATACGTTCAATTTAGCACTATGCCTAAGAGTTATTTGCAGCCGTAATACTCAAGTTTAAAAAAACATTTCCAAACCAGTAAGAACCTTTCATTTTGAAATTTTTATGAGAAAACTTGGCTTTACCTTTATCTCAATTCGTTCTACGGAATACCATTTTCGCGTACTTGGCTTTCTTTTACATGAAATGTTTTTCTTATTATTTAATTCATTTTTTAAAAGATTTGAATGATATTTAAGTTTTAAAGTAGTAAAATATGCGGAATATTGTTCAAAACTTTTGTACTGCCTTTTAAAATTTTTGAGGTTTTTTAAATTTTTCCTATGGTTTTATCACAGTTCCTAACAGCCTTTCGAAGCTCAGCTCTCTAGCGTTCCTGGAAGTGGACAATGTTACTTTTCCATAACTAGACATTTATAAAGGAGGGCAGTCAATTAAAATGTTGGCGTTTTTAATTTTTTTCCTATAGTTTTATCATAGTTTCTATCAGTCTGCCAAACCTCAGCGCTCCAGCGCTTCTGGAAGTGGGCAATGTTACTTTACTACTCCACACTACTACTACTTACATTTATAGGGGACGGAAGTTAATTAAAATATTGGGGTTTTTTGAAATTTCGTAACTACTTTACTACTTTATGGAGGTCCATGAAACTTTGAGTGGTTAGTAATCTATGAAGATCTCCGACTGTGCAAAACTTGAGTTTTGTAAATCATTTTGAAGGAGAGTTTTAGATAGGTCAAATATGGGCTGAAATGTTTCAAGAAAAGATGGTACAACAGTTTAGGCCGCACACTTGGCCGGGCACTGCCGTGCCCTTAGATATAGTTTTTAGAACACCTACCTATATAAGGGCCCCTTTATAATTACAGAAAATAGTAATATTTAGCATTACAATTATTAACAATTTTTCTTTAATTTGTTGAAAAAAAAAGATAAAAAGATATTTTTAGTTATTAATTTTAAGTAATACTTTTTTATTACCTTTACTGTATTGCATAATTCCCGAGATATTAACCCAAAATTTCGATTATCTGTTGTAATTTTTAAGGAAGTCGTACCACGAAATCATATTTTTTAAACTTTGACACCATCTATCCAAAAACAATGAAGTTTGGTGCAAAATATAATGGGATTTTTTTCTTGTGTTGCTTTTGCTTACCGCCATTAAAACTTTGGTGCTTCATTTAGATCTTTAGAACCAAACCGAACCCAAGTACACAGTTTTTTATTCACACAAAAAAATTATGAAAAAAATATTAAAATGGAGTAACAATTTAAAAAAGGTTTGTCTTCAATTCTTTATGAAATATTGGTCTGGCACAGTTTTAAAAAATAGTCCAAAATCCAAGACGACGACGCTATTTTGACAATGTCCCTGAAGGAAAAGAGGTCGACAATTTTAATATGTTTTATTGACTCTCTGGTCTTCGTTTTACGTTCTTAAAACCAATTTTTTTATATTTTGTATCCTTTATCGTGATTATCTTATATTTTCCGAGACAATTCTTTCTAACCAACTTCAGGTTCGTGTTCAGCTCCCCTAAAATAAATAAAAGGCGAATAAACCAACCACTAAAAGCAGTAACACCAAAATTAACTACCATTTGACTGGACTACAGTGCATAAAATGGTATCTGTAATAAAGATGTAAGAAATAGTAATTCATACAAAAAGTTTTTTTTTGGCATTGACGATCAAAAAAGGCATGTTTTTGTAATTTCCTGAAAAGGCGTAATAGTATAGAACAAAATTAGTGAATAAAGTGATCGATTTCACATGAGTGAGAGAAAAGTCACTATCTAACGGGTTACACAGGGTGTTTCCTAATTGAATGTCAATATTTATGGGGGTGATTTTTGGGCCCATTTTAAGAAAAAAACTTCATAGAACATATATCCTAAACGTCTTACCTTTTGAGATACAGGGTGCATGAGGATATTGTCATATTAACGATATTGTTATGATCATGCAGAGAAACGGTTTTTATTTTTTTAAGCGAAAACCGTGCATTGGATTTAAAAAAATCAAGTAATCAACTTTGGTTAGAAATGATTGGGGATTTCAAAAATAATTTTTATTTCAGGAAAAATCAGTGGCGTGTCTTAAATATCTGCCAAAATAGGCAAGTCAAGTTACGTACGAACGCCACTGATGGAAATTGAAAAAAAAAGTGGTACATTAAACAATGCCTCTTGATTCATAGCACATGTATGACAAATTTCATTAAAATATCTGAAGTGGTATTGTAGATATTAATAATAAATGATTTATTATTGAAAACTTTACCACCCTGTATCTCAAAAGGTAAGTATTTTGTTTTCTAGAGAGGAAAATACCTATGTTTCTTACAACATTGGCTTTTGATATTGATATTGGCATTGAGAAGGCTATAGGCATTTTCCTTTCTAGAGCTCAAAATATTTTCTTGTCTAGTGATTAATACAGAAATGAGTGCAAATTTCGTGCGGAAATTATATTTTTAAAGAAGATATATTATTTATTTAAAATTTTGCGATTTACATAAGTAGAAAAATGCGCGTTTGTGTAAGAAACGAGTTTTTACTATGTTCCTGTCTATATTAATAGCAGATAAAATAAATAAAAGTTTTACTGACTATAAACGGCAATTTGACTTCCTTATTATCTACACAAGTAAAATTTATAAGTGATTAATGAAAAATTAGCAATAAAGATATTTGGGATCTTAAAGTTTTATTTACCATAAACTAGGTACTTAAATTTTTTTAGGTCGTAGTCCGGTGTTTGGCTTAAAGCAATAGGAGGTATTTTTAATTTTAGACCAAAATGAATAACTTATACAACTAAGACCTTAAAACTTAGCATTTTAGACCGGGTTTAAGTATCAAGTCATAGACTTGATACCGACCGGTTTAAGTGTATTTTTTTATTACTCACAGGTCAAATAACTCCAAAGATTTGGTTCACCCTAATGCGCAATATGATAGTAAGCATTTCTCAGTGAGTTTCATCTCATATAAATTCAAATTAACTTTAGAAATAAAGAAGGACCACATAAAAAATTTCTAACGAAATGTCATTTTTGGGAAATTTAGTTCGTGCAGTCGTAGGATTCCCGTTAAAAATAGTCTCCAATTGTAGTACCATCCTCGATGAGGGGTGGTTTAAAGTTCGAAAAACAATAGAAATAATTACAAAACTTATATACAAAATTAAAGCTAAATAATACATAAATAACTTAAAACTATATCTGTAGATGCATTACCGTATTAAATACGTAGCAATATTTCAATATTAGAATCCGTTTTCAATTACACATCCACTAAAACAATTGAACGTCGGTCTAATGATCGCTAACTTGTCTAAAAAATTAATATGTAAAATATAGCGGATAGCTGACACTGACTTACACCGATTTTATTAGACATCTCCTACTGTCGTTTGGACGTTTAAATATGGCTACCATTTTTAAAGCAAAACATTATATTATTTTTATTTATTTCTCTTTGCTTTGTGTGGAAATAATGTCTTTGTTACAACAAAAAAAATGAACAAGATTTTTAAAAAAACTATTGCATTCACAGGAAAAATAAGTTAAACCTTCAACCAAAATCTAGGCTTCTAGACCTAGGATTGTAGCACTTAGCACTGTAGATCCTTTACTAAATACTAGTGATAGAGTTTAATATAAAAATCACTATTTTACATGATTTTACCTAGCTTAAAATTGACACCTTTAGCATAACTCAATTTGGCGTAAAATGGAGATACTGAAAAGCATCAAAACATCTAAAAAAACATAAAAAATTAATAGACTGAAAATTGATGGATGGTGATTTCCTTTTTTGTAAATTGCTAAAAAAGCTGCTCTTGCGAAAAAGCAGCTTTAAACTACTAATAATAGTCACAAAAAGCAGATTACAAGTAGTTTAAATTAAAAATATTTTGAGCATAAAATTTTTTTAAATGATATTTAAAATAATTTGCTAAAAAACTTTTTTGAATGCAATAAAAATACTCTGCCAATATATGGGCCCCTAAGCTCACACTAGGTACTATGGTTATAGTGTACGTGTGAGCTAAAATAACTAAAAACTGAAATATATTTTATTCAACTCCAGACTAAATTACCTTTTGTTTGATACCACACAAGCCATGTTTTAACTTAAAGTCAAATTTTTGAAATCTACCCCCACCCTTTTTTTTAAATAAACTAAAATTTATTTTGTTTAACTGCAGACTCAATTACTTTTCGTTTAATATCACATACGCCATATTTTCACATAAACTCTAATTTTTGAAATCTACCCCCATCCTTTTATTTGGTTTGTGTTCGGTGGATTTTGTTCATTTTTAAATGGGACCATCTCGACCCAAGACCCAGCCTAGGTACCAAATGTCATTAAAATCGGCCAAGCGGTTTTTGAGTTATGCGCGTTGGTCGTTACAGACAGACATACAGACACACAGACAGACAGACAGACAGACAGACAGACAGACAGACAGACAGACAGACAGACAGACAGACAGACAGACAGACAGACAGACAGACATACAGACAGACAGACAGACAGACAGACAGACAGACAGACGGCGCAACAAAAAAGTTTCAAAATCATCTGAAACGCAAAGATATATAAAAAATATTGAAATCGGAGCAACTTTTTTTTTCTCGAAAAAATTAGGATCACCATAGCTCACACTACTATAGTATAGTATATGTGTGAGCTAAAATTGTTTTCTTCATAAAGCTTTTTTAAGTAAAATTTAAAAATAAATTGAATGAGGATCCTTTTTAGCTCACACATATACTATACTATAGTAGTGTGAGCTATGGTGATCCTAATTTTTTCGAGAAAAAAAAAGTTGCTCCGATTTCAAAAATTTTTATATATCTTTGCGTTTCAGATGATTTTGAAACTTTTTTGTTGCGCCGTCTGTCTGTCTGTCTGTCTGTCTGTGTGTCTGTATGTCTGTCTGTAACGACCAACGCGCATAACTGAAAAACCGCTTGGCCGATTTTAATGAAATTTGGTACCTAGGCTGGGTCTTGGGCCGAGATGGTCCCATTTAAAAATGAACAAAATTCACCGAACAGAAACCAAATAAAAGGGTGGGGGTAGATTTCAAAAATTAGAGTTTATGTGAAAATATGGCGTGTGTGATATCAAACGAAAGGTAATTGAGTTTGCAGTTAAACAAAATACATTTTAATTTATTTGAAAAAAAAGGGTGGGGGTATATTTTAAAAATTAGAGTTTAAGTGAAAATATGGCGTGTGTGATATCAAACGAAAGGTAATTGAGTCCGGAGTTTAACAAAATACATTTTAGTTTTTTGTTTTTTTAAGGGTGGGGGTAGATTTCAAAAATTTGAGTTTAAGTCAAAACATGGCTTGTGTGGTATCAAACAAAAGGTAATTTAGTCTGGAGTTAAATAAAATATATTTCAGTTTTTAGTTATATTAGCTCACACGTACACTATAACTATAGTACCTAGTGTGAGCTTAGGGGCCCATATATTGGCAGAGTCTTTTTTTTTGGTCATTTGGTCATCAACTTTTTTCAATGCAATAATAATACATTATAAACCTAGGGCCTAAAGTGATACTTTTAATTCCAAGGCGAAAAGTTTGTAGACCGACTAAAAGGAAGGCTACGATTCGCTAAGGGATAAAAAGGAACTTTAGTCACGTGGTTTATCTGAGGGCACTGCGGTGCACGGGCAAGTTCGCGATGTAAACTGCTGTACCATCTTTTCCTGAAACATTTCAGCCCATATTTGACCTATTTAAAACTCTACTACGGCATTAGCTACGAAACTCAAACTGCACATTCGTAGATCTTCAAACAACCCCTTTAAGTTTTATGAACATCCATAAAGTAGTAAAATAGTTACGAAATTTCAAAAAACCTCGAAATTGTCACTTACTCCCTCATGTATAGATCATCAAAATTCTACTGAACTTCCAGATATGCTACAAAGCTGAAATTTGGCAGACTGATAGAACTTATGACCAAAGCCTTGGAAAAAAAACCCAAAATTCTAATTTACTCCCCCCCCCCTTATGTAAAAGTAACATTGTCCACTTCCAGAAGCGCTACAGAGCTGAGATTTGGCGGACTGATAGGAAATATGATAAAACTATGAGAAAAAAAAAACCCAATATTATAATTACTGCTTTGCCCTATAAATGTAAAGTTGTGTTAAAGTAACATTGCCCACTTCCAGAAATGCTAGAGAGCTGAGCTTTGGAAGACTAATAGGAACTATAATAAAACTATAGGAAAAACTCTGCCAATCTATGGGCACCTAAGCTCACACTAGGTACTATAGTTATAGTGTACGTGTGAGCTAATATAACTAAAAACTGAAATATATTTTATTGAACTCCAGACTCAATTACCTTTCGTTTTGACTTAAACTTTAATTTTTCAAATCTACCCCCACCTTTTTTTTTAAACTAAAATGTATTTTGTTTAACTCCAGACTCAATTACCTTTCGTTTGATATCACACATGCCATATTTCCACATAAACACTAATTTTTTTAATTTACCCCCACCCTTTTTTTAAAAGTAAAATGTATTTTATTTAACTCCAGACGCAATTACCTTTCGTTTGATATCACACACGCCATATGTTTACATAAACTCTAATTTTTGAAATGTACCCCTTTTATTTGGCTTGTGTTGACTGGATTTTGTTCATTTTTAAATGGGACCATCTCGACCCAAAACCCAGCGTAGGTACCAAATTTCATTAAAATCGGGCAAGCGGTTTTTGAGTTATGCGCGTTGGTCGTTACAGACAGACAGACATACAGACAGACAGACAGACGGCGGAACAAAAAAGTTTCAAAATCATCTGAAACGCAAAGATATATAAAAATTTTTGAAATCGGAGCAACTTTTTTTTTCTCGAAAAAATTAGGATCTATAGTGATCCTCACACTACTATAGTATAGTAGTAGTGTGAGCTAAAAATTTTAAAATATAAAAATTTTAATTCCTATATCAAATGTCATCCTGGTGTCTTTCATAGTTAGAGTCTCAACAGTCATTAAAAACAACAAGTGTTGATCAATTTCCTTGAAGTCCTTTGGTAGAGAAATTCATTCTAAATATTTCTCGCACTAACATATGCAAATTTGTCTACCTACTTATACTTAGCAAGTTTGATTCATTAAATTACTAAGTATACCTACTATTATTATAATCTATTACTTCATTTATTGCCTACTTTCTGTGTTCTTGTCGGACAGGTTAATCCATACCTACCTGAAAAAATTATGAGAATTTTTTTGTGTGATTTGTTTAATAATGTGCATTGTTGTTTACGTTTATTTTCAGAGAGAAAAAAGCCAATCTAATGCATAAAATATTGAAATATTTAAAACATATAATCATTATGTTACATTTTTTATTGTTTAATATTGCATCAGCTTCATATTTATTTTCATCAAAATAAATTTGACAAAATGGTACGCTGGCTGGCGCTGCTGCTTAAGTACCTGTTGCCGATGGCCACGCCTTACGGCACATACACATAAGTATATCTTCTATAGTCTCAGAAAATCTGCTGATCAAACCTACCAAACTCTGTTTAAGATTTGTGCGTAATACAAACTAATAGCATCTTTAATTAATAGATCACAGATATACAGACTTAATAGCCAATATATATAGCGACGCAACAACATCAGTCAAAATCCACGAAGGAACCAAGCCAATTCCCATAAGAAGAGGTGTGAGACAGGGTGACACAATATCCCCTAAATTATTGAGGATTGAAGAAGGCTAAATAGATAGATAGATAGATAGAGACAAACTAATAAAAACTTGTACAGTCTCTTTGCGCTAAAAATCCCCTTAAGATCTCTTGGATTCTTTTGAGTTTTCAACAGCCAGAATTAAGATTCATAAATCCTTATCAGATCTATTCAGTAGGTTTTCATATGGTATATATTGTTGTCTGGTCAATACCCTTTAAGTCGATTAAATCTCGTTAAATCTGTTTTTATTTATTTTTAAGATTTTATGAGTTTTCAACAGTTTTCGTGGTTGTTTTTTTGGCACCTTACCCTTAAATTTTTGCAAAATAAACACTTGATATTATTTACGGTTTTCCAAATTGCAATTCAACAAATATGATAAATCTAATAATATTTTTGTTTATGAAGATCACAGTCGATGATAGTTACCATTTCTATTTACCTAGTAAATCATTATTTGATGATGAATGAATGAATCAAGTGGGTTAATATCTCAATGCTATGAGGATGTATACTTGGCTGTCACATTTGATAAGACGGGAACAGACTGTAAAAAACTGTAAAAAAGAATAGTAAAAGCAAAAAAGGTTATTGAATGTCTTAAGAGTATTTTATGGAGCAGAAAGATAAAAAAGAATGTAAAATTTACGAAAATTTAACATATATGAAACAATGGTGAAAAGCACGCTGTTGTATGGAATAGAGACTTGTTGCGTAACACAAAAATACAAAACAAAAATGGAAAGTGTCGAAATGGATACAATAAGAAGCTCAATGAGAATATCTAGAACAGATTACATAAGAAATGAGATTGATTGATGGATGTGTTTATTTACACTTTTAGTAGAATTTTACAAATATATTAATTTTAATCTATGTGTAAATAAGCAATTTAATCTATGTGTAAATAAGCAGATCATAAAAGAAAGAATGGAAATCGAGGGAAGCATAACGGATGACATCACTAAAAAACTGATATGGTACGGCCATGTACAACGGATGAACGGCGAAAGATTACCAAAGCCGGTCCTAGAATGGCAACCAATAAGGCGCAGAAAAAGAGGGCGTCCTAAACTAGATTGGCAACAGTTAATCCAAGGATCAATGAGTCAAAAAAACCTGACAGAAGATGATCGAAAGGGATGGAGAATAGGCGTCAGATATGGTAGTAGTATCAATGTTTGCTTATGAATTTATGTATATACAAATACTATTTATAATTTTGTTGCAAATAGAAGTTATTCAAAGATTTTTTATTTAGCTTTATCAGCGTTAAACATTAGTAGACTCAGACCTGTTAACAAAGCTTGAAAAACAAAAATCCCAAAATCGTCATCTTCTGTTTACTACCCTTCGCCGCTATTTTTCACGTTATTGAAATGTGTTGTATTATTTAGGGCCGGTCAAAAAAAGAGATGAACTGACATATTTAACACATGCCAAAAAAAGACAGCTATCTTAGTTAACCCACGGGTCAGGGATAACCTTCTATTAAGAAATCGGCCCTTATTTGTCCAAATTGCGGCAAAAGCAGGCCAAAGGGTTCTAAAACCGGAGGGAGGTGTGATGCCTTTTCAAGATATACCGAATGTCAGTGGCGTATATAAGGGGGGCCTGGGGGGCCGGCCCCCCCCGAAGCTAAGATTTTTTTAGATATTTTCCACATATTTCATGAATACAAACATAAAATAGCATAAAATACGGCCTCATGAGGTCTCGCCCCCCCCCTAAAACTGTCTCGGCCCCCCCTCTGAATTTTTTTTCTATATACGCCACTGCCGAATGTGGTGGTTGTATGGAGCTGTTACTTGGTATCAAAAATATAACAAAGTTTGTGATACTTTGTTAAACATTTTCGTTGATAGTTTTCTCAGCAGTACTTTTTACTTTTTATAGGGTGGTACGTTAAAATATTTTCGTACGCTTCCTGTCTCCAAAAATGGGTACCAAAGGAAAGTTATCGAAGCAGGACACATAGAAAATTTTAATGCACATCGCTTGAATAATTATACATACAAAATTGGCGTTAACATTACATAAATATTTCTTTTTAAAAATATATGGGTTTTTTTTATTATAAAAGTGTTAAAGAATATAAAATTATTAATATATTATATATAATCTGTGAGCCCTGGATGTCCATTTAAAATAGATGCCTTCAAGAATTGCTCTTTAGAGTATTTTTCGCAAATAAACACATTTTGGAGAGTAACTGTCAGAAAGCCCACAAACAGAGAGCTGCTCTCCAACCTCCAATCCTTTTCGAATTGTGACAGTGCTATAGCAAAACTGGGGAAGCAAAGAGAGGACTAATACTCTGCTAGATTAAAGTCCAGAAGAAATTCATGATCAAATAGACAAATATTTTAAAGTGACTCTCACGATACCTTTTCTGCGACTTATCTCAAGATTTAGTATAATACTATAATGTGTTTTCTTAAAATCTGAGTTGAAATTGATCTTAGAATTTCACATAAACAAGGTGATTGATTAAATAATCCTTAGTCGATTAAAAATGATGCAAGGTCTTGCTAATCCTACCTACTTTTCACCATTTCTGCAGATTTTAAACTTATAGCCGGGTGATTCCACCGTATGTGTGTGACATTCAGACTTATTTTTTTTAGACTTGTTGCTTTTAAAACCAACGAAAACTCATCGTTATTATTAAATATAATTTTGCTGGGTTAAGTTGTTAGTTTTGCTTACGTTAACGCCAAAAAAATCACTGATTGAAAAATATTAATTTACTTATTATATATAAGATTAAAAAAATTTGTTACGTGTGTGACATTTATTTCTTAACAGAATAATGTATTTTTGTTATTTTATAAATTGTCTGCTAACTGTCAAATACTGAATCCAACTTTTATTTTTTAATTAATACTTGGTAATATTTGGTACAACAAGATTTATATTTAAATGCCCCTTTATGCATTTTATTATTTCATTTATAAACTTAAAAGTGAGTTACGTGTGTGACAACAAAGTGTTACGTGTGTGACTAATGAAAAAATACAGAAAGTAACAGCTAATAAGATTTTATTATTAAAAAGAACTATAACCAGACAACTAAAAAGGATATTTTTTTAAAAACTTCATAATTACTTGACCAAATAACTTTCTTACCTAAATTTTTTGGGTTAGGCTTATTTAGTTTTATAAATGGTAATCTGCTGTTGTAGTCTTCATAAAGAAGTTGATTTTAAACACTTGATGCAGCTTAATAAAAGTCAAGCAAATTTTGGACTACCAATTTTTCATCTTTAGATTGAGATAGTTGCCAAACCAAAGATTCTACGCGTCTTCCTATACCGTCTACTACACCTTTGCCGTGGTTTGTGCAAAAATACTTCCATGTAAAATTAACATAAAATTTGTCTTTTAAAAATAGAAGTAAGTATTTATTTTTGAATTCCGATGATGGTCCATCACTAGAAATTATCACATCTTCCTTTTGACCTTCTGTAAAAATTATCTCAAACGACTTATTAATAAATACAAATATGGTATTTTTAGTCTTTTCTTTTGTGTCCGAGCATATCGAAAAGTTTTCTCTTATAAGAGAGGTTCTTATAAACATAGGTCTAAAAATGTATAGATTTCAAGATACGTCAAACCTTTTTGTAAATATAATTTTTTCATAAGAATGTTACCATGTAGTGAGTAAATTTTACACAACTTTGCTGAAATTCGACAGTGTTATTTGTAGAAGTAAGGGCCAATTTAGGCCTAACTGGAATAACATTATTAGGTCTAGTAGCATTCCGCAGATGAACACAACGAATAATATAATTATTTTGTTTTTTATTTACGCCAATGACTATATAAACTATTCCTTTTAGAATTACTCAAAGAATAGACATTTAAGGCGAAAACTGAATAAACAAAATTATTACTTAGAAAATATTGCATTCTATTGCAAAAGTTAAAATATTCGTTACGTGTGTGACAGATTTATTTCTGTGGATAAAAAAAGACTTATAACATGCAATTTTTTTAAATTTTGTTTCTGTTATCTCATAAATGTGTTGGCTTTTGTTGTTGAGTTATACATTTTTATTTCTGTTTTCGTTACGTGTGTGACAACAGTTTATCAAGCCATGTATTTTTAGGTTAAACCAAGTAGAAACAAGCGAACTTTGGCATGAAAATTGGTACATTTGTTGTATATGGTACTACGGTATGGTTAATTTATTGTTTAATATCAAACGCTTAAGGAAAAACATTTTTTTGAGATGTTTATCTTTAAGCTAAAATAATGATATTTTTATATAAATTATTTTAATGCTTTTTTCTTTGGATTTTTCGGGAAAATAGAAAAACTATATAAAATCCTTACTCAAGATCATAAGCTAAGAAGTGTTGGCTTTAATTTAAGACTAATTTTGATAACCTATAAAAATGTTTAAAACATATCCGCTTAGAACCACTTTCTGTGCAATCGCCCAGCCGCAGATCGGACTTTACACTCTTAACAAGTTGCGAGAAATATCTTAATGACTAACACAAGAATATTCTAGACGCTAGGTTCCTCCAAAATTTTCGTAATATTAAAAATAAATAAACCCGGTTTAACCGATAATATCACACCATTTCTGCAGATTTTAAAGCATATATAGGCCCAGATCGGACTTTAAACTCTTAACAAGTTGCGAAAAATATCTTAATGATTAACACAAGAATATTCTAGACGCCTAGTTCTTCCGAAATTTTCGTAATATTATGAACATCGAGAAGAACTTAAAAATAATTCATTCTCAAGGATCTTAAAAACAGTGCATACAATATACTCCGTTTCATTGAGAATGTCGCAAAAATTTTCCCGAAATTTGACGCATATTTATCGACTTGGCACCAAGGCCATTGGCCATTTTGTAGTAAAATTTATCAGATTTGTTTCTCACAACATAAAATATGAAAATTATAGGAAGGAACAAATAAAAGTAGGTTCTTAAAAAAACAACACATTTTAAAAACCAAGAAGTCCCTCCCAACCAAGTAAATGCTGGAAAAGTCCTCCTTCTTCGGCCTAATTTAAAAATTTTCTGATCAGTAGTTTTTTTAAATTATTTTTTGGAAATCAGAAACTTGCAATTTAAGCTAAACATGTACTAAAATACGAGGGTGGATCAAATATAAACAAGCCTTTGTTTATAAACTAGTTACTAAGAAACATGACACAAAACAGAAATTTTTTCTACTTTTCGACACATCCCCCTTCTCTGTTAATATACTTTTCCCAACGGTTTGACAGTTTCTTAATCCCGTTTCCATAAAAGGAAGCTGGGCGGGTATCTAACCACGAATGCCTCCACCTCTTCATTGGTCCGAAATTGCTCGCCTCCCAATGAATCTTTGAGTGGGCCAAACATATGAAAATCGCAAGGTGACAAATCTGGACTCTGTGGAGGGTATTCCAGCATAGTCCAGTGCATTTCATTGATTTTGGCCTGTGTTGAAGCTGCCGTATCAGGTCTAGCGTTGTCATGCAGGAGCAACACGTCTTGGATGGGGGTATGCTCTTCTCTTTTGGCGATAATCAAGCTCTACCTGGTCGAGTAAGTTGCAGTAGTAAGCCGCATTTATTGTTATTCGCTCGTGCAAAGAATCGACCAACAAAACTCCACTCCAGTCCCAGAAAACGGTCGCTAAAACTTTGCCTGCAGAAATGATGATACGCGGACAATGTGTGTGACTCGCGTTCTCGACACGCTCACGTCCGTCGTTAATTTCTTTGCACCAAGTTTTTACAGGTACCCACGAAAGCGTCTTATTTCCGAATTGTGCTCGCAATCTGCATCGAATTTCAGCAGGTTTCTCGTTTTCGCGTGTAAGAAATTTAATGATAATTCTTTGCGCAACACTACTGTGTACTTTCTTCTCGCTCATTGCGATTGCTCCTGGCCAAATGAGCATTGCGGCACTACGAGCCGCCTACATGCTGCTGAATATCCCTGCTCCAAAATTATAACGGCCACGTTCATCTTGAATGACTTTTCCGTCAGTAAGTTTAAAAGGCTTGTTTATATTTGATCCACCCTCGTATATTCAGATATTTCGAGAACTACTTACCTCAGGGAAGTGGTATACCGCGTGGCTAGCCTTATATCTAGGGGAAGGATTTTTGTATGGGTTGCAACGTTGCCAGTTTAGCGAAAATATCAGTATAATCCGCTACTTGTTTCACGAAAGGTCAACTTTTCAGTTTTATGTAAGTGCATTCATCAAACGGGGTGATAAACAACCAGAATAATGCCTTAAAATGATGCTTGTTCCTAAATGTAAATGATTCACTTACTTCACTTCACTTTACCAGATTTTTTTTCCACCACAGTTTACCAATCTATTCGTAAGCTATTTTTAGTCAAACCCTAACAATGGTAATGGTAGACCACAGTGAACGCAGCGTGGTTATAGCATGCGGGAGGGTGGTCGAGACCATAGGGGGGCGGTAGAGCTGGTATTGAGCCTCAATAATAGTTCCGCGGAACTCATTTAGTACTTTTTCAAAACAAATATCATAAAAATGAGTAGTAATGCTTTTTAAACTAAAAACGCGCCAAAGGCAAAAACGTTCTAAATACAAAAGGAATATTTTAAAATAAAAATCGATACAACAAGAAAAGTTGATAGTAAAGTTACTAGTTTTAAGGTAAAATTGGTTAAATAATAATTTTAACTAACCCTTTTTTTTAACCAAAATCTAATGCCGACATAAAACTTGTGTCTCATATTGGGTTAAAATCAGACAGTTTATTTTATTATCCGATCTAGTTGTTTTAGGAACTAAATAACTCAGATTTAATAAAATGTTAAAAATAAAATGTTCACGGTTTTAATAGTCCACTTCTTGTATTGTGACAAGTCAAGTAATATTTCTCGCCTTAAAAAAATGTTTCAGATAGATTTGAACTTGTTTTCGCGGTATGACTTGTTTAATAAGTTTTTAAAAGATGTTTAATTTTAAAAAAATACAGGATAAAGATTTGTTCTCTAATTATGAATTTGTTTTTTTTAAAACCTTATTTGAATGGTATTTAATTATTAAACAAGCGACACGTTTAGACAATGCGAATAAATAAAAATAAAAGAACTTTTAAAATTTTTTGCTTGTCTAACGACCATCTTTTCTTTGTTCCAGGTTACCCCTAGCAATCTGGAGCGGAGCATTGGCAGCCTTTAGCATATTTGGAGCGATCCGTACCACTCCAGAACTACTCTACACACTCAAGAACTTTGGAATCTACCACTCCATGTGTCACACGAACTACATAGAGAACGATAAAGTGTCTGGATTTTGGACTTGGGTATTTGTGTTGTCTAAACTACCTGAATTAGGAGATACAGTGTTTATCGTACTAAGAAAACAACCCCTTATATTTTTGCATTGGTACCATCATGTGACGGTTCTACTATATTCATGGTATTCTTATAGAGATTACATATCCAGTGCAAGATGGTATATTGTCATGAACTACTGTGTTCACTCTATTATGTACACGTACTTTGCTCTAAGAGCTCTAAGATTTAGAGTTCCCAAACAAATAGCCATGTTTATAACCTTTTCACAGCTAATGCAAATGGCAGCCGGAGTTTTTGTAAATCTTAAGGCTTACCAATATTTGACAGCTGGGGTTGAATGTCATACCACTTTATTAAATGTCAAACTGTCACTTTTAATGTATCTTAGTTATCTTATTTTGTTTGGGAGATTGTTTTATGCCTCGTATTTAGCACCAAACGCCAAATACTCTGGTAATAAGAAAAGTGAGCATCTTGAAAACGGTAGCGCTAAAAAGGCCAAAATTGGTTAGTTTTAATATTATTTTAATAGATATTTTTCAATTTTAGGAACTAATAAATTGAGCTTTTCTAAAGCAGATATAGAGCTTAAACAAAACATAAAATTTGGATGTGGTAGGGCTAGATATTCATATAATAGTGATTACCTATATTTCCAGTGCTAGGGGATACATTATTAAAACCTACTATGTTCATTCTATAATGTACTCTTATTTTGCTTTGAGAGCTTTGAGATTTAGAGTTCCCAAGCAAATAGTCATGTTTATAATTTTTTCGCAACTAATTCAAATGGCAGCCGGAGTTTTTGTAATTCTTAAGGCTTACCAATATCTGACAGCTGGGGTTGAATGTCATATCACCCTATTAAATGTCAAACTGTCACTTTTAATGTATCTTAGTTCTTATTTTGTTTGGGAGATTGTTTTATGCCTCGTATTTAGCACCAAACGCCAAATACTTTGGTAATAAGAAGAGTGAGCATCTTGAAAAGGGTAGCGCTAAAAAGGCCAAAATTGGTTAGTTTTAATATTATTTTCATAGATATTTTTCAATTTTAGGAACTAATAAATTGAGCTTTTCTAAAGCAGATATAGAGCTTAGACAAAATATAAAATTTGGATGTGGTACGACTAGATATTTCCATAGTGATTACCTATATTTCCAGTGCTAGGGGGTACATTATTAAAACCTACAGTGTTCGTTCTGTATTGTACTATGATTTTGCTCTAAGAGCTTTGAGATTTAGAGTTCCAAAACCTTTTCGCAACTAATGCAAATGGCAGCTGGGATCTTTGTTAATCTTAAGGCTTACCAATATTTGACAGCTGGGGTTGAATGTCATACCACCCTATTAAACGTCAAACTGTCACTTTTAATGTATCTTAGTTATCTTATTTTGTTTGGGAGATTGTTTTATGTCTCGTATTTAGCACCAAACGCCAAATACTCTGGTAATAAGAAAAGTGAGCATCTTGCAAACGGTAGCGCTAAAAAAGCCAAAATCGGTTAATTTTATTATTATTTTCATAGATATTTTTCAATTTTAGGAACTAATAAATTGAGCTTTTCTAAAGCAGATATAGAGCTTAAACAAAGCATAAAATTTGGATGTGGTAGGACTAGATACTTACATAGTGATTACCTATATTTTCACTGCTAGGGGGTACATTATTAAAACCTACTATGTTCATTCTATAATGTACTCTTATTTTGCTCTAAGAGCTTTGAGATGTAGAGTTATCAAACAAATAGTCATGTTTATAACATTTTCGCAACTAATGCAAATGGCAGCCGGAGTTTTTGTAAATCTTAAGGCTTACCAATATTTAACAGCTGGGGTTGAATGTCATACCACCCTATTAAATGTCAAACTGTCACTTTTAATGTATCTTAGTTATCTTATTTTGTTTGGGAGATTGTTTTATGCCTCGTATTTAGCACCAAACGCCAAATACTCCGGTAATAAGAAGAGTGAGCATCTTGAAAACGGTAGCGCTAAAAAGGCCAAAATTGGTTAGTTTTAATATTATTTTCATAGATATTTTTCAATTTTAGGATCTAATAAATTGAGATTTTCTAAAGCAGATATTGAGCTTAGACAAAATATAAAATTTGGATGTGGTACGACTAGATATTTCCCTAGTGATTACCTATATTTCCAGTGCTAGTGGGTACATTATTAAAACCTACAGTGTTCGTTCTGTATTGTACTCTGATTTTGCTCTAAGAGCTTTGAGATTTAGAGTTCCCAAACAAATAGCCATGCTTATAACCTTTTCGCAACTAATGCAAATGGCAGCTGAGGTCTTTGTTAATCTTAAGGCTTACCAATATTTAACAGCTGGGGTTGAATGTCATACCACCCTATTAAACGTCAAACTGTCACTTTTAATGTATCTTAGTTATCTTATTTTGTTTGGGAGATTGTTTTATGCCTCGTATTTAGCACCAAACGCCAAATACTCTGGTAATAAGAAAAGTGAGCATCTTGAAAACGGTAGCGCTAAAAAGGCCAAAATTGGTTAGTTTTAATATTATTTTCATAGATATTTTTCAATTTTAGGAACTAATAAATTGAGCTTTTCTAAAGCAGATATAGAGCTTAAACAAAATATAAAATTTGGATGTGGTACGACTAGATATTTCCATAGTGATTACCTATATTTCCAGTGCTAGGGGGTACATTATTAAAACCTACAGTGTTCGTTCTGTATTGTACTCTGATTTTGCTCTAAGAGCTTTGAGATTTAGAATTCCCAAACAAATAGCCATTTTTATAACCTTTTCGCAACTAATGCAAATGGCGGCCGGAGTTTTCGTAAATCTTAAGGCTTACCAATATTTGACAGCTGGGGTTGAATGTCATACCACCCTATTAAACGTCAAACTGTCACTTTTAATGTATCTTAGTTATCTTATTTTGTTTGGGAGATTGTTTTATGCCTCGTATTTGGCACCAAATGCTAAATATTGTGGTAATAAGAAGAGTGAGCATCTTAAAAACGGTAGTGCTAAAAAAGCCAAAATTGGTTAATTTTAATTTTATTTTCATAGATATTTTTTCAATTTTAGGAACTAATAAATTGAGCTTTTCTAAAGCAGATATAGAGCTTAGACAAAATATAAAATTTGGATGTGGTACGGCTAGATATTTCCATAGTGATTACCTATATTTCCAGTGCTAAGGGGTACCTTAGTAAAACCTACAGTGTTCGTTCTGTAATATACTCTGATTTAAGAGCTTTGAGATTTAGAGTTCCGAAACAAATAGCCATGTTTAGAACCTTTTCGCAACTAATGCAAATGGCAGCTGGAGTTTTTGTAAATCTTAAGGCTTACCAATATTTGACAGCTGGTGTTGAATGTCATACCACACTATTAAATGTCAAACTTTCACTTTTAATGTATCTTAGTTTTCTTCTTTTGTTTGTGAGTTTGTTTTATGCCTCGTATTTGGCACCAAATGCCAAATGCCAATGATAATAAGAAGAGAGCATCTCGAAAACAGGAGCGCAAAAAAAGCCAAATTAGATTTTAATGAATTCAACTTAAAAATTTAAATTAAACATATTTCCAAAAATATATTACATAATGTCTATTGAGATGATTTTTTATTTCTAATTAAAAAATTTCAAATCCATTAAATAAATTTTGACGAATGGGTAACCTGAAATCAAGTAATTTTTTTTTGTTTTTTTTTTTGGTATAATTAAGTAATAACTAACAAGATGATTTTAAGAATTATAAAATGATGTCTCATGCTAGCACTATATATTTATATGTCAAAAGCTACTTATAAATGTTGTATTTTTTACATAAAAAAAAACAAACCAAGGCCAAAATAACTACAAAAAAAGCAACTTTTAATATATCGTTATTTATGGAGATATCTTACTTGTTCATATTGACTGATGTTTGGATATTATAACTAGTTTAAAAATAAAAACATTTTTAAATGAACAATGGTTTTGTGTAAATACTAAGAAATTTAACAATAAAAAATAAACTATTTTGTACAAAAAACAGGAAATTTTGAGTTGCAAATAAAAAACATGCTTCTATAACAAAAAAAAATTGTAACTTTTTCAAAAATCTTTTTTAATCTTTTTTGTTCCTTAAAAAAACATAGATTTCTTCCAAATAAACTTTTGTTTTTCAAGTTTTCTCGTTTCAAATCGGTCGCGGAAATTTTTTCGAAGACAAGATTTTGAACAGATGTTTTTGCAAAAAATCGTTTTTTGAAAAAACTATTTCAAATATAACTATTTTTTCAAAATTCATTGTTTTGGAAAGTACCATTTCCAAATTAAATAACTTAAAGGGAAAAATTTGTTGTTGTTCTTTGTTTGCACAAAATTTCTTTCAAAAAAATTTTCTCTGGAAAAATTTTTTGTTAAAAAAATTTTCTTTTCGAATAAATAAAATCGAAAAATTTTTTCCAAAAGTTTTTAGTTCAAAAAATGTTTTTTCAAAAAAATTACTTTTCAAAAAGTTGTTTTTCGACAACCGATTTTTTTATGGGCGTCCACCTCAATGTTGCCAAACAATTGATTTTTTTGCTTTGTACTTTGCTATGTCCTTAAAACTACGAACTCAAGAGTTTAAATTAATTTTAACTCGTTTTTCTGGTTGATTTTACGATAATGCTACACAATTATGTACATAAAGTAGCAAAAAATTATAATCCAATATGTCATTTTAAATAAACATTTATTTCATTAATTAGACAAAAAAATTTAATAGTCTTCCAAACCAGCTTTGAAATTAAAGAATAAAAAATTATAAAAAAAATTTTCTTGTGTTTTGGCTTTGGTTTGAACCCTGACTTGTAGCTATGTGAGCCAACGCCCTATCAAATGGGCCACCAAAACCATAATTACAAATTTTTAAAACTGCTTTTCTACACTGTGACACTAACCGTGACATGGCGATTTAAAAATTTATAATTATGGTTTCGGTGCCTCCATTAATAGAGCGTTGGCCTACATAGCCAAAGGACCGGGTTCAAATCCTGGTCGAAGTACAGAAAACCTTTTTAATGATATTTCATTCTTTTATTTCACCCCTGGTTTGAAATAGGTGTCTACGGTTTTAAGTTAAAAAAAAATTTGTAAAAAAAAAATGTTTTTTCCAATTTTGACAACAATTGTTCTATAACATTTAAAGGATTTATAAACAACAAGTGAAATTAAAGAATGAAAAATAAGAAAAAAGTTTTCTGCTTCGGCCGGGGATCGAACCTGGGATCTCTTGCTATCTAGGCAAACATTCTAACCACTAAACTACCGAAGCCATACATAAATTTTCGGAAAACTTCCATCTATGCAGGCTGCGGTGTCTCAATACTTTTCCGAAAATTTATGTATGGCTTTGGTAGTTTAGTGGTTAGAATGTTTGCCTAGATAGCAAGAGATCCCGGGTTCGATCCCCGGCCGAAGCAGAAAACTTTTTTTCTTATTTTTCTTTCTTTAATTTCACTTGTTGTATAGTTTTAGGTCCTTGCATTATTTACAATTTGGTAATTGATAATTTAAAGGATTATTATTCTATTTTTCCTTTCAATTTGTGTAGGTATATCAACTTATACTTATTGCGCTAAAAATAGTTACAAATTAGTTATTTATTCTGTCAATACTTTTTATCTATATGTTATGGACGTCTCAAACTTTTATAAAGTTCTGACAAAAATAGCTCTAAAAGATTATTAGATATGTTCTATTTTTGTATAAGAATTTATATAATTAGATTAACTAAATTTATTAGTTTTATTTATTCAGTCAATTTTTTTAAAAAGGGAGTTGTAGATTTTTTTATTTTTAATGGTGTCCTTTTCGGAATAGTAAAAGGATAAAGTGTTGTTTATAAACCATAACTCTAGAATTTAAATAATAAAATGCATGTCCTCATATTGTACTTGTAGGGGAGGTCGGGGTGAGTTTGGACACTTTATAATTTTTTGTAATATTTTGTTAAAAATATTGGTTATCGAGAACCGAAGCTGCGATACCACAAGGGTCATATCTTACTTATAAAATAAGTAACAATTTTTTTCAAAAATTATCTTTTTAACAAGCAGCAAGTGTCCAGTCTCCAGTCTCTCCCTTTTACTAGGTGACAAAACGACCAGAGTCTCACCCTGTCCAAATTTACCCGAGCCTCCCCTACGAATCTTTAAACTAATACAATTATTGAACAATATGGAAACATACTATACATAAGTGGGGTTGCTCAAAAAATATAACGCTTATGGTTGTGACAAACACTACAGGAACCTCCAACAAAAATTTAAGCTCTCTAGTGTTTGTAATTAGTAGCTTAAATTTTCGTAGAGAGATTTTGTATAAAAAAAAATTATTATATTAAATTTTTGTAGAGATTTTAGAGATTTTTTGTTTTTAAATTTAATTTGTGATATTCTAGGATTTTTTCTAGCTTTTCTTTTGTTGACTGTTGTACATATAGAAATATTTTAAAAAAAGTAAATAAAGAAATATATATGTACATATATAAAAAGTTTGTGTTATTTTTTTTTAATAATGTAAAGGGGCCGACCTAAGAATTTCATTAAGCGAGGAAAATATAGATAACAATATAACGATTTTTCGCGTTTTGGATAAACAGGGGCGGGTCTAGGAACTTCATTTGGGGGGGGGAATATAATAAATATTGCATACAACTATTTTGCATAGGGACCAGTGTATTCTGTGTGTCAAAACTAAATATAGTTTGATATTTGGGGGGGGGGGGAGAAATTTCCCCTTTTCCCCTCCCGTAGATCAACGCCTGGCATAAAACTATTTCGTATGTTGACCATAGGGAATGTCACCGGACCAATTCGCCTGCCTACCGCCGTGATTTTATTTTACAATTTTGTTTTAGTTTGTCCTCGATTATTTGTTTGTTTGGTTATTTCTGCTTTTGTTTAAAATCTTTCAACAGTTTTTTCAACGACTTTCGGATAAGCTACAAATGTTACATACAAAAAAAAACAAAATGGCGAATCCAAAATGACAGACCTCCTTATATTCTATGAACCGGTATGTAATATATTTGGAATTTTGGGGTGCGGACTTTCTCAATTATGGACCAAATTGTATAAAATTTAAAAGTTAGTATGTTTAAGATTGCTGATTATGATTTTTGACTTTAACTTAAAAATAATCATAATAGAAGGTTTAAAATGACGGACTTTTTCATTTATGAACCGATATTTTATTTGAAACTTTGAATAGTGTTAGGTAACTGAATCTAAAATTTTAATTAAATTAAAAAAAAAAATAAAATGGAGATAATAGTAATAATAATTATCCATATCGGATCACAAATTAAAAAGACCGCCATTTTAATTTTTCTAAGGTTTATTTTAAAAATCATATTCAGTAACACTAAATACCTTAAAGTTCCAAATTTCGTAGAAACCGTTTCATAAATGGATAAATCCGTCATTTTCGATCCGCAATTATTATTTATTATTATAATCAGCCACCTTAAATACCCCAAAGTTTAAAAGTTAATACATATCTATCGGTTCATAAATGGCAAAGTCCGCCATTTTGATTTTTTAAAACGTTTAAGCCAAAAATCATAACTACGACTACTCTACTCTACACTCTACTCTCTACTCTAAACACTAGAAAGTTTTAAATTTGATACATATAAAAAATTCCGTTATTTTGGATCCGCCATTTTGAACGTTTTTGTGACAAAAAATATTAAACTGCATTATCACCGGAACTCTATACTCCTATCAACTACAAGATCTGTGACTCACTGAAATGTAGTTTGAATAACTGTTGCAATAATTTAAACAAAAGTATAAGTAAACAAACAAACAAAGTATAGGAAGGCGGTAAGTATCGGCGGCGAATCGAGTACGAGTTGGCTCGGGAGCAAATTAGCGGATGTGAATAGGCGGCGGCGAATTTGCCCATTCCTCCTGGTTACTATGCAAGACGAGGAAAATTTCCCTCCCAAATGAAATTCCTAGATCTGTTTTTGAAAATGGGGGTCTGCGGGCAAAACCGACCCCGTTTTGGATTCGGCGCACTGAATGATATACAAGGTGGAAAATTAAAAAGAATCCACCTGGATTTTCTCGAAAACTATCAGAAAATTAAAAAGGGGGACACTTTTTGGCTTCTTGAAATTTTTGTAGCACCAACCCCCTTCGAGGGGTATACTTTACCCCTATATTTTGAATAGGGAAAGTGGGTCTAGTGATACTTTGTTTTGAAGGCCTTTTGAATGTCCTTACAACCCAGGGTTCGAAATTATCATGATATGTATATAGATAATATATATATCGGATATATATCAGATATATATCTGATATATATCATTATCAAACTGAATGCTTTGGGTTTGGCATACTAAATAAAAATCATCACTTACTAATAAATCAAAAGTACACACAGATGGAAAACACAGTAATTGCTCTGACCTGGGAAAACAGAAAATAAAAGAAATCTTCGCGTCGGGGATTTACCAGATGTAAAACAGGGGATTCCCAGTCAGCTCCGCGATGCCTATGCGGCGATCGATACTACACCTTTACAGATGCTTACAAATTTTCTGATATTTAGAATGGTAGAAATTTTTTTTAGTTTAATATGTTAAATTATTGAATATATCGGATTTATATCAAGCTATAAATATCATGATATATATCGTGGTATATATCATGACATATATCACTTGATATATATCCGCGGAACCCTGTTACAATTGTGTAAAAATTTCAAAAATCTATCCATTAGTTTTTGAGATAATTGCTTTCAAACATTCAAATTTAACAAGGACTGATAAAATAAAAGTTTAATTAGAATTTTATACTTTTCGGATTTAATTTTTATTATTTTATCATTTCTTATTAAATTTGAAAGCATATATCTCGAGATATATCTCAAAAACTAATCTGTTTCAATGTTCGTGAAACACCCGATATATCAAAAAAGGAAGAAATGCCTTTCTAAACAATATTATTCGCAAAAATCTACTAGAATAAAAAAACACCACCAAACCAACCAAACTAAAACAATGGTTAAATAAAAAAACTATATCTAAAATCCGATGTCGATTGTTCATTCAATTTACAACATGTAAAGAACTCAATTTTAGTACATGATTAAAAGCAATGTTATGTAACCCATTATTTAAAGAAAAATTAACAACCAAGTGGTAAAATAGTGAAATGTATGAATATCCGTAATTTTGTCGAAAAAAAACGTAGGGGAGACCAGGGCTGGTCACCTCACGAGTTGTTTCTCACACCTTTTTCGGAAAAGTTTTTTTTTTAACAAAAATGAGTTCCTTAACACTTTGACTCATACCCATAGAAACTATTTTTTTTTTTACTGGGACCACACCTTCACAGATTGCTATTCGCCGGCACAAATTAATTATATATTTATCGGTTTCACAACGTTCTACGTCTTCCGATACCCAATCTCCACTCGTTTCTGTTTGCCCATAATTCATCATCTAGGCATCTTATTCTTATTTCACTGTCTATTCCTTCTCTCCAGCTTCTCCTTCGCCGTCCTCATTTTCTTTGGCCAGTTGGTTTCCATTGTAATATATGGTTTAGGTTTTATCATTCATTCTTTGTACATGTCCGTACCACACCAGTTGTTTTGTTCTTATATCATCCACTAAAGTACGTTCACCCATTGTCATAATTTCTCTTATTCTTTGATTTGTAACTCTTTCTCTTTTTGATTTCCCTGCTGCTCTTCTCCAATAGTCCATCTCCATAGCGGAAAGCATTTTTTCTGTTCTATCCTTAATTGGCCATACTTCTATATATATAGCCGTATGTAATAATACTTTTTACAATGGTGTTATATATAAGCTTTTTGTTATGCTTTGATATACTTTGGTCCCAAATTATTCCATTTAATAAAGTTATTGCTTTTCTTCCTTGTACGTTTCGATCTTTTATAGCTTTGTCTAGTATTCCGTCAGCTGTAATTTTTAGACCTAAGTATTTATACTCATCACAGGACTGAATTCGCTGCCCGGTATTTAAGATTTGATCCTGTTTCATTCCACCGATACACATATACTCTGTCTTATTGAGATTAACCTCTAGTCCGCACTTATTGTACTCATCTATTAGTTTTCGTGTCATATATTCGAGGTCGTCATAATCGTCCAATGGAATTCCCATGTTTTGGCATTTTCTCTTCCATACTTTAAGGACTTGTTCCAAGTATATATTGAAGAGCGTAGGCGAGATACAGCAACCTTGTTTAAGACTTTTATTTACTTGAAAGCCTTTGGTTAGTTTTGCTTTTATTTTAACTTTTGCCTTACTATTGCGGTATAACTCTTTGATGCCCCTAATTAGTTGTACGCTTATGTTTGTGTTTTCCAACGCTTTCCAAAGTAGATTTAGTGGTATACTATCATATGCCTCCTGCAAATCGACGCAAAGCAGATGCAGCTCTTGTCCGTATGCCATTTTCTTTTCAATAACTTGGGTTATACAGAATACAAATTAATTCAGATATCAAATGCCCTCGTGGTGTCATTTTTCCACAAAACCTCGGACCAGCCACAAAAACATTTAACCAGACCAACAATCCTATTCATAAGAATTAATGTAATCCGTGAGCAACGCGTTATCACAACCAAATATATCGATCAATGATCCGTGTACCTGAAATGGTCACAAGGTAAAAAATTTTGTCTTCAATGAAAACACGTTCTTTTCTTACATAAATTGTTTTACCCTAAAACAATTTGTTTTGAATTAAAATATTTCTTTTTAGTTTAACGCAGCGTTTAATCTTGAAATGAGACTTTATTTTTCTTCTTTAATTGTTTTTTCAGTATACTCCATTTTGTAACAAAGCAAATTGTCTTCATATAAGTAATATTTTGCTTCCAGAGAAACCGGTGCCTTTGATTAATTCAGTTCCAATTTATAATAAAACAATTTCTGTTTCACATTAAAATAGAGGGCAAGACATTTTTTGTGCTATATCAAGAAAATATTCGCTTGGTGAATAGGAAGGCACAAATTATTTTACTTCAAAGCAATTTGCCTTGATCTACAATAATTTTTTTACCGTGCACACGGTCCAGTTTAACAACTTTTTGTGTACTAAAAATGGTACACATGGTGCTCAAAGTGTTAAAGTAGCTGTCCTGTCCTACTTTTGAGAGTATTAGCCTAACTTCCGTAAATTAATCGCAACCACTGGCGTATATAGAAAAAAGTTTCGGGGGGGGGGGGGGGGCGAGACATTTCGGGGGGGGGGGGGGGGGTCCGAGACCTCATGAGGCCGTATTTTATGCTATTTTATGTTTGTATTCATGAAATATATAGAAAATATTTTAAAAAAATCTTAGCTTCGGGTTTTTGGTGGAAAAATATCTATCTATCTGTACATGTTAGGATCCGTTTTTGTCCCTGGATAAGACCGATTTCAAATTTCAAACCTTCCAAATAGATATAGTAGGTCAAGCGGTGTAAAAGTGAGACAAAATCCCGTTGAAAAATGAGACACTATAAAATAAAAAATATTAATAAATAAATTCTGAAAGATTTTCTCATATAAACTGATAGCACCAATTTATTTAAACTCAAACCTACAATTTATTTAATTTTTTTTTTATTAAAAATAGGCTCATATTTAAAATTACAAAATCCATAACTTTAATTGTGTTTTTTTTTTTTCTTTATTTTTTCTCATTTGATAAACGCCTAATTGCACGGGTCATGAACCTTTGGAACCCCAGACCGGGTATTTTTTTTTATCCGGTCCTTTTGTCCCTTAGAAAGGCCTACCGACTGAAGGAGTCTGTAACAAAGTCCGCCTTCACGAGATATCCGGCCTCATCCGGCCTGGTTACCGGCGTGAATGAAGGGGTAGGACAATATTACATTTTACACTCCCCAGGAATCCTACAAATGTCTGCCGCACCCGACCTCGGCAACCGACGGGGATCGAACCCGCCACTGTAGCAAGCGAGATTCCTTAACTCACTCGTGTTCAATGCGCGAACGCACTGAGCCACCACGGCTACACTTTATTTGTGTTATAAAACTTTTCAAAACATTACCGAAACTTTTGTAGTGAGTTCTCAAATCGGTTTGGAGTGTATCTTTCTATAAATAAATATTTTTGCACTTATTTGTTGTATTTGGTAAAAAAATAATAAAAACTTATGTCTCAATTTATCCTGAATGTCTTATTTTTGAGGGAGCAGCCATCCGACTGTTTATACGTAAATTTTATCACTGTCTCATATTTCGCCTGACCTCATTTTTAAACTTTTTCAATAAAATATGAGACACAGACCTTTTAAAAGTGGTCCTGAAACAAGGTGAACATACCATCCCCGTGTACAAATATTTTGTCTTAATTTTTAATCTATCTAGCTTATCCGGTGGTGATCCTAATTTTTTCGAGAAAAAAAAATTTGTCCGATTTCAAAAATTTTTATATACTTGGCGTTTCGGATGATTTTGAAACATTTTATCGCGCCGTCTGTCTGTCTGTTCGTCTGTATATCTGTCTGTCTGTACGTCTGTCTGTAACGACCAACGCGCATAACTCAAAAACCGCTTGCCCGATTTTAATAAAACTTGGTACCTAGGCTGGGTCTTGAGTCGAGATGGTCCCATCGAAAAATGAACAAAATCAACCAAATACAAGCGAAATAAAAAGGGTGGGAATAGATTTTAAAAATTAGAGTTTATGTGAAAATATGGCATGGCGTGTGTGATATCAAACTAAAGGTAATTGAGTCTAGAGTTAAACCAAATACATTTTAGTTTTAAAAAAAAAGGGTGGGGGTAGATTTCAAAAATTAGATTGTAAGTCAAAACATGGCTTGTGTGATATTAAACGAATGGTTATTGAGTCTGGAGTTGAATAACATATATTTCAGTTTTTAGTTATATTAGCTCACACGTACACCATAACTATAGTACCTAGTGTGAGCTTAGGTGCCCATATATTGGAAAAGTATTTTTACAGCAGCAAAGCTAAATAAATATTTTAAAATACTTTTACGAACGAAACTGTGCTTTTCAAAGCTTCAAAAATCGTTTAACTTGTTAGTAAAAAAATGACGTAATTTCAAACAATAAAACTTACAGAAATTATAGTCCCATTAATTTTGCATTTAGAAAAATTATTCTTTTTTAATAAATTTTATTTGAAACTTTCCGTTGCTTAAATAAAAGTTCCCATAAGGTATTAAAAATTTAGTTCATATTTAATTAGTTTTTAAGTTTAAATAATAGCTGGGAAATTATATTTTGTGCAGTTTTTTTTTTAGATAGCGTCAAAAATGTTTAGAATTACGTTAAGGCAAGTATTGAAATTTTTGGTAGAAAGCAGTCTAAGCATAATTTTGAGTTTTAAGGATCTTTGTTATTTTTAACTTGAGGAAAAAAACTCTAAAACTATTTTTATTTAGAATTGAAAGACCTATCAGAAAAGTATATAAAACACAGGGTGTTCAAAGAAAAAAAATATGTTTTTTTAAAAAACTCGAAAAAGCAATTCTCGATTCTTTTTTAATTTGACCATCTTTAAAGAGCGTCAAAAATTCTACTAGTTTGCCAATTTAAGCTATTTTCTATCTTTGATAATAACAAAGCTAGCAATGGTGGACACTTAACTTGTAACACTGTATATATACGCCAGTACGAAAATACTCTGCCAATATATGGGCCCCTAAGCTCACACTAGGTACTAGGGTTATAGTGTACGTGTGAACTAATATAACTAAAAACTGAAATATATTTTATTCAACTCCAGACTAAATTACCTTTTGTTTGATACCACACAAGCCATGTTTTGACTTTAACTCAAATTTTTGAAATCTACCCCCACCCTTAAAAAAACACAAACTAAAATGTATTTTGTTTAAAGTCCGGACTCAATTACCTTTCGTTTGATGTCACACACGCCATATTTTCACTTAAACTCTAATTTTTAAAATATACCCCCACCCTTTTTTTTAAATAAATTAAAATGTATATTGTTTAACTGCAGACTCAATTACCTTTCGTTTAATATCACACACGCCATATTTTCACATAAACTCTAATTTTTGAAATCTACCCCCACCCTTTTATTTGGTTTGTGTTCGGTGGATTTTGTTCATTTTTAAATGGGACCATCTCGACCCAAGGTTCATTAAAATCGGTCAAGCGGTTTTTGAGTTATGCGCGTTGGTCGTTACAGACAGACATACAGACACACAGACAGACATACAGACAGACAGACAGACAGACAGACAGACAGACAGACAGACGGCGCAACAAAAAAGTTTCAAAATCATCTGAAACGCAAAGATATATAAAAATTTTTGAAATCGGAGCAACTTTTTTTTTCTCGAAAAAATTAGGATCACCATAGCTCGCACTACTATAGTATAGTATATGTGTGAGCTAAAATCTGTAGCTACCTATTTTAGCTCACACATATACTATACTATAGTAGTGTGAGCTATGGTGATCCTAATTTTTTCGAGAAAAAATATGGTGATCCTAATTTTTTCGAGAAAAAAAAAGTTGCTTCGATTTCAAAAATTTTTATATATCTTTGCGTTTCAGATGATTTTGAAACTTTTTTGTTGCGCCGTCTGTCTGTCTGTCTGTCTGTCTGTCTGTCTGTCTGTCTGTCTGTCTGTCTGTCTGTCTGTATGTCTGTCTGTCTGTCTGTCGGTTCGGTTCGGTTCGGTTCGGTTCGGTTCGGTTCGGTTCGGTGTCTATCTGTCCGTCTGTCTGTCTGTCTGTCTGTATGTCTGTCTGTCATGACCAATGCGCATAACTCAAAAACCGCTTGGCCGATTTCAATGAAATTTGGTACCTAGGCTGGCCCTTGGGTCGAGATGGTCCCATTTAAAAATGAAGAAAATCCACCGAACACAAACCAAATAAAAGGGTAGGGATCGAGGGGTCATCGGCACCCTAAAATTTTGTACAGCGTCCAACAGGACTTGGGTCCTGTCGTGTACTGTTGGGTCCTGTTGAGTACTGTTGGGTCCTGTTGGGTCCTGTCGTGTACTGTCGAGTACTGTTGGGTCCTGTCGCGTACTGTTGGGTCCTGTCGTGGTACTGTCGGGTCCTGTTGTGAAATTTGTACAGTACTGTTGAAGGCTGATGACCCCTCGGTAGGGATAGATTTCAAAAATTAGAGTTTATGTTAAAATATGGCGTGTGTGATATCAAACGAAAGGTAATTGAGTCTGGAGCTAAACAAAATACATTTTAATTTATTTTAAAAAAAGGGTGGGGGTATATTTCAAAAATTAGAGTATAAGTGAAAATATGACGTGTGTGATATCAAACGAAAGTAAAGTAATTGAGTCCGGAGTTTAACAAAATACATTTTAGTTTTTGTTTTTTTTTTAAGGGTGGGGGTGGATTTCAAAAATTTGAGTTCAAGTCAAAACATGGCTTGTGTGGTATCAAACAAAAGGCAATTTAGTGTGGAGTTGAATAAAATATATTTCAGTTTTTAGTTATATTAGCTCACACGTACACTTTAACTATAGTACCTAGTGTGAGCTTGGGGGCCCATATATTAGCAGAGTATTTTTTTTTTGATCTACCATTAGAAGCTTCATCAGATTCTTTAAAATAAAGTTTGCAATAGTGCAAAATTTTCCGGTGTCACCCTGAACATTATTTATAGTACCTTTTGGTGTTTTGTGGGTACTTTATAAGTGGTGACCTAAATAAAAGTCTAAAGGTAGGCATTTCAGACCTGTAAGCTTAATTTCCTAGTTATATTTTATTAAATTTTAATAAAAGACTGGTTTAAATCAAGTTTAAGTGAGTTTTTAAATAAAAATCAGGTAACTTTACCTTTCTAGATTCTAGAGTAATTGCAAAAACTTTTTGAAGTGTAAACTTCTTTAGGCGCGTTTTGCAGTTTTTGTGGGTAGTGAATTGAACTGAGCGGTCAGGCTCGGCTATGTAACGCTCATTCGGGATAAATCGGCTCGAGTCGACTAACTGTGAGGAACATTCAGCGAGCGAGATGATGATGCAGATGAAGGCCAGTACACAGAAGAGTTCGGTTCAGTCCGCTTTGCAGAATATGTTATGGGCCAATATTATTAATTTCGCCTTGTTAAAGTTTACACTTCTGCCGTGTGGTCTTAAACACACACAATAATTTTTTTAATTTTAATAAAGTCGTTTCTCAACTCAAAGCTTCGAATTAATTTAAGAAAAAGTTCTTTTTCATACGATATAATGTATTTTTGTCCGTGTTTTTCCCGGACTAGCCCCATCTCACTCTGGAATCACTTCGCCGCTATTGCGCATATGCGACGGGCCCAGTCCATTCCCATTACAGGTCTATGGTAGCGCAATTGGTAGGACCTTGCCGTACAAAGCCAGAGGATCCTGGGTCGAGTCCCGTTTATTAATTTCACCCCTAGTTTAAAAAATTTTTTGGTGTGGTAAAACATTATATTATTGCCTTTTGATAATATCCAATTGGTTATAAAATATTGTCACGGATCACCTAAGGTGATCTGTGATATTGTGATGTGATCAGACGTTCGGCGTGATTGAAAACCGTGTAAATTGGTGCTTGTGGACATAGTCAGAGCATATTATTTTAAAAGGCTTTCCGTTTTCGGTCTAGAAGCAAATCATATTACTTTTTGGCAACACACCATTTCCCTCTAATTTGACCCCGCTGAATCCGAATATCTCTGTTGCCAACTGGAAAAATCGACAGGGACCGAGAAAATCCCCCCCAAACCCCCAAAAACCTGTTTTTTATCAGTTTTATGCAATTTTCTCGAAAACTAACCTTTTTATTAAAAATTGTAAGGAACAGTTTTTTGTGGACAATAAAATTCCCTTTCCAACGATGTATTGGTCAATAGGGTTAGGAGAAGCAAGTAGCTCTTCAGTGGCGTACGTAAATTGGGATTATTTAGAAAAAACATGTTTATTATAGGTTTTTCAAAATTTTCTCAAAAACTACACTTTTTAGGAAAAAATATGTTGTATACTTTATTGTAGAACATAATATTTTATTTTAAAAACTTTATTAAAATGTCTGGTTGTTGCCATATTTAAGGCTTCAGGGGCGTACTAATATAAACTTATTTTCAAAAATAACTGAAATAATCAGTTTCTCTTGCATATTTAAATATCTTTTCTAACAAAGATTTTCAGAAAAAAATGTGCCTTTATTCTTTATTGAGGATAAGACAATTTCTTTTTAAACGATATATTACAAAGTGAGATTAATGTTATGATAAATACTTCAAAAAGGTTCGTAATTTATACCTACTAAAATAAAATGTTTCCAAATTAAAATAAACTGTTTTTTGATTAGATTAGATATTTTGATTTATCTAAATAAGTTCTTTAAAGCAAAAAAACACCGGTGGTTATAAGGGGAGGGGGCATAGGGGCCATGGCCCCCCCTAAGCAATATTTTTGTGCAGAAAGTAAGAGTAGTAACTTTGACACAGGTGTTTTTAGTTATTTTTTTAAGCATATGGAACTAAAAATAAAGTGGTAAATCTTATGCAGCGGTTTGGGGGGAGGGGCATAATCATAATTAGGTACTCATACTTTCGACCTTTTGAACTTTCGACCTTTTGTTTTTTGATCTTTTGTACTTTCGACCTTTTGTAATTTCGACCTTTTGTACTTTCGACCTTTTGTACTTTCGACCTTTTGTACTTTCGACCTTTTATTCGCCGCTCTTTATTATTCACCGAAAAGCTAATAAGACACAAAGTTGATTAGCTTGGATTGATCTTAAATAATTTCTTTAAATTAAGAACACCACTGGAGCAGTAAATATAAAATACCTTCCACTTTGTTATACATCGTTTAAAAGAAAATTTTATTGGCTATGACGAAGTAAAAATCACATTTTTTGGAAAAGAGCTTGGTTTTTAAGAAAATTGGAAAAACCTAAAACTTTCAAATTTTGGGGGCGACATTTTAAAATTCCGCCGCCATTTTGGTCGCCATCTTGAATATCTCAGCCCCTGTCAATATTTCGAGTTGGCAACAGAGATATTCGGATTCAGCGGGGTCAAAATAGAGGGAGTTGCCCATTTGCCAAATAAAATGCTTCTAGAAAGTGGATTTTCCCGAATCTTGCCTGAACTAACAGGCCAATTCCGTAGAAATTTATTTTTTTAAATGTATAAATTATTAGATCTCTCAATAAAACTCACATAAAACTTTTTTTGAATGTTTACCTTCAGTATGAACTGCATAATTCTTATTCTAAAACAATTTACATTATAGTAACCAACAATTTTTTTAAAGCTTTTGTTTCTCAGATATCTGAGAACATATATATATGTAGAGTCAGGGAGTTTTTAAATTACTGTGTACTTTTTCTGTCAAAATTTATCATTTGAAGATGAAAAAATATACAGACAGGGGTAAGGTTCATTCTTTTTTTAGTTAAATTCCAACTGGTTTTCCTTATGTCAAATAGGAATATTTTTTACTTTCGAGCGTGGCAATTTAAAACGTATCTGACTGTACATGTTACGTGTAAGTAAAAAGCTGGGAAATTGTCAAATCGGCTATGGGTTTATTTAATAAATATATTAAAACATAAAAATTGTGACAAATTTTTGGAAGCAAAAAAATTAATTTTTCTTTAAAATTAGCAATAACAGTGTTAGTGGTTAAACTTGTCTAAAACATAAGTAGTACATCTGTTTTTTTCAAATTAATAATTTAAAATAGCGGAAATAAAATAAAGGACCTATTCATGTGTTAAAAATGCCAAAATTTTCCAAATCTATTAACGCAAATTAATAATGACATGGATTTTTCGAAATTCTTTAGTTCTATGGAAAAAAAAGTTAACAAACCCAAGGTAGTTAATTATCATAATAATCAATACCTAATTTAAATTGCCAAAAAACACAACTGATCCTAAATGACGTCAGCTGGGGTAAACTGCGTAAAACAGTTTACATTTGAATTAATATTTTTTCATTTTATAAGTCTACAAACAAAGTTAAATATAATAACCTTACTCTTAATGCTTTTTTAAAAATTTTTAACAAAGCAAAAAGACTTCCTGTTTTTTTGAACATTAAAAACTCGTTTTCCAAATAGACAAAAAAAGTAATTCACATAAGATGTTTTTATCATGGGCAATAACATTTGCTATACATTTGTTTCATCAATCGTCTTTCTGTCTGATATTATGACCGGCAAATTTTCATTTTAATTTTGCTACTTCTCCTCTGACATCCCTTACTATTGTTTTATTTCTTATCCATTCATTCTTTTTTCTATCTGTCAGCTTTACATGTAACATTTGTCTTTCCATTGATCTTTGGGCTTTTGTTACCTTATCCATGTTTGATTTTGTAATACATTGGTTATACACTTTCGTTTTGAGGTACTAAGGATATTTTTTATTTCTTAATATGTAGCTTAATTTTGCCGAATGCTGCCCAGGCCAATCTTACTCGTCTCTTGATTTCAGCTGTTTGGTTTTCTTTTTTCAGTTTAATAATTTGTCCCAGGTATAAAATACAATTTTTTTAAATAAAAATTACGTGTTTATGTCCGTTTGACTGATTTTTAATCTGTATGTTGTTTTAGACTATTTTAAATGTTTTTTAATTTTTTATTTTTGTGTGTTCCAGTTTTTCATTTGTTTCAAAGATGATTCTTAACTGTCTGTATGTATTTTTTAGCATATCTTATTTTAAATATTATAATTTAATTATATTTTTTCATTATTCTTACAGACCAGACCACTTGATAATGGTTTTTTAAAAACCGAAACGCGTCGTGGTTAGACAATAAAATATTTGTGAAGTAAGCAGGACTTTTCGTTTCTTTAACAATGGTATTAGAGGAATAATTAAATAGTGAAGTGTAAGAGTATCTATATGGTATACTTCGCTCTCTGTATATATATTAATAAAGACTTATTGTTTTGATTTACATTTAATTTTTAAATATTATCAAGACTAAAGCTATAATTAATTTTTTTAACAAGGTGCCACTTGACCTCATTTCTCATTAAACATTCTTAAAGGAATCGTCATTCCGCTTAGATGTATCACCTAGTTTTCCCGAATAACTGGTGAAGTAAAACAAGTGCAAAGTTAGCTCCGCAAGCAAAATTCTTAAGGAATCAATTCAATAAATTCAAAAATAAGTAAAAATAAGTTTTTCAAATTTTTAAATGTTTTGCAAAAGTTCTTGCATTTTCGACAGCAGCCTAAGGGTCCCCTCCCCTTTCACAATAATCAAATCTTTTGATATGCTTTGATGAACCAGAAAATTTTTTATTTTAAAACACAAAATGTGTGTGGTTAAGGATTGAGAGTTTTTTTATTTTGTTTACATAATTTATTGCCGCTACGGAGGGGGGTTGTTAAAACCCCCTTATGAGGCAAAAAAATCTGTGCACGTTAATAAAATTGTTGTTAATTTAAGTAAAATGTGCATGTTGCGAGTTAAACTGGTTAGACCTATTTTTTTAACGATTTCTACGATTCCACTGATGCCTAGATGCAAGCAAGAGAATGTAGACATATAACAATATTAATGGCGTATTTGAGGGGAGACCGCCCCCCCCCAAAGGCCTTAGAATCACTACAAAAATTTTAAAGGTTCATTTCAAAATCTTGAAATTTTAGGAAAAAAATTTGAGCCCCCCCCCCAAAACTTTTTTCTAAATACGCCACTGATAATATGATGTAAAACAACATTCTTGAATATTGGCACACATTTACCTACAGACTATTCTATAAAGAGGGCCTTATGTAACTTATATAAAATGTGTACAAAACATTCGTATATTTTTATACACTCATTTGGTTTTGTTTTGGTACATGGTTCAAATACAGGGTGCTTCACAGCTATGGTACAAAATAAAAATGTTTTTTTGAGCAAAAATATTGAAGTTTGGCCAAACCAAACATTCGTATATTTCTATACACTCATTTGGTTTTGTTTTGGTACATGGTTCAAATACAGGGTGCTTCACAGTTATGGTACAAAATAAAAATGTTTTTTTGAGCAAAAATATTGAAGTTTGGCCAAACCAAATACGTTAGAGCATAAATAGGGGAAAGGGGGGTAAAATGGGATATTTAATTTTATAGACTTATTTCTCCTATTAAATGATCACCATTGCGTTCCTCTATTGGAATTAAGTTGGCTAGATATGTTATCTTTATGTTTTAATTTTCAGTTTAAACGATTTAAAACTCTATCATGCTTTTATTTTTATTCTTGTAAAAAGTTGACTTGGCCCTGCATACGAGGTAAAAATGGATACCTATATGTGGCAAAAAGAGGCGGGGCCGTTGTGCAATTTCGAAACAATAGTTTTTTTTGTAAGACAAGTTTTATTTACTAAAATACTAACCAATATTAAAATACTTATTTAAAAAATAAAAAGTTGTAATTAAAAATACATGTATAATAATTAAATTAAGTATGTACAAAATTTATAAAGAACTACAACGACCGAGTCATCGCTGTCGACTCTAATACAAGAATTTTGCGCCCATTTCTTGCAATGACAACATAAAGTGATGGTACCAAAAAAAAATAAAAATTGGCGCAAAATGTGGTATAGGTTACTAGGTATATGTACGCACATAGCACAAAAATCCCATCAACGTTAAATTAACGTGAACAAAAATAACAAAGTTTTTTTTTACTTGAAAACAACCTCATACCATGTAATATTTATTTTGTTAAATCTACATGCTTAAAGATAACTTAAAAACAAGGAGAAATCAAGCTTTAAAAATGTACTTTTTGCTGAAGTTTCTGGTGCTGTGTATATAACGTGTTTTTTACCCTCGTTATTTTCATATACCAAATTCACATTTGAAAAGCCTTCCACAACATGTTCTAAAACGCCACTAGATTAAGACTTCTCAAACCTACTAACTTTCAGCGTCTTGTTTGGCAACGTTTTTTTAATAACATTTTTTTAACTTAAAAGAGACGCGAAAGGAAGTTATAAAAGTTCACTAGTTTAAGACTACAAAACTTCAAGACAATTTTAAAGATGGCGCTCAAGGCAAGACAAAATATCTTTTTATCTATCTATGTTTTTTTTAAAAGCTAAACAAGATTTTTAACAGTAAACACTTTCACAGAATATTAATGTGTCTTTATCAGGTTAATAAAAGATGCGTCGTGATCGTGAAGGTAAAAATTTTTTTCGTCAAAGTAAAAAATCCCGACAGTAGGTGCCGCTGCTGCTAGTAAAATCTCAAAAATCTTCAGTAGAAAAGCCATGCAAGTCGCGTTTTAAAATTCGTGTAGAAAAGGCGTGAATCTAATGTGATTTTAACGTAAAAATCACTTGAAACTAACGTAAAAACATTGCTGTTTTAATTTTATAATGGCGTTTTTACAACGCAGTTTTTAGCAACGTTATTTTTTATAACGTTAATGAATGACCTCTTAAGCTGGTTTTCATATATGAAATAAAGATTTTTTTCTAGCAGCTTATAAAATCAACGTTTTTTTTTCTCACGCCTTTTTTACGTGTTAAACACGTGATTGTGCTATGTGGGAGCGCACAACATCACATGTTGAGCAAAAACTAACTTAAGGTCAGCCGACCGGCACCAATCATATTGCAGAAAGTTGAACCAGTCAATGGGATAAAATATCTGATATTAACAGTTTAGCTAAAACTGCGGTATCACGTTTTACCCCCGTACCCCATTTTACCCCCCTATCCTCTATTGCTTTAAAAAATCAAAAAGTGAAGCAATCATAGCGTGCTTAGTAAACAATGGCAAACTTAAATTCTCAGACGCAAATTTTCAAGTGCGCATGCGTGTGTTTTGTCATGTAAACACACAGCTGCTGCTCTGTGAACGGACGCCATAATTGCTGTTTATTTATATTTTGCGGTGTTTTACATTTGTCGTGTAAAGTTAGGTTTATCTCTTGTATAATTGGAAATAATTCACCTAAAACATGTGCGGTTTGTGACAAAAAGTCCGGGAGACGTAAGGAAGTGCCATTCCATAGATAAGTACTTGTATTTTTCTTTAAAATTTGTTAATAAAATTATGAGTAATTTTTAGAAAAAAAAATAATAGACATACTACTATGTCGGTTTAGAACGTTTTTCTACGTTGTCCGACGCCTATTCTCCACCTCCTTCGATCCTGACAATCATCCTCTGTCAGATTCTTTTGACTCATTGATCTTTGGATTGATTGTTGCCATTCTAGTTTCGGACGCCCTCTTTTTCTGCGCCCTATTGGTTGCCATTCTAGGACCTGCTTTGGTAATCTTTCGTCGTTCATCCGTTGTACATGACCGTACCATATCAGTTGCCTTTTAGTGAAGTCGTCGGTTATGCTTCCCTCGATTCCCATTCTTTCTTTTATGATCTCATTTCTTATGTGATCTATTCTAGATATTCTCATTGATCTTCTTATTGCATCCATTTCGACACTTTCCATTGTTGTTTTGTATTTTTCTGTTACGCGACAAGTCTCTATTCCATACAACAGCGTGCTTTTGACCATTGTTTCATATATGTTCAATTTTACATTCTTTTTTATCTCTCTGCTCCATAAAATACTGTTAAGACATCCAATAACTTTTTTTGCTTTTACTATTCTTTTTTCCAATTCTTTACAGTCTGTTCCTGTCTTATCAAATGTGACACCCAAGTATACATACTCATTGCTTGGAGATATTGTTTGTCCATTTTCTAGTACTAACTCACTGGATTCGTTTCCAATACATAAGTACTGTGTCTTGTCCACGTTCACTGTTAATCCCCACTTTTGGTATTCTTCTGTTAACTTTCTCATCATATACTCCATGTCTTCTTTATCATTAGCCACAATTACTTGGTCGTCAGCAACATGTAGTGTGTATATGGTAAATCGGTCGTTAAGTTTTTTAGAGCTACTTAATAGATATATATTTTAAAAAGAGTTGGAGAGATACAACATCCCTGTCTTAAGCCTTTTGTTACCAGGAATTCTTTTGAAAGTCGATTTCCAATTTTAAATTTATATTTTGACCCTTTGTATAGTTCTTTTATCGCTTTTATGTATGTATGATTCATATTAGTTTGCTCTAAAACTGTCCATAATTTTTCTACTGGAACGGTATCATATGCTTTTTGTAGGTCCACAAAGGTAACATGAGTCTCTATATTTTTGGCGCTCCTTTTCTCAATTACTTGTTTAAGACAAAAAACATTATCACTACAAGATCTGCCTGCGCGAAACCCACTTTGCTCTTCTTCTTCTTGTTCATGAAAATCATTGTCTATTAGATCTCTAAGAATCCTACCATACAATCTACTTAGAGTACTAGTTACTGAAATTCCTCTGTAATTGTTGCAATCCAGCTTGTTTCCTTTTTTATGTATTGAGAATATGAATGCAATTTTCCAATCATTAGGTACTGGATGTGAGATTTTCGAGTAGTTTCTCTGATCCATATTTGAGCATTTCAGCATATATTCCCCCAGGTCCGCTAGCTTTTCCGGATTTAAGTTAATATATTAGACATAACTTTTGACAAATGTCAAATAATGTATTGACGTAACGGAGTATGTTCCAAAACCACCAAAACTTACACATGCGCAGTTACCGAAGGGTTGGATGAGCTCAAACAAACCGGCCCTGGCAATTTTTTTTATTCGTTTCCTCGCTTCGGCACAAAAATTTTACGGCAAAGAAAACGAAGCCATATTGTGTTACCTTTGTTTTTGATATTATGGAGGTTTTGTTATTAAATAAAGTGCTAATTTTAAAGGATGTAATTTGCATTTCGCGAAAAAAAAATGTCCTAAACTTGTGAGATATAAGGTGTTTAAAGACTTTCAGAAAATCTCCTTTTTTATCTTTTATCTGTGATACTGCTCTAGATATTTTTGTAAAGTTTTATATTCTGTATGCCTATATTAAACACAAAGTACCTAGTAATATAATTAATATCTAATTTTTTCACACAATGAAAACTAAAAAAAATACTCTGCCAATATATGGGCCCCTAAGCTCACACTAGGTACTATAGTTATAGTGTACGTGTGAGCTAATATAACTAAAAACTAAAATATATTTTGTTCAACTCCGGACTACCTTTTGTTTGATACCACACAAGCCATGATTTGACTTAAACTCAAATTTTTGAAATCTACCCCCACCCTTAAAAAAAACAAAAACTAAAATGTATTTTGTTAAACTCCGGACTCAATTGCCTTTCGTTTGATATCACACACGCCATATTTTCACTTAAACTCTAATTTTTGAAATATACCCCCACCCTTTTTTTTTAATCACCTTAAATGTATTTTGTTTAACTTCAGACTCAATTACCTTTCGTTTGATGTCACACATGCCATATTTTCCCATAAACTCTAATTTTTGAAATCTACCTCCACCTTTTTATTTGGTTTGTGCTCGGTGGATTTTGTTCATTTTTAAATGGGACCATCTCGCCCCAAAACCCAGCCTGGGTACCAAATTTCATTAAAATCGGCCAAGCGGTTTTTGAGTTATGCGCGTTGGTCGTTACAGACCGACAGACAGACATACAGACAGACAGACAGACGGCGCAACAAAAAAGTTTCAAAATCATCTGAAACGCAAAGATATACAAAATTTTTGAAATCGGAGCAACTTTTTTTTTCTCGAAAAAATTAGGATCACCATAGCTCACACTACTATAGTATAGTATATGTGTGAGCTAAAACGTACAAAATTTCAACAACAGCAGCACTGCCCCCGTTGCGTTGGTTAAAAGGCTGCAAGTAATTTTTTTTTTGAATTTTGGTTTTTGGTCTCGACGGATCTTCCATCATGTCCTATGTAATAAAATTTAAAAAAAACTAATAGCAGCAACTGTAGTACTGCCTTATGAACAATTAAAACTTTAAAGTCGTTTTTTTTTCCGAACCACACTTTCGACACTTGCGCCCGTTTAACTACCGGGGGCAGAGCACGTATGCTAATTTTTCATATGGTAACGACTTTTTTAATAATGAACTTGATGCTGCAATTTTATCTATGATCTCCTTAATTTGAATTGGACCCAATACCGATTTTTTAATCGGTTAATCGATTTCTTAGCTTTCTTATGTATTTTAGCACCAAAAATGATCTTTCGCAACTAAGATATTGGCAAGGCCGTATCGAAGGGGGAAATCAGGGGGATCAATCCTCCCCAAAATAATCAACAAAGTGTGTTATTTTTTAATCTCCCGATTTTTTCTTCTGGATATTGGTATTGTAAAAAGATATTAATAAGTTGCCATAAACACATTATCTCCTTGATACATTAAACTTATTTTAATATTAAAGTAACTGTAACAATCAAACGAGTAACGCAGGCCTGGAGTTACTACATACAGATTTTTAGCTCACACATATACTATACTATAGTATTAGCTCACACATATACTATACTATAGTAGTGTGAGCTATGGTGATCCTAATTTTTTCGAGAAAAAAAAAGTTGCTCCGATTTCAAAAATTTTTATATATCTTTGCGTTTCAGATGATTTTGAAACTTTTTTGTTGCGCCGTCTGTCTGTCTGTCTGTCTGTCTGTCTGTCTGTCTGTATGTCTGTCTGTCTGTCTGTCTGTGTGTCTGTATGTCTGTCTGTAACGACCAACGCGCATAACTCAAAAACGGCTTGCCCGATTTTAATGAAATTTGGTACCCTGGCTGGGTTTTGGGTCGAGATGGTCCCATTTAAAAATGAACAAAATCCACCGAACACAAGCCAAATAAAAGGGTGGGGGTAGATTTCAAAAATTAGAGTTTGTGTAAAAATATAGCGTGTGTGATATCAAACGAAAGGTAATTGAGTCTGGAGTTAAATAAAATACATTTTAGTTTATTTAAAAAAAAAGGGTGGGGGTAAATTTCAAAAATTAGTGTTTAAGTGGAAATATGGCGTGTGTGATATCAAACGAAAGGTAATTGAGTCTGGAGTTAAAGAAAATACATTTTAGTTTTTAAAAAAATGGTGGGCGTAGATTTGAAAAATTAGAGTTTAAGTCAAAACATGGCTTGTGTGGTATCAAACGAAAGGTAATTGACTCTGGAGTTCAATAAAATATACTTCAGTTTTAGTTATATTAGCTTTCACGTAGATACACTATAACGATAGTATCCAGTGTGAGCTTAGGTGCCCATAGATTGGCAGAGTATTTAATTTAAATGTTTAATGTTTTAATTAGTTCATTTCTCAAATCTACAAAAATAAATATTAATAATTTGGAATAGGTACATCGAGCCTGCGGCCCAAACGGCCCTAAATTTTACCGGCCCACCGAGCATTTGCCCGGTTGCCCCCCTGTCCCATCCAACCCTGAGTTACCGAAATCATGTCTACCCGAAAAAAGAACATTAAGAATCACATGGGGTCCTGGCTTCATCGTTTGTCTATCATATTTAAAAACACCCTGTATAAATTAGGAATATGTAGGACTAACAATAAAAGTGCATAATTGGCATATTGTACCTGTACTAGATTATTTTGAGGATCACTAGGGGCAAGGTCATCCAAATTATAACAATAATAGTCAATTTCGGAATAAACCGTAAACAAACATATACATATCATTACTGATTACACAACATAACGAAAAAAATTTCAAATACAAAACTGCAAATAATGCAGGAACCTAAAACCATAAACAACAAGTGAAATTAAAGAAAGAAAAATCAGAAAAAAGTTGTTCTTGGCCGCGACTTGAACCCGGAATCTCTTGTTGTGTACGCAAACGCTCTCTCATTGAGCCACCAAGGAACATACACAAATTTTCGGAAAACTTCCACCTATGTATGTTGTGTGGTGTCTCAATACAAGAACGAGAAATTGTCAGGGTATTAATTCGATAAAGCCAATTCAACTGATCTCTTCTATATAATTCCTCTTTCCCACCGACAAATATATGAAAACTCAAATTAGACGTAAAGTATCAACGTCTGAAAACATGAGATCACCTTTTCGTATGTTAAAACTTCTAAAACCATAAACAACAAGTGAAATTAATAATAATTATTCATCTTATCTAATCCTATTTTTTTCTGGAATTTAATTTTTATACCGCAATAGTAAGGCAAAAGTTAAAAATAAAAACAAAACTAACCAAAGGCTTTCAAGTAAACAAAGGTCTTAAACAAGGTTGCTGTATCTCGCCTGCGCTCTTCAAGATATACTTGGAACAAGTCCTTAAAGTATGGAAGAGAAAATGCCAAAACATGGGAATTCCTGGACGAAACCACCTTGTATACTTTATTTTTCGCCGATGATCAGATAGTAGTGGCTCAGGATTATGACGACCTCGAATATATGACACGAAAACTAATAGAAGAGTACAATAAGTGGGGACTAGAGGTTAATCTCAATAAGACAGAGTATATGTGTATCGGTGGAATTAAACAGGATCTAATCTTAAATACCAGGCAGCGAATTCAGTCCTGTGATGAGTATAAATACTTAGGTCTGAAAATTACAGCTGACGGAAAACTAGACAATGCTATAAAAGATCGAAACGTAGAAGGAAGAAAAGCAATAACTTTATTAAATGGAATAATTTGGGACCAAAGTATATCAAAATATAACAAAAAGCTTATATATAACACCATTGTAAAAAGTATTATTACATACGGCTCAGAAGTATGGCCAATCAAGGATAGAACAGAAAAAATGCTTTCCGCTACGGAGATGGACTATTGGAGATATATAAGAGAAATTATGACAGTGGGTGAACGTACTTTAGTGGATGATATAAGAACAAAACAACTGGTGTGGTACGGACATGTACAAAGAATGAATGATGAAAGACTACCTAAACAAATACTACAATGGAAACCAACTGCCCGAAGAAAACGAGAACGGCCAAGGAGAAGCTGGAGAGAAGGAATAGACAGTGAAATAAGAATAAGAGAGAGAGAAACGAGTGGAGATTGGGTTTCGGAAGACGTAGAACGTTGTAAAACCGATAAATATATATATATATATATATATATATATATATATATATATATATAATTTTTATACAGTACTAATAATTTATTTTAGGATTTTTTTTTGTTTTTAGGGGGTTATAAATAGGCACCTACTAGTTGCGGAATTATCATTAAATAAAATGATAATTTTGGTTATATGATGGGCATAAATATAGTAATAAAACATTATATGTAGGTCGTTTAATACCATAATAACAACGGATCTAATTGCATAATGATTGGGTGCGTGGACAAAATTATTTAATTACCTTTTTTTTCTCGAAAAACGATACAGATCAGACTTAATTGGTTTAAAATTTTTTGTCTGTTTTTATGGTATCATAGGTTTAAAATAGTGTAGGTGAGAGACCCAGTGTTTGACATATAGGGTGACCCGATCTTAACAAGCCAAACTTTACCAGCGTATTGTACGTTGAAAAATATGAAAAAAAGTTTATACAACATAGGTTGAAAAATGTTTCGTTAGGAAAATACAGTGTGTTAGTTTTCTTTAAAAAACGAAAAAAATTAATATCTAGAAAACTACTTGGGAAAATAAGGCTAAATTTGGTACAGAATAAAGGTTAATTTAGCTGTATACTTTTCTTTACAAAGCAACAATTTTGGTTTGTCAGGGGCGTGCGCATGGGCGGTGACTGTCAGATTTTTGAAGAAAAAATGATACGCCAATGGATTCTTTTTGAAATCACAGTCTAATTTCGGTTAAAAAATATGTCCTTACTTTTTTTTCCACGATGCGTCGTTTTTAAGTAAAAAATAAAAATTCTTTTATCTCTACATAAAGATTTTACCAATAAAAGTAAAAAAAAATAGCGTTTTGTTAATTTTTTCATGTTTTTCAACGTACAATACGCTGGTGAAGTTTGGCTTGTTAAGATCGGGTCACCCTAAAATATATTGACTTTTTATTAACAAAAAGCTGATTTTTTTTTACTTTTATTGGTAAAATCTTTATGTAGAGATAAAACAATTTTTATTTTTTAGTTAAAAACGACGCATCTTAGAAAAAAAAGTAAACATACATTTTTTAACTGAAATTAGACAGTGATTTCAAAAATAATTTAAAAGCAAAAAAAAATCCAATGGCGTATCATTTTTTCTTCAAAAATCTGACAGTCACCGCCTGTGCGCACGCCTCTGGCAAACCAAAATTGTTGCTTTATGAAGAAAAGTATACAGCTAAATTAACCTTTATTCTGTACCAAATTTAGCTTTATTGTCCCAAGTAGTTTCCTAGATAATAATTTTTTTCTTTTTTTTAAGAAAACTAACACACTGTATTTTCCTAACGAAACATTTTTCGACCTATGTTGTCCTTTTTTTTCATATGTTTCTACGTACAATACGCTGGTGAAGTTTGGCTTGTTAAGATCGGGTCACCCTAAAATTTATTGACTTTTTATTAACAAAAAGCTGTTTTTTTTTTACTTTTATTGGTAAAATCTTTATGTAGAGATGAAACAATTTTTATTTTTTAGTTAAAAACGACGAACCGTAGAAAATAAAGTAAGGAGACATTTTTTAACTGAAATTAGACAGTGATTTCAAAAATAATTTGAAAGCAAAAAAAAATCCATTGGCGTATCATTTTTTCTTCAAAAATCTGACAGTCACCGCCTGTGCACACTCCTCTGGCAAACCAAAATTGTTGCTTTATGAAGAAAAGTATACAGCTAAATTAACCTTTATTCTGTACCAAATTTAGCTTTATTGTCCCAAGTAGTTTTCTAGATAATAATTTTTTTCTTTTTTTTTAAAGAAAACTAACACACTGTATTTTCCTAACGAAACATTTTTCGACCTATGTTGTCCTTTTTTTTTCATATTTTTCTACGTACAATACGCTGCTGAAGTTTGGCTTGTTAAGATCGGGTCACCCTATATTTTACCAAATTTTACAAAAACAGATACAAGACCCCGGATTCTATCTACAGTCATGGTCATATAAATAGCACACTTGTGAAATTTGTTATTAAAAAAATTAAAACTCTACTTGCTTAGTTTTCTTATATATATTTAACTGCCCTACTGTACAAAGAATTGTATTTTACCAAAAGTAACATTTTATTCTTTATATCTAAGAAACGAAACAAAAAAATCGAAATATTCCTGACCATCTAAATAGCACATTTTAAAAAATAATAAATTTAACCTCAATATATCTAATATTTTGTTGGATATCCTTTATTTTTGATTACAGCTTTTAGTCTGCTAGGTACTGATTCCACCAGTCTCTGAGATACGCTTGTTGAAATATTATTCCAAGCCTCCTGAAAGTTTTGCCAAAGCATATCCAAATTGGAAGGGTTTAAGTCTTTGATTTGTGTTTTTACATAATCCCACAAATTTTCGAGGGGGTTTAGGTCAGGGCGTTGCGGAGGCCATTCCAAAACATCCACCACATTATCAATAATCCAACGTTTTATCAGTCTTGCAGAATGCTTTGTGTCATTATCTTGCATACATTTGGATGAAACTGGCATAAACTCTTCTAGATATGGTTCCATTACATTCTGTAGAATGTCTTTATAAACGTACTGGTCCATGATCCCTTCAATTCGGTGAATGGGTGCAACACCACGCCATGGCATGGCTCCCCATACCATTATTGAACCTCCTCCATGTTTTACAGTTTTAATTGTGTAGCCAGGATCGAAAGAGCGGTTGGGAGGACGTCTTACATAGCATTTTCCACCATTTCCAAATCTGTTTATCTTGGTTTCATCACTCCATAATATTCTTTTCCAAAAATTTAAATCTTTATTAATATGTTGCTTGGCAAATGCTAATCTTTTTTTAATATTCCTTATAGAAACAAGCGGTTTTTTTCTAGCAATGCAACCTTTGAGATTATTCTCACATAATCTTGTTCTTATTGTTCTTGCTGAAATATTGACGCCATATTGACCTGCCAATTCTCTTCTTATTTTTGAGGAACTTGAAAATAGATTCGCCTTACTTATTCTTAAAATAATTTTGTCCATATTTTCGGAAGTTTTTCGAGGTCGAGATAATCTTTATTTATTGGTAGTACTATGGGTATTCTCGTATAGAGTCAAGGCATTATAAACCAATTTTCTAGAACAGCTTAAATTTTTTGCTATAGCAGAAATGGACAAACCTTGATTTTTTAGGTTTACAATAAGTGCTCGCTTCTCTGGCCCACAATGTTTCTTTCTACCCACTAAAATTAAACCATTGCAGTCCTTATTTTAAAGACAATGAAAATATTAACTTAGTTGCAATCAATTTAAATTTTTTTTATATTTTTGTGCTATTTATGTGGCCACTTTCAAACTAACTAAAATGTACTGCATCTATACCTGGACGAATATACTAAAAACGAAGATAAAATTTTTTATTTTAATAAAATATTAAAACAACAAATATTTCCTTATCAGTCAGGATTCACTTTTTTGTAAAAAAATCATAAACAAACCAGTGTGCTATTTATATGACCATAACTGTATCTATCTATCTAGCCTTCTTCGATCCATCTCTGGACATAGGCCTCCCCCAATATCTTCCATTCTTCTCTGTTCTTCTCGCCATGTTCATCCATCTAGCTTCTGCATGTCTCTTCAAATCGTCCGCCCATCTCATTTGGGGTCTTCCCCTACTTCGATTATTTTCCCAAGGTCTCCAGGTTACGATACACTTGTTCCATCGATCGTCTTTCTGTCTGATATGACCGGCAAATTTCCATTTTAATTTTGCTACTTCTCCTCTGACATCCCTTACTTTGGTTTTATTTCTTATCCATTAATTCCTTTTTCCATCTGTTAGCTTTACATGTAACATTTGTCTTTCCATTGATCTTTGGGCTTTTGTTACCTTATCCATGTTTGATTTTGAAGGATACATTGGTTATACACTTTCATTTTGAGGTACTGAGGATAATTGTTATTTTTTTATACAGGGTGTTCGGCACATGAACCGTCAAAATTTTTTGGGATATTATTGGGGTCATTTGCTACCTTTTCAACCATGGAACTTGGGTCCTTAAAATCACGGCGAAAGAGATGAATTTTTTAATTTTTTTTCTCAAATTACCCAAAATCCCACCTTTAAACCATCGTAGGCTTTTTATTAATGTCTGGAAAAGCACCATTTTTTTTTCATAATTCTGTAATCTTATGCTACTTTAACTAATTAATAGATTTGTTAAAATTTATGTACCAAAGGAACATACGAGGTTTTTAATTGAAGATTTTGTGAAAGAAAATCAATTTCAAAATTAAAAATTAGAAAAAGTATCGATACTTGAGAACTTAATTTTCTTTTAAAAACTTCTCTAGTTGATTACCTTTCTAACGGTATGCTACACATTGATTAAAAATAACAATTCTGCTTTAAAATACGGATATTCCGTGAGACGGGCAATAATCGTTCGGACTTGATTAGAAAAACAATTTGAAGTTTATGATCGTTTAGAACAAAATTTATAAATAAAGAACACAATACATTATTGTTAAAACTTTAACTTTTGTATAAGTAGGTAAACGATCAACATCAAATTGTTTTTCTTACCAATTCCGATTGAGTCTCGCCCTTCTGAGCATAGCGTTAGAAAGGTAATCAACTAAAGAAGTTTTTAAAAGAAAATGAAGTACTCAATTGTCGATACTTTTTTTGATTTTTAATTTTGAAGTTGATTTTCTTTCACAAAATCACTAATCTTCTTCAATAAAAAACCTCGTCCCTTTGGTACATAAATTTTAACAAATCTATTAATTAGTTGAAGAAGCATAAGATTACAGAATTATAAAAAAAATGGTGCTTTTCTAAACATTAATAAAAAGCTTATGAGGGTTTAAAGGTTGGGTAATTTGAGAAAGTTTTTTTTAAAATTCATCTCTTTAGCCGTGACTCTTAGGACTCAAGTTCCAAGGTTGAAAAGGTAGCAAATGACCCGAACAATCTCCAAAAAAATTTTGACGGTTCATGTGCCGAACACCCTGTATGTAGGTTAATTTACCCAATCCTGCCCTGGCCAATCTTACTCGTCTCTTGATTTCAGCAGTTTGATTTTCCCTTTTTAGTTTAATAATTTGTCCCAGGTTCATTCATATATTCCTCTACATCTTCTATTTTCTCTTGGTTTATTCTGTTGGTGATATCCTCATCTGTGTTTATGATGATTTTAGTTTTAGTGCAGTTCATACTCAAGCCTATATTTTTAGCTGCTGTATCCAGTTTCTTCAGCATTTTTATTAGTTCTTCTTTCTTATCTGTTATTAAGGCAATATCATCAACATATCTTAGGCGGTTCAAGTATTGTCCGCCTGGTTAAATATTTAGGGGATATTGTGTCACCCTGTCTAACACCTCTTCTTATGCGGATTGGTTTGGTTTATTCGTGGATTTTGATTGATGTTGTTGCTTCGCAATATATATTGGCTATTAAATCTGTCTATCTGTGATCTGTTCGGCTAGTAATTAATTAAGATGCTTTTACTGCCAGTGCTCAATGCTATCGAAAGCATTTTCAAAGTTAATTGGTCAACTATACTGAAACCTGTTCTGAAGGCTGCTTGTTCTTTTGATTGATATCCGTCAAATTTTGACGAGTCGTTAAATACCGAGATGAATTCCATCAAAGGAGCATGCGCCAAAATTAACGTCAAAATGTCTAATTTAAATTATTGGCGCGAATACCGTAATTGGTGCGAGATCGAAGAGCTTAACGTATAATAAAAAATTCAAGGTATAAAATAATGGTCAATTCTAATTTTTAGGTATGATTTTATGTCGGTACCGGGTGGTTTTTTATAACCGGAGCACTCAGCAACTTTATCATTGAAAATAAATTGAGATTTTTTTGGTTAATTATGACAACTTTAAAAGCAAACATATTTTTTTTCTATCCGTCACCATGTACATAGTGACCCAAATTCGATGTTTTGGGGGGTTTCGGGTATTTCTAGAGGGGCTAAAAAAACTGATCCCTCTTTGCGACATTCAAATTTTAAAAGAAGCTTAAAGGTGAAAATCGCATTTTGATATAGCAAGCCGTTTTTAAACTACGGGGTGTTTTTAAAAAGTCTACATTTTGGGAAGGGGTCTATAACTTGTTTATTTATTAATATTTTTTATTTCTGTCAAAACATTATTAAGACAGTTTTTTAAGAGGAATTCAACTGTTAAATTAAATTTCATTTGTCACGTTTAGTTTTTGAGATATCACATAAAATTAATTTTTCTTTATGGGAGGATCCCTTTATTTCTTTATATTTTTGTATTTTTTTTATGTTTACCACATATTTTAGTTTGCTTAATGGGTTTAAAATATTTTAATATTATAAAATTATAAAAACAAAAGACAAAACTAAAAATTCAAGATGTCGGAACAAAGCGTGGATCAACATGCGGAAGTGATCACTATTTTCTGGATACCAAAATTCTCTTTCCTTATCAAGGCCGAAGCCTCCATCAACAAAATCTTGATGATACAGTGAATGAGGAAATTGATCACTGTCAATATAATCTACTAAGCCTAGAACATGACAGCGTAAAAAACTTATACAAAAAGAGACTGAACGAAAAACTTAATTCAAGTTCAGGTGAAACCCCAGATGAGGAATACGAATGTATCACATTAAGCATCCATCAAGCTGCAAAAGAAGCACTAGGATTAGTGGAAGAAACTCCTAAAAGAACAAAACCATACTGGTGGGATGCTGAGATTGAAAGTGAAATAGAGGAAAAAAGGAAATTATATCACACATACTTATCCCAAAAGACAGATAGAACCAGAGAAGAATACAAAATCGCGCAATCAAAGGTGAGAAGAATGATCAGTGATAAGAAAAATCAATCATGGATGCAAAAGTGCCAGAAAATAGATTCTTACTTAGGAGGTAGGAGAAGTACCGAAAGCTGGAAAACTATAAGATCGATCAAAAAAGAAACATGCAGAGATATTATTTCACCAATACCAGACAAAGAATGGGATGAGCATTTTAAAAAACTTTTAACTGAAGATAGAGCAGAATTCAAGGAAGACGAAAGAGACAATATCATTAGAACCAGTACCCCTCACAATATCTGAGGTCAAAAACGTGTGCAAAACCTTAAAAAGCGGTAAATCTGCTGGACCCGGAAATATCCCAGCTGAACTTATTAAATATGGCACTGAAGAATTGTTTTGGAGATTACGGAATCTTTTCCAAAGATATTTAAATGGAGCTGTAGTACCAACTAAGTGGAAAACGTCATATATACCCACAATACACAAAAAAGGAAGGAAAGATATATGTGACAATTATAGAGGTATATCTGTAACTAGTACGCTAAGCAGAATATATGGCAAAATAATAAGAAATAAAGTGGAGAGCGAATATAAAGATATGGAGGCAGCAGAACAAGCTGGTTTCAGGGCGGGTAGATCGACTTCAGATCACCTCTTTTGTATAACCCAAGTTATTGAAAAGAAAATGGCATACGGACAAGAGCTCCATCTGCTTTACGTAGATTTGCAGAAGGCATATGATAGTATACTGTTAGCTCCCGCTAAATTTCGCGGTTGTTTATATATATTTTTAAAAACACACAACTGTATGAAGGACAAAGCGCATTCCGCGTATTTGGACATGCGCACCAACAACCAGTGAGATCATTGTCAATCGCCTAGAGAAAAAGGCGTGTTAATTTCGTTCTCCAACTATTTCAATTATCTACACCTGAAAGTGCTCGAATTTTGTGTACTGAAGCATAGAACTAGAAACTTCAACCCTTCAACTACGTGGTGACATCATTAGATCCATTCGGGGGCCCCTTGGAACGAGGAGAATTTGGCTGCAAAGGAGGTGAGTGCACTTATCTGATTACCGTTGTGTGGTTCCAACAATTTTACCTATGGACGTCTGATTATTTCGTAATTTCATATCGATACATTTATGTTTGCTCGCGATATCATTAATTAATTTATACAGTTCATTGCATTTAGCGTTTTCTATCCGCGGGCTAACATAAAGTGTTCCTTCGACCGAATTATTTTAAATAATAAATCCATACGACGGTATTAATAATTATTTGCAGCCAAATAAGGCGACCTTGAATCGCAGCGTATGAACCAGAGAAAGTCGTCTGCACCGACGACTGCACGTGTCTTTCGCATGCTCAGTGCATGATTCAGTAAACAAAGCGAAGGGATCAAAACAAAACAAAACAAACAAAACAAAAGTTCAGTGGTGTACCATATCATTTCGATATTTAAAACAATTTTCATCAATTGCGATAAATTAGTGCATATTTTCGACAATTCGTCATTTTTCTATTTCAGAAGCATTAATTTAGCGTTAATTGTATATTTACCGACAATTTCGTCATTTCAAAGGTAAAATCATGTCTGTCAAAAAAGCCGTACAAAAACGCAAGGGTTTTTTATCTGCGATCACCGAGTGTTATGTGTTGTCGCAGACGAGAAACGAGTTTCAAGTGAGGTATGCCGATTTGGATGAAACCTTCGATAAATGCATGCTGGCGCATAATGACGTCATTATGTTGCTAGACGACTCGGACGATGAGGAATTTAAAACGCAGGATGCGATCCTTTCAGAAGCTCGAAAATATTTTTATGCGTGTAAGGGGGTTTACTCTAAAATATTTCCGGTTGAGGCCCCATCCTTTTCGGGATCATATGTTCGACAAAACGAAACTCCAAAACTCAAAGAGTTAGGTATTCCCATATTTCGAGGTGATAAAAAATTATGGCCAAGCTTTTTCGATCTTTTTAATAACATTATAGATCAAAATCAAAGTCTAAGTAACGTTCGAAAACTTCAATATTTATTTTCATATCTCGAGGACGAGCCTTTAAAATTGATATCAGGGATTAGCTTATCTGATCAAAATTATAAAATTGCTTATGACAAATTAGTCAATAGATATCAAAACAAGCGAGATCTCGCAAATGATGCTTTAAGCTCAATTATGAACTCCACCTTAAAAAACGAGTCAGCTAAAGAATTGCGTAATTTAATTGACACCTTTTCTGAATCCCTAGAAATTTTAAAATCACTTAGCTTTGACGTTGACAGTTGGGACTTTATTATTTTTTTCATTTTATTAGAAAAATTGGATATTCCAACGCGTTCAAATTTCGAAATGAGTCACGCCAATACTAACACCGAAATTCCCACTTTTCAGTCACTTTTTCAATTTCTAGAAAAAAGATGTAAAGTTTTGGAATCACTTCCTCAATCAACAGCACCCAAAAAGGTGCCTATATATCAAAAATCAAATTTTATGCAAAATCAGTCTGGGCAAAAGCCTACCTATCAAAATTCAAATTCTATGCGAAATCAGTTTGGGCAAAAGCCTACCTATAAATCATCCAATTCGCCTTTTATAGGACTGGCTGGCACCTCAACTAATTCGAGTACGGGAATAAAATGTTTCCGGTGTAATCAAGGTCACGTGCTTTCGAAATGTCAAACATTTCTTGATCTCTCACCTATCGATCGCCTATCTTTCGTCAAACAGAAAAAATTATGTCTAGCGTGTTTTCATCCCTTGCATGATGTAGATACGTGCAAATCAAAATATTCATGCAGGACTTGCAATAGTAAAAGGCACCACACTTTAACTCATATCTTAGAAACTAATCAAGAGTCTGGAAGCCAAGATACTAGTCCTGTCATTCACACACCACCTGTCAATAATCTTCATGTGTCATTAAATGCCTCAGGACCTTCAGGTACCTTTCTTTTATGCACCGCCATAATAGATGTTATGGACAGTTGCGGAAATTTTCAACCTGTAAGGGCACTGCTTGATTCTGGATCACAGACAGGATTCATCAGTGAAAAGTGTATTCAGCGTCTTAATCTTCCTAGGCGAAGTTACACCACTGAAATATTCGGATTAAATCAGATGTCTTCTTTTACTTCCAAAGGGCTCGTTCAATGTCACATTAAGCCACAAGGACAAGTCACTCCTTTACTTAATTTCGAAGCAATTGTTGTTCCACAACTATGTTCCAATATGCCTACATTCTCTTTGAACAATAATCAGTGGAAACACTTGCAAAACCTTAAACTTGCCGACCCATCTTATTTCAAATCTAGACCTGTGGACCTGGTTATTGGTTGCGAGCTATTCGCACAGATTTTCAAGGAGGGCAGGGTTCTTGGACAGGTAGGGCAGCCTTCAGCCCTTGAAACTATCTTTGGCTGGGTCGTCATGGGAAAGGTTGACGAAGTAGGTAGTCTTACGGAACGAACCAGTTGTTTTTTAACGAGTCATTCACCTCCTTTAGAGGTCATTCTCCCTAGGTTTTGGGAAATCGAACATTTGCCTAAAAAACAAATCTTATCAAAGGAAGAAAAACAGGCAGAATCAATTTTTACTGCTAGTGTAGTACGGCAACCGAGCGGTAGATTCATGGTAGATCTTCCGTTTAAAGATAAAATAAACCCTGACCTAGGAAATACTTATCCGCAAGCTTATCGTAGATTTTTACTTCTAGAAAATAGATTAATCAAAAATCCTGATCTGTACACTGCCTATTCAAGTTTCATGCAAGACTATATCGATTCTAATCATATGAGTTTAGTTTTATCTAGTCAACCAAAGGTCGACGTATCGTGTTTTTTAGCACACCATTGCGTATTAAAGCCGGAAAGCTTGAGTACAAAATTAAGGGTAGTCTGGGATTGTTCAGCAGTCACCCCAAAAAATATTAGTCTCAATGACACATTGTTATCTGGACCGAAACTTCAAAAAGATATTGCTTCTTTACTCCTTACGTTTCGTCTTAATCCTATTGCCTACATTGCTGACATCAAACAGATGTTCCGTCAAGTCCTTATCAATCCTTATCACCGTCCTTATCAAAGGATATTGTGGAGGTTTTCTCCACAGGACACACTTTCAGTGTGGGAACTTTCTACTGTCACTTTTGGCATGACATGCTCACCTTTTCTAGCCATGCGTACCTTAAATGAGCTGGCAGAGAGAGAAAAGGAACGTTTTCCTATGGCTAGTACTGTTCTAAAAACGTCAATCTATATCGACGATATCTTGGGAACTAGCCCTTCGCTTTCCGAAGCTCTCTCCCTTCAAACAGAACTCAATGATTTGTTGAAGTCGGGAGGATTTGAACTTAAAAAATGGGCAAGCAATTGTCCTGAGTTATTGGCAACATTGCCAGAGTCCGATCGTCAAATGCCTCTCTCTTTCGACAAGGAGGAACCCCACTTTATCAAAGTTTTAGGACTTCAATGGCATCCAAAAAACGACATTTTTTCTTATCAATGCCGAATGAAGGACAAACCCCCAACCAAACGTTCTATTTTATCTATCATAGGGACAATCTTCGATCCCTTAGGTTTTCTTTGTCCCTTGTTGCTACAAGCAAAATTTATTTTGCAACAGTTGTGGATATCGAAAATAGGCTGGGACGAAGAACCAGATTCTTCTATCATCGACTCTTGGAACAAACTTCGTTCTGAATTCCCGCTTCTTTCCAATTTTCAATTACCCCGACAAATCAAACTGTCAAAAACCAATACCTGTCAAATCATCGGCTTCTGTGACGCTTCAATTCGAGGCTACGCAGGCGTCGTATATTTTCGTGTAGAAGAGGAAAACAATATATCTGTTTCTCTCATATCTGCAAAATCTAGGGTCGCGCCTATAAAGTCACAAACTTTGGCTAGGCTAGAACTCCTAGGCGCATTTCTTTTAAGCGAATTAATTGACTTCGTTTTATCTAGCTATGAGGGAAAAATAACTTTTACAAATATCGTTACTTTCTGCGATTCGCAAGTCGTATTGCACTGGCTTTCATCCCCTCCTAATCGCTGGCAAACCTTTGTTGGAAATCGAGTCAGTAGAATCCAAGAAATCATTCCCTCAAACTCGTGGCGCTATATTCCTTCTGCTTTGAATGCAGCCGATATTGCGTCACGAGGGGCCACCCCTTCACAGCTCATGTCACATGACATGTGGTGGAACGCACCGTCGTTTTTGTGGTCTCCCGAAAACAAATGGCCCGATTTTCATAAACCAAAAATGCCGATTGATTTCGGAGATATTAATCTGGAGGAAAAGCCAAAAGTCTGTTGCAATGCGATAATTGATGTCAACTTCTTAGATCAGCTTCTTATCAAATATTCCTCTATATCAAAAATTCAACGTATCATTTGTTATGTCCTTCGAATAGTTAACCTTTTTCAAAACCATTCCTATCAAAAACCCGCTAAGCCGCCGGACCAAAAAGTTATTTTTGAGAATATTGTTTTTCCTACCACCGGTGAGATGCAAAGTGCGTTACACCTTCTTATCAAACGCGTGCAAGGTTCTTGTTTTTCTGAGCTTTTTTCCGCGTTATCTAAGGATAAACCAATACCGAAACCTTTGCGAAAACTTTCACCTTTTCTTGATGAGAATAATATCATTAGAGTCGGTGGCAGATTACAAAAATCTGACCTTTTGTCTTATTCTGCAAAACACCCCGTCTTACTTTCGAGTGACCATCGTTTAACTACTCTTCTTATCGAGTCCGCTCATCGACAATATCTTCATCCTGGGTTTAAAACATTACATAATCTGCTTTTACAGCAATTTTGGATATTATCTGCCAGACGGGCAATCCAAAGAACCATATCCAAGTGCTTGCAATGTTTTAGAATCAACCCTAAACCCAATAGACCGCCCATAATGAGTTCACTTCCCGCTCATCGAATCAATCAACTAAAACCTTTTTCGAGTGTAGCTATCGACTTTTGTGGACCTTTCTTTGTGATTCCTCATCGTTACCGTGGTTGTAAAGCTTTCAAATCGTATGTCTGTGTGTTTGTCTGTACGGCCACACATTGCGTGCATTTGGAATTAACCATGGAACTGTCCACCGAAGGGTTCGTAGGTGCATTCCATCGATTCATTTCCAGACGCGGAAGCGTGACGCAATGCTGGTCAGATCAAGGCAGTAATTTTATAGGGTTTCGTAACCAATTACTGGATTACGCAAGAAGTGCTGCCACCAGACTTTCTATTCGTTGGCATCTGGGACCTCCTCTCAGTCCACATTTCAATGGCCTGGCAGAAGCTGGCGTCAAAAGTTTTAAAACTCACTTTGTGCGAGTCGTCGGCGACCAGAAGTTGTCTATCATGGAGATGTCCACCCTTACCTGTCGCATAGAAGCCGTACTGAATAGTCGCCCTTTATCTCCTGCCTCTTCAGACCCACACGATCTTCAACCTCTTACCCCTGGGCATTTTTTGACACTTGAACCCCTTAATTCAGAAATTCCGGAGTCAGATTTGTCCGAGGTTCCCCTAAATCGGCTCTCGAGATGGCAACTAATCCAAAAACTACATAATGATTTTTGGAAACGGTATTCTATAGTGTATTTGCATACGCTACAACAGCGACACAAGTGGACTGATTTGTCCCCAAATATCAAATTAAATGATTTGGTTATCATAACAAGTGATCACATTCAATCGCCTTTGAAATGGCCGGTCGGTCGGGTCATCGAACTGCATCCCGGCGGGGACGGTCAGGTGCGTGTTGCGACGGTAAAAACGGTTACCGGTGTTTATAAGCGGCCAGTTGTTAAACTGTGCCTCTTGCCAAATTAAAAGTAATTTTAATTTTCTACCTTTTACCGGGTATTACAATAGGTTTTTTTATTTTTTATTTTTTTTGAATTTTTTGTTTTGTTTGTTTTGCCTTTTTTCGGGATTTCGTTATATCTAAATAAACTTACGATACTTATCTGTTTTCATTCATTTATATTTATCGGTCGATTCTTTTTCTTATATCTATATCTGTCCGGTTGAGATTCTAAATTTGTGTGTTTTGGAGGGCAGTTATGTTAGCTCCCGCTAAATTTCGCGGTTGTTTATATATATTTTTAAAAACACACAACTGTATGAAGGACAAAGCGCATTCCGCGTATTTGGACATGCGCACCAACAACCAGTGAGATCATTGTCAATCGCCTAGAGAAAAAGGCGTGTTAATTTCGTTCTCCAACTATGTGTGCTCGAATTTTGTGTACTGAAGCATAGAACTAGAAACTTCAACCCTTCAACTACGTGGTGACATCATTAGATCCATTCGGGGGCCCCTTGGAACGAGGAGAATTTGGATGCAAAGGAGGTGAGTGCACTTATCTGATTACCGTTGTGTGGTTCCAACAATTTTACCTATGGACGTCTGATTATTTCGTAATTTCATATCGATACATTTATGTTTGCTCGCGATATCATTAATTAATTTATACAGTTCATTGCATTTAGCGTTTTCTATCCGCGGGCTAACATATACCACTAAATCTATTTTGGAAAGCGTTGGAAAAGACAAACATAAGCGTACAACTAATTAAGGCCAACAAAGAGTTATACCGCAATAGTAAGGCAAAAGTTAAAATAAAAGCAAAACTAACCAAAGGCTTTCAAGTAAATAAAGGTCTTAAACAAGGTTGCTGTATCTCGCCTATGCCTTTCAAGATATATTTGGAACAGGTCCTTATAGTCTGGAAGAGAAAATGCCAAAACATGGGAATTCCGTTGGATGAAACCACCTTGTATACTTTATGTTTCGCCGATGATCAGATAGTGGTGGCTCAGGATTATGACGACCTCGAATATATGACACGAAAACTAATAGAAGAGTACAATAAGTGGGGACTAGAGGTTAATATCAATAAGACAGAGTATATGTGTATTGGTGGAACGAAACAGGATCTAATCTTAAATACTGGGCAGCGAATTCAGTCCTGTGATGAGTATAAATAGGTACTTGGCTCTAAAAATTACAGCTGACGGAACACTAGACAAAGCTATAAAAGATAGAAACGTACAAGGAAGAAAAGCAATAACTTTATTAAATGGAATAATTTGGGACCAGAGTATATCAAAACATAACAAAAAGCTTATATATAACACCATTGTTAAAAGTATTATTACATACGGCTCAGAAGTATGGTCAATCAAAGATAGAACAGAAAAAATGCTTTCCGCTACGGAGATGGACTATTGGAGAAGAGCAGCAGGGAAATAAAAAAGAGAAAGAGTTACCAATCAAAGAATAGGAGAAATTATGACAGTGGGTGAACGTACTCTAGTGGATGATATAAGAACCAAACAACTGGTGTGGTACGGACATGTACAAAGAATGGATGATGGAAGACTACCTAAACAAATATTACAATGGAAACCAACTGGCCGAAGAAAACGAGGAAGGCCGAGGAGAAGCTGGAGAGAAGGAATAGATAGTGAAATAAGAATAAGAGGTCTAGATGATGAATTATGGGCAAACAGAAACGAGTGGAGATTGGGTATCGGAAGACGTAGAACGTTGTGAAACCGATAAATATATATATATATAAAATTATAAAAATAAAAAAATAATAGAGGTGATTCAAAAATAAAAATAAAGAAAACAATAAAAAAATAAAATATTGAGTGTGATACATCATTTTAAAGGAAATTTTAAGCTGATTTTAAAATCGAATAAAAAGAGAGTTATTCTGTAAGAAAAATAACAACTTTATGCAATATTTTAAAAACCAAAACAGATAAATAAAAACCGTTTATATCTGTCAATTCTTCAAGAAAAGATCTATAAGAAAGCTATTTACACAAAAGCAAAATACAGACAAAAACACTCCGTAGCTTAAAAACGGCTTGCTATATCTAAATGTGGTTTTCACCTTTAGGCTTCTCTTAAAATTTAAGCGTCGCAAAGGGGGCTCAGTTTTTTTCTATTTCCCCTAGAAATACCCGACACCACAAAAAAACAACGAATTTGGGACACCCTGTAGAGGGTGTGACAATGAAGTCGATTTTTTGAGAGGGAACACCCTGTATATTTTTGCATTCTAAGACTCTTTTCTTTTTGATTTCAAAAATTTACAATATCTATGTGCTGCGATTAATATTTTTTGAGGTATATGCAGTATTTCTTCTATATTGCATTTCACGTTTATTTTGTTTTGCCATGGGAGTATTGACAAATTTAAATGCGCTAAATCTTAAAAAATGTTTATCGTAGCATAGACATACATTAGAACCCCGATGACAGTGTTTATTCAAATTAAATTGGGCACTAAATAATTTGTCACACAACTTGCACGTCACCGTCATTTTCACAGCACAAAAACGACGAATTTTCATCAAAAAGAACTGGGAATTATTAAAGTTTTGCTGTATAAAACCATACTGAAATATCTCTCAGTTGATTGGTTGGCAGAAGTGACAGATCAACGCTTGCGCACGTCTTGGAATTCATCTCGGTATTTAACGACTCGTAAATTTTGTAGTTAGTCTATTTGTTAATATTTTCGCCAAAATGGCCGTAGTCCAGCTGTGTTTTTTAACTTGACATTTCGTTCTCTGGTTTAAAAATGTCAAGTGCTTGTCAACCGCCAGTGGCGTATATAGAAAAAAGTTTCGGGGGGGGGCGAGACAGTTTGGGGGGGGCTGAGACCCCATGAGGCCGTATTTTATGCTATTTTATGTTTGTATTCATGAAATGTGTGGAAAATATCTAAAAAAATCTTATCTTCGGGGGGCCCGGGCCCCCCAGGCTTCCCTTATATACGCCACTGTCAACCGCTGTTTATGTCTTTGGACCACTTACGTCTTAAATATATCTGTAGTGCTAAAGCGTATTGAAACCATTAATGAAAAATGACTGCTACAAGCGTTTCGCCATATTGGATTCAATTGAACCCTAACGTATGGATTGGATTAAAAAGGGAAACGCTTTCAATAAAATTTGAAAGGGACTGCATTTAAATGACGTTGACAATTTGTCAATGTGGTGATTTCACGTTGTGAAAATTGGGGCTAATTTTTATTTTTGATTAATATATATATATATATATATATATATCTATCGGTTTCACAACGTTCTACGTCTTCCGATACCCAATCTACACTCGTTTCGGTTTGCCCATAATTCATCATCTAGGCTTCTTATTCTTATTTCACCGTCTATTCCTTCTCTCCAGCTTTTCCTTGGCCGTCCTCGTTTTCTTCGGCCAGTTGGTTTCCATTGTAATATTTGTTTAGGTAGTCTTTCATCATTCATTCTTTGTACATGTCCGTACCACACCAGTTGTTTTGTTCTTATATCATCCACTAAAGTACGTTCACCCACTGTCATAATTTCTCTTATTCTTTGATTTGTAACTTTTCTCTCTCTGCTGCTGGAAAGCATTTTTTCTGTTCTATCCTTGATTGGCCATACTTCTGAGCCGTATGTAATAACACTTTTTGTTATCTTTTGATATACTTTGGTCCCAAATTGATCCATTTAATAAAGTTATTGCTTTTCTTCCTTGTACGTTTCGATCTTTTATAGCTTTATCTAGTGTTCCGTCAGTTGTAATTTTTAGACCTAAGTATTTATACTCATCACAGGACTGAATTCGCTGCCCGGTATTTGAGATTAAATCCTGATTCATTCCACCGATACACATATACTCTGTCTTATTGAGATTAACCTCTAGTCCCCACTTATTGTACTCTTCTATTAGTTATCGTCATATATTCGAGGTCGTCATAATCATGAGCCACTTTGATATATATCTGATCATCGGCGAAACATAAAGTATACAAGGTGGTTTCGTCCAACGGAATTCCCATGTTTTGGCATTTTCTCTTCCATACTTTCAGGACTTGTTCCAAGTATATGTTGAAGAGCGTAGGCGAGATACAGCAACCTTTATTTACTTGAAAGACTGGTTAGTTTTGCTTGTATTTTAACTTTTGCCTTACTATTGCGGTATAACTCTTTGATGGCCTCAATTAGTTGTACGCTTATGTTTGTGTTTTCCAACGCTTTCCAAAGTAGATTTAGTGGTATACTATCATCATCATCTTCTGCAAATCGACGTAAAGCAGATGCAGCTCTTGTCCGTATGCCATTTTCTTTTCAATAACTTGGGTTATACAAAGGAGATGATCAGAAGTCGATCTACCCGCCCTGAAACCGGCTTGTTCTTCTGCCTCCTTTATATTCGCTTTCCACTTTATTTCTTATTATTTTACCGTATTTTCTGCTTAGCGTACTAGTCACAGAAATACCTCTATAATTGTCACATATATCTTTCCGTCCTTTTTTATGTATTATGGATATATATGACGTTTTCCACTCAGTTGGTACTACAGTTCCATATATATATTTTTGGAAAAGATTCCGTTATCTCCAAAACAGTTCTTCAGTGCCATATTTAATAAGTTCAGCTGGGATATTTCCGGGTCCGGATTAATAATTATTTAAAATGGTGGGTAGTTTAGACACTTATTGGCTAATGAGTGTCTTTTCACGAGCGATAAAATCTTTAAAAACCGAAACTAGAAAATACACGAATTTTACCTATTTTATTATTTATACCTTCATTAAAAACACAAATAAATTTTTTACGTAAATATTTCACATTACTTAGTACTATATATATCGGCTTAGAACGTTTTCCTGTAGTAGTACCAAACTTTAAAACTTACTATTATTAAGAACCGCAAAAAACAATTTTTTTTTGAAAAAACTAATAACTGCAACTTTTACCAATTTTCATTAAAAATCCATATCATAGGTACGTAAAAAAATTAGTATCTTTCTGTTTTATTAATACCGACATTATAATCAACTTAAAACAGTCAAATCGTTTTCCCGTAAAATTAAAAATATCGACAAATTTTACCACAGAAGTTTACCACAAATTTTTGATAATTATCAGTTTTCACATTGATCAATTAGAAAATGACGTCTACAAAAACAAGTGTTTGTTTCTACGAGACCTACAGACTTTGTTTTTTTTTTTTCTAAAAATTTACATTGTTGTTACAATTTAAAAATCGGTTTTTAGAAAACTTGTTGGAAAAATTCGATTTTTGACTACGGAAAATTTATTTACAAAGTATAATTTAATACCTAAAAGTTCATTACAGAATAATGTTAACATTTAGGGAAAGCCGGGGCATCACGGGCATGTTAATAAGGAAGAATAGTTTTTATATATAAAAGAGTTATTAATTGATTTATTTATTTATGAATAGGGCATAATATGCTGAACAAAATAAAAAAAGAAACCAGAAATACCATAGTAAGTAATTAAGCATTTTAAGAATTTCGCAAAAAAACGTCGTCTCTACCTTCTGCACAAGAGCAATGGGACTACATATATGCCATAAGTTCTTGGCTCTTGCTTTAGTACTTCTCAAACATATCTTAAATAAATAAATAGATTCATGACGAATCTGATACCTTCCTAGCCTATAACCATACTTTTCTCCATGCTATATACAGGGTGTCTCTAAAAGGTCTGTACAAAATCTTAGCACAAATTCTTGAGGTCAAAATAAGTCGATTTAAAGCAACTTACCTTAGTCCGAAATTGCTCCGTTTCAGAGATACAGGGTGTTTTTTATTTTAATTGAACCAAGTGAAACTATTTTCCCAAAAGTTGACTGATACCTACCGAAAATGACTAAACGACAAGAAAAAATTAATAACTCATTTACTGACTAAATTTAATCCTTAAAGGTAGCAGCAAAATCTTTTGATCAAAAATAATTTGGGGCATCGAACACTAAAAACGGAAATATCTCGGAAACCGCTCACCCTAGCAGATTTTATCGAAAGTACCTTTTTTGCACACAAAGGTTCAGAAAATTATTTTATTAACAAAAAAAGTTGAAAAAACACTGAGAAAAAAGTTATGGTCAATTTAAACCATAAGATGAGCATTGTGAAGCGCCCTCTGATGACCACAGTGAAAAAGTGTCCATATTTAGGTTTCGCATCCCAAAAAACCCCCGAGTACCAATTTTTAAAGTAATGCGTTGAGAAATGTTCATAAATTTTAAAAAAATCGATTTTTAATTTTTAAATTCACCTCAGAAACGGAGCAATTTTGGACAAAGGTAATTTGCATTAAATCGACTTATTTTGACCTGAGGAATATGAGCTAAGATTTTGTACAGACCTTTTAGAGACACCCTGTATATATCAGCCTTTAAAACAGTTTTTTGTAAGTATTCCAGAAACCATTAGCATTAAAGAATTTTGACCAAAATCTAATCAGCTCATTATAGTGTCAAACACTATTTTACCTAAAATTTTTATAAAAATCCTTTCAGCGATTTGGGAACTATCGTGTTATGGACAGGCATACACACACACACACACACACACACAGACAGACATCACGACAATATTGCTAAGATAGTTCAAAATACACCTAGATAACACATTTTCGGCGTTATCTGAAAAAAAAATGCGGATGCTCCTAATGCCCCGGGTGCCCGCTATGCCCCGGTTTTACAAAACTCGTTGAAAAAATTAGATCTATGGAAAATTTATTTGCTAAGTATTATTTAATATAAAACTCGTTAAAAAAATTAGTTCTATGGAAAATTTATTTGCTAAGTATTATTTAATACATGAAATTTCTTTCTCGAGTAACGTTAACTTAAATTATAACTAGTTTATGATAATACATATTTAGATAATTTATTCTATTTTACCACATGGGATGTAACATAATTAATTTTTTATTTTAATTTAGCAATAAATCATACTAATCTAGTTTTTATTGAGATGTCGCCTTGGTGGCCCAGTTTGTTAGCGGATTAATGGTTACTTACAGGAATCGCCCTTGCAGCTTTTCACCAAATTTACATTATTAAAAAAAAAATCCGAAAAATTAAATTAAAAAAATACACGTTCTGAGCTTTCAAAGATCAGCGAGGACCCGTGCGTATTTATCGGTTTCACAACGTTTCTACGTCTTCCGATACCCAATCTCCTCTCGTTTCTGTTTGCCCAACATTCATCATCTAGGCCTCTTATTCTTATTTCACTGTCTATTCCTTCTCTCCAGCTTCTTCTTGGCCGTCCTCGTTTTCTTCGGCCAGTTGGTTTCCATTGTAGTATTTGTTTAGGTAGTCTTTCATCATTCATTCTTTGTACATGTCCGTACCACATCAGTTGTTTTGTTCTTATATCATCCACTAAAGTACGTTAACCCACTGTCATAATTTCTCTTATTCTTTGATTTGTAACTCTTTCTCTTTTTGATTTCCCTGCTGCTCTTCTCTAATAGTCCATCTCCGTAGCGGAAACCATTTTTTCTGTTCTATCCTTAATTGGCCATACTTCTGAGCCGTATGTTATAATACTTTTTACAACGGTGGTATATATAAGGTTTTTGTTATGTTTTGATATACTTTGGTCCCAAATTATTCCGTTAGATAAAGTTATTGCTTTTCTTTGTACGTTTCGATCTTTTATAGCTTTGTCTAGTGTTCCGTCAGCTGTAATTTTTAGACCTAAGTATTTATGCTCATCACAGGACTGAATTCGCTGCCCGGTATTTAAGATTAGATCCTGTTTCATTCCACCGATACACATATACTCTGTCTTATTGAGATTAACCCCTAGTCTCCACCTATTGTACTCTTCTATTAGTTTTCGTGTCATATATTCGAGGTCGTCATAATCCTGAGCCACTACTATCTGATCATCGGCGAAACATAAAGTATACGTCCAACGAAATTCCCATGTTTTGACATTTTCTCTTCCATACTTTAAGGACTTGTTCCAAGTATATCTTGAAGAGCGTAGGCGAGATACAGCAACCTTGTTTAAGACCTTTATTTACTTGAAAACCTTTGGTTAGTTTTGCTTTTATTTTAACTTTTACCTTACTATTGCGGTATAACTCTTTGATGGCCTTAATTAGTTGTACGCTTATGTTTGTGTTTTCCAACGCTTTCCAAAGTAGATTTAGTGGTATACTATGGAATTATATATATAATAGCAAAAACGCTGAAATAGGGCCATCATAGCTTGTCATAAAGGACAAATAAAAGGGCATAACAGTCCTATGTTAAAAACGGAATAAATATTAACCGGACATTATCAAAAACGTCATTCTTCAAGAGCAAAATCAAACTTCTGTATAACGTCTTTTATCAAATCAAAAAGGACAAAATCATAAAAAGGGGTCAATGACGCTCACCTAAAAAAGAGCGTTTCTAATATTGCTATGCAATTAAAGCGTCCTTCGCTGCAATTTGTTTGCTGCCACGCCGAATGAAATGCTATAGCACATACGGCATTTTCATTAAGCAAGGTCCATTCTTAAAAAAGGTCAGCTGTTGAACCCTAGGTTAGGATTCATTTGCAATTAATTAACTAAGAGGTTCGGTTTGGTTCGGCTCGGTTAACACCGATTACAGGAAAAAAACAGATATTTTTTTTTAATGTATTTTTGGGTTCAAAAACAACAATATTATTTGTTCCCGATTTAAATTTGCCGCCAAACTTCTATGATACCGATTTGTATGAGAGGAAGAGAGCCTGAACCAGTATACATGAAAAGAAAGGAGAGAGTTGCTTATGCAAGGCCCGGCTCCTTTTTATGATTTTGTCCTTTTTGATTTTGTCCGGTTTTAATAAAAATATACTAAATTTCAATTTTGCTCTTGTTTTGTTTTGATGAATGAAGTTATTGTATAACCCCGGTTAGTAATACAGTGAAACTTCCTATAAGCGGACACTCACGGTTTGATCAGATTTGTCCGCTTATTAGAGGTGTCCGCTTATGAGAGGAAATTACGAAATTTTAATAGAGGAAAGGAAGGTAATTTGGAATAGTATTGGTAATTTGGAATACCAACGTTTTCGCGATGCCAGTAACGATATCCTGCTAAAGAAAGACGTATTAAGTCCATTTTCCACCAATTTTCACAGGTTGTAGGTTACCATGTGTTTATAAAAGTCAGTTTAGCAATGACAGTCGACTATAAAAAACGTGCTCTTGGAAAACTTTTTTGGTAAGAATAAAATTTATTTTTATTTAAGTCATCCTAAAAAAAATGGTTTTATTTTTTGTACATAGTTTTTAATGGTCTATGGCCCTCACACTCCTAAATATAGTTTTTAACTGGGTGCTGTATAAGACAAAAATTTGGTAAAGTTTTTAGAATGCTGTAGTGTTGATAATTTGGAATACTGTTGATGAAGCTAATTTGGAATATTCCATATTGCATTCAGTTATCTGCACCATGAATGATTGTTTTTTTTTTTTTTGAGTAAATTAGCAAGAAGCAATCATGTTACTTTAATATATATTTGTGTGTCTCATTGCACCCATAAGGTTCAACCATTGGATCGAGCTTTTATGAGTCCAATGAAAACCTATTATTCTGAAGAAGAAGTGTGGGAGCTTTTTTCCATTTAATAGGAATGTCTTTCAAGATTCAGATTACCTTGCTGCAGACTTTAAGGAAATAAATGCACCTCCATTAGTACTCCCATCTCGGAGCCAGGACCATCTTCCACATCTACTTCTATCGAAGATAAGGAAGAAAGCAAGTAATTTAAAAATTGATTAATTAATTTAAAATCTACAATTATAACAAGTTCACCGAATAAACAAGAACTAGAAGAGGCAGAAAAGCAGAAGAAAATGAAAGTGGAAAAAGTAAAACTAAATGTAAACAAAAGAGAAACTGCAGAAAAAAAAAGAAAGTTCCAGCTTAAAAAGAAAATTTTAAGAAATCCAAGAAGGAAGATTCAGATACTGACACAAGTGGAAAATATCAATCTGCTTCGTCCGATGAAGTGGAACTGTTTGAAGAATCAACGAATCCTACTAAGCAGGATGCAGAGTATTTTTTTTCTAATGGAAAGTTTAGCGATGATGTTAGGGGAGAAACATGGGTCATGTGCATCATGTGATATCACTGGGTGCATAGTGAATGTGCGGGTTATAAAGCGGGTACATACATTTGTGACTTTTGTAAGTAGATTTTAGTTTTAATTAGTTTTGAAAAGTTTATTTTTAACCAGGCAGGTAACTTGGAATACCCTATTCCAAATTACCTGCAGGTTATCTTTTTATGTCAAAATGTTCATTTTTTAGTTAGGTTTAAATATCTCTCGTTCTCTTTATCAGAATTTTATAACCATTTTGTGAGAAGAAATATAAATTTTTCTTAAATAATTTTCCATATTTTTATCCGTTAACAACTAAGGAAGTATTTTTTACAATTTTTTTTATAAACGGTATTCCAAATTACCTTCCTTTCCTCTATATATTTATTAACAATTTCCGCTGCTTGAGTTTTTCCGATATTAAATGTTTCAGCGATCTTTTGTGCTGATAGATGTTCCTTCTCCGAAACGTTAACAACTTCCATTTTTTCACGTAAACTAAGAAGTTTTTACACAGAAAAAAAAATGTCTTCAGTCAATGCAAATTGCTTTGATCCAAGAAATAATCTGCTTTCCTTTGCACGAAGACGATATTTTCTTAACAAAAAAAACTATTCTCTTGAACTGCTGGTTTCCGGTGAAAATAAAAGTTGCCGTTAGCCAAGAAAATTGATTTCTTTTAAATGGAAGCGGCAACCTTCTTGTTTTCTAGTATACCAACCGTTTTGAGATGCCGGATATTTTGAGTTAAAAAATTAAAAGTCTTTATGCAAAGTAAAGCTTTATTTGTGTTACGAAGATATTAGTAAGACATTTTATATCTTGCTTCAAAACCACTTTTTCTTCGTTAAAGGCCGTTTGTTTTAAACCAAAACAATTTACCAAGACAATTATTTTTGTCCCAAAACAAGCAGTTTGCTTAGATGAAAAGAAAATATTTTGTTCGGAGACTTTTGGGTCCAGATAATTTTTTCAAGAAAAATAGTTTTCTTAGCTGAAGAACTTATTTTTTTCTTTGTACTAAGCGCAATTTCAAAGAGATCTATTACTACCCAACTGAACAATAAAAATAAAATACAGCAGTCCCGCCGAATAAAATATTTTGTAAATTCGACAGAAGTATTTAGTCTCCGCATTAAAACGGAAAAAGTGACTTGTTGCCAAACTACTACATAATATGTATGCCCATGTTGTGCAGCGCTCCGTCCCGTTATAAGAGGTTCGCGTCCGGTTAAGAGAGGTTTCAGAATTTTTTAACCAAAAAACTTTGTTCGCGTCCGGTTATTAGAGTGTCCTGTTTATGAGTGAATTTTCCACGTACAGAAATGGGGAAAAGCTTGGTTCCAATAAATTTGTCCGCCTAAAGGGAGTGTCCGCTTAATTGAGGTGTCCGCAAGGAGAGATTTCACTGCCCAGGTAGCAAGGTCACGTTTTTTAAACGTCAAAAACAGGTCATTTTTAATGACCATTGACGTCTTTGACCCGACGTGTAAATGACCTTTAAATGACGTTCAAAAGACACACCCAAAATGACGTAATTTTTAGACGTTTTAAAGACGTCAGCAATATGACGTATTTGGGACCAAATCAGAACCTCAGACACACACACAGACACAAATCTATTTATGACTTTTTTTAAACTCGTCTGAGTTTATGAAATATTCCCTGCAGTTGAGAACATTGAAGGAAACTTGGACACAGAAGGTGACTCTGACCTGGAAGTACTGGAACAGGTACAGCGGTGTTACAGGTGAGGTACAGATCAAAATAGACCTATACCTAAACTTACACATATCCACCTTGAAGCGAAAGAAGCCTCGAAGTCTTGATTTAATAGTACATTCCGTATAAATCCGGTCAAGTACTGACTGGGGCACCATCTATGTAAGTATGAGTGTATTTCCCTTGGACAAAGTGTGCAGTGTGGGTGTGACCAAAGTTTTTCAGACGTCAAAAACTACACTACGGAAAGACGTCAATTAACTGACGCCTTAAAGACAACATTTTTTGGTAGATGACCTGCTGGTCATCCAAATGACCACTTTTCGACGAAAAAAAGACGTCATTTGATGACCCCTTGCTACCTAGGTGTAATTCCATTTTTGCCATTGGACAGTTATACCGTTTTATTTATGATCTTGGACGATTTTGTTTTTGTCATTTATGACGTTGGATAGGGATTAACAACAAAATATCCTAAATGTTTTTGGTCATTATCATAATGCTTATCGACATTGACATTTCTCCATGTTTGACCCTATCCTGGGAACAATCAATATCGGTATATATTAAGAATTTTACGAAATTACTATAATCGCCATTAAAATTATTCGCATTTTAATTAGTATTTCAATTATGCAATTTTTTTGAAAAAAATTATAAACATTGTACCTAGTTAAGCTTAAAAAAAACGTTGCATTAATCAGAACAAAAAAGCATATTTACAGAATGTCCTGTTTTTCACCCAAAAATATATAGTATTTGGGTGTGTAAAATTCAAAGTTCTGCACGGTAAAAAAATTTGCCTAAGATCAAAGCAAATTGGTTTGTGGTAAAATAATTTGTGCTTTCCTATTCACCAAGAGAATATTTTCTTGATGCAGCACAAAAAATATATTGCCTCTTTATTTTGTAAAACAGAAATTGTTTTATTATAAGTTGGAACAGAATTATTCTACGGCACCGTTTTTTCTGGAAGCAAAATATTACTTACATGAAGAAAATTTGCTTTGTTACAAAATGGAGTACACTGAAACAAAACAATTAAAGAAGAAAAATAAAGTCTCATTTCAAGATTAAACGCTGCGATGAACTAAAAATAAATATTTTAATTCAAAACAAATTGTTTACGTGTTTTTATTTTTAATGGAAATTCATTTCTATAGTAAAAAACCCAACAAAAGAAAAAGTAAACATCCAGATAATCAAACCAGAGCAATGGACAGAACACTACAAGGGACTGCTGAAGGAGACAAGACCCGAATATCTGGCAGTCTCTCCGAGAAGAGACATAGAAGTACATGGAGAGGAAGTAATCATCGAAAAAGAAATGATAAAGAATAATATTAAAAAACTTAAATCCGGAAAAGCTAGCGGACCTGGGGGAATATATGCTGAAATGCTCAAATATGGATCAGAGAAACTACTCGAAAATCTCACATATATTATTAATCAATGCATAAACGGACATCCAGTACCTAATGATTGGAAAATTGCATTCATATCCTCAATACATAAAAAAGGAAACAAGCTGGATTGCAACAATTAAGAGGAATTTCAGTAACCAGTACTCTAAGTAGATTGTACGATAGGATTCCTAGAGATCTAATAGAGAATGATTTTTTATGAACAAGAAGAAGAAGAGCAAAGTGGGTTTCGCGCAGGCAGATCTTGTAGTAATAGTGTTTTTTGTCTTAAACAAGTAATTGAGAAAAGGAGCGCCAGAAATATAGAGACTCATGTTACCTTTGTGGACCTACAAAAAGCATATGATACCGTTCCAGTAGAAAAATTATGGACAGTTTTAGAGCAAACTAATATCAATCATACATACATAAAAGCGATAAAAGAACTATACAAAGGGTCAAAATCTAAAATTAAAATTGGAAATCGACTCTCAAAAGAAAGAATTGCTGGTAACAAAAGGCTTAAGACAGGGATGTTGTATCTCTCCAACTCTTTTTAAAATATATATCGCAGTAGCTCTAAAAAACTGGAAACGTAAAGTGCACAGCATGGGAATACAACTTAACGACCGATTTACCATATACACACTACAGTTTGCTGACGACCAAGTGATTGTGGCTAATGATAAAGAAGACATGGAGTATATGATGAGAAAGTTAACAGAAGAATACCAAAAGTGGGGATTAACAGTGAACGTGGACAAGACACAGTACTTATGTATTGGAAACGAATCCAGTGAGAGTACTAGAAAATGGACAAACAATATCTCCATGCAATGAGCATGTATACTTGGGTGTCACATTTGATAAGACAGGAACAGACTGTAAAGGATTGGAAAAAAGAATAGTAAAAGCAAAAGAAGTTATTGGATGTCTTAACAGTATTTTATGGAGCAGAGAGATAAAAAAGAATGTAAAATTTAACATATACGAAACAATGGTCAAAAGCACGCTGTTGTATGGAATAGAGACTTGTCGCGTAACAGAAAAATACAAAACAAAAATGGAAAGTGTCGAAATGGATGCAATAAGAAGATCATTGAGAATATCTAGAATAGATCACATAAGAAATGAGATCATAAAAGAAAGAATGGGAATCGAGGGAAGCATAACGGATGACATCACTAAAAGGCAACTGATATGGTACGGCCATGTACAACAGATGAACGACGAAAGATTACCAAAGCAGGTCCTAGAATGGCAACCAATAGGGCGCAGAAAAAGAGGGCGTCCTAAACTAGAATGGCAACAGTCAATCCAAAGATCAATGAGTCAAAAGAATCTGATAGAGGATGATTGTCAGGATCGAAGGAGGTGGAGAATAGGCGTCGGACAACGTAGAAAAACGTTCTAAACCGATATAGTAGTAGTAGTTAATTTTAAAAGCTTTAAATTATAAAGTGTCGTTGCGAATTTTTAATATCACTTTCCTTATTTTAGCCAAAAGCCCTTTTTATTGTGTACCTACATGTACATGCGGGGACAATTTGCCGCCGGCCGATTCGCTGAGGGACAATTCGCCGCGAGACTTTTTGTTTAATTTTTATTTTAATCCTACCTAACATATTTTTTCTTAAATCAGAACAGCCCTGTCTCTAAAAAAATGGTTTAAAAAAAAAATGCTTTTCCAATAAGTAATTTTTCAAAAAACTAATTTATAAAAAAAACAAAAAAAAAATTTATTACCAAAATTATTTGTGAAAGTAATTTATAAAAAAAAAACATTTTTTTACAATGCTTTTTCCAAAAGCAGTTTTATTAAAATCAAATATTAGTAGGTATAAATAAAAACAAAAAAATAAAAATTGTCCCATTCCCCCCTAAAAACAGCTAAAACCTTCCAAAACATCGAATTTGGGACGACCTGTACATGTATTCATATTATAATTATAGATGCCTAGGTATTTTCAAAATTAAGCCAATCTATATTTTATGCAAAAAATAATTTACACGTGGTTTTTGCAAAAACAATCAAGTAAAAAAATTGCATGTAAAGTGTGACCTTTTAAAAAAAACTGATATCTATTATTTTCTCGAAGCGTGCACCGACTTACGTTCTGATCAATATTAACACCAGTATTTACGAAAGGGTCTACAGTGCTACAATCCTAGGTCTACATCTAGATTTTGGTTGAAGATTTAACATTTTTATCCCGTGAATACAATAGTTTTTAAATATAAATTGTTCATAAATACCTTAGAAAAATACTCTGCCAATATATGGGCCCCTAAGCTCACACTAGGTACTATATTTATAGTTTACGTGTGAGCTAATATAACTAAAAACTGAAATATATTTTATTCAACTCCAGACTAAATTAGCTTTTGTTTGATACCACACAAGCCATGTTTTGACATAAACTCAAATTTTTAAAATCTACTCCCACCCTTAAAAAAACAAAAACTAAAATATATTTTGTTAAACTCCGGACTCAATTAGCTTTCGTTTGATATCACACACGCCATATTTTCACTTAAACTCTAATTTTTAAAATATACCCCGACCCTCTTTTTTAAATAAATTAAAATGTATTTTGTTTAACTCAAGACTCAATTACCTTTCGTTTGATATTACACACGCCATATTTTCACATAAACTCTAATTTTTGAAATCTACCCCCACCCTTTAATTTGGTTTGTGTTCGGTGGATTCTGTTCATTTTTAAATGGGACCATCTCGACCCAAGACCCAGCCTAGGTACCAAATTTCAATAAAATCGGCCCAGCGGTTTTTGAGTTATGCGCGTTGGTCGTTACAGACAGACATACAGACAGACAGACAGACAGACGGCGCAACAAAAAAGTTTCAAAATCATCTGAAACGCAAAGATATATAAAAATTTTTGAAATCGGAGCAACTTTTTTTTTCTCGAAAAAATTAGGATCACCATAGCTCACACTACTATAGTATATGTGTGAGCTAAAATAAAAAGAATATAAGTAATAATTTGGTTTAAAAAATGGTAGCCATATTTAAACCTCCAAACGTCACTAGGAAAACGGTGTAAGTCAGTGTCAGCTGTCCGCCATATTTTACATGTTAATTTTTTAGACAAGTTAGCGATAATTAAACCGATGTTCAATTGTTTTGGTAAATGTGTAACTGAAAACGGATTCGCTTCTTACAGTTATTAAATATTGATATGTATTTAATACGGTAATGCATCTACAGATATATTTTTAATTTATTTATGTATTTTTTAGCTTTGAAAATGTTTGTATATCTCTCAGGGGTGTTACCACAACTTGAGACTATTTTTAAAGGGAATCAATCTTACGACTGCACGAACTAAATTCCAAAAAATTACATTTCGTTACAAATTTTTGATATGGTTTTTCTTTATTTCTAAAGTTACTTTGAATTTATATGAGATGAAACTTACTGACTTACTTACTCATATTGCACATTAGGGAAGTATTTGCAGTTATTTGACCTGTGAGTATTAAAAAAATACACTTAAACCGGTCGGTATCAAGTCTATAGAATTGATGCTTAAACCCGGTCTAAGATTCTAAGTTTTGTACACCGTACCATTTTTTTTTTTTTGGGAATTTTTTTTTGGTGAGAATTTTATTTATCTGTCAATATGAAGATGTTAACAATAAAATGACAAGTTTTAATTGTTGATTTTGACCAATCAGAGCAAAATTTGGCGATAATTTAGCACTAGTGCAAATTATCGGTAAGCACTAGTGCAAATTATCGATTTCAAAAATGATTGAGTTTCTTATAAAAACAGATATTTTTCCTGCTTTTTTCATTTTCAATTTAACGTCATTTTGAACGTAACGCAACCAAACGTGAAATTTTTATTTGCAAACTTTTTAATAAAAATACATAATTTTCTAATTATTAAAATTATTGCAATTAAATACACAGTTAGCTCACACATATACTATACTATAGTAGTGTGAGCTATGGTGATCCTAATTTTTTCGAGAAAAAAAAGTTGCTCCGATTTCAAAAATTTTTATATATCTTTGCGTTTCAGATGATTTTGAAACTTTTTTGTTGCGCCGTCTGTCTGTCTGTCTGTCTGTCTGTCTGTCTGTCTGTGTGTCTGTATGTCTGTCTGTAACGACCAACGCTCATAACTCAAAAACCGCTTGGCCGATTTTAATGAAATTTGGTACCTAGGCTGGGTCTTGGGTCGAGATGGTCCCATTTTAAAATGAACAAAATCCACCGAACACAAACCAAATAAAAGGGTGGGGGTAGATTTCAAAAATTAGAGTTTATGTGAAAATATGGCGTGTGTGATATTAAACGAAAGGTAATTGAGTCTGCAGTTAAACAAAATACATTTTAATTTATTTAAAAAAAAAGGGTGGGGGTATATTTTAAAAATTAGAGTTTAAGTGAAAATATGGCGTGTGTGATATCAAACGAAAGGTAATTGAGTCCGGACTTTAACAAAGAACATTTTAGTTTTTGTTTTTTTGTAAGGGTGGGGGTAGATTTCAAAAATTTGAGGTTAAGTCAAAACATGGCTTGTGTGGTATCAAACAAAAGGTAATTTAGTCTGGAGTTGAATAAAATATATTTCAGTTTTTAGTTATATTAGCTTACACGTACACTATAACTATAGTACCTAGTGTGAGCTTAGGGGCCCATATATTGGCAGGTATTTTTTTAATGGACTATTGCTGCACTTCCGCCTGCTTCAGACACATTGTTCTCCCCCAGGTTTCTTTATAGAGCGAGCCGATTTTTTTTTCGAATATTGCTTCCCCAACCGGCCAAAATGAGACTTAGTAATATTTTGGTTTTTTTCTCCCATTAATCCTGAAACTGTTTCCATATAGATGCTTTAGACTTTTTTTGTATTACTTGTTGTCAGTTCTTTTCTTCCATTGTAGTTTTAACTAATCGTGACGATTTTAGGCAAAAAAATCCGTAACAAAATCGCACAAAACAATAGCAACCATGTACCTGGAATGAAACGAAACAACATGGATCACCAGCCAACTTGCCTTTTACCTATCTAATTATACTTTTGACATTCTAAGATCACCTAAACAGTTATGCTTTGAATGATATTTCTCTGCTAGTTTCAACTTAAAAAGTTAAATTTCTTAAATTGTCTTAAGACAAAAAGTTCATTATATAAACATAGATTCGCAACAACTTAGTTCTCAAGATACAGAGTGTTGAAAAAAATTCTTAGTTTTTTGTTTATAGTTCGTGCAGATTTTAAGATATTTAGCTTAAATTTGACACGTATATTTATCTATATGCACTACACTATAAGACATGCCAAATAAAAGTAAACATCTACAGGTTGGTAGTTTTTCAACGATCATGTCGCCTTTCCCCCTTTTTTTGTTGTTGTAAGCCACTGATACATTTTGAAAGAATGAATAAAATCCTTGTGAAAATTGTCACGAAAATTATGGTATTCAATATTAAACCATCCTATATAAAGTAAAGTAAAAGAGGAGATTTTTACTTAACTCTATTTTTGTCACCCCCCCCCCCCCTTTCCAATACCGGCGCCACGCCGCTGTCTTCTGCAACGTAAAGGTGTTGACTTTAAGCGAAAAAAAGTTTTGAATAATTTTACAATTCATGAACGATTGCGATGACATAGAGAATTCAGTATTTATAAATAAATTAAAAACATGCGTATATTACATAAATGATTCATTTCGAACTAACAATTAATATCAGTAGGGGAGATTCGGTAGATGGCGCTTCTTGTGGGGTATATCATTTTGTTTGCTCACTAGAAACGTAAAGTGAGAGAGAAAACCGTATACTTAACTTAGCAAGGGTGTCACATTGACAAAGCAGTGTTCTGAAGAGTCCCATAAGAACAAAACAGTTAACTGTCAACACTTATTAGGTGTCCATTAGATCTTGAACCCCCGGGAGGTTAAGCTTTTAAGCTACCCACGGAAAAATATAAGAGAAACAAAAAGCCCTTTTTACCCGATTAGTCACAAAAACTTGTTTGATTTTTAATTTACGGGTACCAAATTTTACGTTTTTTAATATTTGGCTTTAAACTCGGTTGACAGACTCGATGGCGACGTCTTAATGGCGGAATAAACGCAATCAACGTTGATCTGACCTAAAATAAGACAATGTGTGTCGTAGGTAACGGCATAGATTCCCTCTTTCAATCGATATTTTCATCGATTGATGATATAGCAGTTTTACTCGCTTGATGCTCTTTTAGTTTCTCTCGTAATTTGGTAGATGGCGCTTCTTGCAGAGTATATAATTTTGTTTTCTCACTAAAAACGTAAGGTGAGGGAGAAAACCGTATACTTAACTTAGCAAGAGTCCCAAAACGACGAAACAATTAACTGTCAACACTTATTAGATGTCCATTAGATCTTGGACCCCGTGAGGTTAAGCTTTCGTGCTACCCACAGAAAAATACGAGAACTTCTTTGACTTTTATCTAATGTTCGACTATTATCAATTAATACACAACTTTTATAGAAATGCAACCCAATAAACTTAATAGCAGCAGCGGACAGATGGTTCTGCCGTATATTCATGTTATTCCAATGATGACACGGCAAAGCCATCTGTCCGCTGCTGTTATTAAGTTTATTGGGTTCATATCTATAGGAGATGTGTAACCATTTTTATTATCTTTTGTGCGTATATGTCATAAAATTAAAATTAAGTATTTAAAATTTTAATTATTACTTGAACCATTTACCTAATGTTTGATGTGTCTTTTGTGCGTATATGTCATGAACACTAAAATGTTGAAAAAAAAATGAACATTTTCATATTTCCTTTGTTGTGAGGGTAAGACGACGCATTAAGCCCATTATGAAAAAAATAAATGCAGTTTTTAAAAGAAGAAACGAAAAAAGGGATGGTAGGGGTTAATTATAAACAACTCTTAAAAAATAAAACATCAAAATACGTTACTTACGTTGAAAACTATTCTAAACTTTTTTGACAAGCAACAAGCGTTTTTTTTTGCTTTCGAGCCCCAACAAACTGATGTTGCATGGATGCACCACAGATAACGCCAACGAACAATTATATAGCTTCCTACCGGTTAAGAGAAATTAAACTGCGTCACCTTTTCAAATGCGTCATTTAACCCCGCTTTCCCCTATAACAAAATTTTGGAAAATTATATGTTCAAAACTATTGGTAAAGCGTAAGCATTTTTTAAGTAGCGAAAAAAAAGCTCGGAGTTTGTGGTCTGGCGTTACATCTCTAATGTACAATCTAAAGTGGGTGACAGGGTAGTGCCGTGGTATTGTCGTCGGCTTCACATGCAGAAGGTACCAGACTCGCGTCTGGAACGATGCAAAAACCAACAAAAATCACCTTGACGCCCATTTCCTTTTCAGCGTTCAACAGCCGTCATCGAATAAGCACCCTTGCTTCCCCCAGGTTATTATTTAGATTTCTTGATTTGTTTTCAAGTAGGTTTCAATTCGACATGGAAACATAGTAATATTAATGATGGTTTTTAAACATTTCTTTGGAAGTTCATGGATAGGACGGTTCCAATATCCAGTTTCGCATTAAAAGTCAAATCCATTGTAAAGCTGCTACAATTAAAAAATCATACAAAGCAAGGGCGTAGGCAGAATACATTTAGGGGAAAGGGGGGCCAAATGGGATTCTTCATTTTATAGGCCTATTTCTCCTATTAAATGATCACCATAGCGTTCGTCATTTGGAATTAAGTTGGCTAGATATGTTATCTTTATGTTTTAATTTTCAGTTGAAGCGATTTAGAACTCCATGATGCTTTTATTTTTAGTTTTGTAAAAAGTTGACTTTGCCCCATATTGCCTCACATATGGGGTAAAATGGGACACCTACATGTGGCAAAACGGGCGGGGCGGTTTTATAATTTTCAATCAATATTTTTATAAGACAAGTTTTTTATAGTAATAAAAATACATATATTATAATTAAATTTCGTATTTACAAAATTTATAAAGAATTACGGCGACCTAATCATGGTCGACTCTCCTACACGAATTTTGCGCACATTTTTTGCAAAGACAACTTTCAATGACGGTACCAAAAAAAAACATTTTTGAGGCAAAATGGGGTATAGGTTACTAGGTATAATAAGGTACACCGTTTTGCCCCCATGAAAATACCCCGTTTTGCCATAAACCACCAGTTAAATTCAAATTCAAATTCAACGCTTTTACCAAAACTCCTTTTTTTAAAGACAAATAAATTGTTTTGTCATTACACATTTTTTGATAAATCAAGTAGTTTTGAGATATAACAAGTTATTAATATTTCCGCTCGCAAAAGAATTAAAATAACCCATGCTCATTTTATTGTAGCTTCAATATTATTGACATTTGTTTTTTTGTTACATAGAAGGCTGTAAACTTTTCACAGAAGAGGATATTGACTTTATGTTTCTTAAAGACTGCCTTAAAGAGGGTGGTTTTTAAAACCGTTCACAAGAATATATGTGTCTTGTCCACGTTCACTGTTAACCCCGACTTTTGGTATTCTTCCGTTAACTTTCTCATCATATACTCTATGTCTTCTTTAGCATTTGCTACAATTACTTGGTCGTCAGCAAACTGTAGTGTGTATATGGTAAATCGGTCGTTAAGTTGTATTCCCATGCCGTGTACTTTGCGTTTCCAGTTTTTTAGAGCTACTGCGATTTATATTTTAAAAAGAGTTGGAGAGGTACAACATCCCTGTCTTAAGCCTTTCGTTACGAGGCATTCTTTTGAAAGTCGATTTTCAATTTTAATTTTAAATTTTGATACTTTGTATAGTTCTTTTATCGCTTTTATGTATGTATGATTGATATTAGTCTGCTCTAACACTGTCCATAACTGGAACGGTATTATATGCTTTTTGTAGGTCCACAAAGGTAACATGAGTCTATATTTCTGGCGCTCTTTTTGTCAATTACTTGTTTAAGACAAAAAACATTATCACTACAAGATCTGCCTGCACGAAACCCACTTTGCTCTTCTTGCAACTTCGCACATAGCACAAAAATCACATCAACGTTAAATTCACGTGAACAAAAATAACAAAGTTTTTCTTTTCCTTGAAAACAACCTCATACCATGTAATATTTATTTTGTTAAATCTACATGCTTAAAGATAACTTAAAAACAAGGAGAAATCAAGCTATAAAAATGTACTTTTTGCTGAAGTTTCTGGTGCTGTGTATATAACGTGTTTTTACCCTCGTTATTTTCATGTACCAAATTCACACTTGAAAAGTCCTCCACAACATGTTCTAAAATGCCCACTATATTAAGACTTCTCAAACCCACTGACTTTCTGCGTCTTTTTTGGTCACGTTTTTTTAAATAACATTTTTTTAACTTAAAAGAGACGCGAAAGGACGTTATAAAAGTTCACTAGTTTAAGACAACAACACTTCAAGACAATTTTAAAGATGGCGCTCAAGGCAAAACAAAGTATCTATGTATCTATCTATATACATTAATTTTTTTTAAAAAGCTAAACAAGATTTATGAACAGTAGACACTTTCACAGAATATTAATGTGTCTTTATCAGGTTAATAACACATGCGTCGTGATCGTGGATCAGGGATCAGTCCCTTAACAGGTTTTTGGAGTTTAGAGGCCAAAGCACTGCCTGATAGATTTCGTCAAAGTAAAAAATCCCGACAATAGGGGCCGATGCTGCTAGTAAAATCCCAATAATATTCGGTAGAAAAGCCATGCAAGTCGCGTTTGAAAATTAAAATTTTACCAACGTTATTTTTTATAACGTTAATGAATGACCTATTAAGCTTGTTTTCATATATGAAATAAACGTTTTTTTCTAGCAGCTTTTAAAATTAACGTTTTTTTTTCTCACGCCTTTTTTACGTGTTAAACACGTGATTGTGCTATGTGGGTTATATTTTAATTGTGTAAACTTTGACGAAACAACCCAGTCAGCTTAGACCGCTCAGTTGTGGAGTGATTTTTTTTTCATATTTCCCCCAAAATTACGACCTCATTCCAGAGACACAGTAGGTATTTTTAATCAAGAAATAATTCCGCCAATTTAAAAAACATTATTTAATTAATTTATTTAAAAAAATAATAATAAATTACGTATCTAGGCAGTCAGTATTGTTGTACATATTGGCTAAAATTTCACGTATTGTTTAAAAACTTCTCGGTCATAAAAAATAAATTTTATGTCGAATTTTTTGTTATTGGTACTTAAGAAAATTAACAAAGGTTTTAAAAAAACCGCATTTTTTAATTTTGGAAATAATTTTATGTCCTCATTGTTAATAAATAAAATTTTAGTAATATTAAATAAGTATCCATCAAACAACACTCAAAAGATTGCTTATGTATTATGAAACAGAAGAAAACCTATTAAAAATTTAAGAAAAGTAATTATGTAATTACGTAGGTGTATTATATGTGTATGATATGGTTTTAAAAAAACCACATTTTTTAATTTTGAAAATTATTTTTTGTCCTGATAACAAAGTAAAAATTTGGTAATATTTCATAAGTGCGCATTACTTAAATAAGCGAATGATGAACAACTTCTAAACCGCTAAACCGATCGTTATGAAATTTTTAGGTAAAATAGTGTTCGACAATGTAACTAGCTGATTACATTAGGGTCAAAATCCATCAATGCTAATGACAGTTTGTTTATACTTAAAAAATTGAAAATAGGTTAACTTTTCAACGGAACATCGCATCATATATGCGCTTTTCGGTATAGTAGAACATATTTTTGTCAATAATTTGTGTAATAACCAAAAACTTCATAGCAGCTTTCGTTTCTGAGATATTCACATAACACTGTTTTTACGGCTGATATAGCATGGAGTGTATTTGGAGTGTGCTAATGGACTTATGGATCAATTTATTTTATTATAAGAGTTTAAAAGATTTAATGAGAATTAAAGCGCAAAATAATGACCAGTTTTGGTAAGATTTTACAATCAAATTTTTCTATAGGAATTCAGAAGATTACCTACATATTTCTGGAAGATTTGACCAGCAAATTTATTATTTTTTTTATGAGATTTTAAAAGATTTTATGCGTTTACACTTCAGCAAATTTTTCTATAAGAATTTAATAATATGCTGACAAAACTCCTAAAAGTTTATAAGATCTCGTAAGTATCTTCTACGGATTCTGAAACACCTCTTCCTAGTGGAATTTCAAAGGTTTTAAAAAAACCACATTTTTTAATTTTGGAAATAATTTTATGTCCTCATTGTTATAAAATAAAATTTTAGTAATATTAAATAAGTAGCCATCAAACAACACTCAAATGCTTTAAGATTGTTTATATATTATGAAACAGAAGAAAACCTATATACTATTAAAAGATTAGGAAAAGTAATTAAGTAATTACGTAGGTATATTATATATGTATAATATGATTTTAAAAAAACCACATTTTTTAATTTTCAAAATTATTTTCCGTCCAGATTGTTAACAAAATAAAAATTTGGTAATATTTCATAAGTGCGCATCACTTATGAAAAAGCGAATGATGAACAACTCCTAAATCGCTAAACCAATTTTTATGAAATTTTTAAGTAAAATAGTGTTCGACAATGTAACTAGCTGATTACATTTGGGTCAAAATCCATCAAAGCTAATGACAGTTTGTTTATAATAAAGAAATTGAAAATAGGTTAACCTTTCAACGGAACATCGCATCATATATGCGCTTTTCGGAATAGTAGAACATATTTTTGTCAATAATTTGTGTAATAACCAAAAACTTCATAGCAGCTTTCGTTTCTGAGATATTCACAAAACACTGTTTTCAAGGCTGATATAGCATGGAGTGTATTTGGAGTGTGCTAATGGACTTATGGATCAATTTATTTTATTATAAAGCTTAAAAGATTTAATGAGAATTAAAGCGCAAAATAATGACCAGTTTTGGTAAGATTTTACAATCAAATTTTTCTATAGGAATTCAGAAGATTACCTACATATTTCTGGAAGATTTGACCAGCAAATTTATTATTTTTTCTATGAGATTTTAAAAGATTTTATGCGTTTACACTTCAGCAAATTTTTCTATAAGAATTTAATAATATGCTGACAAATTTCCTAAAAGTTTATAAGATCTCGTAAGTATCAGCTGCGGATTCTGAAACACCTCTTCCTGGTGTAATTTCAAAGGTTTTAAAAAAAACACATTTTTTAATTTTGGAAATAATTTTATGTCCTCATTGTTATAAAATAAAATTTTAGTAATATTAAATAAGTAACCATCAAACAACACTCAAATGCTTTAAGATTGTTTATGTATTATGAAACAGAAGAAAACCTATTAAAAAATTAGGAAAAATAATTAAGTAATTACGTAGGTATATTATATATGTATGATATTGTTTTAAAAAAACCAAATTTTTTAATTTTGAAAATTATTTTACGTCCTGATTGTTAATAAAATAAAAATTTGGTAATATTTCATAAGTGCGCATCACTGATGAAAAAGCGAATGATGAACAACTCCTAAACCGCTAAACCGATTTTAATTTAATTTTTAGGTATAGAGCTTTCGTTTCTGAGATATTTACAGAACACTGCTTTCAAGGCTGATATAGCATGGAGTTTATTTGGAGTGTGCTCATGGGCTCATGAATCAATTTATTTTATAAGAGTTTAAAAGATTTAATCATAACAAAAACATTGCATGTAAAAAAATCCAAGTACGCGAAAGTGGTATTCCGTAAAAAGAATTGAGATAAAAGTAAAGCCAAGTTCTCCAATACAAATTTCAAAATGAATGGTTCTTAGTAGTTTTGAAATGTTTTTTTAAACTTTGCTATTCCAGTCAAACTTCTTTACGTTCAATTTAGCACTGTACCTAAAAGTCATTTGCAGCCGTAATAGCCAAGTTTAGAAAAACATTTCCAAACTAGTAAGAACCGTTCATTTTGAAATTTGTATTGGCTTTATTTTTATCTCAATTCTTTTTACGGAATACCACTTTCGCGTACTTGGCTTTTTTTTACATGAAATGTTTTTGCTATGATTTCCCTCCTTTTTAAAAGGATTTGGATAATTTTTAAGTTTAAGAAGTAATAAAATATGCAGAATATTGTTGAAAACTTATGGTTTTGTCATAGTTCCTATCAGCCTACCAAAGCTCAGCTCTCTAGCGTTTCTGGAAGTGGGCAATGTTACTTTTACATCAATTTAGATTTATAGGGAGTGGAAGTAAATTAAAATTTTAGGTTTTTAAAATTTATTCCTTTAGTTTTATTATAGTTCTTACTAGTCTGCCAAAGCTCAGCTCTCCTGCGTTTCTGGAAGTGGATTACTTTTACATTATAGGAGAGTGAAGCAAATTAAAATTTCGAGTGTTTAAATTTTTTTTATAGTTTTATCATACCTAGTTCCTATCAGTCTCACAAAACTCAATCTTACTATTAACTTTACATGTATATGGGAGGAGTAAATTGTAATTTTGGGTTTTTTTTTTCTCAGAGGTTGGTCATAATTTCTATCAGTCAGCCAAATTTCAGCTTTGTAGCATGTCTGGAAGTAGAGTGATGATCTGTACATGAGTGAGTGAGTGGCAATTTCGAAGTTTTTAAAAATTTCGTAACTGCTTTACTACCTTATAGAAGTCCATGAAACTTGGAGGGATTGTTAACTTTATAAAGATCTACGACCCTGCAAAGTTTGAGTTTTCGTAGCTCATTAAAGAAGAGTTTTAAATCTGGACTAAAATGTTTCAAGAAAAGGTTGCACAGCAGTTTGCGCGAACTTGGCGGGGCACGGCTGTGCCCCCAGATTATTTAATATCGCACGCAAAAAAGTACACGCTTGTAGATACTACTATTTTTGCTAAAAAGTGCGGAAAGTGTCACTCTTGGCCGACCGACCCATAGCGGAGTTGGGCCAGCAATCAAGTGCGGAAAATAAACTTTCGGTAAGAGTTAGAAACACTATTTTCTCTTCGAGCATGGGGAAAATATTAAGAAAACAATAATAATAACAAAACCTTGCCATACGAACAGTGCCTTGACATGGGCGGTTTGAGACAACTAGATGAAGGTTGGGTTGTTAAGGACACCAAAAATAAATATTAAAGTACCGATAGGTTTTTCAAAGCCTTTCGTGAAGTAGATCGGAAAAGTGACACTTTCAAAACTAAAATGCGTGCAGAAACGCTACACACTTTCCGCACGCTCGTAGGAAAGGAAAAACTATACAGTTTATCAACAAAAGCACCGAGTTGCAGTATGGTGGGGCCATAGAGATGCGAAAAAACCACACCCTAAGTTAAGATTCGGAAAAACGTCATTTAGCGAATTTTAGGGTAAGAAATCCCATAAGACCAAAATGACCAAATTATGAAAATTCACATTTCAAAAACTATACAGTTTATCAACCAAAGCACGGAGTTGCAGTATGGTGGGGCCATAGAGATGCGAAAAAACCAGCCCTGAGATAAGATAAGACCAAAATGACCAAACTTTGAAAATTCACATTTCAAAAACTATACAGTTTATCAACAATAGCACCGAGTTGCACTATGGTAGAGCCATGGAGATGCGAAAAAATCACACCCTGAGTTAAGATTCAAAAAAACGTCATTTAGCGAATATTAGGGTAGGAAATTCCATAAGACCAAAATGACCAAACTTTGAAAATTCACAATTCAAAAACTATACAGTTTATTAACAAAAGCACCAAGTTGCAGTATGGTGGGGCCATAGAGAAAAACACACCCTGAGTCAAGATCCGAAAAAACGTCATTTAGCGATAAGATCTGCTTAAAGAATTAGGTAAAAGAGGTCGGACGCCTAATATAACAGCTGTTTATAAGGCGCTAAAATTAAATATAAGTTAAAACACACTTTCCATATTTTCTTAGTGCTTCTATCTAGGAGTCAAATAGACAACTACAAAATTTTTTTAAACAGAATTCCGCTGAATAACTTTCACTCCTGCTGAAAATATTGATCGTTACCAAGAAATCCTGCTGTATAGCAGGAAATAACGTTTGTCTTTAAGCATAGGTTTGTCCTTATCAGTCTCAAAGAAAAAGATAAAGACGACGAGTAAAATCCTTGTGCTTTGAACAGTTGATTGGATAAAATGAACTAAATAGCAGGAGTGCACAAAAACACTTTTTTCAGAGGGGCTACGAATAAATAATTTTGTCTAAAAACGAATTTATGCACAGAAAAAAAAATGTCTTCAGTTAATGCAAATTGCTTTGATCCAAGAAAAAATCTGCTTTCCTATGCACGAAGACGATATTTTCTTAACAAAAAAAAACTATTCTCTTGAACTGCTGGTTTCCGTTTAAAATAAAAGTTGCCTTTATCCAAGAAAATTGATTTGTTTTAAATGGAAGCGGCAACCTTCTTGTTTTCTAGTATTATACCAAGACATATTTGAAAAAAAAATATCTTGGTTTAAAACAATGGGTCTGCGATAACATTTTGCACCAAAAACATTGTTACCTTGTTTTAATATATAATTTTTAATCCGAAGAAAATTAGAAAAATAAGTTTTCTTAATTGAATTATAGTTTGTTTTGCTTTGAATAAACTTTTTTTTTAAAGAAAACAATTAAATGCATTGAATCAAAAAGAATTTTAATGTCTCAAGTCAAGACAAAATTAAAGAAAGAATCTTTTGATTCAAAAAAACTTTGAAATACATTTTTTTTATTTCAAAATAATTATTTGTTTAAAATAAAAATTGATAAAAATTGATTTTATACACAAGGTTTCGACCATTGGAGCTCTGATTGTCTTCAGGTGGTAGTTAATTTACAACTCAAGAAAATCAAAGATATACTGAATTACACTGGGTCGAAACGTAGTTTATAAAATGAAATAATGACAATGAAAGTCCGAAAATGATTTTTATTTTAAACAAATAATTATTTTGAAATAAAAAAAAATGTATCTAAAAGTTTTTTTGAATCAAAAGATTCTTTCTTTAATTTCGTCTTGACTTCAGACATTAATGGATCGTTCATACTCGTCTTTTGTCTAGTCTTTTGTCTTGGTTTAGTCATATGTCTTGTCATAAGAAAGTTAAAACCACTGTTTCTTATGGGAGTGTTCATACAATGCTTTTGCTTTTGTTTTTGATTAGTCTTTGTCTTAAGACTTTCCAACTTTCAATCCTTAGGACAACGACTAAGACGAGTGACAGACATCAGCTGATATTTGTTGTTTTTTTTTACAGGGCGTCCGAAGAGCGCAAGCGCGCGGCCGAAATTTTGAATTTACCGCCATTAATCATGTTTTTAACAGAAAATCTCAACATAACCTCAAAATTTTATTTGTTTTTTTTTTCTTTTTCGCTTTTGTTCTTTCGTGTCTGTGTTTCGTGCACAGATTAGGTTAAATAAGATTGTTTTGTGTAGAAAACGACGTTTGAAGAGGGTCTTTTTATTGAAATTGTATTTTTTTTTCAGTGGGTTATGACTAAGACTAATAAAAAACAAAAGACGAGTATGAACAGCCGATTTTGTTTAAGACAGCTAAGACTAATCAAAGGACAAAGACTAATCAAAAACAAAAGACTAAGACGAGTATGAACAATACTTAAAATCCTTTTGACTCGATGCATTTAATTGTTTTCTTAAAAAAAAAGATATATATAGAAAAAATTAAAAAACCCCAAAATTTGAATTAACTTCTCTCCCCTATAAATGTAAAATTATGTAAAAGTAACATTGCCCACTTTAAGAAACCCTAGAGAGCTGAGATTTGGAAGACTGATAGGAATATGATAAAACTATAGGAAAAAATTTAGGGGAACATGGGCCATGCATTAACTTAACAAAATTTACAACGAAGCAATCCAACAAAATTTTAATTGTTCAATAATATCATGCACACTGGATAGTAATTCATTCTGTAGTCACGATGACTTGCAATTTGTTTCCAGTGCGGCCCTGCCCCTACGCACGCCGCTGAAAATACAGGGCCGACCAAAGGTCGATTTCATTTTACTACAGATTAACGATGTTTTGAATTTTGTAACCTCACTACTACATAGTATTAATTTTAGGAAAATATTTTAGAATATTTTTTTATAATGTAAAAATTTGTGTCAATAAAATAGGTAGAAAATTTAATTAATTTTACAAATGTATTATAAACATATTTTACGTAATATTTAGTTTTTTAAATAAATTGAAATTGTGATATTAATAAATAAATAATTAAATAAATTAATTAATTAATAAAAAATGTTAAACGCAGCTAGTGCAAACAGAAGAATACAAGCTTTGACAAAAATATTCAAAAGTGCTCAAAGTACAGTCGTGGACTTAAAAAATGTCAGGGCTTATTTGACAGCACAATCCGTTGGAATAGGAGAAATCGTTAGAGATGTCAAAGAGGCTAAGCATCCTGAGTATGTTCCAAGATTGTACTGTAAGTTTCTTAAAGGCCGCTTGACATGGTGCATGAGGCGCTGCAAATATTTGCAAGCAAAAAATTTCGGTCAAATTGTTGCCTGCAAAAAATCTTCTTTTCGTTTGGCATTGTGCCTGGCCATGCATTGATTCCCCAGAATCTAATTAAAAATTCCCCAGTTTGCATGCAAGTACAGTTGGACAAAGAATGGCACCGGACCGATAAAAATGGATTGCCTGCAACAATCAGCTGGATTTGTACTGCGCATGCACCTGGGCAAAATTTTATGCCATTTGCATGCAAATTTTATTGTCATGCACCATGTCAAGCGGCTTTAACTCACTTTTAAGATATACTATTTCCTATTTAAAACGTAGGTACCACTTATTGGACGAGAAATGCTGAAATTATTTATTATTTACCTAACAAGTGCGGAAAGTGGTACTTTTCCGCATGCGACGTCAGTTGCACGAACGACGCGGACCGTAGTTCGGGCAAGCCGTCAAGGGTGGAAAAGATAGTTTCCGCAAGAGTCACATAGGTACAATATCTTTCCTACGAGTGTTTTTCTCCATCTTCTTTATCAAAAAAAATGTTTTAATTCACAAAGATTTTATAATAATATAAGAAAATGATACATAAGGTTGAATAATTACATAAATCTTTTAATTAGTCCTAAATATCTTTATTTTTACATCAAAAACAAAATTTTGTTACTTTTTCGCACGATTTTTTTACTTTTCCACGCGATTTTTTATGCACGGAAAAATAATGAAACAAGATTATTTTATCATGATATATTAATAACAAACTTTATGTAAAGAACATTTAATTAACGATGGTAAATATTGAAATCTTGAAGAACGTCGTTTCTTATTTGAATTTGATTTGTTGGAGTTTGGCCCACTACCACAATGCCTTGATCAGTTTGCTGCTGAGAATTACCAGTGTAGTGAATGGGGGAAGGTATATTGGCTTGTACAGGCTGTAACACATTACAGGATTCTTCCTTCGGTGCTTATGGTAGCTTCGGTACAGCAGCACTTCTTAAAGATGAAACTATTGTGTGTACGAGGAGTGCGAAAAAGTAACAATGGTGCGAAAAAGTAAAATCGTGCGGAAAAGTACATCTTTCCAAACGAAAAATCGTGCGGGAAAGTAACTTTTTCGTACCCTCGTAGGAAAACAAATTTTTAACACTATTTTCAAATCAGTGTTCTTATTATTTATATTATATATAATTTATATTGTATCATATCTATCTAGCAATCAACCCCATACACAGGTGGACTTTGACCCTTCATTTTAAACAGGGAAAGTGGTTTAGTAATACCTTTCTATATCTCATTCCAAAGGTTTACGGAATTGTTAAATGAAAATAGGGACTTATTGCAATAAAGCCAGGCAGTAATAGTGGCAGGCAGTAGTTAGACAGTTTCACATTATAAGAACAGCTGTCTTCTTTCAAAATTAGGTCTTTGTGTATTAGAAGAACCGAAATTAATACTTGCGCCTTTGTTAAAGGAAAATAAATTATTGGATTTATAAATTTGAATTTGGTATGTCAATTTTAAAAGATCAATAGTCAGTTTTTAACGGAAAACTGTCAGAATACGGTCCGGCACTATTTATGCCTGGCCTTCTTGCAATAGGTCCCTAATATTATAAAAAATACATATTTTAGTCTTGGTAAGAACATAAAAAAATACAATAAATACATCAATTCTCGCGGAACGTTATAAATACGACACATTGTATATTACATACATCCTTAAATATATTTTTTACCTTCCTAGCCTGCAAAGCAATGGCTAAAGAAGGTATTAGTTTCGACGAAAAAAAATTTTTTGAGATAACGTTGAAAATGTTTTATTTGTGTGTATTTTGACCTATCTTAGCAATATCGTCATGATGCCTGTCTGTGTGTGTGTGTGTATCTGTCCCTAACACGAGAGCTCCTAAACCGCTGAACCGATACTCAGAAAATTTTTAAGTAAAACAGTGTTCGACAGTCTTACGAGCTGATTAGATTTTGGTTAAAATCTATTCATGTTTGACAGTTTTTTGAGAGTTAAAAAAAATTTAAAAATACATTTTGCTCAATATTTTGTGTCATAACCAAAAACTTCGTAAGAGTTTCAGTTTCTGAAATATTTACAAAAACTTGTTTTCAAGGCTAATAGTAGATATATTATGGCTTCACTTGAAGTGTGCAGTTTTCTTTAGAGAACAAACATAAAATTTATCAGGAAATGATGTAAGTGGTATTTTTTTGTATTTTGTAGTTAAAGAAGACCTTCCCCAGACGACTCTTCATCACTTAAGATGGATGATGCAAAAAGACGTCTTAGGACAAGATATGTTTCTTATTGGTCCACCAGGTACATTAGAGGCCCTACATAAATTACGTAACGGTCATTGAAGGGGGGGAGGAAGCATGCAACAACGCTACGTAACACTTATTTCCTCTACATTCTTTCCGGCCTGTCTGTGTAAAAATAGAGACTTGGAAATCCCAAATCGAAAAAAAAAAATAAAAACTTTTTTTTTGGGAAGAGGGAGATTTGAAGGGAACGAGGCCTTGCAAAATTTTCATAATGTTAGGCCCCAACCGATGCAAAAGTTGGCAAAACCACCGTTTTGTAATTTGTGCATGGGCCCTTGTAACAGTGGCAGATTCTGGATGAATTTCTTACAAAATTACACTTTTTTTCACAAAAAATATTTTATGCTCCACACATTTTTCACAGAGGTGCATTATGTTTGCCTATGGCGCTAAGCTTCAGAGCTTAGATTTAGACAGGTTTTTGCTGCCTCCTTGCATCACTCTAGCTTAAAAAATGCAGACTTCCGTAGAGTAAATAAATCAAACATTTTTCGTGGTTTGTGGGTAATATATTTCTATAAATTTTACCGTGGATGACTGGGAAGCTCCTTATACCCATGGGGACCCAATTTTTTTACTTTCCTTATTCTTCGCAATCACAATAGTCAAATAATTATAATATGTGGAAAAATCCTTTTATTCTTACCTCCAACTGTATTTTGTTTTTTAGGTCCAGGTAGAAGATATCTCGCAATGCAGTATCTCGAGCTGACAAACAGAGAACACGAATATGTAGCTCTAAGTAGAGATACCACAGAGTCGGACTTAAAACAGAGACGGGAGATTGTGGGAGGGAGTGCGACATATTTTGATCAGGTCAGTAGTATATCCTTTTCTAATAATGAGAACCACCCATTATCAGTTACCTTAGTTAAATCCCCTGTCATTAGTGCATATTAAGACAGGCGGCACTTGATGCTAGTGGGTTCAGGACAGATTAGAGAAAAAACAACTTTTATAAAAATACAGCGTATCCTGAAAATCTGTCGAAAAACAAGTAGCCGGCTGTCATAATTTTTACTTGTTCTTCACCTAGTCTTGCATGTAATTATTGATTGTTGATGCATAAAACAATATTAAAATACTCTGCCAATTTATGGGCACTTAAGCTCACACTAGATACTATATTTATAGTGTACGTGTGAGCTAATATAACTGAAATATATTTTATTCAACTCTAGACTTAATTACCTGTCGTTTGATACTACACAAGCCATGTTATTACTTAAACTCAAATTTGTGAAATCTACCCCCACTTTAAAAAAAAAAATAAAATGTATTTTGTTTAACTCCAGACTCAATTACCTTTCGTTTGATATCACACACGCCATATTTTCACATAAATTCTAATTTTTGAAATTTACCCCCACCCTTTTTTTTGTTAAATAAACTAAAATGTATTTTGTTTAACTCCAGACTCAATTACCTTTCGTTTGATATCACACACGCCATATTTTTGCATAAACTTAATTTTTGAAATCTACCCCCACCCTTTTATTTGGCTTGTGTTTGGTGGATTTTGTTTATTTTTAAATGGGACCATATCGAGCCAAAACCCAGCTTAGGTACCAAATTTCATTAAAATCGGGCTAGCGGTTTTTGAGTTATGCGCGTTGGTCGTTACAGACAGACATACAGACAGACAGACAGACAGACAGACAGACAGACAGACAGACAGACAGACAGACAGACAGACAGACAGACAGACAGACAGACAGACAGACAGACAGACAGACAGACAGACAGACAGACAGACAGACAGACAGACAGACAGACAGACAGACAGACAGACAGACAGACAGACAGACAGACAGACAGACAGACAGACAGACAGACAGACAGACAGACAGACAGACAGACAGACAGACAGACAGACAGACAGACAGACAGACAGACAGACAGACAGACAGACAGACAGACAGACAGACAGACAGACAGACAGACAGACAGACAGACAGACAGACAGACAGACAGACAGACAGACAGACAGACAGACAGACAGACAGACAGACAGACAGACAGACAGACAGACAGACAGACAGACAGACAGACAGACAGACAGACAGACAGACAGACAGACAGACAGACAGACAGACAGACAGACAGACAGACAGACAGACAGACAGACAGACAGACAGACAGACAGACAGACAGACAGACAGACAGACAGACAGACAGACAGACAGACAGACAGACAGACAGACAGACAGACAGACAGACAACACAACAAAAAAGTTTCAAAATCATCTGAAACGCAAAGATATATAAACATTTTTGAAATCGGAGCAACTTTTTTTTTCTCGAAAAAATTTGTCACTATAGCTCACACTACTATAGTATAGTATATGTGTGAGCTAATAAAAATATATAGAAACTTATAAATGGCAAAAAACCATTTATCTTCAAATCTCATTTCTTCAAATATTATATCCCATAGGATATTATGAGAATTAAAACATTTAAAAAAATATATTTTCGTAAAAAAAATGAACTTTATGCTTTGGTGATTTTTGTACTAAAACTGAAGACTAGCTTTCTGTCCGTATTTCTTTTAGAGTGCTGTTAGAGCTGCAACGCAAGGAAGAATCCTAATTTTGGAAGGCGTGGAGAAGGCTGAGAGGAACGTTTTGCCAGTTTTAAATAACTTGTTGGAGAATCGGGAAATGCATTTGGAGGATGGACGGTTATTAATTCCTGCTGAGAGATATGATAAATTGCTAGAGGTATTTATGTTTAAACTTGATATAAAGATCCTCTTTCTTATGTTTTATTGTATATTAAATGAAATGTGTCATTCAAGCAAACTAAACATTTACAAAACGTCATTTATGGAATATCAATTTTTACGACCTCAGATGGCGAAACTATAAAATTTTAGGTTTTACTAGGATTCGGACTCTAGGATTTAAGATTTATATATTTATCGATTATTTTTTAGAAATACGGTTTAACAGAACTAGAGAAATGGAAACTAGTCAGAGTGGATGAAAATTTCAGAGTGATAGCACTGGGCCTTCCAGTGCCAAAATATAGAGGGAACCCTCTGGACCCTCCTCTACGATCAAGATTTCAAGCCAGAGATATCTCTAGTAATAGCTATCAGGTAAATATTTATATAGAAAAAAAAAACTATTGAAATAAATTTTTTGCAATTTTTTTAGTCATAACGTTGTAACAAGTCAGTCAAAACATAATAATTATACAGATGACATCAGCATAATTAATTAAAAAAGCTGTTTTTTCAAAATGTTTACTTTGATGGGCCTGTCCCTAAATTATGTAACGCTCTAGGGGGAGGGGGGTTTGGCCTTGCGTTACACTCAATGTTATACTAATGTGTTTTTTCTCGAAAATGCGTTACGAGGGGGGAAGGGGGAGGTTAAAAAATCCTGAATTTTTGCGTTACGTAATTTAAGGACGTTCCCTTTATAAAAAAAATTAACTACGCCACTGACTTTCAAATTTTAGTGTGATAATATTTAAGGTATTGACAAAAATATCAGACTTTTTAGGTGTTACAGAAGGGACATCAACGTTACAGAGGGGCAAAAATTAAAAAGCACACAATTTATTGCACGAATCAAAATTACGCAAATAGATAATGGTCAAAAATATCATGGCAGAGAATAAATACAACTATTTTCCAACTAAATTCCAAAAAAAATCAATGTCCTGATCGGTAACACAGGACAATTTCTGTAACATCGAAAAATAGCGTTACGAAATGGGATTTTTTTTACATTTTAGCATTTTTCGGTCAAGCCACATTTATGACACAACTTTTATTTCAGTTTCGTTCAAGATTTCAACGGTTTTGTTTGGAAAAATGTTGATTTTATTACTTATATAGTTAGCCCCCCCCCCCTGTCTAGATTTATGCTCAGATCCGCGCTTGATGGGGCAATAGTGATACAAAAAAACCACACTCTGAGTTCTGGTTCGGAAAATTGTCATTTAGTGAATTTAAGTGTAGGGAATCCCATAAAACCAAAAAGGCCAAATTTTGAAAATTCATATTTTAAAAACTATATGTTTTATCAACAAAAGCACCGAGTTACAGTATGGTGGGGCAATAGTAATGCGAAAAAACCATAAACTAAGTTAAGATTATGAAAAACGTCATTTAGCGAATTAGGGTGCAGAATCCCATCAGACCAAAATGACCAAATTTTGAAAATTCATATTTCAAAAACTATACAGTTTATCAACAAAGGCACCGAGTTGCAGTTGCAGATTGATGCGAAAAAAACACATCCTGAATTAAGATTCTGAAAAACGTCATTTAGCGAATTTTAGGGTAGGAAATCCCATAACACCAAAATGCCCAAATTTTGAAAATTCATATTTCAAAAACTATACAGTTTATCAACAAAAGCACCGAGTTGCAGTATGATGGGGCCATATTGATGCGAAAAAACCACACCCTGAATTAAGATTCTGAAAAACGTCATTTAGCGAATTTTAGGGTAGGAAGTCCCATAAGACCAAAATACCCAAACGTTGAAAATTCATATTTCAAAAACTATACAGTTTATCATTAAAAGCACCGAATTGCAGTATGATGGGGCCATATTAATGCAGAAAAACCACACCCTGAATTAAAATTCTGAAAAACGTCATTTAGCGAATTTTAGGATAGGAAATCCCATAAGACCAAAATACCCAAACTTTGAAAAGTCATATTTCAAAAACTATCCAGTTTATCAACAAAAGCACCGAGTTGCAGTATGATGGGGCCATGTTGATGCGAAAAAACCACACCCTGAATTAAGATTCTGAAAAACGTCATTTAGCGAATTTTAGGGTAGGAAATCCCATTAGACCAAAATACCCAAACTTTGAAAATTCATATTTCAAAAACTATACACTTTATGAACAAAAGCACCGAGTTGCAATATGATGGGGCCATATTGATGCGAAAAAACCACACCCTGAATTAAGATTGTAGAAAACGTCATTTAGCGAATTTTAGGGTAGGAAATCCCATAAGACCAAAATACCCAAATTTTGAAAATTCATATTTCAAAAACTATACAGTTTATCAACAAAAGCACCGAGTTGTAGTATGATGGGGCCATATTGATACGAAAAAACCACACCCTGAATTAAGATTTTAAAAAATGTAATTTAGCGAATTTTAGGGTAGGAAATCCCATAAGACCAAAATGCCCAAACTTTGAAAATTCATATTTCAAGAACTATGTAGTTTATCAACAAAAGCACCAAGTTGCAGTATGATGGGGCCATATTGATGCGAAAAAACCACACACTGAATTAAGATTGTAAAAAACGTCATTTAGCGAATTTTAGGGTAGGAAATCCCATAAGACTAAAATACCCAAACTTTGAAAATTCATATTTCAAAAACTATACAGTTTATCAACAAAAGCACCGAGTTGCAGTATGATGAAGCCATATTGATGCGAAAAAACCACACCCTGAATTAAGATTGTAAAAAACGTCATTTAGCGAATTTTAGGGTAGGAAATCCCTAAAGACCAAAATACCCAAACTTTGAAAATTCATATTTCAAAAACTATACAGTTTATCAACAAAAGCACCGAGTTGTAGTATGATGGGGCCATATTGATGCGAAAAAACCACACCCTGAATTAAGATTTTAAAAAATGTCATTTAGCGAATTTTAAGGTAGGAAATCCCACAAGACCAAAATGCCCAAACTTTGAAAATTCATATTTCAAAAACAATGTAGTTTATCAACAAAAGCACCAAGCTGCAGTATGATGGGGCCATATTGATGCGAAAAAACCACACCCTGAATTAAGATTTTAAAAAACGTCATTTAGCGAATTTTAGGGTAGGAATCCCTTAAGACCAAAATACCCAAACTTTGAAAATTCATATTTTAAAAACTATACACTTTATGAACAAAAGCACCGAGTTGCAATATAATGGGGCCATATTGATGCGAAAAAATCACACCCTGAATTAAAATTCCGAAAAACGTCATTCAGCGAATTTTGGGATAGGAAATCCCATAAGACCAAAATACCCAAACTTTGAACATTCATATTTCAAAAACTATCCAGTTTATCAACAAAAGCACCGAGTTGCAGTATGACGGCGCCATGTTGATGCGAAAAAATCACACCCTGAATTATGATTCTGGAAAACGTCATTTAGCGAATTTTAGGGTAGGAAATTCCATAAGACCAAAATACCCAAACTTTGAAAATTCATATTTCAAAAACTATACAGTTTATCAACAAAAGCACCGAGTGTCAGTATGATGGGGCCATATTGATGCAAAAAAAACACACCCTGAATTAAGATTCAAAAAAACGTCTTTTAGCGAATTTTAAAAAATATCATTTCCAGGCAAAATAATATGGTCAAATTTTCCTTTACGAGAGCTTTGCATTAGTATTATAAAAACTTAGAGAGCAGCACCCTGTATCATATTCGTGTATCCCAAAAGAAAACGGCACACATACTGCGCAAATTCGTCACGCTTCACTTCTAAAATGTTTGCCACAATAGAGAAAATCCTTTTCTCTATTTCCCGACAATTCAGTGTCGCTTTATCCGCTTCCCTCTATCTGACCTCAATACCTGCAAATCTTAGAGCTTTTATCCCCGATTTGTATTCGACTTTTTTTTAAATGACTCTATAGTTCGCCCTAAATCAAAACATTTGGAGAAAAAAAAGTTATATATTTTTTTTGAAAGAGTGAACCTAACAAAGAAATTTTAGTTAGTATTTTTTTAATTATTATTAAAAAATATCTAGTTATTAAAATGGTGACTCATTGGGAATCAAGCAAAAAACCTTTATATATTAAAACAATTTGGAAAGATGGACACCACCATGTTATTTTCGACAAAAACAAAGATTACCTAAACGAAGAAGCAACAAGAAAATCATCAAGAAAAAATTCGACAACTTTTAGTCAACAAAATTCATCTAGAAGTACAAAAAGTGCGGCTAATAGTGTAAACTTAAAAATATCTTCAGTAAAAGTTTTGCTAGCTGGTGTAAATAAGTTTAAAGAATTTAAAAGTGATTTAAAAATGCCAGGAAACAATTTTTTGGAATCCCAGTCTATGATTAGACCAAGAACTACCCGGGAGAGGATAATATCTTGTAGAAATTTAGATAGAGAAATTAACTTGACAACAATTGAAGGTTCAAAACCACCAAACTTAAGAAAAATTAAATCAAACACCATTGATGAATCTTTTAACGAAAAAATTTTAAACACTCTAAACTTAGATCAAGATAATTCACTTAGTGAGAGAGTAATGACATGGTTGGATTTAGCAATTCAAAATGGTCAAGTTGATAAAGAAATTACTCAAAATCCAACTGTAGAAGTTCAGCCTTGTCAACTTACTAAAAAACCTCAAAATATTTTAAATAAAAAAATCAGAAAACAAAGTACAATGTCAGATGAAGAAATCCTAAGTTGCTCAATTTTAAAAAGTGGACAAATATCAAGAACAACAAGCTTTGAACAAAAAGAAATTTTGTTAAATTCTCATGAAGAGAATATTGCAGAAAGTGCTGAGTTGCCTTATAAAATTGACAGTTTGGCTAAAGCATTTAATAATAGTAAATCAGTAACTAATGATCGCTATAGCTTTGGTGAGAATAAAATTTGTCGAAGTGAGTCAGCGAACAAAAGACAATTACACATTTTTATTCCACATGTTGTAAAGAGAAAAAATAGTTGTGATAGTAGTTTAATAAGTAGTGTCCATAGCAAAATAGTATAAGGTAGATATAATTAGGTTAGGAAGTTATTGTATACAATTTTGATACAAATAAAAGTCAATTCAATTCAATTTGATTTATTTTCGTTTCTGTAAATTACAAATTTAGTACTGATACAATCGACAAAATCAATAAAACTCGAACTATTTATCGGTTTAAATCTGAAAAACCAATTCAAACTTAATTAAGTTTGCCCCAAAAGAAATTCGACAAATTTTAGTCAGCAAAATACATCTAGAAGTACAAAAAGTGCCGCTAATAGTGTAAACTTAAAAAAATCTTCAGTAAAAGTTTTGCTAGCTGGTGTAAATAAATTCAAAGAATTTAAAAGTGATTTAAAAATGCCAGGAAACAGTTTTTTGGAATCTAAATCTATGATTAGACCTAGAACTACCCGGGACAGAATAATATCTTGTAGAAATTTAGATAAAGAAATTAACTTGACAACAATTGAAGGTTCAAAACCACCAAACTTAAGAAAAATTAAATCAAACACCATTGATGAATCTTTTAACGAAAAAATTTTAACACTAAACTTAGATCAAGATAATTCACTTAGTGAGAGAGTAATGACATGGTTGGATTTAGCAATTCAAAATGGTCAAGTTGATAAAGAAATTACTCAAAATCCAACTGTAGAAGTTCAGCCTTGTCAACTTACTAAAAAACCTCAAAATATTTTAAATAAAAAAATCAGAAAACAAAGTACAATGTCAGATCAAGAAATCCTAAGTTGCTCAATTTTAAAAAGTGGACAAATATCCAGAACAACAAGCTTTGAACAAAAAGAAATTTTGTTAAATTCTCATGAAGAGAATATTGCAGAAAGTGCTGAGTTGCCTTATAAAATTGACAGTTTGGCTAAAGCATTTAATAATAGTAAATCAGTAACTAATGATCGCTATAGCTTTGGTGAGAATAAAATTTGTCGAAGTGAGTCAGCGAACAAAATACAATTACACATTTTTATTCCACATGTTGTAAAGAGAAAAAATAGTTGTGATAGTAGTTTAATAAGTAGTGTCCATAGCAAAATAGTATAAGGTAGATATAATTAGGTTAGGAAGTTATTGTATACAATTTTGATACAAATAAAAGTCAATTCAATTCAATTTGATTTATTTTTATTTCTGAAAATTACAAATTTAGTAATGATACAATCGACAAAACCAATAAAACTCGAACTATTTATCGGTTTAATTCTGAAAAACCAATTTAAACTCAATTTAGTTTGCCCCAAAAGAAATTCGACTACTTTTAGTCAACAAAATACATCTAGAAGTACAAAAAGTGCCGCTAATAGTGTAAACTTAAAAAAATCTTCAGTAAAAGTTTTGCTAGCTGGTGTAAATAAATTCAAAGAATTTAAAAGTGATTTAAAAATGCCAGGAAACAGTTTTTTGGAATCTAAATCTATGATTAGACCTAGAACTACCCGGGACAGAATAATATCTTGTAGAAATTTAGATAAAGAAATTAACTTGACAACAATTGAAGGTCTAAAACTACCAAACTTAAGAAAAATAAAATTAAACACCATTGAAGAATCTTTTAACGAAAAAAATTTAAATACTCTAAACTAACATCAAGATAATTCCCTTAGTGAGAGAGTTATGACTTGGTTAGATTTAGCAATTCAAAATAGCCAAATTGATAAAGAAATTACACAAAATCCAACTGTAGATGTTCACCCTTGTCAACTAACTAAAAAACCCCAAAATGTTTTGAATAAAAAAATCAGAAAACAAAGTACAATGTCAGATGAAGAAATCCTAAGTTGCACAAATTTAAAAAGTGGACAAATATCAAGAATAACAAGCTTTGAAGAAAAAGAGATTTTGTTAAATTCTTATGAAGAGAATATTGAAGAAAGTGTTGAGTTGCCTTATAAAATTGACAGTTTGGCTAAAGAATTTAGTAATAGTAAATCAGTACCTAATTATCGCAGTAGCTTTAGTAATAATAAAATTTGTCGTAGTGAGTCAGCTAAGAAAAGACAATTGCACATTTTTATTCCACATGTTGTAAAGAGAAAAAATAGTTGTGATAGTAGTTTGATAAGTAGTATCCATAGCAAAATAGTATAGGGTAGATACGATTAGAGCTAGGAATGTATTGTATACAATTTTGATACAAATAAAACTCAAACTCAATTTAATTTAGTTTGATTTATTTTTATTTCTGTAAATTACAAATTTCGTACTGATACCATCGACAAGACCAATAAAACTCGAACTATTTATCGGTTAAATCTGAAAAACCAATTCAAACGCAATTTGGTTTGCCTCAAACCTTATATTTAGCACTGATTCTTTAGCCCTTCGCATGACAAACTACAATATTTAAAGTTTTATTTAAATAAGCCCTTTGTAGCGCGAATTGGTTTGTGTAATAGTAAAAAACTTTCTGGGGTGGAAAATAGAATTAAAGTTGTAATCATGATTGGAGTGATTCCAAATAATTTGACTAGGTATTGGAAAAACAAATGTTAGAAGTTTATAAAACATAAAATTGACTTGGTGAAACTTAATAAATTTCGAATAATGCCAAACCAAAAAAAAAAAAATAGACTGATTTCAATTTAAAAGAAAATCTCTATCCACAAAAATTTAAATGTATTTATATCTTGAGTATCAATTCCAAAATTTTTATTAAACTATTAAAAACAAAAATTAATGTTATGCTTAAAAAAATACATTGTATCATACTTATAGAAATAAGTAATCCATCTCCAATAATTATCTAGTTGTTTAAAACCTATTTTCTGTTAATCAGAAGAATGATACAAATTTTTTAGCTCTTCATCAATTTTTAGCTTTTGGTAGCAACAAATATTTTTTTTAAATTAATTTATAATTTACAAGCTTCTCATAATGGAAAGTTTTAACAGTTTTTAGCACTTTTGGAGACATAATATTATTTTATTTTATAATATACAATAGAAGCTTTTATACTAAGTTTGGTTCAAAGAAAAAATTATTTCATTTATTTGAAAAATGCGCCATTCTGTTTAGCAGAAAGAACTACAATTGAGGCGTGTTTTACAAAAACAACATATGTCCAAAACAGAAAATAAAAAAACGATTTATTTAAAAACGAATGATTTTCTTAAATATTTTTTTATTACTCACAGTAACTATTTTTTCCTTTTTTTTTACTATTTTTTTTCATCATTCATTTCTAGATGCCGCCACTAACTCATTTTCGTCAAATTTGGACTTATGCGGTTTTTGTAAAATACGCCTCAGTTGCTATAAAAATTAGTTTTGTCCTTCTGACCCTTTTACTCCCAAAACAGCTATTATTTATTTTGCAAAGGGTGACTGTATGACATTAAATTTGTAAAATTAAATATTGTCGTCTGCGAAGTTTTGAAAAGTTATTTTTAGCTAAATAAAGGTAGCGACATTCATTTCAATTCCCTTTTAAAAAACTTTTTAAATTGTTTTTTTTGTGTAGAAGAGGCCATTGCCATTTTGTACAAAAGCTGCAATAACATAGCTGTCACACATTTTAAAATTAATTACGAAAGTTTAGACGACAATATACCCGTGCATTCCAGTACAAAATTGTTTGAAAACTATTTTGCAGAAAATTTTATCTACGAAATTTAACGTTATAAAGAACACCTCACCCGTTTACACAGGCCTAATGGGATTTTTTTGTCTCGGTGGAATTGGCAATAATTTTGGTATGCTATAGTAGGGTATGTAACTAAAAAAAATGTAAGTATAGTTAAGTCTTTCTATGTACAGTTTTTGAGATATAAACGGTTAAAGTTCGTTAAATGGTCGTTTTTGTGTATGTTCTAATAATAATAACTCTTACATTTTGACCGCAAAAAATTAATTGATCATAAAAATAACTTAGGAGACGCCTAAAGACAAAGTTACTTATATTGTAATTATTTTCAATTCATTAGGTTACGAGGGATAATCAAAAAGTCAACTTTTTTATATGAGCACTAAGACCGAATTTTAGAACTAGCACATTATATTTTGGCATGGAATAAAAAAGTTAATTTTGTTTTTTGATTGTCCCTACTTTTATAGATATTAATTTTTTAATTGCATATTTATTATCCTAATAAATAAAATTGATTTCAGATATTATAAACCATTTATCGTAGGACAAAAATGAATTTACTAAATATTTTGTATTAAAACACAGCACAACGAATGTTTTAAATACATTAAAGATATTCATCAAAGGGTCTATTCAAAAATACTTTTTTCTTTCTTTTTGCTTCTAAATTGTCTTTATCTTATTTCTGAAAAACGGCTCGGTCAATTTTGATCTAACTTTACCTGTTTACTTTAGTGTCAGTGTCACACTAGGAAAGAAAATATAATTTTTTCTACGTTTAGTTTAAAGATAATAATTTTTATATTTTAAACTATTCTTGGACTTACGGAACGGCAACACAAAAAAAGGTATTTCAGCTACAATTTTTGCTGCATATATCAAAACTATAAAAACAAATATAAGCGAAAAATAGAAAAATATATATACAAAAATAAAGGTTTTTTTTTGAGTAGACCCCTTGACTACACCAAAATCTATTGCATTTCTTTTTTGTATTTAGAATTATCGCTGTGCTGTGTTTTAATACAAAATATTTAGTAAAATGTTTTAAAAGAGATGAAGCCAGTTTTATTTTTTAGGAAAATATATTTTCGACATATTTCATGAAAAAACACAAAACATAGCTTAAAATTCGACATCATCAGGCTTTGCCCCCCCCCCCCCCCGAACCAAACCGAACCGAACCGAACCGAACCGAACCGAACCGAACCGAACCGAACCGAACCGAACCGAACCGAACCGAACCAAACCGAACCCCCCCCCCCAAGAGGCCTCGGGCCCCCCAAGACATATTCCTGGGTGCGTTACTGATAAAACTATTAATTCATGCCAAAATACAATGCTAGTTTTAAAATTCGGTAGTAGTGCTGATATAAAAAAAAAATATTTTTTGACTACCCCCCGTATATTATCTAATGAATTAAAAAGAACAAAATTATAAGTGACTTTGTCTTTAGGCCTTTGCTAAGTAATTTTTATAATCAATTAATTTTTCTCGGTCAAGATATTATTATTAGAACATACACAAAAACAACCATTTAACGAACTGTGACCGCTTATATCTCAAAAACTGTACATAGATAAACTTAACTTTACGTACATATTTTTTTAGTTATATAGCCTACTATAACATACTAAAATTATAGCCAAATGCACCGAGACTAAACCATCCCATAAGGCCTGTGTAAACAGATGCGGTGTTCTTTTATTTTGAACTTCCATAACACTATGTTACAAAGATAAGTAACTTTGGTAAACTTTGATTTTACTTTGGGTTAATTTTCGCAAAAGGTCTTTGCCTAATGACTATTTTGCGTGAAACTATACTAAACTTTTCCCATTAACTTTAAAAATTGAACAACAATATTTCTCTCACTTTTTGGGTGACATAGTTAATAAATACAGGGTGTTTTTTAAGGTAACAGACGCTTTTTTGACTATTTTCCGTACGTTTTTGGAAAGGGTAGGGACAATTCAACACCACTTATTCGCCGCAGCCGATTCGCCGCAGGGACTATTTGCCGCCGGCCGATGCGCCGCAGGGACAATTCGCCGCAAGATTTTTTGTTTTATGATTTTACCATTGGCACTTGTTTAAAAATTTTTATTTAGCTTGACTTCATATAATATTACATTTGTTTATTTGTTTGGTTATAACTTTTTTCAAACTTTTCGAACTAGGTATTTGGTGGTTAGTAAACAATTCAACGTTTTTTTTTTATTAAAAAAAATTAAAATAAAATTATGATTTCTAACTTAAACTTTAAAAAAATCAAAAGGGCGGTTCCAAGATGGCGGATTTTCCCATTTATGAACCGATTTGCATCAAACTCGGAACTTTGAGATCTTTCAGATCGCTGATTATTATTTGAAACTTAAATTTTGTAAAAATCAAAATGGCGGACTTTTTTATATATGAATCAATATGCACCAAATTCCGAACTTTGGGGTGTTTCAGGTTGCTCATTAATTTCTAACTTATTTTGATTTTTTAAAAGTTTAAGTGAGAAATTATAATGAGCGACCTGAAAGATCTCAAAGTTCCGAATTTGATGCATATTGGTCCGCCATTTTCAGGTTTTTAAATTTGAGGCAAAAATTGTATTGTGTTACCGTAGACGTCGCGATGTTTCAAGTTTCAGGCAAATCGGTTTATAAATAAAAAAGTGGAACAGCCATTTTGATTTTTTTAAAGTTTAAGTTGGAAATCATAATTAGCGACCTGAAACACCCCAAAGTTCCAATTTTGATGCATATTGGTTCATAAATGGGAAAGTCGCCCGATTTGCCGCGGTAAATCGGCTGCGGAAAATCGGCCGCGGCGAATCGTCCCATCCCCTTTGGAAAAACCCTCAAATCCGTTGATTTTGTCTGCAACGGGGACAATTTTTACCTATTTTAAAATTTTGTAGCATGCGCACACTTCGAGGAGTGATTTTATAACTATATTTGAACCAGGGAAAGTGGGTCAAGTGATACCTTATTTCAAAAGACTCTAAATGTTTTGACAACCGGGTTATCATTTGTCGCCACAGAGCAATAAAAACGCATTTACATCCCTTATTAAAAATCACAAAATAGATTTTCATGTCTGCAATATCTACTAACTATCATTTTCTGTTTTTTTTTCATGTCGTTATCTCCTTTCCAAAAAAGCAAACAAACAAAATAATTTAATAAACTTTACACTTTTTAAGCCTTTTTTAATATAGATATAGTTACCAACAAAAATTTCTGGAGTATAGAGCATTAGAAAACTAAACACAGTTTTAGCTTTTTGCTCTCCATATGCAGTCTGGAAAAAAGATTAGTCCATATTTAACTTTTTTATTTTAAATTTGTTTGTCTTTAATTTTGCGAAACTGGGCGATGCCTGTATAAAAAAAATAACATAAAAATAATATAAAAACAAATCGCATAATTTTAGGAATGGTACAGAGAAATCGCTTCCAAATACCCAAAAGCTCCACTCGAAAAAATCGAAAAACTTTTATCTTGCGCTTTTGCATTAAGAAACAAAGAAAGCAAGTTCTTGGGTTTACCAGATTTTCCTTTAGACCATTTGGATACTGCTGCAAAGATATTAGTAAGTATTTTGGGAACCATAGTAAAAAATTATCCTTGCTACATTTCTATAATTTTTAGGATACTTCGCCAGACATTGAAGCCTTTGATCTATTTTACAGACTTTATCCATATCAAACGTTTCTAAAAGAAAACATTTCAAATATAGAAACTCTATTATCTACATTCATTCAATTACCAGACAAAAATAATGAATTAGATGTTAGTGTAAGCACCAAAATAAAAAACTTAATAAAATCAACTACGAAAAGCCAAGAACAAATTAAAAAAGAAAATGAATACGTTGAAACCGAATATCAAAACAACATTTTAAAACAAATGGTTGAAACAGCTCAGGTTTCAGATTTTTGCATTATTGGCGAATCTGGCTGTGGAAAAAGTATGATGTTGAAGAAACTAGCTGCAATTTTAGGTACGAAAGAAACTTATTTGGAACATTTAGTCTTTACTTTATCGCTAGTTGGTATAATTAAAGCATACAAATAAAAACCTGTGTATAAAACACATAATCTTACTCTTAATATTGCTTATTGAAACTTCTAATTCATAACACACAATTTTAAATCAAGAAATAAAACTGTCTGTGGCAAGGTACAGTATAGATAAACTTATTTTAGGAAAAGACATTGAAAACATAGTGCTTTATCAAGATATGACTGCCAGGGACCTTATTCAACAACGTACCACTTTGGAAAATGGAGATACTGTTTGGAGTTTCTCACCATTGGTAAAAGCAGCTTTAAATGGAAGAATTGCTATTTTGGATGGAATTCATAGGATACATCCGAGCACATTGTCCGTTTTGCATAGGTATAAACAATTTAAATCCCTAGCAGATCTTGACAAATATCCAATATTAGACAAAATTGACGATATATCATGCATGATTTCCTAAAAATCGCGAATAATAATTTAAATGTTATGTTAAATAGTTCTTTATTTTAAAGGCTAGTTCACGATCGAGAATTACAACTATATGATGGAAAAAGGTTGATAAGCTCAGAAAGATATCAATTTTTGGTAGACACTCTAAACATATCTGAAGAAACCTTAAGTAAAAATGGAGTTTTTAAGATACATCCAGATTTTAGAATTTTTGCTGTAGGTAAGTTCATCCGAGGCATTGGTGCATCATGCCCTTTTGAATTGTCAAGACTTGCGTTCAAGGGCAAGATTTCTCGCATTTCAACGACCAGAAAATCATGCTTGGCTTAATGCTTTACCATTGTATTCCTTGGGTACTCTTCTTGACGATCAAACCTTCCGCGTTTCTGTCGCTTTGAGGTTGGGTGTTCCTGTATATAGTCCTCATGATTGTTCTTCTTGTGGCCAAACCGTAGATATTTATGGCTATCATGGCCTGAGTTACCACAAGAGTGCAGGAAGGATGGCTCGTCACAGTGAACTAAACCGCATACTTCTAGGGTCTTTGATATCTTCAAGATTCCCTTCAGTTCTTAAACCCGTTGGAGTATGTCGAAGCGATGGAAAGCGTGTAGATGGAATGACCAGATTTCCTTGAATATCTGGCAAACCTCTCCTAGGGGACGTCACTTGTAAAAACTCATTATGTTAGTCATATATCCACTTATCCTAGTCTCTAAAGAATAAAAAATATGAGGAACTGTTGGAACGCTTTTGCTTTGTACCTTTTTCTGTTGAAATACTTCGTCCTGTCGGGGAAGAAGCCAAAGATTTGATTGAAAAAATTAGTAAACAGATAAAGGGTACATTTGGCAGCGGTTCAAGAGTTTAATTTTTTATTATATAGAAAATAAGTCTGGCAATTCAGAGAGGCAACGCGACATCAATTCTTGGAACTGTTCCATCCTAGATAGGTTTAAATGGACTATTTTATATTTAATGATTTTTTTGTTAAATTTTATTGTTATTTTTATACTATATGTTAAAGATTTATTGTATTTAAATGAATTTAGTCAAATATTAGTTTAGTCTCAAAACAAGCTTAAATGGATTTCCTTATTATAGGCGAACCTCCGAATTTGCAATCAAAAGAAGGTAACTGGCTATCTCCAGAAATGCTCAGCCTTTTTATTTTTCATGAACTAAGAACTTTAAGTAAAAACGAAGAAATGCACGTTATAACATCCAAGGTAATAATAATAATAACTATAATAACTTATTTCAACCCAAAAATATCAAAAATGTTTTTTTTTAGTTTGGTCCAATGGACAATACTCTGCACAAAATCATAAATCTGGCACATATCCTACGTCAAAATCAAGATCAATCACTAAAAAACATTTCTGGCCATCTATCAACAAGACAACTGTTAAGAATCGCTGCAAGACAAAAACATTTTAAGAATTTTGATGCTTTTGAGACTTTGGAAGAATGTTTTATGATTAAGTTCTTACCACATTTAACGAGAAAAAGTTTAGAAAAAACTATTGCTAGTGTGGGTATTTTACCTAAAGATATTAATTTTGAAGAAAATGAGTTAAAGATTAAATGTGAAGTTAAAGATGGAATTTTAACTATAGGTATGTGTAACTTTTGTTCCGGTGATAATGTAAAAGAAACTGAAGTTAATAAAAACCATGAAACTTTAAAAAATTCATTTTATTATCTACATTACTTTTTAGGAAATACTTCAGTACCAATCTATCAAACAGAAAACTTATCCAAAGTTCCAAAGGTTCTTTTTTACGACATCCCACAACACATCAAACTAATGGAACACTTATTACAAGATTTTCAGCTAGGCTACCACTTGTTATTGGTTGGGAACCAAGGAGTAGGAAAGAATAAGATTGTAGACAGGTATACCTAAATAAATTTAACTCCAATATGTATTAAAAAAAAATTATTAACATTCCTGATGAAGATGATGAATGATGATGATTTATATGTGAGTGCGACCACCAGAGGGATTATTGTGGATCCACCACTGTATCCCTAGTCCTCCAAGTTAACAGTTTGGGTGAGAGACTGTTCACATCTTCTGAATTCATTTGAGATTTACCGAAATTATTATGACTTAAACGTGGAATAGTCAGCCAATCGTATAGCAACATGTCTGACTGTTTCGTCATCCTTTATTCTGTTCATGGGTAGCCTTAGTCGATAGTGACCTGTAAAAAGTCCTGTCACTATACGGATCTCATGTCTCGTACGCTTTATGATGTTCGATTGCTCTTTTTCTACAACGTTCTTTAATGAACTCTTTAGAGTGAGCCAGTTCTGATTTATCCAGTATTGTTGGAAGCTGTTCTGCATCTATTTAAATTATGATTAATTTAGCAACATTGTGTACTATCCCCAGGTCTGGTTTGGTGCCGAAAAAGTTGGGAGATACCGTTTTCTTCCCTGTTTGGTCGGCGGTATCATTTCCCTTATGCTCAGAATGCCCCGGCATCCATACTAATGATATATTGTTAGCACTACTGAGCGCATTTAGTGAGTTCCTTCAGCTCTTCATGGTTCTGGATGATTCCATATAGAATAAAGCGCTCTTACGGCTGGTTTACTGTCAGAGAAGATTTTTTTTATCCGGTTTGTCAATTCGTGGTTATAATTAAGATTAAGCATGTCAAAAGTTTTAAATCATCCGATTAACAATACCGTTTTAGATTTTTGGAGCTTTTGAATAGACCAAGAGAGTATATACAACTACACAGAGATACCACAGTACAAACTTTAACAACACAACCAACTGTTAAAGATGGCTTGCTTGTTCATGAAGATTCTCCATTGGTAAAAGCTATTAAAACTGGGCATGTCCTGGTAAGTACGATCAGTATTCCAAGAATTCTTGATATGGATCAATATGCCCATCACCAATAGATCGTAGATTTTAATTAAACCCAAAACATTCGGTGTAAATCTTACAGGTTTTATTAATGCCTTTTACTCGTAGGTAGTAGATGAAGCAGATAAGGCTCCTACTCACGTGACGTGCATTTTGAAAACTTTGGTTGAATCGGGTCAGATGATTTTGAGTGATGGAAGAAGAATAGTTCCTGAGTTACCCAAAGACTGTAAGTGGGATTTAATAAGCCCTTCTTATTATTTTTTTGTCTTATTTTTAATTTAATAATATTTTTCTAGTAAATGGAGAGGAGTACATTCAGATTCACCCAGAATTTCGTATGATTGTCTTAGCAAACCGTCCAGGTTTTCCATTTTTGGGAAATGATTTCTTTGGTGCTCTAGGTGAGAGGAAAGCTGATGATAATTTTCACAATACCTATCTGAAAGTGTTTGAAAATAAAATAAATAATATATTTTTAGGAGATCTTTTTAGTAGTAGAGCAGTTGACAATCCCTCAAGGGATTCTGAAATTACCCTTCTTCAAAGATACGGACCGAACGTACCTCAAAAAACTATTCGAGCCCTGGTAGGAGTATTTTCGGAGTTAAGACTAATGGCAGATCAGGGACTGTTAAATTATCCTTATTCCACCAGAGAAGTGGTCAATATTGTTAAACATTTAGAAGTAAGTAAGCCTCTTATGTCAGAAAAAGAATCAAGAAGTTTTGGTAAAAAAATCATACAAAACTATATGTTAAATGTATATAAAAGAATGTGACAAAAAATTTTAACTTTTTTTTGTAGAAATTTCCCAAAGCCGACTTGGAAGACGTAATTTTTAACGTCTTTGATTTTGACAGATACAGTCCAGAACTACTTGAAACTTTAGGCGAAGTACTTGTAAAACATGGTTTCTCTAGTAAAAACGTTATAGCAGAGGAGTATATGAGGGTCAAAAGAGCCAAAGAAAACTTGCAAGTTACTGTTAACAGGAAAAGTGGGTAAGAACTAAAAACTGCAGGAATCATTGTGTTTTCTATAAATGATAGGAAAGAATTAATATCTATCCTACTACCAGGAGAACTAGTAAAATTAACTAATTTATGAAGAATTAGTGAAAAGACCCTTAATCGTCCATCAACTCTCCAAATACAACGTCTTTTAAAATTAGCAGAATATTAATTTTTGGCGCAAAAGAGACATTTATGTAACTTTATATCACAAAAAATAACTAAATAATAAACTAGGAATTATTTTTTTGCTTTGAGCAGTGCCACTTTGTAATCAACAATGCCTTTATACTGGGAAAGTAATTTAACTCAAAAACTGAATTTAAGAAATAAATCTATGTTCTTACGCTTTATCATTTAGTCTGGATACTTCAAGTCCCAAACATGGAAAAGAAGATCCCAAGAATGAGCCTCACGTGGGAGGCAACACTTGGGCTGGAGGAACTGGAGGCAGAGATACCGCAGGGTTAGGAGGCAAAGGCGGACCCTATAGGCTGGACAAGGGACATAAAGTGCATCAGGTACGACAATAAGAACCAATAGACTTATAAATCAATCCTAACATGACTTTAGAAGCCAATAACTATTCAATAAAGAAGAAGGATATGAATTGGACATACTAATCTATTCACTAACTATGTTAGTGCCATTAATTTTTATACATTCTATTCCTTTCTAGTTGTCAGATGAAGAAAAAGACGCAGTTCCAGAACACGTTAAACGTGCAGCACGAGAAATGGGTCGCAAAGCGTTTGAAGACAAATTAAAAGAAATCGGAATGTCTGGATACGACCACAACGTTTATTCCCAGTTCTCGACCGCAGTTGCTAGACAGGTCCAGAGTTTAAGGGTGATATTGAGTAAGTCTAGAGAAGGATTTTCTGTTTCGAATGCCACAAAAGCTCAGACAATGATATATTGTGGATTTTTTTAGGTAATCTTCAAGCAAAAAATAAGGAAAGGCATTGGACAAGGCATCAAACTTCAGGAGAGCTTGACGATGTAAAGCTTATTGATGGTAATAATAAAATATTAGAGAAAATTAGAGGGTTATTAAGTAGTATCAAAAATTCCCTATTTTAAGGTCATCTTTTTTGCTAAATTTTGAAATTTTGAACCATATGTCTGGATTATCTCAAGCTGTCTGTAATAAATAATCTGTTCCTTCCTACTTTGCAATGATAGAAGGCAAATCAAAATTTGTATGATTGCTTGTAGGTTTGCTTGGAGAAAAAACAATCTTCAGAAGAAGAGCTGAGCAAGAACCGGAATTAGGAGCTCCTCAAATTAAACCAAAATTGTTCAGGGTTGTTGTTGATGTTTCTGGCAGTATGTATAGGTTAGTTTCATTTTCAAAAATTCACATTAATGCCCTTAAAAGTGGCAATGACTTGTATTAACAAGTCAATTCTCTGACAACATGCCTGTACCTCATTCCATTTAAGCCATAGCTGTCTTGAGTTGCTGCAGGTTTGTATCCCAATTTGCTATTTTTAATACGGTGCTGTTAATGGGAGATGTATTATCATTTTGTTTATCTTTTTTAACTACAGCTTTTCTATCAGCCGTACTTTGTCCGAGTGACCTGGTATGCAAGCTAGAATAAGCCAATGTCTGGTCTACAATCCTTGTGAATTCTACTGATATCTTTAAATAATTCGTAACGATAGTAGATAGAAGTTCTTTTTGGTAGATTTAATGGTCATGATGGAAGATTAGACAGAGAACTGGAAGCAGTAGTTCTTGTTATGGAGGCGTTTGAAGGATATGATGATAAAATCAAGTACGACATAATAGGTCATTCTGGAGATTCACACAAAATCAATTTTGTCTCCAGAGATAAACCTCCTAAGAACAATAAGGAACGTCTGGACATCATTAGAGTAAGTTAGATTGAAAAATATTCAAGAATACTACTATATCGGTTTAGAACGTTTTTCTACGTTGTCCGACGCCTATTCTCCAACTTCTATCCTGACAATCATCTTCTGTCATCTTCTGTTGATTCATTGGCCTTTGGATTTACTGTTGCCATTTTAGTTTAGGACGCCCTCTTTTTCTGCGCTCTATTGGTTGCCATTCTAGGACCTGCTTTGGTAATTTTTCGTCGTTCATCCGTTGTACATGGCCGTACCATATTAGTTGTATTTTAGTGATGTGATTCGTAATGCTTGTTATGATCTGTTCTAAATATTCTTACTGAACCTCTTTTTGCATCCACTTCGACACTTTCCATTTTTGTTTTGTTCTGTTACGCGACAAGTCTCTTTTCCATACAACAGCGTGCCTTTGCCCATTGTCTGTTTTTTCACATGTGACACACAACTATACATACTAATTGCATTGAGATATTGTTTGCCTATTTTCTAGTTCTAACCCACTTGATTCGTTTCCAATACATAAGTACTGTGTCTTGTCCACGTTCACTGTTATCCCCAATTTTGGTATTCTTCCGTTTATCATTAGCTACAATTACTTGGTCGTCAGCAAACTGTAGTGTGTATACGGTAAATCGTCGTTAATTTGTATTCCTATACCGTGCACTTTACGTTTCTAGTTTTTTAGAGCTACTGCGAAATTTATTTAAAAAAAAGTTGAAGAGATAAAACATTTCTGTTTTAAGATTTTCGTTATTAGGAATTCTTTTGAAAGCAGATTTCTCATTTTAATTTTAGGTTTTGATACTTTGTACAGTTCTTTTATCGCTTTTATGTATGTATGATTATAAAATTGATCGACTTACCTGTAGGAAGGTCAATTTTGATTTTCCGAGCTTTTCTTCCGAACACAATGTAGTTTCGTTTATCGCCACCCGTCGAGGTACAAAGTTAAAAGTCAGCTAAAAAAAACACTATCCGTAAATGGTGAAGCACTTCGTTTTTCATATATATATGGCAAATCGCACTGGGTAGTTTAGGGAGGGAGGGTTGTAATTATATTCGGAAGAAAAGCTCGGAAAATCAAAATTGACCTTCCTACAGGTAAGTCGATCAATTTTATAATTTTCCAAGCTTTTCTTCCTCTATAATTACACAATGTAGATGTTGAAAGCAGTACTGCGATTTGCAAAAAAAAAATATATATATATATAATATGTTTATATATATATATACGTGCTAATACAAAATATTTTGCACTTAAAATTAATGTGGACAATATTGGGTACCTTATATCCACAGAAAAATAATAATGTATAACTATAATAACTATATAAGTATTATATAAACCTTAATAATTAAAAATTTATAATTTTTAGAACATACGTTTTAAAACTATATATTGATTTACTCGCATATCCCTAATATAGTGTGGGCAAAATTGTCAGTTTGCTTAAGGGGTAAATTATAAAATGACGTAAAAACATTAGATGAGCTTGTCCACCCTGCTGAGTTTCTTATTGTGTCAATATTGACACCTAACCGAGATGCGGCCGAAGTTGAAGCATGTCGTGTACTATGACCCGAAAAAATACTTGTATCTATGCCACTTAACTTTAAAACTTTTTTCAGCCAGCGACCAATAGTTTGTGATAGGGCTTCTTAAATGTTAACAATAAATGATTTTCATTTTTATCTCTGCAATTTTCTGTTTTTTCTAAATAAAAATTAATGGTAGACTTAGTACAGAGTTCAGGCATTTTTTCAAATTTGCAGAAGTTAAACCATGGTTGCAATTTATTTTTTCCCGAAGTTTTTATTTTATCGGATATTTTTATGCTAATGCATGTGTCAGTTATCTTTATATTTTCTAATTTAATTTTTGAAATGGTTTGGGCTCGATGCCCTGTCGTCAGTTCCAGTAACATTACCAACTTGAGAGTCAATTTTTCTAGGCTTAGTGACTCCAAAGGATATTGATTTTTTAAGTAGTTTAATACGATTTGAGGATCCCATGTTGTACTATATTTGGGTTTTGGTGGTTTTAAATTATAGATGCCTTTAAGAAACCTTTTGATAATGTTTTCGTCATTGATATTGGGTGGGTTTATTAGGTTTATTGCTGAGCGGCAAGTGTTAATTGACGAATAGGAAAGTGAATTTTTGAATTGTTCCTGTAGAAAGGTTATAAAGTTTGATAAATTATATTGGAAAATGTCAAACCCCTGTTTGTTGCAGTAACTCCACCATCTCTGATAAAAAGTATTATATTGCTTTAGTGTCCCTTCGCTTATAGAAGATAAGATTATTGGAATTGCGTTTTCTGGAACGCCTCGTAGTAGCATGGATCTCCGGATAATTTGCCGGCAACCAATTTAAGGCTCCGATGGAGTGGATGCGGGCTCCTAAAAGGAGAAAGTAACAAGAGTTCTTCAGGACCAAAGTAAACCGGACTTTCAATCAGCAATTTTTTAAAAGTTGGGAACCAATTTTGGGAAGGCCAGTTGGGTACAAGTAAAATTCCGGTTGCTTTATCTGTTATTATTTTGTTTAAAACACGTGATATCAATGAAAATGGTGGAAAAGCATAAAAGAAAAAACAATTCCAAATTAAGGTAAAAGCGTCAACGTGCGTAGACTCGGGATCTGGATGCCATGATACGTAAATTGGGCATTTTCTATTTAATTTTGAAGCAAATAAGTCAATGCTTGGTTTTCCAAACTTTTTACAAATTATAATAAATTTACTTTGTTTTAACTCGTATTCCGTTTCAATGGCTCTAGATCGTGACTCAGCATCTGCCGTAATATTTTCTTTGGTGTTTATGTAAGAAGCAAAAACAAAATTATTTTTGCTTTCGCACCAATTCCAGATAGCGTTAGTTATCTGGTTTAATTTGCTGAATTGCACGCTGCCTTTTTTATTGATACACGCTATTGCCGTCTTGTTATCGATCTTTAAAAGGATGTTTATATTTTTTAATTTTTTACCGAATGACTTGAGTGCGTAAAAGGCTGCTAGAATTTCTAGATAATTTATATGTTCTTGACATTGAGTATAAGACCAAAAACCATGAATGGAGTTACTTTCATAGGTCCCACCCCACCCTGATTTTGAGGCATCTGTATAAAAAGTGGCTGTAAAAGTTTTAGAAATTTCAATTTTTTGAACAGAATTTAGAATGTTTTTAATCCACCAATCAACATCGGACATTATTTGTTCCGGTAAAGTTATTAAGGAATGATAAGTTTTATATTTTTTAAGGAGCAAATATTTTGTTCTTTCAAAATTTTTCATATGTGCCCAGCCGTACTTTATGGCCGGACAAGCTGCTACTAATGTTCCTATGATACTAGAAAACTTTTGAATTGTGCACGTTGGGTTATGTTTTAAAGAACTAAGACAATTAATTATTTTTCCCTTTTTCTCCTTGGAAATTGACATTAACATTGATTTTGTGTTAAAACCGAAGCCTAAAAAAATTAGTTCTTGGGTTGGCTCTAGTGTGCTTTTTTTTTCGTTAAGTATAAAGCCTAATTTGCACAATAATTGTGTAGCCCTTTTCGTTGCTAATTTACACTGCAAATATGACGATTCCATAAAAAGTATATCGTCTAGGTAAATTACAAGTGTGCTATTCCTCTGTCTTAATAGTGTTACAATAGGTTTCATCAATTTCGTAAATAAATACGGCGCAATGTTTAAGCCAAAAGGGAGGCAGGTGAACTCATAAATTTGATTTTTAAATGAAAACCGAAGATATTTTCTATACTTTTTATGAATTGATATTAAATAATACGCATCCTTTAAATCAATGTTAGTGAGATATGAATTTTTTGTAAGTAACCTAGTGACGCTGCGATAATCTTCCAATTTAAAGTGTGGTGCTTCGATGAATTCATTTAGGTTTTTTAAATTTAAAATAAACCGATACTCTCCATTTGGTTTTTTCCTAAGAAAATATGTTGATAAAAACTGGCCTGGTTTCCTTTTGCCTTTAGATATTGCGCCTATTTTTAAAAGTTTATGTATCTGTACTGTATACAAATATTTTTCTTTTTGGGGAATAGAAAAACTGTTTAACCATTTTTGAGTGGGAGGTTGTTTAAAAGGTATTTTTACACCCTTAACCCATTGTATAACAACAGGGTCCTGTGTGATTTCTTCCCACTCAGAAATATAATTTGTTAAACGTCCCGCATAATTTTCAGTTACCTGTGTTTCTTCTACTTCTTGCTCCTGGACCGCCAGGGAGTTTGATAAGGTTTTTTGTATTCGATTCTCTGGTGTTCGTTTGGTCGAGGATGAAACGCTTTCTTCTTGTGATTGGACGTCGGGCGCTTGTAGTTTAAATTAGCCGGTCTAGATTCAACTCGAGAGGTGCTAGCAATAGGTGTAAAAATTTTTGTTTGTTGCGCTGATGGCTTTAATGACGGTTGAAAAGCTTTTAATTCCAGGGCAGTTTTCTTAGCAGTTTCACTCGCTTTTAGTTCATTAACAAAATTTTTCCCAAGTAAAAATTCATCGCTCTTACTAGTCTCAATCAACTTCCTTGATGAATATTTTAGGAAAGGAATAATATTGTATTTCCTATGTGTTGATATGGAATGGAATATATTACACATTAACTGACCAGAATCGGCCAAAACAGTAATGCTTTCTTTATTGTCCTCGGAATTCTCTTTAAGCAATTTTGTCATGTGAGAACCTAAAGCCGTCAATGCGTGTCCTGTTTCATCCTGTAGGTTTGGCAAAAATTTATCTGTTCGTAGGATTTTGGCGTCTAAGCAGGCCGATAATTCTGGCCCCAATGTTGGGGCTTTTAATAATGAAAGGTTTTCGAACAAAGGGTATTTTTCAAAAATTCATTGTTTCTCTTCCTTCAAGATTCCATTTTGTAAGTATAATTGCCATCTTACTACCAACTCCTCATGTAAAGGTTCTAATAAAAATGTAGTTGTGGTAGGTATTTTTCCCAAAAAGTCAAATTCATTATTCATAACAACAGATGCATTTTGTAAACTATCATTGGTTACGTTAATTATTTCTTGATCAGTATCAACCATTTGAATTTCCTCGTTTTGGTGAGCGTCCATTCTTCCCGATTCTTGATGAACAGATGATTCTGAAACAAGTGAGAAAACTGTAGTTGTTCAGATTGTTGATGCAGTGTCAAAACGTTGATGGTAGTATAACGACTAACCATAATAGTGTTTGGCTTATGTATTTGCAGTATAATGACTACATATTGCATAACCATTTCACCAATGATAGTATATCGAGTCTTAAGTTGCATTCTTATTATATAGTATAACGACTATGGCAACCAAAAGAAGACCACAATGAAAAAATGTATTTTGAAATATTGATTTACTTACCAGAATAACCATCATCACTCACGTCCGAATTATCTGAACCGGATGAAATTTCTTCTCGTAATTTTTGTAATTTACGCACTAATTTGTCGTACTTTTTCTTCTTATAAGCTACAGAATTCTTTTCACTGGAAACACGTTTCATTTTCTTTTTTCTAAACAAGCAATTTTAGAAAACACAACAAAAAATAATATTATTTATTGAACTATTTATTGAACTATTAAATCGTCTTTACGGTTAAAGATAAACCGACGATCAAACTCGACGGGTACTAAAAACGAAGTGATTCACCATTTACGGATAGTGTTTCACGTATTGGCGGCTATTTTTTTTAGCTGACTTTTAACTTTGTACCTCGACGGGTGGCGATAAACGAAACTACATTGTGTAATTATAGAGGAAGAAAAGCTTGGAAAATTGATATTAGTTTGCTCTAATACTGTCCATAATTTTTCTACTGAAATGGTATTATATGCTTTTTGAAGGTCCACAAAGGTAACAAGAGTCTCTATATTTCTATTGCTTCTTTTATTAATTACTTACTTTACTATTATTAACGACAAAAATATTATCACTACAAGATCTGCCTGCACGAAACCCAGTTTGCTCTTCTTCTTCTTGTTTATGAAAATCATTCTCTATTGGATCTCTAAGAATACCTACCGCTAAGCATTCATATAAGGAACCGAAATTGATAATTTATATATCTAATAAATTTTGAAATTTTTGATAATACTAAAAAACAATTTTAGACGATGCATGCTCATTCCCAATATTGTTGGACTGGAGATAATACTCTAGAAGCCACTGAGTGGGCTGTAGATGACCTCTCCAAAGATGACTGTGATGAAGCTATTTTAGTGGTCCTATCCGGTAAGTTTTTTCTCGACAAGTACTTTGTAAAAATGCTCTGTTTTATAATACTAATGCCAATGATAAATCAAATTTTACAAATTATTAAGCAATTTTGATAACTACTTTAAAATTTTGCTAAATTAGCTTGAATTCCCTAGAATATGTAAATATTTTCTCGTTTTATCAAGTCATAGATTATAAAACAGTCTGACATCAGAAATGTATAACCTATGACTTTTATTCCATCGTTAAAAGCTAATCTAAACGTGATTTATAAATTCTAATCTGTTTTAGATGCAAACTTGCAAAGATATGGCATTCCAGCTTCAAAACTAGCACAAGCTCTAACAATGAAGTCCAACGTCAGCTCCTTTGCTATATTTATTGGTAGTTTAGGAGACCAAGCTGATAGGTAAGCCTCAAACATTTCCTCAACTTGAAATTGGCGGTAAGAGAAAAGAAAATTGAAAAAAACTTTTTATACGGATATCTATAAATTTCGCGACATTTTTAATAAACTTAGAGATTGCTACTACTATAGACACTTACTAGGTTTGCTTCCAGAAAAAAAAATAGTTTAACTAACTGTTTGAAGAGACATTAATACTAAAAAATATTTAAACGTCAATATCTTTAATCCAAAGTTTATTGAGTGAAATGTGATTGGTGAAATCTACGTTAACAAATATGGTAGTAATAAAATTCCGTCATTTTGTAGAAAATTTACTTTTTTTATTAGTGCAATGTACATTATTTTAGGCTCATACAACATTTACCACTAGGACGAGCTTTTATATGCAACGACACGAGTGAACTTCCACAGATTCTAAAGCAAATTCTGACATCTTCAGTAAACGTCTAGTTTTTGAAAAAAAACATGTACAATATTATAATTGTGTAATAATTCCAAAGTGATTTGTACAAATTACAAGATAATAAGGTTTTGTTAAAAAAAATTGTTAAATAAAAAATATATTTTTACTAGTTGATATTTTATTTTTTAAATTATCCAAATTAAATCCAACCAAGCTTAATATATCCCGTGCTTTTTTCCGATGTGTCTCTCCTAGAACCCCTTCATCTGTCCAATCAAAATCCTGAAATTTATCAGTAGTTTTTTTCACCTTGTTCATTTCAATACACACTGGCTTTAACAAATACAAGATGTGATATAACTCATCTCTGCCAGCTCTTTCTAGTTCTGGTAAAAAATTATCAATAGAAAATTGGTCTAAATCAATTTCCTTGTAGTCTTTTATCGTATCTAAAAATGTTTCGTAATACAGTTTTACTAGTGAATTAAAATGGGCATCTAGAACTGAGTTTATAACATTAGTAAATAAAAAAAATACTAAATCGGCACAGCACGACCAATATTTTACCATTTGAAGATCTATAATTTTGTTTTGTATAACTTTACCCGTCTTGTCTTTTAAAATCATTGTATTTAAAGTCAAAAAATCAGAATGACACATAGTACCCGAAGGTTCTTCACGAGTAGGTCTCTTAGCCCATGGTCTAGACTTACATTCAACAATAGCTTCTTTTATTTGTTCTAAATGGGCTTCCAATTCTTTGTTTTTTAAAACAGTTTGTTCAATGGGTTTTTCAAAAGCTATTCGCGCATAATCTGGCCCAGGGCTATCAAAACGGACGGCCACGATCCTCCACTTTGTTGAAGTCACATCCGGGGCTTGTCGTCACGTCACATCACGATACAGCTGATTGTCTTTAAAATATTGAAGTTGGAATGACGGTTTATGAATATTTAATTTTTAAAAAAATAAAGCCGGTTTTGAGATTGTTTTTCAGAGCCGCTTCATTAACTCACACAAAACAAATTATTAGTTTACTGTGCACAAAACATAAATTTAAAGCAGACGCGAATGTGACAAACACAGATGACAAAGTCAAATACATGTCAAATATAACAGTTGGTATGCGGTATATGGCGGGTAATTTGAATTCAAAATAAGAAATGCTAAATCTTGAAGATTTTAACCTTTTAATCATTTTGCATCCTTACAAAAGTTTGGTAGAATATCGGGATGGTGTGTAAGAATATTTCACTGAAATTTCGCGGAAATCTGTAGTGCCATTTTGAAAATATCCTAAAAAAATGTCTGACCTCCCATAAGACCCAATGTAAAAGTCAGCCCCCAGAGAACAGCTGATTTTTTCAGGGTCGTGGCCTTTGGCCTTGTCTGGCCATTTGTTGAATAATTTTGATGGTTGTTAGAGTTGGTAAGACTTTGTATAGTCCTTGCCATAGGCTGTTACACTTTTGTGACATTTTCAACCTCTTTATTTATCATATGCATACTGAGAGCAATAAAAAAAATCTGAAAAATAGCATTTTTTTGAGTTGTTTTTTTCTGTGCGTTTTTTTTTCAACTTAAAGTCAGCATCTTTTTAGTCAAAGTCAATGACAGTTTTACCTTTAATTTTATACCAACATGACATGTTTACTTTCTAATATATTTCGGGTTAGGAAATATATTTATTTCATGTCTAGTTTGCTAAAAAGAAAATTAAATAAAGACAAAAGTGTGATAAAAAAAAAGATGATAAGAAAAATAGGTCGTATAATAATTCCAAAGTAGTTTGTACAAATTATAAGATAATAATGTTTTGTTAAAAAACACGACATTTGTTAAATATAAGTATATTTATTTCCAATTTATATTTAATATTAAAAATAGTTCAACTTAAATCCAACCAAGCTTAATGTATCCCAATAATGTATCCCGTACTTTTTTCCGATGCATCTCTCCTAAAAGCCCTTCATCTGTCCAATCAGAATCCTGAAATTTATCAGTAGTATTTTTCACCTTGTTCATTTCAATACACACTGGCTTTAACAAATACAAGATGTGATATAACTCATCTCTTCCAGCTCTTTCTAGTTCTGGTAAAAAATTGTCAATAGAAAATTGGTCTAAATCAATTTCCTTGTAGTCTTAATCGTATCTAAAAGTCTAGTTTACTGAAAAGAAAATTTTATAACATCAAAAGGGTGATAAGAAAAAAAAATGATAATAGAAATAGATAGTGTAATAATTCCAAAGTGGTTTGTACAATTTATAAAATAATAATGTTTAAAAAAAAAGAAATTTATTAAATAAAAATATTTTTTTTCCAATTTATATTCAATATTAAAAATAGTTTAACTTAAATCCAACCAAGCTTAATGTATCCCAATAGTGTATCCCGTACTTTTTTCCGATGCGTCTCTCCTAGAAGCCCTTCATCTGTCCAATCAGAATCCTGAAATTTATCAGCAGTATTTTTTACCTTGTACATTTCAATACAAACTGGCTTTAACAAATACAAGATGTGATATAACTCATCTTTTCCAGCTCTTTCTAGTTCCGGTAAAAAATTGTCAATGGAAAATTGGTCTAAATCAATTTCCTTGTAGTCTTTTATCGTATCTAAAAATGTTTCGTAATAGAGTTTTACTAGTGAATTAAAACTGGCATCTAGTACTGAGTTTTTAACACTAGTAAATAAAAAAAATACTAAATCAGCACAGCATGACCAATATTTTACCATCTGAAGATCCACAATTTTGTTTTGTATAACTTTACCAGCCTTGTCTTTTAAAATCATTGTATTTGAAGTCCAAAAATCAGCATGACACATAGTACCCCAAGGTTCTTCAGGAGTAGGTCTCTTAGCCCATGGTCTAGACTTACATTCATCAATAGCTTCCATTATTTGTTCTAAATGGGGTTGTAATTCCTTGGTTTTTAAAATGGCTTGTTCAATGGGGTGTTCAAAAGCTATTCGAGCATAGTCTGGCCATTCGCTGAATGCTTTTGATGGTCCAAGACAGGGTCTAACATTTTTCTCAAATTCTCTTGGTTTTAATTGCCTTAAGGCTATTGGAACAGCATGAAATCTCGCTAAACTTTTTACAACAACTTTTGCACCTTCTAAATCAAAACCAACCAATCTGTCTACTGTTTGGTATCCTTGTATTTTTAAATTTTCAAAAATTAAAACACCGTTCTTATCAACAGGATTTTCTTCATGACTTAAATTAGGTCTTGCTCCAAAACATTTAGGAAAAAAATTATCCAACATTTTTTCTTCGCAAATATTTTGATCCCTTTGAAATTTGATAAGACTTGGTATTGCTTTCGTATATGCGAATATTTCTTTTCGAAATGTAATCTGAACATCAAAAGTTACCCTTAACATTTCATTAGCTGGGATAAGTTTTCCAACCAAATTTAAAGTTTCTGTATTTTCGTTGCCAGCTTTTTTAATTACAACGTCCAATGCAAGCATAACTGATCCATAATGTTCTCCAGGTGCAGTCAGAATTCTAGTATGTTCTTCTAAAATTTCAAATTCTTCATTAATTGAATTTTGAATAAGACTTTTAAGATCACGAATTTCAATGTTTGACATAGTGATACACTAAAATTACACTTATATTACTGAAGTAAACTAGTTGAAAATTGCGTAAGCCCCTGACTTATATGGGAAGTGTCGTGTTAATAGATAAATTTACAAAAGATAGTACGAAAAAAATTAATTTAGGTCGGATAGGTTACTGTTCCTAGTTTTGATTTTTTAAATATTTTAAACCCTTCACACCAGTCACATAGTATTACCAAAATAAAGTTTATATATTTAATTCTTGGAGATATTAGCCGAAATATATGTATATATTTGTATTTATTGAACAAAATGGCAATAATTAGCATTAAGTAGATAAAGAAACAATAAACCGTTAACGATGCATTAGTGTAAATAAGTTATACAAGGTGATATAATACTACTACTATGTCGGTTCAGAACGTTTTTCTACGTTGTCCTCTGTCAGGTTTTTTTGACTCATTAATCTTTGGATTGCCTGTTGCCATTCTAGTTGAGGACGCCCTCTTTTTCTGCGCCCTATTGGTTCAATCTAGGACCTGCTTTGGTAATCTTTCGTCGTTCATCCGTTATGCTTCCCTTGATTTTCATATATTCTTTTATGATCTCATTTCTTATGTGATCTGTTCTAGATATTCTCATTGATCTTCTTATTGCATCCATTTCGACACTTTCCATTTTTGTTTTGTATTTTTCTGTTACGTGACAATAGCGTGCTTTTCACCATTGTTTCATACAATCTAAATTTTACATTTTGTTTTATCTCTCTGCTCCATAAAATACCTTTTAAGATATTCAATAACGTTTTTTGCTTTTACTATTCTTTTTTCCAGTTCTTTACAGCCTGTTTCCGTCTTATCAAATGTGACACCCAAGTATACATACTCATTGCATAGAGATATTGTTTGTCCATTATCCAGTTCTAACTCACTTTAATCGTTTCCAATACATAAGGACTCTGTCTTGTCCACGTTCACTGTTAATCCCCACTTTTGGTATTCTTCCATTAACTTTCTCATCATATACTCCATCTCTTCTTTATCATTAGCTTCAGTTATTTGGTCGTCAGCAAACTATAGTATGGTAAATCGGTGGTTAAATTGTATTCCCATGCTGTGTACTTTACGTTTCCAGTTTTTTAGAGCTACTGCGATATATATTTTAAAAAGAGTTAGAGAGATACAACATCCCTGTCTTAGGCCTTTCGGTACCAGGAATTCTTTTGATTTCCAATTTTAATTTTAGATTTTGACCCTTTGTATAATCCTTTTATTATTAATTGATATTAGTTTGCTCTAACTCTGCCAATAATTTTTCTACTGGAACGGTATCATCTGATTTTTGTAGGTCCACAAACATAACATGAATCTCTATATTTCTGGCACTCCTTTTCTCAATTACTTAGGACAAAAAACATTATCGCTACAAGATCTGCCTTCACAAAACCCTCTTTGCTCTTCTTTTTTTTCTTCTTGTTTATTTTCTATTAGATCTCTGAGAATCCTACCGTGCAATCTACTTAGAGCACTGGTTACTGAAATTCCTCTGTAATTGTTGCAATCCAGTTTCCTTTTTTATGTATTGAGGATATGAATGCAATTTTCCAATCATCAGGCACAGGATATCGGTTTATGCATTGATTGATAATATATGTGAGATTTTCTATTAGTTTCTCTGATCCATATTTGAGCATTGCAGCGCATATTCCCCAGGTCCGCTAGCTTTTCCGGATTTAAGCTTTTTAATACTATTCTTTATCATTTCTTTTTCGATGATTATTTCCTCTCCATGTAATTCGATGTCTTTCCTCGGAGAGGCTGACAGATATTCGGGTCTCGTTTCCTGTAGCAGTCCCTGTCCATTGTTCTGGTGATAATAAAATGATAAAAAATTTTATATTAACATCACTTCCTTAATAATCAGAAAAAAATTGACATTTTGTGGGCCATGTATAGGAATCTTATATAAGTGCATGTATCAAATAATAATTTTTATCTAGCCAACTTAATTCCAAATGACGAACGCAACGGTGATCATTTAACAGGAGAAAGGGGCCTATAAAATTAAGTGTCCCATTTTCCCCTCTTTTCCTTAAAGCTTTTGCCAGTATTGTACAGTGAAACCTCTCCTTCCGGACACCTCTATTAAGCGGACACTCCCTTTAGGCGGACAAATTTCTTGGAATCAAGCTTTTCCCTATTTTTCTACATGTATAATTCACTCCTATAACCGGACACTCTAATAAACAGACGCGGACAATTTTTTTTGGTTAAAAAATTCTAAAACCTCCCTTAACCGGACGCGAACCTCTGAAAACGGAACGGAGCGCTGCCCGACATGGGCATAAATATTGTATAGTATGTTGGCAGCAACGCACCCTGCAGCCGAGGATTTACCTCTTTCAGTACTAATACGGAGACTAAATAGGGACAGTTAAAATAACAGAAAATTTGACAGCTGTTACCGTTATTGTTTCTAAGGGCAAAAAATATAGATTTTGGAACATTAAAGATAACAACAGAAACGTTAATTTACTAGTTTCACACTCCCTCATCTTCTGGTTTATTTATATTTGTTTATTTAATTTTATTAGATTTATGGCTTTTTACAAACCATACTAGGATTTTAGTAAAAAAAATCGATTACATTTAAAAAAAAACAATACAAAATTAACCTTCAAAAACAACGGTAACAATAAACGATGGGCACCGTAGGTACCTCCGTTACATAACAAAAAAGGATCGAGAAGCTGCTAATGCGCAGACTCAGTAATAACAATAACGGTAACAAAGTGTAAAATACACGACCCAAAATGTCCCTAATACTTCTTTCGTATATTCAACATATTTTATTCGGCGGGACTGCTGTGTTTTATTTTTATTGTTCAGTTAGGTAGTAATACATTTCTTTGAAATTGCGCCCAGTAAAAAACTTCTTAGTTTACGTAAAAAAAGTTGTTAACCTTTCGGAGAAGGAACATTTATGAGCACGAAAGATCGCTGAAAAAGTTAATATCGGAAAAACTCAAGAAGCGGAAATTTCGCAGTTCCCTCTAATAAGCGGACACCTCCAATAAGCGGACAAAATCGACGGAATCGTGAGTGTCCGCTTATAGGAGGTTTCAATGTATAGTACTTTTGTGAGAGGATGATCTCTCGCTAGTAGCACATATCTCGGAATTTTTCGAAATTCCATGGTTATTTTTTCTCCCTTGGTATGAAGAGCTATTATTTAATAAATTTTTTAACGGCCAATTTTTGTGGATCGGTTGCAAGGTCAAGTGAATTCTGATAAGAACCAAGGTTTTAATTGATTGTGATAGCTAGTAACAATTTTGCTTTTTGGTCTAGGAAGTTTCCAATGCCATATTGGTAGATATTTATTACACATAGGCACCAACAGAGGCGCCTGTTTGAGGGAAAAAGGAGGGGGCTCTTCCCTTCCCCCATGAAAATAGACAGTAAACAGTTTTTATTTATTAGACACGAAAACCTGTTTGATTTTTAAATTAACGGGTACTAAAATTCAAGTTTGCTAAAACGCTAATCACCGTTGCTCTGGCCCAAGCACGGATCTGGGTCAAAATCTAGGGGGGGGGGGGGGTAATAGTCGATGAAATTTTTTTTTGTAATATAATTTTTTTTTTCTAAGGGGGAGGTAATTCTCCTTACTTGTTTTTAAATATTCAAATTTCAACTTTGTCACCAAAAATTTCATCAGTTACCTGTGCCTTCAGATTTTTTATCCATTTGGCATCATTGGATCATTCTTGGCCTTCAGTTGCTAAGTGAAATAGAGCTCTGTGATTCGGAAAACGCGTGAACAGGTTAATTCGATGTCACACGTCTAAGAGTGGGTATGTCCTTTAACCGATCCATACTCGCGTGTGTAACCTTCAGTTTGATCAGTAACCTGGTAAGTTTTTAAAAGGTAGAACAACAAAAAAACAATTTAAAAAATGGTGAAACATAATTACAATAGGATACACTTTTTGAGTTTTCTTGTTTATTAGGGTCAATTTTAGTAGTATTAATAATATCTGACAAAACGTGATAAAATCGTCAGTTACCTGTGCATCAGTTACCTGTTAGAATACTTACAGGTTACTGACCTGCTCTACAAGTAACTGACTCGTTTTTTACAAGCTTTTATTTAGCTTCACATGTTCTGTCTAACTATCTAACTAACTATCTAACTATCAAATCTTCTGAAGCGTTTTTGACACCGATTTGGATGAAACATAACAATACAACATTAAGAAAAAAATATCCTCCTACCCCTAAACCCACCCGTTCTATAGAAAAATGTGTTTTTGACACATTTCCCGTTATCCGATTTGGATAAAATTTGGTATACACATAGTGGTCCGATGATAATACAACAATAAGAAAAAAATATCCTCCCACCCCTACCCCCACGCCCTTCCATAGAAAATTTGTTTTTGATTTGACAAACTTCCCGTTATCCGATTTGGATGAAATTTGGTATACATATAGTGATCCGATGACAATACAATACTAAGAAAAAAAATATCCTCCCACTCCTACCCCCACCCCTTTCATAGAAAAATGCGTTTTTGACACACTTCCCATTATCCGATTTGGATGAAATTTGGTATTCACATATTGGTCCGATGACAATATAATATTAAGAAAAAATATCCTACCACGCCTACCCCCACCCCCTTCTATAGAAAATGCGTTTTTGACACCCTTCCCATTATCCGATTTGGATGAAATTTGGTATACATATAGTGGTCCGATGACAATACAACATTGAAAAAAAATATCCTTCCACTTCTACCCCCATCCCCTTCTATAGAAAAATGCGTTTTTGACACACTAACCATTATCCGATTTGGATGAAATTTGGTATACATATAGTGGTCCGATGACAATACAAAAATAATAAAAAAAATGTCCTTCCACCCCTACTCGCCAGCCCCTTCCATAAAAAAATGCGTTTGTGACTTTTATACACAAATTTTAGCATTTTTTTAAATTAAAACAATTTTTAAAATAATTTTGTTTGTTCTTATAATCAGTTACCTGTTATAGTTGTCAGTTACCTGTACTGCAAAAGCTATTAATTTTGAAAGAAAAAATAAAAAAATATACTTATTTTTAAAAGAAATCAAATATTAAAGGATAGTTCTATATTTTATCCCAACATTTGTAAAGTTTATTAGTGGTTATGAGTTACCTGTGAAGTGCATCAGTAACCTAATATGCTAAAATTAAAAAATGGTCAAAAAAAACAAAAAATATTTTCAAATTTGAACGTTTTTCCATGGCAACATGTTATTTGGTACTTTGGTCATATTTTCATTGATTTTTTTTATTTGTATATCAAGTTTCATGTATGTCCACTTTCCAGATATCTACCCACATATATATGAGAGAAACAAAAACATCTTTTTACCCGATTGGCCGGTGAGGAGGGAGGGAGAGTGACATAGCGGTATTTCTTCAAAAGTTACATTCCCCCACATTCCCCCCTAAAAAATCCAGTAACGACGCCAATGGGTACAAATTTAATATATTAAAAAAACATAAAGGTTTGCTGATGAAATGAGATTATATATTGCAATTAAATTAATTAATATTCGCTGGTGACAGGGACGACCCTAGAGATTTTTGCGTCCGAGGCAAAACCGACATTTGGAACGGCCTCTGCGAACCAAATTTTGTAATCCTGATTGCGTTATACTCAACTATTCTGCCCTCCAGTCGGTCCTGCTAGTGAAAGCTATAGGTTTACCAGGGACTGCAATGGATGAAAGTTATAGAACAATTATTATAATTTATTTGCTGGTATCCCAAAATCTTAAAAAATACTCATAAAGTTGGTTCACAGGTTAGTGTTTGTAAGAAATAAATAAAAGTAAAAAATTCCAAAACTCAAAACTGAATTGGCGTCCTGTCTCGGGGTTACTGTTAACACCGGGCCTATAAGTTTATATCGCTTTATAGAGGACGCCGAAAGGTTTTATTTAGTGTATTATTATCTATAATTTTACAAACTTAACTAGGTACTTTAAAAATATAAAAAACTGCACTTTTTGGGTACCTATTGGATCAGGAAAATTTTCACCAATTATTTAGAAAAACAACTGGGGCACAAAGGAGCTACAAGGACCCTAAAAATATTACAGTTATGGAATATTTTTCAAAAAATAGAAGCAATTGTTGGAACTTCTTAAAAAATTAAAAATTTGGTCGAAACAAAGTTAACTTTGTTGCTATTGCATTTAGGTCAAAACAATAATTATTCCAAAGGTTATTGTGTAAGAAATAAACAAAACTATAAAATCACAAAACCAGGAATTGATTGCATCAGTGCAGTGAGTGCAGGGGTTTACCTTGTAGTATGTGTTTTCACCACACCCTTTTTTTGGTACCATTTTTTTACCTTCGTAGCCCGCGTAGCAATGGATAGAGAAGGTATTATTTTGACCTATCCTGGCAATATCGTCGTGATGTCTGTCTGTTTGTGTGTGTGTATATTATTTCTGTCCGTAACACGATAGCTTCTAAACCGCTAAACTGATTTTCATAAACTTTTCTGGTAAAATGGTGTTCGACATTCTTACGAGCGAATTAGATTTTGGTTAAAATCGATTAATGCTAATGACAGTTTTTTGACAATTAAATACTTTAAAAAATGCTAACTTTTTAACGGAGCATCGTATCAATACACTGTTTTCGGATTTTTAATCAAATATAGTAGACTATATTTTGCTCAATAAATCGTGTTGTAACCAAAAACTTCGTAGGAGATTTAGTTTCTGAGATATTTACAAAAAACTGTTTTCAAGGCTAATAGTGTCAGATCCTTCATGGATCCATTTTTTTATTAGAAAAATACAATTTGGGCAAATTATGTATATGGATGATTCTACCAAAAGTGGGCTATATGGATATCATTTTTGGTCATTGCCTTTAAATAACAGTACAGCACAGTAAATAATTTTGTTTTGTTGTAAGCTAAGAAACATTTATTTTCCCAAATTTTATGAATTATTCCGATTTAAATCAAAATCTATTTAGACTACTTAACTTACGTTTTATATAGACAAAGTTCCTATACTTATAATTTTAAAACAATCAACAAAAAAATTATACTATTGATCAGTCGAATATTTGGTTACCAGAGGAATGATAATTGAAGCGCTCCTTTTTGATTTATCCGAAAAAAACTAATTTTCTGCCGAAAATAAAAAGATCTATAACTTAAACCAAACTAAAGTTGACATTATCTGTCAAAACTTGTCATCCTCACAAGTAAATTAGATATCCAGGGCCGCCTCTTTCTCTAGAAATTAACCGGTGGTATTCACAAATATTGTGGTATTAAAAATGGAGTACGTTTAAAATTGTAAAATTTTCCGGGAAGATGTAAATTCGGATTTTCAAAAATATGACTGCAAACTTAAGTTTTATCAATTTTTTGATAAATAGTTAAGATTTGGTTAAATATTATTTATTAGGATTTTTTTTCAATCTGAGTTTTTAATATTTGGTTGGGACTACACCAGAGGAATGAGGTTTTTGCTTTGTAATAAAAAAAATTATAAACTTGCAATTTTTTTTATACATTAAACTCAAATGCTCCATAAAGAAAACATTTCATTTTAAATCTTATAACTAAAACTATGCTTCATTTGCTGTCTGTGTTTGAAAAATATGAATTCCCACTCCACAGCACCATTTTTGTAGAATCATCCATATATGAATTTGACGTTTTTTTAATATGATATACCCTGTTTATTTTTAGATTTTTAAAGTTATTAAAAGATGTTACGTCCAACGGAACTCCATATGTGTTAAATTTTAACTGCTTAAAAACAAAATATGATGCTATGAATTGCATGATAAATCAAAAATTATTATTAAACACCCTATATTTCTATTTTCTCTCTGGAAAATTTTCCCAAAAAGTTTTTACACAAATTTTGCATTACCGTGACCAATTTACAAATATACTACAAATAGATGTTCCGCTTTAATTAAAAAAAAATAACGACGAAAAATTTTAAACCCTAAATACATAAACATCAACCTTCTCACTTTTTCCCACAGGTTAACGATATGAATGAAAAGGACATGTAATGCTCACAATTGTAACAAAGTTATAGATGATTAACTAAATTGGGTAATAGCAGTATTATCAATTGACAAAAATTTTGTTAATTTTTTTAATATACGTTTGCTGATACTCTATTGGACGTACAGTCAAGGAAATTAATTACGTCATTTTTTCTGAGGATTTTTTAGATGTTTGCAGTCAAAAATATTTTTTTGCCCTTACACTTTTTGAAAGTTCTTGAACTGTTTTCTTTTTACAAAAATAGCAAAATATTTTTTAAAGTGTCTTTTCCAGGTTGTACCGTTTTTCAGTTTAAAATAAAAATCAGATTAAAGCCTATATCTTGCGTGCATAGAAATCGGCCCACTGTAAATTGCACCCCAGATCATGCAAGAACCACCTCCATAAGCACTCCGCTCTTCAAAGCAGCAATCAGCAAATCGCTCTCTTGGTCTTCGGTACACTTTCCTTTTTCGGTCGCTACCATGGGGGCATATTCTGGACTCATCTGAGAACAGAACAGATCATCACGAGCGGTTGCAAAACTCCTTCTGCCTGTTCCAGGTCGCCTATGAAAGTCTCCAGTCTCCTCTTAACGCTGGTACACTCTTCGAACCGCTGCGTGAGTCATATTCAATTGTCTGGCAACAGCTCGCTGACTATGTCCATTTTCGATTATAGCAATAACTTGGGCAGATTTTTGTGGTGTAGTATGCATTAAATTTACACACTTGAACACTATTCAGATTTTGAAAAATGAATAATATGTAAATTTCAGTTGCAAACGCAATTTGACAAATTTGTTATTTTCGTCACAAACACCACATAAACACGTTTCATTTGTTTACCGGTTGCTACGCATATAAACGATAAGCTTTCTTAAAAAATGTATACTTACATACAATACTTACAAATTCATTACATACATTTTTTTGATCTGATGAATAATTTTTTAACAAATATAGTTAAAATCAAAAGTTTACAGTGGGCCGATTTCTATGCACTCAAGTTTATAAGCGTTATTCTTTGATAAAATACTCTGCCAATATATGGGCCACTAAGCTCACACTAAGTACTATAGTTATAGTTTACGTGTGAGCTAATATAACTAAAAATTGAAATATATTTTTTTCAACTCCAGACTAAATTACCTTTTGTTTGATACCACACATGCCATGTTTTGACGTAAACACCCTTAAAAAAAACAAAAACTAAAATGTATTTTGTTAAACTCCGGACTCAATTACCTTTCGTTTGATATCACACACCCAGATTTTCACTTAAACTCTAATTTTTGAAATTTACCCCCACCCTTTTTTTTAAATAAATTAAAATGTATTTTGTTTAACTCCAGACTCAATTACCTTTCGTTTGATATCACACACGCCATATTTTAACATAAACTCTAATTTTTGAAATCTACCCCCACCCTTTTATTTGGTTTGTGTTCGGTGGATTTTGTTCATTTTTAAATGGGACCATCTCGACCCAAGACCCAGCCTAGGTACCAAATTTTATTAAAATCGGCCAAACGGTTTTTGAGTTATGCCTGTTGGGCGTTACAGACAGACAGACATACAGACAGACAGACGGCGCAACAAAAAAGTTTCAAAATCATCTGAAACGCAAAGAAATATAAAAAATTTTGAAATCGGAGCAACTTTTTTTTTCTCGAAAAAATTAGGATCACCATAGCTCACACTACTATTGTATAGTATAATATGTGTGAGCTAATAAATACTCTGCCAATATATGGGCCCCTAAGCTCACACTAGGTACTATAGTTATAGTGTACGTGCGAGATAATAAAACTAAAACCTGAAACATATCTTATTCAACTCGAGACTAAATTACCTTTTAATTGATACCACACAAGCCATGTTTTGACTTAAACTCAAATTTTTAAAATCTACCCCCACCCCTAAAAAAATTAAAAACTAAAATGTATTTTGTTTAACTCCGGACTCAATTACCTTTCGTTTGATATCACACACGCCATATTTTCACGTAAACTCTAATTTTTGAAATCTACCCCCACCCTTTTTGAAGAAAAAAAAACTAAAATGTATTTTGTTTAACTACATACTCAATTACCTTTCGTTTGATATCACACACGCCATATTTTCACAAAAACTCTAATTTTTGAAATCTTCCCCCACCCTTTTACTTGGCTTGTGTTCGGTGGATTTTGTTCATTTATAAATGGGACCATCTCGACCCAAGACCCAGCCTAGGTACCAAATTTCATTAAAATCGGCCAAGCGGTTTTTGAGTTATGCGCGTTGGTCGTTACAGACAGACATACAGACAGACAGACAGACATACAGACATACAGACATACAGACATACAGACAGACAGACAGACAGACAGACGGCGCGACAAAAAAGTTTCAAAATCATCTGAAACGCAAAGATATATAAAAATTTTTGAAATCGGAGCAACTTTTTTTTTCTCGAAAAAATTAGGATCACCATAGCTCACACTACTATAGTATAGTATATGTGTGAGCTAAAAACACTCTAATCTCAACATTTTTACAAAAAAGGCGATATTTTTAAAATCATTTATTCCAATTTGACAAAAATTGTACTATTCACTTCTCCGAACCTTCCTACATAAAACACAATTAATACTTTTACCTTGAATGTAGAGGGCGCTGGTGTAGTGCAATTAAAATTTTTCAAAGCAGTCTAAATTTTAAAAAAAATCTTATAAAATTAAAGGAATTCTCACGTATTTTAAAATATAAATGTAATATTGATAAAATTGATTTTTTGTTATAGAATGACAGCAAATTTTAAGTTCTTAGATTTTTTTAGCTCAAACATATACTAAACTATAGTAGTGTGAGCTATGGCATCGAAGAAATAACTGTCTATGTTCTCTGGCTATGGTGATCCTAATTTTCTCGAGAAAAAAAAGTTGCTCCGATTTAAAAATTTTTTATATATCTTTGCGTTTCAGATGATTTTGAAACTTTTTTGTCGCGCCGTCTGTCTGTCTGTCTGTCTGTCTGTCTGTCTGTATGTCTGTCTGTCTGTCTGTCTGTCTGTCTGTCCGTCTGTCTGTCTGTCTGTCTATCTGTATGTCTGTATGTCTGTCTGTAACGACCAACGCGCATAACTCAAAAACCGCTTAGCCGATTTTAATGAAATTTGGTACCTAGGCTGGGTCTTGGGTCGAGATGGTCCCGTTTAAAAATGAGCAAAATCCACCGAACACAAGCCACATAAAAGGGTGGGGGAAGATTTCAAAAATTAGAGTTTATGTGAAAATATGGCGTGTGTGATATCAAACGAAAGGTAATTGAGTATGGAGTTAAACAAAATACATTTTAGTTTTTTTTTCTTCAAAAAGGGTGGGGGTAGATGTCAAAAATTAGAGTTTACGTGAAAATTTGGCGTGTGTGATATCAAACGAAAGGTAATTGAGTCCGGAGTTAAACAAAATACATTTTATTTTTTGTTTTTTTAAGGGTGGGGGTAGATTTCAAAAATTTGAGTTTAAGTCAAAACATGGCTTGTGTGGTATCAAACAAAAGGTAATTTAGTCTGGAGTTGAATAAGATATATTTCAAGTTTTAGTTTTATTAGCTCGCACGTACACTATAACTATAGTACCTAGTGTGAGGGGCCCATATATTGGCAGAGTATTTTTGTTTAATCACCACACAAAATACATACAACGCATTGGCAAAATGGTACAAATTGGTAAATATTGCAATTTTGTTATCGGTTAAACTTTGAAACTTTTTAATAAAATCGGAATAAAATCCCAATATAATCCTCCAAAGTTATTGTATGAGAACAAATCGAAATATTGATACACATAATTTTTTAAGTAATTAAATACAAAATCTCGCCGCGAAGCTTAGCGAAAATCAATGCTGCAACAGTTTTAAAAGTTATCAAATACCAAGTTGCAAATAATGCAAGGACCTAAAACTATAAACAACAAGTGAAATTAAAGAAAGAAAAACAAGAAAAAAGTTTTCTGCTTCGGCCGGGAGTTATCATACTTTGACAGTGGGAAAGAAGAATTAGAGAGATCAGTTAGTTGACTTGGTCGAGTTAATACCCTGAGAGTTTCTCGTTCTTGTATTGAGACACCGCAGCCTTCATAGATGGAAGTTTTCCGAAAATTTATGTATGGCTTCGGTAGTTCAATGCTAAGAATGTTTGCCTAGAGAGCAAGAGATCCCGGGTTCGAGTCCCGGCCGAAGCAGAAAACTTTTTTCTTATTTTGCTTTCTTTAATTTCACTTGTTGTTTATAGTTTTAAAAGTGTTGCATATATAAAATTTGTCAAGCAAATTTGCTAAAAAGCGGCTGTTTTCGCGTAGCAAAAATCATCCCTATATTTTTATTTTTTTGCCCATGTCGATGATGAATTTCATCAAATTTTTAGTGAATGTTGAAAAAAAATGTTTTCTGTTGGAGACTTTACTGCTAAAAAAATACTTTTAGATATACCTTATTATTTAATATTATTTCCGGTAATTAGCTTTTTTATAAAAAACATAAAAAACTCACGATTTAGGATAGGTAATAATTTTTTTGTTCAGATCACACTTTGTTTTTTCAAAGTTTTGATTTATGAGGAGAAAATAATCATTTAATTTTCTCGCAACAGTAGATCAAAAATCGCCGTAAGATGAAATAATTTTTGAACGCTTGCCATCAAACAATTCCAAATTACTTACATAATTTTACAAAAAGTTTTTGTGTTTGAATTACAGTATCGTAAATTTGTGAAGTGTCTAGTTTATGGGAACAACATCCTAGTGCTAAAATTATAAACCGACTTGCTAGTTAGTAAGTTAAACAATATTAAATCGATGATGGCTAAATCAAAAGTGCGTGATTTGGAATCCTTGTTAAAAAATTCAATTGGAAGTGATATAGAAGTGTTGTCGCAAGAAAATACTTTTCTAACAGCACCTGGTGACCACTACGGAAGCATAATGCTGTCGGTAAAAGCCAAAATTCTTCACAAAAAATCCAGTATAGAAGAAACTTTAAACCTAGTTGCTAAGCTTATCCCAGCTAACGAAACATTAAGACAAGTTTTCGATATTGACGTTACCTTTAAAAAAGAAATGCTAACTTACATCCAAGCAATACCAGCATTAGTAAATTTTCAAAAAGAATCAAATGTTCCAGAAGAAGACTTAATAGTTAATTTATTTCCAAAATGTTTAGGGGCAAGAACTTCCATAGAAAACAACCTGGTCAAAGTGGATGAAGACGCTGTTATTTTGTTTGAAAATTTAAAAGTTCAAGGTTATTTTACCGAAGACAGATTAAGAGGTTTGGACGAATCAGCGACAAATGTAATTCTTAGCAACCTAGCAAAATTCCATGCTGTACCAATAGCTATGAAACTAAAAAAACCAGATGTGTTTCAAGCCAAAATAAGAACCTGTTTAATAAAAAATAAAGGATTTGACGCTAGTCCACCAGAGATGAGAAAAGCATTTGAAAATGATTTGTTAAGCAGTGTAAAGCACTGGCCAGAGTTACATCAATATTTGGATCGTATAAACAAGCTTATTGAAGCAGATAACAAAGACTCATTTGTAAACAGAGTACCACAAGAACCATGGGGTACCATTGCTCACGCAGACTTTTGGACTTCTAATACCATGATCCTAAAAAATGAGGCCGGAGAAACTATTAAAAGCAAAATAGTAGATTTACAGCTGATTAACTATTTATCTTGCGTATCTGATATACTATTTTTATTATTTACAAGTGTTCAAGATGATGTTCTTGACAAACATTTTGATAATTTTCTTAAAAATTACCACAATACACTAATAAAAAGTCTGTCTAGTTTTAACATTGACTTAGAACCTTTTTCGTATGAAAACTTTTTAAAAGAGCTTAACAGTGTGGCTCCAAGTGAATTGTATCATATTTTGGTGATGCTTAAACCGATTTATACAGAAAAAGATGTCATTAAAAACAATGCGGAAAATATTAAAGATGAAGATTTGGCGAATGACAATTTGTTAGGACCTAATCACAGGAATAAAGTTAAAAAGACTGTACTAGCATTAGTAAAAAGGGGATGGTTGTAAAAAAATGCAGTGACATTATTTTATTGTAAACAAATTTTAAATAAAAAATATTGTTTAAAATATTTTGCTATTTTATTATAATATACATAATACTAATTACAAATAAAATTTGCAAAAATTATAAATAAGTAAACTCATAATCTTTGCAAAAGTTTAGGCGTATAGTTCCTCCATTGAAAATTGCCACATAAAAGGCGCCATAAACGCGGCAGGCACAACTATAATTATAAGAACCATAGTAGCATTGGGAAACATTTCAGTATTTTAAGCATGACAACGTATTCTAATGTATTTAGGTAAAAGTATTGAACAAACAAAATCTGATGGCCAACCACGGAACTGTAACATAAACTGGAATGCTAATTGGCCCCAGAAAATCTTACAATTATGACCGCTAGATGTAGGTGACAGATTGGATGTTAAAAGAACGTATTCACGTCAATCAAATCAACTTAACTTTTTTTAAAATTTTAAGTATTGCCTGTATAACCCACAAATTATATGTTTTCCATATTATTTATTACTTTCATGTTTGCCATGTAGTATAACATTTTGTAATATTTGATATTTTATGTAAAAAATTCAAGTTCTAAACTTTTGAGATTGGTTTAAAATCAGCATGTAAATAAGTCAAATTTTTCACTTGGTTTTTTACTTGCCGCACATAGATTGACAGAAATGATAACAAACACAAAAATTCCCAGATTATTTTTGCGAAGTTCTACCGGGTCGAGTTCGTTTAATTTGTTAAATATTGCGTTATTTTTTTCAAAGCAAATAGCAAATATTGCCTTTTATACATGATTAACTGTTTTGATGTGGTCTGCTTCTTACAGTCGCATCGATTTGCCGTTGTTTTCCTTTCACCGGTAAGTTGCGTTATTTTTGAAGCTGGGTTAATGCAGAATCCCTGTTGTGCTTAGTACATTAAGGGCTATCATTGTACCCAACATATTGCACAATGGACAAACCTTATTCTTGCATAATGACTGTCTTTTTGCTTCCTGCTTAGTATGGTAAGATGCACTAAGCACCAAATGTATCCATTGTGCTTTATGTTGCTGGGTAAATCAGTAATAAGTTGCAAGGTAAATCAGGCATTAGTTTACACAAGTTTTGTGTTTTTTTTATTAAATTTTATTAAATATCTCTCCTAATTCCAGTTAAGTCAGGATTTTTATCAGGGGATATACAGGACTGGTCCCAGACTTTCAAAAATTAGGGCAGTTTAGATGTTTAAAACATGTGGTTAGAAAAAATCAAATTTTTTTCCGGTGTGTAATACACCAGAATAATTCTTGGAAAATTCTTTGGAAAAAGGGGGGCCTGGCCCTCTAGCCTTCACTCTTGGACTGCTACTGGGATATACATATACATATATAGTGATAGTTATCAGGTTTAATATAAAAAAGAGGGTCCGCTGAATCCAAATCTGCAGTTAAAACAAATTTCGGGTAATTTAAAGCGGTTGGGGGGGATTATTATATTAGGATAGAACTGTCTATGTTTATGAGACTTAACTAACAAACCTTAATCAAGTTTTTTTGCAGATTTTGGCAGCTTTGCTTAACTCTATTATAAAATTTACTAAGGACTTTTGTGCATCAGCCACCATTTTGAAATATTCAAAATGGCGACCGTGAACAAAAAACAAAAGGAAAGCATACACATGCGATACATCAGTTATAGGGTTTTTGGGTTCGCTGAATCCAAATTTGATGTTAAAAAAAGATTTTGGGGTAATCTGAAGGCGTGCGGGGTATTATGGGGTAAACAGTAAAACTGTTTGTATGGAGACAACGAGCAAATTTTATCAAAGGTTTTTTACAGATTTTGACCGCTCTGCTCAACTGTATTATAAAACTAACCAAAGACTTTTGGTCATACACATGCCAGTTTTTGGGTTCGCTAAATCCAAATATGTTGTTAAAAAAAGATTTTGGAGTAATCTGCATATGCTTCTTCTTGAATTTTTTCCCACGGTCGCCATAATCCCAAAAGTTATTAGCTACTTTTCTAATGGGGTTGAGCAGAGCTCTCAAAATCTGTAAGAAAAATCATGATTAAAGTATTTTCGTTAAGACTTCGCATACGGTTTAACCCAAAAATACCCCCACTCGTCCGGAATATATAAAATCTACTTTTAACAAAAGGTTTGCATTCAGCGAATCCAAAAACCCTATAATTGATGTATCGCATGCATATGCTTTTCTTTTGTATTTTTTTCACGGCACCATCTTGAATATTTAAATATTTTAAACTGATGGCTGATGCCCAAAAGTCATTGGTTAGTTTTATAATAGGGTTGAGCAGAGCTGTCAAACTTTCTAAAAATATTTGATAAAGTTCGTTGGTTAAATCTCCATATAAACAGTTTTATTGTTTATACAGTTAACCAGATTACCCCTGAATCTTTTTTTAACATAATATTTGAATTCAGCGTACCCAACCAAGAACCCTATAAGTAAGGTATCATATGCATGTGCTCCTTTTCTAAATTTTTGCCCACGGTCGCCATGTTGAATATTTCAAAATGGTGGCTGATGGCCAGAAGTCACTGGTAAGCTTTGAAATAGGGTTAAGCAAAGCTTTCAAAATCAAAAATAACTTAATTAAAGTTTGTTCGCTAAATCTCCACATAAACAGTTCTACCGTAATACCATAAATTCCCGGCTATCACCTGTTTCTTTAAATTACTCCTCTTAACTGAATTCAGCGGACCCAAATACCCTAGAATCGGTGTATCGCTTGCCTATGTTAACAGGTCGATTTTATGCATAAAATGATTCTCCCTCCGTTGGGGTACCCCCCAGAAAAAATAGTGTCGAATTTCAATTCTGGCGACCAAAGGCCGACTGAAATAATAGAGAATTATTGAAATACAGCCAGGCTATAATTGTGCCAGACACTATTTTGACACATTCACATTGAAAACTGACAGTTGATCCTTCAAAATTGACATACCAAAGTCGAATTTAAAACTTTCGTCGTTTATTTTCAATTAATAAGAGAAGGCACTATTTATTCCGGTTTGAAAGATCACAGCTGATATTAGAATGTGAAGGTGTCAAAATTGTGCCTGGCACTATTATAGCCTGATTTATTTTAATAATTCTCTATTGTACCACACACATCTATGCTTGATTTAGATATTTTTTTATTTAATTTTTTCACTTTAAAATGGCCGCTATCTTGGATTTTTAAAAATGTTTAAGGGTGCCAGAGTGACATCACTCGGATTAATAATATAGAGCATCCTGACTAACAAAATCTGTAAAAAAAATTCTTGTACCATTAATTTCCCACTTCAAATAGCTGTTTCGCAACCAGATTATTCCAATTCGTAACACAGTTTCCGGAAAAAAAAGTAGTATATCATTTGACAGTGGCGCACCCAGGAATATGTCTTGGGGGCCCGAGGCCTCTTGGGGGAGGGGCGAAGCCTCATGATGTCGAATGTTAAGCTATTTTTTGTGTTTTTTCCTGAAATATGTGGAAAATATGTAAAAAAATCTAAGGCTTATACTGCCGTCCTTAGTAAGACCCACCTATTTGCAAAAAAATCAAAAATGAGTTATGACCGAAAATGGCTTTAAAAAGGTTATTTTCATCTGTTGTTTAAGAAAAATACCCAAATTTTTGTTCGGAAGTATTTTATTTTGAAAAACAAAAAAAATATATTACTATGTACCCTTAGCAAGCATTTAAACTTTAAACTCGCTTTTCTCGAAATAAGTGCAAACGTAGATAGGTGGGTCTTACTAAGGACGGCAGTATACTCTTCAGTGTACACATTTCTTAAAACTGGGTAACATTTAAAATATTAAAATACATTTTATCGAAAATTAAAATCTTGAATAATAAAAATCTCATATAATCAAAATCTCGAAACTAAAATATCTAATAAAATATCGCAAAATTAAAAGCTGATTAAATATATTCAAAATTCGTTTGGTTGATTTGATTAAATTGGCTGGTGAGGTTGGTTGGTTATGTTATTTATTTAGGTTGGTTGGGTAGTTGTGGTAGTTTCAATATTTCGATTTTCAATATTTTGTAATTTTGCTATTTTGATTTTAAATACTTTAATTTTCCATATTTTAGATATTCGACATTTTAATAAATTTAAATTTTAATTTTCATTATAAAGAGTTCGAGATTTTGATATTCGATAAAATATAATTCGATAAAATATGAACAGTGGATATTAGTTACTAAAGTTGTCTTCAAAAGTGCTAAGAAACAGCCAACACGATAACACCTCCCAGGTTTGCCATTTTGTTATTCAGTTAGGGGCACATTTTTGTATGAATGATTTACCGCCTCAATCTGACTATCTTTCTTACATAATTTTTAAACAGTCCCATGTTTCCTTTTGGGGAATTTCTAAAGGTTGGTGCCGATTTGGGGATATTTTGGCAATACCAACCCATTTACCCTCCACCAACTGTCAAGTACATGTAGCGGTCATTTTCTTTCCACGTCATTAGCATTCCAGTTTATGTTACAGTTCCGTGTGGCCAACACTACGGAGCACAATGCTGTCAGTCAAAAATAAAATTCTTTACAAAAAATCTAGTAAAACAGAAACTTTAAAGCTAGTTGCTAAGGTTATCTCAGGTAACGAAACATTAAGACAAATTTTTGATATTGACGTTATCTTCAAAAAAGAAATGCTGACTTACATCCAAGCAATACCAACATTAGGAAATTTTCAAAAAGAATCAAATGTTCCAGAAGAAGATTTAATAGATAATTTATTTCCAAAATATTTGGGGGCAAGAACTTCCATAGAAAACAATCTGGTCAAAGTGGATGAAGACGCTGTTATTTTCTTTGAAAATTTAAAAGTACTAGGTTATTTTACCGAAGATAGATTAAGAGGTTTGGACGAATCAGCTACAAATGTAATTCTTACTAACCTAGCGAAATTTCATGCAGTTCCCATAGCCCTAAAACTAAAAAAACCAGATGTATTTCAAGCCAAAATAAGAACCTGTTTAACAAAAATTAAAGGATTTGACGCTAGTCCACCAGAGATGAGAAAAGCATTTGAAAATGATTTGTTAAGCAGTGTAAAGCACTGGCCAGAGCTGCATCAATTTTTAGATCGTATAAACAAGCTTATTGAAGCAGATTACAAAGATTCATTTGTAAACAGAGTACCACAAGAACCATGGGGTACCATTGCTCATGCAGACTTCTGGACGGGTCTACTACGATATACCTCGATGCTGGAAAATGCGTGTTTTTTTTTTAAATAATAAGTTTAGGTCTTTTTATACCGTTTTCAAGAAAAAAAAATGCGGATTTTTCACATTTTTTTTAGAAATTTCAAAATTAAAAAATTAGTAAAAAATTACACAAATTGCTATAGAAAGAGGTTATTTGACGTTTGTGATGTCGAGATAAAAACGGGCGGCTCACAATCCACTGAACTTGATCTACATGGTCAATTAGCCAAAATAAGGTGACCAACTGTCTGGCAAGGGACGAAAAAAGGTAATTGTGTTTTTAGAAATGTATTTACGCATAGAAATATGGGTACACCATATTTTTTAAATCTAACGTTCTACCTGACATCTGGCTCCAACCATTTAATTGGTCGCGCATTTTCGACTCTGTAAAATCGTCCAAAATCGTCTATTGAGTATTTATAATGGAAAAAATGATGCAGAAAGCTTTATAGTTTGTGATTTATCATAAAAATGATGTAAAAATCAGCACAACCGAACATTCTAATCAGCCTAACCTGACCTTACATAAAGTAAACCACAAAAACGGTAATTCAGCAGTTCGGTTTGGTTTGGTTCAGGTCGGGCTTAGGTAAGGTTTGTTGTGTCTTAAAGTAATTCAGCAGGAGTCGGCTGCGCCGACTCCTGCTGAATTACTTTAAGACACAACAAACCTTACCTAAGAACAAGTCAAACCGAACTTAACTGAGGCAAACTGAACCTAACCGAACCGAACCGAACCGAACTGAACCAAACCAAACCGTACCGAACTGAACCGAACCGAACCGAACTGAACGAAACCGAACCGAACCGTACCGCACAAGCAAGAATCGGCTGCGCCGATTCTTGGTGAATAGTTCTAAATAAATAATTTCCTATAATTTGGGCCATTAACCCTCAGATGCCCCGTAACAAGGCTTTGCTAATCCATTCTCAATCTTTGTTGTTTTGTATGTGAGCAACAAGGACTTAATCGCGATTAAACCCATGATCGCGCTTAAGTGCTTACGGTGCATCTGAGGGTAAGTCAGCGTAAGCAAATCGATTTGGGAAATTTGATATGGCCGAATGACCTGCAAAAAGTCGGCCCAGCAAAAAATTTCTCTCAATGTGTCAAAACATCTGTGGGAAGGTCAACTGTACAAATTTTCAAAGTTATGTGAAAAACCGCGAAAAAACACGAAAAACTAGGTATGTAAGGAATTTAAAATTGTTAAATTATTAATCCTAAGCTAATTTACAAATTTATGTCGAAAATTTGACGACGCAGTGATAGAAATTGATTTTTTTCAACCAAAACAAGTCAAAGAAAATCACTATGTAACGTTTTTTTAAAAAATTATTTTTCAAAAAAACCATACTTTTTTTTTTAATTTCCCGTATCTAAATCGACTAAAAATAGTCCAAAGAATCATTTCCATACAAAAAAATCGTTATATAGGGCGTTTTGACGAGCGAGGTATAACGTAGTAGAACCCTTCTGGACTTCTAATACCATGATCCTAGAAAATGAGGCAGGAAAAACCGTTAAAAGCAAAATAGTCGATTTGCAGCTTATTAACTATTTATCTTGCGTATCTGATATACTATTTTTATGATTTACAAGTGTTCAAGATGATGTTCTTAACAAACATTGTGATAATTTTCTAAAAAATTACCACAATACACTAATAAAAAATCTGTCTAGTTTTACCATTGACTTAGAACCTTTTTCGTATGAAAACTTTTTAAAAGAGCTTAACAATGTGGTTCCTAGTGAATTGTATCATATTTTGGTAATGCTTAAACCGATTTATACAGAAAAAAGGAGTCATTAAAAACGATGCGGAAAATATTAAAGATGAAGATTTAGCGAATGACAATTTGTTAGGATCATTGAGTTGTATAACGCCCTAAAAGGGCGTTAGAGACGGAAAGACAAGGCATTTTTTATTGACCCTATCCAATTTGGTTCCTATGGTCGGGTATTTCTTTTACAATAAAAACAGAGATAGACATTATTGAACATGTGAAACGGACAAAGATAGGGTGATTTTGCATGCTAATAATACCCTAGATAATATAAGGGTACTTTTATCTCTTTCACACTGACGGCATAAGTGCGACAGAAAAGCAGCTGGCTACCTTTAATCCACCTGCCGTATTTGAGTGATTCTACCTGTTAGTCCGTGTATACAGGGAAAACTGATAGACAATGTTGTCTAAGTACGGAAATGATTTTTTTTGAATTTTGTGCGGGAATATTACAAAAAGAAATCTTAAAACGTTTAAAAACAAGTTTAGAAGTAACTATTTGAGTTTAAACATGGTCCAAAATTGTTTTTTGTGCAAAAGAAGAAAAAAAATCCATAAAAAAACAACATTTCATGGGTAAGTCGTCTTGACAGATAGTTTTTCCTAAAACACGAGAAAGTTCAGTAGCGTCACGATAGATAGTTTTTTCTGCGACCGTGCGATTTTACCCTCACACATTTTGATTCAGAGAGTGTCACTTCCCCGCACTTTTTTTTGCATTGCATGAAAATTAACAAAAAGTATTTGATTTTCTTAAAATGATTTCTTTTTAAATGCTTACATACCGATTTTTATCCAGTTGTTTTGTTTTTTCGAACCAAACTTTTGACATGTCACGGTCGAGTTTCATACATCTTGATGAATTGTTACACACACTGATCTATGTTTTTATAATTTCGATAAATTTAATGTTTTTTGCGGACTTTACAGTAATTTTAAGTTAAATTTTGGTCTTTCATCGCGAAAGTATATATTTATTATTATATGACCACCGCGACCGGTCTACAGGCCGGTATCATATGTTTATGTCCTTCTAATGTCATTTGACTATCATGCTGTCTTACTTAATAAGGTAACTTAGTTTAATTAATAATTTTGTCCTACATAATATAAAAGAAGAATAGAAACCAACAAAAAATTTGTGACACTTCGATTACCCATTTTCTTTGATTGCGATGGATTAGGGTGACCAGATTACGGTTTATTAGGGTGCCCAGAGTGCGCAAAAAAAGATTTTGAAAAATTTCCCTAAAAAAATTGAAGACCAAACACTCACTCGCCACTCAATGTTTATGGTCGCATACACTAATCCTAACTCGATTTCCGACGATTATGGACAATGGTTACCCCCTGGACATAAACCTAACAACTTTTACTATATTTATTAACAATAGGTAGGTTAGGTTTGGTTAGGTTGGGTTAGGTTGGGTTAGGTTGGGCTGGGTTGGGTTAGGTTGGGTTAGGTTGGGTTAGGTTGGGTTAGGTTGGGTTAGGTTGGGTTGGCTTGGGTTAGGTTGGGTTAGGTTGGGTTATGTTGGGTTAGATTGGGTTAGGTTGGGTTAGGTTGGGTTAGGTTGGGTTAGGTTGGGTTAGGTTAGGTTGGGTTAGGTTGGGTTAGGTTGGGTTAGGTTGGGTTAGGTTGGGTTCGGTTGGGTTAGGTTGGGTTAGGTTGGGTTAGGTTGGGTTAGGTTGGGTTAGGTTGGGTTAGGTTGGGTTAGGTTGGGTTAGGTTGGGTTAGGTTGGGTTAGGTTGGGTTAGGTTGGGTTAGGTTGGGTTAGGTTGGGTTAGGTTGGGTTAGGTTGGGTTAGGTTGGGTTAGGTTGGGTTAGGTTGGGTTAGGTTGGGTTAGGTTGGGTTAGGTTGGGTTAGGTTGGGTTAGGTTGGGTTAGGTTGGGTTAGGTTGGGTTAGGTTGGGTTAGGTTGGGTTAGGTTGGGTTAGGTTGGGTTAGGTTGGGTTAGGTTGGGTTAGGTTGGGTTAGGTTGGGTTAGGTTGGGTTAGGTTGGGTTAGGTTGGGTTAGGTTGGGTTAGGTTGGGTTAGGTTGGGTTAGGTTGGGTTAGGTTGGGTTAGGTTGGGTTAGGTTGGGTTAGGTTGGTTCAGTTTGAGTATGTTCGGTTAGGTTCCGCTAGGATTGTTTAGGTTAGGTTTAGCTATATTCGGTTAGGTTCGGTTCAGTTTAAGCAAATCGAACCGAACCGTTAGATTCGGTTTGATTTGGTTCATTTCGATACGGATGGGTTTGCTTTTGTTCAGTTAGACCTTCGATAAATTTTAAAAAAGTAAATAATTATTAATTTTTAGTGTTTTAAGGAATAAAAATTGATATAATGTTCAATTAAACTAATTTTTATTTGTAAAAATGTAGGAATCATAGTTTTCTTGATTTTGTTTTGAATTTCATGCTTTTTTAAAAATTGTGCATTTTCATAAAAGGACCAAGAAAACTCACCCCGATTTCGATCAGTGACCTTAGTTATTTCAAGTTTTTGTTGACAGCTGATAGACGTCAGGGACCGTTTTGTTTCAGTTTGAAATGAGAAAATGCTTCTTTTCTAGCAATTTTTATGGGTTTTAATGGGGTTTTAAGAATGTTTCAATTTCAATTTTTTTAACAAAATCAACGATAGTCCGCAATTTTTTTTTTAGAAATCACTATAAAATGGTCTAAAATTATCATTTTTTAAAAAACTTCGTAGTTTTAAGAAAGGTGGTAAAACGTACCAGACCCCTGAAATGTGTTGCAGTCTAGGACAACTGGGCGCCGCCAACTCGGCGCCACCAACTGGGCGGCAGGCCAACTGGGCGCCGGGCCAACTTGACGCCGAGCCAACTGGGCGCCGGACTAAAATATTTTTTCTTGATAAAATGTGCAAATGAAAAACAAACTTAAAAAAATTAAAATGGCGCATCCAAAATGGCGGACTTTCTTATTTATGCATCGATATGTATCGAATATGGAACTTGGCGGTGTTTCAAGTCGCAGAACACTACACCTACCAAATTTCAACACTCGACTTAATAGATGTTGAAAGTTTTGTATAAATAACATATTTATTTTGTTTTTATCTGCACATTTTATCGAAAAAAAAATAATCCGGCCATTAGTTGGCCCGGCGCCCATTAGGCCCGGCGTGGCGCCCTGTTGGCGGCGCCGAGTTGGCCCCGCGCCCGGTTGTCCCATTCCGAATTGAAATTTTTAGTTCCGAAATTTCATCTGACTCGAGCATAACTTGTAGTCCACCCAAGAAAAGAAGAGTTGAAGAAGACCCTTGTTCAAAGAAAGAAAATATTTTACCTGGAAGGTACAACATTTGTAAAGTTCTAAGATGAAAACAATAATTTTAATACATCCACTGCACTTAGCATGCTTAGAAATTCTTTTTACTCTTTTTTTTTACTGAAGAGAATTTTGTAAACACACACAAGTAAGTATTCATGAATTATTTATTATTCAAACAGAAAATTGTTGATAAAAAAATTCTAGTGGAATTCAAAATTTTTATTTTGCGCCGCCACTGCCCTTTTTTATCCAAGACAAGCAAATAGAATATTTTTGCGATGTTGCATGTTTCCGGACTCACCAAACCGAAATTCTATTTTCATCCCTATTTTGCTGATTAAATTCTTACTTGTATTTGGTCAATTGCGATAAAAGCTTGATATAATGGCAATTTTGGCCCATGCCGGGTCTACCCGTAGGGTATAGAAGTCAATGGTTAGGATCTAATCACAGGAATAAAGTTAAAAAGACTGTACTAGCATAAGTAAAAAGGGGATGGTTGTAAAAAAAATGCAGTTTAATTTATTGTATAAATAAATTGTATTTTAAATAAAAAATATTGTTTAAAAATCCTATGCTATTATTACAATATACTAAGTAGACATAAAATTTGCGAAAATCTGTTAAAATCTCTAAGAATGAATAAAATATATTTGGGATTTTAAAAGTATGTGCAAATTTGAAAATTTATTGTCAAATTTTGGGAAACCTTTCAGTATTTTATGCACGACAACGAACCTAAATAAATATCTAAGAATAAATCAAATATATTTGTAAGAAGATCTAGAAGAAACATTTAGTTGGTTTTCAAAAGTCAGATCATAAACTAACAAATTATGCAGAGTAACCCAGTTTTATAAAGCATATATAATTATTTAAATTCTACAAATCAAAATGAGTATTACATTATAAACATATGAACTAATGTTGATTTTTTTCCAACTGCCAAAAGTTTGTAACCTGAGCAAAGCGAGGGCTACATTACATTTAGAAACAAAAATAAACTTTAGTTTCGTGAGATGTATTATCTTATTTGCTTTGGGATAGAAAAAGTTAACGTCTAAAATCATTTAAAAATTTTATCTTGAAAACAACGTCAAAGTTAAAAAAAAGTGAAGGAACCAGTGGGGGCAGAGGGGCCTGGGCACCTCCCCCCCTCACCCTGATGAAAAGGTTGGTTTGAAGAAAATTTACCCACAAAGCCATTTTTGCATGTTTTTTATAAAAAAAAACTGACTATTTCAAAAATTTTCGCATTTTTTCACCTGTGATTTTAAATTTCAGACGTAAGAATGATTAAAAACCCACGCAAACCAAGAAATATTTTGGTTTTTGCTTCCCCCTTGGCTCCTCCCCTCTGGAAATCCTGGATCCGCTTTGATTGGTGTGTTTTAGATTTAAAATTATGCAACATAAAACTAAATTACTCTGAAATCTTAAAACAAGATTTTAGCACTTCATATTTTAACATCTTATAAAAAAAATATCACCCCTTTATTCTCCAACTTCTAGTCTTTATATCCATCCTCTTTTAACTATCTGTAGTACAGTGGCTTTCATTTTTCGCCTATGATTCGGCCCCAGCAGATCTTTTCTACTCCAGTCAGTGTCCTTAAATTCTTCGGCAGTGTTAGTGACCTAAAAAAATAATAGTTTTTAAGTTTTATTTATGTAATCTTTTTGCTTATTCAACATTGGATTTTATTAGCTCCTGGGTGTTTTTATGTCCAAACTCCTACATTTATTGCTATTAGGGGCTTATTGCAATAAAGCCAGGCAGTAATTGTGCCGGGCACTATACTGACAGTTTCGCATTATAGGAACAGCTGTCTTCTTTCAAAATTAGCCCTTGTGTATTATATGAGCCGGAATTAATAGTGCCGCCAGTATTAATGGAAAATAAACGACTGGATTTATAAATTCGACTTAGGTATGTCAATTTTGAATGATCAACTGTCAGTTTTCAATGGAAAACTGTCAGAATAGTGCCCGGCATTATTATTGCCTGACCTTATTGCAATAAGTCCCTATTATGCCTTGTTTTCATCCCAGGGAGCACTAGAGTCTCTATATTGGCCTACTGTCACATACAGCGACCCAAGCGAACACGACCGAACTTGATACCGACCGGTTGAAGTACAGCGTGTCCCATTTTCAATGGGATTAAATGGGAAACTCGGTTATTATTAAAGATATCGATTTTCTGATTGCACCTTATCGTGCTCTTTTTTGGAGCCCTTAAAAATGGTGTAATCAGATTTTTGCTATACCCTGTGGTTTCGCTAATACAGGGAGTTTTTGAAAAAATTGCATTTTAATTAATTCCTTGTATTTCGCTTATTTTGCAAGATATTTTTATTCTGTAAAAACCTTTCTATGGCAACTTTTTTAGAGCAAAATAATGACGTTGTCAATTTTTAAAAATATTGTTTAGTTTTTAAGATATGGTATTTATCATAAAAAAATTAAATACGGACCTGGATTTTTTTATTACTACTTTGATTAGTTCCATGCTATTATTACCTTAAAATGATAAAACTTTAATATTTTTTTGATTTAAGGTTAAAAAAAGAAATTTAATATTTGAGAAAAAAATTATAGTCCGAACCTGGAAATTTCCAACGTAATTATAAATTAAAAGTTGCAAGACACACTAATTGAACAATTTTTAGTTTATCTGTTTTGAAATGATAATTAAAAGATTTATAAATAAAGTAAAAAACGTTAAAAAGTTACAAAAATAATATCATACTAATTATTTGATAACCGAACAGCAGGTCGTGAAATTTACAAAACAAAAGCGTGGAATTGACATTGTCATTTTACTTGCCATTTTTGTGAATGGCTTACAATTATTTTAAACTGGCTAGAAATCGACCATATCCAGATTTTAAAACATGTGATATGTTTGACTGCTTCATTCAAGCAACAAAATCCCAATATTTAAATGGCAGAAATATTTTTATGCAAAATGCGTTAAGAAAAATTACTCAAAAATGCAAACAATGTCTTACACATAATGGTAATCAGAAAAATTAGTTATTTTTTATTATTTGTTGTTTTTTGTATTTTTCGTAGACTTTGTTTCAAATAAATCTGTAAATTAACGTAAAACCTTTTTAATATGCTAAGTATCAAAACAGTTAAACTAAAAATTGTTTAACTATTATGTTGGAAATATCCAGGTTCGGACTAATTTTTTTTTTTTAAATATGATTTTTTTTTACCTTAAAAGAAATTTTTTTAAAATTTTTATTATTTTATGATAATACTAGCATTAAACCAATCAAAATAGTAATAAAAAAAATTCAGGTCCGTATTTAATTTTTTTATGATAAATACCATATCTCAAAAACTGAACAATATTTTAAAAAATTGACAACGTCATTATTTTCTTCTAAAAAAGTTGCCATAAAAATGTTTTTACAGAATAAAAGTATCTCGCAAAATAAGCGAGATACAAGGGATTATTAAAAATACAATTTTTTCAAAAACTCCCTGTATTAGCGAAACTACGGGGTATAGCAAAAATCTGATTACGCCATTTTTAAGGGCTCAAAAAAAGAGCACGGTAAGGTGCAATCAAAAAATCAATATCTTTAATAATAACCGAGTTTCCCATTAAATCCCATCGAAAATGGGACACGCTGTACAGGTCAAATAACTACAAAGATTTGGTTCACCCTAATATAATGTGCAATATGATAATAAGCATTTCTAAGTGAGTTTCATCTCATATAAATTCAAATTAGCTTTAGAAATAAAGAAAAACCACATAAAAAATTTGTAAGAAAATGTAATTTTTTGGAAATTTGCTCCGTGCAATAGTAGGATTCCCCTTAAAATATTCTCAAATTGTAGTACTACCCCCTAAATTTCGAGAAGCAATAGAAATAATACATGATTTATAAAAAAAAGTAACACACAAAAATTTTCAAAGCTAAATAATACATAAATAACTTAAAACTATATCTGTAGATACATTACCGTATTAAATAGGTATCAATAATTAAATATTGTAAAAAGCTCAAGATATGTTCTGTTTTATATATTATATACGTTTTTAATTACAAATGCACCAAAACAATTGAACATCGGTTTAATCATCGTTAACTTGTCTAACAGACAGCTGACACTGACTTACACCGTTTATATTGGGCATCTCCTTGTGACGTTTGGAGGTTTAAATATGACTACCATTTTTAAACCAAAATATTATATTCTTTTTATTTATTTCTAATCTTTGCGTAGAAATAATGTCTACAACAAAAAACGATGACCCATATCGCAAGGTATTTATGAACAATTTATATAAATAATAAAAGCTATTGCATTCACGGGAAAAATAAGTTAAACCTTTAACCAAAATCTACACTTGTATACCTAGAATTGTAGCACTTAGCACTGTAGACCCTTTAGTAAATACTGGTGTAAATGATTTTGATGCAATTTTGATTGAATAGGGCAAATTCTTAAATTATGTAACGCAAAAATTTAGGACTTTTAAGCCCCCCTCCACATTCGTAACGCATTTAAAAAAAATACATTAACAAATCATTGAGTCTAACGCATGGCTAAATAACCTCCCCCCCCTAGAGCTTTACCAAAGACCGATGAATGTTTATCTGTTTTTGGCTTAACGTAATTTAAGAATGGTCCCATAGATGTAAAAAAAAATAATAAAACTCAAAATTAAAGCCGTCTTAGGTAAGCTTTCTTCGGGCTTTTGCAAGCCATACCTGCATCAGATATTAGCAGGTTAACCCCAAAAATTTGGCAAGTATATCTTAAAATTCTAAAAATTCCAGAGAGTAGAAACTAAATTAAATCCTATAATTAACTTCTTTGGTTTTTGAAATAAATATTAAACATTTCCAAGACTTACTTTTCCCCTTTCTGTGCATATGGGTTTCAACATGACTAGGACATGATAGAGTTCCGTGGGTGCAGCGGCATCTAATTCTTTTATGAAATTGTCCCAAGAAAATGGTCCTAGGTCTACTCCATAGTCTTTTAATGTATCCATAAAGCAATCGTGATATAACCTAAATAAAAAAAATATGGAAAAAACTATATATTTTTTTATTATTTAAATTAATGCACAATAATATTTTTGCAAATATTTTTTTATTTCCATAACTTTCAAAACTTGGCGTCAAATATTACCTCAGAAATTCGTCAAATTTCTGATCCAAAACATCATTTATGACACTGGTTAATAGAAAGAACACAAGATCCGTGACGCAGGACCAATATCTCATAATTTGAAGATCTACCATTTTGTTGCCTATGGTCCTTCCTGTGTCGTCTTTGAGCACCATTGTGTTACTAACCTAAAAAGACAGAGAGAAGAGCGGACTCTTTAATTTTGTTAAAATTCAAGCCTTATAAAATTTCACTCTAGCACAGAACTACGGAAGGAAGGAAGAAGAAATCCAGCCACCAAATCACAAACTATATTTAGTTTTGACACACATAATAGACACATGGTCACTATGCAATAGATTAGGTTTCGATATTTCCCACCCAAAATAAAATTCCTAGATCCGCCTCTGTGTTAGTAATGTTTTCTTGGAATACTCAGTTTCTAGTTAGTAGTTTCAAGTAAATTTTTAGTCTCCTACCCAAAAGTCAGCATGACACATGGTACCCCAAGGTTCATTAGGGTTGCTTCTCAAAACATAAGGATTGGCAGCTCCCTCATCTACAACCTTTTGCAGCCTTTCGAGATAAGGTTGTAATTCTGGAACATCCCTGGCACCCTCCATAATTGCATTGTGGAAGGTTAACCCCACCTCAGGAGGTAACTGTTCCAATCCTAAAAAGATTTATTTTTAAATTTTTCTTATTTATTAGATTGTTATCTATGGTTTCGATAAAGTTTCCTAGGCAGAAGATAAAACAAACCATAGACAAATATTATAAGTATTTCCAAAAATTTTTTAGCACTTTTTATTGAATAGTTATTTACCTCTGTTAAAAATTGTACATGGTAACACCTTTTCCTTAAAAACTTCGGGTTTGACAAGCTTAAGGGCTATTGGTACCGCATGGAACCTGGCTAGGTCTTTAATTATGACTCTAGTAGCTACTTCGTCAAATCCTTTGAGTCTGTCATCTGTTTGGTATCCTAAAAATTGCTCAGGTTAGGTCAGTTTAATTAACCTGCGTCTTGATAGTTGCAGGGAAGAGAAGGAACCTGAGAGCATAAGACATCTGCTGCTTGAATATCCATTGGCGTATATAAGGGGGGGGGGGGCATAATATACGGTCTCATGCGGTCTCGGGTCCCTTCCCCAAAACTATCTCGGACTCACCCCGAAACTATTTTCTATATACGCTACTGTATAACGCTATAGGTTTTCCTTACTTACAAGATCTAGAAGAACCAGATACCTTAGGGCAGTGGCGTATATAGGAAAAAAGTTTCGGGGTGGGCCCGAGACCCCATGAGGCCGTCTACTATGGTATTTTATGTTTGTATTCATGAAATATGTGGAAAATATCTAAAAAAAGGTCTTAACTTCGGGGGGGGGGGGGGGGGTCCGGCCCCCCTAGCCTTCCCCCTTATATACGCTACAAAAGTGAGGCAATCATAGGTTACTTTGCAAACAATGGGAAACTTGAATTAGCAGATGCATATTCTCAAGTACGCAGGCATGTTTTTGGCACGTAGACACACAGCTGCTATGTCGGTGAACGACATATTTGTGGTTTATTTACATTTTGCAGTGTTTTGCGTTAGTCGTGTAAAATAAGAAACAATTCACGTAAAAAATTGTATGAGATACAGTTGTTTGCAGATGTTATTTTACTTTATTTAAAAGAAACTTCATTAGTAAACCTAACTATTGAGATAAATTCAGAATTAAACAATGTAGTACATTGGCTAAATGCAAACAAATTAAAATTAAATGTAAATGAAACAAAATGTATTATTTTAAATTCGAAAAGTGACTTAACACATTTTGCAATCACCATAAATAATGGGAAATAAGAAATTACAAATTTGTTGAAATTCTTTGTATGATTATATATTTAAGGTTAAAGTTTGATAAATACTACGAACATATTATATCAAAAATTTCTTCAAAATTGATTATTTAGGAAAGATTAGTTATTATTTATCATTTTTTTCTAAAAAATTTGTTTACAGTACAACAATATTACCACATTTTTCCTACTGCTCAACTATATTATACACAGCGATTTATAGATAAACTTCAAATATTACAAAATAGAGCAATGAGAATACGTCTCAAAGCAGATAAATACACAAAAATTAAACTAATGTTAAAAAAATTAAATGAACTTAATGTAAAAAATGTTATTTGCTATAATGTTTGTATATTTATTTACAAAATTCAACACAATCTATTACTAGAGCAACTGAAAGATTTTGGTCCCAAAAAGCTGAGGGCACGGCAGTGCCTCGCCAAGTTCGCGCGCCGTAACCATCTTTTCTGGAAACATTTCAGCCGATATTTGACCTACCTAAAACTCTACTTCGGAATGAGCTACGAATCTCAAACTTTGCACAGTCGTAGATATCCATGGAGTTAACAACCCCTCCAAGTTTCATGGAATTCCATAAAGTAGTAAAGTAGTTACAAAATTTCAAAAAACGTCGAAATTGTCACTCACTCACTTACTCATGTATAGATCATCAATATTCTACTGTACTTACAGACATGCTACAAAGCTGAAATTTGGCAGACTGAGAAATTATGACCAAACCCCTGGAAAAAATCAAAAAACCCCAAAATGTTAATTTACTCTCCTCCCCTATTATTATATAGCTTTACTATGTAAAATTAGCATCGCCCACTTCCAGAAATGCTAGAGAGTTGAGCTTTGGCAGACTGATAGAAACTATGATAAAACTATAGGAAAAAATCAAAAAACCCCAAAATTTTAATTTACTCCCCTCCCCTATACATTTAAAGTTATGTAAAATTAGCATTGCCCACTTCCAGAAATGCTAGAGAGTTGAGCTCTGGCAGACTGATAGGAACTATGATAAAACTATAAGAAAAAATTAAAACACCCCAAAATTCTAATATACTTCGCTCCCCTATAAATGTAAAGTTAAGTAAAAGTAACATTGCCTACTTCCAGACATACTAGAGAGCTGAGCTTTGGAAGACCGATAGTAACTACGATAAAGTTATAGAAAAAAATTAAAACACCCCAAAATTCTAATTTACTTCCTTCCCCTATTAATGTAAAGTTATGTAAAAGAAACACTGCCCACTTCCAGAAACGCTAGAGAGCTGAACTTTTTAAGACTGAAAGACAATATGATAAAACTATATGAAAAAATTTAAGAACACCAACATTTTAATTTACTTCCCTCTCCTATAAATGTAAATTAATATAAAACTAGCATTGCCCATTTCCAGAAATGCTAGAGAGCTGAGCATTGGAATGCTAATAGAAATTATGATAAAACCATGGGAAAAAATTTAAAAAGTCCAATATTTTCATTTACTCTCCTCCCCTATAAATGTAAAGTTATGTAAAAGTAACATTACCCACTTCCAGAAACGCTAGAGAGCTGAGCATTGGAAGACTGATAGGAACTATGATAAAACTATAGGACAAAATTTAAAAACACGACAATTTTAATTTATTTCCCTCCCCTATACATGTAAATGTATGTAAATTTATGTAACATTGTGCACTTTCAAAAACGCTAGAGAGCTGAGCTTTGGAAGGCTGATAGGAAGTACGATAAAACCATGGAAAAAAATTAAAAAATCTCAAAAATTTAAGTAAGGCATAGCAAAAGTTTTGAACAATATTCCGCATATTTTACTACTTGAAAAATTAAGTATTTTCCAATTCCTTTAAAAAAGAAATGAAATCACAACAAAAACATTTTATGTAAAAAAAAGCCAAGTACGCGAAAATAACATTCCGTAAAAAGAATTGAAATAAAAGTAAAGCCAAGTTCTCCAATACAAATTTCAAAATGAAAGGTTCTTACTAGTTTGGAAATATTTTTCTAAACTTGGCTATTACGGCTGTAAATGACTCTTAGGCACAGTGCTAAATTGAACATAAAGAAGTTTGGCTGTAATAGCAAAGTTTAAAAAAATACTAGTAAGAACCTTTCATTTTGAAATTTGTATTGGAGAACTTGGCTTTACTTTTATCTCAATTCTTTTTACGGAATGCCATTTTCGCGTTTTTTTTACATGAAATGTTTTTGTTATGATTTAAATTTCCATTCACATTACACAAGATACAAAGACAATTTTCATTTAAATAATTCCCAAAAGTTACTTGAAGAAAAAGGGTTGACAGAATTTAATAGCTGGCCATACACACAGAGGTTGATCCGCCGGTTTGGAATGGCGCGGTTCAAACTGGCGGATTTGTCTTTCAATTAGTGGACATTCCACGCGCCAGTTATAGCCGATATAGATTTATCTGTGAGTTCAGACCGGCGGGCGAAACTTGTGGGTTCCGCGCTCGATATTTTAGCCGGCGCAGACTTGTCTGTCGGTTTACACTGTGCCAGGGATAACAGACCATTCATATAGTCTCTCTTTAATTTATTGAATATTATGGCACATGTTTCCGGAATGATATAACCAAGTGCAGAAATCCCCACTGAAAATTTCAGATTTTCATATTATGATCTTCCCGTGGCAAGTCAATTGGGTATCTTGTTTCGTAAGATCCGCTCTTACCAAATTTAATAAAAGGTCATACGTGTTAATATTCATTCTTAAATAATTTTTAAAATCGTCTAGATCATTTTCTCTTAACTCTTTTAATAGAAGGTCATGGCTAAATAGTAGATTTTTTTTTGTGTTAGTGGACTGCAACAGTTTTAAACCGTTGCGGACAAAACGGTCAGACTTATCTGTGCCGTTCCAAACCGACGGATCAACCTCTGTGTGTATGGCCAGCTAATATCACGGAGCGCTGGCTAGTTTAATGAGTACCCAAGTTCTCGCTGCCTTATATCCTGCTTAACTTCGTTGTTGTACTATTAATTTTATCACTTAGCCATGAAATTTCGTAATATTTGGAAAAACTTGTGCATTGCGAAAACGATGACTTTTATGTTTTCCCCATAATAAAATAAAAATAATAAATAATTTAAAAAAATATGATTTGGAAATGTAATAGGTACATTGGGAATATTTGAAAAAGTAGGTAGTTTATTGGAGAAATGTAAGCTGGTTATTAAGTTTTTTTTTCTAACCCTAATCATTTCTAAAATTTATCAAAAACGTGTCTGTGTGTTAGGTTTTGTGGCCTGGAACGAACAAACTGGTCAGCATCTATATCAAAAACGAAAACTTGTTCATTTATCAAAAATTAGGTTCGAAATTTACTGCAAAATCAAGCAGAATCAATGAGTATATGACCCATAACATAAACTAATAATAAGTAGAATCATAAACTCATTTGTGGTAGAATTAAAAATGTAGGAAGGTTTTAACTTATAGCAATTGTATTATTGGTCATATACTCATTGCTTATAGTTTATTTTCTATAAATTCTGCTGATTCATGAAAGGCAAGATAACGCACTAAATACCGTATTCGTTATAACAAAAACTTTACTTGACTTCTATTTAAAATTATTAGATACGCACAGACCCCTCAAATTAACGATACATATATCTGTAATTACCAATTTTTCAAATGTCATATGTACTTAAGGCTAATTACATCTATTAAAAAATTGTTTTAATAAGACAGAGTGCCGCAGCGGAATTGAATAATTTTTGCCTAATCATTCCTTATACGTTGCCCACATAGCACAATCACGTGTTTAACACGTAAAAAACACGTGAGAAAAAAAACGTTGATTTTAAAAGCTGCTAGAAAAAAACTTAATAGGTCATTCATTAACGTTATAAAAAATAACGTTGCTAAAAACAGCGTTGTATTAACGCCATTATCAAATCAAAACAGCTTTGGCCTCTAAACTTCAAACACAAGTTAATGAACTGATCCCTGATCCTTCACGATCACAACGCATCAGTTATTAACCTGATATAGACACATAAATATTGTGTGAAAGTGTTTAGTGTTGAAAAATCTTGTTTAGCTTTTATAGAAAACATAATGTATGTATAGAGATTTTGTCTTAACTTGAGCGCCATCTTTCAAAATTGTCTTTAAATATTGTAGTCTCAAACTAGTGAACTTTTAAAAGTTCCTTTCGCGTTACTTTTAATTTAAAAAAAAAATAATAAAAAACATGACAAAAAGAGACGCAGAAAGTTATTACTTTTAACAAGTCTTTATCTAGAGGGCTTTTAGAACACGCTTTCGTACCTTTTTTTATTAAAAAACATTTAGAGAAAAAAATGTGACAAAATAAGACGCAAAAAGTTACTAGGTTTGAGAAGTCTTAATCTAGTGGCGTTTTACAACATGTTGTGGAGCACTTTTCACGTGTAACATTAGCACATGAAAAGGTAAAAAATATGTTATAGACACAGCACCAGAAACTTCAGCGAAAATTACATTTTTTATAGCTTGGTTTTAAGTTATCTTTAAGCATGTAGAATTAACAAAAACAAATTTTACATGGTATGAGGTTGTTTTCTAGTAAAAATTAACTTTATTATTTTTGTTCACGTTAATTTAACGTTGGGGGTGTCTATTTTTTAAATTATTTAATAATTTTTATAAAACCTCAGCTTAATAAAAAAAAAATAAAGTTAAAAATGTGTTAAATAAAGCTAGTTGTTTAAACAAGAACAGAGCAAAAACAATGTTGTCACAGCAGAATATTACTTTTAATTTTAATTTAATAATTCTTGGGATATATCTGCATACAAACAATAAAACATTGTTTAAAAAGACCACAAAAAATTACCATACCTTGAACTTTTAAATTTTCAAAAACCAACACTGCATCTTCGTCAACAAAGTTCTTGTTTTCATCTAAGCATAATCTGGCACCATAGCATTTTGGGAATAGTTTGTCCAAGTATAAAGCTTCAGGAATTCCATATTCTTTCTGAAACTCCACCTGGAAAAAAAAACAAGAAATTTATCAAGAGGGTAATGGGTACTTTGATACTGAGAAAAGTATCTACACTAAGATTAAAAAATAATACCGCTACTCATATTTTTCGATAGAAAAATTTAAGCTGACACAAAAATAAAGAAAATGAACTCAGAACTACAACCCGAAATAAAAGAAAAAATCACCTGGAAAAGAAGGTGTAATGATGTAGTTAATAACCTATATATTCTTCTGAATAAAATACTAAAAGAAAAGCGAATCCCAAACAACTGGAAAGAATCAGTAATCATTATTCTACACAAGAAAGGCGATGGAGCAGACCTAAAAAACTATCGACCTATAACACTCCTCAATGTAATTTATAAGCTTTTCACGAAAATATTAACAGATAGACTATCAACAAATTTTGACGAATACCAATAAAAAGAATGAACCTATTAAAAATGAAAATCCTAACGAGTCAACGAATACAACATTCCACTATATATAGCGTTTGTACACTTTGAAAAGGCTTTCGATAGCATTGAGCCCTGGGCAGTGAAGGCATCTTTAATTAATAGAAGAATAGATCACAGATACACAGACCTAATATCCAATATATATAGCGAAACAACATCAGTCAAAATTCACGAAGGAACCAACCCAATCCGCATAAGAAGAGCTCTTATACAGGGGGACACAATATTCCCTAAACTATTTAACCAGGCCCTAGAAGATTTTTTAAAAATCTTGAAAAAAAGATTGGGAAGAAATAGGCATCAAAGTAAGCAAACAATACTTGAACCACCGAAGATATGCTGACGATATCGCCTTAATAACAGATAACAAAGAAGAACTGATAAAAATACTGAAAGAACTAGATACAGCAGCTAAAAATATAGGCTTGAGTATGAACTACACTAAAACTGATTAACAAACACAGATGAAGATATCTCGATCAGAACCAACCAAGAAAAAATAGAACAAGTAGAGGAGTTATCTAGGATAATTTGTTAAACCAAAAAAAGAACACCAAACAGCTGAAATGAAGAGACGAGTAAAATTGGCCTAAGTAACAACATACAAAATAAAAAAATATTTGCAGTCCCTCAAAACGAAAGTGTATTACCTATATTATATCCTTCCTGTACTCCCGGACCTGGACATTTACAAAACCAAATATGGTTAAGCTAACAAAAGCTCAACGATCAATGGAAAGACAAATGTTACATGTAAAGCTAACAGATAAAAAAAGGAATGAATGAACAAGAAATAAATCAAAAGTGAGGAACGATCGATGGAACAAATGTATTGGAAACTGGAGGCCTTGGGAAAATAAAAGAAGTAGAAGAAGACCCCAAATGAGAGGGGCTGCCGATTTGAAGAAACATGCGATGACTAGATGGATGAACATGGCGACAGACAGAGAAGAGTTGAAGATATCGGGGGAGGCCTATGTACAAAGATGGATCGAAGAAGGCTAAATAGATATATAGATATAAAGATCAATGATAATGCGCGCGAATGGGTTCGTTGATTTGGACGGGATAAAATAAAACGGCGAACAGACATTTGAATCTTCGTTGTTCTGCTCGTCGAAATCATTGTTCGTTGAAATATTCAAGTGTGGACCCGGCTTTAGTGGCCTAATACCCTTTTCTTTCGATTATTATACAAAAAAGGATATGAACCTACCTTTTTTAGAATTTCGGTAGATAAACATTTTAAAAAAATTTTAAATTAAAGTACTCAGAAAGAAATGTTCATCCAAAATAATAAATTGGTAAAAAATTTTTTTTAAGTCACAAGCTTTTATAAAATGCACTAAAAATTTTAAAATAATTTTCTAATATTCTAATATTATCATAATAATAAAAGCGATGGCCTACTGATGGAAATTTTGACGATGTTATCACGATAAGATATCCATATCAATTAAATATCAATATTTGCAAGAATCAATCTAGCAGAAAAATGCAGAGGTACACAACCCAGCCAACGCGACCCAACCCGACCCAAGATACCCCAGCATTTCTCTGACATAGGTATGGCAATGGCATAACATTGCGGCGCATCAAACATATTTTTGATGACCTGCTATGTTGAATATTCTTTAAGTGTTTAGATTACAAATTTAGATTAACTTATGTTAGAAAATTATTTTTTAATTTTTAGCGCATTTTATAAAAGCTTGTGACTTCAAGATTTTTTTTTACCAATTTATTTTTTTCTTAATATTGTATTGTCTTGGGACCTCTATGTGTCTACCAAATTTCATCCAAATCGAATAATGGGAAGTGTGTCAAAAACGCTTCACAAGATTTGATAGATAGTTAGTTACATAGTTAGTTAGATAGTTAGTTAGATAGTTAGACAGAACATCTGAAGCTAAATAAAAAAAACTTGTAATAAAAAAGAAACTGAGTTTAAATTGGTCACGAAAGGAGCAATTTTGTAACATTCGCCAGAAGATTGCTATCTTTTACAGAAGATTGCTATCTTCTGCAATACTTACTAATAATAATAATTCAAGTCGTAAGTACACATTGTAGGTATTGCCTGACAAAAAAAAACTATGAGTGAAAGCAAAACAATACATTGTTTTCAAGAGAGGTAGGTAAGTACGTTTAACTTTCTCAATTTTTTAAGTGAATCAATTTGATTATTGATACACATCTCCAAATAATAAAATGTGCAAAATCAATTCGATCTAATTAGTTATACATGGTGGTCTAAATTTGATGTTTTTGAAAGATTTCAGGAGTTCCTGAGGGATATAAAAAATACTCCTAAACTCACACGATTCTACCCCCACCTTTTTTTTGTTGGCCTATGTGGGGTGAATTTTATTTATTTTTAAATGGGACTATCTAGATCCAAAACCCATCCTAGGTGCCAAATTTTATTAAAATCGGATAAACACTTTTTGAGTTATGGGCGTTGGTCTTTACAGAAAGACATACACAGACAGACATGCATACAGACAGATATAAAGACACACAGAGAGAAGTGCGAAAGTTTTAAAATCGGAGCATCTTTTTTTTTATGGTGATCCATACCTCACACGAATACATAATTACATTTGTATGAGCTCACAGTACTATAGATATCGTATACGTGTGAGCTAATATAGTAATAGTATAGGTCTGAGCTAAAATCTCGATATGAAAAGCTTATTATAAAAAACGCATTTTGATATAAAAAGGGATAGTACATAAAAATTTTATTTCTTTATGGATTGATCCGTTATTTATTTAGGTAGATTCTCTGCCAATTTATGGGCACCTAATCTCACACGATATACCCATTTTGGTCCTCGAAAATAACCCGCTATCTGCCACCCGGGGATGCGTCTATCTTCATGCAAACTTACTTTGAATATAGTACCACACTAGTAAGATTTTTACCAAAACTCTAATTTTTGAAATCTACCCCTCCCTTTTTTTTCGGCGGAACCATCTAGAGCCAAAACCCAACCAGAGCCAAAACCCAACCAACGTATCAAATTTTATTAAGATACACAGACATACAGACAGACATACAGACAGATATACCAGACATACAGACAGACATACGGCGAGACAAACAAGTTTCAAAATTATCTGAAACGCAAATATAAATAATTTTTTTTTAAATCGGAGCAAGTTTTTTTTCTAATTTTTGACACGATCACGATTGCTCACGTGTGACCTAATAAATATTGATTGTAATATGTGATTTTAAAGGAAATTTTACACTGATATCTACAATCGAATAAAAAGAAAGTTTCTCCATAAAAAAATACCAATTTTATGCAATATCTTAAAAACTAAAACTAAAGGATACAATTCAATTTGATAGTTCGATAATTTATAAAACTACTCTGTCAATATATGGCCACCTAAGCTCACACTAGGTACTATAGTTATAGTGTAAGTGTGAGCAGCGGCGTAGCGTGCCTGACGGGGCGGGGGGGAGCCGACAGCTAAAAAGGGCGCAAGAGCGCCCTCAAAAATATTGCGACAAAAAAAAAAAAAGGTCATCATGTCTTTAGTTTCCTTTGCCGGCCCTGCTCCATAATAAAGCTTAGAGCGCCAGTACCCACGGAGCGGGGGGAGGGCGACGAACCCCCCGCGCCCCCCCACGCTACGCCACTGAGTGTGAGCTAATATAACTAAAAACAGAAATATATTTTGTTCAACTCCGGACTTAATTACCTTTCGCTTGATACCACACAAGCCATGTTTTGACTTAAACAATAATTTTTGAATTCTACCCCCCACCCTTTTAAAAAAAAAAACTAAAATGTATTTTGTTTAACTCCAGACTAAATTGCCCTTTGTTTAATATCCTACACGCCATATTTTCACTTAAACTCTAATTTTTGAAATCTACCCCAACCCTTTTTTTAATAAACTAAAATGAATTTTGTTTAACTCCAAACTCAATTACATTTCATTTGATATCACACATGAAAATTTTCACATAAACTCTAATTTTTTAAATCTACCCCTACACTTTTATTTGACATTTGTTTGGTGTATTTGCATTTTTAAATGGGACGACCCAAAACCCAGTCTAGGTACCAAATTTCATTCAAATCGGGCAAGCGGTTTTTGAGTTATGCGCGTTGTTCGTTACAGATAGACATACAGAGAGACAGATAGAAGGCGCGACAAAAAAGTTTCAAAATCATCTAAAACGCAAAGAAATATAAATTTTTTTGAAATCGTAGCAACTTTTTTTTCTCGAAAAAATTAGGATCACTATAGTATAATAGTAGTGTGAGCTAAAAATCCATAAAAAGCAAATTTACACTAAAATGAAATATTTATAAATACAAAAGGTATAAACCCACTCCCAAAATTTAGACTTTTTAAAACCACTATGTTTCCTCAAAACCATCGCATTTGAGACACCCTGTACAGTTTATACATTTTTAAGTTTTTTTGTGGATTTAAAAAATATATTTTTAAGTAATATACTTTTTTGCTATTATAAACATTTTCTGACATATATGAACCAAAAAATAATTCTCAAAATTTTTTTTTAGTTACGCAACACCCTGTATTTTTAAATGTTTTTTATGTATGTAACTGAGTACTGAGTACCTAGGTACTTACCAACGCAGGTAACGTCTCTGTATACGCAAAAACTTCCTTTTTAAAAGTAACAGACACATCAAAAGCAATCCTGAGCATCTCATTGGCTGGAATCAGCTTCGCCACCAAATTCAAATCTTCTTCTTTTTGAGTAGTTTTTCGTTTGATTTTTACTTTGAGGGCCAACATAACACTCCCATAGTGCTCGCCAGGACCAGTGAGACATGTGGTTTCTTCTTCCAAAATTTCTACGTCATTACCAACAGATTTTTGCAGGATTTGGTCTAGTTTTTTTACTCTGGATTTTGACATTTTTTTACTTTAAATTTAAATTCTTAATTTTAATTTATAGAGATATTTATAGTGTTTTTGCACTGTCAAAATATATAATCTTTAAAAAAAATTATAAAATATTTCGATTTCTTTTTTTTTCAAAATTTTAATCGCGATGGATAGTAGTAACCTTTATGCAATAAGTGACCGGGATTTGATCAGATGATGCTAGATAAGTGATTAGTCGGCAAACGCACTGAACATTGAACTAAAACAAACGACGGTCAAATTTTCCAAATAAAACTGCTTACTATACTGTTCAGTTATTGGCAACAAAGCAACTAACGAAAGGCCGTATCTAAACTTTTTTAAATTTGATTAGGTATAGAAGCCAAAAAACGAGGTCTGAAAGTAAATGAGTCATAAACTGCCATATCTCAAAAATAAGGACCTTTTGCAGGTCCCATTGTTCTCTTATATTGTACTTGAGGCATGCGCAGTTACCTGGTTTGGACCTTACACGGTAAAAAAATTGTCTTAGATAAAAGCAAATTGCTTTGAAGTAAAATAATTTGTGCTTTCCTATTCACAAAGGGAATATTTTCTTGATACAGCACTAAAAATGTCTTGTCTCTTTATTTTAATGTGAAGCAGAAATTGTTTTATTATAAATCGGAACTGAATTAATTTAAGGCGCCGTTTTCTCTGGAAGCAAAATATTACTTATATGAAGACAATTTGCTTTGTTACAAAATGAAATATACTGAAACAAAACAATTAAAGAAGAAAAATAAAGTCTCATTTCAAGATTAAACCCTGCGTTGAACTAAAAAGAAATATTTTAATTCAAAACAAATTGTTTTAAGGTAAAATAATTTATTTAAGAAAAGTAAGTGTTTTTATTGTGGACGAAATTTTTTACCGAGTATCCTTTACTAAAGGATACTGTTTGACCTTACTTATGTTCCAATAACGCAGGCTACTAGTTCCTCTATTTAGAGACAGTGTTGCGCGCATGTATAACGTTATCTCAAAATGTAATGTAAATTTAAAATATTTTTGATACCAGACAATTATTTCAGGAGCTCCGCCGGTAATCCGCAGATTTTATTTTATGCCAGTTATTGAAAATTACTTTTTTATAAAAACTGATGGTTATTTGATGTTTGGCAACAGTATTCACCAACTGTGAAGTGCGTAAAAAAAATAAGAAGTACACAGAAGTTTTTTACTGATATTGCTCTTTCAGTTTTTCCTTAGTTGTTTTCGGAACTTTTTATTTAAATTTGCCTACAGAACACAAAACACGCTTTTAACAGAAAGGATAAAGAGTAAAAAATTGTGTCTGCAAAAGGTCAAAATTGGGCTTCTAAATATCACGTGACATCTGTCATTTAATGTCGCATTTATAAAGTATAAAGTACGCTAAAGGAGGGCGTGCAAAAGGTCCCTAATATCTCCTATCAAAAATTCATCATAAAAATTAAATTTAAAGAAAATTGGATTATTACCACATAAATAAAAACTTAACGTTAATGTGGTGACTGTAAAGGGTAGAATTAATAACTAATATTGGGAGAAAAAGTGGCATTCTAATGATGGTAAAAATACCTGCTAAAATAGGTCAGAAATAAATAAAAATGCTACTTTTTAACTCCAAACAATTTTATTTTTATTTTGTTAAGGTAATACACTAGCTCATAAACTATAATTCTTTTTTTTGTCACGCAATTGTTTAAAACACAAAGATATAAATCAAATACTTATGAAAAGGACAAATCAAATGACGGAAGGCTGTATGGATCAAAATTTAGTTTTGAGACGAATTTGTAGATACGCTCTTTAAAAAATATTTTGCAATACATTTGGTAGGGGGCTGATCGGAATAACTTATTGTTGTCAATTATTGTAAAAGCGCGAAATTAAACCAAAATAAAAAACTTAAAAAAGTTTGTGGTGATGTTTTATTGGAAGTAAATTGATTAAAAAAAGTTAAATACGTTTTTATCCATGTGAATGTCTACAATGTATGTATGTAGACAATCAAAAATTCACTCGATAAAATTTTGTTATCAATAAATTTTTTAGGTCAGACTGTTTTTTAAACTTACCTATCACTACTCAAATTGTTATTTAAAATGTGTATTATTTTGTAATGTAGTCAGATTTTTTTATACCTACATATTACATATTAAGTATCCATAAGGACACTAGACACTAAGTTCCTTTTCGTGATCTGTTGACCTTAGGATCCAGGGTCTATAAAACGTCTTTGCAAATTTACATATTTAGTTATGATATCTGTCAAGAGTGTGTGTGTATTTTGGAATAATGAATTAGGTAGGGGCAAGTGAGGCAGGTTAACATAAATAGGGACTTATTGCAATAAAGCCAGGCAATAATTGTGCCGGGCACTATTCTGACAGTTTCGCATTATACGAACAGCTGTCTTATTTCAAAATTAGGCCTTTGAGTCTTATAAGAGCCGGAATTAATAGTGCCGCCACTATTAATTGAAAATAAACGACTGGAATTATAAATTCGACTTTGATATGTCAATTTTGAAAGATCAACTGTCAGTTTCCAATGGAAAACTGTTAGAATAGAGCCCGGCACGATTATTGCCTGGTTTTATTCCAATAAGTCCCTAATAATACATTTTTTGGTACTAATCATAACCTAATAAAGTAAATCACCAAAAATTAATTCCTGTTACTTATAGCCCATCGCACCGACTTTCTTTTTCATTACTTAGCCTAAAGTGTTCCTTATTACGTCATATCATGATTATATTAAGAAACACTTAAGCTATGGAACCGAAAAAAAAGCCGGTGAGATGGACCCTTATCAGACACCCAATACCCTAAATGTGATTTAAATAAAATTAAATTTATTGAGTTATTTGTTAATAAAAAGTTATATTATTACTATCATATTTACTTTTTCTACCTACTTCTTCTATGGGGTTGGTTAAAATAGAACAAATATTTAAAATTAAATGGATCAATGACTATATCAGCCTAGTAAATATCTCAGAAACGAAAGCTTCTACAAAGTTTCTGGTTATAACACAAATTATTAAGAAAATTGCGTTCTGTTATATTCCGAAACCCGCAGACTGATGCAATGCTCCGTTAAAAAGTTATAAAATTTTTAAATTTTCACATTAGCATTAACAGATTTTTGCAAAAATTTATTGAAAATAGGTTCAAGGATTCTGGAGCTATTGTGTTACGGACATACATACACAAACACACACACACACACACACGAGCAAACGTCACGGCATTATTGCTGAAATAGGTCAAAATACACCCGAATAACATATTTTCGGCGTTATCTCAAAAAAACATCTCTAGCCATTGTTGCGCGAGTTAGGTCGGTAAAAATATATACATTACTTACTTATATTATAAAAAAAGCAAATGAGGTTAAAATTTATAAAAAACTGGATAGCTAGATTAAAAATATTCCTCATAAGATAGCGCACATCAATATCTATATAAATTGATCCATGACGGATCTGATACCTTCCCAGCTAGCCTATTAGAACACTTCAAGTGAAGTCATGATAATATATCAGCCTTGAAAACAGTTTTTTTGTAAATATCTCCGAAACTAAGGCTCTTACGAAGTTTTTGGTTATAGCATAAATTATTGAGCAAAGCGTAGTCTATTTTATTCCGAAAACTGTATATTGATACACTGTTTAGTTAAAAAGTTAGAATTTTTTAAATTAGCAATAATGGATTTTAACCAAAATCTAATCAGCTCGTAAGAGTGTCGAGCAGTATTTTACCTGAACATTATATAAAAATCGGTTCAGCGGTTTAGGAGCTATCGTGTTAAGGGGCCTACAGACACGCGAGCAGTTCTTGAGATTAGTACGCCCGAACTAATCTCTGCATACATGTACGTTTGGTGGAATTGCCTACACACACGAAGACAAAATTAAACGACATAAATACGATATTATCAATGCGTTTTGCCCAGACACCGAGAGATTTGCTCGCGTACATCGCGCGCGCGAACTAATCTTCGAGAGATATTTTAAGGGGCCTACAGACACGCGAGCATTTCTTGAGATTAGTACTATACGCGAACTAATCTCTGCATACATGTACGTTTGGTGGAATTGCCTACACATACGAAGACAAAATTAAACGTTCTAAACATAAACACTATATTATCAATGCGTTTTGTCTAGACACCGAGAGATTTGCTCGTGTACATTGTGCGCGCGAACTAATCTTCGAGAGATTTTTAGGCGGATATTGTCTACACACGAAGAGATTAGTATGCGCAAACTTGTACGCGCGTACTAATCTCTAGAAATGTTCGAGTGTCTGTAGGCCCCTTTACAGACAGAAATAATATACACACAAACACACACACACCTAGACAGACATCACGACGATATTACTAGGATAGGTCAAAATACACCCAAATAACACATTTTCGGCTTTATCTCAAAAAAAAAATTTCGTCGAAAATATACCTTCTTTAGCCATTGCTATGCGGGCTAGGAAGGTAAAAATGGAGAGCAAAAAACTGTTACATCTTTTTCTGTCTTTCTTATTGGATGGTGGTAGTAGCTCAGTGGATACTTGTAGTGATAAACAGATTATGAGGAATTACAATCTACCCAATTTATTTTGTGTCAACTTACCCCTACGTTTGTTTATTTGATCAAATTATCCCAAACCAGTTAGAGAAATCATCAATAATATGACACATTTCTATAGCCAATTTAATACAAACAAGACATTTCTTTCTTTAATTAAATATTAAAAAATTACTACTTCTGTCATAAAACACACATTTTCTCACGGTATCGAAAATGAGACATTGAAATAGCTCAACCACTTTCAAAAATACTCTGCCAATATATGGGCACCTAAGCTTACCCTCAATTACCTTTCGTTTGATACCACAAGTCATGTTTTGAATTATACTCTAATTTTTGAAATCAACCCCACCCGTTTTTTAAACTAAAATATATTTTGTTTAATTCCAGACTCAAGTACCTTTCGTTTGATATTACACAGGCCATATTTTTACTTAAACTCTAATTTTTGAAATCTACCCCTACCCTTTTTTTAAAATAAACTAAAATGTATTTTGTTTAACTCCAGACTCAATTACCTTTCGTTTGATATCACAAATGCCATATTTTCACATAAACTCCTCAACTACCCCACCCCTTTTATTAGGCTTCTGTTTGGTGGGTTTTGTTCATTTTTAAATGGGACCATCTCGACCGAAGACCCAGCCTAGGTACCAAATTTCATTCAAATCGGGTAAGCGGTTTTTGATTTATGCGCGTTGGTCGTTACAGACAGACATACAGACAGTCGGCGCGACAAAAAAATTTCAAAATCATCTAAAACGCAGATATGTAAAAATTTTTGAAATCGGAGCAACTTTTTTTTTCTCGAAAAAATTAGGATCACCATAGCTCACACTACTATAGTATAGTACTAGTGTGAGCTAATATAACTTACACCTTTAAAATTGCTTATGTAGCACAGAACTTTTTCAACGTGCCCCGTATTTTATTTTGCCCCACTTTCCCCTACTGATTCGATTAAATTTAGGTAGAATTTTAAAAACAATGCAATAGTTTGACAATAGTTGAAATCATAAAAAACGATCTTAACTGATGAACACCCCCACATTTTTTTTTCCAATTAAAAAAAGTAATAAAGACACTGTTCATTTTAACTTTATTATCTATGAAATAAATACAATCTTTAACTATATATAATATGAAATTAATTATGTTCCTCGGCAATTTTTTTACAGGTAAAGTGCATAAAAGTACAAAATTACATCTGCAGTTTTTTTTATTTACATGGCACTTTTTTCTGTCGAAGAAGCATTATTATTCTTGAGATATTCATCCAACCAGTTTTCAATCACAGGCAAATTTTCATTACTCCATTTAGTTTCTTCTTTAATATTTTTGATTGCTTTCTCAATAACAAAATCTGCCACGCCGAATTCGAGTCTTCTTTCTTGGTAGAGTTCAGTGACTCGATCTAGACCCTCCTGAGTTTTGAAGACAGAAGTTGCTGATGTTATGATACTGCTCCAGAGCATTGGTTTTTCTTCAAATCTACGACAAAATATTCTGTTACAGTACTATACTATCATAACAAAAACATTTCATGTAAAAAAAAGCCAAGTACCCGAAAATAGTATTCCGCAAAAAGAATTGAGATAAAAGTAAAACCAAGTTCCCTAATACAAATTTTAAAATGAAAGGATCTTACTAGTCTGGAAATGTTTTTTTAAACTTTGCTATTACAGGAGTAAAGGAGGGGAGTAAACTAGAATTTTGGTTTTTTATTTATTTTGTCCAAGGGTTTGGTCATAATTTCTATCAGTCTGCCAAATTTCAACTTTGGAGCATGTCTGGAAGTACAGTAGAATTTTGATGATCTATACATGAGTAAGTGAGTGAGTGGCAATTTCGACGTTTTTTGAAATTTCGTAACTACTTTACTACTTTATGGAAGTCCATGAAACTTTGAGGGATTGTTAACTTTATGAAGATCCCCGAATGCGCAAAGTTTGAGTTTCGTAGCTCATTCAGAAGTAGAGTTTCAGATAGGTCAAATATGGGCTGAAATTTCAAGAAAAGATTGTACAGAAGTTTACGCCACAAACTTGGCCGGACATTGCTGTGCCCCCAGATAAAGGGTGGCGGTGAAAAGGTTAAAAAGACAAAATCTCGAAAACAAGAGATCAAACAACAAAAGATCGGAAAACAAAATATCAAAAACAAAAAATCTCGAACATAAAAAGGTCGAAAAAGAAAAGATTAAAAAAACTTTTCTCGAAAAAAAGTTTTAAAAAAACAAGAAAGTGAAACCTACGCTGATCTGGATAAGTTAGTCCCCCAAACTAAGCCAGTTAGGTTAGCATGCAAAAAAAACCTTCTATATTTTCGGCATTTTTTCTTCGATTTTTTGTCCTTTGAGATTTTGTCTTTCCATCATTTGTCGTTCGAGACTTTTTCTATCGATCTTTTCACTGTCACGGATGGAAAATAATTAGTAAGAGCATAAAACTTGAAACTGCAAACAAAATAAAATATAAATATAAATCTTTTGACTTAAAAAATTAGAACGTTTTAAGGACATAAAAAGGTAGGTTTTTACCAAATTTCGAAAAAAACTTGACTAGTCTCATAAGTTATAAATTGTGACGTTTGAATGAATAATTACGTTAGCAATTTTTTACCTTTCTGCTTTTTTTTATTAAAAATAATCTGCACCGCTTTTGACAGGATATCAATTAATTTAAACATTTTAAATGAAACAGGGTAGGGGAGGGTGGGGTGAGTTTGGACATTTTTGTAATGTTTCGTTAAACATAATAGTTATCATTAACCAAACCTTCCTATAAAATAATAATAACAAATATGTTTTTTTTAACAAGTTGAAAGTGTCTAATCTCTCCTTTACTAAGGACATATTGGACACGGCATGGAAAGTTTTTAAAAAGTTACTTCCGAAAGGATCATAGCAAAAATATTTATTTTAAAAACCATTCTTAAAAATAAAAATAAAACAGATAAGGTACAAATCGTAAAAACAAAAAAAAAAGTAACTTAAACTTTGGACATTAATAAAAGAACCTATTTTGTAATACAAGGTAAAATTCCGGAAGGCGCCCTTTTTGGAACTTCTTGACATTTGGACTCCAAAATAAATACAAATAAAAATATAAAAAATATTCATTTGAAAAGTTTTTCCCAAAATAAAAATAATTTATTGAATTAATTGTGAAATTGAAAAGCCTATTTCTAACTGTTAAAATATTAGATCAGACACCTTTAAACCGTAAAATTTTTAACAAAGTGAAAAAAAAAGACTTTTTTTTTTAATTCACACTGGGTGCGATCTAACAAGATCAATTTAAACTGACAAAAAAGCTGCCGAAAATTTTTGCCGAATACCGACAAAAAATTACTGTCCATCTCCATCTCCCTATGGTCAAACTTATCCCACATAGCACAATCACGTGTTTAACACGTAAAAGGTCCGTGAGAACAAAAACGTTGATTTTAAACGCGATTTGCATGACTTTTCTACCAAATATTTGTGAGATTTTACTAGAAGCAGCGCCACCTACTGGCGACTTTTTTCACTTCGATGAAATCTATCCGGGAATGCTTTGGCCTCTAAACTACAAAAACCAGTTAATGAACTGATCCCTGATCCTTCACGACCACAACGCATCAGTTATTAACTTGATAAAGACACATTAATATTGTGTGAAAGTGTTTACTGTTGAAAAATCTGGTTTAGCTTTTAAAGAAAACATAATATATTTATAGAGATTTTGTCTTGCCTTCTTTTAAATTTGTCTTAATGTGTTGTAGTCTTAAACTAGAAAACTTTTAGAACTTTCTTTCGCGTCACTTTTAAGTTAAAAAAAAGTTATTAAAAAAAACATAACAAAAAAAGACGCAGAAAGTTATTACTTTTAACAAGTCTTTATCTAGATGGCATTTAAAGCAGACTTTCGCGCCTTTTATTTATTAAAAACATATAGAGAAAAAATGTGACAAAATAATACGCAAAAAGTTAGTAGGTTTGAGAAGTTTTAATCTAGTGGCGTTTTAGAACATGTTGTGGAGGACTTATCAAATGTGAATTTGGAACATGAAAATAACAAGGGTAATAAGTTATATATACAGCACCAGAAACTTCAGCAAAAATTAAATTTTTATAGCTTGATTCCTCCTTGTTATTACAAGCTTTTATTTAGCTTCAGATGTTCTGTCTAACTATCTAACTATCTAACTATCTAACTATCTAACTATCTATCTAACTATCTAACTATCTAACTATCTAACTATCTAACTATCTAACTATCTAACTATCTATCTAACTATCTAACTCTCTAACTATCTAACTATCTAACTATCTAACTATCTAACTGTCTAACTATCTAACTATCTAACTATCTAACTATCTAACTATCTAACTATCTAACTATCTAATTATCTAACTATCTAACTATCTATCAAATCTTGTGAAGCGTTTTTGACACACTTCCCATTATCCGATTTGGATGAAATTTGGTACACACATAGTGGTCCCATGACAATACAACATTAAGAAAAAAATATCCTCCCACCCCTACCACCACCCCTTCTATAGAAAAATGTGTTTTTGACACACTTCCCGTTGTCCGATTTGGATAAAATTTGGTATACACATAGTGGTCCGATGACAATACAATATTAGGAAAAAAATATCCTCCCACCCCTACCCCCACCCCCTTTCATAGAAAAATTAGTTTTGACACACTTCCCATTATCCGATTTGGATGAAATTTGGTATACATATAGTGGTCCGATGACAATAAAACATTGAAAAAAAATCCTGCCACTCCTACCCCCACCCCCATCTATAGAAAAATGCGTTTTTGACACACTTCACATTATCCGATTTGGATGAAATTTGGTATTCATATATTGGTCCGATGACAATACAACAATAATGAAAAAATGTCCTCTTACCCTACCTCCCACCCCCTTCCATAAAAAATGGTTTTTGACACACTTCACTTCAAATGACTTTTATAAAATTTGGTATATGCATAAAGGTCCGATGGCAATAAATCCCAAACAAAAAATATATTTCTACCTCTACCCCCGCCCTCTCCTTCCCCCAATAAAAAAATGAGTTTCCAAACAACTCACAATCAGCGATTTCATTATAATCTAGAATAAACTCTTCTGTTCTGTTATTGAACAAATATTTTCATTTATTAGAGTAGATAGCTGAGACTGAAAAGTAGAAAATAAATTGCTAAAAAAAAAATTTTAGTCACAAGCTTTTATAAAATGCACTAAAAATTCAACATTCTAATATTATCATAATAATAAAAGCGATGGCCGCAAATCAAAGCATAAGTTAATCTAAATTTGTGATCCAAACACTTAAAGAATATTCAACATAGAAGGTCATCAAAAATATGTTTGATGTGCCGCAATGTCATGCCATTGTCAGAGAAATGCTGGGGTATCTTGGGTCGAGTTGGGTGGGTTTGGTACCTCTGCATTTTTCTGCTAGATTGATTCCTGCAAATAGTGATATTTAATTGATACGGATATCTTATCGTGCTAACATCATATTTTTTAATTTTTAGTGCATTTTGTAAAAGCTTGTGACTTAAAAAAATTTTTTTACCAATTTATTTTTAACTTATCTTTAAGCATGTAGATTTACTACTACTACTATGTCGGTTTAGAACGCTTTTCTACGTTGTCCGACGCTTATTCTCCACCTCCTTCGATCCTGACAGTCTTCTTCAGTCAGGTTTTTTTGACTCATTGATCTTTGGATTGACTGTTGCCATTCCAGTTTAGGACGCCCTCTTTTTCTGCGCCCTATTAGATGCCATTCTAGGACCTGCTTTGGTATCAGTTGCCTTTTAGTGATGTCATCCGTTATGCTTTCCTCGATTCCCATTCTTTCTTTTATGATCTCATTTCTTATATGATCTGTTCTGGATATTCTCATTGATCTTCTTCTTGCATCCATTTTGACTCTTTCCATTTTTGCTTTGTATTTTTCTGTTATGCGACAAGTTTCTATTCCATACAACAGCGTGCTTTTCACCATAATTTCATATATGTTAAATTTTACATTCTTTTTTATCTCTCTGCTCCATAAAATACTGTTAAGACAACCAATAACCGTTTTTGCTTTTACTATTCTTTTTTCCAGTTCTTTATGTGTAGATTTAACAAAATAAAATATATTACGTGGTATGGCATTGTTTTGCGGTAAAAAATAACTATTATTTTTGTTCACGTTAATTTAACGTTGATGTGATTTTTGTGCCATGTGGGACCTCATGCTTCTTATAGATTAGAATCCGGTTGTAATATAACTTTTTCTAATAACAAAAACATTTGTTTTTTAAATTGACGTAGGTAAATGTATTAATTTCAGGAAAAGCAGGAAACGTATTAAAATGCAGAAAACGTTATTATTATTGTTGTTTGCGTATAAAACTAAAACATTTTTAATTTTTAAGATTAAATGCTGCGTTAATACAAATTAATGGAGCTCATAAACAACCTGGTACAAACAAATAAGCTAGAACTGAAGTACCAGGAAAATTTTTGCTTTTAAATGTCAAATCCTTGCTATTTAACAGAAAAACATTTTTACTTGTAATTTGAGCTGAAAACACAAAACAAGCGGTATATAAATCAAATTAGTAAACTTAATAAGTTTAATATTAAAATGAGTTAACTAAATCGGTAAATAAAGCAAATTTTTTATGTAAACACAAATGTCAATAAAGAATATATCCAAATAAATATCTTGGTACACATATAGATTAAGTTTAATATAAATCTTATTCAAATTTGACCGTCACCTTGTTTTAAAATTTATAATAAAATCGAAATTCAATGTTAAATGGTTTTAATTAATGCAAAAAATGGTATCTTGGAAAATTTTCAGCAGGATTAAGAAATAAAAATTACAAATAAAAATTTTCTGCTTGGAAAAAATTGTTTCTGGGGCCAATTCAATCTCATCAAGGAATGTTCATGAAAAACAATTTTGTAATGCACTTTGCTATATTAGCCTTATCCTGTTGTAAAAAAAAATGTGTGTGTACTATTATACAGTGGCGCACCCAGGAATATGCAGTGGCGGATCCAGGATTTCGAGGGGGGAGGGGCCAAGGAGGAAGCTCAAACCAGAATATATTAGCTCACACATATACTATACTATAGTAGTATGAGCTATGGTGATCCTAATTTTTTCGAGAAAAAAAAAGTTGCTCCGATTTCAAAAATTTTTATATATCTTTGCGTTTCAGATGATTTTGAAACTTTTTTGTTGCGCCGTCTGTCTGTCTGTCTGTTTGTCTGTCTGTCTGTCTGTATGTCTGTCTGTATGTCTGTATGTCTGTCTGTAACGACCAACGCGCATAACTCAAAAACCGCTTGGCCGATTTCAATGAAATTTGGTACCTAGGCTGGGTCTTGGGTCGAGATGGTCCCATTTAAAAATGAACAAAATCCACCGAACACAAACCAAATAAAAGGGTGGGGATAGATTTCAAAAATTAGAGTTTATGTGAAAATATGGCGTGTGTGATATCAAACGAAAGGTAATTGAGTCTGGAGTTAAACAAAATACATTTTAATTTATTTTAAAAAAGGGTGGGGGTATATTTCAAAAATTAGAGTTTAAGTGAAAATATGGCGTGTGTGATATCAAACGAAAGGTAATTAAGTCCGGAGTTCAACAAAATACATTTTAGTTTTTGTTTTTTTTAAGGGTGGGGGTGGATTTCAATAATTTGAGTCAAAACATGGTTTGTGTGGTATCAAACAAAAGGTAATTTAGTGTGGAGTTGAACAAAATATATTTCAGTTTTTAGTTATATTAGCTCACACGTACACTATAACTATAGTACCTAGTGTGAGCTTAGGGGCCCATATATTGGCAGAGTATTTTTTCCATGTTGTTATTAAGTCTTAGGTCTGAAATAAAAACTGACAGGCAATGGAAAAGCGCCGCAGGCGAAATTTTTTGTAATACTAAGTAATTTTTTTCAAAAAAATTAAAAAAAGCCATGTTGCGGGTAAATTTTGTTTAAAATTGCGGTTAATGCAGTTGAATTTTTTCCATCGAGCTAAAAAAAGGTTTAATGTCAGGAAGGTGGGGAAGGGTGCCCGGGCCCCTCTGCCCCTCCCCCTAGATCCGCCACCGGGAATATGCCTGTGGGTGAGGAGGAGTAAGGGGGTGTAGACCTAATGGTGTCGTATTTTATATATGAGGTGATGAGAACCAGAGCGGAAGATCCACTGACTGACTTAAACAGAGATAAAATAGTTTTAAAAACATATGCATTTTAAACTAATTTTTTTATATTTTTCCAAAAGGGTTTATCTGCTGCCACTTTGGCCCCTCCCCCCTTGAAATCCTGGATCTGCCACTGATTATAACCCCATAGTCAAATACCACATGTCCATACTGATTTGAGTACCTGTTTATAAAAATAACTCGTTTTATTCAAAGCAGACACCCTGTATATTTTATTGCAAATGCCAACATTTTTAATAGTCGTCATCTCGGAAAAAATATAATTGAATTTTTTCGATATGTATACGAATAACGTAAGTGTTAGAGTGTTTTCGAGAAGTAGCCATTAAAAAAATCATAAAATAATAAACCAAATATTTGCCAAAAAAATCAATCATACTGTACAAAAATCACACCCTTCTATTAAAAAAATAAAAAAACCTATACAAATATAGACAAGGAACACCATAAAATTTTATGTTGTGTGGAGTAATGCTATTAAAACAAAATTAAATAAAATTGCAATTAAATAATAAATCAAATTAAAGTTACCTACAAAGTCATAAAGTGAAAAATCATTAATAAAACCAGTAGCGTTACGTAGCAGTGGATTCAGGGAATCCAAAGGAGCCACCTCCCCCCTATATATATCTTAGTTTTAGTAAAAAAATATCTGAGTTTTAATATAAAATATATATAAATATATAAAAGAAAAATATTGTTTTAGGTTTCTCTGTCCTCTTGGCGTCTCCCCCCCACCCCGGACATCCTGGTTTTACCACTGGCGTTACGGAATAATTTTTACATGACAGGCTACCCAAAAATTTTAAATGCCACTTTTGCTTAATTAAATTAAAGAGTTATGTTGCAGGAATATTATGATATGTTATAGTGATTGCAAAGTCAATTGAACAAAGATAAAAACCGACCATCGGCATATCCTTTATAGAAAGTGACATGGGCGGCGGTAGATATACTCATTAAAATTATTTCATTACATTATGTCGTAAACTAAAAAAATAAAAATAGATAATAAACTTGCTAGTCCTATACCTACAGGAACGACATTGATTTATTTTCTAACTCTGCATACTGCCGACTAAGGGGGTCCCGAAAGGCACACCCGATAGCAATTAAAAGCGCATCTCAAAAAAATCTGCCAATCAGGTGCCGTCCATCCACCTGGGCTCGGTCGGTCGGAAAACAAATACTTTGTGGTCGCACCGAGAAAAGCCGAGGCTCTTCTTTGTCGGTAGGGTTGCAATTATACCAGGATCATTTTATATGAATTTTGATAACTTTTGAGGGGCAGAATCAAAAAAAAATTCATGAAATCGATAGAACCCCGTATTAGGAGGTATTTCAATTGACTTTGTAAAGACCATACCTTCCTAGCCCATTAGAACACTTCGCACATCCCCTTCGAAACCTTCGCAAGTCAAAAATTTTCATTTATGTTATAATTTTTTTTTAATTTTTTTATTATAAATATAGTTCATATTATTATTAAACAGCTGATAACTGTCTAAAAGTTATCTTAAAAATTATGATATTATGGAGTATACACATTCGGATAGATTTCTACTTGCGCGGGCTAAAAAGGTTACAAAAAATTGATTGAGAATTCGGTGGGGATTTTTTTAGTTTGATTGTTTTTTAATTTCCCCGTTTGGTACGTTACTGAAATTAAATGATAGATTGGCTTAAAACAAAATTTAATCTTATAGACTTTTGATCTAAACTAGGTCAATACTAATTGCGAATATTGTTAATCTTAAAAGTTAAAAATGCCGCCTGTCAATTTTTTTTTAATTTTCGATTTTCAATTTTATTTGCAAAATCATTTATTGTTAATTTAAACATGAGAATGATGGAAATGTCTGTTAAAATATTATTGATTACTTATATACATTGTTAAAAAAAGAAATGTAATGATAATGTATTTGTATTGTAAACGAAAATAATCATCATTATTAGGAGAAAACAAGCAGAGTTTTAAAAATGCAAAAGTAATTTCTGGACAAGTAATTTTTGGACGACCAGTCATTAATATTTAAATAATTTTATATCGGTTGTAGAAGAAATATGAACTCTAGCGCCACCTTTTTAGTAATTCCAAACCATTTTCTAATTTTTCAATATAATAAGATATTTATAACACTTACAAAAACTACTAGAAAATCTCACATATATTATCAATCAATGCATAAACAGACATCCAGCACCTGATGATTGGAAATTTGCATTCATATCTTCAATTCATAAAAGAGGAAACAAGCTGGATTAAAACATTTACAGAGAAATTTCAGTAACCAGTACTCTAAGTACGATAGGATTCTTAGAGATCTAATAGAGAATGATTTTCATGACCAAGAAGGACAAGAGCACAGTGGGTTTCATGGAGGCAGATCTTGTAGTGATAATTTTTTTTTTATGTTAAACCAGTAATTGAGAAAAGAAGTGCCCGAAAAATATAGATACTCATGTTACCTTTGTGGACCCACAAAAAGCATATGATACCGTTCCAGTAGAAAAAATATGGACAGTGTTAGAGCAGACTAATATCAATCATACATAGATAGAAGCGATAAAGGGTCAAAATTTAAGTCGACTTTCAAACGTATTCCTGATAACGAAAGACTTAAAACAAGGATGTTGGGGCCTCCATTTTTTATGCCACACTGGTACACGGCATGGGAATACTTAACGACCGATTTACCATATAAATACTAAAGTTTGCTGACGACCAAATAATTGTAGCTAATGAAAAAGAAGCCAAGGAGTATATGATAAGAAAAGTGAACGTGGAGACAAGATACAGTACTTATTTTGCACTTAAAAATTTTGATTTTATTAAAAATTTATTTTTTGGTTCTTCTATAGATACCGATTACACCAAGATAAAAAATTTGAACAAATATTGCGATTTCTTAAATCTACGGGGTGTTTATCTTCTTAATTGGCGAAAACATATCCATGTTTTATGATTTTTCCTGAAATAATACGAACTTTGCAAAAAAAAAATTACTACTGTTTAGAAATAACAACAAGAGGCTTTAAGAAAAATAATTGAAAATGACAAATAATAATCGCATCACTAACCTTAGTACAAGACAACAAATTGAAAAAATCGCCATTTTGAAAATGTGACCCCTTCGATTTTTTATATTTTTTTGAAAAAAGATGCTCTAATATTTTGTCTATTGCGGTTAAAAATTTTAGAGTGGGCCGAGAAGTATAAATGCCAAAAAGAAAAATTCTTGTGTAAGTGCGCGGAGGTCTTGGCCGTACTTATATGTATATGGGCAAGCGAGCAGTCTTATTGAGGCGCCCGGGGTGTTGTTTTGCTTCTTCGGTTGACATGGCAAGGCTTATATTGGAAACGAATCAAGTGAGTTAAAACTGGACAATGGACAAACAATAGGGGCTTATTGGAATAAAGTCAAGCTCGTGCATCAATGTTATTCTTCACGCCCTTGTAACAAAAATAACTATTTTTTATCGGTTAAGTAGAAATTTTTTTATACATAATTTGAAAAGGCGGTTTTGTCGTGCGTTATACTATTATCTTCTTACTTTTTAAGTGCCTGTCTACTAACGAATACCACATTAATGCGGCTTTTTTTTGTAAGTAAATATAGATAGAAAAGTGCAATTATGTGCAATTTTGTCGTTATCTAAATAATAGTCTAATAGTCCTTGACAATGGCAAAATTGGTTCGGTTTGGTTCGAATTTTTTTTTGTCGATTGCTATACGTTTTTTGTGGAAATAGCCATCAATATTAATTTAATTTTTAATTACTATGTAACAAATGACATGTTTCCAGTGGCACACAGAGGGGCAAAATCAAGAAAACATGCGATTTAGTGCAGAACTCATTTATCTAATATAGGAGATATTTTTACTGAAAACTATTTATTAATAATCGCTTTACCATAGCAAGTTAGTTAAAACACCTTGTCAAAGTACCGTGTTTTGAAAACTAACGTTGCGTAGTTGTTTTAAGAACACAAATGAATCAATTTTGCCACAATTTTTAATGTTGATCAAGTTTGGTTAAAATAATTTTAATTATATCAGATAATCACTATGGTGAGTACATTATTCTCGTATAAAAAAAATGCAAAATTTTTTGTTTTTTTTTCTTTAAACTGCCATTTATGTAAAATCTTTCCAAAATTTATTATTTTCTTTAATTTTAAAAATATACGTGGACACAAAGTAACTTGTTGCCCGCTGTCGCGGGCCAGTCTTAACATGTAATTTTTTATTGAACCTTCCTTTTTAAAATGATGCCACATTTAGCTGCTACTTTTTGCTAATAAGGCCGGAATTAATTTTTAAATATTAACATTTTTCTCCAAACTTAGCGAAATATGTGTTTTAATTGTAGTATAGATATTTAAAATACAAAGTGCTAAATACATATACATCTACACATACCATTATTATACTCATTATATATTAAGGAATTAAAGTCACACCTTATCCCGAGGCAAAAAGTTTGTAGCCTGAGCGTAGCGAGGTATATAATTAGCCAATAGCTAACAAGATACTAATTACGAATTTTAGGAGATATTTTTTAAACTTTTGGATTTTTCTGCCCTAAAATTAAATTATAATTATAATTATGTGGTTTTCAGCTACTTTACTAAAAACAATGTCTGATAGAGCCTTTTATTTTGAATTTTAAGTACAAAAAGTGACAGTTTTATCGCTAAAATAAGGATTACGGAGGGCCCTATTCTTATAATATATACCAAGGATAAAAGTGACACTTTTTATTTCAAGGTAAAAAGTTTTTAGCCTGAGCGTAGCGAAAGCTACAATTCGTTAAAGGATAAAAATACTCTTTTATAACGAGGTTTATACGTGAATTTTACACTTTCAGACCGATCTTTTTGTTAATGTATTATTTGATTTATTAATATAGTTAAATTATTTTTTGTTTTGCTTAGTGTAATATATAAAGATGTTTATTTATAAACAAAGAAAGCTTCCAGTGGCGTATATAGAAAAATGTCTCGGGATGGGCTGACACAGTTTTTGGGGAACCGAACCCCATGACTCCGTATTTTATGCTGTTTTATGTTTGTATTCATGAAATATGTGGAAAATATTTTTTAAAATCTTAGCTTCGCGGGGAGGGGGCCCAGCATCCCTCTTATATACACCATTGAAAGCTTCTGTCAAGTCGTTTTAAAAATGGCGAAAGTCAGTCAAAAGAAAAGTGTGCAAAATTTCATGTTGGATCTGGGGGGGCGGGGGGGGGGGGGGGGTTCGGTTCGGTTCGGTTCGGTTCGTACGGGGGGGGGGAGGTAGGTGTTTTCAATTTTGGGGAGGGGGCAAACTCGGCTTTTCCGTTTCTGAAGGCTCGACAACATAATATAATATTTTGTAAACATTGCCGTCGTACATAGTATTTTAGGAAATATTTTGAAGCTTATTCGACCACTTATACCTCGACTAACAGCTCGAGGTCACTTTTTTTTTATTTTGGATCACTAAGTAATTCATTTTAAACATTCCTGACTACAAAGGAATACATCCATTGCACTGTGGGACTTTATCGCATCTTTTTGTGCTTCTGCCCCACTGTGTGGCGTAGAGGTGTTAAAAAAGTAACTATTCGTTACTCGAGTACTCGTTACTCGACAAATAACGGAGTAACGAATACTGATCCGAAAAGTAAATGATTACTTTCGTAACTTTGATTACTTTGATTCCTTCGATTATTTTAGTTTTCAGTAATCACTCGAAAGTCGGTAATCCAAAATCAGGGAGTAACTATGATAACTTAAGTAACTAATGCACTTAAATTGTATATGTAAAAGGTAACAATAATCCATTTTTTACATTACAACCAAGATTTATAAATTATTTTAAGATTTGTTTTTTTAAATATGTAGTATCTACAATCTACATATTATACAGAATGTATTGTTTTATTTTTGTTGTTTTTGTACAAACTTTTTGTATATTTTTTGAGTTCTCATCTAAGATTGTTATTTTTTTCTCTATTTTTCTTTACTTTTAGATTTTAAGTATGTATTTCTTTGTATGTAAGGTATTAGATGTTTAAAACAAAGTTTTACAAAGAACAGTTCCTACGTAATTCCTACATTTATATTTTTACCTTCCTAGCTAGCGCAGCAATGGCTAGAGAAGGTATTACTTTCGACGAAAATGATTTTTCTGAAATAACGCCGAAAATGTGATATTGGGGTGTATTTTTTGTGTGTATGTCTGTCCGTGACACGATAGCTCCTAAACCGCTAAACCAATTTTTATGAAACTTAGAGGTAAAATAGTGTTTGACACTCTAACGAGCTGATTAGATTCTGGTCACTTTATTCCCTACTAACAGAGATAAAACCGTGAGCGTTCCCCGCCGCAGGTTCTGTACTGTCAAATTCTATAGCGACATGTCGTCCTCTCTTTCTATATTTTGCAATTAGCAGGAAACAAAAAATATCGCTATGGAATTCTACTGTGCACAGAATGCGGACCCAGGGTACAGGTACGAATCACTATTGGTGATCCGTAGTACTGACGAGCAGTGTTGAAGCGATTTTAATTTTTCGATCGCCTGTGTCTACTCGATATGCCGTGGGGTAAAGCGTTAGTTGGTTGTCATGACAACTTTGCATGCTTTGGGAAACTGTGTTTATACAGAACCAGATAAAAATAAAAATAAAAATTTGGTCAACTTTTAATAAATTTTTTTCTGGAAATGGTTGTGGTGGAGAATTTTGTGTTTTTTTTTAGTTTTTTGTACCATTTTAAGCAATCCAACTTTAAAAAGCCAGTGGTTTAATCCAGAAATACTTTAAAACTGTTATTTTTGCAAAAAAGTGTTAAAAAATAATTTTTATTTTATTTTGGCTGTATAAACAGCAATATAATTTTATTTTTATATTTATTTTTATCTATATAAACCCAGCATTATTCTAATAATGTACTCAACAGTTTATTAGTTGATTGTTGCATAGATATCCGTTAGTTTAACGACAAGTTTAATGAATTCAACACTTTTAAATCTCTTTAAGCAAGGACGATATCTAAGTAAAAATTCTCTTGGTGCCAAGATAATTATAATTGAGTAATTTAAATTATTTGTAAATAATTAATTGACATTTCAAAAGTTTGCCATTTTGCTGATGCGAAAAATCTTTTATACAGAGTGTTTTAACGTAAAGGTAACCACGGCTGGTGTAGGGACCGATTCCAACAAAAAACTACATATAACACATTTGAAACAAATATTTTTTAACAGGTACTAGTTAAAAACGTACAGTTTAGTACCCATAAATAGAAACAAATATTTTTTCATGGCTAAGCGGGTATAGAAAAATTTTGTTTCTCTGGTATTTTTCCGCGGGCAGCTCGAAAGCTGTACACCCACGGAGGTCCAAGATCTAATGAAGAGCGATTAAGTGTTGACAGTTAACTGTTTTATCCTTAAGGGACTCTTCAGAACACGTTATATACATCTCATCTTACGATATTAGTAAGAGAAATGAAAAATATTGCCCGCGATACCGTATGCTTTTCAAAAAAGTGGCGACATCTACCGAATATAAAAGAAACTAAAGTAAATATAGCAAATAAAAATTTACCGACATGTGGACTCGATACTTCTATACCTTTGGAAATGAATTTTTTACACACATTGTAAAAATATCAGTTTCCTGATAATCATAGTGGGTATAATATTATGAATATTGCTAGTAAGAAACTGCTCAATAATATTTGCATGTCTATTACTTACCAACTGCATAATATGTTGTGATATTTTATTTGTCAAATAAATTAATTCAGGTCGATAAATATAAGGTTATAAAATCAAGGGCGTCCGAATATATACAGGGCGTTCCATAACTTAAGGGCCATAGTGCAGCAGGTGATAGAGGAGGTTATTTCCGAGAAAAATTTTTATAAGACGGGGGTCAATACACATATTTTTTTAAAATATACGATTTTTAAAGTTAGAGGAGTGGGGGGAAAAGTGTTTTACAAAAATAATGCCAAAGCCAAAAATATGGTGTTAATTTTTTTGATAAAATTACAAGTTGAGGAAATACAGGCTGTCAAGAGAGCCTCAAAAAATGTATAAATAAATATATATTTAAAAAAAAAATTAGGTTTTGCTTACTTATTCTTTTAAAAAATCTATAATATAATATAATTTCATTATTATGTCTCGTTAGAGACTTGTTTTAATTAATAAAAAATATTTAAAAAAAACATTGCGTTTAATATGGCATTCATAAAAGTTTATACCAAAAAAATTGTTTTTTTCTAAAAAAAATTGATCGACTAGTTTTTTAAAAAATTATTTTTATTTCAATTTATTGCTCTTGTAATACACGATTTTACCCAATTTATTTTTTTACTGTGTTTTTTTAAAAATAACGAATAAAGTGAAACCCTAGACGAAAATTTTAGAAAACTGTGATTTTTTCGGTGAAAATAACGCAAAAAAATGTTGCCGAAAGCGAAGATTTGTTCTTCTTTACTGTACATTGATAAAATCCGTAGGTATGGATAAATGACTTATAATAACATAACTGTCTGTCATAATAAATAAATGTAAAGACTCTGATGGGATGGGACAATTTACTGCGGGGACAATTCGCCGCCGGCCGATTCGCGGCGGAGACTACTCGCCGCCGACAAGGTTTAAGATTGCAAATTTGTTTATTTCGTGTATGTAGTTAACATATTTTTTTTTTTTATAAATTAGTTTTTGGGAAAACTGCTTGCTTTTAGAAAAAATTTTATAGAAAAAACATTTTTTTGTCTTCTTTTTTATAAATTAGTTTGTTTAACTACTTTTTAAAAATGTTTTATTTTCAAAAACAGTTTTTAAAAAATAAATCTTTTCTTATAAATTAGTTTTTTAAAAAACTACTTTTTAAAAAGCATTTTTATTTTGAAAAACCATTATTTTTTAAAAATTTTGGTGGTCTTGACACCGATGTTTGCGATAAATTGACCACGGTTAGGTTTCATAAATTGTGTGTGATCTCCCAACAAGAGGAGAGGGCAGCTATTTAAGATTTAAGAAAAAATAAATGGATCCATGACGGGTCTGATACTAGCGTATTAGCACAGTTCAAGTGGAGCCATGAATTCACCCTTAAAAACAGTTTTTTGTAAATATCGCAGAAACTAAATCTCCAACGAAGTTTTTGGGTATAACACAAATTGTTATTATTATTATTGAGCAAAATTTAATCTACTATATTTTAAAAACCAAACATTGATGCCATGCTCCGTTAAAAAGTTATCATTTTAAAAAAAATTTCATTAGCATTAATGAATTTTAGCCAAAATCAGCTTGTTAGAGTCCAACACTATTTTGCCTGAAAATTTTATGAAAATCGGTTCAGCGGTTTAGGAGCCATTGTGTTACGGACAGACATACACACACACAGACAGACATCAAGATGATATTGCTAAGATAGGTGAAAATACACCAAAATAAAATATTTTCGGAGTTCTCAAAAAAAAATTTTTTTTGAAAATAATACCTTCTCTAGCCCACTTTTTTTTGAAAATGCATTTCCAGGGCGGCGACGAGGTCAAAAATCTTGAACTTTTGCGTTACGTATAATTAAAGAATATGCCCTTAAAACAAAGCTTACCTAACTTTGATGATATCCCAATACTTTTTCAAAAAGTTAAACAGCGTGGTATACCCATTCGAACTTCCAGTCAACATGCTGAATATCAAATATACGTCGTTGTCAGTGAAGTTACCATTTTGTTCTACAACTGTGATATTTAGAAGCCTCTCGATTTTCCACGGATCATTTGGACACCTGAAATAAACAGATATAGTGAAACCTCACTTTGTGGACACCTCTATTAAGCGGACACTTCCTTTAGGCGGACACTTCCTTTAGGCGGACAAATTTGTTGGAACCAAGCTTTTCCCTATTTCTTTACATGTAAAATTCACTCCTATAAACGGACACTCTAATAACCGGAAGCGAACAATTTTTTTTCGTTAAAATATTCAGAAACCTCCCTTAACCGGACGCGAACCTTTGACAACGGCACGGAGCGCTGCATGACATGGGCATAAATATTATGTAGTATTTTGGAAACAACGCACTCTGCAGCCGGGGAATTACCTCTTTCCGTTTTAATGCGGATACTAAATCATCACTCATATTTACAACAAGTATATAAGTAGAAATATTGTCTTTGTAACAACTGATTCTGTAAATTATTTTTCTCAATAGTCATTTATTATTATATATTATTATTATTATCCAATAAAGAAATTCAAAATTTGTTTATTTAAAATGTTAATTATAAGTATTAATACTTTTGCTTAAAAAATGTATAGTGAATCTCCAAATAGTGTCGTTAAAAATCAAATAGTAACAAGCTAACCCGATAGTGACAAGCTAATCCGATAGTGTCAAGCTAACATGATAGTGACAAACTAACCCGATAGTGACAGATAAACCCTAATTAGTTTTTCACAACAAGTGGGTAATACCACTACATGTGTTTTTGTTTATTTTCAGGTAATTGTTTTTCTAAATTTTACTTTAGTTATGTAACATTCTACTGCTGTAACTAGAAAGATTGAAAATAAAAATTTATTTTTTATTTATTTTATTTATTATTGTTTTATTCGGCGGGACTGCTGTGTTTTATTTTTATTGTTCAGTTGAGTAGTAATAGATCTCTTTGAAATGGCGCCTAGTTAAAAATTTCTTAGTTAACGTGAAAAAATGGAAATTGTTAACGTTTCGGATAAGGAACATCTATCAGCACGAAAGATCGCTGAAAAATTAAATATCGAAAAAACTCGAGCAGCGGAAATTGTTAATAAATATATATTAAAATTTCGCAGTTCTCTCTCATAAGCGGACACCGCCAATAAGCGGACAAAATCGACGAAACCGTGAGTGTCCGCTTATAGGAGGTTTCATTGTATTTTAAAATAAATGGATCCATGACGGTATGATAACTGCCTAGCTCATAAGCACAGTCCAAGTGAACTCCACGCTATATCGGACTTGAAATAGTATATTACATAACAAAATAAAAACGTTACAAATTTCACACGAGCGTGAATGTTGTGAACGAGGCGCCAGCCGAGTGAAACAAGGCGGTAGTGTAAGAAAACTATCGAGTTGTGAACGCTATTTTTCCTACGAACACTCTTGAACTACACTAATTTTTGTAAAAATTTAATTTTGCACAAATCAATTGACATTGCTTTTACGCACATGTGAGGAAAAATACTGCAACAAACGTGGGAGAAAGTATGGTGACGTTAACGTTATCGTACACTTTTCCATACATTTGCAGAATAGTACTTTTCCACACATGTATGGAAAGTTTCTGCATACGGGTGAAATTTAAGGTTTTCTGAGGATGCAAATCGTGGATGGTCGTAGGATTTCTAGCCATTGCTGCGCAGGCTAGGATCTTAAAAATATTAAAAATCCTTACCCTGCTAGAGTTTTGAGTAAGTAGGTTCTTTCAGCACCTTTCCTGCTAGCTGGGAAGTTTATGATTCTAGAGAGGCCGAATTCCCACTCTTCTTTTGTTCCCCATTTGAAGACAGGACATATATACTGGTTTGAAACTCTGTAAATACAATTAAAACTAAGTAACATGGGCGCACACAGGGGGGGGGGGGGCCCGGGGCCCCCCAAGCCTTAGATTTTTTTTACATATGTTCGACATATTTCAGAAAAAAACACAAAAAATAGCTTAATATTCGACATCATGAGGCTTCGGGCCCCCTTAAGAGGCCTCGGGCCCCCCCAAGACATATTCCTGGGTGCGCCACTGTAAGTAAAGTTAGTAATTTCATTTGTTTCGATAGATTGCACATAAAGAGTTATCGTAACTTTAGGGTGAAATCGCATGCTTAGGCCAAACAAATCGCTTAGATGATAAAAAAACTGCATAAGAAACATAGAGGGTGTTTATTTTTAAAGATCTTTCTATCTATCTATCTATTTAGCCTTCTTCAATCCCTCTTTGGACATAGGCCTCCCCCAATAACTTCCACTTTTCTCTGTCTGTCGCCCTGTTTATTCATATAGTTCTCGCTTATTTCTTCAAATCGTCCGCCCATCTCATTTGGGTGCCTCCCCTACTTTTATTTTCTCAAGATCTCCAGTTTACAATACATTTGTTCCATCGATCGTCTTTCTGTCTGATTTCCGGCAAACTTTCATTTTAATTTTGCTACTTCTCCTCTGACATCCCTTACTTTTGTTTTATTTCTTATCCATTCAATCTTTTCCGCTAGATGGATGAACATGGTGACAAATACATACATATACAAATACGGAAGAGTGAATGATTTTGGGGAAGGCCTAAGTCCAAAGATGGATCGAAGAAGATCGATGGGTTCAGGCGCAAAATGCAAAATAAGATATAAAATCGAAAAACTTATTTTCTTAGTAATAAAACTAGTTGTACCTGTAGCTAAAAACATATTCTCTTATCTCTCAGAATGACAAGTATTTCTGACAAGTGAAATACGAGTGACTTTATTTTCTTAGTTCTAAAAGTTTATGAGATAATAGGTTGTATCATAATAAAAGCATAAAATACCATCTGGCTGTTATTTAAAAGCCCCAAAGCCTTGCCAGAGTTATCTGATGCCCGTCAAGTTGACACCTTCGATTATGTTAATGTTTGTTAGACCCACGTACAAATGAGGAGTGATTATTTGGCTTATTTTAAGATAAAGCTTCTCTGCACATAGGTCCGCAAACGCTTCAATGCAGATTTACAGACTTAAAATGAATTAAGTTTTTTAATTTTTCTGTGTGGCTCTCGCAGTTTTTAAGATATTTAGCTCAGACCCAAAACCTAAATTAAGTACGATGCATAATAATCCCAAATAATAATTAGAATCTAAAATAAAATATCTTTTCAGCTTCCCCTGAACCTCGTGCATCATTGATAGATTCTAAAATACAGAAAAAATTCAGTTTTTTTGTATCTGCGGCCGTTAACGAGTAATAAATTAATTAACTATTTTTTAGACTGGGTCTTAGAGCTTTTCTGGCGAGGCTTTCGTGATTGTAAATAACAGCCAGAATAATTTTCTTCATGATATTATAGTACAATCTACCATGTAAAAAAAATCCAAAACTAAGAAAATAAGTTCCTGATTTTCAAATTTGGAAGACGCCGCTAAGTGCATTTTGCAACTGTAATTCCGCCAGAGTTATAGTGTATAACATTAGTTTATGCTAACAAACGTGGAATTTCGTACCCGTAAATTTAAAAATCAAACAAGTTTCGTGGCTAATCGGCCGAAAAGGAGTTTTTTGTTTTCCTCATATTTTTCCGTGGGTAGCCTGAAAGCTAAACCTCACGGGGGTCCAAGATTTAATGGACACCTAATAAGTGTTGACAGTTTCGTCCTTATGGGACTCCTCAGAACACTGCTGGTCAATGTGACAAATCTTGCGAAGTTAATTAGACGGTTTTGTCTCTAATCAAATATAAATAGTGAGAAAACTATAGCAAGAAGCGCCATCTACCGAGATACGAGAGAAACAAAAAATAAAAGCAGGCGAAACACTGCTATACAATATCGGATCAATGAAAAGATCGAATGCAAATAAAAGAAAACAATTATAGTCCGTGACCTACGACAGCTCTTTGTCTTTCAGGCCGGATCAACACATATTGCATTTTTACCCGTCATCAAGACAGTGAGCGTCAATCAACGGAATTTTTAAGCCAAATAATACTAACAAACGTGGAATTTCGTACCCATAAATTTAAAAATCAAACAAGTTTCGTGGCTAATCGGGCGAAAAGGAGTTTTTTGTTTTCCTCATATTTTTCCGTGGGTAGCCTGAAAGCTAAACCTCACAGGGGTCCAAGATCTAATGGACACCTAATAAGTGTTGACAGTTAACTGTTTCGTCCTTATGAGACTCCTCAGAACACTGCTGGTTAATGTGACAAATCTTGCGAAGTTAATTAGACGGTTTTGTCTCTAATCAAATATAAATAGTGAGCAGCGGCGTAGCGTGGGGGGGGGGGGCGCGGGGGGTTCGTCGCCCCCCCCGCCCTGAGGGTAGTGGCGCCCCATAGGTGGGAGAGGTGCCCTTGTGACTTATCGGCCGCCCCCTCACACATGATGACCTTTTTTTTTTGTTTTTTTTTTGGTCGCAAGATTCGTGAGAGGCGCCTTTTTGCCCTTTTTGTGTTTTTTTGCCACAAGATTTTTCATCAGTTTTCAGAGGCGCCCTTTTTAGCTGTCGCCCCCCCTCCCCCCCCCCGCCCTTTCGGGCACGCTACGCCGCTGATAGTGAGAAAACTATAGCAAGAAGCGCCATCTACCGAGATACGAGAGAAACAAAAAATAAAAGCAGGCGAAACACTCCTATACAATATCGATCAATGAAAAGATCGAATGCAAATAAAAGAAAACAATTTTAGTCCGTGACCTACGACAGCTCTTTGTCTTTCAGGCCGGATCAACACATATTGCAAAATATGAGGAAAACAAAAAACTCCTTTTCGCCCGATTAGCCACGAAACTTGTTTGATTAGTTTATGCGTTCAGTTTCAAGACTAAGAAAATAAGGGCACAAATTAACAGCAGGAAAAAAATATTTTTATGTACATTTATAAGAAAACATTTTCAAAATTCAGGAACATATCAATTTATTTTTTATCAGAGGAATATTTTCACTCTTATTTCATTTTTTTAAGTTTTGTTTTTTTTGTCGCTCTATGGTTTTAGTAAAGATATGATATTCAAATAACTTGAAAATAAGGTATTGGTTAACCCCCAATGTTCTCATCCCTATTTCCAAAATTTAGGGGTAAAGTTTACCCCTTAAAAGGAGTGCCTGCTAACGAAAAGAATGTTGATCTTGAGGCTAATGAAGGGCAATGCATATGAGAACTTGAAGAAGGAAGGTTAAAGAGAGATCATAATAGAAGAAAATTGTTACCTAGGCAAAAACCCACCAGAGGTTTTGAACAATTTAACAAGAAAAATATTTTTGACTTACGGATTTCCTTCATCAGGATCTTTTTCTTCCATCCACTTCTTAAACTCTTTCTGTGCATCCTCTATACATGGAGTGTATCCAGTTTGACACAAAAATACTTTTGAGGAGCTCCTCAAGTGAGCGTTGCCCTCTCCCTCCCCTTCTTTTGGTTCTGGTCCCAACTCTTCATAGAGGGGTGTTAAGAGCAACCGTACGTAGGTCTAAAAAACAATTATTAAAGATTTATATAATTTAATATAGTAATAATAATAAATCACGATCAGAATAAACAAAGAAAAAATAGAACAAGTATCAAGAAACGAGTAAGATTGGCCTGGGCAACATGCGGTAAATTAAGCTACATATTAAAAAATAAAACATATCTTCAGTACCTCAAAACGAAAATGTATAACCAATGTATCCTTCTTGTAGTTACCTATGGATCCCAGACCTGGGCAAAATCAAACCTGGATAATGTAACAAAAGCCCAAAGATCAATGGAAAGACAAATGTTATATGTTAAGATAACAGATAAAAAAAGGAATAAATTGATAAGAAATAAAACAATGTAAGGGATGTAAGAGGAGAAGTAGCAAAATTAAAATGGAAATTTGTCAGTCATAATATCAGACAGAAAGACGATCGATGGAACAAGTGTGTTGTAACCTGGAGACCCAGGTTCCAAGTATATCTTGAAAAGCCTTTGGCGAGATACAGCAACCTTGTTGAAGATCTTTATTTACTTGAAAGCCTTTGGTTAGTTTTGCTTTTATTATAACTTTTGCCTTACTATTGCGGTATAACTCTTTGATGGCCTTAATTAGTTGTACGCTTATGTTTGTATGTTTGTGTTTTCCATCGCTTTCCAAAGTAGATTTAGTGGTATACTATCATATGCCTTCTGCAAATCGACGTAAAGCAGATGCAGCTCTTGTCCGTATGCCATTTTCTTGTCAATAACTTGGGTTATACAAAAGAGATGATCAGAAGTCGATCTACCCGCCCTGAAACCGGCTTGTTCTTCTGCCTCCATGTCTTTATATTCGTTTTCCACTTTATTTCTTATTATTTTACCGTATATTATAGTCTTTGCTAATACTAATTATTTTTTTATAAATTTTTTTTCTAAACGTTGCATTTCTATAAATTATACACGCCCCTGTATTGTTAAGACCTACGAATGGTTTAGTAAGTTACCTGGAACTTTTGGTGCACTGCACTGCTATCGATGTGTCTGCCAATGTGGTCAATTAAAGTAAAGACTGGATCCCAAGCCAGATAGTCCCTTTCGTTTTTTAAAAACAGAGTCATGTTTAGAGCTGTAGCGAAGCTGAGATCACCTAGAAAGCAAAGCTTTACACGGTAAAAAAAATTATCTTAGATCAAAGCAAATTGCTTTAAAGTAAAATAATTTGTGCTTTTTTATTTACCAAGAGAATATTTTCTTGATATTGCACAAAAAATGTCTTGCCTCTTTATTTTAATGTGAAACAGAAATTGTTTTATTATAAATTGGAACTCAATTAATCTAAGGCATCGTTTTCTCTGGAAGCAAACAAATTGTTTCAAGGTAAAACAATTTATTCAAGGTGTTTTGATTGTAGACAAAATTTTTTACCACCGTGTGGGATAATAATGAAGTTTCAGATGTTCAGCCGTAAATTGTAAAGCTTTTTTATATATATAAAATTTTTAAATATTTTGAAAATTTACATAAAAATCAAGTTTCAAAATTTTATCAAAAAATGTTGTAATTTTGTCTTGTTTAGAAATATAATGAACTATACCTGCATAGGCCAAATTCCAAGCATCATGAAGCAATTTGGCTCTTGTATAAACTGGTATTTTGGTTCTTTGTTGGGTACACAGGTACTTAGCTATGAGGTTCCAATTTTGAGTGTCGTAGTTTACAGGAAATGGTCCTTAAATAAATAAAAAATATGTTGAAACTTTTGTTCCTTTTTAATTTGGGGCGGTGTATTGAAATATTTTCCGATGTTTTAGACCCATCTTCGGGCTGGTAGTGGGAAAGTAGGGAAATACATCGCATCCTCTCGTCTTCCCGAAGTTTTTCATCATTCCGTCTTGTACAGCAAAACACGTGAGAAGTGTGTATTTGTTTTTCACGCAAATGCCGCGAATTACAGTTAGCGTTTAGGAAAAAGTACAGAATAGCTGCTGATCTGGCAAATTTATTTGTTGTCGCGCTTGAGGGAAAGGATATTCCACGCCGTAGCACGATCCAAAAAATAGTGACCCATTTTCAACGAACAGGATGTGTCAATTTTACCAGAGAGAGGAAAGGAACGGCGCGAAACTATGATTTGTGGCGCAGCTGAATATAATATCCCTACCAATTTCCTCTGGATTAATTATCACAAACTTATTTTTCTCGGGCATATCTTTCAGTTCCAGTTCCCGTTCTTTCATCATCCATAACTGAGGGGTGGAATTATGGAAATCCATTTTATCCTCTCTCACCAATACGATCGGGATCCACCACAGGAATTTTTCCTGATCGGGAACGTCATGAGGTCGTTCTCTGAGGTACACTCTCTAAAATTGAGAACATGTTTTGAAAAGTTGGACCACATAAATAAGAATATAATTTTTAATATCATTGGTTTAATAAGTTCTCTTATAACTCTACTTTTTCACTTTACCAATTCAATAATTTTTTGATAAAATTTACCTGTTTTAAATGCAGGGTATTTTTTTCATAATTTCTGGTCACTGCAACCACTGGAAGACGATCTTTGGTAATCCAGGAGCCAGCGATTTCATTTATAGTAATGGGTTCAGGTAGAGTCTTGTCAAATCTAGCCTGCTCTGTCAGAGATAGCCAGATGTCGTCGCCGAAAAACGACTTGTATTGTCTAAAATTACAAGAAATACAATAAGTAATTGTTGATAATTGTTATTAATGAGGGGAAACAAGGTAAATTATAGGTCTTTAAACCTGTCTTTAAAATAAGATTCTATGGTACAGAATTCTCAGAGATTTTGGAATAACGATGTCGCTTAAAATGGTACTTATAGCTACCGAGATGGACCTACCTATCAGACATAAACCTTTGCATCCCATGCCTAAACGTACTCTCACCAATGGTGTAATTTAACATTCTGAAGACTAGTTCAGTTTTTGCTGAGGTTGAGTCCTGTTTAATCACAGTGCTCTTTCCGTGGGGATACCGCTTGCTAAACTCGTAATAAATTGAATACAGCATTGTCATTGGCCAGTTATTGAAAGTCTCATTATCTCCCATCTGAAACAATATATAAAAATTACTGACTAAATTTTGTTTGTAATTAAAGGATCATGTGGCCACTGCGCGTTGACTTTTGGGTTCTCAGTCAAAGTCAAATCGGATTTAACCAATCAAGGCTCGCCGTTAGAATTCAACGCGCAGTGGTCTACGTTTTAAATTTAAACTACAGATTTTAAAACAAGTAAATATAAAGTAATTATTTCTACATACCTTGACTGTGGTGTATGCTGTTATATACCGTACAAGTGCATTGTTTATATGGGCATCGCTCCACCAAAAAGGTGTGGCTAGAGCACCAACCCATTGGTAAACCAATTCTTGAGTTAGGTGCCAGGAACCTTTGGCTGATAATTCGCTTTCCCTAAAAAAAGAAAAATGCCGTAATACTATATTTTTGCCTACATATCTAAGGATTTAAAATAAAGAAGAAAATACTTACTTAAATAGCAGGACTCCCCAACTATCTGCCGGCCTAGTGGCTTGGTAATTTGGTAAAGCAAAAACATTCAATTCTGGTAGAGGATAAGGAGTTCCCAGATAGTCTTCCAAAAATTTGACAATTTTTCGTACCTTTGCTGGAACATTTTGAACTGCTTCTAGGAAATCTGGTCTTGCCCAAACCTTGGTTTTAATATCTGTTAAAAAAAAATTGAAAACATATCAATGAGTTATAAATAATCTATATGGTAAAGGTCATATTGAGGTAAATTGATAGTAGGAATAGAACTTACATTCTTGATTTTCAGTATCAACAATTCCAGTTTGATTCATTTCAGAGATAACAAAGCTAAATGAAAACGTAGCAATGGGTGGAGTCCACTGGAATGTATCTGTCACCCACTCTTTGCTAAAAAAATTAATAAAATTTACCTCCGCATTTCTTAATTTTTTATTAAATATTCCCTAAAAATCAATATACCGGGTGGGCCAAAAAAAACCGGAGAAATTTTTTTTTGTTATAACTTTTGAACTATACAATTGATTTTGACGGAACAAACTGCATTTGGTAGAGAATTATACAGAGTTTTGACTAGATATATTTTTTTGTCCGCCATCTCAAAATCCAAGATGCCGGACGAAATTGAAATATACCCTTCCAAGATGCTCGTTTATTCTTGTGTTGCGAACACAAAGAAATTCAAGTTGAATGTTTTAGTGTGAACATGTTTTTATTATTTTTTTAAATCGATAAAAAAGCTGCATTTTTTCCACGTAAAACAAGGTACAAATCAGCAAATAAGCTTTTAAAGATTATGATCAAAATTTACAGCCATCTTAAAATTTAAGATGACGGACAGAATCATACTTGATTTTTCAAAATGGCGTGTTTATTCTTATTTTTTTAGAACCACCTATCCGATTTTGCTAATTCGTACCTTGTTTTGCATGCAGAATGCAGCTTTTTTATAGATTTAAAAAAATAATAAAAACATGTTCGCAACACAAGAATAAACGAGCAACTTTGAAGGGTATATTTTAATTTCGTCCGCCATCTTGGATTTTAAGATGGCGGACCAAAAAATACATTTAGTCAAAACTCTGATTAATTCTCTGCCAATTGCAGTTTGTTCCGTTAAAATCGAATGTATAGTTCAAAAGTTATAACAAAAAAATCTTGTCCGGTTTTTTTTGGCCGAGCCGGTATAAAAATATTTTATTGTTTTTTTATTTTTGTTAACCTAAAAAACGCATACTGATACTGAAATAAGACTTGGTTTCTGTACTTACAAGTTTTGGTCAGTGTAACCAATAAATTTGTGAGAAAAAATTCAGCCACATCTATAAAATCACAGTGGACTATTTTACCGATTTCATTGATTAAAAAAAATACTTACGAAGTATCACTCTGGGATTCCAATGGCATGGTGGACACAGCTTTCATTAGCTTGGGCCTAGTGAGTGTAAGTTTGATTGGTGCCTTGTAAGATGGTTCATCAAAGCACGGAAACACGTTCCTAGCTAAGTTTGGTCTGAAGTATGTTGCAACAAACCTAAAAAATTATAAACGTGAAATTTAGTACCCGTGAATTTAAAAATTAAACAAGTTTAGTGGCTAATCGGGTAAAAAGGAGTTTTTGTTTCTCTCATATTTTTCCGTGGGTAGCTTGAAAGCTTAACCTCACAGGGGTCCAAGATCTAATGGAATCTAATAAGTGTTGACAGTTAACTGTTTCGTTCTTATGGGACTCGAACACTGCTTGGTCAATGTGACACTCTTGCGAAGCTGTCGTAGGTCACGGATTAGTTTGTTTCTTTTTATTTTTAATCGATCTTCTTTCATTGATCGATATGTATAAAAGTTTATTTTCGCCTGCTCTTGTTTTGGTTTCTCTCGTATCTCGGTAGATGGCGCTTCTTGCGAGAGTTTTCTCACTATTTACATAGGATTAGAGACAAAACCATCCAATTAACTTCGCAATAGCGTCACATTGACCAAGCAGTGTTCTGAGGAGTCCCATAAGGACGAAACAGTTAACTGTCAACACTTATCAGGTGTCCATTAGACCCCCGTGAGGTTAAGCTTTTATAAGCTACCCACAGAATGATCTAAAAAATGATATTTTTAAAGTAATTTTGCTTTTAAAAATCCAAATTATTGTTTATTTTCTAAACTTTTTTAAATTTTACCATTTAGTGTCCTTGGTAGCTGCATCTACATACGAGCTTCTAAACAAGGCTTCACTGGTGTTGTTGTTAAGTTTCCCGCTAAAGTCAATATAGATTTTTAACAAAGAACCTAAAAACAAAAATTTACATTCTTAATTTCTTTTCCAATCTATTTAAATTTCATTGTAAATTATTTATCTCTAGTTTATTATCCTTTTAATTTGAAATAAATCTCAAGAGAATATGTTTTTACTTCATTCTATCCATTCTCCAAGGTTCTATTTTCTTTTTACATTGTCTTATTTTAACTAAATCTTCCTGTATTCATTTCTTTTAGAAGAAGTTAGATTGATTGATAATTTCATGATTCTTATATGAGTGGGCTTTGCAGCCCTTCCACTGCGACTACCAGTGGGTCTATTGTGGCTCACTTTTGAGTGGTTTCTCACCACTGTATGCCTAATCCTCCAAAAAGGCCGGCCATCAGTTTGGGTGACACACTGTTTAGATCTTTACCGAAAGTTTTCTGACGTAAACGTGCAATAGCCGGATATTCGCACAGTACATGTCTGACTGTTTCGTCATCCTCCATCAAGAGGCTACATTCGGTGTCTTCTGTTAGTCCCATTCTGTGAATGGGTACTCTCAGTCGACAGTGACCCGTAAAAAGACCAGACACTATACGTATCTCCTGTCTGGTAAGTCCAATGATATTCCTGGCTGGTATATTTATCCAATATTGTTGGAAGCTATTCTCCATCCATTTTAATATGGTTGATTTAGCAGCATTGTATCATATCCCCAGGGCTGGTTCGGGGCTGACCAATTTGGCAGATGTAGATGTAGTTAGGATAGGTTTTTGTTTAAATGTACCTGTGCCAATATCATTTCCCAGTTCTATATTCATCATGGACTGTTTTTTCACTTGTTCCCATTGCGATCTTAAGTTTTTTACCTTGATCCCAGTTTGACTCCTAAAAAATAAAAGATAAAGTGAAACTACTTGATCTATTTATAATCTTTTAGAACAACGAGGGTAACCTCTCTAAATGGGTTGCAACCCACTAAAAAAAAGAGGAACAGCTGCCGAGCACTTCAGGGAGACAAATCAAACGTTCCAGCCTGTGCTCACAGGCTGGAACGTTTGATTTGTTGTACCCTCGTACAGTACTTCTTCTAACTACCATACTCGTATGGTAGTTGGAAAAGTCTATCTATCTATCTATCTATCTATCTATCAATCGAGCCTTCTTCGGTCCATCTTTGGACATAGGGCTCCCTCAATATCTTCTATTCTTTTTTGTCTGTCGCCGTGTTCCATCCATCTAGCATGCCTGTTTCTTCAAATGGTCCGCCTCATCATTTGGGATCTTCCCCTACTTCTTTTGTTTTCCCAAGGGTTCCATCGATAGTGTTTCTGTCTGATATTATGACTGGAAAATGTCCATTTTAATTTTGCTACTTCTCCTCTTATATCCCTATTATGTAACATTTGTCTTTCCATTGATCTTTGGGCTTTTGTTACCTTATCCATGTTTGATTTTGTAAGTGTCCAGGTCTGGGAGCCCTAGGTAAGTACAGGAAGGATACATTGGTTATACATTTTCGTTTTGAGGTACTGAGAATATTTTTAATATGTAGCTTAATTTACAGAATGCTGCCCAGGCCAATCTTCCTCGTCTCCTGAATTCAGTTTGGTTTTCCTTTTTAAATTTAATAATTTTTCGCATGTATATATATATTCTTCTACTTATTCTATTTTCTCTTGGTTTATTCTGATCGTGATATCCTCATCTGTGTTTGTTAAGACTTTAGTTTTAGTGCAGTTCATACTGAAACCTATATTTTTAGCTGCTGTATCCATTTCCTCCAGTATTCTTATCAGTTCTTCTTTCTTATCTGTTATTAAGGCAATATCATCAGCATATCTAAGGTGGTTCAAGTATTGTCCGTTTACTTTAATGCCTATTTCTTGCCAATCTAAGTTTTTAAAAACTTCTTCTAGGGCCTGGGAAAAGTAGTTAATTTTAAAGCAAGAACAAGAAGAAAATGGTAAGAAGAAAACAACTTACCCATTTTCAAATCTCTCTTCCAATACTTGTTCAACTTTGAGGTCCTCAATGAGCAAATCTGGGTGTTTATGCAAAACTATCGATTTGGTCTGATGTAAAACTGTCGCATTAATGGAAACTCTGCCCTTGAAGTGTCCCTCGATCGGAAAAGGGTGTAAAAACAGTTCATAGCTGTTCGGTACTAGCTGACCAGGTAGCTTAGTGTCTGAGATTAATGTGTGTGCTGCTATTAGGTCTATGCTTCTTTTTTGTTGATGAGAAGACGTGACCTAAAAAACATAGGTGCCAAAATAAGTAAAAAATCACATAATCATAACAGAAATATTTCATGTAAAAAATGTAATAGCGAAGTTTAGAAAAACATTTCCAAACTAGTAAGAACCTTTCATTTTAAAATTTGTATTGGAGAATTTGGGTTTACTTTTATCTCAATTCTTTTGATGTTTTTATCAAGATTTTACTCCCTTTTTAAAGGATTTGGATAATATTTAAGTTTTGAAGTAGTAATATAGGCGGAATATTGTTCAAAACTTTTGCACTGCGTTATTCAAAATTGTGAGGATTTTTTTCCCAAGGTTTTATCAAAGTTCCTATCAGCCTTCCAAAGCTCAGCTCTCTAGCGTTTCTGGAAATGGACAATGTTACTTTTACAAAACTTTACATTTATAGGGAGCGAAGTAAATAAAAATGTTGGGGTTTTGTAATTTTTTCGTATAGTTTTATCATAATAATTCTTCCAAAGCTCAGCATTGTAGAGTTTCTGGAAGTGGGCACAAACATTTACATGTATAGGGGAGGGAAGTAAATTAGAATTTTCGGGTTTTTTGATTTTTGCCAAGGGTTTGGTCATAATTTCTATCGGTCTGCCAAATTTCAGCTATGTAGCATGTGTGAAAATACAGTAGAATTTTGATGATCTATACATAAGTGAGTGAGTGAGTGGCAATTTCGACGTTCTTTGAAATTTTGTTTCACAACAACTACTTTACTACTTTATGGAAGTCCATGAAACTTGGAGGGGTTGTTAACTCGATGAAGATCTACGACTGTGCAGAATTTAAGTTTTGTAGTTCATAACAAAGTAGAGTTTTAGATAGGTCACTGCACTGCTGTGTCCTCAAATATCACAGTTCAAATATGAGATTTGATAATCACAACAAGAGCAAGAGTTACAGATATACAATTTATTCGAACAAATATTTTTTTATGTTTAGTTTGGCTTATTATATACTAAACCAAGTGGAAAAAAAACTCTCTTTTCATCTCTCTCTTTATCATGAGGATTATACGCAATTTTTAAATTTTTTATCCCTAATGTGTTTCCTGTTTATCCCTGAGCCTTGACTTTTAATATCTATACCTAAAATAAAGGAAAAAAAGTGCAATTTTTAAAATGTTTAATAACTTTTGGAACTTACCAAAAAAGGACAAAGGAACAAAACAACTAAAAATATTGCCCGCATTTTCGGGATTTTTTAGGTCCTTGAAAGACCTAAAATAGGAAAAATACATATAAATCACTAGAACCAAAATACGTTCAAGCATATTTTTTAATAAAAGGCCCTACTATTTTTAATATGTCGGTTTAGAATGTTTTTCTACGTTGTCCGACGCGTATTCTCCATCTCCTTCGATCCTGACAATCATCTTCTGTCAGATTTTTTTGACTCAATTGATCTTTGGATTGACTGTTGCCATTCTAGTTTAGGACGCCCCCATTTTCTGCGCCCTATTGGTTGCGATTCTAAGACCTACTTTGGTAATATTTCGTCGTTCATCCGTTCTACATGGCGTACCATATCAGTTGCCTTTTAGAGATGTCATCCGTTATGCTTCCCCCGATATCCATTCTTTCTTTTATGATCTCATTTCTTATGTGATCTGTTCTAGATATTCTTATTGATCTTCTTATTGCATCCATTTCAACACTTTCCATTCTTCTTTCGTATTTTTCTGTTACGCGACAAGTCTCTATTCCATACAACAGCGTGCTTTTCACCATTGTTTCATATAAGTTAAATGTTACATTATTTTTTATCTCTTGGCTCCATAAAATACTGTTAAGACATCCAGTAACCATTTTGCTTTTACTATTTTTTTTTTCAGTTCTTTACAGTCTAATCCTGTCTTATCAAATGTGACACTCAAGTATACATACTTATTGCATGGAGATATTACTTGTCCATTGTCTAGTTCTAACTCATTGGATTCCTTTCCAATATATAAGTACTGTGTCTTGTCTACGTTCACTGTTAATCCCCACTTTTGGTATTCTTCCATTAACTTTCTCATCATATACTCCATGTCTTCTTTATCATTAGCTACAATTACTTGATCGTCAGCAACCTGTAGTGTGTATATGGTAAATCGGTCGTTAGGTTGTATTCCCATGCCGTACACTTTATGTTTCCAGTTTTTGAGAGCTACTGCGATATAATTTTAAAAAGAGTTGGACAGATTTTGTTACCAGGAATTCTTTTGAAAGTTGATTTCCAATTTTAATTTTAGATTTTGACCCTTTGTATAGTTCTTTTATCGCTTTTATGTATGTACGATTGATATTAGTCTGCTCTAACACTGTCCATAATTTTTGTACTGGAACGGTATCATATGCTTTTTGTAGGTCCACAAAGGTAACATGAGCCTCTATATTTCTGGCGCTCCTTTTCTCAATTTAAGACAAAAAATTAAAGGCCCTACTTACCTATATAGAATATTAATATTAAAACTTTATTCCTAAACATATGCAGCTTATCACATCACTATTTCTTTAAGGTCACAACAAAGAGAGATTTGTTCACTGAACCAAATGCTCCTTTTTAAATTGGCAATTTAGAGCACAAAAGTTTTGATTTAAATTTTATTGGAAAATTGTTCTATTTTTTCATCTTTGGAATGCAACAGGAAGGTACAAAGACGTAAGAACTAAATCTAAAATTAGGGGGGTCTAACTATTTAAAAAGTGGGGGGAAATCTGAACACCAGTCAATTCCTCCTACTTAATGCATCCTTAGAATACTTATGGGGAATTAAGCCCGGAAGGGTAATATCCCCCGGTTTTGGCATATGAATAAGGTAAGTTTATACCATACCATACTTTCCTATTCTGGCATATAAATAAGGTAACTTAAATTTTTGTCGACATAGTACTGTGCTGCTAATATCGCCATCGTCATCTTGGAAGGTTTATATGAAAATGATTATATTGAGTCGGTTATAATACCCAAAGGTAGGTAGGTTACTTTTTGAGTTAGTTTTGATATTTATGGACACAGACTTACGTTTTAACAATGAACAACTTGACATGAACAAACTTGACATGAACAAACTTTTACAAACAGCTGTAATCAAGAGACGCGTGAGATTTACCTGGGCAGCATTCGATAAATTATATTAAAAAATAAAAAATATCTATAGTACTTCAAAAAGAAAGTGTATAACCAATGTATCCTTCCTGTACTTAGCTATGAATCCCAGAACTGGACACTTACAAAATCAAACATGGATAAGGTAACAAAAGCCCAAAGATCAATGGAAAGACAAATGTTACATGTAAAGCTAACAGATAGAAAAATGAATGAATGGATAAGAAATAAAACAAAATTAAGGGATGTCAGAGGAGAAGTAGCAAAATTAAAATGGAAATTTGCTGGTCATAATATCAGACAGAAAGACGGTCGATGGAACAAATCAGCGGCGTAGCGTGGGGGGGGCGCGGGGGGTTCGTCGCCCCCCCCGCCCCGAGGGTAGTGGCGCCCCATAGGTGGGAGAGGCGCCCTTGTGTCGTATCGGCCGCCCCCTTAGACAGGATGACCTTTTTTTTAGGTGCAAGATTTCGTGAGAGGCGCCCTTGTGACTTATTGGTCGCCCCCTGACATATGATGACCTTTTTTTTTTTTTTTTGGAGACGGCGCGGTTCAAATTTCTACGGCGCGGTTCTTTTTTTGTGGTCGCAAGATTTGTGAGGGGCGCCTTTTTGGTTTTTCATCCGTTTTCAGAGGCGCCCTTTTTAGCTGTCGCCCCCCCCGCCCTTTCGGGCACGCTACGCCGCTGGAACAAATGTATTGTAAACTGGAGACCTTAGGAAAATAAAAAAAGTAGGAGAAGACCCCAAACACGCGGAAACTACATGGATGAACAAGGCGATAGACAGAGAAGAGTGGAGGATATTGGGGGAGGCCTATGTCTAAAGATGGATTGAAGAAGGCTAAATAGATAGATAGATATACGTTTTCAAACTTTGGTTTTAGTGTGATTCAAAATACAAACATTAAGTTAAAAAAAAAACCTTTTTGGACAATAAAAATCTTTAAAAATAAATTTTTAATGCTTGAAGAAAAACTAGGTCGAATTATGAATGTGCCACGTAGATTACTTAGTAAGTGTGTCTTTTGAACAACTATACATTCTTTAGAGGGGAGTAAATCGAAATAATTTGTTGTTAAATTATTTCAATTGAACATTACCGGTTCTAAATAGTATAAATATAACACAATAGGTAATTTGATCTTTATTCGGATAAGAGTCTACAGTATTGAATCATCTGGGAGACTTTAAAAAAAGGTTTATCATAACAAAAACATTTCATGTAAAAAAAGGCTAAGTACGCGAAAATGCTATTCCGTAAAAAAAAATTGAGATAAAGGTAAAGCTAAGTTCTCCAATGCAAATTTCAAAATGAAAAGTTCTTACTAGTTTGAGTTCTTTTTTTTAAACTTTGCTATTACAGTCAAATTTCTTTATGTTCAATTTAGCCTATGCCAAGAGTCATTTGCAGCCGTAATAGGCAAGTTTAGAAAATCATTTCTAAACTAGTAAGAACCTTTCATTTTGAAATTTGCATTGGAGAACTTGGCTTTACCTTTATCTCAATTCTATTTATGGAATACCATTTTCACGTACCTGGGTTTTTTTACATGAAATGTTTGTTATGATTTCACTCCTTTTTTAAAGGAGTTTGATAATATTTAAATTTTAAAGTAAGTAGTAAAATATGCGGAATATTGTTCAAAACTTTTGCAATGCCTTATTAAAAATTTTGAGCTTTTTAATTTTATCCTATGACTTTATTATAGTTCTCATCAGTCGTCCAAAGCTCAGCTCTCTAGCGTTTTTGGACGTGGGTAATATTACTTTTACATAATTTTGCATTTATAGGGGAGGGAAGTTAATTAAAATTTTGGGGTTTTTATTTTTTTTCTATAGTTTTATTTTAGTTCCCATCGGCCTTCCAAAGCTCAGCTCTCTAGCGTTTCTGGAACTGGGCAATGTTACTTTTACATATTTCTACATATATAGGGGAGGGGAGTAAACAAGAATTTTGGAGTTTTTTGATGTTTTCGAAGGGTCTGGTCATAATTTCTATCAGTCTGCCAAATTTCAGCTTTATAGTATGTCTGGAAGTACAGTAGAATTTTGATGATTTATACATAAGTGAGTGAGTGGCAATTTCGACGTTTTTCAAAATTTCGTAACTACTTTACTACTTTATGGAAGTCCATGAAACTTGGACGGATTGTTAACTCTACGAAAATCTACGATTGTGCAAAGTTTGAGTTTCGTAGCTCAATCTGAAGTAGAGTTTTAGATAGTAGTAGTAGTGGGGGGTTGACCCGCAGGTTTGACAAGTAGGCCAAAGTAGGCCCTTTATGCCATGCCCCAAGTCTGTCCCTTAACCCACTCTCTGCACTTCCCTTTAATGGTCGGGTAACTCATTGGGCCTTCGTGTTCTCTTTACAAAGTCCAGTAAGTCTGCCCATTTGAGCATGTGCAGTTCTTCCTCGCTTAGAGTTGGCGCTCCGAGTGCCTGTTGTCTCATCCTTGCGTAGGCCTCGCATTCTGCCATGAGGTGTCTTGATGTCTCTTCTTCCTGTCCACAGGCTAGGCAGGTAGGGTCATTCTCGACTCCTATACGTGTCATATGCCTCCTCAACCGGTTATGTCCGGTTAGAGTACCTATCAGCAGTCCGAGGTCTTTTCGTGTCCGTCCCAGCATCCATCTGGTCGCTTTTGGACGGTCTATGAATTCTCTGGTCTGTCTGCAACCCGTTCCTGTTTCCCAGGAGTTTAATAGCGCGTCCTGGGCCCATCTGTTGAGTCCGCTTTGCACTTGTCTTTTTGTCACGCCCAAAAGTGGCTCCGGTCCTACATAGGCGGTTCCTGCCCCGAGTCGTGCGAGTTCGTCCGCCTTCTCGTTGCCTAGTACCCCCAAACCAGCGTCACTGCCGTGCCCCCAGAAAGTCCAGCAGTGACTTAAAATTTAAGACAAGCTTTTAAAAATAAAAAACTAAATTGATTAACTGAGTTGGTGCATGAATAAAGCAGCTAGAATAAAAAAATTCAAAGGTAACGTCGTGTTCAACAAAATTGTGAATAACTATTTTTTAAATGTTAAAATACTGCAATAATAATATAAGTTTAAACCTAAGTGTAGGTACCTACTTTGCATACAAACAATAATAAACATGTAATAATTGTGAGAAACTATTAAAAAGAAAACAAAAACAAATAAAATATTTTGGATTGGCCCAACCATGCATGACACGATTTTTTCGACCTATTTTACATTCAGATTTTTCTGTAAACCTTTTACCTATAATCACAATATTTAAATACAGTAAAGTCCGGCTATAGTGAACTCGAAGATTGCACGGAAATTAGTTCGCTATATCCGAGGTTTACTAAGAAGACACATAGACTATTGTATACCTAAGTAAAAATTTTTTTGGGTACTTTGAACGGGGTTTGCTATAATAAGCGAGTGTTCATTATAAACGGGTTCGCTCTATGCGAACTTTACTGTATTTTCTATTTTCTTCTATGGAGTTTTTATGCAGTACAGTAAATTCCCTGATAATTGCCAACACACAACAGATCATTCCATTTTTTAGTGCCAGCACCACGTGGTCATTAACCCCCCCCCCCCCCTTAGAAAAGGAATGTATGGACGTTTAGTTGATAAATATCGTGCTAACCCCATAATTACCCTCTCCTAGGAAAAATAAAAGGATCCATAACGGATCTGATACCATCCTAGCTAGCCTATGAGCACACATCAAATGAAGTCACGATAATATATCAGCCATGAAAACAGTTTTTTGTAAATATCTCAGAAACTAAAGCGCCTACGAAGTTTTTGGTTATAACAGAAATTATTGAGTCTACTATATTCCGATAACCGCATATGAATGCGATGCTCTGTAAAATACTCTGCCAATATATGGGCCCCTAAGCTCACATTAGGTACTATAGTTATAGTGTACGTGCGAGCTAATAAAACTAAAACCTGAAATATATCTTATTCAACTCCAGACTAAATTACCTTTTGTTTGATACCACACAAGCCATCTTTTGACTTAAACTCAAATTTTTAAAATCTACCCCCACCCTTAAAAATACTCTGCCAATATATGGGCCCCTAAGCTCACACTAGGTACTATAGTTATAGTGTACGTGTGAGCTAATATAACTAAAAACTAAAATATATTTTATTCAACTCCAGACTAAATTACCTTTTGTTTGATACCACACAAGCCATATTTTGACTCAAACTCAAATTTTTAAAATCTACCCCCACCCTTAAAAAAAAACAAAAACTAAAATGTATTTTGTTAAACTCCGGACTCAATTACCTTTCGTTTGATATCACACACGCCATATTTTCACTTAAACTCTAATTTTTGGAATATACCCCCACCCTTTTTTTTAAATAAATTAAAATGTATTTTGTTTAACTCCAGACTCAATTACCTTTCGTTTGATATCACACACACCATATTTTCCCATAAACTCTAATTTTTGAAATCTACCCCCACCCTTTTATTTGGTTTGGGTTCGGTGGATTTTGTTCATTTTCAAATGGGACCATCTCGGCCCGAAACCCAGCCTAGGTACCAAATTTCATTAAAATCGGCCAAGCGGTTTTTGAGTTATGCGCGTTGGTCGTTACAGACAGACATACAGACAGACAGACAGACATACAGACAGACAGACAGACAGACAGACAGACGGCGTAACAAAAAAGTTTCAAAATCATCTGAAACGCAAAGATATATAAAATTTTTTGAAATCGGAGCAACTTTTTTTTTCTATAGTATAGTATATGTGTGAGCTAAAACTAAAATGTATTTTGTTTAACTCCGGACTCAATTACCTTTCGTTTGATATCACACACGCCATATTTTCACGTAAACTCTAATTTTTGAAATCTACCCCCACCCTTTTTGAAGAAAAAAAACTAAAATGTATTTTGTTTAACTCCATACTCAATTACCTTTTGTTTGATATCACACACGCCATATTTTCACATAAACTCTAACTTTTGAAATCTTTCCCCACCCTTTTATTTGGCTTGTGTTCGGTGGATTTTGTTCATTTTTAAATGGGACCATCTCGACCCAAGACCCAGCCTAGTTACCAAATTTCATTAAAATCGGCCAAGCAGTTTTTGAGTTATGCGCGTTGGTCGTTACAGACAGACATACAGACAGACAGACAGACATACAGACAGACAGATAGACAGACGGCGCGACAAAAAAGTTTCAAAATCATCTGAAACGCAAAGATATATAAAATTTTTTTAAATCGGAGCACCTTTTTTTTTCTCGAAAAAATTAGGATCACCATAGCTCACACTACTATAGTATAGTATATGTGTGAGCTAAAAAAATTTTATTGTCAAAAAACTGTCATTAGCATTAATCGATTTAAATTTAAATCTAATCAGCTCCTTAGAGTGTCGAAAACTATTTGACCTGAATTTAATTAAAATCGGTTCAGTGGTTTGGGAGCTATCGTGTTACGGACAGACACACACACACAGACAGACATAACGACGATATTGCTAAGATAGGTCAAAATACACCCAAATAACACATTTTCGGCGTTATCTCAAAAAAATTTTTTTCGTCGGAAGGTCATAGTACTTGCATAGATAGTGTTTTATCACGTGACAACTAAGGTGCACCTGACTTGTCGGCACTATATACACCTATATACAGGCTGTAATTTAACCTTAAGGGTCAGCGGGGAAAGCCAAAAGTAGACAAAAGGGGACAAAAGGGTGCTTGGTCAAAATTTTTTTATTGCAAAGTTCTGAAATTTGTCAAACCTGAAGAGGGAAACAGTGAATTTTAAAAAAATCAGTAACTTGACAGCGTTAAATATTTAGTTTTTTGATTTAATATGATCAAAATTGCTATTTTTCTAACAAATGCAGAAAATCGATTTTTGCGTAGCGAATTTTGTCAAGCAATTAAGTGCGCAAAATAGGTTTCTGCTGGTGTAGTTTTTCTTCAATCATAAAAAAAAATATAAATAACACACACACCACATTAGGCAACTTCAAAAAAAAGTAAATGGATCCATGATGTTTCTGACACCTTCCCAGCTAGCCTACTATCACACTTCAAGTGAAGCCATGATAATATATTAGCCTTGAAAACAGTTTTTTGTTAATATCCTAGAAACTAAAGCTCCTACGAAGTTTTTGGTTATAACGTGAATTATTAAGCAAAATATAGTCTATTATATTCCGAAAACAGTGTTTTGATACCATGCTCCGTTAAAAAGTTTTTAAAGTTTTTAATTGTCAAAAAATTAAAAATCTAATCGCGTGTCGAACACTATTTTACCTAAACATTTTATGAAAATCGGCTTAGCGGCTTAGATGCTATCGTGTTACGGACAGAAATAATATACACTCACACACACATATTAATGCGATGCTCCGTTAAAAAGTTAGCATTTCTTAAATTTTTTAATTGTCAAAAAACTGTTATTAGCATTAATGGATTTTGACCAAAATCTAACCAGAACGGGAGCGTGTTGAATACTATTTTATTTTATGAAAATCGATTCAGCAGCTTAGGAGATTTCGTGTTACGTATCACGACAATATTGCTATGATTGGTTCTAGCAATTGCTACGGGGGCTAGGAAGTTAAAAAATACCTAGTGTTTTAACGAAATATAACATCTTACCTTTACACCATAGCAACAAAGGCATTTCATCTCTATGCTATTTTCTGTGAAATTTGTTTTTAACACTAGTACAAAAAGGTAGAATTCTCTACACTAAAAATAGTATGGAAAATCACATTTTATTTTCGTTTATGAGATTCGATAGGTTCTTGAGCCCCCCCCCCTGAATCCCGCAATCCCCCCTATATCCGCTCATGATAAAACCCCCCAAAGTTTGTTTTCAAATGTCGGCGTGACAGTATCACGTGACTAGAAGGGTGCGCCTGACATTCGCTAATTAAGTTTCTCACTATTTGGCGTGTATTTTTTTTGCAAATATATAATTATGTAAATATCCTATTAGTTTGTTAAATTGGCTATGAATGCTAATGTTATGGATTTAGGAAAAGCAAATACCAAATAAATTAGTATGTACCGAAATTTCAATTTTTTTTATTGTTCAATCACAAGAGCAAATTTTGCTGTGTTGCCAGCGCAATTAATGTTCAAAACTTTCAAATCTCGCTATAGGTAGTTTATCATTTTTTTACAATTTGGGCATAACAAATAAATAGTCCACAATACAACCGTCTATTTTTTAAGTGTTCATCCATGTAGTCCCAGCATGTTTCTTCAAATCATCATCCCATCTCATTTGGGGTCTTCCCCTACTTCTTTTATTTTCCCAAGGTCTCCAGTTTACAATACATTTGTTCCCTCAATCACCTTTCTGTCTGATATTATGACCGGCAAATTTTCATTTTAATTTTGCTACCTCTCCTCTGACATCTCTTATTTTTATTTTATTTCTAATTTATTTATTTCTTTTTCTATCTGTTAGCATGCTAACTTTTTAACGGTGCATCGCATCAATATGTGGTTTACAAAATATTGTAGACTACATTTGGCTCAATAATTTATGTTATAACTAAAAACTTCGTAGGAGCTTTAGCTTCTAAGATATTTAAAAAAATGTTTTCAAGACTGATTATCATTGCTTTACTTGAAGTGTGCTAGATCTGTCATAAATCCATTTATTTAAAATTGGCTACATTGGCTTTATGGCACTTGATATCTCAAAAATAGTTAAATTATATTTCTCCCAGTCCAAAATGTATAATTTATAAAATTTAAATTTGGTCATTTGGGGCTTATTAGACTTGGAACCCCAAAATCGCTAGAATTTACGACATTGCTTAAAGTTGAAACATACTATAGACACCATTGAAGAATATAATGATTTTAAGTAATTTGAGGCGCACGTGATAATAGGTGGGATCATATACTCATCTGATTTAAATCCTAAACCAAGCACACTTAACAAAACACAAAAGTAAAATAAATTGATCCATGACTGACTAGCACACTAGAAGTAAACTCCATGCTCAGGCGCGGATCTACGGGAGAAAAAAATGGGAAATTTACCCCCCTCCATAAATCTCAAACTATATTTTGTTTTGACACACAGAATACACCTCCTGGTCATTATGCAAACTAGTGTGATGCAATATTTATTATGATATTCCCCCCCATAAACATATATATAAACATCTCAGAAACGAAAGGTTTTATGAAGTTTTTAGTACCAACACAAATTATTGAAACGAAAATATGTTCTACTATATTCCGAAAACCGCATATTGATGCAATGCTCCGTTTTTAGCATTAATGGATTTTGACCCAAATCTAATCAGCTCATTGCACTGTCGAACACTGTTCTGAATATTTTAGGAAAATCAGTTCAGTGGTTTAGGAGCTATCGTGTTACGAACAAATATACACACACACACATCCTCCTAAAAAATACTCTGCCAATATATGGGCCCCTAAGCTCACACTAGGTACTATAGTTATAGTGTACGTGCGAGCTAATAAAACTAAAACCTGAAATATATCTTATTCAACTCCAGACTAAATTACCTTTTGTTTGATACCACACAAGCCATGTTTTGACTTAAACTCAAATTTTTGAAATCTACCCCCACCCTTAAAAAAACAAAAACTAAAATGTATTTTGTTTAACTTCGGACTTAATTACCTTTCGTTTGATATCACACACGCCATATTTTCAAGTAAACTCTAATTTTTAAAATCTACTCCCACCCATTTTGAAGAAAAAAAAAACTAAAATGTATTTTGTTTAACTCCATACTCAATTACCTTTCGTTTGATATCACACACGCCATATTTTCACATAAACTCTAATTTTTGAAATCTTCCCCCACCCTTTTATTTGGCTTGTGTTCGGTGGATTTTGTTCATTTTTAAATGGGACCATCTCGACCCAAGACACAGCCTAGGTACCAAATTTCATTAAAATCGGCCTAGCGGTTTTTGAGTTATCCGCGTTGGTCGTTACAGACAGACATACAGACAGACAGACAGACAGACAGACAGACAGACAGACAGACAGACAGACAGACAGACAGACAGACAGACAGACAGACAGACAGACAGACAGACAGACATACAGACAGACAGACAGACAGACAGACAGACAGACAGACAGACAGACAGACAGACAGACAGACAGACAGACAGACGGCGCGACAAAAAAGTTTCAAAATCATCTGAAACGCAAAGATATATAAAAATTTTTGAAATCGGAGCAACTTTTTTTTTCTCGAAAAAATTAGGATCACCATAGCTCACACTACTATAGTATAGTATATGTGTGAGCTAATAAGTCTAGCCCATTAGCACACCCCAAGTAAACTCCATGCTATCAGCCATGAAAACCGTTTTTTTAAATATCTCAGAAACGAACGGTCTATGAGGCTTTTGTTATTTAATTAATGCGATGCTATGTTAAAAAGTTAACATATTTTCAATTTTGAACTGTAAAAAAACTGTCATTAGCATTAATGGATTTTGACCCAAATCTAATCAGCTCATTACAGTGTCGAACATTATTTTACCTCAACTTTTCATGAAAATCGGTTCAACATTTTAGGAGCTATCGTGTTATGGACAGACATACACACGCACGCACAATACTTTCTCTACCCATTATTGCGCGGGCTAGAAAAGTAAAAACTAATGATCAAAAAAAAAATTTGTCGCTCTTAAAGTCATTTTAAAAAACACGCCTTTACAAAAATTTGCGGGACTGAGTCGCCAAACAGCCGGATGAAAAAATAAATCCAATCCTATGTAAATAGGAGAAAACTCTCGCAAGAAGCGCCATCTACCGAGATACGAGAGAAACTAGAACAAGAGCAGGCGAAAATAAACTGCTATACATATCGATCAATGAAAAGATCTGCCAATATATGCACGTGCGAGCAAATAAAACTAAAACCTGAAATATATCTTATTCAACTCCAGACAAAATTACCTTTTGTTTGATACCACACAAGCCATGTTTTGACTTAAACTCAAATTTTTGAAATCTACCCCCACCCTTAAAAAAACAAAAACTAAAATGTATTTTGTTTAACTCCGGACTCAATTACCTTTCGTTTGATATCACACAAGCCATATTTTCACGTAAACTCTCATTTTTGAAATCTACCCCCACCCTTTTTGAAGAAAAAACTAAAATGTATTTTGTTTAACTCCATACTCAATTACCTTTCGTTTGATATCACACACGCCATATTTTCACGTAAACTCTAATTTTTGAAATCTTCCCCCACCCTTTTATTTGGCTTGTGTTTGGTGGATCTTGTTCATTTTTAAATGGGACCATCTCGACCCAAGACCCAGCCTAGGTACCAAATTTCATTAAAATCGGCCAAGCGGTTTTTGAGTTATGCGCATTGGTCGTTACAGACAGACATAAAGACATACAGACAGACAGACAGACATACAGATAGACAGACAGACAGACAGACAGACAGACAGACAGACAGACGGCGCGACAAAAAAGTTTCAAAATCATCTGAAACGCAAAGACATATAAAAAATTTTTAAATTTTCTCGAAAAAATTAGGATCACCATAGCCCACACTACTATAGTATAGTATATGTGTGAGCTAAAAAACAAACCATCCGTGACCTACGACAGCTCTTCTGTCTTTCAGGCCAGAGCAACGCTAATTAGCGTTTTTACCGGCCACCGGACTCAAGCATCAATCAGCGGAATTTTTAAGCCAAATAATACTAACAAATGTGAAATTTAGCACCCGTGAATTTAAAAATTGGGTAAAAACAAACGTTTTCTAAATTCTCGATGGGAAAGAAGAAGAAGAGTCTAATGTGTATATAGCCTTGTACTCGTATATCTCTTTGGACACCACAAATGAAATTATATAATTGCCATTGAAAATAGGATCACAATGCAGATTTTTATTGACAATAATTAAGCGATCGCCCTTGGCTTCTCTATGGTACTTACGTTCTATGCTTAAAAAAAAGTTTTGTTAGCCTATGTGTTGTTGTTTTGAGGGTTGAGAGCTGCGGGACTGTATGCGCTGGCCGTTTTATAAAATCTGGGTGCAAAAATCCTTAAAAGGACGATGTAAAAATATTAATTTTTCCGAGCCACACAAAGACAATATAGAGGATTGGCACTCACCTCTTCAGCTGTTTCCGTCGTCCAGAGGAGCTCCTCTCGCTGGCCCAGTCGTTGCAGTCGCTCCACACTAGAATCACTTGTTTGTGTAATGGTTTAGTTTGATTTTCTAAGAATGTTATTGGATTTTTTGGTTAATAGAATTTATCACCATGCTGCGTGGTGATCTCGATAGAATACGACAGACGAATCTTTTTTGGTTACGCCTTTTTGCGCAGATTCATTTTTGTAGATGGCGCTGGCGTTTTGCTTGTGCCAATCAAATTGAAATTGTGTGGGTTTTCCGAATACGGGAATTTGGCGCAAAATTTGAATTTAAAATTAAAGTTGCACGAACACTATGTCTATACAATTTTTTTTGTTAGTAAAAAACTAAATATCCAGTAGCGTAGTAAGTCAAAAGAAAAAGAACAGAAAACATTTAGTTATCTCTCTCTCTCTCTTACCTTCCTTCTATTTGGCCTTAAGTTCTGCATTAAAATCGTCTTCTCATATCTTTCTTCGACCCATGGACTGTTGACTATACCAGGTGTACACTCGCCTATATTCTTATTATGGTCTCAAAATTCACTAGACTCATTAGAGAATTATTGAAATAAAGCCAGGCATAATAGTGCCAGGCACAATTTTGACACCTTCACATTGTAATATCAGCTGTGATCTTTCAACACACGGCCTTTGTTTACTATACGAAACGATCAAATGTCAGTTTTCAATGTGAATGTGTCAAAATAGTGCCTGGCACAAATATAGCCTGGCTGTATTTCAATAATTCTCTATTATCACCATTTAATTTTTTTTAGTTTCAGGGGAAAACTGTATTAAGTGATCTCAAGCACTAAAACCTTTCAAGTTTGAGCCAAATCGGTTTAAAAATAAAGAAATCCATAATTTATGAGTTGGAGTCAAAAATCATAACCAGCGACTTGAAACACCGCAAAGTTCCATATTTGATACATATCGATGCATAAATAAAAAAGTGCGTCATTTTAATTTTTTGAAATTCAGAGGATAAAACTGTATTAAGTGATCTCAAGCACTGCAAACTTTTAAGTTTGAGACAAATCGGTTTAAAAATAAAGAAATCCATCATTTTATGAGTTTGAGTTAAAAATCATAATCAGCGACCGCAAAGTTCTATATTTGATACATATCGGTGCATAAATAAGAAAATCCGCCATTTTGAAACGCCATTTTATTTTTTTAAGTTTGAGGGTAAAACTGTATTAAGTGATCTCAAGCACTGCAAACTTTCAAGTTTGAGACAAATCGCTTTAAAGTTAAAGAAATCCGCCATTTTGAATCCGCCATTCGTGTAAACTCTACACCTACCAAATCTTAACACTCGACTTAATGGATTGAAGCCTACTTAACAAAACCAAATTTCAAGAAAATTACGTAAAGGATTTTTTAAAGTTTTTGCCTAAAATAATAATATAAAATCTATTTTGTTATTCATCTGCGTATTTTATCGAAAAAAATTATTTAGGTCCAGCGTCGAGTTGGCCCGGCGCCAAGTTGGCGGCGTCGAGTTGGCCGCGCTAAGTTGGCGGCGCCGAGTTGAAATATTGAAAAAGCCGGCGAGTGTATAACTTCAATTCTTTAAATAATATATCATTCATCAGATAAACCAAAATAAAAATTTACAAAGGTATTCTAGACTTATTTTTTGTAAAAAGTTATAAAAGTTACATCATCCTCTTGTAACCAACCACGTCGAAACCTCTCCTCCAAATCTTTCGTCAACTACTATTTAAAAAAGCACCCGTCTTTTCATAAATTAATAGAAAATGGCCAATAAACCCGCCTTGATGCCAAATCATTAAAAGTGTGTCAAAACTACGAAAATTTTTGTTACATCATTAGTAAAACCGATATAATTTTTTTTTTAATTTTGTTTTTATTATGTACTATAATACATTGTTTTCGTAAACTAAAAATAATCATAGTTTGATGATGTATATCATCATCTCACAAAGATCTTTTAGAATCACTATAATTAAACCTTGGATGATTTTTTTCTGAATAAGCACATGCAAAAACTAAAAAATAATGAATAATTCAAAAAATATTATCTGCTCATTCATATCACGAAATGATTTTAAAAAGTTGCAAATCATAATACAATATTTTCTCACACGTCCAACAGCTCAAATAATAACAGATTATTAATGGAAAAATACCGCGTATTACATTAAAAATTCATAATTTTAATAGTTTTTAAATAAACTATTCGAGTCAACTATTTGTTTTTAAGTAATTAAAATAATTGAATATCGTTCACAAAATTGATAGAATATGGAATATGATTTTTTTTAATCTGAGGGCATGGTAGTACCCCGCCAAGTTGACCTATCTAAAACTCTACTTCGGAATGAGCTACGAAACTCAAACTTTGCACAGTCGTAGACCTTTACAAAGTTAACAACCCCTCCAAGTTTCACGGTCTTCCATAAAGTAGTAAAGTAGTTACAAAATTTCAAAAAACGTCGAAATTGCCACTCACTCACTCATGTTTAGATCATCAAAATTCTACTGTACTTTCAGACCTGCTACAAAGCTAAAATTCGGCAGACTGATAGAAATTATGAGCAAACCCTTGGAAAAAATCAAAAAAACCCCAAAATTCTAGTTTACTCCCCTCCCCTATACATGTAAAGTTATGTAAAATTGACACTGTCCAGCGCTAGAGAGCTGAGCTTTGGCAGATTAATAGGAAATATGATAAAACTATAGGAAAAAAATTAAAAACACCAAAATTTTAATTTACTTCCCTCCCCTATACATGTAAAGTTATGTAAAAGTAACATTGCCCACTTCCAGGAACGCTGGAGAACTGAGCTTTAGAAGGCTAATAGGAACTATAATGAAACCATAGGAAAAAATTAAAATACTTCAACATTTTTAACAAGGTATTGCAAAAGTTTTGAACAATATTCCGCATATTTTACTACTTTAAAACTTAAATATTATCCAAATCCTTTAAAAAAGGTGCGAAATCATAACAAAAACATTTTAGGTAAAAAAAAGCCAAGTACGAGAGAATAGTATTCCGTAAAAAGGATTGATATAAGTAAAGCCAAGTTCTCCAATAAAAATTTCAAAATGAAAAGTTCTTACTAGTTTGGTAAAGTTTTTCTAAACTTGGCTAATACGGCTGCAAATGACTCTTAACAAAAAGAAGTTTGGCTGTAATAGCAAAGTTTTAAAAAAACATTTCCAAACTAGTAAGAAAAAAGAACCTTTCATTTTGAAATTTGTACTGGAGAACTTTACTTTTATCTCAATCCTTTCTACGGAATACCATTTTCGACGGCTTTTTTTTACATAAAATGTTTTTGTTATGATATGAATTTCTAAAAGTTGGAGCTTATGGGACTTGATAACATGTTTCTCGTGAAATTTACTATACCACAAAAAGTAGAAACAGACTATATCACCTTCGCAAATCCCAATACAGGTGTGTAAAGTTTCATAGTCGAGTTTTGAATATCTATAGCCGCTGGCCGTTAATTTTTTTAAACCCAACCACTGTAAAAAAACTTGAATGCGAAATTATATTTTTGTTCCTAAAGATCATTCTAATCATATAATGTTTTATAAAACTATTAATAACAAAAATATGTGAACAGTCATTTGAATTTAAAAAAAACTGGTTTTTGATATCAAAAGAATTATTGGTTTAAAAAGTATTGAACATTTGTTTATCAGTGATGTGTCGCCTTTCTTTATTCAACATCGACTGAAAAATAAATTGTGACGTGGTGATTTGGTGATTTAATTTTTTAGTGATAATGCTGTGATTTTTTTTTAAATTTTTTGCAATTTTTTTTATGATAATTTTATAAAACAATGACTTCAAACAATAAAACCACCCCGTTTTCAAGCAGGACTGAGTTTTTGACGGATGACACTTTAAATGACGATTTGAAATTTAGTCAAAATGGAGGCTGTTTTGTGACCACCAAAAAAGCTATAGCTTTTGTCGTTTTGGCGTTACTGAGTCTAATAATAGTCATAATATTGATGTACTATTATGGACCCAATAATCGACTGAAAGTGGTAAGTTCTTGTACTCCTTTATAGTCTGTTTATTTAATGTAAAAATATTTCACGTCCGATAACCAGTTTGAAATTTTTTACTATGCTTATTTACATACAATGGGGCACTCAAAAAACCCTAGGAGTAGATTAAAACATCGTCATCAACTAATATAAGGTGTCAAACACACAGATCGTTTAAAAATTAAAGGAAATATCGAAAAAAACGATTTATTATAAATATAGCTGTCATTTTGTTTTGAAGTGAGAAGTTCCAATATTTTTTGCAGTTTTAAATTGAGTAGGTCACTCGATCAAAATTAATTTTATTTCTCGTAAAATAGGGAATTCATTTTAGCCACAATCTTGGATTCTGAAGCGAGAAAATCCGGGATCCTCAAATAAAAATCTAGCTTTGGGTCATAGGTACTACGTACTATGCCCAATATAAATAAATATATCATTTTGCAGATTTTTTTACAAGTTTACGCTAGTATAAAATCTACAAGTTTATTGTTATTGGAGCCCACTAAATATATCAATACTTTCGTTACTTTCATGCAATGTTAAAATAATAAATATATGATTTAATTGGATTTTTTGGGAAAGTTAAAAATATTGGGGGTTAACAGTGAACGTGGACAAATGTTTTGTCACAAAACACAGTACTTATATATTGGAAACGAAGCGAGTGAGTTAGAACTAGACAATGGACAAACAATATCTCCATGCAATTAGTATGCATACTTGGGTGTCACATTTAATAAGACAGGAACAGACTATAAAGAACTGGAAAAAAGAATAGTAAAATTAAAAAAGGTTATTGGATGTCTTATACAGTATTTTATGAAGCAGAGAGATAAAAAAGAATGTAAAATTTAGTATATATGAAACAATGGTAAAAAGCGCTGTTGTATGAAAGATTACCAAAGAAGGTCCTAGAATGGCAACCAATAGTGCGCAGAAAAAGGGCAAAAAAATCTGGCAGAAAATGATTGTCAGGATCAAAGGAAGTGGGTAATAGGCGTCGGACAACGTAGAAAAACGTTCTAAACCGACATTGTAGTAGTAACAATATGAACAAACGTATACTTTTAGAAAACATTTAATAAAACATTTAATGATAAAATAATGTTAAATTTTATACGTTTTTACGTCCACAAAATGTCAGAAAAATGCAAATTAAATGTTGCAAAAATGTAAAATTAATACAAAAATCTCACAAAAACAAACAAAAATTAAAAAATATTCAATTTATACGTTTGTCAAACATTTCCAAAAAAAAAGTTCAAAATACATACATATTAAAATTCCAAAAACATTAAGTGAGCGCCAAAATTCGGTTTTGCCCGGGGTGTAGAAATCTCGAGAGTCGGCCCTGCACACGCACGGACAGACGTGACGACGATATTGCTAAGTTAAGTCAATATACCCAAATAACACATTTTCAAACTTACCTAAAAAAAAAATTGTCGCCATTGCTGAGCGGGATAGGAAGGTAAAAAGAGACTGACAAAGAACAAACCAAACCAAACCTAACCAAGAAAGAGATTACCACTCAACCATGGGCAGATCTACGGGGAGGTCTGGGGACCTGGGCCCCCTTAACTTTGTTGTGTGAATTTCAACATACAAAACCACCGATATTATACCTCGTTTATCCTTATGTTCTGCAAAGTTTTAAATTTTTTTGGATAATTCCTATTTTTGCTGCTCAAAACAAAGTGTGAATCATTGAAATCGTACTTAGACTATATGATTATTTTTCCAAATCTGTCTGCATTTATTTCCTAATAAATTCGTGAACATTGATTGATTCTTTTTAAAGATTATTATTAAAGTTTGCCGCCACTCTAAAATCAAAAATTTTTGGTTATAACAAGTTTTTGGTTATAACACGCACAGTATAGTCTACTTTATTCCTGAAACGGTGTATTGATTCGATGCTCCATTAAAAAGTTAGCATTTAGTTTTTAATTGTCAAAAATCTGTTATGAGCATTATTGGATTTTGACCAAAATCTAATCAGCTCGTAGGAGTGTCGAACACTATTAAAATCGGTTCAGCAGTTTAGGAGCTATCGTGTTACGGAGAGAAATAATATACACAAACCAGGCACACACACCGAGACAGACATCACGACGATATTGCTAGGATAGGTCAAAATACATCGAAGAAACATATTTTTGGCGTTATCTCAAAAAAAAATTTTGTCGTCGAAAATAATACCTTCTCTAGCCATTGCTACGCGGGCTAGGAAGGTAAAAATTACTAGAAAATCGGAAAAATTGCCCCGCAAATAAAAACTTTGGGAAAATGAACTATTCTTCCAAAAAACTTGCACCACATAAATTTTTTTTCCAAGAATAAAAATTTCAAAAAACAAAAAGAAACATTTTGAAGTATGTATGTACTTTTCGGAAAAAGTGGATGCAATATAAAGAAATTGAAAAAAAAATGAAAAAAAAGCGCTGCAGATTTTTTTTCTAGATACCTATAATGAAATAAATGGCGCAGGCGAAAATTTTAGAAAAACTAAGTAATGTCTGCGCTTAATTGCGCCACAAAAGAAAATTTTTGGTAAAAAAAAATTGTGGCACAATTGAGAGAATTTGTTATTGTTTCGTGGGGGGGAGGACACGCTTGAGCTTGAAGTGGCTAAGCTTAAGCTTGAGGGCGCTAAGCCCCTTCTATTCGTGCCTCTGCCACCTTTGTATCATACTCTCATGAATTAGCTGTTAATATATACAGTGAAACCTCTCCTTGCGGACACCTCTATTAAGCATTCCTTTTAGGCGGACAAATTTGTTGGAACCAAGCTTTTCCCTATTTCTTTACCTCTCTAATAACCGGACGCAAAATTCTGAAACCTCCCTTAACCGGACGCGAACCTCTGACAGAGGGACGGAGCGCTGCCCGACATGGGCATAAATATTATGTAGTATGTTCGAACAATGCACTCTAGAGCCGGGGAATTACCTCTGTCCGTTTTAATACGGAGACTAATACTTCGTATTTACAACATTATTTTATTCGGCGGGACTGCTGTGCTCATTTCTATTGTTCAGTTGGGTAATAATAGATCTCTTTGAAATGGCGCCTAGTAAAAAACTTCTTAGTTTACGTGAAAAAATGAACATCTATCAGCACGAAAGATCGCCGAAAAATTTAATATCGGAAAATCTCAAGCAGCAAAAATTGCTAATAAATATATATCAAAATTTCGCAGTTCTCTCTCTTAAGCGGACACCTCTAGTAAGCGGACAAAATCGACGGAACCGTGAGTGTCCGCTTATAGGAGGCTTCACTGTAGTAAATTTGCAAAAAAAAATCATAAATAAATTTTATTTTTAGACACATCCCCCCCAATTTTTAGGGCCAGCACTCAACGTCCATTAAATTGAATCATCAATATTATGTTAACAACATTTCTATCGACCTTGTCACTGGTCTGTTTGTAATAAAAAATTAGCAGGAAATAATAGTAATTATCCTGTATGTTATTATCAAACTGTTATTATTCGAACGTCTGATTCAAAATGTAAGGGAATTTGAATTCATGAATGAGGAATGCGGTCCATCAAACAACTTAAACATATTTCTGACCATGACAAAATGCGTCCATCTAAAAAAAATAATTTAAAAAAACGAAAACACACTTTTAAAAACAGTGCTAAAGGAGGCGCAGACCTGGGGGGGGGGAGCGATTTAAGCATATGTAGGACAAACTACATATGCTAAAAAGTACCCAATTAGGTGATATTAAAAAATCCGGTTTAGAGGATCATTAGTGGTCAAAGGATCACAAGATTTAAAGCTCTGAAGCTAAACTTTTTGTTTTTTTCAAACCCTAAGACAGGCCAGCAGAACCAACAAGATCAGTCTTGAAGTGCCAAGCCACACGGGAGTTGAGCGAAATAAAAAAGCAGACGCACTAGCCAGGGCGGGAGCAGAATCCGTGCTGGTTGGACCGGAACCTTACTTCGGCTTACCTAAAGCCACAGTCGCGAAAGAAATAGGAGAGTGGGTGTTAGAAAGGGGACTCAAAACTGGCGGGTAACTCCTGGACAACAACACTCCAAAGCCTTTCTAAACAAGCCAGACAAACAAAGAACAAACTAACTCCTGGAATTAAACAAGAATAGCCTAAGAATAATCACAGGGCTATACACAGGCCAATGCCGACTCAACAAACACATGAACAGGCTGTAGGTTTTGTGGTGTTGAGGAGGAAACGCCACTTCATTTATTCCGCTACTGCGTAGCACGACAGAAACTATTCGGACCTAGACAGATAGAGCCTCAGGACCTTGAGGAAATATCACCAAACAAACTGATCTGCTTCCTAAAGGAGATAGGTATTGGTGATATTTAAGTTAGGATGAGTCACAATAGACCACTTGAGTCGCAGTGGAGGGGCGACATTCGCACCACTCATAATTAAACCTAACCTAACCTAAGCTAAAGTTTTTGGGACCCCAATGTACCTAACCAACACAAGAACATTCTTCCAATTTCTTCACTTATGCATTGTTCGCGACAATATTATATAAATAAATTATTTAAATTAATAACGAATACTCACAGAATAAAGTGCATTTTATCTTTAACAGTTAACCAGAGAAATAAATGCCGACATAGAACAACTCCTGAACGACACAATAAACGAAGCCGTACCTCAGGAAGAACTAAGGCTACCAAAAAGCTTGCACCCGACTCACTACAGGCTTAAGATTCATCCCCTTTTGGACGAACCGCATGAGAAGAACTTTACTTTTACAGGTAATAAACTTTACTTTAACAGGAATCAAACAGACCACACTAGTTAACCCTTAAAAAAACACAATATTGCTCTGCTGGCTTTAGCAGAGCACCAAACTTTAGAAATAAAACAGGGATGATAAGAAAACAATCTACTTGGTTTTTAGATTAATTTGCTCTATATTTACCATGTAAGTCCCAACCTTGGTAACATTTTTATTTAAAAAAAATTGTTGTGCTCGGCTAGTACCATAAAGTGATAAAAAACTTTATATCCAGAAGTGAAAAGCTTTCCTTTTACAGGCAAAGACTAATTTAATAGGCAAAAAACAGACCACATGATGTGGGTCGACCTATAACAGTAAATTATTTTAAATTTTACGTTTGCTAGTATTGTTGGTTTTATAATTCCGCTGACCCACACTGACGTCACGAAGGAACAGGATTGGTGTTAACACGGCCTGACAGGAATTGTGTTGTCATGATTTAGTATCTTCTTTTCATAACAAGTTATTTGTAGCTTATTATTTTTGTACATAGTAAAAAAACCTTATTCTTTGTTTAGGAGACGTAAAAATTCTCATCAACTGCACTATTTCTACGAGCAAAATCGTCTTAAACTGGGATGATGGACTCAACATCACAGACGAGGATATCACAGTTAGCACAGTAAAACAAACAGTGGTTTCCGCAACCCATAATATTACAAGAAGAGAAGTTGAACCAGAAAATACTGAAGGTAAAAATAGTCAGTATATCATTATTTCCCATGCAGGATGGTCTTCTTATTAACCCTCCCCTTCGTACACCCGAATCCATAAATAATGTCGCATGAATTAGAGAATTTAAAGATAGGGTATTGGACTTGTTAACTCTTTATCCCTCTTGATGCTGATGAGTCAGCGACCTTCTTAAAGTTACAAGAAGAGAAGACTTTACCTGTTTAGCATTGCACCACCTCGATTTCAAAAAACCCATTAAACTTCATTGGCTGACCGGTTGGTACCATTTAGAGAAACAGATTCATTATGTATTAGTTCATCTTGCCAAATTTATTTCATTACTTAATAAAGTAGTTATATCTTAAAAATGGCGAGTAGGTATGAACCACAAAAGATAGGAAAGTTTGGGCCAAGATAGGCTTCCTTTACTTGATTACGTTCAATATGAGATGCATTGTTGTCAGATCAGCATAAATTTGAATCCCTAAAAATTTATGTTGCCACTTTATTCATTAATTCGAGTGTACTGCTGCGATTTTCTTTGCAGTCTCCTACTACTATGTCGGTTTAGAACATTTTTCTACGTTTTCTGACGCCTATTATCCACCTCCTTCGATCTTGATAATCTTCAACCAGGTTTTTTTGACTCAATGATCTTTGAATTGACTGTTGCCATTCCAGTTTAGGACCACATCAGTTGTCTTTTAGTAGTTTCATCCGTTATGCTTCCCTCGATTCCCGTTCTTTCTTTTATGATCTCATTTCTTCTATGATCTGTTCTAGATATTCTCATTGATCTTCTTATTGCATCCATTTCGACACCTTCCATTTTTGGGTTGTATTTTTCGGTTATTAAATTCTTTTTTATCTCTCTGCTCTGTAAAATACTGTAAAGATATCCAATCATTTTTGCTTTTACTCTTCTCTTATTCGGTTCTTTACAGTCTGTTCGTCTCTTACCAAATGTATTATATTATTTGTCCATCATCTAGTTTTAACTCACTTGATTCGTCTTCAATAAATAAGTATTGTGTCGTGTCCATGTTCACCCCCCACTTTTGGGATTTTTCCGTTAACTTTCTCATCATATACTCCATGTCTTCTTTATCATAAGCTACAATTACTTGGTCGTCAGCAAACTGTAAATGGTAAATCGGTCTTCTTCTTTGTAAAACCTTTCTGCACTCTTAAACATATAAATTTACGGGGAATGCCCGTCTGGGCCAGCTTCTTGGTTTTAATATAAATTCTATAATTTTAATAAAACTATTAAGATCTAAAAAAATAATTTTTAGAAATTTTTTAAAAGTTTCTTTTTCTACCTTTCCAGAAAATACCCAAGAACCTTTCGAAACAACTGAACAAACCACGACCGAGGAAGCTTCAACTGAACCGGTTAACGACCAAATCATCATAACTTCGGAACTAGTAAACTTGGATATCCACGAAATCATCAGAGATAAAGAAAATTTCAAATTGATAATTATTCTCCAGGACATGTTGCATATGGGAGAACAGTACAGTGTCCATGTTAAGTTTTCTGGACCGATAACAAACAACTTGGTTGGGTTATATAAGACAAGTTATGTAGACTTGGAGGGCAATGTGAAGTAAGTATTTCTTTGGTTTTCGATAGTGGGGTGGCGATGGCGGATCTATTTATTCTATTTAGGATTGAGATTGCTGGAGACACATCACATTGGATGTAGGATTTAGCTTTACTCAAAAAAAATTTTAGGCCAATAATATTTTTGGGGATAGTGTTTTGTAGTGAGTAACTTTTTATAAACAATTCTCACCACCAAAACTGAATAAAAACTAATTACTGTGGAGGTTCGTAGCTTTAGAAAGTTGAATTTTGATGAAATGTTGACAGAGCTTAATCTTTTAGTCTACAGTACACCGGTCTATTTTTTAAGTGATATATAAGACGTTGTACTTTGGAGTATTAGCTTCTATATGGTTCTCTTATTATAGTACAACACTATAGTATTATTTTACAAAGTGCTCATCCCGAACCCAGTGCAGAGCAGAGATACAGGGTAATTTATTTTTTATTGCGTCTATCTCATTAAAATTCTGTATAAAATTCAAATGTAAAGCTAGAGCAATGAAACTTGGCACCTATTATAACACTTTTATTTTAAGCGATAAAAAAATTATATTGATTTATTTTCTTCCAAAATATAAAAAATAATTAATATTTTTTGAGAAATTTATGGTTTGGGTGTTGAGTAGAAAAAAAATTCCAGGAGCTTAGTTATGCAAGATAGGGTATTAAAATTTAATGTGGGCGTAAACAAATTCTTTCTTTTTAAAATAAAAATTGCAGGAAGGGCGTGACATATACAGGGTACAGGGGGGTTTTCTTTAATAACTCTAAATTAAAAAAATCTAAAAAGATGGAAAAGTATGTGGATATTTTAGACGTAAGGATATTTTTAGAAAACATATACCAAATAAAAGATACTTAGCTTTTATTTAAATTTTACGGAAAGAAAATAAAATTTAGTTTGAACTGTTAAAAATACAGGCTGTTTTTAAAAATAATTGAATGATCATTTTAAGTAGATTTTTTATGGCGACGTTACAAATCACTATGGAAAACTCAAAGTCAGCACTTTATAACAGTTCTAGTACAGCTTTTATTTTCTTAAATAAAAATTTTTATACAGAGTGTTAAAAAGTTAACTATACAATAAAGTTTTTTCGTAATTTTTTATTTTAGTCCTGAAAATTCAAATAACTCTAGATATGTCAAATAAACATCTCATTGCAATCACTATATTCCCCTTTGTAAACCATTTATCGGACTCTAAATAACTAAATATTTTTGTAATAAGTGCTACATCATTACCAGTTTTACTGTTTTTTACATCATTTATTGTTACTACTGCGTTGATAGGAATTTTGCAACGAAACTTGGCATAATTTGTCGGCTTATTACAGGCTATGATATAAAAATTTAGGTTAATGTAATTTTGTAATATGCTGAAAGATACAAGGTGATATTAAAAAAATCATGTGAAAAGTAGTAGTCTCAAACTTTTGGTTATACCGGTTACGCAATTTAAGATACCTTCTTAATTTTACCACTTGTTATAACTGGAAGAACGCCTTTTTTACATGGTGTACACTGTTTTACTTAGCTTTGCAATTCTAAGAAAATACAGGGTGTTTCTTTTATCAATATATTTCTTTTTAAATACGTAAGTCGTTATTCCCAGCACTTATAAAATGTAACTGTTAGTTAGACATAGATATAAAGTTAAAGAAACAAAAATTGTACGCAATACTAGTTTTATATTTAATTTATTAATTTTTCCTGTCCCACCTCAAGTACGCCCCTGTATCTTGGCCCTGCACTGGGTCTCATCGAAGCACCACTTCTAAAATGATATCTCTAGGTGTGTGGTGTCTCTACCTTTGTGCCAAATTTCGTCACGGTACGAGAAAATCCAGAAAAGCCCCTAAATTTCCGTCTTAGGCCCCGAACTAGTAGGGACGCTAGTGCTGTTTTAAATTTCTATAATTTCTGACTGCATCCATTTTTTTTTTGACAGATGGTTGGCGACGACCCATTTTGAATCAGTCTACGCTAGAAGCGTTTTTCCATGTTTCGATGAACCTTCTTTCAAAGCCTCCTTCGAATTAAGCATTGCCAGAAGGGTAAATATGACAGCCCTGTCCAATATGCCTGTCAAAGAAACAGAAGTTATGTAAGTAGAAGGGAATAAGATATATATAAGTTTATCATAATTTTCTTTTATTAGTTTCTTAATTTCTTATGAGGTATAGTTCTCATTAACCATGAAAATCCTAATGTAGCGAGCAAACGTATACAACAGTCCAATATATATTGCATTTATAGACCTTGAAAAAGCTTTCGATAGCATTGAGCACTGGGCAGTAAAAACATATTTACTTAATAGCCGAATAGATCACGGATACGCAGACTTAATAGCCAATATATATTGCGGAACAAATACATCAATCAAAAATCCACGAAGGAACCAAACTAATCCGCATAAGAAGGTGGTCAGAAAGAGTAACACAATATCTCCTAAACTATTTAACCAGGCCCTAGAAGATGTTTTTAAAAACTTAGATTGGAAAGAAGTAGGCATCAAAGTAAGCGGACAATACTGGAACTACCTACGATGTGCTTTCCATTTTGGACGTTTTTAAAACATACTGTATAAATTCTTATCCAATATTTTCGTACCTAAAAATTACATGTTTAAAACCAGCTAAAACGAACGTTTTAAAAACTGGCAAAAGATGACGTTTTTAAAACGAACTTTTAAGGGCCCTCAGGACCCCAACATTGGCGTACCTAAAAAGTACGTTTTAAAAAGTCCCAAAAAGGAAGTGTTAAAAACGCTCAAATCACGACGTTTTCAAAACGTACTTTGTGCATGGATGGAATGCATTGCCACGGTCTGCTATACAGGCAGATCAAGGCTGACAGATCGGAATTTGACCGGTGCAGAAGTGTACTTGGAAAACAAGGGTATTGGAAAAAGCTACTTGCAGGGATCCAATGCAACAGTCTTCCAAGCGGAGGTTTACGCTTACTGGCGGTAATATGGGAGGAAGAAATTAGGAACGAAACAGGAAAGCGCCTCTGCATCTGTTCAGAAGCTGCGCTGAATGCACTGTGCACACCAACCATGTCTGTGGGTTTGGTGCAGGAGTGTGCGGATGCACTTCAGGTGTTGGCTGGCGTAAGAGAGGTGGAGTTGGTATGGGTTTCAGACCACATGGGAGTCTCAGGGAACGAGAAAGTGGACGAACTGGCCAGACAAGGAACCCGGCAGAAATGTGTCGGGCCAGAGCCTTTCCTAGGGCTCACCAGAGGGCAAATGAAGTGGGCATTAACAGAGTGGACCCAGAAAGAGATTCAAAAGGAATGGACCAAAACAGAAAAAACCAGACAGGCGAGGGAGTATGTGACAGGATACAGAAAGTCCCGTAGAGACTCCGTAGAACACGAAGCGAGGTGGGAGCCATTGTGGGAGTTCTTACCAGACACTGCGTCCTACAAGGACACTTGGCAAAGATGGAAGTGTAGGAGGACGCGACGCGGGACGTGCGAGCGATGTTGGGCCGAAGACGAGACCTCGGCGGATTTCCTCTCATCATGTGAAGCATACAAGGAGGCAAGAAGAGAGGTATTCGAAGAGGAAGCCTTTGAGACGGAGGGCCTTCTGAAACTGAGGTGGCCCGATATTCTGGCCTTTGTACAGAAGACGGGCAGATTCCTTAGCGAAGGAAGGACGCAATAGGGGGGATGCCCGAGGGTTAACGAAAAGGGCGCTTCATGTGCCTAGTCGCCAGGCCCAGAGCCTACCCCACACTACTACTACTACTACTACTTAGGTTAAATCTTTTGGAGATGTTTTAACCGCATTATTATTTCATAAGTACTAAAACTTTTTCATTCTATAATTTATTGCATATGCATGTGCATTTCTAAATTTAGGTGCACAAATAAATAAATTTAATTTAATTTGTTTTTAGAATCATACCTACAAGTAAATTTAATTGGTAAAAATACCAATTAAATATTATTGTTATATTATATATTCTGTTTAAGGTCACAAGGCAAGGGATTATATAGGTACTTATACCTTACATAGAATTATAGGTATAATATAATAACGTTTTGATTCATGATTTAAAAATTTTATTTAATATTTTTTTATGTCGGTTTATAAGAGTATGGTTTCACGGGATAGAATGCTCGCAATTGTTTTGTACGCATTACGCAAAATTTTAAAGGTTTCTCAAATCTGGCGCATAGCAGTACCCCGCCAACTTCGCGCGGCAACTGCTGTACCATTTTTTCTTGAAACATTTCAGCCCATATTTGACCTATCTAAAACTCTACTTCGGAATGAGCTACAAAACTCAAACTTTCCACAGTCTTAGATCTTTATAGAGTTCACAATCCCTCCAATTTGGACTTCCATAAAGTAGTTAAGTAGTTACGAAATTTCAAAAAAAGTCGAAATTGCCACTCACTTACTCATCTATAGATCATCAAAATTCTACTGTACTTCAAAACACGCTACAAAGCTGAAATTTAGCACACTGATAGAAACAATGACCAAACACTTGAAAAAAATCAAAAAACCCCAAAATTCTAATTTACTCCCCTCCCCCTATACATGTAGAGTTATATAAAAGTAACATTGCCCACTTCCAGAAGCGCTAGAGAGTTGAGCTTTGGCAGACTGATAGGAAATATGATAAAACTATAGGAAAAAATTTAAAAACCCCAACATTTTAATTTGGTTCCTTCCCCTATAAATGTAAAATTACGTAAAATTAACATTGCCCACTTCCAGAAACGCTAAAGAGCTGAGCTCTGGAAAACTGATAGGAACTATGACGAAACTATGAGAAAAAATTTAAAAACCCGAAAATTTTAATTTACTGCCCTCCCCTATAAATGTAAAGTTATGTAAAAGTCACATTGGCCACTTCCAAGAACGCTAGAGAGCTGAGCTTCGAAAGGTGGATAGGAACTATGACAAAACCATATTAAAAAATTAAAAAACCTCAAAATTACAGGTACTACAAAAGTTTTGAACAATATTCCGCATATTTTATTCCTTTAAAACTTGAATATTATCCTAAGTCGTTAAAAAAGGAGTGAAATCATAACAACAACATTTTATATAAAAAACAGCCAAGTATCCGAAAATGGTATTCCATAAATTAACGCCAAGTTCTCTAATACAAATTTCAAAATGAATGGTTCGTATAGTTTGGAAATGTTTTTCTAAACTTGGCTATTACGGCTACAAATGACTCTTAGGCACAATGCTAAATTGAACAAAAATAAGTTTGGCTGTAATAGCAAAGTTTAAAAGAACATTTCCAAACTAGTAAGAATCTTTCATTTTGAAATTTGTATTAGAGAACTTGGCCTTACTTTTATCTCAATTCTTTTTACGGAATACCATTTTCGCGTACTTGGCTGTCTTTCGAAATGCATTTTTTTTAACTTTTTTACGAAAAAAGATTTTTTGAAACTTTTTCGAAAAACATTTACTTTTAAAGAAATTTTTTTAAACAATTTATACCTTTAAGCATAATTTTTTTGGTGGAAAGTTAGGGAGGTATCTGGAAAGGTTAATATTCGTTTAATGAAAGTTACAATAACACCGATTTCTCAATCACAAGGAGGACAGGAACGCTATTTTAGAAAGCAAATAAAAAAAATTGTTTTTCAAAACTTGTTGTTGGAAAAAGTTGAACATTTACCGTTCGAACAAAATGTTTTTAGAAAAATCGGTTTTCAAAAAGCAACTTTTTGAATAACATGGTTTCGCGACTCTTCTAATGTCCGTATTCTAATGTCCGTGTCTTCACTTGATACTGTATTATTTGCAACGGACGATTAAACCAGCTTTATACTGTATACTGTATTTAATATAAATAGAAATGAACACAAACACATTAATAGAAACCATACTTCTACATATGCAAATTCATGATGTTTATTAAATGCATTTTTTTTTAATTTACTTAGATGGGAAAAAAATAATGGACTTCTTCCTAAGATAATCGGATTTTTTTTTAAACTATTGTTACATCCAAAAGATTTGTTTATTAGAAACTTTATAACAATATTTAATAAATAATGGAAATGTATTAATAAAAGAGTATTTTTCTCTTTTATTATTAAATCTCGTTCTTTGGTTTCTTCATCCAGTTTCACAGAAAAATCGTTTATATTTATATTTTTTTAAAAATTAGGAATGAAACAGATTGGGTTTGGGACCACTTTGAACACTCCCCACCCATGTCAACATACCTGCTCGCCTTCACAATTAGCGACTTCGAAAACCTAACCGCCAAAAACAAGACACCCAATGGACCAACCTTCAAAGTCTGGGCACCAAAAGGCGATCTACCCAAGGCTCAATACGCCTTAGAAGTGGCCCAAGAGATCTTACCATTTTTGGAGCATTATTTTGGTATCAAATATCCATTGCCAAAGTTAGATATGGTTGCCATTCCTAGTTTTGGAAAAGAGGCAATGGAAAATTGGGGATTAATATCTTTTAGGTTAGTTAAAGACAATTTTTTGAGTATTTCTAATGATCTTTCAGGAAAGATTCACATTCCCTTGATTCCTGCTCCTGCTAAAATTTTCTTTCTATTCGAAGCACAAATGATCTTCCAGTAAAAAACAGTTTTTGAAATTCCAACATATCTTCCTAATCCCTGCTACCTTCTCTTCGTAGCACAAAGAAAAATAATAAAATCACATTCTCCATTTTTTTTAGAAAATCCACCATCTTGTTTGATCCCACCTCTCGTAGTATCAAAACGAAAAGTTTGATTTTTGCAAAGATAGCCCACGAGTTGGCTCATCAATGGTTTGGGAACTTGGTCACGATGGAATGGTGGTCAGACTTGTGGTTAAACGAAGGTTTTGGCACTTTTATGGCTGAGGTGGTTCTGACAAGTGTAAGTTTAAAGCTCATGTTATCGTTGATTCGCTAGCCCTAATTAGGAAACAAGAGTTGAAATGATATCCGACGTCATGCCCAACATGGTGCATTGCTGGAAGCTATACAACATTATTCTCCCGGAGAGGAAGGACTGGTTAAAGAACAGGATCAATTTTCTAAATAACGGTATCCTCTGGTATAACGACAGATCCAAAATGCCATCAGACGTTGGATCTGGAGTTGTCACTCCAAAAGAGAACCAGGAACATCATTGGACTTACCAGACAGGAGATCCGTAAAGTGAGTGGACTTTTTACGGGTCACTGTCGATTAACGGTATTCATGCACAGAATGGGACTAACAGAAGAGACCGAATGTAGACTCTGTATGGAGGATGACGAAACAGCCAGACATGTGCTACCGAACCGAACCTCAGATTGATTCAGAAGATCTGAAAGGTGCCTCACCCACACTGATAGTTAGCGAGCCTTTCTGTAGGATTAGGCATACAGTGGTGAGAAACCACTGAAAAGTGAGCCAGTGCTTAGTTCCAAGTAGTCGCAGTGGTAGGGCTGCAAGGCCCACTTACATATGAATCATCATCATCATCCATCATCATTGATTCTCTTAAGGATCCTCAACAGGTGGTTTGTGTTTCTGCGTTCACAGCGGTAACAAGGATAGAGTGGGGGATAACGGAGTCACTTCTGAGCATGACAGACTCAACAACTAAGATTCAGATGCACTCAAGGACTCCTGGGAAGCAAGAATAGGCAGCGGAGAAATCGAAAAATTTGTAGAACGATCATACGCAAGTGCAAACATTGCACTGCTAATAGGAATTCTAACAAAACCTAGCAGAGGCATCACACACTAAAGTCGAAAATGACATTACCCGACCAGTCTTTAAATATGAAGAAGAATCATTAAAACACCTCGTAATAGAGTAAGTCCTACTAAAGAATAAAACAAAGAGCCTATCTCACCGATTTTTTTTCGTTACTTAGCTTAAAGCGTTTCTTAATATCATCATAATATGACGTAATAAGGAACACTTAAGGCTAAGTTACGAAAAAAAAAGTCGGTGCGATGGGCTATAAGCACGTGAAGCACTAATCCTAGACGAGGAAGAGTGCACATGCTCAAATGATCTGACATACATGGATTTTGTTAATAGAAGGCAAGAGTTATAGTCTAAAAAACAACCAGAAATTGCTTCAATTAAATTAGGTATATTATTTTTTAGCTAAGGCCAAAATGGCATGTATACAGCTCTCTTCAACTAAGAAACACCTACACGACTCTCTATTATGACAGCTTAAAATCTTCACACAGCGTAGAGTCAGAAATCACAAGTAACGAACAAATAGAGCAGATCTTTGAGACCAAAGTATACCAAAAAGGCAGCAGTATACTTAAAATGTTGAACTATACTTTGACTAGAGAAATATTTCGACAAGGATTACATAACTATCTCAAAAAATTGTAAGTTTTATCAATTTTTATTCCTTTGATATCAACCTTTTCTTTGTATTACAATGCATTTTCTTTGTGATTCTTCCTTTTCATTTAATACTTAGAGTATTTCCATTCTCTAAAATCCCCTGTGACTTAAGACTGAGAAGTAAACTGTTTCCTTGACAGTCTGAGCTTATCTTATATTGGTTTTTAGCTCTTATAAATCTACCAATCAGGACGATCTTTGGGATCTTTTCAACAAAAGAGCTCACAACCAAAGCATTGTTCCAGCAAATATGACAGTTAAAGCATTTATGAACTCTTGGACAGAACAAAGGGGCTACCCTGTGATCACTTGTGCTCGAAATTATACCACTGGTAAGTTAAGTCCATGTACGTCACCATCATCACTAGTTTAAAGTTTAAGGCAGACTTGTACGACTCTCATGGGCTAAGCTGCAATAAACCTGCGGTTCTACAAAAAAAAGTCTATGATTTTCATTTTATCTACAGGTTTTGCAAAATTAAACCAAACCAAAATGACCGAGGATCTCAACAGTACCAGCGACACTTTGTGGTATGTTCCAGTTACCTATATAACAAGAGATAGCGAAGATATCCAAAGTATATGGTTGGAGAACATTCGTGACACCCAATTGGATTTGAATGGCTTAGAAAATGATACCTGGATACTGTTGAATATTGACGAAATAGGTAAGATTACATTATAAATTATTATATAAAACTCTCTATAATCCACATAGACCTAAAATACAGGTATGTTCTCAAGCTCTTGTAGATTATAGATTACACAAGGAGTCGTATCAGCACTTACACCTCCAAATAATGTTGTGCATGATTCTTCATAGATTTGCAAGCTCGTGGCGAAGGAAGCTTTTCTTTTGGGGGTTAATTGACACAATTCTTGAGATGATAGAGTATCTCCTTCGACGCCCTGGCTCCTCTGATGCGCTGCTGCATAGTCTGCAGTTCTCATCGTTGGCTTTAAGTATTATCTTTAGGTGATATTTCACTGTGCAGTGTCTCCTGGGCAGTCCAACTGCTAGTCTTAAGTCGTGCCTGTTCATTACTAGAAGCTGTTTAGACTTCTTTGATGATATATTTAGGAACCGTTTTAATTGTTTTTTCCCGGGGTTTCTCGTTTCTCTCTAGCGAGAGACCAAATCATTCATCCCCCATCTCAAGAAACGCGAAGCCGCAACAATCAAAATCGATGTGAGCGTGAGCATTGCTACAAAAGAAGATTGCTAAAATTGATCTACAAAATAATTTATGGGAGAAACCATAACCATTGTATACTTCTTTGTAGTACCATAATTTTCTTATGAAATCCACTTTTATTTGCAGGTTTCTTCAGAGTAAATTACGACCTTCACAACTGGAAACTTCTGATCTACCAATTGAGAAGAAACCCAAACAAAATTCCAGTGTCAAACCGAGGCCACTTGATTGATGATGCTTTTCAACTGTCAAATACGGGTTTCATGAATTATACCATCGCGTTTGAACTAGTGAAATACTTGACCACAGTTGAGACCAACTATTTGCCATGGTACAGTGCCATTAGAAATATGGAAGAGCTAGGGTAAGATAGAGTACAACAGTAGAATGATACTTCCTTTTTGATAGCGAAGTAGTAATGCTCTTAGTTGACTTCGACTGCTTTTGCAGTCTTCAATAACTACTCTTTAAAACATCTCCGAACTTTGTAGCTTAAAGTTCATTTCATTCTCCAATATGCAAGGTATCATCCATCTTCAGTTCATAATGTTACCTAAAAGTTCTGAGGCTTTTGAGGTTCCTGTGCTCTTCCTGCTATCGGATAATTGCTGTATTTTATTCACCACTTTGATGATTGTAAATAAAAGGAAGATTTATTATTGTAATTTGTTTTTAGAATAATCATAAGCAACTACGAATACCTTGGTCTTTACGACAACTTTCTTTTGAAGCTAGTGAAGCCCATGTTTGAGGAACTAGGAACCAAAGAGAAAAATTTCGATACTCAGAATGAAAAACTGTTAAGGCTTTTGATGGTTACCACTGCTTGCAAACTAAGGTAAAAAAATCGCACCCTATAATTTTAGAACTGAAAGAAGAGGGATTCATGGGTATTGCAATATCCTTTGATGTGAAAAAAATTGCAACCAAGCTACCTTTCAGGAGAATTCCAGAAGTTTCATAATATAAAACGAAGAAGTCCTAAGCTTTGTAATTCTAACGTCACTTTCCATTTTTAGATATTCAAATTGTCTCCAATGGGCTAGAAGCGAGTACAATCAGTGGATGAGTATGCCAGATCCTGATGCAAATAATCCGTAAGTATTTTAACTCCTTTATTTATACAGAAAAAGAGCAGTTTTATGATTTGACCCCTCCATAATTTTTCAGAATTTATCTACTGAACATAAACTAATATTAAATCCATTACAGGATAAATGTGGACTACAGGTACATAGTACAATGCTCGGCCATCCGATCCGGAAGCCCAGCAGAGTGGGATTTCCTGTGGAACCGCACCTTGTCACCTTCCATCTCACCTGTTGACCTAGAGACAGCTTTAATGAGTTTGGGATGCACTTACGATCCATGGTTAATCAACAGGTGGGTTAAAAATATCTTCTTCTACTTTAAGTAAGGCTACGGATGCGTATGGATGTATGTTTCTTTATCTGAGGGCACGGCAGTTCGCGCTGCCTTACCATTTTTTCTTGAAACATTTCAGCCCATATTTGACCTATCTAAAACTCTACTTCGGAATAAGCTACGAATCTCAAACTTTGCACAATCGTAGATCTCCATAGAGTCAATAATCCCTCCAAGTTTTATGGACTTCCATAAAGTAGTAAAGTAGTTACAAAATTTTAAAAAACGTCGAAATTGCCACTCACTCACTCATGTATAGATCATCAAAATTCTACTGTACTTCCAGACATGCTACAAAGCTGAAATTTGGACTTATACTGAGACTGATAGAAATTATGACCAGATCCCTGGAAAAAATCAAAAAACCCCCAAATTCTGATTTACTCCTCTCCCCTATAAATAAGTAAGATTGCCCACTTCCAGAAATGCTAGATAGCTGAGCTTTGGCAGACTGATAGAAACTATAGGAAAAAATTAAAACACCCCAAAATTCTAATTTATGTCCCTCCCCTATAAATGTAAAGTTATGTAAAAGTAACACTGCCCACTTCCAGAAACTCAAAAACTCAAACTCAAACTCAAAACATTTATTGCCGACAAAATCAAAACAATGTTTGACAAAGCAACGTCAAAAATTTGTACAAAATAGTTGGAACAATATGTTATTACATTTTAAAATTAGTAAGTAAAACACTTAAATAAATACATATAAACATTTTTGGTAAAGATAGTTTTTTGTAGCGTTTTTAAATTTTATTTCATTCTCAATTGATTTGATCTCTGTTGGTAAACTGTTGTAGGCTTTTATAGCTTTATAAAATGGTCCCTTTTCAAAAAATGTTGATTTATGCATAGGAATAGCGAGCTCAGCTCTGGGTCTGGTTTCAACAGTCATATTACTGCTGTATCTGTCACTATTTGTTGGAAAAAGGGCTTTGTGTTTTTTAACAAAAATAACAAGTTGTAGGAAATATATAGATGGCACTGTCAGTATTCTTAGTCTGGTGAAGTGCTGAGCACATGAAGTGCCTGGTTTAAGTTTTAGTAAACACCTTATGATTCTTTTTTGCGTTCGGAAAACATCCATTGCAAAAGAGGAGGACCCCCAAAAAATAATACCATATGACAGTACACTATGTATACTCGCATAATAGTATGTTTTAAGACTGTCAAATGAAACCAGATCTCTAACGCGTCTTATAACAGCACAAGAGCGATTAAGTTTGTTTTTTAATTTATTTATTTGTTGTTCCCAACGGAGACATGAATCTATTGTGATTCCTAAGAAATCTGTAAATTCTAAAACTGGTATAGACTTTCCATTGAACTGAACATATAAAGATTCATCAGTTTTGATTTGTTTGCGAAAAGTTAGTAAGCCAGTTTTCCCCATGTTAAGCCTAAGAGAATTTTCTGTACACCAGTTTGACATTTCATTGGAAGCTTGAGAGCATTTTTTACGCTAGAGAGCTTAGCTTTTTAGGACTGAAAGACACTGTGATAAACTATAGGAAAAAAATTAAAAACTCCAACATTTTAATTAACTTACCTCTCCTACAAATGTAAATTTATATAAAAGTAACATTGCCCACTTCCAGAAACGATAGAGAGCTGAGCTTTGGAACGCTTATCGAAACTATGGTAAAACCATGGGAAAATATATAAAAACCCCAAAATTTTCATTTACTCTCCTCTTCTATAAATGCAAAGTTAAGTAAAAGTAACATTACCCACTTCCAGAAACGCCAGAGAGCTGAGCATTGGAAGACTGATAAGAACTATGATGAAACTATTACAGGGTAAAATTTAAAAATAAGAAAATTTTAATTTACTTTCCTCCCCTGTACATGTAAAGTTATGTAAAAGTAACATTGTCCCTTTTAGAAAAGCTAGAAAGCTGAGCTTTGGAAGACTGATAGGAACTATGATAAAACCAAGGGAAAAAATTAAAAACCTCAAAATTTTAAGTAAGGCATTGCAAAAGTTTTAAACAATAATCCGCATATTTTACCACTTTAAAAATTAAATATTATCCAATTCCTTTGAAAAAGAAGTGAAATCATAACAAAAACATTTCATGTAAAAAAAAGCCAAGTACGCGCATTCCGTAAAAAGAATTGAGTTAAAAGTAAAGCCAAGTTCTCCAATACAAATTTCAAAATTAAAGTTTCTTACTAGTTTGGAAATGTTTTTCTAAACTTGGCTATGGCTATGGCTACTTTTTTTACATGAAATGTTTTTGTTTGTTTTTTTGTTTCTAGTTCGAACTCTTAATATTGATTATGATGATCACCGCGTCTTGTCACTGCTC